>JACDTU010000003.1:1281821-2563643 GCA_022376465.1 Cubamyces lactineus
ATGATCAGTTCGTACAACATCACTCCCTTGACGTGACGCACGCCTACGCGAAGGCATCTGGATAGTACTATGTACGTTCTGTGGGACGTAAATCGTGTAAAATGTGGCTGAGGCGTGGAGGAGAGGGACTGACGTCGGGCTGGGCGGCGTAATCTCGACTCGGGACTTGCCGACAGACCTCCGACTGGGAGAGCAGCGTCCGAGATTCCGGTGACAGTTTGTCAGGACGAACATAGGCTCTCTCATCTCCCGCACTTGCTCCCGCCATTCTATCTCCAGCTCTGGATATAATGGCACACACAAACGGGTGAGCACTTCTTCTTGTGCGCAACCATGCGAATCTCGTCGCCGACGTTTGGTCGTAGAAACACGACATATCTGGGCGTTACGCCCCCAATCTCCGTCTCGGAGTCTACGCCTCGCGAGAAGGAGGTTACAGTCACCCTGATGGAGGAACTTCGACGACAAGGAACCTTTGAGAGCGAGGAGGAAGCCAAGCTGAGGTGAGTGGTCTATACCGTGCTCTTTCCACGCCGTGGATCTCTTGCCCCATAGACGCATAGGTCTTCTACCGTTGATTGATGCCCACACTCTGACGTCTTACCTCGCTCCTGTATCGCAATCCCTTGGACAAAACAGCCGCTGCATTTCTGAATTCTCTTGTTGCGCTGGCTCTTTCCAAGGTTTCTGGAACGCGGAGGCTGTCGTGGCGCGCCAACTCGCTAACTGAATGCATGCTAATTACATCCGCTGAATGACAGAGAAATTGTCTTGGGCCGTCTAGCAGCCCTCGTGAAGAAGTTTGTACGCAGGGTATCCCTCGCCCGTGGGCTCTCAGAGGCCGCCGCGAACGCGGCCGGCGGGAAAATCTTTACCTTCGGTTCATATCGACTAGGCGTCCATGGCCCAGGCTCGGATATCGACACGCTATGCGTGGTACCCAAGCACGTCTCCCGAGAAGACTTCTTTGAGATTTTTGAAGACATGCTCAAGGAGACTGAGGGTGTGACGGAGGTGTCGGTGCGTTGGTGGTGTCTCGTGGTGGCTGAAGGGCGGCGGTGAGTGACAGGTGAAATGCAGGGCGTCCCCGACGCGTACGTGCCCATCATCAAGACGAAGATATCAGGCATCCCCATAGATCTGGTCATGGCCCGCCTCGCACTTTCATCAATACCGGACGACCTGTCGTTACAAGACGACAACCTGCTCCGGAACCTGGACGAACGATGTGTGCGGAGTTTGAACGGTACGTGAGCATGAGCCAGAATGAACCCCCCTTCTTTGACTTAAGGTGATGACAGGTTCAAGAGTAACGGACGAGATTCTACGACTTGTCCCGAACGTGTCGGTCTTCCGCGACGCGCTACGATGTATCAAGCTATGGGCTCAACGTGCGCATCACTCCACATATCGGAACGTGCCCATACTGACATGAGAGACAATGCAGGAAGAGCTATCTATTCCAACGTGAACGGTTTTCTGGGTGGTGTAGCTTGGGCGATGCTCGTCGCCCGAATATGTCAGCTGTACCCCAACGCTATTGCAGGTGCTATCGTTAGCCGCTTCTTCATAATCATGTATCAATGGTCAGTCGATCATTCTCGACATTATGACGGTCGTAGTTGACGGTAGGATGACAGGACATGGCCGCAACCTGTATTACTCAAACCCATCGAAGACGGCCCGCTCCCTGTGCGAGTATGGAATCCTAAGGTATGAGCACAAACGTCTGTGGCGAGAATGCTTTCTAATATTGCTGTAGCTCTACCCGGCCGACAGGGCACACCGAATGCCCATCATCACCCCAGCTTATCCTTCAATGTGCGCGACACATAATGTCACACAATCTACACAAATGATAATGACTGAGGAGTTCAAGAAAGGTCTGTTCGGCCCGTCATGCGTCTCTTCATCCTCCTAACTCCTCCCTGTAGCCTCCGAGATTGTAGACAGGGTTATCATAGGGAAGGCGAGTTGGTCTGATTTGTTCGCCAAGCACGACTTCTTCCACAAATACCGGTATTACCTCCAAGTCATCGCTTCTACAGGAAGCCCGGAGCTCCAAATCAAATGGTAGGGTGACTTCGTCAACAGAAACCGCAAATCGGTGCCGCTGACTTTTCGGCCAAGGTCCGGTACCGTCGAATCCCGGATACGACAGCTGGTCATGAAACTGGAGTATGTTGAGAGCTTAGCGCTGGCCCACCCATTCATCAAGGGCTTTGAGCAAGTGACGTACTGCATGAACGAGGAGGAGGTGCGCGCCGTAGCACAAGGAGAAATCTCCGAAGCTATTGCGAAGCGCAAGAAGGAAGACATTGAGGGCGTCGAAGGAGCTAGCGCCGTCTACTCTACGACATTCTACATCGGTTTGGCTGTCGAGCCTCGGCAACGTGCGTATCCCTGTGATTGGACGATGCCTCTGCAGTTGCACAGATTTTGCTCACGCATCTATGGCTCCAGCGGGATCAGTTGGTGTTCGCAGGTTGGATATTTCATACCCTACAACGGAATTCACCAAGCTCGTCAAGATGTGGGAGAAATTCGATGAGAACAAGATGGGAATTGTCGTCCGACATATCAGGAGGTATGTCGAATGACCTTGGTCATCCGTAACGCTCACATCCGCTCTATAGTTCTGCATTACCGGACTACGTTTTCGACGAGGGCGAACGGCAACCACGGTTGGCGCAGAAGCGCCCAAAAACGAAGGTGTGTTGTGGTGCTTATGCTATACTGGGTAGACTCTCACTGTGTTTGCGTCGCTGTATAAGACTACCGATCGCTCAAGCCATACGTCTCCCGATGCGCCGAACAAGAAACCACGGTTGGTTCAACGCACATCCATACGCGTTCGTCTTGGTAAAATACTGACGCCGTGTAGACATTCAATCGCAGAAACGCCATTACCGGCAGCGTTGCCGCACGAAGCGTTGAAGGGGACGGAGAATGGAGTCAAGGTCCTTCCGCATATCAATACCGCCACCACCGTCGAGCAACCACCGCCCTCAGCTGGGGTGTACAAACCACCCGTCAAGGATACCTCCCAAATCAAATCGCCACAGCTACCCAAAGGGGAGAACGTCGCAGTCGCAACTGCCACAAGTTTGCCATAGCAACACGGCAAGCTATGGTTCAAGATCCACAACGACTTGCCTGCAGCTACCATGTAGCTGACACTGACTGGACTGCTTTACGACATAGAGAAAAGGCCAGTGGCCTTCCTTGGCTTGCTCGTACGATACGGTGGACGTCAGGGTTCAGATCGCTTTCTTCCTCGGCGCCCTTCATGTCTTGTCAGGTAACTGTTATAGGCTCTCAACGTTTCTAGACTGCAAGTGGATGCTTTTCTGGAGCTTCGGCTCCGCCTGAGCAAACGTTCACTTGCTTGTGTTCCGCATTCGCATTGTGATTTTCTTTGGCCTCATCCGCAACTGCAACTTGTATTTCAGCTTGTCGAGTAGCAATTATGTATTGTACCTTGCGCACCAAAATGATAGTATAGGCACATATTGTTTGACATATACTCGAGTGAACGGGCAGCCTAGGTTCAACGCGAAGGAGACTTGAAAGGCACACTATTACCGAATTTGACGACGCGACGCGCGAGGATCATGGGCGCTTATTGACAGTATCTTGAACGCCGACGCCGACCTCCGCTGCGAGTTCAGCCTGCCGACCCGCGCAGGCCTTGCGTTTGCCTCGCTATCGCCACTTCTAGTCATTCTTTTGTCAATACCCTCTTTTGCCTTACGCCGCTTCGACCGTGGATATCCAAGCAAAGCACGTCTTTCAACACGACCCACCAATCTACCGACTCAACCTATACGCTCTGCCAGTGCACTCTAGATAACGTCCTAGACATTCTACTCGCGAATGGTTGCCTCTGCCCTCTTTGCAGCGGCGGCGCTCTTTGTATCAGTAACAAGTGGAGCACTGCAACGACAAAAGGTCGCGTTCCGGCATAGGAGAACCGTTCCTACTCTGTCGGAGGATGCTTTGTTTTCAGAGTAAGCGACGCCCCGAACTAGGTCACGCGTATGCTCACAGTACATTTGCGAGATAGAACAGCCACAAGGCATCATATCCGAGATGATTGCGAGCCAGCGGACCCACTGAACACTCTTACAGATCGTCTCAACACCCTGCTAAACTCCTCCGGCCCTGGTTATGTCTTGCCCTTGTGCCCCGGCGTGCAATACTTCATCCAGGCCCCCATTCTTTACGCCGCTCCCGACCAGGAGATCAGCACAGTCGGATACCCAACAGGCGATGACCGCGCGGTTCTCGTAGTCGCCGGGCCTGTGGCCAATGGGCAGGGTCACACTACTGCGGTAGACGGTACCTGTCAGAACTGCAGTGGAGTGAAGCTGCGCAACATCCAGGTCCGCAGAGTGGCATTAGAATCTTCTCGACCAGTTTTGCTCATCTAACCTCATTCGTTTCATGTGTCTCATCCAGATCAATGGAACTCGCGCTGGCGCGCCTCCGACGAGTGGTGGTGCCAACATCGAGATGGGCGGGTCCAACTCTGGCCAGCTCATTGAATACGTCCGCTCGTTTGACCCGCGGAGTTGGTCGTGCCTCCACATCTCTGAGGGCGCACTGTCGTGCAACAATGTGACTGTGCAGAACAACGATATCGGGCCTTGTGGGTCTGATTCGTTCCAAGAGTGGGCGGATGGCATTAGCGTCAGTTGCATGAACAGCCTCGTCCGCAACAACACGGTCAACAACCCTACCGTAAGCCGTCTTCGAGAAAACTGTAGTGTCAGCGCTCACTCATACCCAGGACGGCGGTATCGTTCTGTTTGGATCCCCCGGAACAGTTGTGGAGAATAACACCATCTGGGTCGAGACCGTACGTGTTCTTGGCTTGCCATACTGAGTGTGTCAGACTAAAGAATCTGACAATGTCTTTCCAGATGACGCTACTGGGCGGTATCAACATGGTCGACTACGACCCTTGGAGCGGGAACTATACGAATACCATCGTACGGAACAACATCATCCGGGGTGGTTTCGCAACCGACCCTGCCGAAACCGGCGAGTCGAAAGGCGTCAATGAAGACGACGCGATCATCAAGTAAGACAAATGACTGCACACTCTTTTCAGCCGACTGAGCACAACTCCATGCAGGATTGGTATCGCCATCGGCCCAAGGACATGGTTCGGCGACCGGTACTTCAACAACGTCAGCCAGTCTGGCACCGTACTGGACAATCAGCTGACCGGCGCGTTTGGCTACGGCGTTGCCATCTCGTCGGCCTCAAACTTCACTGTGCAAGGGAACATTCTAATGGGCAACACGTCGTTCATCGGCTCGACTGGTCCGAACTGCAGCACGACCGACATCACGCCCCAACCTGCGCCGTTCGTCGAGGATCAGAGCACAGTGCAGTCTTCCAATATCCAGAGCGGCTTCCAGCTCATCCCAGACGGGAACAGCCTGACATGTATCATCCCGCCAAATGGGGGTGACTTCTGGCCGTTTGGCGGAAACCCGTCCGCATCGCAGCCGTCGCCGACTTCGTCTGGCTCCCCAGCGTCGACTTCGTCCGGCAGCAGCAGCGCGCTCTCCCACGGTGGCCTCTCGGGCGGCGGGAAGGCTGGCATTGCGATTGGCGTCATTCTGGGCGTAGCCGCTATCGCCGCGGCCACCTACTTCATCCGCAATTGGGCCGTCCGGCATGCGCGGGCATCCGGTCGATATTGATTTACACTGGAGAGGGCTGGGAAGCCTTTGAAGAGATTGGCAAGGCCGGGCTTCCATTATGCGTATTTATTTCCAACCCTCTTGATTATCTGCCTTTCGGGTTTCTCGCATTGGCTTCCTCATAGATCGCTGCATTCCTACTCATTGGACGTGATCATCTAAGTGTAGTTCATCACCCATCCTAACTGTCTTCTTCATGTTCGTAGAGCTGTACGTGTACTACACAAGTTACTGATTACTATACCTCACGACACCGAGCTCTCTTATGATCTTTCTAAATTCAACGAGTCGCACTTCACTATACTAGCACAAGTAGACCGAATTGACAATCCACCACGCTAGACATACAGTTCGAGATGGTGAGGTGTGTATTTGAACCCATCTCAACATACACGCGTTCTCGCGGTTCCTATCAGGCTGTTCCATTCCTATTACGATTTCGAAAGACAAGACATTTTACACTGAACGTATGAGATTAACATGGATGGCAGAGAATCCCATACCGCCGGCCGGTTCCGTCCCACCGATGCGCCCAGGATGCACTTCGATCCAGGCAGAATGACCATCGTCGGCGACGCTGAAACAGCAAAGCAGCGCTCCGTTCGGTCGGTAGTATCGGCCGTACTCAACGCTGTAACATCGTCTTCGCTAGACTAGAAGCGACACCACTAGGTCTGAAAAACACGTTCTGCATCTCTCATGTGGCGGATGCTGTTCCGCTATATTGAACACCACATCCAGCAGGCGCAGGTGTATCCTTGATTGCCTTCGTTAGCTTCCCGCGCGGGATCTCGTAAGATCGCGCTCCACAGAACACGAACACGAGCCCCTTCGACTCGCGCAAGCCTTTCGCAGCCATCTCTGCGTCGACGCTTCCATCATTATTGGTAGAAGGACGGGCGTGCGAGGGCTCGAGTCGCCCTTCCAATCATTGCGCTACAGCCCCGAGCGAGCGGTCGACGGCCACCACACGGCAATTCTGGAAGTCGATTGGATACGATGACTTCGGCCCTCATGGTGGACTCGACGGGAATAGCTGTGGGAAATCAAAGCGACATACGTACCTTTGGCATTCCGTTTGGTCCCCGCTCGACTGGGCTACGAATCGCCGCGGCAGCGAATACCGATACGTATTGTTTAGCCCTCATCACGATCATTCGAACCCTGCTCAGCTCTGAGCTCTGAGTCGCTCATGAGGGTAAGCTTCCTACATTAGAGCGGCGTTACCATTTAGCTTCTGTCATTCGCTCTGATGCGGCACGAACTCCGGGAGCTCACACTGCATCGCCTCCGGGGTAATTCGTCCTGTAGTTTTACATTACTTCCAAGTCGGGCGGGCGCACATCCGTTGTTTGCTCCCGAACCATGCGTATGTCCGTGGGGATCTGTCAATGCTTGGTCAATATTACCTCGAGCCTTAGATGCCTCCAGGCAAGGGCCCCCTCTTCTTAAGAGCGTTCACATGTGGGCAGGAGAAGTGACGACGGCACCGCCCCTGTCATCTAGGGCTGCCCCCCAGCTCAGCGGCTCGCCCATATTCAAACCCAACTTCCAAGGTATCAAGTGTGCTTCTCAAGGAACATGGCTGTGCGCGTAAAGCCAGTGTGGTTTGGCAAGTGCCTGGTTCCACATTTCGTTCTCCGACTGTGTCTTGGACGCTCAATTCGCGGACCACCTTCCCTGGAGAGTCTCCCGGAACTTGGGCTGCTCTGCGATCAACGCACTGTCAACACTCGAGCGCTCCATCCGTGGCAACAGGAATGGAGCCGTTACGCTGCAAAGGTACGAAGTACTCACAGGGTTGTGGAGCCTTTATGCAGTGCTGTAATACCTTTCACAGCACGTCAGGTTGGAGACTCGGAAGAGGCATGAAAACGTTTCCTGCGGCTCTTTGGCCACCAGTGAAACCAAAGATGTCGATGTAGCAACTTACATTACATATACGAATATTCGCACGGGCGAAATACATGCGGGATGACAGACGGCTTGCAATGGCCTACATGACATAAAAAACCGGACCCTAAGCAATGGCTGTCAGTTTGACCGTGTGATTACATGAAGCGACAAGTTACTCACTAAACGACAAGTTGACACGTCCATGTCGGTAGTGAGAGGTCCCTTGCGGAGTAACGTCAGTCGTACCCTCTTCTCGCCCTGGGAGGAGTGTCATCGTCGCGTCTGGGCCGTCGGCGCTCGGAATCATCGTATCGAGAGTTCCGCTTGTCGTCATCATACGGCCTTGCACCAGCCGATATGGGGTCGCGAGCATAACCAGGAGGCGTGCGGCTACGCGCGCGTCCGGGCGGCGTGCGGCTGCGAGGACGTCGCGGCGGAGTGCGGCTATGAGACAGCGGTGGTGGCGAGCGGTCGCGGAATGCATTGCGTCTCCTTGTGGGAGAATGGCGACCAAGACTAACTTCGGTGTCGCCCCCGCGAACTGGGGTCCTACTGCGCGACCTTCTGGGCGATGCGCTTCTTCGTCGAGACCCACCAGTACCTAACCCTCCCAACGAGTTCAACAGCTCTTCGGCGGCTTTGACACCCGCCGACTTGACCTTCTCCTTGCGGAGCCGTTTGCGTTCCTTGCGCGCCCGCCGTTCCTCCGGAGTTTCGTCTTTGTGTTTGCCCTTGGATTTGGACTTCTTTCCCTTTTTTGCTTTCTCCTCCTTCCGCTTCGCTATCAGGTAGTCGCGCATGGGGTCCTCTGGGTCGATCTCTGGGCCAGAATCATCCGATGATGGTTCCGACGCAGCACCCTCCTCTGTAGAGGTATTATCAGATATTGCGTGCGCCTGCTTGGTTAGATTTGACATACCAATTACCAGCGTGGGTTTAGCATTCAAGCTTTGTTCCTCAGGCTCATGCCACTCTCCGTCTTCGCCCTTGACCTTGCCCTGCTTATAATTCTTGACATGGTCGACCCGGATGGTCCTGTCTAGGACCTTGGCCCCGTTCAGATTGTCTACCGCCAGAATAGTCGAGCGCTGGTCCTCATACATTAGGAAGGCGAAACCTTTCTGTTTGCCAGTTTCCTTGTCACGAGGCATATTTATATCCATGATCTCGCCATACCTAGGAGCTAGTTGAGCATGCGAAGGGGATGGTTGTCTACACGGGACTTACTGGGAGAAGATGGTAATGACGTCGCCTTCAGTCAAGTCTCTGTGTAGCCCTCCGACAAATATGTAGGCAGAGTCTGTGAGACATGTCTTAGTGCATATAGTTGGCGGCTGTTCTCCTGGGCAACTCACCCTTGTAATCGTCATGCCACGAGCCTTTCGTACCCAAGTCGAGTTCCCGTTCGTTGATTTTGTTGATTTCCCTCACAACACTGTATGTGCGCTGAGCTCAGTGCCGTTCGCTGAGCTTCAGAACGGAGGAACTCACTTCATGGTTGTGGTCGCGACTGAAGATGTGTCCAGTACGAGCGCGCCTCCACGTGCGCGCGTTCCCCACCGACGCGCGCCTACTGCGCCCGCTTCAGTGCATGTATGGGCGCCTACTAAATTTTGTGTATCTGGTCTGTACGCTCACCGACTCGATCCACAAAATGGCCTCGTTCTCTCTTCCACAAATCAACGACAACCCAGAGGGCGGATGGGGTCCTTCGACGTCCAACTTACCTGCGCAGTTCAAGTTCAAGGATATTCCCTATGCGCCTTACTCAAAATCTGACAAACTCGGCCGCTTTGCTGACTGGAACGATCTCTCTGGCGACAATCGCCCGACCAACCTAGGCCTCTCAGCTCAGGCCAACGCTCGTTCAGGAGCACAGGGACGTGGCAGGCGCGATGGCCAGCCCGCTTTCGGCAGCGGCACTGCGAGTGCATTCGCTTACTTCCATGCGGAGGACGAGTCTAGCTTCTCTCTTGTGGATAGCAAGGCCGGTACTGCTCGTAGGGGTGGAGCTATGACCCGGGGCAGGACCACTGCACGAGGCGGTTCCAACTATGCCAGAACCGGCGGCGGCCAGAGGGGCGGCCGCGGGGGCTTCTCTGGTGGCCGTGGCGGCGCTCAGCGCGGCGGCAGGAGAGGTTGGAGAGATTGGGAGAAGGTGTGGAACCACGTTAAGTTGCATATCTTCAGGAAGGACTCACCGTGTCCCTTAGACTGGCCGCACGCGCGAGTCTTCTGTGGCTATCACCCCCGACTGGGCTATGCTTGAGGAAATTGAATTCCACCGTCTTGCCAAACTTCGGCTCGAAGTCGATGAACCTGAAGACCTGTACGTCTGCGGTCTATCTAATGCCAAACTACATGCGACTTACCGATTTGGACAGTGATACGTATGGACGCGTCTTCCCCTACGACAAGACCTACGATCGTATCACGACCAGGACTGAAAAGCCTTTGCAATTGCTTGACCGTATTAAATACAACCCTACCACATCCGACGACCCAGTCATCCAAGAGGTAAGGCAGGATGGACCTGAGGAATGATCTATGGGTATACTGATATCTGCTGTGCATCTTAGCTCGCGTCCAAGGATACCGCGACCATCTACACGACCGACGTTATTCTCGCGGTCCTCATGTGTGCCCCGAGGTCGGTATACCCTTGGGATATAATCGTTATCCGTGAAGGCAACAAGTTGTTCTTCGACAAGCGCGATGGTGGTCCCTTCGATACCGTTACTGTCAACGAAAACGCAGCGGATCCTCCTCAAGATCCCACTACCACTAACCCGAACAACCCCAACGAGAAGGTTACGGTACCTGAGACGCCTTCCATCAACTCTGCGACCTCGCTGTCTCTTGAGGCCACCTACATCAACCAGAACTTCATGTTCCAGACGGTCACTGAGACGCCACCGCCTCCGGCTGTCGATTTTTCGAAGCCCAACCCCTTCTATGGCCCAGACGAGACAGAGCCTCTTGCATCGTGCGGCTACCGCTACCGTGTATTCGACCTCGGCATCACTGAGGACGAGGATATGCGGCTGTGTGTCCGCACAGAAGTCGACGCCTATGTACCCGGTCAAGGGAACCCTACCGAGGGCCAAGGCCTTCTGACAATCCGTGCACTTAACGAGTTCGACCCGCGTGCGCCTGGCGCTGGCGGAGCACCAGACTGGCGCACCAAGCTCGACTCCCAGCGTGGTGCCGTCATGGCTACTGAGATGAAGAACAACAGCTGCAAGCTTGCGAAGTGGACTGTACAGAGTGTCCTCGCAGGCGCTGATCTCCTGAAGATTGGGTAGGTTATCCGTATTGCCATGTTGGGAAGAGCCCAATGCAGCTGCGGAACCCTTCATCTCAGTTGGCGGGACTAACCGGTATTCTTTCCTTGTAGGTTCATCTCTCGTGTCAACCCTCGCGACAACACTCGCCATGTCATCCTGAGCACGACCTCCACGCGCCCGGCTGACTTTGCGGCTCAACTGAACGTGTCACTTGCGAACGGCTGGGGTATCGTTCGGACCATCGCCGACATGTGCATGAAGCAGCCTGAGGGCAAGTACGTCCTCGTCAAGGACCCCAACAAGGTATGCATTGTGTCTTCTTTTTTTCTTACTCTTCGCGGAGTCTGCGTGTGTCCTGGTTCGCATCGCAGTGTGTCTGCGATCATTGGCAGAAGCAGGGGTCACGTCATTTCATCAATGTCGCTGTCAGCGGCCATATGCATCCGCTCAATGCGCCCAAAACAACGTCACCGCTCGTCCGCATCAGCCCTGGTGCTTCATACAACCATTGTTGGACACTGTTTCGATGCGAGACGAGAATGGCATAGTGTGATCTGCGTTCCAAGCATGATGGGCACTCGCGGGATCATACACACGCCGCCTCGTTATCGTCTTTGTCTCCGCCGTTCTATTGGTCGACGTTTGCTGACCACAACCCGCTTGTTGCAGCCTGTGCTCCGTCTGTACGCCGTTCCGGCGAACGCCTTCACTGCCGAAGAAGAGGACGAGGAGGCCGGTTTCGAGGGTGATGACGCTGAGGCCTAATCTTTTGCTGTCAATGTGTTGTATTGAAGTCACGGCTGTATTTCTACATGTGGGATCTATCCATGTCCTATGTACGAACGAGCTGTGTATCATCTTGGACGCTCTGCCACAATACGACTGCGATCTTGGAATTTGCGAGAATCCCTCAATGGCGCTGTGCTATTGGGCGGAAGATCTTCAGAAGGACGCCGACAATGCTCAGCTTGACCACCGTAGTGGATATAGCGACGTCTCGGGTGTTTGAAGGGGTCGATCGCGCATGGCAGCAGTCTGGCTTTCCACTCAGCTGACACCTTTACCAACTACGAGGCGCACACGTCCGATATCGGCTCATGTACGACTATCCGGGTGTCCCGGGATGTCCGTCTATACCGTGCACGCCGTAGAGCTAACCACTCCAGGCACTAGAATGGCAATCAAAAGAACGTCTGTACTTTGCCGAGACCAGCGAGAAGCAGTGTAAGGCAAGGCCCATCCGCACCTACGGTTCCCCTCAAGATCGCGAGGGGGTCCTGAACTCCTGGACTTTGATGGCGCGCTCGCGTACGATGCCGCGTCCTCCCTCCCGCGACCGGGGTGCGTTCTGATGCCAACAACGCTCTCAAGCTGGTCTCAAGTGCCTTCTCAGACGCCCTGAGCTCAGCTCGAGTCTCGAGATGCTTCTGCGCTAGCGCCCATTTGCGCAAGACGAGGTCCGAGATTTCGTACGTCGCTCCGTCGGCTGATGCGGCACTCGTCCTCGTCGGCGTCGTCGCCTAGATTCCGCGCGCATCTGCATCTGAACGACGGTTCGAGAGGGCCCAGCATGGTGTCTGATGCACCCGACGTTAGCGCGCCGGTGGAGGCCATCGGTACCATGTTTGCGGTCTGCACTCTAGTGCAAGATGCACGGATCATTGCTCCCGACGACGGGCGTACTGGAACCCACTCGGGGAAGAACTATACTGACCATGAGACGCGAGACGAGAAGCACCACACGTTCGTTCGTGCCAAGTGTGAGGGGCGAGGCACGTTGATAGGCCTTGATAGACTCGACCCAGGAAGCACCGTGAGTCTCTCGCGTACAGTGCGTACGAGAACGGTTCCTTTGCATCCGATGACAGCCATATGCATTCGCTCCAACGGCCACACTGTACAACCGAGCGTCTTCCTTCCAACGCGATTACGACCACGACTACGCGGACGCGTTCTGGCTCGCGAGGAGCGTCTCCGCCGCGGCTGTTATGTCGGGACTATATGTCATCGCAGGCACGTCAGCGTGTCGGCTCGCACCATCAGTGCCAATGGCGAGATGCAGCGAAAGCGGTGTCGCCCGAAATCTTCCAGGTCGATCACGACACGGAGAAGACAGGAACGACGCCCGCTGAGAAGAATGGGAAAGAAGCATGGTGGATGATGGTGGCGGCGGCGGCGGAAGGCGAAGGAGACAATGAGTAGGATGTGAGACGGGCACGCACCTCCGTTGCAGTACGCCGAGGATGACCTCGCGCTCCAGGTCGGGGAACATGCTGGTGAGAATGCCTATCTCGGATTCGCTCGGTGCCCTCACAGTCCCCGCCCCTCCGGCGACAGGACGGGGGCCAACGCCGATCCCGAGCTCGTTCATCCATTGTCGCATTACTGTTCTACCAGCTGGGCTGGCGTCTTGGGTATTGTCATTGCCCGTACGAGATGTCGCGTTTGAGGCCGCTGTTGCTGCGCCATTCGGACGCGGCGCAGGCGTCCTGCGTAGCCGTGAACTGCGGGCGGTAGTGACAACCTCGTCCGCATTGAGAGCAGATGCCCGCCGGCGAGCCTCCCCCTGGGCCCTCGTCTCTGGGAGCGCCCTGGTTGTCCGGCGCACCGGTTGCTCATCTCCCAGCAAAGGCTGGACCCAGGCTGCCGCGAATCTCACGGCTCTGTGAGAGAGATTGGCCGGGTGAGGTGCCCCATCAGAGAAGGAGAACAGATCACACGCACCTCGTAGATACCCTCCAAGCCTTCAATTGCAGAAAGTCTGACCGGTAGAGGTATCCGGCTAGTAGACCTACTGCAGTAGGCAGAAGTTTGTTCGGGAATCGGGTGATGGCTAGCTGTTGAATGAAAATTGGTTAATCTCGTCTGCACATATCGTTCAGAGCTGAAACCATAGAGACAATGCAATCGGTAACGCCAGGCGTCTTGGCGAGCGGAGTAGTCATCCGTGAGCCTCCAAAGTGTGGGTTCCATGCCGTTGCAATGCCATCGGAGGAAAAGACACAAATCCGTGCATGATGCAAATGGAAGCGAGGGTGCCTACCTGTGCTGCGATCGCATATACCCATACTTTGTCACTCATGCCCACCCCGAAGATTCTGAAGTGGTACGCAGGGGGGACGAGACGCATGTACTGGTACAACACGGCCGCCATGACCGCAATCGGCCCTGGCGGGATGTTATTGAATAGCGCGCCCGTGACCGGTGTCAACTGGGCAACTAGAAGAGCAGCGAACGACAGGAGCATCGTCGTGACCGCGGAGATGATCAAGAAGGACTGTATGTGCCGTAACGTTGAGCATGGTTAGAACGCGTCTTACAGGGAAGCGCACGTACCGCATATTTCATGCTACCGAAAGCCCTTTCTATGATTATGGATGTGTTGTATAGGAACAACTCGGTCAATAGAAGGTCGCTAGAGCTCGCGCATGCCAATTGGTGAACCAACAGCCGCCAATACTAAGAGCACAAATGTGAGATTGTGTATCTCACAGGTCTTACTGGGGCGTACCTGATGGTGCTTGGATACATGTGGTACAAGCTGCAAGTTCAAGTAGTGCTTCAGGTCAAAAATCCCGGCCGCAACTGATGTAAGCGCGAAGCCGAGCATCAGACCTGTAAGTTGCCTAGGTCAGACCATGTACATCATAGTGTTTCAGCACAGAAGTTCACCCTTTGTTACTGAAGCATTCTCAAAGGACATCTGTGCGTTTTCCTGTCCGCTTCAGTGGAAAAAGTAAGACGGCCTGCCGTGTATCGAACTTGAACACACCCAAAGCTGTTGCTGTACGTGCGACAGACGGCGGTGAGTAGCACTACACACAATAGACGCCTGTGCCACGGAGGTGCAGCGCAAGTTACTCTCACGGCCCGGCTTCGGCAGCCGGATCCGGGGGCGCCTAACCCGCAAATGTGGCAAGCGGACCCGCGATGGACGCGGGTTTGGTTTGAATCATCCGTTCATGTAGGCTTGCTTCCAACACTCGCAGGACGTGTAAGATCTATTCGAAGGACTCTCCTGACGCTAATCTACGCCTCTTCCATGACACAGTGCGGCCATATATCGCTGAACCCATGCGTGCCTGGCCCCGCGGCCGTCCGAGGGAAGCAAATCGCACGACGTATGCCTCGAACTTGGACACGTCGTCCGCGCATATTCCAAGGCTTGCCTTCTTCCCGGCGTCGTGCCTGAGCACATTGGTCCGGCATACCAAGGGCGCGGAATGCGCGCACAGAGGTAAGTTCCCGCACGAGTCGTGACTTCACAATGTCAATGTCACCTGGATGATGCCTGTCCAATTACTCTGCCGTCAGCGATTGCCTTCGACTCCCAGGCCTCATAAATCCGACGACCCGTTGATGGAGGGGGCTGGTGAGGAAAAGGTAGGGTTTCGTGCCGCCGGCTGATGAAAAGGGTACATCAGGGTGACCGAGGTCATGGCAGATTGCACGATCTCATTGAAGAAGTTGGGAAGCGTCTGAATGCCTGCCCAGCTTGTGAGGACTGCCCTTCCGTCCTCAGCCTCTCCCTTCGCCCGTTCTCACAACGACCACAGCGTGATTCTGAAACCTGTGCGGGCGTGCCAGGCCCTGGGCTCCCCCAACCTTACCCAGACGGCTTCTTCGCGCAAATGCCCGCACGTCAGAGATAGCTGCTAGCCTCATCACTGAAACTCAACATCTCGACATCACTGCACCGCCCGTACCGCATTCTAGCCATTGCTGTCTACTCTCCCTCTCACTTCGGTGCCCCGCGTCTCTCGTCTCGACGTCAAGGGTCCTATCTCATCCCGCTCTATGACGGCCTTCAAGGTCAATGAAATGGCCACTTGTACACGCGCTCCGTATGACGTCCAGGCCCCGCGTTCAGCGGCAACGTTATTGGCAACTTGACACCGCGGCCTCGCGCGGGTTCTGAACGCACGTCGATGGACTCACCGAACGGGCCCGCCGACTACTTGGTGAGTACGACCTGTGCACTCATCTACCGTGCGTCTTAGTACGCCACCCGGCGGCACATACGGGGGCCGCTTGAACCGCATACAGCGCGCCACCCCTCGTTTGCGGGCTGCCGCCGCTGCGCGGTTACTAGGTCGGCCAAGCAGCAGCTTCGTCCCCATCACCCATCTGTCGTTTCATTAAGGTCGCACAGATGATTTGTTTCTCTCGACGAAACTGGAGCCCAGGTGCCGCATTGCACTGGGGCGGTGCGATCCATCAGGGATATTCACTTGCCCATCGTGCACATTGGCCGATGGCAGGAAGATCACGGCATCCAATCGGTCCCGATCTCTGTGTTCTCACAGCGCGATTCGTAGCACATGCTGTCTCTCATGGTACTGTGTGCAATGTAATTACGTCGAGAGACGTTGCATGCTTGCTGTGTACCCTCGTGGCGCATATATGTGTGAGTTGATGCCCTGGTGTCATATTGCCCTGCTCAAGTACTAGATCAACGCAGCACGTTAGCTTCAACGGGATTCGTCATTCACGATGCGGGGTCAATTCAACCTGTCAGTCGAGTTCATAATTGTTCCGGCGGCATCTCACCTGCAAGAACACAATCAACCGCCACAGCGACTGGAACTTGAAGGTGGTGGGATGCGT
The DNA here is from genome assembly GCA_022376465.1 of Cubamyces lactineus. NCBI lineage: Eukaryota > Fungi > Basidiomycota > Agaricomycetes > Polyporales > Polyporaceae > Cubamyces > Cubamyces lactineus. Next base: position 1,298,329 of record JACDTU010000003.1, read on the forward strand.
AGTGGACCTTGGACATAGCGATGCAATAGAGACAACACTGCAGCATCACACATTTAGTACAAGTGGCTCTGTATTCCTACATAGATCTTACAGTGATAATGATTACACAGAACAGTAGCTGAGTCCAATGGTCCCCGACGCTGGCTACATGTCCCAGGAACACCAATGGGGGCTAGGGCGCCACTACAGCGCCAATCGACGGCCTACCACTTCGTGCCGCCACCATAATTGGTCCCGCTCGGAACGCCCGCCTCCTCGTCCCGAGGCGGCGTACGCAGAAACGCGCGGCCTATACTCACGATGCCGCGAATGCTTTGCGCAGCTATTCGGCTGCTTACCCACTGCACGAGTGTCATGCCCGGCAAGAGCCCAAGCAAGTCCTGCGCGGTCGCACCGGCACTCAGCACGCGCATTTCGAAAGCGGGGCTGGCCGCAGGAACCCGGGCGTGGTGCTCACCTTGACGTCCCAGAAGTCGCGGTGGTGTGTGATTTTGCCCGCGTCGTTGAACGACAGCCGTGTGATTATCGGTAGCTTCAGGTGAAGGGGCGATGGGGGCCAGAACGAATGGGGAGGATGCTGGAATGGCACGGACTGGAGGTTGGCGTGATCACTGAGCAGTAGTGACATCGTGGAATCTGAGCCCGGAATATAGCTCGTAGGGCTGGGATCGGCTGGCTGGGGCCCGAACGCGGAGTGCAGGCCTGGTAGGATTAGGATATGCAGGGTATGTTCGACCATCGTCCTCTTGTGGCCGTCTGCAAAGGGGTGCACCTAGCTGAGCCATCATGGTTCCCAGACGACAGGCGGGAGCAGCCAAGAGTAGACGCAGGATGTGTTCGGATAGCTGTAGATGCACGCTTACCAAAGGTTTCGCACTCGAATATGTTGTTCACCTCGTTCCACATGCTCAGGCCGCGGAACCAGGTGTTCTCCCAGCGCGTGTCGGCCGATAGCCTGAAGAGCGCGCGGAGCACCGCCCATGGCTTCGGGACGTTCAGCTGCGAGAGCGTGTGCGCGAGGGCGTGGACGTCCGAGATCGTATCTTTGGACGTCGCGGTGAGAAACGGGTTTTCGTACGTCGCGTGCGCGTCGTAGAACCGCTCCACCGTCTGCCAGGCCGGCGGAGATTCGCCATAGAAGAGTTCGCAGACATCCGCCGCCGTCCGGTGGTGTGCGAGCGAAAGCGCGGAGGTTTCGTCTACGCTTGTTTGAGTCAAAGTGAGAGAAGGCACGGTGGGCAAAGAGAGTGGGTTGGAGGTAGTCATGGTATTCCAGGTGGTCGTGGTTCGAGGCAGCCTGGGCTGAGCCAGACAGACGACACGGAACTTGCGGAACTTGTGTGGGGGAACGCCGGTCCGGGGATCCAGCGACGCGGTTGGGTTAGGGTTGGGGTGATCTGGAATCGGGATCACCGGATCGCAGCCACCGCGCACTACTCGCGTCTGTGGCTGCAACGACTTGGACCTGCACCAGCTCTTCTCAGACGCGTTCGCTTGCTATCTCCACAAAATGGCTTGTCTGGACCAAGGGAATCTCAGGCATGAATCTGATATTGCGAGACGTACCCTTGCGTACCGCCGCGGTGGTCTTTGATGCGCTGTACGGTCAAGGCCACCTGTTCTGAGGACGAGAGGGGCTCGTGCGCGAAGGGAGTCTGCTGCTGACTCATGACGATATCCTGAACACATCGTCGTTCTGCCATCGCACGTTCGTTGTCTCAAGCGACACAGCTTTTCGCTCAGCCAGCTGCAACAAGATCATATTCAATTTCATCATCTCCGCGCCCTTGCCTTTGGTGCATGTCTCGTAGGTGATCTGCAATCACGGATTGCCACCATCAGAGATGCGCTTCCGGCGTACGGTCACGGTCTCGAGGCTCCAACGGTCGGCCGTCGCTCCTCGATCGTTTGGCTCCTCGATCAGCGTGTGAGTCCCGTTGGGCCGACGCGGGATGCGGCCGTTGCGGCGAGGCTGCGGCACTCGTGCGATCGCGGCTAGGCTGGGTATAGCGGGATGGCTAGTATGTTTGACATCCTACCGCGGAACCGCCTCGAGAGTTCTAATGCGCGACGAATAGGTGGTGATAACGGGCGGACGGTGATCGGCTTCTGCTCGAGCTTTTCGACCGTGGTCAAGTGAGCGGGCGCGCCATATGGTCGGTCTCACCAAGATCGATACTCAACACCTCGCAACTCACGAGGGTATGTTGTTTGATTGCTCACGGCGCGAGTGGGGCCCCGATGTAGCCGTTCGCGTTCGCAGCAAAATAACGTACTACCTCAGCCGACCCGTTCAAGACGCAAACAAGCGACTATACCCATATGGCACAGCGAACAACTGTCGTCATGCCAGTGATCCGGCGGACAAGGAGGTGTTTGTTGCCGTTGCTGCGTTATACGTGATCGTCCCGCCGGTAAGTGAACGTTTGAACAATGACCCAACTGAGGAGTGCGCGTATTGTGAGCGAACTCCATGGCGATATGTCCATCTTCTCAATGCGGGGTGGGCCTTCAGGTGGCGTGGATTTCAGTTACTTTCGGCTACTGCGCTGCCTCCGAGTCTGCGCTCAGAACAACCACCGGTGAGGCATCTGACCGATACTGGGTTCGAACTACGCTGCTGCATATACCTGCGGCTTCCATAGGATAGCCGAGCTTCCTCAACTGCGAAGTGGCGAGTTGGGCCGTTTCCTCTCCGTGTACGTCTTTGTTCCGCAATGTCTCCCCCGGTTTTCGTACACTGACACGATCCCTAGAGAAGACACGGCCGAGTGTAAACGTCCGCTGTTCCCAGCCAAGGGCTCCGTGTAATGAGCGAGAAGCAACCCAATCATATGAATGCACCAAGTCTGCGTTTCGCCGTACGAGCAATGCCGGAGGACCCGCATGAGAAGCCAGCGGTCGCAGGCGATGCCGTAGCGTCCATAGCGAGCACGCTGAACCTTCCATCTTCGACCACCGCGACCGCATTACCACCGGGGCTAGAGCTTTCTTCTCCGCGAACGTGCGGAGAAGCGCAGTGTGGTCTCATGATTCCATGTGGCGGCGAGGACACGCACTGGAGCGGGTCTAATGGCTCCATACAGGACGTACCCGCATGGCTCTACAGTCCAACCAGAGAAGTCCTCCTGTGCTGCACTGTTATGCAATTCATCCTCTAACGGTGCGCTAGGTACAAGGTAGACGCCTACCTGGGACTGAAAGAACTAGGCTGGCCAGTAAAGGTATAGCACGGTGGGGTCTCCGGGGAGTGGAATGTTCAGTGAACCATATACAAGACGGTACAATGGAAGACCGAGGTGGGTATAGACCTCCTCATGTTTTCTCCGCCTTGCCTAGACGCGCACCCATTGTCCGGAGACACATACGATGGAAACGCCCTCCTTGTCCACAATAGGCGCGGGGGAGATACGGAGCACCAACTTAATCTGAGGCCCTGAAATCGGCGCTCGTGCTGGCGACTTCGGGCGGTGTGCTGCGAGCCATCGTCCGTCCGTACCAGCAATGCCCACCGGCGCCATGAACGCTCGCATCTCCGTCAAGCGGCCCTGTGCTGGCAGTTGGCCACGCCAAGTGCCAGTGCACCGTAGAAGCACGATACGTGCGCAGCGCGAGGGCCAGGAGTGCTGCCGCACATTCCTGAAGCTCCGAGTCGCAAGGAAGTTCTGCGTTATCTCTCGGGCGTAAATGAATGGCGCCGCGAGAGAAGCGAGCAGTCCCCCTTCGCCCGAGGGCTGCTCCCGACCCATCGGAGTCGTGTCTGGCCCGTGTCGACCATCCCGCGCAAAGTTAGGGACTATCGCCTCCTTTGGAGGGGACGGACGTGGCTCTGAACGACAGTGCCCCGCGCCCATGTCCATCACGAGGCGGACGGGTACGACGTACGGCACTCCCTAATCCACGGGCTGACTTGGGCTAAGCGGAGTATATAGCCCCAGCATCTCAGGATTGTCTCCTGGTTTAGGATTTCTGCCAAGTTCAGGGACTAGCCAAATATAGCCAAACATCCGAACAAAGTAGTCTACCGGGCGGCTGAGATGTTCCCACGGGATTATCACGCTCAATATCTATACTGCTATAGACTAACTTTGCATCCGTGCACCCTACCGTGACTCTACTCGTCTACTCGACTCGCTGGTACTAGTAGGAGTGTGGTCTAGTGTGGTTCGCTATTGTTCCCCTCTTCGGTGTTTTCGCAGTCGCCCTTTCATCTTCGCCTCTCATGTCTTCTATCATCGCATCGTTCAACAAGCCGGTACTGGACGACTGGTTGAAGGTCAGTTTACTCATACGAGGTTGGTACGAAACGATTATCCCCTAAGTGCTCTTTACTCCAGTTTGTTGCACGCAACATTGTTGAGAAAGAAACTCTTCCGTCGTAGCCCGCTTCGGCCTAATCTTTCTCAAGCCAACATGATTCACGACATACGCAATACGATGACTCTGAGAGCAGATATGCGTAGTCGGTTCGATGATCATGCATTCATCGTCATTCCTGTCGATGGGCCACTTCATCGCCTACTACGTCTCACGCTGTTACCTCGAGCGTCAGGCCGCGGACTTCCATTGTGCCAGACTGAACCTGCCTGGTCGAGTGGACGGATACTTACTCTTCATCCGCTTCGCACTTTCCATATTTTCGCTCCTCAGTCCTCAAGGGATCAAGCAGCATCCGCAGGCTTCGCGTCTCCCTCGGCCGCTTCCACTCTCATCTCGCTCGCCTCCTATGATTCCCCTTCAGGCTGTGAGCCCATCTTACGCAGAAGAATTTGACTCCCATGAGCTTATGGGCAACGCTTCGGCTGCAAAGTTCATTACCAACTGGTACAAAGGCGAGTTTTCTGAGCACATCTTCGCACGGTGTTTTCTGACCACAGATACGCGGATAGACGTTGATCGTGAAGATCTCCCGGCCGACCTGGCCTGGGCTTGGCGAGAGCACCTCGATTATGCAGACAATGCAGATCCGGACCTCAAGCAGCTGCGGCAAGAGTGGGAAGAGAAACAACGGCGCGTACGCGAGGAAGGGCTATATCCAACCAACACGGACCAGAACGCAGCACGAATCGACTTTTCCCTACATGTGGTACGTATTTGCCAACGCCGTCTGGCAAACTTGAGGCCTCAGCTGTAGTTGTGCCGCAAGCACCTGCACCACAATCTCTGCAGTCGATACTGGGCGTCGGTGATAGTTGTCGTTATGACGTAGAGCTCAATCGCGCAGGACCACATCTCGTGTTGTAGCGCGCAAACGGCAGCCGCGTCGACGCCTCTTTCCTAGTCGCCGAACAAGGAGACCCCCTTGGATCCATCCTGAATCTTCCCATTCGACGCTGCTTGGTCTCAGCTATGTCCACCCACCGCCATCCCACTCTTCACCGTGCCTATTCTCTCTGTATCCTTATGTGTATCATGATTCTCTGTGTATTCTAACGTATATCAAAGCACGCATACTTCTACAAACGATCGGGCGGTGCATATACAGAGGTGCGCTGCCGGGGTGAGTATCTACGTAAGTAACACTAGCTCTCTAGCGCTTGTGCGATTCGTGATGCGTGGACTACAGCGCTCTATGCATATGCCACGGGCTTTGAAAATTTGATTCCTTACTCTCGATGCATGGCTCGAATTGGGATTCGACAGGTCAGTCGACTTACAGCATCTGCTGCAAGCTGCAATAAACCTCCGCGACGACACGTGAGAAAGAAGCCTCAGGTCGAAACAATCTCGTTTGGCGACTCGGGGATCGCGGCCCTAGAGAGACTCGCTGAGGACCATGGCCAGACGCGTCGGAAACCACACCCTGTAAGTTTTCCTTTTAGCCAGCGATAGAAACTAAACTGCCGCCGCTGTCTGACCACACGATAACATTCGTATACAATGGCAATACCAATGCGGACCCGCTATCGTCGTGGCAGAACGATCGCTGACGCTTGACGCGCGCAAAACTGTCCTCTCGGGCGGGTCTTGCGCCTTCTGCCAGCGACACCAAGCTTCACGCTCCCGCACGGAGTCGCTCGAGCCTCGCGTGCACGCCCTGGAACGCTTTGCCGGGCCCGCGCAGGACGGTCCGCGGGCGCGAGTCTGCTGCTCATCTGTACTTCCTCAATGCGGAACGTGGACGGCCAGGCACGCCTTCCGACGCCGCACTCCCACTGCGCTCATGCTTGCCGCCTCGGCGGAGGTACCGCGTAGAAACCCTCGCTCCTCTCTCCCCATGGACCGTGGTGCGATTCCATACCAGCTGAGCTCTGAATTCTCGTCAGGGTCGACGTCGCGCGCGTGCACGTACCGTACGAGAGTCGCACACACGTCCACATTTCCCGGCTCCGTGCCCCAGTTTCCTTACTCTCTCCCTCCATGGACGCTAGCCGACCTGGGCGAGGGGCGATAGCGAAGCAGAGTGGCCCGCGAGTGTGAAACACATTACGCACGATTATGTACAGGGCCTCGCCGTGTCTTCATGAGTTTCTCCGGGGAGGTGCGCACATGGGCGGACGGTTGGACATGGGCGGGTTATGTCATGGCTGTCTGGCTAGCCCATATGCGACCGTGCTTATTTTCTTGCCTTTTTTCTCGCAGCACGCTCACGCCCGCACGCCGCAAGCCCCATTTCACTCTCACCCGTCCAGCCTCGAGGCCCAAGCACGTACGCACCTAACGGCTAGCGAGCCTACCCGCGAGAGAGCGAGCGTCGTGCGGGTCGCGGATGACGGATGAAGACGAACGGGGACGCGAGTGGGACAAGCAGCCGCCACGCCGCTACGAACCTGAAAACCGCGTAGCGCTCGTGAATTCTTTCCCTCTCCGCAAGCGACGCACGGGGCGGTCCGAAAATTATATCGAATTCGCGACGAGCGTGCCTGTCAGCAGGCTCACGTCGCTGCTCCCTCTCAAATTCTCGATTCAGTATATTCAGCTCCTCCTCCAGCTGCAACTGCAAGATGATTGCTCTGCTTTGTTGCTGTGCGCGATCGCCCCCTTGCGATACTGGCAGCCGCTAGTGCCGATTTGCACGCACCGTGCTCTTTGTGTGGGCTTTGGGAGGACGGTGGCGCGAGGGTCACCATGTGCCCGGCGGTGGGCGCCACGCGCGCCTCCCCGCGCGGGGGCCTTCTGGCCTCGGGCGCATTTCGCGTGTCGTCGCGTGTCGCGGACTCGCGGGGGCCGCTCCTCGCACGACGCACCGTCTCTCGCCCCCGCGTTGTGGTCGAGGATCGAGAGGCGAGGGGTCGAGGCTCGCGCGTTTGAATCGGCCGTCGCTCGCCAGCTGGCTAGGGACTCGAGGCACCTCAGCGGGAGACGATAGGAAGGAAGCACGCGGTCGGAAACTCGGAGGGTGCGGGACGGAAAGGCTAACGGCCGGGAGAACGTTCGCTGGAACGCGGGCGGGCGACGCGAGCGAGCACGGGTTCCCCAGCGGCACGTCGCGAGGATTTGGAACTTGCCCGAGCTGGATAAGCTGCTGCGAGCGAGCGAGCGAGTCTGCCTGCCTGCCTGTTTGCGAGGACTCGGGAGATCGGGCAAGTCTAATGCGAAGTTCGAGAGTCCCTGAGGCTGGGCGTGCGCGCGGACTCCGGAGTAGCAGCAGGTGGTGTGATAACCTGAAACACATGCGGGGCGGTCAGGCTCGAGAGGCAGCCCCATGCGTGCAAAGCCAAGGGCGTCGACGGGAGGGTTGAGCTTGAAGGGGAGATTGGAGAATCGAGATGTGCAAAAAAGCAATGGACGCGCAGGGGATAGTCTCATAGCCTGCAGAGGGCTTATGCGTCCTGGACTCCTGGTTCTCCTGGATCCTACCGAGCTTCTAGCGCCTGCCCCGGTAGCAGTAGTGCCAAAGCACAGTCCGTGTGCCTCGAGCCACTCCTCTTCGCTCCTCTTCTCCTTCCTTCCAACCACGCGCGCCAGCACGTCAGCAGCACGTACTCCGTACTCTCCATTTTTCGCACCACGCGCGCGCACGCTCTAACGTGCCCCGCGAGACGTGCCCCGCGCACGTCGACACGCCGCGTCGGACGCGGGTGAACCAAACCGCATCCGAGATAATCGACGTGGGGGCCCGCCCGGACCATGCAGCCAGTCACGGCGCGCGACGACGCTGCAATGTGCACACACGCTGACGTCGCGCCATATTGCGGTCGTGACGCGAGTCGCGACGGACGGGCGGCCCTTTCGCGGCCACTGCGGGGGTACCTGCGCGCGGCCCATGTGGTTCGCCACCGGAAAATCCATTCGAACCTGGAGCGCGCCCGGCGCGCGAGGCACCGCGATCGCGATGCACAACTTAGTGTACCGTATACGTACTTACCTATACGGTACCACTTACCGTAACGGTCGCCGTCCACCCCCGCCCGCGTGCCAGGAGGCTATCGAACGTGAGCGAATGGTGCGTAGTGCGTGTGGGCCGTGGCCGCGGGCACATGTCAGAGTGTGTCACTTGTCCAGGTAAATTTGGGAGTGCTGTGCGGGTCGGGTGAGCTCAGAATCGCCGAAGTGGCTCGGAGTCAGCGGCGGCGTCGCAGCCGCATCGGCGAACCTGGCTAGCGCTGCTGGGTGAGTAGCAGGTGCTTTACATGGTAGCGATCTGTAGTACGAGGAGAGGAATACGAGGTGGCTATGGTGCTAGCTATGTCATCGTGTACTAACTTTTAGTTCCCTCGCCGTGTATTCCTGTGCACGCGTACGTGCTAGCAGCTGTGTGGTGGACCCAACAGGTATCTCGACCGTGGCGGTCGGAGGTAATTAGTCGCTGCGGCTGCAGCACTTTCCAAATACTCACAGTATAGCAATACTCCCCTCAGGTAATCCATGCTGTACGATGATAGCGTATCCTAGGACGCTCGCCGATAGACGCATAGACACTCCCGCAGAGCGCCGCAGACCACATAGCGGTACAATGGGGTCCTACGCCGCATGCACATACACGAGTATACCAGTGACGTTATTACATACCACCCGCCCACCGCCATGGCCCACCGAGGCATGGGCGGGCTACCTCGAGCACCTGGAAGCGTTCGCGAGATGGTAAAGGATCCGCCCACCCTTCGAAATCTTCAACCCGGAGTCATGTCCTCAAGGCTTCCGCCTCCATATGAGAACCTGCGTCGAAACCACCGCCGAGCCCGCAGCCGGCTGCCGCTGAGAAGCCTGAGCCAGAGCCTGAGCATGTTCGAATCCGCAGCAGCGGTACAGCAGGAACAAACCGCCAGCAGCCTGACACACGCGAGTCTGGATAGGTGCGAGTCTGGATAGAACCCGGGCGTGCAGTGGCAGCTGTGAAGCCCGTACAAAGCAAGTACTCGCTGGGACATGCTCCGTGCGCTCTCTCTCCGTGCGCGCAGCGCGCGAAGGACGCCGTCGTCCGAGGGAGGCCGGAGTTTCCGGCGTTCTGGGCCACGCTTCAGCTTCAGGCTGGCTTCGAATTCGAACGTGCTTGCGGAGCTTCGTCGCAGGGGGCATCTCGTACTACCGAATAACGGCAACTTACCGTTCCTTCGTGCTTCGAAAATGTACCGGTGTCAGTGGTGGTGGGCACACCGTCACCGTGTCGTACTGCTTGCTCTGAGCTAGCCTATGTTCGCCTGGCGCAAGAATTCGAAGGATGGCTCTTTGGACGCATTGGTACCTGTAATGGACTTGTCAGCATCGGACTCGTGCAAAGGGTATGCATGACATTTCGAGCAACCCACCTACCTAGCAAGTACTCACGTACTAATCTGTGCATTGGCACCGAGCTCCCGTCCGTGCCTGTGCCACCCCGGCAACGCCGGAGAACGAGTCTGCTCCCAATGCATGCTTAGTACGTACATGCACCCCCCGGACAATAAGCAATAAGCCAACAAGCTATCGTCTTGGTCGACGTCGCTGGTTGCAGTAGTAGATCAGCGACTTATCCAAGTAACCTTCAATTGCAATTGCAATTGCATGCGCGAGTCCAGGCATCCCCGAGCTCCATAAGTAGCATGACGCCCGGAACGCGCGCGCAAGTCGCCACCAGAGGTTGGAGCTGAAGCTGAGAACCCCAGGGGAACTAGCGGGACCACATCGCGACGTGGCGGATGGACGGACGACTTGAAGTTCGACGTCGGCAGGCATGCTACAATGTACCATGTACCATGGTACGCATCGCCGCATCTGGTCCAGTCCGCTGCCAGCTGGCTACAAGCTACAGCACTAGCAGCTGCAGTTAATAGTTGCGATCGGGCCCGGGCCCCGGGACGCATACGACCGTCGACGGCCAGCGGTTTCCATGCTGAGTGCTCCGCCGCCGCCGCCGCCACTTGCGCAATGCGCACTCTCCGCCTACCACTGACCACTGACCACTTGGCACCTGCCCCGCCATGGCTGCCGGTCGACGTCCTTCGACGTCGCGGGCCTTAGACTTGCATCTTAACGTTGTCCGAGCTGAGTTCGAGTTCGAGTTCAAGTTCGAGTTTGAGTTCAAGTCCGGCCTAGCCCTTCCCTGCCCTTCCTCGAATCCTCGTACGCTCAAGCTCGTCCTGTCGGTGACGATGACATCAGCGAACGTCAACGGTGACACGCGCACGGGGCACGACAGCGTCCGGCGTCCGACAGGCAGGGCCGCCGGCTGTCCGTGCTCGTCGTGGGCCTGGCTGGCTGGCTGGCTGGCTGGCTTGGGCTCTTTACGTAGTACGTAGGAGGATTCAGGCTCAGGTTTAGGTTTAGACAGGTTCTTGCGAGGGCAGTCGTCCTTTCCGTTCCAGACGCAAGTCGAAGCGACGATTCGAATAGACAGTGGACAGGCAGCCAAGAGACAGGCAGGCAAAGTGGTGGTGGGGTTTCGCGTTTTATTGGCACGTTGGGTAAGTACGGCTACTTCCTATAGACTACGATTACATTGGCGGGACAGGCGGACACTCGCCAGCCAGCGATGGGGGGAATATGCAGCAAAAGTGAGAGAGAGAGAGAGAGAGAGAGAGAGAGAGAGAGAGAGAATCGAGTACGGCGCGCGCTCTGAGTTATAAAAAAGAGAGGGAGCGGGAAGATATATCAAAGAGGGCGGCAGAGAGATGAGATGGGATGAGATGTGAGATGAGATGAGGTGAGGAGCAGCAGGGACCTGTAGTACGGACACACACATATAATAAATAGATACTTAGGTGAATATCGTCGTCGTGGTCGTCGAGCGCGAGGACACGCTCGCGCGCACGGGCGCGAGTCCGGAGAGGGGGGCACATAAAACGAGCGAAAGACGGTCGGACGGCGGCCGGCGACAGCGGGCGCGGAGAGCATGCATGGCGTAGCAGTGCAGGTGCGGGAGGATGAGGGGGAGGAGGGAGGCGGGCGGGCGGGAGGTGTGAAGGGATGCAGCAAGCAAGCAGGGGAATACCGAGACCGGAGACCAATAAGTAACGAAAAAATACCTCGACAAGAAACCAGTGGATGAACAGCAGCTATGCAATGGGACGGACGACTGAGAGTGCGTGGGGTTGTGGGAGGGTGTGTGTGAGGGATACAGTGGGGGCCGGAGCGCGATGCCGAAGTGTACAGGCGCGCGGTGCGTTTTGCTGCAACGCGCGCGTCGCCGCCGCTGCTGCCGCTACCGGCACCGCGGGCGGACGTATGGTATGAGGGGGGCGGGTGGTATCTGGGGTGGGAGAGGAAAATTTTGCGGTATGAACAGGCGCGCCCGCCCGAAAGAGCACGCGCGCGCAGACAGGGAAATGCGAAGGGAGAAGGTGGGAGGTATCAAAACAAGTCTATGCGGCGTGAGAGGGAGGGGAGGAGGGAGACGACGCCTACGCGGCGATGGGCTGGCTGGGCGGGCGCGGCGACGACTTCGCACTCTTCGCGGGCGCGATCTCCGTCAGCGGCACGCTCTGCCACCCTGTCACCTCGGGGATCGGGCCGTCGAGCGGCCTCCGCTGCATCTCTGCGGGCGCGGGCAACGACCCTCGACGAGCAAAGTAATCAGCCTGTTGCGCCTGCTGGATGGCCGGCGACCCCGCGGACGAGGGGTAGTAGGGTACGGGCATCGTCGCAGCCTTGCGAGGCGTCCCAGGTCCACCGTGTGCTGACTGCAGCGACGCGATGTCAGAGAGCGGCGCGTTCGGTAGGCGGATGCCTCCCTCGAGCGGAGGGGACTGCGAGTTCGGATCACGCGGGATCGGGAAGGTGGCCGCCGCTGGCGAGTTGAACGACGAGGGCGGGTTCGATCCCGACGAGTACACCGAAACTAAACGTCACAAATTGATCAGCATCTGCTTCCTTCATGTTACAGGTGCCAAGTGTACTAACCAGACTCGTCCCAATCGCTGCTGGCCGAGTGCACCGAAGAGGCAGAGGACGAGACAGACGCACGCCGGGGCATGACGTTGTCCATCTCCGACGGCTCCTTTTTGATCATCTGAGGCGGCATCTTCGCGGCCTTGGGCGAACCGTTCACCTTCTGCTGCTTGCGCGTCTTGCTGCCCGCGCGGAGCTCGTCAAAGCGGAGCGGGCGCGGGCGCAGATGAGTGCGCTCGTACAGGCCGCACTTGTTGCACACGATCTTGCCCGGGTTGAGCGTCGAGCGGCGCCAGCTCGGCGGCTCGGTCGTGTGGCAGTTGAAGCACCGCCTCCGGAGGTACTGCGTCTCCTTGGACGCCGCGTCGTCTGTGTGCTGCACCATGAGCCCCGCGTGCGGCGAGAGGCACGGAAGGGGCGGCATCCCTGCTGAGGACGGACGGCTCCACGCGGTCTGGGAGGGCACGATGACGGGGTTGCCGTCCTCGGTTTTAATGCCGTCCAGGTGGTGGTGGTGAGGGTGGAAGTCGTGGTAGGGGGGATGGGGCGAGCCGTTCATGGGCACGGTGTGCGCGAAGGGCTCGTCCATGCCGGGGTGGTGCATGGGCTCGCACATGGGGATGTGCGGGGAGCCGTCCATGGACAAGGGCTCGCTGTACATGGTGCTGGGCCGAGAGCCGAAGGGGCTCATGGAATCGTGATCGGTAGGCAAGAAAGGCGCGTTGTAGGGCATGGGCTCGCCGCGGTCCTGGCGGACGTAGGGGAAAGTGGCGCGGCGGGTCATGGCGATATCGTGCGGATGCCGCATGGGCGCGATGTGGTGGCCGTTGGCGGTCTGAGGGATGCCGGACCAGTTACCCCCGTGGAAGGCGGGCTCTGCGGACTGCTGCTGCTGGTGGCGGTGGTCATTGAGGTAGACGTCCTGCGGGACGCTGTGGTCTGGGATGTCGTGGTCATACAACTCCTCGAGAAGGGAACCACGGGACCCAGGAGGAGTGGGGAAGGAGGAAGGGTATGGGGCGGACCAGACGTTGGGCGCGTCCATGGGTGGGTGGTGGTGGTCGGTGACGACGACGGCACCCTCGTCAGGATTGTGCTCAAAGATGTTGCGGGAGAGGTGGACGTCGATGGCACCCTTGTAGGGGGGCGGGGTGGGATAAGGGCGCATGTCGTCGGAGAGAGTCGTCCTTGGGGACGGGGTGCGTGGGGTGGAGGCGTCGGAGTAGGAAGTGTAGCTGTCGCTGAACGCGAAGGAGTCCATGGAGGGTGCGAGCGTGGGCAGGGCGCGTCTGGAAGGGTCTGGCGGAAGAGGAAGGGGGCAGGAGGAGGAAGCCGATCCGAGGGAGTGGACGGGCGGAGAGGAGGAGGGGAGGGGAGGGGCGAGGGAAGGAGGGCGAGGGACGGGAGAGGAGGATGGATATAAACCCAGGCCGAGTAGGAGCACGTACTGCCCAAGAAGCAGCACACAGAGTCGGTAGGCGGGGGTACGGGTGCGGGTGCGGGTGCGGGCACGGCTTCTGAAATTCCGCTGGCTGGAGCAAGGCGAGGGAATTGGCAGCCAAAGGGGAAATGGCGAGCTAGCGTACTTAAGGCCTCTTACGGCCAAACCACTCCCGTCCTTTTTCGCCCGGTTCAACCTCCTCCCGGGGTCTTACCAAAACCTGTGCTCCCCTCCACAAACGGCTTAGCCCTTCTTTCCCACTGCGTCTCCGAACCAACGGATCCCCTCCCCTCCTGCCACGCCCCATGTCACCCTGCGCCTATCCTATCGCTCCGTCCCTCTGGCTCATGCGCTCCCCTTCCACACAGAACGTCCTTCCCTTTCACTCCGTCACCCGCCCCGGCCACCCACCGCCTCTCTCTCCTTCGTCCCCCCTTTTTTCTCTCTCGTCCCCTTCTGCCCCCGCCGCGTACCACTCGTCTACTCGTCCTGTATATCATCCTTTTGTACATAGCAGAAAGAGCAAACGAGCAGCGTTCTCGCACATGCGCCGCCCGTGCGCGCCCTCCCGCTCGCGCAACGCAACGCGACGCACGCGCCAAAGTCGGAGGATGCTCTATTCCTCCGATTGCTAAAGCCGCACCTGCCATTCCGGGGACGTTCACCTCGCCCAATTTCTCCCTCCGCCCGCTGCCGAACTGAGGAGTGCCCTCATCTCGCCCGCTGGGATCTCTCTCTCTCGCCCAGCCGAAGATCCCTCTTTCTCGGTCCTTGCCGCCGCTGCCCCTCCCGTTTCCCCTGCTCCTTGCTCCTCCTCCTGCTATCGCCCCGGCGCTAACCTTGCCCTCCATAGCGACCACTCTCTACGCCCTGACACCGCTCCACGGGCCTCCGCCTGCCATCCCGCTCGTTCGTCCTCCAATCAACGCCCGAACGCCCTTTGTTCGCTCCTTCCAGAGCGTTATCGTACGCTGCTGTCCTTTGCTTTCCTTGCATCCAACGCGAGTGCTCGCGCGTGCCCATGCGCGTCCCACAGACGCAGAACGCAGAACGCAGAACGCAGAACGCAGAACGCAGGACACGAACCGCATAGAGTACACTGTACTGTACACCGCCCTGGCCACGGGCCCACGGAGGCTGTCCCACGTCATGGCATCGCACAGTGCACACCAGTGGCAGAACTCGTCAGCTCTCTCCGCTCATCTGCATCACCTTCTGCCCGGACGCGTGCCCCGCCCCCTAGGTACTTAGACTCCCGGGCTGTGGTGTGTATCTGAAATCTGTACCGTGCGCACGTCGAATTCGAATCCTATCCCACCGTACGCGTGCGCGACAGAGAGCCCTGCCTCAGAGTACGCTTCGAATTCCTCGAGCTCCCTCGCCGGGCCCACACGCGCGTACGCGTGCGGTACGGCGCGGTGCACCCAAACGCGGCGAGATGAATAGACCGTAGACGTGCACTCAGACGAGATAGCTACCGCAGCGTCTCTGACTCTGAATCCGGTCGGTATCGTCGACTCGGTCGGCCAGCTGCCCGCCTGACTAGGACCGGCCAGTGCACCAGTGCCAGTGCCAGTGCGCGTCATGGGCCTCTCCTGCCTAGTCCCACCGCGAGGACGCGTCAGTCGCCAGTCCGTGAGCCGCAAGTTCGTGAGTCAGCGTATCCGTGTATCCGTGACCGGCATACCGGGGGCTCGTACAGGTACAGTACTGTACTGCAGAAGAAGCCCACCGAACGATCCAAGCTTCCTTCCACAGCCTGTGCCTCGCGAACGCGCCCTCCGACTCTGCCTGCAAACGCTGCTCAGTGCTGCCCCATCTCTCATCCATCCCGCACAGCGCGCGCGCGCGCCCTCGAGAGTCCTGTTTCATCATCCGCGGATGTCTTGGTGCATCGGTACCGCACGCCCGTCCGTCCGTCTGTTCGTTCATCCATCCACCTAACGTCCCCGTCTTGCTCCGTACTGCCGTTTCACCAGAAGCAGAAGCAGAAGCAGCTGAACAGAGCCGCGCGGCACCACAAAGCCAAAACGCGAGGCTGCGAGGCTGCGAACCGGAACGATCGCGCTCGCGCTGCTCGTGCGGTGGTAAATCTTCGCGGACGCGAGACGGAGGCGGAAACGGGGAAGGAGGCCGAACGACGGGAAGGAGGGGAAGGAGGCGGCGGAGGCAGAGGAGGCAGAGGCGGAGGCAGAGGCGGAGGCAGAGGACGGCGGCGACGATCACTACTGCTTCTTGCGGCCCTTGCGCCCGCCGGTCGTGCTCGACGTCGTCGCGGCCGGTGCGGCGGTGAGCGTGCCCGCGAAGCCGAGCTTGATCGAGCACTCTTCGCAGTACCAGTTCTCCGGCAGGGGCGGCTTGAGGTTCACGCACGAGAGGTGGAACTGTGTGTATGTGAAGGAGGGACGACGCCAGCGCGAGATCGACAGCGACAGCGACGGCGGCAACGAGGACGACACCGCAGTCGCCATACGAACACCGGCTCCAGTCAGCCCGGGTCGCCATACGAGGAATAAGGACAGACGGAGGCGTCCAGCACACGCTTCGAAACGATGGCGACGCCGCGCATGACGCGCATTGTGTGCCACTGCACGAACTACAAGGCATGTGTGCTTGTGCGTGTGCCGGACAGGGGAGAACAGGAGAAACGGTGAAAGTGGTGAAAGTGTGCCACTCACCCATTGGTATCGGCACCCGTCGTTGTCACACGCGATCATCTGTAGTAGCAAAACGGCACGAGCGTCAGCGCGCCGCCCCGGGCTCCGCACCCGTATGGCTAACTCCCTTGCACCCCCGCTCGGCCCGACGCCGACGCCGCCACCGTCGCCGCCACAAAGCAAATGGGACTGCGATGGCAGCCCAGCAGCGCGCGGCGCGCATCGGCTGGACAAAGCATACCCCAGTACACCAGTCCGACAGGCGGGCAAACACATGCACATTTGCGTATACACATGCGCCGTGCACTAGGGCTGCGAGGGCAAGGGAACAAGCCAGAGAGGAACTGGAACGTACCTCGCCATACGAGAGTTTCTGGCAGTAGCAATACAGCTCCTGGTCTTCGGCGTCCCCGGCGTCGTCCAGGTCGTCCTCGCCCTCGGCGTCTTCCTCGTCCAGCCCCGCCGAGGCGTGCGTGCGGCGCGACCGCACTGGGGACTGGCGCGGGTGCACCTGCCGCGAGAGCCCCGACTTCTGCGAGCCCCCACCGGAGCCGCCGCCGCTGCCACCTCCCGCCCCACTGCTGCTTCCGCTTCCCGTCGCGCCGCCGCCGCTCCCGCCGCCGTACGAGCCACTCGCGACGGGGACGGGGCTCGGGAGCTTGATGCTACCCGCCGACGCCGTCGCGGCCACGCGCCGTTCTGTGCGTGACAAGGAGACAGAGGTGTGTGAGACCGTGTGTCACTGAGCCGCCGGGAACGAAGGAGAGAAGGAACGAGAAGGTGTAGTTTGGAGTTTGGGATGGACAAGGACCCATCATCCCAACAAGAGAACAACGATGCATGGTGTAACATCGCAGAAAATGGTATAGCTCCCCTAGCCCCACCAAGGCGGCCGTGTCAGAGGTAGAAGGAATAGCATGGAAGGACGATGGAAGGCGCAAGAATCGACGACAAGACGGCTAAAATGCAAATACAAGGGAGGATCGAGGATAAGATCGAACTGCTCACTTTTCTGTGGCGGCGGGGCCGCCGAGATCGAGGCAGACGGCGAGTCTACCGCGGCCGCAGCGGTGCGCAAGTTCGCCTGGAGCTGCTGCACGGTGCTGTCCGCCGAGCCCAGGAAGTGCTGCGTCGCGGGCAGGCCCGGGTCGTCGCCCTGGAGCTTGAGGATCCGCTGGATGTCGTGGTTCAGGCGGGACATCGCGCGCTCGAGCAGGCGGACGAGCCGCTCCGAGAGCGCAACCTTCTCCGCCGCGAGCGCGTCGACCTCGGCGTAGAGCGTGTTCACTGCATCTGGGATCGCCGCGTCCTTGCCCGAAAGGGCCTGTCCGGCGTTCTTGGCCGAGTGGCGGAAGTACTTCTGCGTTTCTTTGCGGATCTCGTCCGTCAGCTCTGTGTAGGCCGAAAGAGTGGGCCGGACGAAGGTGAATCGTGCGAATCAATGGAAATAGATGGAATGCGGTTTCGTGGTACGGCGGCCAGGCGAGGCGGCCATTCAGTCAGGCGGTCAGTAAGAGCAGAAACGGAAGGAATCGCACAGACGCAGAGAGCGGAGCGCACACTTGCCTTGGGTTCGTATGTCTCGATGTTTGATCTCAGCGAGAATGTGCTGGGTCTCGTTCGGGAGGTTCTCGAGACCTGAAACATCATGTCCATAGCGGTGAGCGTCCGAACGACACGGAATGAAATACACATGCGGGAGTGTTAGGAAGACAAACGGGGAAACAATGGACGCCGTCTGCCTGACTACCCGCCGGGCTCGCTGACAGAGAGAGCCTACGACTGGGCAACTGAGGCAGTGAGCCACGGCACCGCTGGGCGATCATATGCAGGCCACACAGTGCAGCAGCAGGGACACTAGGCAAAGCGCGGGTAGTTTGGGTGGAGATGAAAGGCCGAAAGAGGTCCAATCACCGAAGATAATGAATTCGGAAGATGCAAGGGATACGGATACGGACTGGCTAGGTATTCCGTCGCGATGTTCGCGGCCTCCTCCAGATTCGCGTTCATTGTCGGTCGGTTGGTCAGTTAGTCAGTCGGTCTTTGTAGCGTTCCGCGGCTGCGCAGGTTACGCCGCGCTGAATAGAGTGATTGGTAGACCGGGAATTGCTACGGGGTTTCGCGCAAGACGTGCGAAAGCAGTGTCGGACACGACGGAGCGTGGAGAGAGCAAGGGATCGAGCGTCGCGATCAGAGCAAGATGATGTCGGGGAGAGAGTTGTGTAGCGCCCGTCGGGGACTAGGCGCTCTCTCTCTTGCCTCCGCCCGGCGTTTATTGTGTCTCCCGGACGCCGGTCCGCATGATGACGCGTCATGTCACAATGCACACGTAACTAGCGCGCAATGGTCACGCTGCGGTCGGGAGGCGGCGTGACATGGGTGTCTCTGGGCCTACCCACGGGAGTCGTGGGAAATGGAGATCGGGAGAAAAACACCTGTGTTACGCGATCGCGTGGGACCCACAAGGACGGATCGGGCTGGTGGCGGCGGGGCGGGCCATATGATCACGTCGCTGGGGCACGTCGGTGCTCGACGGCGTATCGTCGGTACACGAGGTTCGCATTGCGCTCCTCCTCTCTCGCCTCTCGCGCCCTGCTCGCCACCGAACCGCGGCGCACGTAGAGCCTCTACTGTACTGGCGTAGTTCCTAGCTCATGGTGGCAGCGGCGCCACTCCGCTCGCCCTCTCCTCGCCCGAGGCGCACACTCTAGGACGTCCCTCTCCAATTGCACGCGCCTCGGACGCTCTGCTGCAGCTGCAGGCTTCTGGGCGCCGACCACCACTGCCCAGTCCGAGGCGGTTCGCAATCTGACTCCCGCATACCAGTGCGCGCGTCCTCGGGTGCTGACGTGCATACAACTAAACCCCTCGAGCGCTACCCACCACTAGGTAAGTCCGGTGCTCCTTAAGGGCTACTTGACTCACCCTCCGTAATACAGCAGAGGCAGCGCTAGCCCACCACGCCGGACCAATGCGTATGGTATGGGCGGCGAGTCGCAAAGCGCACTGGACATTCCCGGAAAGGTTCCTGAAGCCTTGTGGCGCGCTCGCTCAGCCGTGATAAATGCACTCACCCTTCGTTTGCCGTTCTGGCTACCGGCGAGTGCTCGGGCGGATTGGATCATCACCCGCGCCGAATCGCCCATGCAACGATGGTTCGTTCCTTACTCAACCATGTCGTAAAACCACTTCCGCCACCTTACATGTCTTGCCCATACGCAGTCGACGCCCTGCGGGAGAAGGCCCTCGGGATGTGGACATGACACCGACGACGCTGGCCCGTTGTGGCGGACGGAGGTCATACGCATTTGCCACATCGGTGCACAGTGCGAAGCTCTCGTCGAAAGGGACGATACGTCAGGCTTCTTGCAGCGTCGTCGGGACGAAGCCTCAAGGTTAGACTCCGCGCTGCTGACCAAAGACGGGTACGTGACCTCCCTTATCTGTTTGCAAAACAGCCCCAGGTCCAGGGGCAAGGAAGTTCCCGAGGTCGTCCTTCGGAAGACTTCTTCCTCGCACGACGAGCAGCGACGCGTCCTTCTCGCTCATTCAATGGTTCGCCACGGTTTTGCAAATGGGCTGGCATAGCCGGCTAGCACCTTTACGAGCGGGGTTCCCCCCCCCCCCCCACAAAACTCTGGTCCTCAGAAAATTCCATGCTGGGTATCAGACGTGAGTGGATTACGCGAGCGTGGGTTCTGGGTTCTCTCACCTAGCCTGCAACGTTCGCGGGTAGGAGGCCGGCTAGCTGGCACGCGTACGTATGTAGGGGCTCACGATGCACGGTAGACCCCTTGGCACTGAGTGCTGGTCGCCAACGATGCGGGCGATATAGAGACTCCGCTGGAGTGTGCCTTGGAGATGGTGAAGCGTGTGCTTCTGCAATCTGTAAGCTCTGGCCTGGCTCGACAAGGCCTCCCGTCCGAGCGCGCGGAGGGAGCGTCTGGGGCAAGGGCGGGCGGACCGGGGCCGGACCTGCCTGTTACGTAGGCAGGGGAAGGGGATGCCGCTGTCCGGCTCGCGACCTGAAACACGAAGAAGCAGGAGGGACGAAGGCACAGATCGAGCTTCCTCGTGCCCATTCACTTGGCTACTGGTCCCGTCGCCGCCAGCCACTGGTCCACTTGCGATTCTTCCTGCGGGGGTGCCACTGACGTTAACGGCTACTCCTCCTCCCAGGCTCATGTCGCGCTTGTGCTTTGGGCAGACAGCGTGCACTGCACACAGGGTCTCTGTGTCCCACAGTAACTCTCGGCGACAAGACATGCGCTATGGCCGATGTTTCGTACGTACGTTGCTTACACACAGTCAGTCTCCACATCCCGCACAGTGCAACAGAAATCCATTTACCTATACGCGGGTTTTTCGTTCGCACCCGTCGCCCGGTCCTCAGCCAGTGGTCATGAGAACATTTCAATTCTTCGCCAGATAGCGGCATAACCACCATGAGGTTATCGGACGACGACGCGGCAAGGTGAGAACCGCGAAAGATCCTGCCCACTTTGCACGATTAGGCAAAGCGCGCTTCCTCGCCTCGCTCGTATTCAACGACCGATATGTTAACCGCGTTCTGTGGGTGCGCGCCCGCGTGCGACACCGCGCGCTCGCTTGCCGACAATGACAATGTGTAGCCCACCCACCGCAACCACTACGAACGTGAGCATTTTCCAAACCCGACTCCGCGGCGCCCTGGGGGCTGATGGTGAGACTGTCTATGGGCCCATCGATGATGCCAGCACTGAAACAGCGCACCAGCGCTGCGTCATCCGCATCCAGACATCGACACATCTGCGCACTGCCCGGTTGCCCAACTGCAACAATCTCTCAGCTGTCTGCTGCCCAAGGCGTCGCGCGGGTAGGGAAAAGGGTCCGTCCCAACAGCTTCTCGAGGGCGTCGCGGGACCGAAAACATCCGCGATAGGGCTCCGAGGGCCTGTACTGCAAAAATGGCTCAGCCATGCATGCCGTTATGCGCCGCGTCGCCGCCAGGACCACGGACCATAGACGGCCCAGGTGGAAGCACGGTGGATCTTGTCGTTGTCAAACCCCAGTCTCGAGACTCGAGCTCCATCGCGTGTGCTTCGACGAGTGTCCCTGCCGGGTGATTGTTCTACGTCGTCGAGCGAAAAAACGCCGCGAGCGCCAGATGAGCGTGACCGTGGGCGTCCGGACCTTGAGCACGTACGCATTTGCAAGTTATGAAGTTCTAGGCTTTTTGGATTTCCCATCTCCCGTTACAGCGTTTCTCGGGGACCAACGCCGATGGCTGCCCTGGTGCACACTGCGCAGGGCGATGTCGAGGACGAGAAAAATCTTCGGCTGCGCTCAAACGTCTGTCAGGCTTGCATGGTCCGAAAAGCAGCAGACGGTCGCGCACGGCGAAGAAAAAGGGACTGGGAAAACGCAAGCGAAGAAGGCGCCAGACAGAGCTCCATTATGGCCCCGGGAGTATGGGCCCGCAAAATGGTGAGAAAACTCAGAGAAGACTGAGAAGAGCGATGCCCTCGACGACGAACAGGAGTATGCCAAGGCATGAGAAGTGGGTCATGGTGGCGTCGATGGGTATGGCACTGTGGACCCCAACGATAGCGACGTAGTGGACGTTTGGTCCGGACGCTGGCCCACAGCAGTGGTCCGAGGCAATTTTAGATGGCATCCAGAAGGACGCTCGGGGACGGTCAATGTACAGAACTTACTTCCAGTGCACAACATAGTTAGATGGGCCGTACCAAGGCGCCAAGTCTATTTCGGGGACTTGACGAACAGACGGACCGAACAGCGCGCTTCCGACTCCGTAGCGGTCGATGGGCCCACAGAGCGTTGCGGCGGGGTGTGGTGCCCACCATCGACTGGCGCTGCACAGCAAAGGAGGCCATCTATACGGCTGTGCGTGACGCGTGATGCGACGACGAGATAGGTAGACGACATACCACGATACGACGCGGAGTACGAGCGAAAACACACGCGGGACTCGGGGTGCGAGGAAATCGCAGGACGGCATCGGGCTGGCAGGCGCACCGAGATCGCGAACACGAACTCGCTTCGCTCGCAGATGCGCCAGAGCCAGATCTCTGCTTCCGCGCGCAAGGTTCGGTGGCGTTCGTTCTTTCTGATCGTGGGGCACGGGGCGCGCGGGCCCTGTACATGCCATGGTGGACGACACCTGCAACTGTCAACGCGGATGTGGCGCAGACAGGGAGGACGGGAGGTTGGTAAACTCGTGTGGAGATTGAATGCCGCGTAGGACGAAGGTGGCATTCGGTATGTCAGTGTCGCCCATGATAAGGGCGCTAGGGTGGTAGTAGCATTTCAATGCGCAGAAGAAGCACATCGTGCTCGCTACGCCGCGGAATGTCTGGAGAGCTGCTGGAATCATCCGCGACATGGTGAGCGGACGTAGAACATGAGTCAGGTGCACCGCACCTTTCAAATAAGCGAATGGATACACCGTGGAGACTGATAAGTGCATATGGCCCTCGACGATATAGTTGCTACAGTGCCTAATGGCCCAGGAATCCACGCATGTCGAATTGTTTCAATGCTGCGGTTCTATACGAGGTCTGCAGCTGAACCGCATGAGAACTCAGGAAACGACGTACTTCGCAACGTCCCTCTTACGAGTACTACTCGCTTGCACGGTCTCATGCTGAGTTGCTTCATTTGTGCATCATCTCGTTCTGCTACATGTCTGCTGACCATCATCAGGACGTACAAGCTGTCAAACCTCAAGGAGATCCCCCAGATTGAATGAGAACGACGTACTGCAGAATATAACAGTAGGGCCAATGCCGATACCACAAGAAAGGCCCGCTGAGCCGGGTTCCATATGATGCCTGGAGTCCTCGTTTGCATCTAGTGATCAACTCAACAACCTGACGAGGTCGTGCGCCCAATCACTGCGATAGGTGAACGCCACGAAGACGTCTGCACGGGCTTTTCTTGGGGTGACATGAGAAATCGTAGGAGCAAAGGCTATGCGTGTATGACAGGAACTCACTCATTTGTTGGTAACCAAGGCGGGCTCTTGCGAATCTGGGTCGAGTTTGTGCTTCGTTCATACAGTATCTGACGCCTCACTTGGTGCGAGGGGCCCATATCGGTATTGCTTCGGAAGCCCTGTACTTCGTATGAATAGCACGCCAGTGCACCTGCGGGCCGTGAAGCATCGTATTGAATCACGCAGAGTGGCATAGAGAACCTTGAATCGTCGACGGCGTCTGCACCACCGTCGTGTCTGGTCGGCGAAGGTAGTCCGAATGCGGTCTGCCCACTCTACGGAGTCGCGGCGTCCGACCCTATGTTAGTCAAACCATGTATAACAATCACACGTTTGCGACGCTTCTGAGAGTCCATGAATCGATCCACAACGCCGCATGCTAGACTTGGTGTGCGTCTGGGAGAACTTGGACCACCTCCACAATGTAGACACCTTCCGGGCGTGCCGGGTGCTTTGGCCGCGTCTTCCGAACTACCTGCGTTCGGCCACCATCAGGTACGCGTGTCAGACGAAGACGAGGCTATGAACGCTGAGCGTTGTTGCTTTCTGCATCAGTTCCGTGGTTGGACGTGAGACGTTTCCGCCGGGTTTGAATAGACGAGCATATCGCTCGGCCACGAACAGTGTGTCGCTCGCTCGATGGCGGCATCTGCGGTCCAAATAAGAACACCCATATTGCGCCTGGATAATCGTGGTCAAGACGTGTATGAAACATCAGCTGTTGGAGAAGTCGTCGAGGCAGGGCTGTCGTCCGGCTAGCTGATATAGACCTCTAGGCGGTACGTTCGCGCAGGACGATGCAGGTCCTCCAGCTACAGAAGACTAGTCAAATACACTCTATGATTACA
Source organism: Cubamyces lactineus (assembly GCA_022376465.1). Classification (NCBI taxonomy): domain Eukaryota; kingdom Fungi; phylum Basidiomycota; class Agaricomycetes; order Polyporales; family Polyporaceae; genus Cubamyces; species Cubamyces lactineus. Next base: position 1,322,518 of record JACDTU010000003.1, read on the forward strand.
GACGTCTGTCTTGGAGGTCTGCCATAGCCCGAAGCGCATAACAAGTCGTTGAGCAGAATTCATGCAGAGTAGAGTGTGGGTCAAGACGCGCCGTCGGACAAGCGTGCCCGACGCGTTCTCACCGTGATAAGTATAGAACTTAGTCGCCATTTCGGAGGTTGAATATGCGGTAGCTCTGGTAAGTAGCGGGGTTAGTGGGCCAATAGTGCGAGTTTAGACGCACGCGCAGACAACGGACGGCTCTGAAGATTCAGTTCGAGCACCACCGTGACGCCTCCTCATCCACTCATGCCTTTCTCGCCGCCAACGCTCTAGACGACGTTGAAGCCATCTTCGACACCACACTTCTTGCTCCCCATGGCCGGCTTTCGCGCATCTTGTCAGCTAGGCGGCGCTTTTCCCCATATGCTTCTCATTCTCGCTCTTTCGCTCTCTCACTTGACGTTCACGACTGCTCAACCTGCCACGCTCCAATACTCTGACTGCTTCTCCAGCCCTAGCACCTCTCAGAAACTAGATGTATCGGCGGTATATGCGCAGTATTTCCCCGCTGCAGACTCGAGGGGACCGTACATCAACTTCACGGTCATAGGGACCTCGCCTCAGGACATCATAGCTGCATCGAACGGGTCAAATCCCGTAGCCAGTGAGTCTACTTCGTCCTCGTTTGTACTCCCGGCAACAAGGAGTACTCATCATGTTACAAGCGACCTTATTCACGACGACCGAAATTCTGACCTTCGAGCAACCAAATAACAACACCAACTCGTTCTTCTGCAACACATTACGCCCGCCCTCCCCTCTTGGCACTCCAGATCCTCACAACTTCTTCTGTCCCTTGCCTGCTGGACCATTTGCGTTCTCATCGACAGTAGATGTGCAGTCTAGCCTGGAACTAGTCACGCTCGATACGCGGTTACGTGCTCTCGATCCGTACCAGCACGAGCTAGTCTGTTTGGACGTCAACACGACCATACTGCATCCAGGCGCAGTAGACTCCGTCTATGGCAACGCTCACATCATATTCTGGTGTACCGTCGGGCTCGCTATCGGGTACTGGGTAGTCGTGGGTATCGCTCGGCTCGTCGCTGCATGGGGTCGAGGATCGTCTAGGGGTGGCACAGGAGTGTTAGCGAAGATCGAAAGCGCTGGTTTCATACTGGCGAGCGCACTTAGTGGTGAACGATTTGCGTCCTCGCCAGCCCTTATGAGGTTCTGTGAGTGTCTCTGTGCCTGCAAGGCGAATTCATATGGAGTGACGTCATGGTACAGGTACGCCGTCTCTACGGGATATCATCTTCCACACACAGTGGTGCGCCGCCCTGTCTATGGTTGCAGTACAGTGGCCTATGTTCACTTGTAAGTAAGGGTACACAATGCTTCTGTATAGATAGCTGATCAGTGGACCAGATCCTCTGTTGTCTCAAACTGCATGGGCGACTCTGAGTTACAGTAAGATCTATCGCGGCCCATTAAAGTATAGTCACTGAGGTTTGTATAGACATAACGATCGCCCAGGGCAAGAATGAACACTGGAACCCCCTGACCGTTCAGCCGTATAAACCCCCCTCGAACTTCGCTGATCAACTCAGCGATCCTTCCTCCCCAATATACATCAATGGCAGCGCGCCCAACTACTTTTTCCAGCTCCCGCCGGGTACTACAACTGGAATATCCGCATTCGCGTGGTCTGTTGGCCTTCGACCCCAAGACCTGTTCGGGATCTGCCTGACCCTGTTCCTGGCGATCATCGCGGCTACGATTGTGCTCAGTGTCCTGGTTTGGCTCGTTGACCTGTTAATGTCTATGTTGTCCGGCGACGGTCAGGGCAGCACCCTTCCTGGCGCAGGACTGACGGGTAGTCGCAGCCCTCGCTATTCTGCCGCAAGCAAGGATATGCTCGATGGTGTTGGGTTGTCTACCGCAGCCGATGAGAACAGGTCGTTCAATGGCCACTTCCTATTCCGCACTACTTCCCGATTCCCTGGCGGCCGACCGTGGTGGCGATGGAGGAGCAACTTCGTATCGTTCCACGGGAGCGTTCTGCAAGGCAACCTCATCCGCATCCTGCTGCTGTTTCACCTCCCCATCACCATATTCTCTTGTTATCAACTGAGCCTCGGGAAGGCCCACGCGTCAACCACGTCGCTCGTTCTCGCTGCACTATCATTTGCGATTCTGTCGGTTCTCATCCCGGCCTTCCTGGTACTCCGCCTCACTCTCACAAGGACGAGTAAATTGTATGACGAGACGTGGACCCTGCTCTCACTTGGGCCGCTCTACAACCACTACAGGCACGGTTCCCAGCTCTTCGCCTGTACGTTGTTCGCGATCAATATTGCGTTTGGTGTCACCATTGGCTTCGGCCAGAAGAGCGGCACAGCTCAAGCCATCGTCATCCTTGTAATCGAGGTTGCCGCGGCCCTCGGGACAAGTATATGGTTGCCGTGGGGCCAAGGGGCTAGCATGGGACTCATCAGCTTCTTATTCTGCGTGGGCAGGATTGTAATTGCAGTTCTACTGGTCATCCTCACACCTGTAGTAAGTCACACGCCTTTCCGGCGGTACGTAACGCGCTGACATCTATTTGCCAGGTCTCCATCGGCGCGGGGGCTGCGCAGTGGGTTGCATATGCAATCCTTTTCATTCTAGGGCTCATCTACCTGGCGTTCGCTTTAATGCTCTTTGTCAAGATCCTGGAGGCTATCTTGCGGATAATCGGAGGCATCGGATTCGGCAGAAGCAAGCATGTGGTTGACAGTGGCCTACTTGGTACTTTGGGTCTCATGGGCTGCTGTGGCACCCGACATCCCCGCCGAGCGCGCGGCTACCGTTCCGCCGACAATGACAAGCAACCACAGTCTCTCATGCTTCCAAGGCCGGCGCCACCATTCAAGGAGGCTACGCCAACGTCGTCCGGACCACCCTCAGTGCTCCGCCCAGAGCACGCAATGCAGCCTTACAGGGAGGAAAGCGACGACGAGACAGGCTTTATCATGGGCGCGTGGCAACCATTCCCGGGTCCAGGGTACAATGCAGTCGAAGAGGCTCCCGCGCCGGAGCCCCCTAAGTCAGGCTTCGCGAGGGTGGCCGGCGGTCGCGCCCATTACGACTCGCCATATGCGATCACGTCAGGGTCCACACAGACATTCCCGTCCGTTGAGCGCGAGCAGCCTGCTGGCACGGGATCGGTGGCGCAGTCCCCTTCCATTGTCGACTACTCACCGCCCCTAACTCCGTCCATTGCTAGCGCCGCACCCGGCCTGCCTCCCGGTGCTATGCCTCCCGCGCATGTTCGAACGAAGTCGCAGACGGCGATCATCGAGAATGCGTCCGCATTGCCGTTCCTATCGCAGGCAGGCCCCAGTGGTGCTGCAGGGGCTGAGATGCCCGGAGCAACACCGCTCGATGACGTCTCTGCTCTGAACCAGCCGAAGAAGAAGCACTGGTACAACAGGCGGAAGAACCGGCGGATGAGCGAGAGCGACGTGCTGCCGAGCACGTCGGCGGGACAAGAGCCCGGTCGGTCGTTCGTTGTGGTACGCAAACAGCGCCCTGGGGTGCCTGGGCCTTCGCAAGGTCCTTCTGCGTATACGCCGCCGAACGAGGGGACATCGGACCAGACACGACGAGGACAGTCTTTCGAGGTGCTGCGAGGTCCTGCCAACCACTCTGATCCGCAGAACCTGGCGTCGTCGTAACGTCTTACCAGTCTCTCCTTACATCCACTGTCTTAACGTTTCCTGCGTACATGCACTTCTTTACCCCATCCCTTTTGCACCTGGAATACTCTACTTTTGGGACACTACCGTTAGTCGCATTGTACACCTGGGACAGTCTAGCCTATATATCTTGCTTTCCTCGTCGCTCGCATAGCGTTCATGTATTCGTACCGGCCATCACATAGCTATGAATTCATCTTAAACGTCAGTCCGTTCAATTAGGGTAGAATGCTCTCGTTGGATCACACAGAGAAGTTGCTCATTGTGGGATGTCGTCGATTTCGCCGGTCAGCAAACATGGTGCACTAGAAATAAGATGCATACGGGGAGGAATTCACTTCCCTGGATCTTACCCGCGGGTCGAGTATACAGAACTCTCGATGAACTGGTCGTACGATGACGATGCATGGGGCAATGCTTTGCACATGGGCATATGTATATACTCAACATGAAGCATAGATTACTACTACAGCCTTCAATCTGCATCACTCACTTCTAAATCCCGCCTGCTCTCTCATGAATCATCCACGTCGTCATCGTCGAACTCATCGTCTTGTGGAGCACCGTCGCCCAACCACACAACCCGCCAGTCCTCCGAGCCCTTCTGGACCCACGCGTATATGCCCTCGTTCCCACCGCCCCCGCACTCGCCTTCCTCAGTCGAGGTCGTCGAGTCGTAACTGGAGTAACTGGACGTGGAGTACGAGCGCGCGAGACCGGAGTAGAAAGGCCTGTTCCAATGTCCACCGGTGGTCAGCAGCGCGGCTGCCCCGCCGATGTCCGCCTGCGCGCGGACAGGGTCCTGCGCTCGGTTCTTGCCCTTGCGTTCAGAAAGCTGCGACAGCGGGACCTCCTGCACCTCCACGCCGTCCTCGCCGAACGCGACGACCTGCAGAAACGGCGCCTCGTCGGGGTTGTCCGACGTGCACACCCTCGCCGTGACGCTGTTCGGGGTCGAGGACCAGTAGAGGATGCGGTACGGCGGGACGTTCGAGATCTTCGCGGGGAGTGGGTGTGGGATGATGTGCGACTGTCGGCCTCGCGTAAGGACGTACATCTGCGCGAAGGAGGACTGGAAAGAGGGGCCTGGGATGCTGAATTTGACGGGGCGCACCCACGGGCCCTTCTCTTTGGCGAACCCGCGCCCATCCCATGACGCGCGGGACCTGCGGCCGTTGAGCCCGCTCGCGCTCGGCGAGCTCAGCAGAGACTGTTGTGCGCTCCAGTTGTCCTCGTAGAGGTCGACCTCGCCGACGGCGGAATCGGCGATGCGGATCGTGCCCGCCTTCTTCTCAAAGATGACGAACAGGCTCAGCTGCGTCGGGTAGCTGGACACTGTGGAGCCGAAGGAGGACACACGGGTATGTCGGTGGTGGCTGGTATCCAGGGCGGCGGACCGCGGGAAGACGTCCGAAGGACTTCGCGCCATATTGTCCTGCACGGACTGGTGGACGAAGGTGATGCTTCGGGCTGGGAGGGGCGTGTAAAATTCCTACGGCATGGCATGAGCATTGTGACCGTATGTGATAGGGAATTATGCAAACCTTGGCTAGCCGGAATGCTCGTTCTCCCTTTGGCGCCTCGTATAACAATATGCTCGACTTCGTGGCGACCGCGAGCAAGGCACCGCCCCGTACCCTCTGCGCCTCGTTTCTCCAGATGTCGTAGAAAAGCACGGGGTTGTTCTGTAGACGAGATCCCGCAGATGCAAGCGGCGTGAAATGGGTCGCCCACCGCAAGGGAAGGTCGCTGACGATGTCCCAATCCGAGTCAATGGAGTCTGTGCGGGCGACGGCCGCTGCCTTCCCTTTGCTCGGCGAAGTCCACGACGAAGTGAGCGATGAATAGGATGCTTGTGGTTCAGGTCGTCGGGAAGACGGCGACTGCGGTTGCGCAATTGCAGGATCTAGAACGAGGTTCTTCAAGCCTTTCGTAATGGAACTCGGGGGCCGATGGTGCTTCTTCACGGTGCCCTGCGCATTCTTGCCCGTTGCAGAGCCCCGCAGATCTAGCGGTTTGGCGTCCTGCAGACGGGCACCATTACTCAGTAATTACGGCGTATGTAGAAGCGGCGGAGATTACAGACCTTCTGAGTCGCTGCCCATTTCGCCAAGCTGACGAGGCTGGCCAGGTTGTACATCCGGAGCGTTCTGGGACTGTCCTGCTCTTTAGAAGATTCGCTCTCCGTGCCGACGAGGGCGAGGACCACGCCCTGGGGGGTACCCTCCCCCGTGCTCTCAGATTCCAAGATTGACATCTGGTGGACGCTGGGACGTATGGTTCAAGCATACCGCACATAAGGATATGGCGAGGCTTACCCTTCGCCTTCCCATATGAGACGTGCCTCCGCATCGGAAGGACCCTTGGGTATACCGTCCTCATCGGACCAGTCACTAGGGAACATATCCAAGACCGACAGTCCTCTGTCATGCCCTATGAGCAAAAGGTGATGGTTACCCAAAGGGAGTAAACATCTAATGGGTGATGTCGTGTGAGGCAGAAAACGAGAACCAAAGTTGTACACCTTCAGGCGAGACGGTTCAATAGCATCAGGTATGAGCGGGGCCGGACGAGGCGGATGTTGCGTATGGGCCAATGGGGATACAGGTATTGCGGGTAAAGGGAAGTTGGTTTGTAGATGGAGTTGAGGGTGTAGCGCATGTGGTTGAAGGGATGCATAGGACGATGCTGCAGTAGAATACATTGAGGACGGGTATGAGGCCGAGCCGTATGATGAAGGCGCATAGTAGGAGTTTGTCTGGACAGTTGGAAGATAGATGGATTCTGTTTGAGGTGTATAGACCGAGCTGCTCTGGGAGGAAGCCTGCTGCGGTCGGTCGAGCTGCAGACGATAGATGAGGTACCCGGATACGTTGGAAGTAAGACACGAGACTCACACCTTCTCCCCAGCCTTTCTGGCGTCGTCTCTGCAGCTCGGCTGGCGTCAAGTCCGCGTACCGCTCTGCGGCTCTGCGCCGAATTGAGCACTGTGGACCTGCGCAAGCTTAATCATTCCGACGTTACCTCTTCTCGATCCATTCCCTCCAGCGGCCGAACCTGGTGGTAGCAGTCGGTTATGCTACAAATTGCGTGCTCTGCTGAGATCTCACCTCGAATTCGGACCGTGCTGGGCAGCGAGATCATCGTAGGTAGGCAAGCCATCTCCGCCCGACTGGTCCTGCTCAGGCACGGGCGGTACGTTGAATGGATTTGAGTCGGACATCACGTTTGGCACGGGGTAATCTTGAGTGCAGCGAGCAAGTAGATGTTATGGTCGAGACTGCGCAGTGGACATGAGCCTCGGGCGACGGAGGGCGAGAGACGAGGAGGATATAGCGGCGCTTTGTGGCCGGGAAGTGGCGGTACATGGCAGCAGCAGTCGTCCGGATGCCAAGGCATCCACTTCATCCGTCACATAGCTTTCTCCTTTCGTCGATCATCTTCTCACAGCACTCGCTCGCGCAAACAATAGTCAAACTGCACTCGAAGAGGTATATAGAGATACAGCAGTAATGCTATAGCAACACGCCTGGACTACAGTAAATTGGACACAGATGGGCCGTCAGTACATAGATTCGCTCTTGAATTTCTTCCGCTCTGCGATTGTGAGTACCGGATATATTTCAAGAAGTTCGAAAGCAGACTTACCATGTGGCCCGTTTGATTCCTCTTCTTTGACTCTCTTCAACGCTTTGTCAAAGTCAACACGGCGTATGCTATCATTCTCAAGAAGGAACTCACCAAGCCTGGGGTCAACTGGTGTGGCCTTATTGATACCATTACCATGCGTCCGAGGCAGGTCGTACAATCGGCTTTCTGCAGGCTCAGGCTTTGCTCTCCTCTCGTATGATGTCGAATTACTCGAAGAAGACGAGCCTGCAGTGTCCGTGGTAGCGGCGGATTTATTACCTCTGATTTTCTCAAACGCTGCTCTAAACGCATCAGATGGTGAAGGCGGGGTCTCTTCCTGTACATCCCGCTTGATGCGAACACCTGCGAGAGAACCATGAGATACCGGCTTTGCCATCTTATGAGGAACGCATCGATACAATCGTAACATACCATCTTGCGTTGCATTCTCAGGATCACCCCGAGCTCTGCGAAACGCTGCAACGAAGACCTCGGAAGGGCTAGATGGTGCTTCCCGTTTTACTGCAGGGGTTTGCTTCTGTTGTCTGTCCTCGACAACACGCTGCATGGTTGCACGATGCGAACTCTCGACGGCAGTTCTGAATGCCTTAGAGGGACCATACGGGTCTGGCTTGATGGATGGTTCCTGCTTGACGGGTAAAGTAACGTCCCCCAATTCTCTCTTCAAGGAGCGGAGGGCGTTCGTTTCTGTGAATGTCGTGTGAATGAAACAAGAAATCGAATCTACCATTAGTCCTTACCTTCTTCGTAAGGGTCGAGTTTACCGAGCTTGCCTATAGAGGAAGGCTCTGTTGGGGGCTGGCGTAGGGATTGTGGTGCGGGCTCATGCGGTGGGGCCTGTGCAGTCTCCACCGTGGTCGAGGTTAGTTGTGATGGACGTTGATAGGGCGCAAAAAGGCTCTGGTAGCGTCGAATGCGCATGATTAGCCGTGTGCATCTTCACTCGTCCTCGAGTACCTTGTTGTAAGAACGTACCGTGTCAACTTCTGGGGTGGCCTGCCTCGTGGGCGGCAGAGCGAGCGCGATATCTGCGCATTTCCTGCCTTTGATAGCGGTCCAACTTACGTGCGGATACGGGAAAACAACGGGGAACCGAATGTGAGGCGGAGGGTCTCCGCTAACAGTCGGATATGTCTCAAGCCAGGTGTCTAGCACCATGCCATGGATCAGCTCCATACCAGTCTTTGAGACAGCAAGCGATGAGAGCACTCACGGTTCCCGGGCTCGCCTCTGGAGCGATAGTCGTACTCGAAGATGTACGAGACTCGATCCTTGTCCCGCGGATGGCCCCGAGATAGGAACCGGCGCCATGGGTGGGCTCCGAGGATGTGTGCAATATTTGTGTCCTGTGGGAGGCGTACAATGACCTCGTCGCGCTAAATATGTACGCGGCGCGATGTGTATTAGACCGGAGAAACAAAGGTTGCGCGCGAAGGATGGTACAAGACATTCGAGGATGTGAGCTCGTTCGTTCTCGGGCATGCCCCAGACATAGTCATCTGTGCTACACACGTACCGTATTCAGAGAATACACAGCTTCTGCCTCCGCCTTCTTGTCCAGCATGTAATAGACCCATGTGCAGAGGTGATTGAAGTACACCTCAGACCTAGCCTTGCCTATTGCGTTTCCTGGCCACGGGTCTTCGATGACGATGTACCTGCAGCCCGGGTCGTCCGTGTACGGTGGGCCTTTCTTCTTCGGCATAGTGGTGGCAAGCAGCAAAGGGTGTGCAACACAAGGTTCGCTCCTCTGGGCGAGTTAGCACAGTTTAAGGCCCGGGACGCAGATCCCAGAAGCAACGACTCGCCCAACGCGCGTGCTGCAGGAACGCTGCCTTCGGGCGCTGTAGCGAGACTCCGATGACATTGAGATGCTTGATTTGTACGGCCCTGTGATGACAGATGTGATAGCCGTGGTAGAGATGTGTGCATTGGTACATTGGTCGTGTTCGTGGGCTTATGCGCAACATGATTGAACAAGAGCTCGAAGAATTGGACAAGCGCTGGGCCTGAGGAACAAGTGGATTCCCAAAACGGGACAGATTTCCTAAAACGGGTGTAAGATTTTGGGTCGCGGCGACTTCAAGAACTTGAAGTACTTCCCTAGACCACCTTCAGGGACCTCGCATTCCGGACTACTTGACCGTCGTTAACCCGACGCTTGCTGCTGTCTTTGTCTGACTGGGAACCTACTTCATCTCAAACCAAAAGTCCTGCACCTTTCCGGCGGGCGCGATGGCAAAAGGTTCCCAGCTGAAGCAGCTCAAGACCGCGCTCAGTCAGGCAGGACTGACGCCCCAGCCTCAGGCCGGGAAGAAGCGCAAACGCGCCGCGCCGACCGAGCGCGACAAGGAGAAGAAGGCCGCGAAGCTGAAGGAGATCCAGCAGAAGCTGAACCCGTTCGACGTCAAGGTCACAAAGCTCAAGCATGATGTCGGCGGGAGGAAGATCGTCGGTACTACGGGACGGCCTGCGGCGAGCAAGCAGGCGGGCATCGAGCAGGTGCGTGATTCTCCAAGCTATGGAAGCCATGGAAGCTGACATTCCGCTTTGTACGATGCGCGGCATTTTCTAACAGAGGAAGAAAACACTTCTCAAGGAGTATGAGGAGAAGGACCGTTCTGGAGGCATTGTCGACCGTCGATTCGGTGAAAATGATCCTACCATGACCCCCGAGGAGCGAATGCTTGAGCGTTTCACGCGGGAGCGACAGCGGGCCTCGAAGGGAGTCTCGTTCAACCTCGAGGACGAAGACGAGCTCACCCACTATGGGCAAAGTCTGTCCAAGTTGGACGACTTCGACAACGTTGGTTTGGGTCTTGACGACGACGACGAGGATGGCGGTAAGTTCTGCTTACAATCGGGCATGTGCCGCATATTCATGAGCCGAGATACAGGTCAAATGGACAGGAGGACAGTGGAGAAGAGCCATTTTGGAGGGTTTGACGATGAAGATGAAGAAGACGAGGACGAGGTGAGAAAATCATTTCACCAGCAATGTGGCTCATGGCTCATTCATCATCTCTCCGCCCAGCCTGCAAGGAAAAAGTCGAAGGCGGAGGTTATGGCTGAGGTCATTGCGAAGAGCAAGGAGCACAAGGTTAGTCAAAGTCTTCCTTAGCTGCGCCTAAGACCGGTACTCATGCTCCTGAAAGTTCCTTCGCCAAACGCAACAAGAAGAGGATGAAAATCTCCGTCACGAACTTGACCAAGAGCTCGATTCTATTCGCTCACTGCTGTTTGCTCCTCCGCCCGCCGAACCTGCAGCAGACCCGTCTGCCAGCACTTCAGCACCTATACCTGCAGCTCCCGCACCGGACGATGACAAGGAGTATGATCAGTATGTCCGCGAGCTTGCCCTTGACAGGAGGGCGAAGCCCAAGGATAGGACGAAGACCGAGGAGGAGCTCGCCCGGGAGGAGAAGGAGGCGTTGGAGAAGGCAGAGCGGAAACGTCTCAAGCGTATGAGGGGTGAAGATACTGATAGCGAAGATGAAATCAAGGGCAAGCGGAAGCAGGCACGGCAGCGTGGTGGAGATGATCTCGAGGACGACTTCCATGAGGAGGGTGCTTGGGGCGGTCTGGGAGCGGGTCTCGGCGATGATGCTGCGGCGAGCGGTACCAAAGACGAGGGCTCGGGTGAGGAGGACGAAGATGAGGAGGGCAGCACGGCTGGCTCTGAAGAGTCCGGGGACGAAGATGACGACGATGAAGATGAGGATGGGTCCGTCGCGCACGAATTCGAAAGTGCCGAGGAAGACTCTGGTGAAGAGGACGGCGAGGAGGGCGATTCGGAAGCTTTGGTCCAGTCAAGTCGCAAGCGTCGCACAAAGTCGAAGTCCAAGCCTGCGACGAAAGAGTTGCCGTACACGTTCCCTTGTCCAGATACGCACGACGAGTTCCTCGAGATCATCGAAGACATCGACGATGAGGACATTCCGACCGTTGTCAAGCGTATACGCGCCTTGCACCATCCTAGCCTCGCCGAGGAGAACAAGTTCAAGCTGCAGGTCAGCATTTCTCGAGCTAGTATTTCAAAGGCAGACATCTCACATATACCTCCATAGCGCTTGAATACGGTTCTTATCGAACATATTCTCTACATCACCGCCCCTCCCACACCCCGCTTCACCCTCTTGTCCTCCTTGCTACCCCACCTAGGTGCCCTCACGAAGACCTACCCCATCCAATCCGCGGAAGCGTTTGTGGAGAAGCTCAATCTCATGCACAAAAATCTCAAGCGTGGTCTCTCCAAAGGTGCCACCGATCCCGAGGCTAAGACTTGGCCCGGACTGCCTGAGCTATCGCTGCTCCGGGTCATTGGTCAACTATGGCCTACGAGCGATATGAACCATGCAGTCATATCTCCAGCTCGTGTGTTAATGGGCTCTTACTTGGGACTTTGTCGTGTCCGGTCATTACAAGACATCGCTAGCGGCCTGTTCCTGTGCAGCTTGTTCATGCACTATGAGAAGCTGTCGAAGCGGTTCGTACCGGAGGCGATCAACTTCCTCGTCAACTCTGTCCTACACCTTGCGCCTCATCCATACCAGGACGCCTCATCACTACCAGGCAACTTCCCTCTGCAGGACTTTAGGACGCCCCTCACGCTCCCGTTGGCTCTCGACGCGAAGAAGGCTAAGAAGCTGTCATTAGGCAAGCCTGACCTTGGCCACTGTCTGTCGGAGAGCGTGCTGGGCGAGCAGGCCAAGGTTGATCTGCTCGGGCTTTCACTGGAGTTGCTTGGGAAATTCGCCGATATGTACAAGGGTTTGGACGGTTTCGTCGAGCTCTACAACCCTGTAGAGGTCATTGTCGGTTCCGTGAAGGTTGACAGCTTACCGGCAGACCTTGCGGTGAGTTCGACACAAGCACGCAGCTGCATACCCGACTAATGCTAACTCCTCAACAGACGCGCGCACAATCTCTCCATGATACCTTGAGTCGCCTGCTCAAATTCGCTCTGCAAGCCCGCCGCCCACTTCGCTTGCAGGCACACAAGCCAATCCCGATTCCAACATATGTGCCCAAGTTCGAGCACACGACGTCGAACTACCTGCGCAACCGCGACCCAGATCACGAGCGAAACGAGGCCGCGAAGCTGCGCGCGCAGTACAAGCAGGAACGCAAGGGCGCGATCCGCGAGCTGCGCAAGGACGCGCGCTTCTTGGCTGCAGAGCAGCAGAAGAAGCAGAAGGAGAAGGACCGCGAGTACAACGAGCGCATGAAGCGCGTCTTTGGCTCTCTGGAGTCGGAGCGGGCGGAGGAGAAGGCGATGGAGCGGGAGAAGATGAAGGAAAAGCGTCGGGCAGGTCGGAAGTAGGGAGACCATTCACTCGATTGTATCTTTCATGTGGAAATTATGCAGCAGCATGTGTATGTATCCAGTATAGGGCTTGTTGCTACATAGTACTGGTTGCATTGCAAGACAATCACGAAGTTAGTAACGTTATTGTAGCAGGCTCTGCACGGTGCAAGCCTCACTTAGATGTATTCCATCAACAGACGCCCGGACGCGTCGTATGGGCGGTAGGACGCAAGTCGCGTCTTCGCCACCAACGCGTCTGGGTCGATTCACTACCTCCATCTGCTTTCCCCTCATTATTTCATCTCGTCGCTGGTTGCTGGACATCGCTTACGACCGGAACAACCTGCTACCTAGCAAGACTGTCTCACGCACTATGCGCTCATGAGCTCTCAAATTCCGACATCTTCGTTACCACCAACGTTCCAAGAAAATGGGAAGCCTGCGCACTTTCTCAGTTGGATGGAAGGCCAGCTGTCTGAGCTGCTCTGCACCCCAACGGCAGAGTTGAAACACACACGAGCCAACTGGGTGAAGATGGCCGAAAACCTGCTGCATATTCCATCGCTGGCGCGGCCGGGCGAGCTCCCGTGGAACGCGATGCATGAGCAGATCAAGTTCAACGAGGTCGGCCTTGCGTTGCTCTACCACGCGGTTCTCCGTGTACCATCTCTTTTTGCGGGCGACATCGTTCTCGCTCAGGCTCTGTTCTCCATGATCTGCGCTCTCTGCTGTACTCTGGACCTATGGATAGAGGTCGGCGTCCCCCCGGAAGAAGGATACCTTGGGCCATCTGAGCTCTATACAAGTGCGGCTAGCATCGGCTCGGCTCTCTTACGAGCACTGGGCAATGAGGTTCTACCAGAAGCCGGATCTCGGGCCCGCGAAGTCGTAAGGGATTTAGTCAGTCGCTGTCTGAGTATCGTTGGTGGTGAGCTTTTCATCTTTCACAATGTCATATAGCAGTACTTATGGCTTTTGTAGATCTCCTGTGCATTTCTGAAGAAACCGACATGCCAATGGAAATAGAAATCTGCAGTTCACCAGAGATTGCAGCACGTCTCGAGGCCGCTTCGAAGGTAAGTGGTATACTAGGGGCGAGAGCTAGCAGACACGAATATGTATATACAGGCAAACAAGATCACTGTTACACGGGCCACTCAAACCCCCCTGGTGATGTCTAGCCTTGTGGAGATATGCTGTACTGCACTCGCCTCCTCTACTGCGAATTACTGGTCATTCACGGACATAGTCCGCGACGCGACACAACTCCCGCTGAAGGTCTATGACTATCTGTTTTACTCATGCACCGTCCCGGAGGCTACGACGTCGCGAGCAATCGCGAGAACATGCACAGCTATAACAGCATGTGCTACGACTTGTGGCTTCAATGCGGTGGCTGCTAGTTGTTGGACGAAGCTACTGCTATATCGCATCGAGAAAGGGCCGGACGAACACTGGGATAAAGTCGATCGCGATTTGGTCGTCGTCTTGCGTGCGTCCAAATTGTGTCCGAGCGGTCATTCCGACTTCCGCGCCATTCTCAAGGCTATGCAAGATGCGGATTGGGATGATTCAAGTCAGACGTTGCGGGTGGGTACGCTTAATTTTGCCATATGCCATACACTCATGAAATAATAGGAGCTGTGCGAGACATACCTCGGCTTGTTTCTACCCGCTATGGACGAAGACGCACTTCAGAATGCCAAAACCATGCTCGATTCTGCGTTGATACATGGCGACCTGCTTGCTATGATTGACAAACGGTTGAATTATTCACTTGGCAACGCAGGCGATTGTGGTGGGGCGGCAACACGCCCCTGGAGAGTCCTCGTCCGAGACGCAGTACAAGCGATCATTGAGCCTCATGTACTAGACTGGATGGACGATGATGATACCTTGACGGACCATGACTTCATCATTAGAGCCCTCGCTGAAGTGGATACGCGATTTGCAAAACAGTGGGTAGATCCATCTCAATGTGTAGAACTGCAAGGTGATGTTTTCCTTCAGCCCGGTTTGGAACACGGCTGCGTCCGCCCTTCAAGCCCTGGCCAAGAAACTTGGAGCATTGCCTTGCCTTTTGATCCACGGAGAAGGGGAGTGTACCTCCGACGTGCAGAAGCCGGACATGAACTTCGTAGCCGTATACCTGAAGGTCGCCTTTAGTATTCTTGACTCCGGTGATTCTCGCATTACCGTTGCGCCAGTTAGTGCAGCTGTCTACGACTCGTTGGGCAGATCCCTTCGTCACCATACGGCTGCCATGGACGGCCGGATATTCGAGGACATTGTGGGTTTCATCGCTCGAGGGATGAAGAACCCCAACCGTTCTGTTCGTCTCGCTGCAGGGTAACGTTGCACATCATACCTCAGTGTTCTCCAGCTCATATGAGATGTCCTTAGCCGTGCGTTGGTCGATCTCATAAAGTTCTTGCAACGTCTTGAAGTCACTCCTGCTGAGTGGGTCGTCGTTGTATTTCAGCATATCTCTGCCCTCCTAAAGCATGCCGACCTGCGAATCAAAGAGACTACCGCAATCACAGCTGGTGAAATCGGAAAGTAAGTATCCGGCCCCCTGTTGTATCAGCGTACCGTGAACCCCCATATTGTATCGTAGGAATGCGTGTGGCGTCGCTTTGCGCGAGTCAATATGCGCTCTCGCCACACTGCTATGCGATGAGAACCCCATCATCAAGGGTACTGCAGTTTTACAGGTGATTGTTCTGCTTGAACTCGTATCACAGAATGTATGCTGATGTCCGTGTTGCGATAGCTGCACGCCCTAGTCAAGCATCACAAGAAGTCACCGTATAGCTTAACCGCACCATACATGAATCGCATAGCACCGTACCTCGTCAACCAACTCAGAACGCATCCCGACGGCCTCCAAGAATGCTGTCGTTTCCTCTCGGTTTCCCAGTACGATTTTATCAACTTGACTCTCAAGTACACACTGCCCCAGCTGTTCGCGGAGAGCGATCTGAAGGGCCTCGAGGCTGTTGCGAGAGAAATGAACTCGAGCGTTGCCCTGCTGTTCCTGGATCAGGCGCACTACATCCTTGCGCATGCGTTCATGCTGCAAGGACCTGGCCAGACGAACAAAACGCTCCAATTCATCCTCAACCTTCTCAAAGCAGCGGCGACGGATGCGAGCTCGCTCCAGATTTCAACGCTTATCGGAAGTTGCATCGTTCTACTTCTCACAGAGATTGTCATATGTTTGGGGGACGAAGACCCAGACGTGGTAGACACGGTACGTGTTCGCATCGAGTTTGGGATGGCACATGGCTGACGTCCGTGAAAGGCAGCCAAAGGCCTCCGGAAAGTGGCAAGGCTACATGCACCATCCAAGTCTCGACTTCCTAGCGGGTCTGACGAAGAATTTGCTGCGTTCCTGAAGGAGTACATGCTCGGTGTTATATCGACTTTGAACGACATGCTGCAGGAAGTCCACGGCAAACAGTCAATTGAGGCGAAGCAGAAGATCTTGAGAAGTTTCGGCGAGTTCGCCAAGCAGGTTGGACCTGCGATTATGAACGTCGCGCCCCAGGTAGGCGATACCAATGGCTTGGGTGAAGCATCAGCGCTGACACTGCATCCCAGATCATGGCCACCCTGCAGACGACGTTGGTTGTGCCTCAGTTGTCTGACGCCGCTCTGCAGAGCTGGCATTCCTTCCTAGGGGTCTTGGATCCCGTAGACATCGGCCCCCATGTTGGGCCTACCAGTGCCTCCTTCGTTGCCTCTTGGTCTCTGTTCTCCGACCGAGGCCGGCAAGCTGCGAAGCAATGTCTTGACTACATGGTCCTTAGCAGGGGCCACGAGCTTGGTCCGCATCTGGCCGAGGTTGCCGACCTCAGCTCCATTCCCGAACTGGCCGATACGAATCATGTACTCACTACACTTCGTGCCCAGTGGACGCCACAGCAGAGGCTAACCGCACTCCTCGAACGTCTGGAGAGCGATAGCTTGGCTGTTGCCATCCAATCGGCGATTGAGCTCAAGGCATTCCTCACAGAAGCGGATGAGAACTATATCCGGTCCCTGACATTCGGCGACGCATTCGATCCTCTCGTCGGCCATCTCGTTTCCGCTCTCTATCGCGCAGCAGGCAGGGACGGCGAAGGCACCGAGACGCTCCATGATCTAGCATTTGCTTGTATTGGTGTTGTTGGAGCCATCGACCCAGATCGCTTCGAGCTGCGCGTAAATGACAACCGGATGATCATGCTGAGCAACTTCACAGACGAACGAGAGTCTATGGATTTCGCCTTGCACCTTATTCGCGATGTGCTTGTCGGCGCTTTTCGCTCAACCAGCGACATCAAGTACCAGAGCTACCTCGCCTACGCTATCCAGCAGCTTCTTCAGTTCTGCAAGTTCACGCCCGCCCTTGTCAATCCGGGTGGATCAAACTCCGTTCCGATCAGGGTCCGCAATCGATGGAACAGCCTCCCTAAGCACGTCCTAGAGGCCGTGTCCCCGTTACTGGAATCTCGCTTCAGCCTGGAGACTCGCCCGCTGAAGCCGCAGTCGTACCCCATCTACCCGAGTCAGGCGACCTACCGCCAGTGGGTTCAAGTGTGGACGAGCGATCTCATCCAGAAGGTATCTGGAGAACGTGCGACGCAGATCTTCCAGGTCTTTACCGCCGTCGTCCGGAATAAGGACGTTGGCGTTGCCCATCATCTGCTACCTCATCTCGTCTTGAACGTACTAGCCTCAGGTGACGACGACAATGCAGGAGCCATCCGTACTGAGATACTAGCCGTTCTCGAGGACCAAGTGGATCCCGCCAGCAAGTCCTCCGAAGATAAGAAGTTGCTGAGTGCACAGGTACGATCGGGATATGAGTAAACAGCTTAGATTCTGATGCCTGTATATATTACAGACGGTCTTCATGCTTCTCGACCATTTGAACAAATGGATTCGTGCAGTGCGCCAAGACATCGCGAGGCAGCAGAAAGCAGACGGGCGTCGAGCATCTAGGACTTCTCAGATCAGCAGTGACGCTGCCGAACAACTCCTACGCATAGATTCTATCCTCGAGAACATCGATCAAGGCCTCATGGCCAATGCCGCGTTCCAGTGCAAAGCCTACGCAAGATCGCTCATGAATCTCGAGCAGCAAGTAATGGCCTATCGTATCCGGGATTCAAAGGAGAAACTGGACGCCGAGAGTGCTGGGGATCAAGAGAGGGTGGAGGCCGTAATGTCGAGAAACTATCAGGACCACTTCGAGCGTCTTCACGAGCTGTATGCTCACCTCGACGAACCAGACGGTATGGAGGGCATCTCCACGATGATCATCTCGCCATCCCTCGAGCACCAGATCCGCCAACACGAGAGTACTGGGACATGGACTTCTGCACAGAGCTGTTGGGAAGTACGGTTGCAGTATGAGCCGGACAACTTGGAGTACCACCTAGGCTTGTTACGTTGCCTTAGGAACCTGGGGCACTACGGTATGTGACTTACTCTTACCTGACGCCTCATGCTTGACGTTCCTCGACAGATACCTTGCGCACACATGTCATGGGTGTGCTGACCAAACATCCTGACTGGGGCTCTCATCTCATCGGCTACCAAGTCGAGAGTGAATGGATGGTGGGACGCTGGGATGCCGTGGAAGCACTGGCCAATACTACTGATGCTCGACCACCAGCTGTTCTTTTGGCACACATCCTCCTCGCAATGCGTACGGCTAATGCTGCAGCCATCGACGCAGCGCTCGTGGAAGCTCGTAGGGCCATGGGTGCATCAATCGCTGCGTCAGGCCCCGGCGGATATCGACGCTCTTACGATGCTGTTCTCAACTTGCATCTCGTACACGAGTTGGAAATCATCAACAACGTCACTGGCTGCGTTCGTCAGGAACCGGCCGACGGCAATGCCACAGAAGCAGTGAATTTCGACAAACTCCTGCAACGCCTGTCAGCTCGCTTCGATTCCACGCTACCCGCGTTCCGTATACGTGAACCAATCCTGAACATGCGCAGGACTGCGTTCAATCTGAGGTATTTGATTGCGAATCTGGACAGCTTGACCAGCTCGCTCAATCCACGCAGAGTCACACACAACGATAGTATGCGAAATGCCGTTGGCAAATCGTGGCTGGCTAGTGCCAAGATTGCTCGGAAAGCCGGGCACGTACAAACCGCATATAGTGCCATCTTGCAAGCCGAACGCTGCAAAGCCCATTACTCCTTCATAGAGAGCGCAAAGCTTGTCCATGTTCGAGGAGATCCTTTGCGAGCATTGCAGGAATTAGAGAAGACGATGCGCCTTCGTGGGTACTTGCCCAAAGAGGGAGAGCCCGAAGACGGCGATAAATTCTATGAGGCGTTCAGTGCGGAGGACAGAAAGATGATCGCCAAGGTAAGTGGTGAGCTGCACGACCAATCCTCGAGCTCATCCTGTGTAGATCTGGGCCATCCGCGCCCGCTATATGGACGAGACCGATCGCTTCGAAGACTCGAAAGTATGCAAGGTATTCCGCAAAGCGGCGGATATAGGGACGAGGTATGTCCATACGCCGAACGCACTCTCCGGCGTTGTTGCTTACACCAATGTTGAGGTGGGAGAGCGGGCAGTTCCATCTTGGACAATTTCAAGATGATTGCTTCAAGGCGCTGCCGGCATCCGACAAGAAGGGCCGGTACGTACGAACGTTGTTCGTCTGCCCCTGCGTGCTGAATACTCTGCAGTGGTCTTAAGATGAACTTCCAAACCGTACGATGCTTTACCCGAGCGATCCGATATGGGTCGAAGTACATATATCAGACGGTGCCGCGTGTCCTGACCATTTGGCTGGACCTCGCCGACGACGAAGCAACCAATACCACCGCCTATTTCAGTAGAATCAATGATGAAGTGAAAAACACTATCAGGCATTCACCGATGTATAAGGTGGGTCCTGTGGTACATTTACTTGACGTACTCTGAACCCCTCGCAGTGGTTCACAGCTTTCCCCCAAGCCGTTTCTCGTATCGGCGTCCAAAATCCGGCAGTATACGCAATCCTCGACGAACTCCTCTCCAACGTCATTGAGGAGTACCCGAAGCAAGCCCTGTGGCTTTTCTCCGCGGTTGCCAAATCGACTAGCCCACAACGAGCCCAACGGAGCAAGGCGATCCTGAACAAGCTCAAGGTACCAGCGAGAATCGTGACCATCCCGGCAAATTGCTTACATGCCTTTGTATAGAATAAGAGGAACGAAGTTCCTAATCTCATTGCCGCCATGACCAAGATGACAGCGGACCTCTTGCATCTTAGCAAGCTTGACGCCTCTGACAGAAAGCCTCTTAGCATGTCCAAAGTATGCAGCGGCCTGATGCGACTCATGCCCTCCGCCATTATTATTCCTCTGCAAGAATCACTCACCGCCAACGTGCCCCCTACATCGGCAAGCAATGCGAGATTCTATCCTTTCCCGAGGAACGCTCCAACGTTCAAGCGTGAGTAGCACATCACATGCACACTGTTCTCAGGCTGACCAGCGTGCAGGCATTTTCGACGAGATCGAGGTCATGAGCTCCATGGCGAAGCCGAAGAAGCTGACGATCGAGGGCAGCGATGGGCAAATATACACATTCCTGGGCAAGAAGGACGATCTGCGGAAGGACAGTCGGTTGATGGACTTCAACGCTATCCTCAACAAGCTCCTGAAATCAGACTCGGACTCTCGTCGTCGACAGCTTCGTATGTCCGCTTAATATCGTATTTTCCGCTATACTCTGACATCGTGTGCTAGATATCCGGACATATGGAGTGGTATCGTTGAATGAAGAGGCGGGCCTCATTCAGTGGGTTCCGAACACCGTCCCTATCCGACCGATCCTCCTGAGGCTATACGACCGTCAAGGCATCTCGAGCTGGGTGAGTGGTCTCGCACTTTCGACGACGGCACACCTATCAACTCCCGAGCAGAACGCCAAGGTGAGGTCGGCCTTTGATCAGATCAAGGCTGCAAGGGACAACGACGAGGCGGCGAAAATCTTCCGCAGAACTGTGCTAGGAATGTAAGCAGTGTGCCACGGCTCTTTATATCATGTCCTCATTTGACGACGTTGTATCCCTCAGGTTCCCACCTGTCATGCATGAGTGGTTCATCGAGACTTTCCCCGAGCCCACAGTCTGGCTCGCTAGTCGCACCGCGTACAGTCGAACAGCGGCCGTGATGTCTATGGTTGGATACATTATTGGGTTTGTGCCATTGCCTTCAGCCCTATGTAGGTATGATCTAACCGTCAGTACAGTCTGGGCGACCGGCATTGCGAGAACATCTTGCTGGACATGATGTGTGGGGACGTGGTTCATGTCGACTTCGACTGTCTGTTCGAGAAGGTCAGTAGGTTCATATCGTGAGATGGACTGATGTCTAACAGTGGTACACAGGGTCAGGCTCTTGAGACTCCGGAGGTCGTTCCATTCCGCTTGACGCAGAATATCATCGCTGGATTCGGCGTCACGGGTGTCGAAGGTGAGTAGCATCATTACACATACTGGACTTAGTTCGACTGATTCCTTCCAGGCGTCTTCCGTATCGCCTGCGAGGTCACCTTGCGCCTGCTCAGAGAGAACAAAGACTGTCTCATGAACGTCCTTGACGCATTCGTACACGACCCGCTCGTTGAGTGGGAAGAGAAGGTCCGACGCCTGACTCGGGCTAACCCACTTGTCGACATGCGTACTGTTTCTCAAGACGCACTTGGCCCGATCGAAGAGAAGCTGAAGGGCATCTTCAAGCCCCACAAATCTAGCCCAGGAAGGCAGCTCTCGGTTAGCAATCATGTACAGAGTCTGATCCTGCAGGCTAGCGACAACGCAAATTTGGTGTGTAGCCTTCTACATGCCCAACAGTGAATGCCGTTGCTGACGCTTTTGTTGCACAGGCGAAGATGTACATTGGATGGGCTCCCTATCACTGACCGACATTTCTGGCATATCCGATGTTTTCGTGCATTATGTAGAGTACTGACCTGCTTGACATGTATCATACACTATATCCGCATTGTATTCGTACAATATTGCCTGGCTATGAGTCGACTACTCCTCACGAGGCTTGCAACGCCTTATCCAGCTCCTTCTTCAGAGCATCCAACTCTTTCTCCTTCTTCACAATGGTGTCCACCAGGCGCGAGTGCTCCTGCGCAAGCTTCTGCTTCGCCGTGTCCAGCCGCTCCGCCTCCTCCTTCTCCATCTCCTGCGTAAACTCGGGCGTGCCGCCCTTGGACGCCTCGAGGGACCCCGGGTTGGCGGTGTGGAACGGGATGGGGCGGCGCTTCGTTTTGGGAAGCGGTGTTGGTGGATGCGCGGTGAGGATGTTTAGAAACGCCTGGTATGGGTCGTGGAAGACGATCTCGTCGTATTGCCATGAGTGCACTGGGCCCATCTTTGCGGCCGCTTCGAGTGGAGGAATCTCGGGCTCGCCGCTTGCCGTCCAAGGATGCAGCTTCAAGTGGTGGTAGAACGTGATCGCCTTCTCGCCAGACTCTTGAACGAATGTGATTCGTATCGAGATCTCAAATTCACCCCATCTAAAAGTCATAGATGAGATAATGTAGGGGCAGTGGAGGCGAGCGACGTACCCAGTCTCAGATACCTCGAACGGAGGCTTGTCAACGTCTGCAGGCGCGGACGCTGTTTCAGCCACAGCGGTGCTTTGGTGCAACGAAAACCACTCACTTCTGTTGGGATTTGGGTATGTGTCGTGTAGTTTGAACGTAACCCGCTTGATGAAGTAGCTCAAGTCATCCGCACCGCCGACAATGTCTGAATCCGGGGCAGACGCTGCACTGCGCACCGCGACTGTCCAGCGATGGGTGTGGTCTGGGCTTGGTAGCGCCTCCCGCTCCTTCGGGGTCAATACCCACGCCGTGTTGCCATAGATTATAGGTCTGTGGATTTCAACGCCCTATGCCATAGCCAGCCAGAAAACATGAACATTACAGAGAAGTAGTCGGTGGACGGGGGGAGGACGCACTCTGACGCGGACGCGATCGTTGGAGGCCATGGCGGTCGAGACGAGCCGCGAGCCGCGCCGGTTCGGTTGTTGAGACTCCGCCTCGCGACTTGGCCCTCCTCCATTTCCTCCTCCTTTCCTCTCTTCGTCCATCCACCTACTCGCCGCCCGCTCCTCGCATTCAAAATGCTCAACTCTCTTGTCTACAGTCAGTATCGTGGATAGATGGGAGCTGCTGTTCCGATCGTCTGACTCGACCCCTTGCCTCTGCCAGAGCCTAACCGCGTCGTGGAGAAGCAGAAGTTCGTCCAGGTGTGTTCTCGCTCTGCCTACCCCATTCGTACCTGAGCGCACGCCCGTTCTGACCACCCGGGACGTCGTCTGCAGAGCCAAACTGCTCCCATCTACTACCGTCTCCCGCGCTCGAAGCTCTACGTCGGTAAGTGAAGCTATATGACGCGCAGGCGGAGGCCTCCGGGTGACCTCATGCCTTCCAGGCTCTTACTATGCCATCTTCGCCCTCGGCATGGTCAGCTCAGCGTACGGCGCGTTCCAGCTCATCAAGGTGAGTTACCTCGCGGTAATGCGCATGTGCAACGCTCGATGTCTAACCCGCCTATCTTGTAACTCAGGGCAAGCCCGCTGGCGAATAAATGTTGTAGCCTAGAGTGACGAGGATAATGCGATAATTCTATCTATATTGCATCCTACGGATTGCTACCTACGCGGAATAGAGACCCTTTGGACGCTGGTCGTATCTGCGAGGTTGAACATGTCCAGGCCAGACCAGGCCTTCCGTCCGAACGCTCCCGAAGTCATGGCGGCGTCGGCTGATGTTCTGGGCGGTGCTCTTGCGTATCTCCCTCACAACACGATATGTACCGTAACTGGCATAAGCCTCAGTGGTGGCACGCGTTCCAGCCATGAAACAAACGAGAACCGTTGAATGGTGTTGAGGCTTGAACACTGGCAAAATGAGAGGACGAATACGATGTCATAGAATAGTCAGGTGGCACGTGCTCGGCTCGGAGGGTGCAGGAGAGCGCGCGCGCGACGGCTCGACCGAGTGTTGTCTCTCGCTCACGCACTCGTCGTCCACATCAGTAACTCTTTGGCTATCATTGCTCTCAGCCAACACAGTCCACGAGGATGTCACAGAACTATGTCGACCCCAAGACCGCACGACAGTCGTACCGCCCACGGAACGTACGTCCCAAAGCTCTGGACACTGGGTGACCTCGTCTGAGAACGTATATCCTCTAGCTCATGTCTCCTGGCCTGCAACGCGCGCGCGAGCCCTTCCGTCTACGGAATGCAATAACCGGCGTGCTCCTCGCTGGTTTTGCTGTTGGCGTGTGGGCGTACTCAATCGGCGCGGTCAAGCAAGACGTGTTCGATGATGTGGACGAGGAGGCGCGTGCGCTCATGGCGGGCTCTGGCATTCAGAAGGCAGAGGATGGGTCCGTGGAGAGCAAGCCATTAGCGGAGGAGTTGGTATCTACTACCCCGCCAACACCCCTTGTGCCCGAGACACGTCCGGAGACGAAGTCGACTGCGACAGGGCGCGGGATCCTCCCTCCCCTGCTAGAACGCCGCTTCCCTAGCCTGTTGGATCCTTCCTCTAGGACGCTTGTGTGGGGTGCGCCTCCTGTGGACAATGTCGGAAAGTTGGGCGACCGTGCTTCTGGGAGCAAGAGGCTTGTGTAATTTGTCATGGATTCTACCCTATTGATATATCCTCAAAAAGTACATCCCCTCTCTATTCGCCGTATGTATAGCTAGCATTGTACCCATACTAATACAGCCTTCGACATAGACGCAACCGTGAACGACGGTACATGAGAGCACTGAGATCTAACATAGAGCAAGACAACAACATCTCATCGAGGAGTGCACGATCTGAATGCACGAGCGAGGAAGAAATTGCAAGTGAGCCGTTGAGACCACCTGCCCTGTCTAGACACCATCATATCCATCCGCACCCCGGGTACAAACATCCCTCCCTGAGAACCCTTGCACATTGCCTGCACACCTGTGCGGGATGACCGGCTCTGCCTGCTACGGACATCCAGCCCGAGTCTGGAGACAAAGTGCGGGAGCTCAGATAGGGTACTGGCCTTCGAGCTGCCTGCCCCCCAAGGCGAATCGAGGTCAACGCGTATCCCCAGAGTGACACAGCTAGGCTCTTAGCGCAATGGAGTACTTACGGGACAGGGATGCCAAGCTTGACGAGGCCCTCCTTAGCAGCCTCGTTCCGCGCGGCCTTCTTCGTGCTCCCGCGCCCGCGCCCGAGGCACTCGCCGTCGACCATCGCGCGCACGATCCAGATGGGGGTCGTCTTCGTGCCCTCGCCCGCGCTATCCGAGTACACCCACTCGATCGCCTTGCACTGCTGCTGCAGGTGCTGGTTGAAGAGCGATAGATGCCCAATGCTCGTCGGCATCCGCGGTGGCGGCGTCGACCATGACTGCGGCGGGAGCCCGGCCTTGGTACCCAGCACGTCGTGGCCTTGCAGGCTTGGAGCTGTGACGTTGTAGGCGTAGTATGTCGTAGGAGGTATGGGGTAGGGCGGCTCAGGCGGCAGGCCGTGCTGGACGCGTACGATGCGATAGGCCACGGCGAGGAAGGGACGGAGCAGGGGGTGCAGCCAGGCTTTCACGGCATCGAGACCCTGGTCGAGATACAGCCCACCTACGAATGACTTGATGGATTGTCAGCTACGTCCTGGCACCCTATACATGGCGCGCCGCGCATACCTCGAAGAGATCAGCTGCTCACGAGCCATGTCAGGTATCAGTGATGTTCAGGGCAGTAGCTCGCAGCGCGTACCTTGTATGTTGGCAGACGCCTGCAGGGTGATTGCCTGAGCGGGATGCATTCGCAGCCTCTCCGGCAGGCGATACTGGAGCGAGCTATTGCATTTGTCAATCTTCACCATTGCCTCCTCCGACCGCGCGATGCTCACATCCATGCCAGAGTAGGATTGCCGACCACGAGGGCCCGGATTTTCTGCATCATTCGCCGGGTCGTCAGAGTGCCTCAGGCCGCGAGCGAACAGCCAAGTTCTGACGCTCACCGTGGACGGTCCAACGCGGAGACAAGGGTAGACTTCCCTCAAGAGGCCTGTAACGACCAAACTCAAGACTGTATCTCCCAAGTGTTCCAGCCTACGTCGCGTGTTCAGGCCCGTAACCCGGTGGTATCAGCGCAGGAAGAGAGCACGCACGATTCATTGTCCGGGCTGGGATCGTCAGGCATGTCTTCGAAAACATGCGTGGGCCGTGCGAAGAAGCTCCGGTGTGTGAACACCTGGAGGCGCAGTGCCTCCGAGCGTATCTCCGGGAGTGGAGGAATCCCGTCGGGAAACTCTGGTCTGTGTGAGGCCCATCAGTCAGCTGCTGGTGCACTGCCTGCCATGTTTGTGGGTGTCGAAAGCTCACCTCAAGGGCATACGCCCGTTGGGTATGTTTGGTCCTCGAGGAAGACCGATACCACTGGACGTGAATGGTCAGCACCTGCCCGATACAGAGTTCGCGGTGTGCGACATGGACATACTTGGGGGTCGATGTCATGCCCGTGCTTCGCTTGCACTTGCGATGTGGATAAATGCCGCACAAGCCTCTCTTGACGGCGATGGTACGCAGGAGAGCGGGTGACCTAGATCATGAGAATCGCCCTGGGATATATACGAGAGCGCTCCGGAGTGTTTGCGGAGCTGCATCGGACTCTGTTGAGTGAGGAGCTGAGAGACAAATCGTGCCGGAAGGTTCAGTCAAGGGGAGATGTGCATCCGTGAGATCTCCTGGGCTTCGTGCTAGCGCCACGGTCGATCCGATTGGCATTGCCGCTACGCGACTCCGGGGCGTTCGTGGTCGGAGGTACGCTCGCGTCGCAAATTGCGGCGTTCACTGGCGGCCGGCGTAGCTCTGGGTGGACGCAAAAGGATAGATAGCATAAGATACACGGACTACTGTAGTACATCAAACCTCCAAAACTTCTAGTATATCACAACAGGATTCAGGCACTCGTCTGTACCGCGGGTGCGGTGCTAGCCGCGGGCGCAGACTCCTTCGCCTGTTCTCCGAGAGTCTTTTCTTTGAGCTGGAGTTGATGTCAGTGAACATACCCGGGGCGTGAGTCGTGAACATAACACACCTTCGCCTCGGCGGCAGCCTTCATCTTGAAGTAGTCCACATGCAGACCGCACTCCGTCTTATCCGCCTTGCCTGCCCAACGGCCCGCCCGCTCGCCCTGGTCGCCGTCCGCGCTCTTCGCGGTGCTGTGCCAGTCGCCGACACTCCGGTAGCCCTGGTCGAGCAGCTTGTTGCGCGGGACTTTGTTGGTGTCGACGTACCACTGGACGAAGGGGAACGTCCATGAGAACAGAGGGTTGAGCTTCAGCAGCCCGGTGCTGTCTACTTCCAGCGGCTGGAGGTTCGCCCGGTCTGCACCTTGCGATGCGCGGCGGCCTGTAATGACGGCCTTGACCCCGAGCTCCTCGTACGCTCGCCGGGCAGGCTCGACCTAGGCTTCAGGTTAGCGCCACGTACAAGGCGAGCGGTAGAAGCAGGTACATGCCTTCACAATATAGTCGTATGTCGTCTCATCGGCTTCCCAGAACTTCTGCCCGAACTTCTTCTCAAAGTCCTCCACCGTCTCGCAGCCATGGGGCTTGTAGACGTGCACATCTCGGTTGTACCGCTTCTTCACCTCTTCGACGAGCTCGTACGTCTCGGGGAAGTGGTACAGGGTGTCGATGAAGATGAGCGGAGGCGGGTTTTCCGTGATCTTCGAGAGCATGTCGATCGCGACGAGCCCAGTCAGACCGAAGGCGGTCGTTTGGTATAGGCCCGGGATGTGCTCAACGGCCCATGTGAGAATCTGCTCCGGGGTCAGGTCGCGCAGGTATGCATTGATGCGGTCTAGCTCCTCTTGCGAGAGAGGAAGCTTGAGCGGCTTGTCGAAGGTCGGCGTAGATGCGTCGGAGGTTGATGGGGACATGGCTGCTATAGATCAAGATACGCGCGGAAAATATATAGGGGTACGCTGAGGTTTGTCGGCCAGAGACGATACACAGAATCGGTTCACAGCAGAAGACGACATGGACGACGGCGGGAGATATAAGACAGAGCGGAGAGGAGGAATGGGCGTGCGGAGAGTGATCGACACAATTTTGGCGACATCATCACGCCCGGCAACTCTCGCTGCATGATTCAGCATGCCCCACAAAAGTCACGCTCGTCCTCTCTGCAGCCAATCGCCCAAACGACGATTCACGAACGAGACAGACACGTCCACACAGCACGCATAGCCTGGCAGAAGACATTTGGAATACCAGCGCGCAGTGCATGCTCGGGCATCTGTCAACTTCACACGTCTGATGCGCTTCACAACCAGTTAGAATTGTACTGTTACGAGGTTCTACAAGCTTTCGGCCGCGGGAGGAGTCAAGAGGAGGCGCCACGAATTGTATTGTCGTCTCTTACTGATGCGCTGGAAAGTCCGAGATTATGAGGAGAACCGGACACAGGGACCGAAGGACAGAACCACTGAATAACACCGAACATAGGACCTCCTTGGTATGGTATGAACTGTCGAGGGTCCTGTAAGCCCAAAACGATAGAGCGGGAGCAAGGCGAATTCGGGTGCGTAAGGAGCATGCTCCCGGCCTTCACAGTTCTTAGCTAGTGTGAGGATAGACCAATCCTGAAGGGGTCAACACCAGTCAGTATTCGATGGACAACGTACGCTCGAAGGAACCCTCCACGCTCAGATTGCAAATTACAACCGATCACCCAGCTACTTCGCCCGACCCTTTGGACGGCTTCTCCAGGGAGAAACCTGAACAAGGGATCGAGCAGCTGTTCCGTATGTTGCTTATTTTCCTCCTTATGCCCACTGCCTGCCAGATGGATTGAATGGACTTACCAATATGCCTCTGCACGTCGAGACGAACGATGCTCGGAAAGTCAAAGCAGGACACGCAGGGTCGCAGAGCAAGCCGTGTGACCGGATGATAACCTGGTTCAGTCGTTCTGTCGGAACAGTATAGGTCCTACCGCGCAACGGGGGCATACATAGCATGACAATGACCTGTGAGGTCAAGGTAGTTCGGGGCGACCGGAAGCAAGAGGTAAACCTAGGACTCGAGGCAGATGATGGTGTTCAGCAGGGAGCCGAGGAGGTGAAGGACTACGATATCGAGGCTTCGAATTTGTCAATGAATCATATTTACATAGGGTCTTCAATCTTCAACCTCCGATAGCTCAGTTGGAAGAGCGCAAGACTGTAATGGGATACCAGCTCATCTTGAGGCCGCTAGTTCGATCCTGGCTCGGAGGAACGTTTTTGTCTTCCTTTTTGTGACCCCGAAAATGAGCACGGTCCCGCTTGCGCGCAACGGCGAGCGTAAACGCAGAACCAACGGTGCCAACTAGATTCCCCATGATCCAGGACTACCGTGGATTGAGCAGAGTATGCTAATGTACACTATCCGTACAATAAGTTACAGTCATACACATAATGACGCTCGAAAGTGGGGCGCGTTAGTATTCACTTGCGCATCCTCTTCTTGAAGCGTTCCATGACCTATATCACAACAGATCCTCAGCTATGTGCCACCGCCGGCGATTTGAATAGTACTCACGATTTCGTCTGTCGCCATCTGTGGTCTGTCCATAGGTCGTCGGACCTCATGGTCTTCGGGGTTGAGGCCCATCGCCTCGAGCTTAGCATCTCGCAAAATATCTGCGTCTGATTTGGCTTTGAGATTGGGCCGGTAGACTGTACGCGTATGAGCCTGGTTGACAGAGCGACAGGTGAACGTTGGCGCTTACACCGTGCAGCGGCAAGGTGCGCTTCGTCGTCTTGCTGCCTTTGCTTCTCCTTGCGCTGTTCCGCAATCATGCGTTTCGCTTTCTCGGTCTCTTCGATGTTCTTCAACCGTGCGCTGATACGACTGTGAGCACTGAGACGCATGAGATGTGGAAGGGGCTGCGTACTCCATACCAAGGTCCACCTCGGGAATTGCAGTCAGCATTGCTAGGCTGTTGGTGACGTTACCTTCCTCTTGGTCCTTCTTCTTTGTCTGCGTCTTGTACTTCTCCGTGATACGGAACACCTCAGCCAGTGGATCCGCCTGGCCCTCGTCTTTCTTCGGCTCTTCCTTCGCACCTCTCCGCAGTTTCATGTTCTCCTCTATATAAGCCATCCTGGAAAGATAATGTGAGCCGTGTCGTCACTGCACAATACGGGCGGCCTCACATGTGCTTGTCTACGTCGAGTGCATTGGTTTGCTGGGTGAAGTTGTTGGAGCGTACGACTTTCCGCGTCTTTGCCTCCGTATCCTCGGCATCCCTGCATATGCAACGCGGTCAAGGACATTGCCAAATATCGAAGTGCAGCATGCTCACTCGTCATCATGGTCCACAGGTGCCCCGGGCCTGAGACCAGCGACTACCTCCTCTTCCTTTACTCGTTTCCGTTTCTTCTTCAGGTCACCTTTCGACAATTTCGCCACGTCGATGCCCTCCCTAGCCTTTCTGAGTTTCCTGAGCTCGATGAGGTCTGCAATGCTGAGGTAACATACGCGACATTCAGTCAGAGCAGAGATACGAGTCCAGCCACCGAGGACTTACTCGAGTTTCTCCTCCGCCTGGTCCTGAGACTCTTCCGGTATTGAAGGTTCATCCTCACGCTCGAGAGATACCTGTCGTATCCTAGGCTGCGGCCGGGAGCGTTTCTTGATCATGGCGCGAGCGGACGATGAGTTTGGTTCGGTGGATGGTGGAAGGAGTAGCGGGTTAGGTCGGCTGAAGTTGCAGCCACCTTCAGCTCTATCAATCTCAATATTGATGGCTGTCACGTGGGGACTTCGCAAGCAAGCATGTACATCTCAGTCTGTTCACTGCCAAAGCTTGAACTTCAATTCGGGGTCAAAACATCCATGTTCAACCAGAAAGCGGTATACATGCATGAGATAGAGCTACAGGGGCTGCCCGAACCGGTGGCGAATCCAAATCATCTACCGAGAATCGACGGCGGGAGGTTCTGGACTGTGAGGAAGAGTAGGCACTGACGAAAGCCCAGCAATGTCATAATGACCTGAAGACGGAGGATCCGAAACCATGGTATCCAAAGATGATACTGGGGGTAAGCTGTCCGATGCCTCGTGTCCCGAGGACGTCGCGTTCGCCGGTGCGTCGTCAATCTGATGGGTCAGCAGGGACTCTGGCGGACGAAGACCCCCGCGGCGTAAACGCGGGGCAACAACTTGCGGTCGCTCACTAGCACCGTCAGCGGCACTTGCAGACGACCCTGCAACGGGAGCTGCGGTCTCCGTAGATGGGGGTGTAGATGTCAAAGAATACCACAACTGCGATGAGCTCGGGCTGCGACTACCGGAGGGATCGTGGGCCGAATCTTCGGCCGCTGCGGTAGCTGTTGACCGCGCGTTGCCGCCTGTACTGCTGGACGTCGATGGCATGGAGCGACGACGTGCACTTGACCAGGGAGACATGGGATAGTACGCAAACATCGGGTCCGTGGTAGAATAGGACTCTGTGCCCCTGCGTGTCCCAGAGGCGATCGATCTACCTGTGGGCTCTGAGGATGAGTCCGCGCGCGGTCCATCTTCCTGTGTGTTGCTATTCCTGATAGTGGATCGGCGGCGAGCGGTAAACTCGGCGAAGTCCGCTAGTACCGAGCGAGGCCGCGGCAGGCGTCGTATTGAGGATTGGCGAGTGAGGGAGGCACCTGACCCGCTTGTACTAGTAGGCCATACTGACCGTGCTGACGGGGGAGGCTGTGTGGGGGGACCGCTCGGCAACCAGGCGCCAGTAGGTTCAGTGGGAAGTGTATGCGGCGGCGAAGGGAACGGTGCCGGTTCTGTTCGACGAGAGAGAGAGCCAGGAAGGTCGTCGGTAGAAGGGAAATATGCGTCGTATAGATCAGTGTTAATCCGCGCGCCTTCTAGAGGGCCAGAAGCTCCAAGCACGGTACCATATTCGTCCTCTCCATCCGACTCAGAAAGGATGTCACGGAAGGTATTGTAGGACCTAGGTGGGAGGACGGGGAACCCACGCCGAGACCGATCTCGAAGGCTACTAGGACCGCGGTAGATGTGAAGAGGAGCTGCTTGCATGCGAAGCGTCTTGGCCGTCCTCTCAGATATGAGGCGGCGGTCTAATGGGTTGGGTCGCGTCCGACGTTCTGCCATTTCCTGTTCTCACAGTGTGAAATCTTGACACTCTTCCTTCGACTTAACGGGTGCGTACCTTGACCAGTACGTCTATCAAAGACGTTGTGAACGAGTCGCCCTCATCCAATTCCTCCACAAAGGTCTCGTAAGATATGGTAGCTGTTTCTTGCTCTGCGTTCATCCGCTTGACTGCTCCTTGGCTAAAAGGCCGTGAGGACGATACCGGGACAATAGCCGGAGACGAGTGCTCACACCAAGCTTTTGATTTTGTTGCGTAGCACCTCATCATGATGCTCTAAAGTCCTGTATGCCATATGGTTGTTGAGCGGGTCAGAAAGTGTCCCGAAGATGAAGCACGAACCATTTGCCCATGGTGCAATTGAGAGAGATGGTGGCAGTGGTCAGAGTGCGAGATGCAGTGGCGTTACCGCGGGGAAAGGATACCTGGATAATAGGCGCCTTTCTCAGGTGCTGATTGGTTCCGAAGGTGAATTACTAATAACTTGCATAGAAAAGGTATCTGGATAAGTCCTGTTATCAACCGCTTTGGTTGACGCTGGGACCGCACGCTTAGCTCACGCTTCTTGTCCCGAACCGTCACCACTCTCTCTCTTGGACCTCCTTTGGTGCCTTCAGCCGTCTTGCTTTGACTCGAACGCAGTGGTAAGTTTAATTCCAGGGCTACTCTGACGAATGATACGAAATCACTAGCCAGAGAAGTCGTTTATAACCCACCTCCCATCCGAGCAAGTCAGCTCAAGAGTTCTACCCAGTCCACGCTCATTCCCTTGCTCGTCGACCTTTGTCGCACCCGTAGCCCACACTTGCCATGGCATACTCTCAGCCGTTCCCCCTCGCACAGCCAGTGCAGAAAGTTCAACAACCGACGTTCGGTCCGGACCTCGCAGTCCGTCTCATCTGTCCGGAATGTCGAGACCCGAACCCCAACATCGTTGAGGAGTTCAGCAGCGGAGATCTTGTCTGTGGCACCTGTGGGCTAGTGTTGGGCGATAGAATCGTCGACACAAGGAGTGAGTGGCGGGTAAGTCGCTTTGGATCTCTTTGAGCTTCAAGATTGGACGTGGGCTGGCTCTCCTTACATCCTATCTAGACGTTCGCGAATGACGAGGGCGACGACCCTTCGCGTGTCGGTGCAGCTTCGGATCCTCTTATGGAGGGTATGGAGCAGCTCGATACCACCATCTCGTTCAGGGACGGCGGCTCAGGCATAGCCCGAGAGCTGCAGCGCGCAGCTTCCCGTTCAGCGGCCAGCCGCTCGGAGCGGA
Source organism: Cubamyces lactineus (assembly GCA_022376465.1). NCBI lineage: Eukaryota > Fungi > Basidiomycota > Agaricomycetes > Polyporales > Polyporaceae > Cubamyces > Cubamyces lactineus. Next base: position 1,355,649 of record JACDTU010000003.1, read on the forward strand.
ACCTGTTGCAGGCCTTCCGTGACATCTCTAGCTGGTGCGATCAGTTTTCCCTGCCCAAAACCATCTGCGACATCGCGAAACAACTCTACAAGCGTTCAGACGAGGAAAAACTGCTGCGTGGGAAGCCGCTCGACGCTGTCATCGCCGCATGCATCTTCATCGCTTGCAGACAAGCGCATGTACCACGGACGTTCCGCGAAATTTGCAACCTCACGCATGTCAGCAAGAAGGTTCTTGGGCAGTGTTACAAAGCCCTCGAGCAGGCTTTCAACCTCACCCCCGGTGCATCTCAGGACCGTCATCACACCGCACCCAGCGGCACGACGGGCGCCGAGGATCTGCTGGTTCGGTACTGCAATCATCTCGATCTACCGCCCAACGTTCAGCCCATCTGCTCCGACATCATCGTCAAAGCGCGCGAGTTGGGTATTGCGGACGGTCGTTCACCTGTCTCAATCGCGGGCGGCGCAATCTACTTCACTTGCTGTTTGCTCGACAAACCCAAAACCGTCAAGGAGATCAGTACGGTTGCGGGCGTCAGCGAAGGTACGATCAAGTTGGTGTACCGACTATACTATGCGGAGAAGGAGAAGCTGGTGAAGGAGGAGTGGATCAAGGACGGAAAGGCGAAGCTGGAACGGCTCCCTGTGGAGAGCGGGTCGAAGTGAGAGGTGTTGAGGTGACCGATTGTACCATACCATGGTTACTAATAGTGCCGACAATATTGTATGTATATGTGTATGGACATGACAATGGCAATATGTCATCAACATGCTTGAGCAATCCGTAAAGTCATGACATGCGGAAGTATGAGGTACACAGCTGAAGAAAACGACAACACCCAGGACGTCCATCACCGCTTGCCCTTCTTGCCCTTACCGCCCTTGCTGCTACTGCCTTCCCTTGCTAGTGCAGCACTACCCTTGCCCTTGCTCGCGGTGCGGATGGCTTTCCTGACGTTGAGCACGTCCGAACCCCCGCTGCTCGATGCGGATTTTTTCGACTTCTTTGCGGCAGGCTCCTTATCGAGCTTGGCTAAGATAGCGAGATTGTGCGACTTTTCACTCTCAGCTGGCATTACCGTCGGCTCAAACTATGGAGGCTCGCTCGTCAGGCATCCGCACTGATCACTGATAGGAGAAGTCAACAACGTACCTTCCGCTTGACACCCTTGAGCTTCTTCTCGCCCTCCAGCGTACGGTCGAACTTGCCCATGCTAGCTGTACTTGTCCGGGTAACGGCTAGCGTCCTGTCGATCTGCTTTTTCCGCACCTCCGTTGGCGCGGGAGCGGCACTGGGGCCTTGGGCCTGAGCTGCACGAGCAAGGTTCTGCTGCCTCTGCTTCTCGTTCTTCGCGACACGAGCCTTGCGAGCGTCCCGGGCAACCTTGGCAGCATCATAGTCCACATCTATCGCAAACGCATGCAGATTCAGCCTGCGCTCGTCTATCCTGCGGGAATATGCAAACATACCGGCATTCGCAGGGACCTCCGTAAGCCACTGGGTCTCCTCCTTCTTGTTTGCGCCCTTCCATCCCCACCGGTCGACCCACTCCTGCTTCTCCTCGTCCCAGACCTTCTTCTCTCTCCGCTTCTTCTGGATGCCCTTCGCCTTCGCAAACTTCTCCCACTTGGTGAGCGGTTTTGGCTTGGGCAGGGGCTTCGCACGCGGCAGTTGTGTTGTAGGTGCAGGGAGCTGGGCAAGGGGGCCGTCTGGAGAGGATGTTGTGGGAAGGGAGAAAAGAGAGGCGATCAATGTTTGGACGCCGTCACGAGCTGTGGACATGAGGTATTCCTCCAAGTTTGCTCTACAAGGACGCAAGTGGTCAAATGAATTGTGCATTGATGATGTTGTGTTTAAGCAACTCACTCATAGCTCTCCGCATCGACCGGGTTGAGATCCGTTACGGTAAGGAACCCTGTGTCGACCTCTAGCGGAATCTCTTTCTCAACCGTTACGGCTTTTCTAAACACATGGTGAAGTGCTTATAAAGATTTGGCCATTGTACAAGAAAGATTGTACGCACTGTTTAGCCTCATGCACTGCCAAAATATCCGAGACGTCCATGGTGAGATGAGGCAAGGCACGGAGACAAGCAGGGTTTGAACTGGAGTGCGGAGGGAGGCGTGCGGTAGTAGAGCAGGCGCCCGTGAACAAATTCTCGATCACGCGTGCACAGCTTCTCAGGACACTCAAATTGGCAGGCGTCCAAGAACATAAATTCCCCTACGCCGGGGTCGCGCTGGATCATCACCAGGGCAATGGAATCAGCATCGTGGCCATCGCCCGGTCTAGCACGCAGCTTCTCTCTTAACATTGTACTACAAATAGAGCTCGATTGTATCACCACAGGCTCATCAGCGCATACCTCCATCGCCTATCTGTCAGTAACCCCACCTGCGGTCTGTCTTTCTCGTTGTCCCTGTGTAGCACTCACCTCGTGAACAAGCTAGCTGTGGAGCGCCATCTGTTCCCATCATACTGTTGAAAGGTTGAGCTGGCTTGCATATAAATACGAAGTGCGCACAGAGTTGTACTTGAGTCGCGCAATGGCATCATCCAACTGGACACGTCACTCATCGAAGTTATGGCTCAGCTTTTTCCTCATCCTCTCCCTGCTAGGGAACGTCGCTCTCATCCTACGGACATTCACAGTATTTGTTAGTACAGCGCCAGTAGCGCCTTTGTCAGACGCCCACCACAAAATGTAAGCGAGTTGTATGAACAAGAGTTGCCAAATTCTTACCCAATAACACAGACAATACTCCCACCCGCTTGTGGACGACACACACCTGAAAACGCTGCCTCTCAACGCCTCCGAGAACGCGATAGTCACTATACTGCGCAGCGACGCGCTCGCTATCCCGATCGCCACTCTCGGATACTCCCTCGACAAAGTGAACAGCACCGTCCGGAGGATAGCTCTCTACGTACCCGGACAGGTGTCCCCCCGCGCGCTCTGCGTTGCCGCCCTTACCGGGTTTGAGCCACACGCAATCCCTTCAACAACTATTCCTACACCCGCAGTCGCAGCCGACGAGGATGCCTATCCCGCGCAGCAGCACTTCAGGCAGTTGGCAGAGAAGCCCAAATTCTGGGACTTCGACAAGCTCGGCCTCAAAGCAGTCGTCTACTTGGATGCAAGTACATTGGCCCGTCGGAACTTCGATGAGCTCTTCACGCTACCCTTCGCCTTCGCCGCCGCTCCGGACGCGCGTACCAACAACTCGCGTTTCGATATGGACCTCGACGGACGACTCCTGTTCTTCAGACCAACCACCGTGGCATTCCAGACCCTTATGGCCCGTGCCAACGTTACAGTATACGCAAGGGATCAGGAGCAAGCAATCATACACACTTTCTATGGCCCAGATGCCCTCCGTTTACCTCAGGCGTACAGCGGCGACCTCGAGATGAAGCGACGAAGTCGAAGCTTGTGGGAGGGCCTCCAGGGTGAATTGCGGCTGATTCACTACTCCGCGGTTCAACCGTTCTGGAGGGACAACCATGACGAGGTGGGATTGGAAGATACTCACGAGATCGTACGACTACGAGCAAGTGATTGGGACGGCGCCTTCAGAGAAGAGATTCTAGAGTGGGGCGAAGCCTGGAGGGAAACGGAAGAGACTCACAGGCCAGAGATCATGAGATGCAGCTGGAAACATGGCATGAAGCCACCGAATGTAATCTTCACACCGAACTGACACATTGTTGTGACGGTTGACATATACCGATACGCCACGGTCATAAGGATACACTGTGGAACTAGTCCCGTCGTCAGTGGCACGGATATCCTGTACCAGTATTGCAATTCCTCACTTATTATACAAGGCAGATATCCAGCGCGTCACTGCAAAGTCGCAACTTCGACTTTTGTACCAAGTCCTCTCCATTTTGTACCCGCGCCGATCTCTTGTGAGATTTCTGAAGGAATTTCAGATAGGATCTTGGCGATCCACATCGGGTCCGTTAGAGGCGTGAGGTCGTCACGTTTTGGCAGACGCTGTACAAGGCCTTGATTAGTTCTAGTACCTGTATCTGCAAGTCACTGCGCTCACATGTTTGACACGGTCATACGGAGCTTCCCAGCCGCTCGTTTCGCGGACGACTAATGGGGGAGAGGAAGTAAAGGAGTGGTATATCCGCGTGTCGAATGTTCGGAAGAGGACATTATCGACCCTTAGCGTGAATCGTTGCAGGATGAATATGCACGTTGGCATCACGCGCTGCATGGCTATCGTCAGATCGAGTACGTGACAGCGGGAGATGGGCTAGACTCACAATGCGAACCAGGAGATGAGATGCACCATTATCGTGCAGTTCGTCCTCATAGAGGGGAATTTCGGCGTAAAATAAGATGGGATCATGTCGGGTAAGCTCTGCGAGAGGGATGGTGTGTGATTCATTTTTTCTCTCTGCAGGCTTCCAGTCGATGGTGCTTGAGGAAGATGTGGTACTGTGGCCTGGGTACAATGTTGTATATGTCCAATCAAACGGTTTGGTGGGGACAGTTTGGGGCATCGGAATGCTGGAGGATGCACCTGTGCTATTGCACGAGTTCATAAGACTTCAATCATCGGTACTCGCAGGGGTACATACCGGCTCTTGATCCACGCATCGGCATAGCCCACCTTCACGCCTCCGTCTCCCTCTTGCAGCTCACCGTTCCGTACGCCTCTTAGCGCCTCCTCAGTAGTGAAGGCGTACTTCCAGCCACTGTCTTTGTGCTCTAGCTCAAGGGAATTGCTGCCAAAGGTCATCTCCGGTAGAGGTATGCCACCGATCGCGGCCTGCAACGCGTCGGACTGGCCCGCATTTGAGATGGGGTTCGTTCGTGCGGTGATTGTCCACGGTCCGATTTCAATTGCACGCGAGTTTGGGGACTCAAAGAGACGGTGTTTGGGAACAGAAACAGCAGCAGACATAATGACCTCCTCGTAAGAAGGTAGGCGTGAGTATCGGAGGAATAGAGACGTCGTGGATGTGGGTGTGAGTGATACTGGAGATGAGCGCGTCTGGAGAAAGACGCGTCGCCGGAGTTCCAATCGACGCGCTTTCCTTGCTGCCACCACCACCTCTATCTTGCGCACCTTTCCAGAGTCTAGATAATTCTGTGTTATTGCGTTCGTAGGCTTCTTGCGCTGATATTTGAGTCTACGTAGCGACGTTCTGAGATGGACAACTCGCGACCTTCTTCGCCTGAAGCGCCACCGCAAGATCTGTGGTCTTCCATCCTAGACTCCGTCTCCACCTCGCGCTCGATACCCTCGAAACAGATTATCGTCCTTGGAGAGCCATCATCCGGAAAGTCTACCCTGGTCTCCTCTCTGCTCCAGAAACCCCCTCCGGAGGAAACCAAAGAGGAGCAAAGAACGGACTTCGCTATTGGATACGACTGGGCAGATGTACGAGACGATGCCGACGAAGGTATGTTCGTAGGTTGTGTACATGCTTCTGTCGTGTAACACGCTGTTTCCCCTAGATACCCTCGCGAGATTGTCTGTGTATACTGTACCGTCGTCCGCACCGGCGTACACATCGCTCCTACCGTACTTCGTTCCACCGCGCACTTGCCTGCCTCATACGGTAGTCATGGTTGTCTTGGACTGGACGAGACCATGGTCATTCATACAAGAGCTGGAGATATGGCTGGAATGGGTAGAGAAGTGGTCCAAAGGTGATGGGTCTCGTGAACTGGATATCGCGAAGGAGGAGAACCGCGAGCGGCGTATGTATACATCTCTGCCTAGGCTATGTCGCATGCTGAAACGCTGCGCCCACAGTCCAGGCGCACTGGCAGTATTACTCCGAACCCTCTGCAGAACCATTACCTGCAACGTCCACTGTCTCAAGCGCCCTCCTCCCACTCGGACCTGGCACATTAACGCATAATGCGGCCGGAGTACCTATCGTTGTTGTTTGCACGAAGGCCGACTTGATAGATGAGGGGAACGACATCATTGGGTCAGGGCCGTCCGGAATGGGAGGAATGGTGAAGGGGAAAGGAGGCGAATGGGAGGAGAGGACAGACAGCATAATGCAAATACTCCGCACTATCTGCCTGAAATGTGAGCCCCATGTCTGTAAGCGCATCGCTCAAATGCTGATACATATGCAGATGGTGCTGGCCTATTTTACACCACCCCTCAACCCACGACTCTGCAGGTCTTGAGACAGTATGCACTGCATATGCTCTTCATGCCGCCCGCTCCTTCACCTGCGGCGGCTGCTCCTGGGGAAGTGGCTACACCTGCACGGAATCCCTTCCCTTTCCAGCACAAGCCTAACGCCCTCGACCGCGACCGGATTGTCATTCCTGCCGGATGGGACAGTTGGGGCAAGATTACGGTGTTGCGTGAAGGCTTCGATGCAAAGCTGTGGGGTGAGGCTTGGGAGAACGACCTCGACCACACCGAGGATGACGGAAGCGCTACTCGTGCCCAGAAGATGTATGCCAGCCTTGTTCCAGACCTGAGCAGAAAAGTATGCGTAGCTCTAGATTTTGTTGTGAGATTCCTACACTGACCTCTCTTTTCCTCAGCCACCTCCTTTGCCACCGCTCAACAACCCGACGCCCGAGCAAGTGTTCTTGGCAAAGAATTACGACGAGAACGCAAAGAAGCCCGACCGCGACCCGCGCGGTGCGTTCCGCAATCCGAACGAGACGGCCTCCGCGGGAATTGTCGGGCCAATGGGCAGCAGTAGTTTCAACCTCCCGAACGTGGAGCGCGCACTGACAGAGATGGAGAGCGTGGCGGGAGGCGCAGGTTTGAACCCCCTCGCCGCGAGTACCGCGCGCGACTCGTCAAGAGGACTTTCCAGTCGCTCCGGCGGTCGTCCGCCCAATACAGGATTGTCGATCCCTACGGGCGGAGCGTCGATCGCGCTCGGACGGTCTGCTGCACCGTCCCCGGCACCCTTATCAGCGACGACGCCCAACTCTGCAGATGACCAGTCTCAACATCAGGCGCTCAAGGCATTCTTCGATAACCTGATCAACAAGAGGAGTACTAGGGTTGACGATAGGGCGGCAGCAGCGACCAAGAGCCCAGAAGCAGAGCCCGCAGCGGACGAAGGTAGTTAGGTCAATAGCAGTATTTTGATATGTTCGGGGATGGATTGGTACATATGCATGATACCCTCAGCGTGACTTTGGTAGATGATGCAGAAGAGACGATTGAGCGAATTATGCTGGTAGGAGACCTTTCTTAAACACCTGCCAAATGTGGACCAGTGCCGACGGTGGAAGTTCCGCCCCTCAGGGTCCGAGGGTACGTAAAGGTGAGCGCGCTTCAAACCTCGTTTATCAGCGTCGACGGCCTCTCACTGGTCAATGAAGAGGCAGATGACCGTTCAGTCAGCATCCTACGAGTCTCGGCCGGTCTGCGCCCTGTGTGAGGAGCCGTCGACGGTCGGGTACACTCTCCGTGGACCGCCATCGATGCCAGTCACTACATATCGGACTCCACGGATGACTAGGCATCCCTCTTCTCTCCTCATCCACCACCATGTCGGTCGACATATTACCTCCAGGTCTGCAGGCCACCCTCGCGGAACAATCAACAGTGACCCATGACTTCACTGGCAACGGGATCTCGGACATCTCGCCCCTAGAAGTGGCGACCGCTGTAGACGCCTCTGAGGTCGTCGGCGCTACTGGAGCTGCCTCGGCGCAACAAATCAGCGAGGGCGATGCCCACCTCGCTGTTCGGCCGCAATTTGGCAGACTTGACTCTGGTGACACCATGGTTGGGGCTGCCGCCATGGACAAGCATGCTGCTGAAGAACCCGTCACCGTGGCACCTGAGCAAGCCTCTGTTACTGAAGAGCCTTTGCGCAGTATCCCCCGGTTGAACTACTCGTATCCTCCCACACAGATTGGCGAAATCCCTGTTGAGTCAATAGCGCTCACTGAGTCGAGGGGACTCCACAGGCTCCGGATGGCTTCCGCTTTCTTCACGTTGTTCTTGGCTGGCTGGAAGTTAGTATGAGCTCCTCAGTCATGGATAGGTGATGGACGGAATCGGGTAGGAGATACGACCATGTATCTTCTGTCCGACTCCATTCTGTTTCCGTTCTACCTCATACACATACCGGCATGCTGATAAGAGTTATTCTCGTTGCAGCGGAGGGTCCACCGGTGCTTTGTTGCCTCACATTGAGGCAAACTACAGAATCAATTATGCCCGCGTGTCCGTACTCTTCGTCTCCACGTTTGTGGGCTACATTGTCGCGGCAGCGGGTGCCGGAACCCTCTCTCGTCGCGTCGGCTACGGTCATGCCATGCTCATCTCAATCATAGTTGAGCTAGCCGGAGTACGTCGCACACGCAAGTGCTTCGAGAGAGTGCTCATGTGAGAGGCCACAGAATATAATCAATAGCTCGCAACAAGTCAATTTTGCCCTCATGTGCTTCGGTTTCTTCGTCGTCGGGACGGCTTTCGCAACGCAGGTATGCACCCCACCCCCTTCTCTGTGGCTGTAGTACTCGAACCATACTGATGAATTGATATGGGGTGACTTAGCTTGGGCTGTGCAATGCCTACTTTGCAACACTCAACAAGCCGCTCATGTGGACCGGTATACTCCATGGCATTTATGGCCTTGGCTCCTTTGCCAGTCCGCAAGTTGCCACAGCGATGGTGTCTCGAGGTGTCCCGGTATGTTCGCTAACTTGAATTATTAGTGTAGATATCACCGTTCATGAGATATGCTTCCTATTGGCTATCGGCTTAGTACCACTTCTTCTACACCACCAACGTAGCCCTCAACATCCCTGTCTTCGCATTAGCCTGGTTTGCCTTCCGTAACCTGCAAGCGCTTCCCCAACAGCCAAACGAGGGGGCGGATGGATTCTCCGGCAACGTTCTGCGTGCGACACTCACTAGCCGTGCCGTCTGGACGCTTGCCATTTTTTTGATGTTGTACGTCGGGGCGGAGGAGTCACTGTGAGTACTACGCACCTCGCTGGTGGTCGAACACCACTCACCAACGGCTCTCATGCACAGAGGTGGCTGGATAGTCTCGTACGTCCTAGAGGTCCGCAAAGGCAGTCCTGAGGGCGCGTCTTGGGTCGCTTCCAGTTTCTACCTCGGTACGTCTTCTGGCTACATGCTCACCCGTCGAGCCTCATACTCCCACAAGGTGTCGCACTTGGTCGCATCTTCTTACCTCCGCTTAGCATGTTCATGGGCGAACGCCGCGCAGTGCTCATCTACATCGTGTTCGCCATTGGCCTCGAATGCGTCGCGTGGTTCGTACCCGTCCTTGCCTCAACGGCAGTCTGCACTGCGCTCGTCGGGGTTGCTATCTCCACCTTTTACACTGCCGCGATTACTACCGGGGGCAAGCTCGTTCCGCGCTCAATGCATGCCGACGCATTCGCGCTCATGAGCTCCATCGGGCAAAGCGGGAGCGCGTTCTGGCCGCTCATCATCGGTATCATGAGCACCAAGAAGGGGATATGGGTCGTCGAGCCGACGGTGGTCGCTTTGTTGGGTGCGCAGGGGATTTGCTGGTTGCTTGTGCCCAAGGTTGGCAGAAGGGTGGAGTGACCTTGCGAATGCTTACAGTCAACGGGTGGAATGTTGCGCCTTCCTCCTTCGAATAGAGCTTATAGACCTAGACAGTCGTAGACGGCCTTCGGGTACTCGTGCAAGCCCACATACGGATGATGGAAATTCTATGAATTGAGGGTGGGATGTCTGAGATAACAGCGAGCTGGAACACTAGCACGTATGGGAAGTGCCTGGGCATTGGCACGGCATCTGCAGTGTTATTGCGGAGTCGTGATATGGAAGGGACATGGAAGAGCACATGTAATGTAAACTTGCATGAGACAATACGGTACCGATACTGTCACTATAGAAAAAGCAGCGGGCAAACCTGGAGGAAACGTATATGGCGTAATCGTACGTGCGTATGAGCCGTGGGAGCTCGAATGAGACCGTAGAGAGAATAAAAAGCAAAAGAAGACAGAATAACTCAGACCAGAGTCCAAGCGCGTGTAGCAGAACATGATAGAGCAGACGGATGCGGGACAAACGGAGACAGTGCAGTACGGAGGGAACTAATAGTAGACAACAGGTTGAGAGTGCGAGTGGTGATGATGGTGGGTGAGTTGCTCTGGGGGATACATCTCGTAGTGCATGGCCTGCTGCGACATGTCTACGTACGGCGCATAGCCGTACTGTTCGGGGTAGTAGTACGCCGGCGGGTACGGAGCGTACGCAACAGCGGGATCCATCGGAGGAGCATGAGAGTGGTCCATGGGCTGCTGCTGCTGTTGCTCCGCGGAGGTTTCACCGGAGACAGAAACATCCTGCGGCGGGAAGTAGGAAGGCTGTTGCGTCTCTTCGGCATTGTTGGCTGTGATGCTTGAAGTCGAGAGGCCGCTCCGCTGATGAGACGGTTTGCTCGACTTCTTGCCGTCAGTCGCATCGCTCGGCGCGCGGATCTCAATGCGACTGCTCTGCCTCGCTGGCGCGAAGATCGGAACACCGGTGATAGGGTCAACATAGGATGCGACGGGTGGCGTGTGGGGATGCGCGAGGAAGTCAGGGGAGGCGGCGGAGTGGTGGCGCAGGTGTGATGGAACGAAAGGCATGCTCAGCGATGGGTGGTGGGTGTGCATCATAGGACGCGGCGTGAACATGGGCGGGGGAGTGGGCTGAATGTACACTGGGCGGCCGGTGGCGTACTCGTAGGCCATGCCTTGATGGTTGACGGCGACACCGGGCGGCAGCGCCGGAGCGAAGGCGTATGGCGACCCATACGGCGGCGATGTCGGCGGTGGCATTGGCGTAAAACTAGTCTGCAGAGGATGAAGGACTGGCGGTGCAGGACGCTGCGGACGAGGTTCCTCGACGGGTGCAGATGTCGTTCCGGAGGTGCTACCCTCCGACGCGGGAGGGTTGCGCAAAATTGTCTCTTGGATGATCGGGCTAGGAGACGTCCTACCATCGGCAATGGGCGCGGTGGGCACAATGATTTGTTCGAGAGGGTTGCGGACCTCTTCCGCCGCCTGACGGGATGAAGACGAGGCGGTCTGGATCGGAGAGGATGGACGTTCCGATGCTGTGCTGCGTTGCGGCTTCTCAGCCGCAGCGACTTGCGGCAGTGAAAGATCCACCCGACGATTGGGCACAACATGCGGGCGAACGGTGAAGATCTCCTCGATCGTGAGTTCTTCCCCTGTAGTCGCGAGCAGTTCGGTGGTCGAAGGCGCCGCAGGCGGTTCTTCAATAGCTTTCTCCTTGCCTGGTCTGGGAGGGAGTCGCACGACAAACGCCTTGTCGACCTCGTTCTGGGCGGAGGGAGCTGAATCGGTCTTATCAGAAGGAGCGGGGTTTGCCTGAGATGGCAACTTGACAATGGAGGACCGCTTTGCACCCGGTAACTTCACCCGGATGGGAGGGCCTGCGTCTGGACGTGACTTCGGCGGGACTTCACTGTACAAAGTGGGGTCGGGTTTTCTCGTCCACATTTTCTCGGGCTTCTGAGCGTACCAAACCCGATCACCCATCGCTATGTTGGACAATGAATGCCGTGAAGTCGCAGGTGAGGATGCACCGCCACGACCGAAGCCACCACGCCCCCTAGCAGGAACGAAACCTCTACCGCGGAATCCAAATCCACGGACGGGCCCGTTTTGGGATTGATGCTGCCGTTCCTGCTGTGTACGCCGCTGTTCATCCCGCCGCTTCATTTCCTCAAACCCGTCGTGTGTCCATTGTCGCTCCACCGGGGGTACCTCCTCCTGCTGGTTTGGCGCGTCATCGCTCCTAGGACCGTCCTCGTGGCCATAGCCTGACGAATGTCCGTAGAAGCCACGACCACGACCTCGAAATGCAGGGCCTCCACGTCCACGTCCACGAGATTGCCAACGACCACGCCACCACCCACTAAGGCTCCGGAACTCCTTGTCCAACAGACGGTCGTCATGGCCCCAGAACTCTCCCACTTTTGGAACAAAAGAGGGATCGGATTCCAATCGTTGCTGGTATGCTTGCCGAGCTGATAAGGCCCGCGAATGGTGAGCCTGAGGGGAATCGGGGACGTCGCGCTCATGAGACGTCGAGGCAGTGGCATCTGCGGTGGGGGGCGCTTCTTCCGCGGGCTTGGGGGTGCCAGGAGGAGGTGGAGCAGAACTTGCCCTCTTCGCTGCGCGTTTCTTGTTGGCTTTGCCAGCCTTGCGTGCGCGAGGGGCAGGAGACGCGTGCCGCTCCAGGCGAGCACCATCCATATCCGCGAAATCGATGACGGGTAGGCTGGATGCGCCGTTGGCGGCCTCGTCTGCAACCATCTCGGCCCAGTTTGTCGTGTCGGAGAACATGGCAGCCTGACCGTCTGCACCGTCCTTGGAGGATCCGTTGGGCAAGCCCGCGAGCTCTACAGGAGGGGGGCTTTGGGTCGTGCTAGGGGTCACGACTTCGGAGTGGGCATCTGCATGGATATCGTCGGACGAGGACTCTGAGTCCGACTCTGAATCAATCGAGGAGTGGTCATCATCGGTCTCCGAGTCTGTCCTGACCTCCCGTTCGAATTCATCGTCACTCTCGAACTCGTCCCTAGCCCGTCCTCTCCTTTTCACAGGGCGACGTTTCCTCGGGATAGGGTTCGATGCGGAGCGCTCAATAGGCTTGCGCGGGTTCGAAGATGGGGCAGATACAGCGGTAGGCATGGCAAAGGTCTGAAAGAACGAAGACAAAGGCTCGGGTTAGGTCAGATGTTGGAGATGGTTTTACCCGAAGATACGCACGAATCGTTTGGTTTTTCGGTTATTCGTTGATGTGATAAAGGTGCTGAATGATAAAGGTGCTATGCAGCGAAAGAACGAGACAGAAACGATAGCAAAGTGAGGGAGGGCGTGGAGGGCGTCGTGAGTGGCGATGAGGAAGGCAGGAGACACGACGGCGGCAGGCGTCACACAGACGCTGACCGTAGCTTTGTCAGCAGCTCCCATCCGCTTCCAGCCAAGTCAGTCGACACGCCTTGCTCTCCACCTCTACCACGCTGTCGACTTCCGCAGCATTCACCACGACGGATTCATACGCACTCATCGCTTGACTCGATGCGACTCAGGCTCGGACCCGCCCGGAAGTCCTCGCCTTCTATGACCAATTGTTGGTGGTTCTCTGCACTCTATCTGGATGTATAAGATAGCATACATAATGTCTAGCAATCTGACCGGTCACACGAAAAGTACAAATGCTTGGTCCACGAAGCACCCGAAAGTCCGCACTGTCGGAATTCGCCACGGATATTCTACAACTTCGTATGCACGTCTCGCGTGGATGCGGTCCGTGCAAACTGTGGTACGACCTCCGTAATGTAGTCTCTTGCCTCGACCATCAGCCAGTGACCGACTCCGTCGATGAGCTCAATTTGAGCGTGTGGGACGAGCTTCCTGGTGATGTCCAGCGCACCCTGGTTTGAGGTCGGGTCGTTCTTGCCGATGATGAGCAGCACTGGCAAGTCCGGTCTCGGGGCCGGGAGAAGCGAGCCATCTGCAATCACGAATGAAGTGAGTGAGCGTACAAATGGAAATTCATTAAACTTACCGTGCTCCTCGTTGTAGCGGTGCAGCGTTGTGCGGTAGTAGTTCAGGGGTCCATGCATACGCCTGTCAAACTGTGATAGGTAATAGTCGAACTCCTGCATGCCGTCACGCGAGTCAGTGCGAAGGTTGTATACTCCGACGCACGGAAATCGTACCTGTTGCGTCAATAGCCCCGTTCCCTCCAGCTGGATTTCATCGGATCGCAGGACTTTGGGAAGCCCGCCCGGAAGAGTCCAGTTCTGCAGGCGCACATCGCTCTTGTTTCTATCGCGGAATATCAGCTTGAAGAATTTCGGGAGCTGTGTTGACATCCGGCGATTAGCGAACGGCTCGCATATCGACGGTTCGTATGCCTACTTTGCTCTCAATCTCCCTGCTGGAATTCTGGTCGGCGAAAAATAGGTGGTAACCCCAGTTTGGTACCATTTCTACCAGCTTCTCCAACGGCGTGTACGTCTTCGCCGGGGGAACGAAGGGCACTGACATGCTGCGATGCGTCTCGTCAGAAGAATGCGGACATGAGGCGCTCCTTCCACCTACAGGATCAACGATAGGAGCCTATCCGGGTGCCACAGGGCAAAGCGAGACGCCATGAAGCAGCCCCAGTCGTGCCCTACGATGACCTTCATTACCGTGGTTCATTGTAAGCCCCACATCAAATGCTCGCCGGGCAGAGACTGATGAATGGACTCACAGCTTTCGGGAGTTGCAATAAGTCCATCAAGGCGGCGATGTCGTTCGATATTTTCCGGGGAGTGTACTCCACAGAGTCCTGGGGCTTGTCGGTGCCCCCGTAGCCCAACTGATCTGGGACGACGACTCTGTACCCGAGTTCGACCCAGGGCTTGATCTGGTAGCGCCAGCCGTACCTGCGCAACAGACACAAGTCAGTCAACATGCGCCCACAGAAAGAAGGGCATCGAACGCTACCATAGATCAGGGAAGCCGTGAATGCAGATGAGAGTCTTCGTGGTGGCAGGGTCATAGTTGGCCGGGAGCTGGTCAACAAAGTGGTAGCGGCGCCCCGTGGAAAGGAGCTCGGTGCGGTGGTTGAAGCTGGCTGGGTTTGCAGGATCCATGATGTGTGGAATGCGAAGTTTGGTATGTGTATGAGAGTGTAGGCATGGACGAGAGCCAGCTTTTAACCTTTCCGGGCGCCTTGATGCCGCAAGTCGGGGTCGGTGAAAGACCGAAGAAGGCCACAATCAGACGCATCAGTGAGTTGGGGCAAATGGAACAGTACGAACGGATGTGAGCTGGCGGTGTACCGTGTCGCGAGCCGTTGTATGTTTGTGAATCTTCCATCACCGTTCTACGAGATCTAGAGACCTCCTCCATGTCGTACACATTCCGTTGCCCGAGATCCCGGCGTGCGATGTGCGCGCTAGTAGTAGCTGTGACCGGGTACCGTGCGCGTCTTTTGGTCCGACGCCGCAACCCCCGCGACCGCAACCGCACCCACGCGCACCGCTCCGCCTCCAGTTCCTTTGCACCAACTCAGGTACTACTTCGCTGTTCTCTTCCCCGGAACACTGCACACAACTCGCCTCAGATCGCTTGCTCTTTGCCCGAGGTAGTCGAGCTTCCTGCGCTCGGTATCTAACAACATAGCTGCTTATTCCTCGGTTGTCCCCGATTCGAGCGTTCTCAGTCTCGGTGGGCGCAGTTCCGGGCCCCGGATCTCGTCCAAGGCCTCAGCCTCCCAGATCTGTGCGTGCGAAGAGTCTGAGACCAACGAGCCAACGAAACCATCTATTCACCCCGAGGCGGCCATGCATCCGGACTTGTTGTGCCCGTTGCCGTAGGACAAGCCGCAGAAGGCTACAGACAGCCCCGGATCGAGCCTCGCGGATTCGCCACGGCTGGCTGCACAAGACTGTCAGTGCGCCCACGGCTCCGGTCAAACGGCTCCGTGAGTAGGCCGACCATGTACGCGTGCTACCCAAGGCGATCGACCAAGTTTTGCACGAACCTTCAACCGCTCTAGGAATAACCTCATACGTACTGGGTCCCTGGAGGGATCACGATGACACTGGTATGACGAGCCTATACGCCAAGACTTCTTTGGTACCCCCAGCCCTGAGCGTCGCATGCTATACCGGAAGGAATGGGTATTCATAGCTTACCGGAGCACATTGAACCAATGCGATGGGCTCTTCCATGTGTGGTGTACATCGACTTTGCGTTTCATTACCCGACGAGCACGTGTATCTATGTGCTTTCTCCCATAGCACAAGGCTGGATGGGACCCGAGGCCTGAGGAGTAATGCGTCTGCCTACACGGCCAGGGAGGAATCTGCGAGATTCTTAAGAGGGGACCCGCCTGCAAATCGTCTGTGATGACCTCTTGTGATGGATTGCAGGTGAAAATGAGTTGATCTCCTGCGATGCGCGAAGTGCGGGGGACGCAGAGTGACCTCAGATGATCACAAGGTTGCACAGGCGCTAATCATCTTCCCCATTCAAGCTTGCCGGAGAGAGAGAGGAACAGGCAACTGATTCACACGGCCGATCCGTGGAGTGCGCCCAGATCCAACCCCTCACCTTCTTTCGCCCTGCGGCCAGCGTGCGAGTTTCGACGACTTGCGCAACGCAGATACCTCCCATCGATATCGTCGACCATCGCCTCTCGACCATCAACCACTCACGTCGAGGGCTTTCCGACAATGGTTGACTCAGGCATCACCCAGCGGTACGTCTCAATCGATGTGATTGGCCGCGTATTGAGGGCACGGTGCTGATTGTTTTCCCCAGACCTCTCGCTCTGGACCCGCGGAACAGCAGGAGCCCAATTATCAGTGCTGCAGCGCTCCAGAAGCTGCTTCGGGACAGCCTAGGTACGCACATGCAGCCATGTACTCTCATTTGATACTGACACTTTGTTCACAGATTCGAGCGCGATGCTCAGTGCTCGTACGGATGAGGCCGCGAAAGTTTTGAAAGCATACGACGAGAACGCACTCCATGTCGACGATAATATCCACCAATGGTATCTGCTCTGCCGCCAGCTCCGCCTCCAAGCCACCAGACACGAGCACACATGCATCAAGCTCGTCCAGTACATACTTACCATGCATGCCACCCTCGCCGCATACGGTGCCACCACGATCTTGGAACCGATACCAGAAGAAATTGCATACTACGTCAACGTCGAGGTCGTTCGTGACCCCAAGGGCCCGGAGGGAGTGTCTGGGTGAGAGCGCGCATGTGGAGGCTCATCTAGACGTGGATCCCAGTCTCTGCTGATATTCTGTTGCTCTCGTGTACTATATGCTACCATGCTTCGTTGCTCGCCTTCGCGGTCTTCGTATACGTGTTCTGTGTTTGTGCTTTTCAATCAGAGTTTTTTGTGCCCTGCGGACATCATGGCGGAGAGCCTTGTGGACAGTCAGAGACACACGCGAATATTGAGCTCTTTGGATTTCCCTGACCATTGGGACTACAGGCTATGCCGCCCCGATGCCTCCTCCAAATCCCTACTATCCCCCCGCTCCTCCCATTCCCCAACCGATTTATCAACACTTCGACCCGAACGAGACTACGCAACTCGTCTGGCTAACCTAACTGTTAATTTGAGACCCCATATACAGAGCCTCTCGATGATCGCACAAGAGTATACCCATTTCGCCGATGTCGTGGTCCAGTGTATTCACACCATTCAGCCACCGCTGAGTTGTTTAGCGCCCACGCATCCCAACTGGGGCTGTCCGCGTGTGGCGTCAAAGTCTCTTTCACCTGTTGGACGACCTCCCCGGCATGAAGTCGTCCAACAGCACACAGGCAACAAAAGTCCGCATCCGTGGCACTGCGTTATCTCCCACTCGAATTCGTATCAAACAACGTTCTCTCTGGCGCTTCCGGGCACTCCGAAGACAGCGCGAACTCGTCACCTGGTGGACCTCTGCGATCCGCCGGATTTCGCAGGTTGTATATCTTGTACTAGTCCACACTACCGCTTACTTTGCGGGATGTTGTAGCCTTTTGCTGCTGACTGATGAGGCCCCGGTCGATCTGCGTACCGCGCTAGCTTGGCACGCGCTACTTTGGGAATGCACGTTCTTATATGCCCTCTTTGTTATAGGCGAGTGGCTTCCCCTTGTGGTGCTGATATGAAGTTCTATGCGTACTGACCTCTCGCAGAGCTCAAAGTCGGGAAGGATATCGGGCTCACCGGCCGATTTGATTCATCCAACGAGAATCGTCGGCTGCAGCTCGGAATCACTGCAACAAGTCGGTGTTGTCCGTATTTACTGAATGTCTTTGTCCTAGGTGCTGGTTCTACGTCGGTAGTATTGCGTAAGTATAGCCTCCGCTACGGAGATCAGAGCTGGTGACTAACAGCACGGTCAACTTTCTAAACTTCAGGCCTCCCGCCCGACGCCACCATCGCTTCAGTGCAGGAGCATCTGCGCAAGCGCCACCTCATTCCTGCCCTCCGCCGCGTCCATCAGTATTACGTCTTCCCACCGTTTAGTAGCGCACCATTGGAATGCGAGGTGCGACTACGAGACATCGGCGTTTCTAACGGCAGCACGATCCACCTGCGAACCAGCGTCCTAGGTGGTTCGCACGACTCCAATGGTCAATTTTGTGCGTTGTGTCCGACAGCTTCGAACGAAGACCCGCTGACATCTAGGTGTGCTCACAGATAATACTCAAATGGGCTTTACAGAGGGTGGTGGAAAGTTCCCGTCCGAGCACCCCGAGCGTATGTACACTTCAACTTATTGGATAGCGTTCACAGCTTACTCAGGATTTCTACGCGTCAAACTCGCAGTTTGGGAGCCTTTGACCGGCGTAAAACGGGGACGATGGAGATGTCGCGTTTGCGACGACGACGACGACGACGATCATGACGGCCTCCCTTTCAAACGTATCAGGCGACATGAACAGTCACAGCGGCATCAGGACAGGCTGCGTGTAAGGCTGGCAGCAGATCGGTCCGGGCCTGGGTGGAATACCAGTGGTTCATCTTCAACTCCACAGCCATCCCCTTCCTCAACGAAGGACGTTGTTCGGTCCGCACTCTTGGATATACTGGACGACAAATCCGACTTCGGCGAGCCTCCCGATGGCCAATCCATGGATATGAACGCTGGCCTGGTTGATTGGTCCACCATCGTTGCAACAAACACGCTACCGGGCTCGTCGAGTGAGGCAGCTGTCGCCCAGATGTGTTCACGCTTGAAGACGTACCTCTTGGGCGATGGAGCGATTTCAGATACGTCATCAGATGCGGAGGCCGAGGAAGGAGGAGACTTGCTGTCTGATGTCCCGTCTGAATCAGCAGGTAACGGAGTCTTGAGCTCGTACATGACATACGCTGACTTGTTGCCTGTACAGCACCTCAAGATGATGATAGGTCATCTCTATGGAAGAAGCGCTATGTCACCGACGAGGAAACAGAATGGTTCCCGTGGCCTGATAAGGAGGTGCGGGTTCTATCTTTTGTAGACGTTAAGCAGGTACTCATCGAGGCGTTCATTGCAGACTTGTGTTCTAGATATTCTACGACATGTACCCCGCTGCGCATTTTCAAACAAGCAAAACACTGTCATCCACTGGGCACTTCTCGCTCTAGGCGTGAAGGATGTGCCATCCGAACACACAGTTGATCGGGTGACCGGATCGCTGCAACAAATCTGTGGCATCTCGAGCTTGCGCTATCAAGGGGCCATGGGCCATGTCTATTATGTCAACGACTTTGCACAAATCGTTGCACAGGTGAGTTCCTGCCTGTCTCAGCGCCACGTTGTACTAAGAGGTCTTCGTAGGAAATGGCGAATCCTCGAGTCCGCCCACATCTTAGATTCCTACCTGAGGATTCAGGGCCGGTGTTGGCGGAGGCATGGCAGGCGGCCCGCTGGCGGGAGGAACTCGATCCGGACCTCGCGACACCCATGTTGCGCCAAGGAGAGCAGGACTTCTATGTCTACGAGCCCGCGCGTCTACAGAATGGGTCAGTGTGCATGCCGGTACGTTGGTACCAACGAGAAGGGCAGACCTTTGCACGAGTATGGGCAATGGAGCCGACGGCAGATCGCAGCGGTTGGATCGTGCGCAAGGACGTCGAGTTCGATGTCTGCGATAAGGACTTTCTCGTCGCGTTTCCAGACTTCGTCAGATCAGTGAGCCATTACGTGGATACCCCGGACCCTCGTCGCATTGAAGGTGAGGTTTGCGCATATCTCCGTAGCGGCGTCAAGTTGTTAACGTCCATATCTGACAGGAGTTCGGGAGGCAGATGGCTGCACATCCTCGCAGTGGAGTCATTCCGACCCTCAGCGCGGGAATCGGTGGAGAGAGATTGCCTCGGGTCACCGCGTGGTGGCGTTTCCAATCTGGTTGTACTGCGACGACACGTCCGGAAACTTGTCAAAGAAGTGGAACAAGCACAACTCGTTTCTCTTTACCCCCGCAGGCCTTCCTCGCCGTGTTGTCCACCAGGAGTACAACATCCACTTTCTCTCTACCTCAAACATAGCGCCGCCACTGGAGATGCTCGATGGTATCGTCGAGCAGCTGCGGTATGTCCTCAGTGTTCCTGCTTGTCTCATCACTCTCTTATTGTGATTTGCAGTACATGCCAGAGGTCTGGGATCTGGGCATGGGACTGCGTCCTTCAGGAGCTGGTCCTGGTAGTTCCTTCGGTCCTCGCGATGCTCGGCGACAACCCAATGCAGAGCGAGATCTCCTGTCATGTTGGTCTAGCAGGAAAATTCTTCTGCCGCGTGTGCAAGGCATCACGATCTCACGAGGACGCATCCTCTTCCACCCGGCCTGATGTTGGCGGGGAAAGCAATGTATCGCCTTCCCATGTAGGCGTCGAGGACGAGGTCTCCGGATCATCGGATGTCTCCTCGGAGGGGTCTCATGGCAATGCGAGCGATAGCGTGGGCAGTGCTGGACCTCGAGACAAGGGTAAAAGGCGACGTCGTCCAGCTGAAACTATGGCCCAGATGATAGACCGTGTGCGACGGTTCATGTCGGTAAGCTATCGTAGAACATTGTAACTCACAGCGAGCTGAAAATCTTCCACAGATCGGGACGCTCCGCACGGCGGCAGACACCCTGGCCACGCTCAAATCACAATTCACAACAGCGCAACGTATCGGTGGACAGACAGATGTCAAGACGATGAGAACCTCCACCGGGGTCAAGGATACGTATCAAGGGTACTTCATTGACAAGCTCTTCACTTTAACAGGGAGACGTCGAAGGACGCGAGCCGAAAAGGAAGCCGATGTAGCCGACTTCTTGAAGACGGTTCCCCACGTCGACGATTCCGCAACTAGTCCAGTATGGCGCATTCAAGGTTCGTCTGAAGTGGGATGCAGTGTTGTCCCATACTCAACAGCTTGACCCCTTGAGAATACAGATTTCAATCCTCATTCCGACACGCCTGTGGAGATTCTACACGTGGTGTTGCTCGGATTCGTCAAATACCTCTGGCGGGATACCGTTAGTCGGGTGAAGTCTGACAGCGAGAAGGCCGCACTCATAGCGAGGCTGTCGTCCTTTGATGTCTCCGCTCTCGGCATACCCCCACTCGCTGGTGCCACCCTTGTCACGTATGCTGGCTCACTAGTTGGACGGGATTTTCGCGCGATTGCACAGGCCGCTCCATTTGTTCTTCATGACTTGTCAGGTATCCCAGACGAGTTACACAAGGTCTGGACTGCCTTATCGTCCCTGATACCTCTCGTCTGGCAGCCTGAAATCAAGGATCTCGAGACATATATCGTACGTTCATGAATTCATGGCTCCGAGCAGCGTACGGGACTTTGACATTGGAAGTTTGACACGTCCAGGCCCGCTTGACATCGGCGATTGATCAGTTTCTAGATGCGACATGTGCGCTGACCCCTCGGTGGTTCAACAAACCAAAATTCCACATAGTTCTACATCTCCCCGCTCATATTCGGCGGTTTGGGCCAGCAATGCTATTTGCTACCGAGGGCTTTGAATCATTCAACGCTGTCATTCGCTCCCACAGCGTCCACAGTAACCACCGCGCACCATCTCGTGATATCGCGATAGGCATGGCGCATCACAATCGTATCCGCCACTTTCTGAGCGGCGGTCTCTTTCGTATGCCCCGCATTGTATCCGGTAAGCTTGATGAGGTCAGCTCTGACGTACCGGAGGCTCCTGGCGACACAGCAACGACTACTCGGGGTTGGATAGGCACCATGGCACGTACTAATCTGGACGAGGTTTCCTGGAGGAGGGTCGCGTCGGGCCCAATCTCGCTTTTGGACGTCCACAGTTTCGATACCAAGGTCTTAGGAATAGGCCAGTTCAATGATTGTGCCAATGACAACGATACAGGTCAGTAGTGTCTATTACCATGTCCTGCAGTGATACTAACTACGATACAGGATCATGCCGGAAACTCAGCACTTTGATGGAATGGGAAAAGTCCCTTGCATTCACGAAGGGCTTCGCCTTTCCAAGGGCCTCCTTCTCTGAGTCAGCGCGTCCAGGTCCCCGTTCCAATCGGTGTCGAATCGCCGGTAGTCTCTTCGTACGTGCAAATGACAGTTGGTGTTTGCCAGAAGGCAAGTCCTGGCTGTTATGGCGATGCGTGATGGACGATGGCAGCGCGCGACCGATGTTTGGACGTCTCTGGGAAATCCTACAGATCCCGGGTGCGCGGGGCGAGGCTCAAGGGCAGGCGGACCTTGTTCTGGTTCAGATCAGTACGCTCGGTCCGCCCCACCCATACTACGCCATGCCTCCTCTTGAACCATCGTGCTCTTTTGCACTGGTTTCTATCAGGGTATGTGTCCATGCCTCTTCAACGCTCTCACTCATGCGAATCCATTTCAGGATATCATCTGTGCAGTCAACGCTCAACACGACTGTCATGGCCAAAGATGCACAATAACCAAAACCCGTGTTGTTGTGCAGGAGCGCGAACGGACTTCAAAGCGTGATCTTGAGGTCTTCCACCATGGCCCCAACAAGTACATCCTCAATGTCGCGCAGATGCGCTCCTCGGCCCTGCTGATGTCTCACTACCCCGCGATCCCCGCGCTCAACACCTCTAATCGCGAGGATATAATCTACCGGGCCGCGATGCGAGAAGTTGAACTGCGACAGAGCCGACGTTCGCGCGCCCAGGAGCCCAGCCGCACGCCATCGGTTTCAACACATGCCCAGGTCCCCGCAAACTTGGGGCACGCAACTGCACCCCCTGTCGCTTCTGGCTCGAGACAACAGGCGAATTCTGCTTCCCCCTTCCCTCCTGCCGCTCGCGAGTCGCTCGCAAGAATGGCGTTGCTATCATCCTACCGCCACGGCGCCCTGCCCCTTCCAACCTCGCCGCTACCCCGCGGAGCAGTCCCTTAGCTTTGGTTAGATTTGTATACATGTTTGCCGGACTGCAGTAGATTTTCATATGCCCGCCTTGTTTGTATTTTGCATGATTGTCATTCAGGTTAAGCCCGACGCCTGTCCGTGCCGGGCAGCGTAATGTCCATTTTTGGTAACCGTTCCTGCAACCAGCGCGTCTGCTGACGCGGCACCACGCAGCCGCCCCTCCTTCAACTTCAACCACCATCAGCGTGTCTTGCCCAAGCTTGCCTCGTTCCCGCCCGACAATCGTCAATCTGGTTGTGCAGCGCTATCTTTTGAACTCCATGCTCCACATCTGTGCTAACTACATGAAGGCTAGGTTGAGCGAAAACTGACTCCCTCGAAACCAGGGCCTCATGCACGAAAATCGACCAATGGCAGCCAACGCGAGCACAGACCAAGTCAACGCATGTTCGCCGACGCAGCCTATATAAGCAAGCAGCGAACGTAGGTGTCTCTTCGCCCCTCATGCCTCTCTAGCCATGCCTCATCCTGCTACAGGAACTCCCGAGCCTTTCTTGGATACCGACACCCAGCCTTCGGGCAGACGGTTCTCATCCTCGACATGCCCGCCGAGTCAAGGTGTTGATTCGAACGACCGTCTTTTGGCCGCAGCTACGAACGAAACCGCGGCCAATCGGCTTTCCCTCTTCGTCGACAAGGTGGCGAACATCATGAAGCTCAATGCCGCATTCCGGGCAGAGCTTCATGCGTTCAGGACGGTACGTCTTTCCTGCTCATCTGTACATAACCCTTTGGGCGGAACTAACATATATTCAGCTCGTTTGTGACCTTCCAGAATCCTTCTGGCGGGTGTGCGTCTACCAACAAGCCTCGGTCTATAGAGTTATGCAGCTCTCGGAGGATTTCTCGGCGGACCTCACAAGTCTCAAGGGCGAAGTCAAGGAGCTTGGTAATTATGTCTCGAAGCGCTTCATTGTCTCGCAAGAACAGAACGTACGTCCATGACCTTTGAACCACTCCGACGCTGATGTATGATACTAGGACGATATTCTTGCGTTGTGCAAAGTCATGGTTTTCGAAGCCGGACGGCACGACTACAACTTCGCTGACGATGCTGTGGTACGTTCACATGTCTGTTGTAGACTTGCCCCCTGATACCTTCCACCTCAAGAAACTCTTCAAAGACCCTGATCAGTACCCCCGCTTCAAAGACGTCTTCAAGTCGAACACGAACACGAAGACCGTGAAGCAGCTCATACGGCGGCAAGCTTCTTATGTCCGTAACGCGTACCGGCAGTTTGTGAGTACGATTCACTTATTGTTTCTCACATTTTCCCAATGTACTCCCTACTCCCAGCTTCGTGACTCTTTGTTCGACGCCAAGAAGAAATGTGGCTTGAGCGAATGTGCCCGCCAGGCGGCACGGAAGTTCAAAAACGGGGTGGATACAAATGCCGAGGAGGTCCTCCACGTTGCGATTTTGGTGAGTATGCAGCAGACTCTATACAAATAGCATGCGATCATTAATGCCCTGCTTTCGTGTCTGTAGCGCCGCTTTGTACGCGAGAACCGCCAGCTTGTCCTCGAAACGGAGGAGGAGGACATTGAGGCCGAGGACCCATGGAAATCCACGAGCGGCAGCTTGCAGGAGCCTAGCACCGGTCGACGCAAACGTAAGCGTGCTCGCACCACGATGCACTTCTGGGGAGCTGCCAACGACTGGTTGCGAGGGCTCGTCAAGGCACTTGGCAGTGATTTGCGGAATGCGGGCTGGCAAGCGTACGTCATGATTCTCTTGTGAGGGATTGGCTGGGCACTAACAATTCCTACGTTCCTCAGCTTCTACGACGAGACCCTTAGGCAAGAAAGGGCTCTCTTCCCTGACGATGTCCTGAGCGACGTCCCTCTGCGCACAGTACTCACTGCGCCGTCTGCTTCTGAAGCGACGCGGTCCGGCGCCCAGGCGGCGTCCAGTGATTTCCGCACTACTGTCAATTGGACGACATCTCACGATCAGCTAGCATCTGTCTCTCTCAGCAACGGTTCCATGCCGTCTACTGGATACTCAGCGTCATCGACTACTCCGTCTCTACCACCCATGGCCACGTTTGCTCCACATTCACCTGCGCTGCCTTTTTCCCCATCACCGGCACCGCGCAACGGCAGCATTGGCCCTGGCTCGCGCGGCCAGAGTCCATCGCCCTTAGAATACTCATCTCAACCAGCTGCTGCCAGATCTCCCGGCACCGAGCGTGCAACAGCAAATCGGCCTCGACCTCGACCTCGCCCGGTGAGGATGAGTTACACGGACGATCTCAGCTGTAAGTCCGTCGCATTGCCGAAGACTCAGCGTTGACTCATCTTCACGCTAGCCTCAGACTCGTCGTCCTCCGCTGTAGCCCGACCTCCCGTCTCGGATTTCCGTCCTCAACTTCCCGGTATATCAGAGCTTGCTCGCGATACCGCTCCGTCCGGCATACTATTTGCTCCTTCAACTTCCCGCGGCGCTGTGCAGTCCCATTTCCTGCAGACCTCTGGCCCACGCAATGATGGTTTGCACGACACCGCTCTGCGTGCAACAGGATCGCCCAATGCCTTGGCACACGCACCGGGATTTGTCTCTGGTCGCAGAACAGTCAACAGCCACGGCTACAATGATCGTCCTTCGAGTTATGCACTCCATCCTTCGCAAACCGCCTCGGAACCCCCGTTTCTCTAAGCTTTGCTACTCATCACAGTTCCCAGCATGGTGCTGCCCTCTCGGGTGCACTTTGATCCTCTCCGGCTACTTCTCTGGCATTCATGCCTTCCCATGAGTACGTCCTCACGGTTGTCTACAGCCTCGTGCAGAGCTAACTTCTATGCAGATCCAAGTTAATTGACAGCTACAGCGTCTTTAGTAATACGTAGAGTAGATACACATGCTTGCGCAATATATGGTGATTTTGATACGTACGGTGTGTTGTCATAGGGCTCGGAATCAATCGGGATAGCTCGGAGAGAACCGTTTAGTGGGTAGAAGACGCCAAGCATCTGGGGATCAATCTTAAAATCAACACAGGGTGCACTCTTAAGACACTCTTAAGAATGGGTCACCTTGTGTTGCGCACACGGGTCTCCAAATGCAATTTTCTTAAGGTCTCCACTATGATTACACATATCACACGAAACTGGTGTTTACCTGCAGAGCTCTGTCTGGCCGTGTAATGCAAGGCCATGAGTGTGCCCATGTTTTTTTCCTCGACAGGCGCAGACGAAACAAGATGCGGATCCTACTCCGGGGATCAAAGCACCGGTTGGTCTCCACTTGGTTCCTACGACGATCGTGATGATTATTTGCCTCCATCGGTATCGGGTCCATCAGGGACGTACGCTCTAGGCTTGAAGGCCTTGTGTTGCCACTTCTTGGGACAGTCGGCATACCATCGCGACATGCACGGTACCGTTGTTCCTGAAGACCTGCCGAACGCCCATCTTGCCACTTGGCTGTACATGTGTGGTCGTTTGAACATAGTTCAGGCAGATCCTCGACGGTGAGTCGCACTTCCATTTTCGCCAGAATCAGTATTCCGCAGCTGAGCCGGTTATATAGGGTCACGGAAGATTTGCTTGACGTACACCGAGCATGGCAAGGCGTCTGTTCCGAAGGCAATCCAACTGACCAGGCTGCGCTAGCTCTAGGTAAGTTTGACCTCTCGCACACTGTATCGGTTCGCGACGCTCATCTGACCTCTCCGAGATCCTCTATCTCCGCCTCGTCTGCAAGGGCGTGCCCCGATCTTTGCTTCGACCTGCGGCCGCCCTCGAGGTTGTACACGCTTCGCGAGCTAGAAGGCACTGTGGAAGCGGATAAAAGCTACTCGCGCGTGCAATGTTCACCGGACATCTACACGCCGGGTCCACCAGTTGAGCGGTTCATATGATACCGACGCGCCGACGGGCCTGAAGTGCCGCCTTGCCTCGGGCGCACTGGGGGACATGTCAGTATGCTTAGTAGCGGCGTATACCCCGGGGACGGAATCTTTCGAAGCTTGACTCACAGAGAGGATGCGCAGGCGCTGACATGACTAAAAACAAGCCCACTGTCGCTGTATGTCGAGAAGATGGACGTCCATTCTCTTCGTGCGTTGTCTTCTTGTTCATACGGTTGGCTGCTAGGACATGATGCAGGTTTTGTCATTGTGGTTGACGCGTATACCTTGAAGGCGTTTGTGATGTCGCACAGTCGACTCCACCCAATACTGGCCGCCCAAGGGCTACACGACGCCAACACGACAAAGTCATTCCCGGTTGCATAAATTACCGCATCGAGCTGTGGTACTATTGTGGCCAGTAGAGATTGGCGAGCACTGGCAGGTCGGTCTTGTTTCCCAAAAGCCTTACACATCCTCCGGTCGTGTCGGGCACTTGTGCCCCTCAGACGAGCAAGAGCTTCGAGCCTGTCTCAGATGCGTCGCCATAACGTTGTAACGCGTCTCATGGAGCTTCTGCAGCGTCTCTATGAGACGCGTCGTTTATTCCCCGTCCCTTTGCGTCACGACCAGCACAAGGACGTTCTCATATAGACCGAGCAGTCACCACTTCCGTGGGCGGGCGCCCATTATGACGGACGTGGTCAGTCATCCTTCACGAACGCTGTACATCTGCCCTTGATTGGCAGGGCACAACTTCATTAGCGCCGCGCTAATGTCAAGCACAACACTAGCCTGTCAATACCTGTGTTACGTGGCCATCGAGATGCCAAGGAGCTTGGGTGATAGGCCGTGGTGTATCAGCTCCGTTATCCAACGTCTGTGGCTTTTGCTCTTGACCTTCCCCTCACACGAGTCGTAGCGAGCCTTGTTGCTCAGATGCCGGTGGCCTCAAGTTGGGTCACTCATCGAGTGGTATTCTTGACTGTGTCCTACCTCTACGCTTCTGTGCTCTATATCCATTTGCCTGGGGTAGTTGCTGATATGAAGACCGTCGTAATCGACGATACGTACGGCGACCAGATCACTGGAGCAATGCCAGTGTACTCCCCTCCCGCGAGTTGGACACAAAACCAACCATGTGGCCTTGCGAACGGACGCCCAGTGAACCCGGACCCGAGTATGGCGTGGAACGGTACCTGGCATGGTTCGGCTGGTGCAGCAGCCGACACTGCTCTACTCACCATCGATTTCAATTTCACTGGTATGTGGGATCAACTTGTACCGCAGCCTTCGCTAACGTCAATGAACGTCTCAGGGGATTGGCTCTCAATATACTGCATCGTTTTGGGGGGCGATCGCGACAATGTAGCGGCTTCGAACATGTCCTTCGAGTTAGATGGACAACAGGTCGGGCGATTCTACCGCGACGTCTCCGGACAGACAGAAGGGGCAGGGGACTTGTCACTTCACTACAACGTCTCCGTCTTCAACGCTTCCGTGCCAGAGGGACAACACGCCCTGAGAATCTCCTCGGTAGACTACTCGCGCATGTTGTTCGACTACGTGCTGTATACGTAAGTGGTGTCTCCCTACTTTCGTACGTGTCGCGTCGCCGACTATTCGCTCCAGGACAAATACAGATCTCTCAGATTTGAGGTCATCTACCACCAACGATGCTTCCGACGGATCTGGCCGAATTGCAGCTGCCATGGCCTCCTCGTCATCAACGAACGCCCATGCCAGTCCCGCGGTCGTGGCAGGAGTTGCGGTTGCAGTAGCCGTAGTTGTCCTGATCATCGGCGCCTCTATATTCGTACTCAGGCGCAGTCGTCTGGCTAAGCTCCGTCGCGCGGGCTGTCTCAACCTCAATCCTCCTGAGGATGATCGCAGGCTTGCCTATCACCCCGACAGAGTGGACGATATCGAGACAACAGCTTTCGCTGCATCAAATGGGGAATCTTTGTCTCTTAATATCCACCCATACACTCACCCCTCGCCGTCTCGATCAGAAGACGGCCTCCTACAGCCCTCTCCTCAAGAAGGACCAGACTCATTTACCCCTCTCCTGCATTCTTCCATGCACCTCCAGTCTGACATGCCTCCCGACCGGAAACTACCACGGATTGTTGTGATGGGCACTGAAACTCGGCTGGAGGGACCCGATAACTCTATGGCACGTATTGCTCGCCAAAGGGTTGCCGAAAGAGAAGCAGAGCTTATTGGGCGCGTGCACGAAGTCTAAGCCAACGTCAAGTCGTTTTGCTCCTCATATCATGGGTCATTTTGCGCTTCCAGATCTTCGCTGCGTCCATTCGGATAGCGACAGACGGAGGCGAAATGGAAAATGTCGCTCGGAAACGGATTGGAGGTTGTCGATTCACCCAGGCACTACATAGCTCTAGAATATTGCGACGTAATGAAGCCACAAAAGAGAACAGGATTCATGAGGTATTGTGTACAAATGGTTTGGGACGTTACTACTTGTGTGTTTGGTAGCCCGGGGCGATGCGTTATCTTCGCAGGGTTCTTCTTGGGGTATATCCAGTAGTATTATAGGAATCTATATATGAGCCTCCTTCGATTGCATGTGCCCAGTGCTTGCATCAAATGGAATGCAATTGGTTGAGTCGAAGCTAAGTCGTGGCGCAAGCACACCATCGTTGTAAGCCAGTCATACACTACACCTTCCAAAATGAGAATGGCACTCCTCCCTACATGCGGACCGGACCCGCCACCGTCTAAGTGAAGCTTGGTCTCTGGCCTCTACACAATTCATTCCATCTTCATTTCTGCCCTTCTCTGCAGTTTATAACCCATAATCGGTGACGACGACGACAACACCCGCATTCACGCTTGATATGGCCTCTCAATTCAACCCTAACGCCGCCGCCGACGAAGAAATCCCGCCCCCGGAGAGGCCGCCATCTCCTCCGCCGCACACCACATTCGCAACGCGAGACGTCTATGTACGGATACACTGGCCGCAATGACACCATGAGCGATGTCGGTGACGGTCGCGTTTCTTCCTCGTAATAGGCCCCCACGTTCTCCGCCTTTCGCCCGCGCGACATCCGGTTCACGTCCTCGCAAGCCATGAACCACATCGCATGGAGCTGTGATGGAAAGAAGCTCGGTGCGGTCGGGATTGACAAGGTAGTGAGGATATGGTCTCCAGAGAAGACGGTAGTGTGCATTCCATTGAGGCCTTTGGTCCGTGAACGTAGGCTGACCCTTCACAGATGGAGCCTCGCTCCTGTACCACTTACTCAGGCGGCCACACCGACGACGTTGACTATATTGCATGGAATCCGACGCACCCCGAACTCTTCTGTACCTCGAGTCAGAAGGACAAGAGAGTAGTATTCTGGGACGGTCGCCGTGAGTATACCATGTCCATGTCCACCGTCGTCTGCCTGAACAGTGCTTAGAAACTCGATATGTCCAACAAATTCCTTTGAAGGCCGCTCCTGCGCAGCTGAACTATTCTCCGGACGGCAAGACCATCTTGTACACAACAGTCAACCGGCTCATGTCTGTGCTCACCTTCGGCAAGGAGGGTGAAGAAGCGAAGGAGCAATGGCACCAGGCCGACATGGGAGGAGTACGTGATCTCATTCAACATTTGGAAGGCCATTTCTTGTGCTGAGCTATCGCACTGAATGCAGAAAATTATCTCCGCGTCGACGGCGACGTTTAATCACGTCGGCGATGGTATCGTGCTCACGCACCAATCCGAGACGTACATCCGCATCCTAGACTACCCCGGGCTGAACGTGGTGCAAAGCACACCAGCACATGTCGGTGGTTGCGTCGCCGCGGCCCTCGATCCCAGGGGCAGGTATGTGCACTTCTCTCATTCTTCATTTCTCCAGCGCGTTGCCGGATTGGGCTGACAGGCGAGCAGGTATCTTGCCTCCGGAGGGCGCGACTCGATCGTGAACCTCTTCGACCTGTCGGAATGGATCTGCGTGCGAACGATCACGGCTTGCGAGTACGTCCTCCACCGCGTGTTTCCAGCACGCCGCCCTCAATTAACCTCCGTGTTATCAGCAATGCCATCAACGCCTTGAGCTTCTCCTACGACGGAGAGTTCATCGCCATCGCCAACGCAGGCAACTACATTGACATCGTAGGTGTCTATCGTGCTGGTCTCGAGCGAGATGCTGACGTCTCCCTTCGCAGTGCGCAGTGGAGACAGGCATGCCTTTGCATCGTGTACCTGCGCTCGGTGCTTCGCCGACCGTCAGCTGGCATCCTTCAAAATACATCATTGCCTATTGCGGTCAAACCAAGGTCAGAGAAGGTGGACCGCCACCCTCCGCCTGGATCAGCTTGTTCGGGCCTGGCATGTAGATTGTTGTATCATTTTCTCAGTGTATTGTATGCGAAGCACAGTCGTCAGAAGCACACCTTGTTGCACAGATGTAATCATGCCACCGTGCTGTGTTGTGTGCCCTCGAGTTGAACGAACTATCCAACGCTACGGAGCGTCGAGCTGATGGTAACGGAGATGGAATTGCAAACTGTGCAGTCTAAACGCGACGATAGCGTACTTGCGCTACATAGTAGAAAGCATAAGAGAGCGAGCCCTAGCGACGACTAGACTGGCTAAGCGAGTACCGAGCAAGCAATGTACGACAAGGAAGAGAGCACTGACGCGGCAGCGGAGAATGCGAGTACGACAAAGATGGCAGAGCGACGCGTAGCGTGCGGGCGACGAAGAAAGCGAGAGAGACGAGAGAGATATCGTACGACATAACCGACAGCGTGAGACGTTATAGCGTGCGATGTGAGACAGTATCGACAGTAATAGAGACAACTTGGGAGCGTACGTACGAGTTTGTGGAGAGCAAGATCGAGACACATAGACACAGAAAGAAGTGGAGAGGGGCATAGGGGCATAGGGAGACGAGATCGAGAGACGTTGCGAGACCGTGAGACGTGACGAGAAAGCGGCGAAACACGGTGCGAGACGATAAACAGCAAAAACAACGACGAGGCAAAACAAACGACAAAAAGGATGCAGGGACAACGAGATGCGAAAGTGTGCGACACGAGGAATCAAAGCGATAACTCAGCAGCAAACGGTATATACCATGATAAAATCCTCAGCGGGGGAGAAGTGTTCAGCGTCGAGTGGGTGTGGTGGGGTCCGGATTATATGGTCTTGATAGTTCAAGCATAGCCGTAGTAGCCGCTCTCAGCGCCTGACGGGGGACGGACGACGACGTCGGGGAGGACTTCCTGCTTGCGAAGAAGCGCGCGTTCCTTGGTGGTCTCGTTGCGCGCGAGCTTGAGCGGCTTGAGTGTACCCTTGCCCTTACCAGCACGCGCAGGAGCGTCAGGGTCGGCGTTCTCATCCGTCACCTTGCTCTTCTTGCTCAAGGTCAGCGGGCGAGTGTCGGCCGACGACTGGTTGAGGTTGCGCTCCTGGAGCAGTGAGAGCGGACGGAGGCCGCCGGCGGGCGGCGAGGCCATCTTCGCCTTCTTGCTCTTGGACTTCGGCGACTTGGGCACAAGCGGGCGGATTGCGCGGGCACCCCACTGCGCGAAACCCTGAGACTTCGGAACTTCAATCTGGGGAGACGAAGGCGCGTTCTCGTCCGAAACGATGTATTTGATGCTGGAACGGCGGGTCGCAGTCGGGCCATCGCGCATCTTGGGCACAGGAGGCGCACGCGACTTCGACTTGGGCTTCGTGCGCTGCGACTCGTGCGGCGTGCTCGAGGCGAGCGGGCCTTCGGCCTCAAAATTCTCCATGTCGAACAAGGTCAATTCGGACGCAGAAGAAGGCGGCGGAAGGGGGACGCGCAGCTCCTGGTCGAGCGCCGTGATTAAGGTCGCTAGCGAGTTGCGAGAGCCTGCGCGGCCATCGTGAACCTCAATGGGCAGGGAGAGGGTGTCCGGGCCGAACGTCTGAGCAGAGACCGGGCGCTGACGCTGAGCAGGGGAGGCAGGGCGCAAGAGTTCATCGTCCTCGGTGACGACATTGAGGTGCGAGCCAGAGTTAGGAACAAGCTCGCCACCGTAGACGGTGTTCCGCCTGTGGCTGTGGTCACTGGGCGTGGACGCGAACTGGCCGATCTTGCTTTCCAATGCGCGGTTGAGGTCGCTCCTCCAGGTCGAGAGCGCATGAATGCCGTCCTTGCCCAGGCTCAGGCTGTGGAGTGTTGATATTAGTCCGCTATCCGTAAGAAATGGTCAAATTGTTACGTACCTGGGCAAGCTGAAGTGATGCCGGCGGTGCGTAGAGGTCTTCTTCTGCCTAGCAGGTACCTTCTTGTCCTCAACAGGGGTCGAGTGCATATCCGGAGAAGAGAAGTCCGTCGAGAAGCCACTCGAGAAGCCGCCCATCTCAGCAGGCACAGTCCTCGAGCTCTTCATCGTGCCGGTCTGGTGCACATTCCGGTCACGAGGAGACACGCGGTCCCAGTCCTCGCGCACGCGTACGTCCGCGCCGATCTTGAGGCCGGGCACAAGGAGCGGGAGAACCCTCGCCGAGAGCGCGTCGATCTCCGCAACGTCGTCGCCGGCGATAGGGCCGAAGGAGAAGCCGACTGAGGATGAAGACTGCGAGTGCGACTTCCGATGCGACAACAAGCGGGCCTTGCGCTCACGAACGGAGGGCGGAGTAGGCGGAAGAGGCGACGCGGGCGGCGGTGACATCGGGAAGCGCGGGTCTGGACCGACGCTGACGCTAGTAATGGACGAGACAGAACGGACACGGAGGTGCTGCGAGTGACGCGAAGCCTTCTGGGTCTGGGGAGTCTCAACACCGCTGACTGCGACACCGACAGCAGAGTCATCCATAGACGCGCGGCGCTCAGCAGTCGGAGAGGGCGGGACGACCATCGTAGTCGCAAGCGCGGAGTAGTGGCGCTGAGCGATCATGATTTGCGTCTGAAATGCTGCGCCGTCGGAAGTACCAGAGTAATACGAGCTAGCCTTGCTCTCCTTGCGGGGACGCGTGTGACCAAGCTCAGCGCTGAGCTCCGATTGTGCGGGAGTCGGAGGGAGGGAGCGCTCAGTCGCCATCTGCATGGGCAACGGTGGGGTGAGCGGCTCCTCTTGCATCTTCTCGCCCTCAGGAGGAAGCACAGCGAGTTTGGGCTTGGGCTGGAGCAGTCCGAGTGCACGACCAATCTTGCCCCTGCCATCGACAGCATCACCGTTCGTAAGCCAGACATCAGTGCTACGACGGCCCTCGACGACGGTGACGCTGCCGCTACGCTTGTACTCGTGGGAGAACTTGTACGAGGGCGCGGTGCTCTGGGGAGAAGGCGCACGCAGAACAGCAGACGGAGGGTCGTTGTAAGTCTCAAAGAGCCCAGACGGGATAGGGATAGGCGACCGGAATAGAATGTTCGCAGCAAGCAGAGGAGCAGAGAGCGTGACCGAGAGCAACAGCAAGATAGATGCGAAGGGGCTAGTGGCGGAACCGGGGGAGACCATGAACAAATAAGGAAGGCTAAGGCCCTACAAAAACATACAGTCAGTAAACGCACAAAATCTATGATCCATGCAACGTACGAGAGGCACCCAGATCATGAGCAGCCAGCCAATGGTGCGATATATCGTCATGTCAAGGTCACCCGAGGACGTAGAAGAGAAGCTGTTGAACCCCTTCTCAGCTTGGCTGTTCTCCGGCACATATCCATATCCACCAAGGACTTCCGCACTAGCCATAGCGGGAGTCATAGGACGCGAAACGGCAGTAGATGGCAGCATGTCGGTGCCAAGACCAGGAAGCGTAGCAGCGGACGGGGGCGGAGACGGAGGGTGAGTAGTCGGGAAAGACCAGTTCGACAGAGTAGGCTGGTAGGTCGACGGCTCAGTCAACCAGGACGACTGAGAGCCCATACGGGGAGCCTGGCGCTTGAACGGGTCAGGATCATCGTTGATGTGCGCAGACGTGGTAGAAGCCGGTCGGTACGGAGCAGGCAACGGCGGGACCGGGGGCACAGATTCACGGCTACCGAAAGGAGTGGCAGGGTTGAACCAGAACGAGGACTTCGGCGCAAGAGAGGGGTACGACGCGGTCACGGGATTCGGAAGCATACGCGCGCTAGCGTTGGAAGGAGCGCGAGAGTGGTGGGTGTGGTGCGTCGAGAACGAGAATGCGGAAATGCTCTCGCAGCGGGAGCTGGCGCGGGAAGTGATCCACGAGCTGCCGTCCTTAAGTGCGTCGATGTCCTCAGTAGCGAAGGACGGGCGAGGCTTCTCCTCCTCCATCACCTTAGCGGGCGGCCATGGGTCGCGGATGTCGTTCAGCGCAGCAAGGTTACGCTTGATGATCACAAGCGTGCCGACGAGGCATCCAAACGCAATGCTGCTGAAAACAGCAATGGTAGTGGAATATGCGACAAGGCCAATGAAGAGACCGCTGACATTCGTGGCCGCGAAGACGCCAGCAAGCGCAGTGGACGTGACTACCAGAACGAGAGTGGGAGCCCAGAGCATCCAATGCTTGCCTCCAAATGACACTGGGCGGCCCATGCGAACGTGCAGGAGAGTGAGTGCTGAGACAATGAAGAGACAAGATTGTCTCAGCGTGAGGGCGAACCAAAGCCTGACGGCTGAGGCGGGGTCATGGGCAATGGTGTAGTCGATGGGACCTCCGAGGTATTCGTTCACAGCTTGCCATGTGAAGATAGCGAGAGCAAGGAGGTCACAGGTAGCGAGCCAGATATGGCTCTTATCTGCAGGAGAAATAGACCGGTAGTCAGGAAGGCCGAATTCGGACTGCAAGGGTTCGCTGTCAGTGTCTCTGCCCAGGCCGGCACGGTGTGAGCGGGAATAACTCACAGGGGCCACTCGACGGCTGAGAGGATGTGGTGGCAAAATTGGAATGAGAATGCGAAGAATTACGAACGCTGAGGATGCGAAGGAGACGAAAGCAAGTGCAAGTGTCGGAATGAGAGGGATCATGTTGGCGTGAGTTCTTGACGAGCTTGAGGACG
This sequence comes from Cubamyces lactineus, assembly GCA_022376465.1. Lineage (NCBI taxonomy): Eukaryota > Fungi > Basidiomycota > Agaricomycetes > Polyporales > Polyporaceae > Cubamyces > Cubamyces lactineus. Next base: position 1,391,408 of record JACDTU010000003.1, read on the forward strand.
ATTATTGAGGTCTTGAGGGAGCGTCGTGTGCGTTGAGCGTGGTGGCGTAAGGCCTTCGGCGAGCCGTCGAGCGGAAGAGAGTCGCGGTCGTGAAGAGAAGAGCGTTGTCCACGGCGAACACGAGTGCGCGCACCTTGCCCAGAATCCGAACCGTGGTAATATCCCCCGACGGGCGCGTACACCCACACGAACAAATACTGCCCAAATAGTCCAGGCCCACGCGTCCGCGCGCTTGTCACGTGGCCGCGTCGCTATGTCACTCTGTCACGAGCGCGTCACAGTGTGCGAACGCTATCAAGCGCCGAAGAGCCGCCATGGACGAGTGAGGGAAGCGCCCGACGGCGTCCAGCACTTAACCATGTCGTCCCTCCCTGCGCCGTTCACGGCGGCCCACAGGTCCTATGTGAAGCGTCTCTACCGCCGCATCCTCACCAATGAACTTGACTGGATTGTACAACGCGACCTTTGGAGGGCCCGTGCACTAGCTATCCGTGCGGAGTTTGAGAGAAACAGGTGCGTGCACACAGGGTTCTTGCAGTGTCTGGTATACATATTCATCTTGTCGCGACTCGCTGTGCTATCTCTGCATACGAATAGGGACGTACACGACCCCCGCGCCCTCGCTGCACTCTTTGCAAAGGCCGAGGCAGCACTTGCGGACCGCAAGCATCCCGATCCCTACCGCCGTGAGTGCCAGTGCAGTCATAATCATCTCCTGTGTTCATCTCGCACGCAATGCAGCACCGGAGGCTCCCGATGGCACCAAATGGTACGTGAAATGCAGTCGCTTAAAGACGCCAATCGCTGACTACTTCCGACTGCAGGGAGCGCAACCTGCCGGTACGTTGGATCTCATTTCACACCTCTGGACGGGCAACTCATCACACGCACTCAGCCTCCCGTTGGCCCCCTTTTCGACCACGAGACGTACAACGAGGAGCATGGTCGGGCTGGGCACTGATGATAGGATGTATTGGTACACTTCAATCTATCGTTCCCTCGCCTTCGTTTGCTGTCGCGGTAGGACCCTCGTCGTTGTAAGAGCGTGCCCGTCATTCAAGAGGTTCAGTCACGACCGCGTGGTGACAATTCAAGAAATGAGGTTATTCGAAGAGTCAGGCAAATACTCCCACAAACGCCATTCTGGCAACTTCTGTATGATGTCCGTCATGTGTGAATCGTATTAATGATGGGTATGGCCTGGTGAAGTGTACACCCGCACTCTGCACGCAACGCATATGATACTCTGACGTCTCCCCGTGCGTCGACAACCTCTCCGATGAACTCGTGAGTGAATATCATGTGGAAGAGGAGAAATGCACGTGGCTGGATGGAGGACTCGTCCGATGGAGACCAGCGTCTGGCGGCGGAGGGCGGTTGTCTTGAATCGCCTGGGGTGGTTCTGCACGAGAGTGAACCCCATCCGACCTCCATCTCTTCCTCTCCGTAGCGCCGCCCCCACGTCCCTAGCTTCGCGCTCTCTTTCTCTTTGCTCGCCATCCTGCTCGATGAACTACCTCCGCGGCGCGGTCAGCGCTATCAGTGCACCGTACCAGTACTACAAGGACCTCAATCCCTCCACCCTCACAGGCGCCATCGACGTCATTGTCGTCCGCAGGCCCAAGAACATTGCCGAGCTCCCACCAGAGGCTCCCCCACGACAGCTTACAGACGAGGAGACCGAGCTAGTCTGCTCCCCCTTCCATGTTAGGTTTGGCAAATGGCAGGTACTCAGGCCGCAGGACAAGAAGGTGCGTGTGCGACCGCTCGGATCTTATCGCGCAGCTAACCTTGCGGGCATAGGTCGACGTCTTCGTCAATGGACAACTGGTGCCGTTCTCTATGAAGATTGGAGAGGCCGGTGAGGCCTTCTTTGTCTTCGAGACGGACGAGGACGTCCCGGACGCGCTCGTGACCAGTCCTATTCTTGAAGCCACCAAGCCAGGGCAGACCAACGCGCAGGCTCGCGAAAGCGGCAGGTTCGGTGCTGGTGCGCCTTCACCACAGCCGAAAGAATCTCAAGGCGGCTCCCAAGAGCCAGAGTTCCTCGATTTGAACGCGTCCGCGGATAGTCAGTCTCGAGATGACCTCACGACTTCTTCCATACCTTCCGCTGAGAAGACACAGGGTGAGAACTCTGACTCCCCATCGGTCCTTTCGCGTACGGCGGAGCTCGGCAAGGCTATGTTGGGTGTTGCACATGAGGTGGAAAGGACAGGTGCGGACAAGCTAAAAGACCAGTCCGTAAAGGAGGCTCTGAAGGAGGCGGAGCGGGGCCAGCGAGAATTTGTCAAAGATAGGACGGCTGCGACCCTCAACGTAGCACACAATGCCGCCATCAACTTCCCTTCATTAGAGGACAAGGGTGATGAGATCCTACCGGAGGCAGAGATGGAGAACGTCCATGAACCAGACGTGCGGTATACCAATAGTGAGCTAAACTGGCTTCCCATACAACACAGAGATTCTGACCAAGTGGAGTGCAGACATGGTCTTTGATGTGGAAGGCTACCATGCTCAGTCGCATGGCAGAGAAGCATCAGACGCGACGCTCAAGAGCAGACCAAGAGGCTCATCCCCTTCCGACACGTCCAGTCCAGATCGAACACCGGGTCCCTCTCGTATGTAGTAGCATGCCCAATCACGCTGCGGTGGAGCTAATAGTCAACCCCCTCAGGCACGCCCTCACCATCGCCATCTACACCACCGTCGTCATCCGTGGCCTTCCCTACCTTCCGCGCAACCTCCGAACCACCGCCTGATCACGACGACTTCTCCGAGCCCTCTTCCTCCCGTCTAGCCAACACCTCCACCGTCACACGAACGCCTTCCAGCAGTGCCGCGCCCCGCCCACATCTCTCCGCCCTCCCAGCAGCCAACACCTCTGATACGGAAGAATACACATGGGATTGGGGCAACTTCCCCCAGAAGACGCCAGTGCGCACGTCGTTCCCCCACACACTAGGTCATGGGCACGGGCATCTTACCGGAACCTCGATGGACCTGACGCCGCGCAAGGGCAAAGGGCGCATGGTTTCCGAAGACCCCGACGCAGAACAACTCGCGAGGGGACGCACGAGCGTAGTCCGCGATCAGGATAGCGCTTCATACGGTTTGGGTGGTAGATTGACTGTGGACAAGAAGGACCCGACACGCTTCCGGGTATTCATCGAGGGGCGCGTGGTTGAGTTCGAGTTGGCTCTTGTGTCTGCTGCAGACGGCGATACAGCTGCTGCTGGGCCACTAGGCGGAGAGGACGAGGTGGAGGATGACAAGCGGTTCGAGCAAAACAAGGTTGACTTTGACCGCTTTTTGAACGAGCCTTGGATTGTAGAGGACGCGAACCTCGTGCTTCGGTGGGCAGGAGACAAGTGCGTTCTGTTCATGCATGACGATGTCCTCACTGGGTCCTGACAAGCCCTCCTTCAGATACATCCGACGACAGGATGGATCTCCACTCATGGAAGCCCTCGTCACCTGGCGCGAGTCTGCCCTGCGCGACAAGCATTCGCACCTGTCCTCCCGCCCCACGTCCCCACAACCCCTCTCCGAAGACGAAGCCATCAGGTCTGAAGGAGACGAGCCTGCCTCTGAAGACCGCCGGCCCAAACGCTCCGTCACCGCTACAGGCACTGAGAGCGTAGCGGACAGCACGAGTCGCGCGCCGACCTCCTCGTCCTGGGTGCGGTGGTGGAGCCGTAGTCGTCGCACGGAAGCTACGCGCCCAGATCTCAGCCACACCAATTCAGAGCCCTCTGCGGTCGTAACGGTAAGCGCTACCCTTGGCGAATGCATGAAGTTGAATTCGCTGATCGCGCTATCGTAGGCAAAGCTGAGAGCGACGGAGGCCTCGACTCCAGTAGACACGACATCAGCGATGCGCCGCACCGCGACGTCTGCATCGGCTCCCCCACTACCCAGCACTCCCGAGTCTAACTCGTCATCGGCGAGCACGCCAACCCGGGGCACGCCAGAACCGCATAAGAGGTTCGCGAAGACGCTGCGTCTGACTTCCAGCCAGCTGGTATGTCTGCACTGCAGGATTTACCGTCCCGTCGGAAATACTGATATGACGGCCTCTGTAGAAATCGCTGAATCTCAAATCTGGCGCGAATTCCGTCACGTTCTCGCTGTCGGCTACTGGGGTCGCGGCGTGTAGTGCGCGATTGTTTGTCTGGGACTATACGGACTCGGTCGTCGTGTCCGATATTGACGGGACGATCACCAAGTAAGCATAGTTACGCCGCTCAGCGTGAGCTCCAACTCACCTTTCACAGGTCGGATGCGTTGGGTCATGTCTTCACGATGATCGGACGCGACTGGACGCACATGGGTGTCGCGAAGTTGTATACCGACATCTGCAGGAACGGGTACAAGATCATGTACCTGACTTCGCGAGCCATTGGACAAGCGGATTCTACGCGCGAGTACCTGAAGGGCATCAAGCAGAACGAGTACCAGCTGCCGGAAGGCCCCGTCATCATGAGCCCCGACCGACTAATGGCATCACTTCATCGGTACGCTCACGCGACATGTTCTGCTCGCATGTACTGACTGTCTCCACAGTGAGGTCATCATGCGGAAACCAGAGGTGTTCAAGATGGCATGCCTGCGCGACATCCAGAAGCTCTTCGGCGGGCCCACGCACAACCCGTTCTACGCAGGCTTCGGGAACCGCATCACCGACGCGCTCTCGTACCGGAGCGTGAGCATCCCCAGCTCGCGCATCTTCACGATCGACTCGACCGGCGAGGTGAAGATGGAGCTCCTCGAGCTCGCGGGGTACAAGTCATCCTACATCCACATGACAGACCTCGTCGACCAGATGTTCCCGCCCATCAACCGCAAATGGGCGTCCGAGTACACCGACTTCAACTACTGGAAGGCGCCCATTCAGGACTTCCCTCTCCCGGACCTCTCCCCGCCCTCGCCCGCGCTTAGCGCCCGCTCGGACACGTCAAACCAGAGCACGTTTGCGCGTCTCAGGAACTTCAGCCTGGTCTCGGGCAGGCAGTCCAAGCCGCAGTTCACTCTGCCCCCACCCGCCACCGAGGCTGGTCAGGCATCCGGGACTCGCATGAATGGCGATGTCGCGAACGAAAACCGGTTGCGGCAGATGACGTCCTTTGAGCGGCTGAGCAGCACGCTCGCGAGCCTCACACAGTCGTCCTCGTCAACGGTCGGCAGCCCGCGGTCGAGCAGCCCGACGCTGAACGACGAGATGGAGTCGGACTCAGAGTATGACGAGGACGAGGATGGCGGGGACGTCGAGGGCCAGAAGGTGCGGCGGAAGCGCCAGCGGCGGCGGAGCATGTCAAGCATGCCTGGGTCTCTGCCTGGCTCGGAGCCCGGCTCAGATGACGATATGGTGTTTGGAGAGGACGACGACGAGGACGACCATGGGTACGAGGGCGAGAACGAGGAGGACGTCCCGGACGAGGCGCTCGATGAGGCGCTGTTCGCGGCGGGCGAGATGAAGAACGTGGACTACATCTGAACAGATGGGCATCAGGCAATGGGCGTGCACGCATTGCGCACATAGACCACGGACGGCCCCCAATGCCCATACAGCACGCATCACAGTATCTGTAGCAGCAGCATGTAGTTATCACAGCGCATCGCGGACTTTGTCTGGACTGGGGAATTACAGTAGTAGCTTGGTTTCTTGCATGTCATACCCGCGGAATCCTTCTTGTCGCTTCGGGGTGTGGTGGGGCGGCTGTGCAACGTGTGCAACGTGTGCAACGCGCGGACTGCATCATGGACAACATTCTTGTCTCTTTCTCACTAGCATCGCAAGTTCGAGGAATTTCGAGGAAAGAGTGTCGGATTTGATGTGTGCGGCGTCTTAAGCAAGGGCCCGCAGAGTACTTCTAGTACCACAGGGTGACAGAGCTGAATACAATCCCCTCGAACAAGTCGTACGCGTACTACGGTCACGGTTGTGCTTACGCTTCCGCTCCACTAAGCCTTTGTAAAGCATCCAGGATAAAGTCACCAGCCACGGCGCTCGTAACACGGAAAGTAGCTCTTCTGCTTCGTCCCCTGACTCCTCTCACCCCAATGTCGACCTTTGCAGACACAGAGCCGCCGCCATCGCTACTGACACTTCCTACTGACATCTCCCTCCACATTCTCGCGTATCTATCGCTCCATGACCTATACCACCTCCGTCTAGTTTCAAAGAGAATACATTCGTTCATAGAAGCCCACGAAGAGTCCATCTATCACCAGGCTGCAGTCTACCACCATTTCGTCCAGCCTCAAACGTCGCTGGAAGACGCGGCGGAGGCCAACGACAGCTGGCTGGGCGGCGTGCGCGACTGGAAGGAGCTCTGTCGGCGCTGGCTCACCTTGGAACGTAATTGGGACGGCCGCGGCTTCGTGCGCGAGGGCGGCTTCCGGCCGGGCGAGGACACGGTGATTAACTTTGTGATCGACGAGGAACAACGCACCGCGATTTCTCTTTCCAGGAAGAGCGGCCTCGTCGTGCGCGCGCATGAAGACGGACGCCTCCTCTGGGCCCTTAGTAGCGTATGTACCCTAGTATCTGGCAAAGCATGGATTGGGATCTAACATAAGCGTCCTACAGCAATATGTAGCGACGACGCGCTGCGACATGTCTAACGGATTCCTCGTTCTCATGGCGAAGCATTCCGGACTCGAGATATGGAGGCGCGCGACGGACGTCCGTTCCACCGTCCTGCGTCGTCGCGGCCAGATAGTCTATACACCCGTCGTCGCCCCGTCGGCCGCAGCCATTCGCGACTTCCAAGTCCAGGCGGGCGCGCTCGCGCCCGTCGCGACCGACTCAGACCGCGGCCACTTCGTGCCACACGCGTACATCGACACCTCGCGCGACGTCGGCCCAGTGCGTCTCTTCCGCGTCTCGTACCCGCTCCTCGCGTACACCGGTTTCGCTCAGACGACCGACGTCGACGTTACTCTCGTCGATGTGACCTCTGGCGAGACCATCTGGAGGGCGGCTATCGGTTCAGGCCGCGTGCTGGGCATGCCCCCACGCTTCGCATTTCCGTCTATCCAGGACCGCATCGGGATGGACATCGACCTGACGCGCGAACATCTCTCAGTGTGTCTGTACACCGTAGTCGTAATCGTTCGCATACCCGAATGGTGCACCTCTGAAGACTCTAGTGTCGTGCCTCCGACTACAGACCCCGGTCCCCCAGACATGCTCGTGTTGGGCGACGTCGATACTCCCGCGGCGCGCCAGACATCCGCGCATCTTCTGATGCTCTCCGCCGCTGACCGTACAGAGCCTGCGCCTGTCGCAATTCATGGTGTCTCTCTCCCCGCGCTCGTGATCGCCCGCGGTCGGGATGTACTGGAGCGGTTCGACATCGTGCCACCCTCGCCCGCGGTGCAACGAGCCAACATGCATGCGCTAATACCTACCAGCGGTCCTCGCGCCCAACCGGGTTTCATGTGCGGTACGTTTCCAATTCCCTTCACGGACAGAGGTAGGAAGTGGTACTGACTTCCCCTGTCGCAAGCTCGGTTCTCTCCTGACGGCAAGCACCTCGTCGCGGCCACCGGGTTCGGGCTGCTCTACTTTGCCTGGGACTTCGCGCGCGTAGAGAAGGGTGCATTGTTCTCCGAACTGACTGAATACCTCCTCATCGACGAGCCCCTTCGGGATATCGCCTGGGAGGCAGACATCCGCCGTCTCGCCGTGCGCACGGTACGTCCGCCCTCAAGCGTACTCTATAGACGTCCCCTTAACGTCATCTCGTATTCAGGCTTGGGAAGACGTCTTCATCGTGACAATCAACTCCTCGTACCACAACTCGCGAACAACCGACAACCACGATAGCCCTACGCCTCGTCTCACCATCGCCCACGACGCCACGGCCTACCGCCTCCTCGACTTCTCGAACCACGAACTCGTCGGCTGGGCGCGCGGCCAAGGCGTGCCCTTCAACGGGATGCAAATGACGCGCACGGCGCTCTGGGTCGTCTGGGACGTCGCGCTCCTCGCGCACGCCGTCGCCAAGCGGGAAGCGCGCGCTGTCGGCGAGCGCCACACCGACCCTGCCCCAGGTGAGTCCTCCGCGTTCTGCACGCACGTCGTATTGAGCGGTCATGCACGGGAAACAGTGGCTGACATCGGCGGGGACGAGGCAGTGTCAGGGATAGGTTCCGTGTGCTTCGTCGAGTTCACGCCTGGGCTGTGAGTTCAGACGGCAGGCAATCCATAGACGTAGATCATCATCATGTATACCAAACGTATAGCGACAGCATAGCGAGCACAACAGCAGTAATAGAACATTGTTTGGGCGGATCCACAGGAAGAAAAAACATAACGCCAAGAGAAGGTGAACAAGATTGCAGATGGTCGTCCGTTATGCGACAACGACCGGAGCCAATTGAGCAGGTCGCGCAGGGCTAATGCTCATCCCACCAAACGACTGGCCAAGGCCATCAGCCTCATCGTCAGTGCTCGACGAATGTCGCGTGCCGTTGACGAGGATGCCGACAGATTGTGACGACGGTGCTTCTTGCTCCTCGACGTCACTTTCGCCCTCCGCATTGTCATCCTCCTCATCCTCATCTTCATCTTCATCGTCGTCATCGTCGTCGATGGCCACGGATGACCACTCGCGGTAAACGCCTTGAATATACGCGCCAGACCTCGGTAGCTTGTAGGGATCGAAAGGGAAGAATGTGTTGAGTTCGGAAGTCATGGTGTTGTCGAACATCAATCCCTTGGGTAGTCGACCGCTGTGTGCACCAGTGCCTGAGCCAGGCGTTGACGGTGCGTACTCGGAACGACGATTCGCCTCCATGATCGAGTAGCAGTAGACGAAGCCAGTCGCGTGCGCAACACGCGCGAACTGCATCACGACATTGGTTGAGCAGACCTATAGGCAGGACGAAACAGTCGATATCACAACCGTGTTTAAGATCATAGGGGTGAAAACTGACCTTGAGCGGGTTCAGCTCAGAAGTCACGACGCGCTGGATCACGTCCAGCTCCGGCATCCACTTCTTCGCAGGGCCATTGGAGGGTGCAAACTCGTCGACTTCGTCTTGATCTTCGAGCAGGTCGCGCCATCGGAAACAGAAGATAAGGAATACCGCCTGCGAGACAGCGTAGAACACGCTATGTTGCGCAACGTTCATGCTTTGTTGCATTCCCGCCTTGACCATCGCGTCGAACATGTCTAGACGATTCCGGAGGAAGTTGCACAGCACAGAGACGACGCGCCGTGCACCCTCGCGGTCAACGAACTGCGCACGGGAGACGAAGCTCGCGATGTAGCTCGCCGCAGCGGCACGCGTCACCGCCGGCTGGTCTTCCTCGAGCAGTGACCGGGAAACGAGCATGCCTTGGAATAGGTCTGCGAACTCAGGATCGAGCGAAGAGTACCAGAATACGATGAACTGGGTGTAGCGCGATTTGAACGTACGCAGAATCGTGCGGTCGAAGATCGACAGAAGGGTGTTGAACTGCGCGCGTCGCAGGGCCTTGCCCTCCTCAAGAGTGAGCGGCGAAGCGACACGGGAATGGTCGGTCGGGAGGTGAGGTGAGTGAGCACGAGACGATGGCGTGGAAGGTAGGTGTGGAGAAGCGGGGTCAGTGGCATAGTGTGTTTGGTTGAAGTGGTCGAAGAGGATCTTCAATATAGCGTCGAGCTTGTTCACCATGCTCTGGATGTGGTGAAAGTCGGTTGGCTGGTCCTCTTGGTCTGAGTCGTCGTCAGGGTCGCCCCCTGCGTCAGAGGAGAGGTCGCTCAAATTGTCGCCTTCGCCATCCTCCTCCTCGTCCGAATCGCTTTCATCACCCTCTTGGCCCAATACAGTATCGAATGGATCTAGTTCAAACATCTCGTTCTGCTCCTGCGTCTCCAGTTGCTCCTCTAGCTCCTCCAATTCAACTTGAATCTCGACCTGTTAATTAATCAGCAATGAAATTGGTATACTTGTCAAGACGACTAAACAGCAACTTACGTCAATCTGAATGGCGCGATCTATCACGGTGGCTAAAACGCGATCCGCTATCTCGGGGCAGTACTCTGTAACTCGCAAGAGGTTGCGGATGTAAGTTACTTGAGCGAGTTGATTCTGACGCTTGTGTGGGAAGTTGCGAGCGAGGAGAGGTTGTAGGGTTGCGGGGAGTGTGGGTACCAAGGTGATCAGGTGGCGTAGGAGGAAATGTATCCGGTCATACACAATACGTCGAGTGAGAGGTTTAGACGAGGTTTCGGGGAGGCCGGAGTCCAAGGCTTGAAGGCCCGATTCTGCGAAGAGGTAAACACACGCAAGATAGCATGAACGACGATGGACACATACGATACGTGAGCCCCTGTGCTAACTTCCCGAGAACCAGAGACAGATATTCCGGTCTTGCGCTAACCAGCATCCCGATGAAGTTGGTGTACGACTTGACAAAACTGGTATCCATCGTCGTCCATGGCATATTCACGATCGCCTCCACCAAGGCCGAGTGGACGCGTTCTAATCGAGATACCACATGAGAAAGCGCAAGGATCCACAGGCGGAGTTGAGGGGCGGGTGAGGGGGCATCAGGAGTTATTTTCCTCGGGTTGAATTGGTCGACTAGCTCGTCGAACGCATCGCTTATACCCTGGAATAATATGTGAGATATAGGTCACTGTGAGATGTGCGTGCAACATACCATCGCTTTCTGCTGAAGAGCGTTATTGACGAAGGCAAGGTGCATGTCCTTCCTGTACTGTTCATCTGCAACGGGGTGAGATGGCTACAGAATCTAGCAGATGAGCCACTGACCTTGCTTGATTCTGGAGTTCGTCGCAATAGGCCTCTCTACGTAAAGCGAAGATGGAACTGAAGCGGATGGTTTCTTGGGTGTGGAAGGCGACTTAGGACCCTTCTTAGGCGTGAAGCCATCGAGAGATATGCTGGGCTTAGGTTGGGTCTCCATGAAGCGCGAAGTGGAAGCTACTGGCCCTGCTTTTGTCTGACGAGCGTTGAAGTGAGAGAAGCGAGAGTGCGGGTCCATCGCTGTATGCGCTTTGCACACACGCCAGGGCCAGTGCCGAGCAGGGTTGGTCCAAGCAGGATTCAAGAGACTTGTGCCGGTCGTGTGCGGTCAAAAAATGGCTTAGGTAAGCTGTAAATTACCGATTCAGGTAAGGCGCCCGTGCGGGTAAACAACTTCGTAGTAGGCTTCAACTAATGAAGCTTACAGACTATGACGCTTTGCGGGGTCAAGCCAATTACATTCCGAATATCACACTACTACCCTTGCTATGGATCGACCATAGTGGCTCCATGCCATATCCTTCCTATGGACGCACTTATTGTTACAGCAGCATTGCCCCTTGTTCCGACTCTTGACACCGCGGGCGGGGCCGAGACTCGCATCTGAATTCTCGCAGATCACAGATGATAAGCATACGACATGTACAGCTATTAGTGAGATTCTTGCATATCCGAGACCCCTTCTCTCAACCACCATGAAGTTCGTATGGCTCGATTGCGATCCTGTATGTATTCTCCAAGGAAAACCTCTTACGAAGCCCTTGTACCACTTACTTTGCTCATACCTTTCAACTTCACAGGGGCACGACGATGCTACGGCCATAATGCTGGCTCTACATTGCCCAAATATTCGTCTCTTGGGTATATCCACGGTATTCGTTCTGTCGCTGCGCCGTTAAGTGTCATATCATCTTGAACTATTGTTAGGTCCATGGCAACGCTAGTGCAGAGAACACCAATAACAATGCAGCCCGCTGTTTGTACGCGTTCGCTGCAGCAGAACATATTCGGATCTGCCCAGGAGCGACTAAGCCCCTTCTGCGGCCAGAGAGGCACGACCCAGAAATCCACGGTGCAGATGGTCTGGGCGGTGTAGAAGGCCTACCACCCGCAGATAGTCCCGAGGTGCAAGCTCGCTTACAAGGCGACGAGGTGACAACAGAGGCGAGAACAGTGCGCGCGTTGGAAGGAATGGCGCAAACCATCGAGCAATGGTGGAAGAGAGGCTGCGGCTATAAGATGACCGTGGTATCAACAGGTCCAATGACGAATATTGCCCTATTCGTCAGTGCATACCCCGATTTGGTGCAGTGCATCGGTTCGTCTCCTGTCTTCGGAGGTCGATTGGGTGTCTGACCTGAGCATGGTCTCCTGCGTTTCAGAGGAGTTTGTGTTCATGGGCGGTGGTGTCGGAGTCGGAAATCGGTCTTCTTGCGCAGGTACGTTCACTAGAATGTCGTGGCTGCAGGGAATCAAGTTTGATTCATCTTCACGTGTATAGAATTCAACATATTATGCGATCGTAGGTGTCCTTTTCCTTTGACGGGGAACTTGCACTGAATATGCGCTCTAGCCGAGGCCGCGCAAATAGTACTCAATGTGCCCGTCAGAAAGGTTATGATCCCACTCAACGTTACACACACTGCGATAGTCACCCAGTCCATCCATCACCGCATCCTCAACCCAAACGTGTCCTTTTCCCCGGACGGTACCCTCCCCCCAGCTGCAACGCCCCTCAGACATATGCTCTCCACGCTCATCAACTTCTTCACCGAGTCATACAAGTCCACGTTCGGATTCATGGACGGTCCGCCTCTCCACGATGCCCTCACAATTGCGTACGTCGCGATGCCGGAATTGTTCACTTGCCGCAGATACCGTGTGGACGTCGAGCTGAGCGGGGAGTATACGGCGGGAGAGACCGTCGTGGACATATGGAACTATCGGGCATGCGACGATTCGTGGGGTCGGAACGGCAAGAATTGCCTCGTCGCAGAGAGGGTAGACGTACGCAACCGTCGTGCATATCTGATTCCGGAGATCACCACTGACACTTTGCTCAGGTCGAAGGTTTCTTCAAGCTGTTCCTCGAATGCGTCGACAGATGCGACGATGTGTCTCCCCTCAACCCAGAGAACCTACGAAAGACACGCATTCGATTGTCGATGTAACAGTAGAGAGTAGCCAAGCACGAGCGAGGTATATAAGGTCATTACAGTCGTCAGGTTCGTCGAGATACAGCAACTATTCCCTTCCAGCCATAGTCTACAGTATACCTCCGAAAATAGATAAAGTCCGAGGATTGGGAAGGTATCATTCCCGTGGTCTCTACGCTCAGTCGAATATGCGGCTCGCCCGTGCGCCGTCCACGAATATCTTGCTGAGGGGACGCGACGGAGGCACACGCTCCCTCCTCTTGCCAGAACGCATGCTGCGTATAGCTTGATCCAGCTCGCCACGACCCACCGACCGGCCAGTGGCGCGGCTGTATGAAGGTCGCAGGGTGTCGTTCTGCGCAGCAGCATCGGTGCCCTTGATTGTCTACGTGCCACGTCAGCCCCATAGCCACGACTGACAAGAATGTAGCTCACCGATTCGGCAGGCGGGGATGATGACTCTTGCACGTTGATCTTAGGGGACGGCGGCTCAAGCTTAGGCATAGAGTCGTGGACCTCGAGCGCGGCCTTCTGCAAGGACGACGAGAACGACAGGATGAGACCGAAGAAGTCCTCAGGCTTGGGCGCCTCAGGGGAGTCGGGGTTTTCCCCATAGAACGCTAGCAAAGCGCGGAGCTCATTATCCAGTGAGCTCGACATATTCTGGAGCGATTCGATCACGGAATTCATTTGCAGTACGAAAGGCTGAGAAGGGCATTAAGCCAACGGCTGTGGAGCGAGCTGGAGGGTGTTGCTTACCTGCATCACAATAACAAAGCGATCCTGAGGATTAGGTGGCATTCTCCGCGATTGTTGAATCTCTTCGTTCACTTGCTTCATACCAGCGACTAACGACTGCACAGACTGCGTTACGGTTTGAACAGACACTACGCGGAGTTCAACACAGGACCTAGGGAGCACATAAGATGTACGACTTACCGCGAGCCGCAGCTTCTACATGTGGCATGTCATCAATGAATGTGACCAGTGCAGGGTCGCTTCTGAGCAGCACTTTGGCCAAGTAATGCAAGAGAGTAGGACAGTCTGGAGTCGCCTTCACCGTCTTGGTCTCCCGAAGCTGTTGCAGAGTCAATAGATTGATCTGTAGCTCACAGAACTGAAGAATTGCTGACCTTCAACAGCGCCTCAAGTTGGAAGCCTCTGGCTCCTCCACGGAAAGTTGAGCCGTTCAAAGCATTTCCGACAGCAAGGATCGCCTATATACGACCTATCAGGACCGACATTACGCTGGAAATACGCACGGTATACCTGGAGAACGCGTTTGAACTTTGGCGACGACCGCAGTTCACGCGAAGCTTTGTGGACTATGTCGAGGTCAGGTCGAATCTCCTCAACCTCTAGCTCGAGTTTCCTTCGATAGAGCATGCATTCAAGCCGTTGGGATAGCCTTGGAATGGTCATGATTTGGCCAAAGTACTGATCTGCCTTGGCTAGCTTGTTGAGGTCGCCAAAGTCCTTCAGCCTAGTGATCTGTAGCGAGCTTCAGCAACAGGTTTGTTTACTTTGGGCTCAACATCTTACCTCCTCAGCAGTAGGAAGGTGCCTGCCGATGGCCCGCAGGTCATCTATGGACAACTTGGAATCGTCCATCTCTAGTAGAGCCTTCCGAATGTCAGCTAACCCGATCTTGATGCGAGACAACATAATCGCTACCCGTGCATAACATCAGCCATAACTCAGCAATCGCGGAAGCAAGGCCACTTACCGACGTTGTTTGCACGCGTAATATCCAGCATTGTAGTAACATTCTGCTTCTTTGGAGAGGTCACGCTAATCTGGGAACTTGACGAGGGTGCATTCTCGATAGCAAACGTGGACTCCAAGTCTTCCAGATCAAATGATGCCTCTGCGGGGATCTCTCCCCAGACCGTGGAGGGTAACGTAGGAGCGTTGAGCTTGTTCCAGAAGAAGGGTTTCAGACGCTTCGCAGGTCGGGTTGGCTTCATAGGGCCCGCTTTCCATGCGGTGGGTGGCGGAGGTGGAGGCGGAGGACCACCGTTGAAGCCGTTCACGGCAGACGGAGGATGTGGTGGTGGTGGCGGTGGTGGTGGAGGGCCCATACCAGGGGGAGGAGGGGGCGGTGGTGGCGGTGGCGGGACAACACCTACAGGTATAAATGTGGTCGACGCCGCAGGCGGAGGAGGAGGGGGAGGAGGGGGAGGAGGGGGCGGCGGGATAGTGGCGGTTTCCGCGGTGTTGGCTTCGAACGAAGTCGAAGAGGATGCAAGCGGCTTGGGGGCAGGCGGCGGAGGCGGCGGAGGTGGGGGTGGGGGTGGTGCCAACGGGGAGCTGCTGCCATTGGGCAAACCGCTGATAGGTGCAGGTGGCATGGTAGTAGCACGGGTTGGTTTGGCAGGCGGAGGAGGGGGGGAGCTACTTGATGCTTGTAATCCTTCTCGGTAATGAACTTGGGCTTGGCCGCGAGCTGTACCTTGAGATCTTCAATCTGCGCTTGAAGAGCTGCTATCTCTTCGTCCTTGCGAGTCAAGCTGTCGATGGCGCGCGTAGCCATGGCCTGCGCGTCGAACTCCGCTTCTCGACTCTCGGACTCACGGCTCTCCTCTCGTGATCGGAATCGGGAATAGACAGATTCCAATGCGCGTTTGAGATAGATGATCTCCTTGTCCTTGATACCAACCGTAGTCTCAAGCTCTCCGGTCTATGACCACCGTGAGAGTGAGTCCAATATGCGGGCTATGATTACTGGCGGCAAGATACGCACCTGTGACTTAAGGTTGGCAATCTCCTCGTTCAGAGCATGCCACTTCACCCGGTCTCTCTCCCGCTTTGCGCGATCGTCCTAGAAAGAGGCTGAACATCGGTTTGCACGGTAGCAGGACTAGATATATCCTCACGATCTCGCGGGTCTCCGCTGGATTCTGTGCCTTGAGGCGATCAAGTTCGGCTTGAAGATGCAGAACCTGTTTCTCCTTCTGAACAAGACGTTGAACAACACCGTGGAAGTTCTGCGTGGACTATCGAAGCGACGTCAATGGACACTCTTACATAGCCCCAACAGCGAACACACCTCAGGATTGCCTCTACCAGCTCCTCGACCGATTGATGCGGGAACTGGCGGCATTGACTTGAGAGTATTGAGCTCCGCTGCTTGTTGTTCGAGCTCGCTGCGAAGTTCCGCACGCTGTTGCTCAGAGGTTGATGATAAATTATAGCACTGGAACCGACTGCATCACCCATCGACTGACCTCAGCGCTTAGCTTGTCGACCGTAGCACGCAGTTGGTCTATCTCCTCTTGCAGAAGGGAATGGTCCATGTCGGATGCCGGGCGAACGTCAATAACCTGGCCAGTGACGTGTTGCACTGAATCGGCGAAGTGTTTCAAGAACGTGCACCAATTCTCCTCGCTGGGACCTGTCGTCAGCGCCATCAAGCACATCACGGTTGTGAGCACTTACAGGTCGTCAAGTGCCGCAGCCTGCTCGACAAAGTTGTCGAGTACGGTAAACAAATCAGCTTTGAGCTGCCTGCAGATGTAGCGCTCAGAGTGACAGATTGAATTTCAATGCGAATAAACCCACTGGTCTGTTTCTCTCTCGAATATATCCTGATACCGCTTCAGCGTCGCGATCAGCATAGGGTACAGGTCGCCGTGCTCTTTAGCCATTCGTAAGAGGTCATCGAGGACAACTTCTGACTCTGACCGAGAACGACGATGGTCCATGACGTCTCGCGCTCTCTCCCGCATGTCTTCTTCGTCTTCAAACTTTTCCTCTGTATAGACATCGAGCTGTGTGACAAGAGACTCGGGTGGCTTGATGTATCGTAACGTCTATTGAAATAATCAGAGCACAGTCCCATATCATGAAGTGCAAGTAACATACCACTATGACCTCGTTCAATCCTCGTCGACTGAACTCTTCCCGCAGTAGGATGCGTTCCTCAAGCGAATCAGGACAGTTCGTCAACGCATTGATCAGGGCCATTGACGCAGTTCGTGCTTCCCAGGCGCCTGCCTCCTCACTGTCATACCCAGATTCGCTCGTCGTCTCTTCGCCGTCTGTCATCTCGGGCAGCCGCATAGATGCAATGAGCTCCTGGAAACGGAATGCCTCCTCGAACTCGATTCGATAGTCGGACAAAGCTGACAGGACTGCCTTGTGCCCTTCCTTCAATGACAGTATGCAGATGGCTGCGAGGACTTCAGATGTCTGGGTACGCAATTTCGCGGAGGATCCATGCAGTGAGTAAGCGATATGCGTGATCAGCGTTGGGTGAGAAAGGACTTCTCGGAAACCAGGCTACAACATACAAATCAGTGCTAGAGTTCGATGCCAGTGACTTAGTCTTACTTCAGTATTCAGTAGAGCACGGAGGCACTTGATCGTCTCGAGCAAGACGGTATCCTCGACTTCAGTCAGCTTCTTCCTCTTCCCTCCTTTACTGACCAGTCGAGTCAAAAGGTCGCTGAGGATGTTCATGCCTGACTCTACCGTGATAAACTCCTCTATCCATGCGAGATTTGCCGTAGACAGGTGGACGCGAAGGGATATGAGATGCTTGATGAGCTTCGTGTCTGTGGTACGCCCGTTGCGGAGTCCGGCAGCATACCACCCAGCTGTCTTCTCAGTTTCCTTCGCCTTGTCCCCGTTTAGCCCCTTGTCACCGCCAGAGGACATCCACCAGCTGCTCCACAGCCCTCCGGTGCTCTGAGGCTGAAGAGCCGGAGTATCAAAGGCTTTCTCGGTAGGAGACTTTACAGATATCATAGAGTCTCTCCGCCTGCTGCTAAGATCGACGCTCGAACGGGGAGACTCTGACGGACCACTGGGAGGGGAAGGCGTTCCAGTACTCCATCCAGCGATTGAGAAACGCTTCATGATGCTGGAGTCGCCAGTAAGCTGAGGAACCAGGCGCGGCAATATCGCTGCTGCGCTTGCTGGACCATACGTCGACGGCGTTGCTGGAGGCTTGTTGACCCGGGCGCCTGACGTCCTGGAGAGGGTCGATGCTCGAGATACTTGGTTCTGCTCGAACAAGTACCGTTTCTGTTC
Organism: Cubamyces lactineus; assembly: GCA_022376465.1. Classification (NCBI taxonomy): domain Eukaryota; kingdom Fungi; phylum Basidiomycota; class Agaricomycetes; order Polyporales; family Polyporaceae; genus Cubamyces; species Cubamyces lactineus. The sequence goes on from JACDTU010000003.1 coordinate 1,409,365, forward strand.
CTGGGGTAGGCGATACATTGCCTCTCGCTGTGGACCCTTGAGCCCTAGATCGTCCTAGCCCACATGAGACAATTATATAGTGACAAATTACTAGGACCTACAAGCATCCGCTCAAATTCGGTGGGATCAATCTCTCCAGAAGATGGTTCCGCTACGGCAGAGGTGACGCTGTCGCCCGTGTGATGCGCCACCAGTTTCGGCTCACTCACAATCCTGGGTGTCGGCTTCTCCTCGTGGGTCACGGGACTTCGAGGCCGCATCCAACTGTCCAAGATGCTCGAAAAGCGATTCTGTGAGATCGAACCTCGCCAGTCCATCGGGGCCACGAATCCGCCACGATGCGACTGTGGGGAGCCTGACTGTGATTGGGACATCTCGAGTGACTTCTGCTTCGCAGTACCATCCTCGCCCTCTTCACCTTCTTCATCTTCATCGTCTTCTTGCAGATCTGCAAGCCTGCGAATTGTATCCTCCGAGACATCGGTGGAGGTGGACGATGTACTTCTTGACTTTGATCGACGATACCACTCGTCCGGAACACAGAAGCGGAACGAACGGCTAGCAGAGGAACCATAGGGGTTGGCTGATAGAGGATTCTCGAGTACCTCAGATAGAGAGGTATCGAAAGGCACTCTCGTCGCCTCTGAAGATACAGCAAATATAAGCGACTGATACAATTACGACAACGTCGCGCTTGCTTACTCTCATTATGGTCACTCGACCATACTTCTTCCAATACATATTCCAGCGAACCACCTCCAGGTACGGGAAGTGCTTTCGTTAGGCCCATCTCGTCAACAACAGCGTCGATCGCGCTGCGCACTGTGCTGGACCTTGATATGAAGAGCTTCCACTGGAATCCATCGTGGATTTCCGGCACGCGCAAGAACGTGAACGTAAAGGACAGGAAAGGGTGAAGGGAGACGAGTCGTAGCGTAGGGGTATGCAAGTGCGACGTGAGTGGGAACGCTGAGAAGTGTCGCTGGGATCGCGCGGTCGGCGAAGGCGCGTTCAGGAGGGGAGCAACGGCAGTAGATGGTGGAAGGATGCCTGACCATGGCACAGGTTCATAAGCCGTTCAGACATGGTATATCGTGCGGCTTGTCTCACCATTTCCCAACGCTTCAAGCTCATCCTCTTCCCATTGCCTACCGTTGTGCTCTCTACGGATGCGCTGCACGGCCCACCCATACGGGTCCAGGTCCCCTAGTACCTCAGCGGTGACCTCCGCATTGGACACGAGCGCGTCGAGGACATCTTGCACAGTCCCATCCGCTCTGATCGTGGCAAAATGAAGCGAGCCTCCTGGGACGATTGTTGGCACTATGAGAGGGTCGGTCGACATCGGTCCATGTAGATCCGTCCCAGGCGACGGAGCGCGTTACGCGTTCTGAGGTATCCAGTCGGGTATAGTTCCGGAGCGGTGGTATCTCACGTTAAGACCTAATCAGCCGTAGGAGAGAAGTCTCTGAGAGTGTGCTGCGAAGCAAAGATAGGCCTTGTGGCCGCGAGTGGAGGAGGAGGCCAGGACGAAGTGGCTGCAATGCTTCCCGGCCTGAGGCTCATCAAGCGATAATAGGCGCCCAATACATATCGTCATCCATTTCACCGTGAGCGCTATGCGTGAGGCAGCCAGCTGCAGGCCTCTGCATTCTCCCTATCAATCTCTCCATACTCGTTTCAAGAGCCCCTCAGAATTCGCCATTCGAAGTAGATTACAAGCTTGAAAATGAGAAAGAGATACAACACAGACAGCGACAATACAGCAGAGTTTCATGACAACGCCGGTCGGACGCAATATGACCGCACAACGACCGCATAACCAACATCGAAATCCATAAGCGTATCCTACTTGGATGGTCTCCATCATGGCGCCGATGAGGACGCCTGATCGATATCGACGGAGGGATGAACCATGTAGAAGACGCGCACGTTCCCGTCTTGCGAATCGTATGACTGCTGCCCGCTGCTCTCTTCCATCGAAGGCGGCAGCGAGTCCTGCACATCCCCACGGATCTTAATAAGGTAGTTGTCCTGTCCGTGAATGGTCAGGTTTCTGACTTTACACAGAGCATAACGATGGGGACAGACCTTCACGAGCTTCCTCAGCATCTTCGTGATCAGCTCCTTCTCGTACTCCAGCTCCTCTACATCCTGGATCTCGTCCTCCTTCAGCTCCAGGTACCAATCAATGAGCTCGTCCCGGTCCATCCCTCGGCCCGTTTCGCGCTCCACTTGGGATAGATGCAGCACGATCAAGCTTTGCAGCGTCACATACTTGTCGTGTGTGATGACCATCCTCCGCTTCGGCTTTGGCTGCTCCTGGGCCTGTTGTGGCTGCGGTGCCATGCTCGCCGCGCGGGATAGTGCGGCGGAGGGCGTACCCCCATTTTGACCTGCTGAACCGACGGCACCAGATTCGTTGAAGCCGTCTGTATCCATCCCCGATTGGAGACCAGACATATCGACGTCCTGGCTATCCTCGCCGTTGACGTGAGACGACGCGCGTGGACGACGGTCACCTTCGCGTTCGCCTTCCAGCTCTTCCTCGTCAAAGTCGATGTCGTCTTGCTCGACGTGGATGATAGATTGTCGCAAGAGGGTATAGGCTTCTCGTACAAATGCAGGAGTGATCTATGAGAACCCATCAGCATGGCACGTCCTATCGGGAGCAGATGGTACGCACTTCTGCTGTGCAGTTTGCACGGGCGATGGCTTCACTCAACCGAATCATACTTTCGAGTTGACGGACCGTGATGCGGTAAGAGTTTCGGCTTGCTCCGGACGCATCGTCCTGGCGCAAGATGCGGTACTTCTCCACCAGGACGTCGGCGGCCTCGGGGGTCATCTAGGGTAACAATCTATCAGTACCGCACTCGACCGACATGGTAGAGAAAATCTACCTACCTTGGGATTGAATGTCCTCGCATAGCGGATGTATCGCTGTAGCGCTTCTGTGCTGAACTCAGGGTGAATCGCCTCGTCTTGGAATCGGTGCACGTTTACGATGTGCTTTGCAATGTTGAGGTCGCTCTTCTCGTCGCATTCGTCCAGAACGACGAAGAACAAATCGAAACGACTCATAATCGGGGCTGTCATCGCAACGTTCGCCCGCAGACTTTTCTTGCGATCATATCGCCCGCCAATCGGGTTGGCCGCAGCGAGGATGGACGTCCTAGCATTGAGCGTGGCATGGATACCTGCCTTCGCGATGGAGATAGTCTGCTGTTCCATGGCTTCGTGGATCGCGACCTGATCTGATATGTCCATCTTGTCGAACTCGTCGATGGCACAAATCCCGTTGTCTGCCAACATGAGCGCACCGGCCTCGATCGTGAAGTCTCCAGTCTCCTCGTCCTTCACAACCGCTGCTGTAAGACCAGCTGCGGAAGAGGCTTTCCCGGAAGTGTACACAGCACGAGGCAGGAAGGAGCAGATATACCTAGCCGGACATTAGTTACGCTAACTCCCCAAAAGCGAGCACACCTACTTGAGGAACTGTGACTTTGACGTCGAAGGATCCCCAACAATACAAATGTTGATGTCTCCACGAAGATGCATCCCTTCTGGTGTTTGCTTGTGTACGCCGCCCATAAGCTGAAGCAGCAGCCCCTTCTTGACGATCTCGTGGCCATAGACTGTCGGCGCGATGCTTTCCACCAGGCGAGAGTAGATATGATCTGACTCTAGCATGTGCTTGAGCTCTTCGAACTCAGGTTCAGTAAGCGATCGCGCAAACGCCTGCCCGTCATCTTCGAGTGAATCCTCTTCCCCACGAATATTCGTACCGGCCTGTTATACATGTCATGAGTACTGTATAACCACTCCAACGAGATACGCCTACCCGCCCGTCTGCGTCATGCACCATGCAGGCGAGGAACGCAGTCTTGTATGCGAGATCCCGAACACCCAAGCTCTTCAGACCGGTAACACCCGCCCCACCAACACTTGCGGCTGCACCAGTCGCGGTTGAGCGACTCGCTTCCCGTTGCAACTCAGCCTTGTTCCCGCCGGGCAGACCGAGCTGGCTCACGTCCGGGACAACGATAAAGGTTCCCGTGAAGACGCACTTGTCTCCAGCCTTCGCGCGTTCGACCATTTCGGAGCGCAAAATAACATCGAGCGATCGGGGCATGGAGCCTGTGGGTATCTCCGAGGGGTTCTCCTGGATGCGCACTTTCTGCCAATCGGTGAACTTGGAGGTATCAATCTGAAGCTGCCATGCAGTTCGATTTCCGCATGTGGGGTTGGGACATAGACTGGGCTGCAGTGGGATCAGCCAAACCACGATGGTGGGAAAGTCGTTTGCCGCACCTCTGTGTACTTGAATTGTTGTTCGATATCGTTCACGAGGCCGCCGCAGACTTCGCAGATGAAGCTGCCATACAGCAATTCTGGTCGAACCTCACTCGTCCGTGTCACTGTCCCACTAATACTCATCAATGTGCCAATCCTGTCCGTCCTCAGGTCCCGGATACCAGACACTAGAGGGAGATGGTAGAACGCAACATTGAACTCGCGCGACTGTAAATTGACCGAGTCCGTGGCTGCGGCTGTGGGGTTGAGCTTGAGGTACTCTGGCTCAAACTCCGCAACAAGGTTATGGACGGCGCGTCGGATGTAGGGGAGGAATCGGTAGTACTGTTTTTGTATCGCGTCGGCTAATACGTCGTCCTTTTGGAGCAGGTGCCCATAGTCGACGTAGAGCGTCGTAAGTTCATACTCGCGCATTGTGTGTATCTGCTCGATGTAGATGAGTTCGCCATCGGGTGCGGAGGGAACACCTCCGTCGGAGGCAGGTGTAGGTGCAAGGTCAATCTCTTCGGTAAAGCTGCACTATTACTTCAAAAACCATGTACGCAACCATGTGTACGTGCTCACGTACGTTCTGAGGAATGTTTCGAAGGCCTCCTGCACACTTTCGCCAACAGCGTCTTTGACGATCGGCACATCGCCATTGATTTGCCCTTTCGGTCCCCGCCTTCTACGTGAGGGTGCGCCATTCTGTTCGACTTCTTCTGCTTCATCGTCAGCTAGAGCGAGCGCGTCGGCTTGTTGGCGATTCCTTCGCGGTGTGGCTTGGGAGCGCCCCGGAGAAGACTGGGTGGCCATGGGTGCGCTGCTTGGTGGAAGCGAGGTGTAACGCAAGGGAGGAGAAGACGCGCCATCGACATCCATTATGGCGGGAATGAGAGGGATAGAACGCGGATGAGGACGAAGAGGGCTAGGACGGGACCGAGCAAGACATGGACTTGGACGCGTCGTGCAGAATGAGACACGAGAAGACCGGCCCTAAACTGCACGCGCTCGTGGCGTGCAGCTCTCTCAGTCTCTCGGGTCTGGGTCTTGCTGCAGCCACCGCCTAGCACTGTGCATACCGCTTCGATCGTTTCTCGTCTACTACAACCATGGACCAGCTAGAGCCTTTGGATCCTGAATTTGTCGCCGAACAACTATCTCGCCCGCCATTCGTTACGATTCCAGGTGTGGTGAACGTCCGCGACCTTGGGTCATACCCGACACATTATTCCGGTCTTGTCACGAAGCCAGGCCTCGCGTATCGCTCCGGAGAGGTATCACATATCACTGCAGAAGGTGTGTTTGCGGAGCCCACTGGGAGTGCGGTACGTAACTCTAAAATCCCCAAGGAATGCTTCGGCTTCGGGAGCTCGGGATCACCACCATCTACGACCTCCGCTCCGAGACTGAGATGCTCAAGTACGAAACGCCAATACCTACAGTAGATGGCGTCGAAGTTGTGCATATTCCGGTCTTCAAGACAGAAGACTACAGTCCCGAAGCCATGTCCAAGTGCGTCCGAATCCCGTCGATTCAGAGATGAGGCTGATGGACCAGATGCGGCAATGGCATGCAGGAGATTTGAACTTTACGCGAGCGGCAAGACTGAGGTGTGCCCCTTCAGAAACCACACACGCGATGTATTGACGACGGACCAAGGCCTTCATGATACTTTATGCACAAATACTAGACAACGCCGGGCCTGCCTTTGGGGTCGTTCTCCGGCATATAAGGGACAAGCCGGACTCTCCCTGCCTGTTTCACTGTACAGCCGGCAAAGATCGCACGGGCATACTCGCGGCCATCCTATTGAAGGTGCTGTTCGACATCTGATAGATCCCATCCAGCATATCATCTCACAAACCATCGTAGCTCGCGGGAGTGGATGACGAAACGATAGCGCAGGATTACGCTCTCACCCGAGTAGGCCGCGAACCCGCTCGAGAGATGATCATGCAGCGCCTATCCACAGTGCCATACTTCGCGGAAAATATGGAGGCTGCCCTCAATATGTTTTCGTCACGGTATGTCTTGGCACCTGACATCAGCACGTTACTGGGCACTGAATGTAATCACAGAGCGGAGACGATGCTCGCCTTCCTACGGATGCTTGAGGACCGGTATGGGGGTGTCGAACAATACCTCATGAACGTCGTCGGGCTCACAGATGACGACATCGCCACCATACGGAGGAATTTCTTAGTTCCAGCACCGCAAACTGCATCCAGTACGCAGCCTGGAGCCGAAGTACCGAGTTAGCAGCGCCTCAACTCGCGACCCCGATGTTTCTCTGCACCAATTGCTCTCGCATGTTGTTAACAGTATACCACGCCCATAGTGTACACCCAAGACACTACTGCTCTGTATCATTAGTCTAGGACGCAAGTCGTGCTGTACGCGTATCGCTAATGCCATTCTAGATGTATGAAAGCCAACCCAATCGCGGCCATCCTGCCTCCGACCGTTACTAGTGATAATGTAGAAGAAAAAGGGACATGATATGCAACGTAGCCTATACTGATGACCAAAACCACATGCTCATGACATAGTCTTCCGACTCAGGCTGAGTGTCCTGCGTGCCTTTGACTGCTGCGCTTGCCCAGTGGGACTAGTCGGCTGCTGCTGTTGTCCTCCCGCCGCACCGCCGCTGGCCACCGAGTTGCTCAACGCACTTTGCACACGCGCCTTCGGGTTCAACGGCGAGAGCACGCCTGACCTCGACGGCGGGCGAAGGGGACGGTCATCGCCCGTGACCTTCCTCCGGGGTCCAGCGGGGGCTGAGTTTACTCCGGCGCCGGCTACAGAAGCGGGAGGCGTTGGCGGTTTGTCTGCGCCGTTCGTATAGGGGTAGGGTGGGAAAGAGGTGTTGTCTGCACCACCCAGCGCTTGACGCCGAGCCTTTTCGTGCTTGAGCTGCACGGTACGGAAGTGTTGGAGCAGTTCTGGCCACTTGATATCCTCCCGTCCCAGCTTGGAGCGCATCGTTGACAGATTCCCAACAGTCCTGCACAGTCAAAACGTAGTCAGCTCATGCCGGCCTCCACACGGTAAATAGCAACTGACGATTTTGGCGCCGAATTCACCACAACAAGTCGATTGCGCAGTGCATGGAAAGCGGAACTTTGAGGTAGCAGCATCAACAAGCCATAGAGGCATTTAAATAGATAAGGGTATCTTTCAGGTTCCAAAAGCTGGAGACGCAGGTCTACAACCATGGCAATCAGCACCGAAGGGGCTGCCGACCCGATTGGAAACTTACATGTGAAAACCGGAGACTCGATTAGCTGCACGAGCTTGTCAACTTGGACAAGGAGTTGAACGGTGATCTCCAGTTCAGCACTACATGGGAATATTTTCAGCAGCAGTAAGCATCGCGATGGGGGTTGACACCGTACAAGTTGTGCAAGAGATTTGACGCATGCTCATACGCTTGAGCAAGTAGGCACAACGAGAAGACTGCGACAGGATTGTGGCACCACGATCGGTACAACGTGATGAATAGTGCCTGGCCATCTTGCTGTCGAACAAGCGTGAGCGTAGGGAATCTCTCGGTAAACCTTGTATAGCATACCCGTGTCTCATGGCTCTTCAGTCGCCTGCGGAATTCCGCCAATTCTGGTGAGGTAATAAGGATCATATTCAATTTCTGGACCATGACGCTGGCGAACTCCAAATCCTACGACACATATGTGAGCATTCGCAACCGTGGCGGAACCTATGGCAATCGCACCTCTTCTTTCTCGAGGATCTCGGCAAAGGTCCGGTATATCCGTTCAGTGTTCAAGTTGAGACAGAGCTGCCGGATGATCAGGCTTCCACGAGAGTCCAGGAGGCCTCTGTCTGTACTGAACAGCTCTAGCAGGTTGTTCATGAACGACTTGAAATAGCTCTCTTCTGAGCTCGAGGAAATCTGTGCCAACAGCTGCAAGTCGTGTTTGATGACCTACGTACGACTTGTCAGTGTCGTTCCAGGTAGCGCAAGAGGAGACGATGTACCTCTTCCGAGGAATCGGATAGGGTTTTCAGGAGTGCAGGGAATGTTCCGTCATCCATAGCCAGAATCTTTCGTGGTGCCTTCTGGTGAAGCATGATGAGCCACTTCAATGCAGCCACACGCGTCTCTTCATGCTCGCTAAGAAATTGGATTGTCAATGCGTTCACCGTCGCCTGATAGTCTATCTGGTCCTTCTCCTGCAGCATAGATGAGTCCGGTGACTGATGCATTTGCGGAACGCTGATAGCAGACGTCGGGGACGCTGGTCTGCTGTTCTGCATCTGAGCGATGCCATCTATCGCAGTCATTGGCCGTGGCGTCTCCGATGAGAAGGTGGCAGAACGGCCCTTGTGCTGGGTTGATACGGATGCGCGATCCGATGCCGCCGCCTGTTGAGAGCCCGCCGTCTCGGGTGGCGATTCTGGTGAACTCATGTCCCTGCTCGGCGCAGAGTCCTTGACGGCAGTCGACGGTCTCGACGAACTCAGGTTGGTGGGGACAGGTGTCGGTGATGACGGGATGCCAACGGAGGACGATTTGTCCGTTCCTTGTCTTCCAGGCGTCGGATCGGGAGGAGAGGGAAGAGATTGGATGACGTTCATCAAGGCTTGGTTCGTGCGGATGGCTGCGGATTGAATCATGGGTACGTCGTGCGCGAGGTTAGGGAGAATCGCGAGGATTAATCGGGGGGTAAAGGGTATCATGACTTCCTGCGCAATGCTCAAGAACTCGGCCAACCACCGAAGCGCGGTTGATTGCTGAATTTCGTCGTCTGGTACATTTCTTGTCAGAGCATTGTTAGCGGATTGGAGTTGTGGAATACTAACGTTGGTCATCAAGCTGCTGGAGGAGAATCTCAACAATCGCTGGGTAGTCAATCCTGACGCCTTGGCCGGGTACCCATGCTACGGAAAGACCATTAAAAGACGTTCTTTCGACGGATATCAAGTCACCTACCGCCAGTATCACGAATGACCTGATCATCATGTCGTTCGTCGTGGCTTTCCAGATCGTTGTCAAAGACATCATCGTGTTCAGTGATGAACACTGCACGTTCAGGGTGGTCCATCGTAATCTCTGGCAGTTTCTCTCTTTCGCTGTCCTGACGTCGAGACGACTCGGCGACCATCGCATCTCGCTTTGCCTTCGCCTGCTCTTCTTGACGCTTCTGCACGATGGTCACATCTCGAATCTCCCTGAGGAAGTCTGCCAAAAGACTTTCTGTCGCAACGCGTACGTCGTCGGTAGGATCCGACAGGTATTTCCTGCAGGGCATTTTGCAATGGTGAGTACGGGAATGCACACCAATTGGAGGTCACGAACAGGAGACCGTCGAAGAATTCCGGAAGATAGGTGATGAGCTCAAGCTCCGGGACGGAATCGAGCACGGTGATCCACGAAACGAGGTAACTTCGAGTAAAGGGGTTGACGACGTAGATCCTGTCGGAGAGTAGGGGTATAAAGTGCGCCAAGGAGAAGGCTTTCCGTGCACGGCTGATATCTGCGCCATTGGCCACATCGTCGGGATGGGGAACCAAAATGCCATTAACCTCATCTGCTCGTCGCCGGACAGCCTCCGTCTCAGGATACTGCGGGATGTACACAGATGCGGTCTCCGCAACGATGTCCTTGAGCAAACGGTCCAGCAGTTCAGCGCCGTTCTTGACCGACAGTTCCGAATCTGCGGCGAGCTGGTATGCGTTCGTGATAAGCTGTGAATGTGCTAGGGTGTGCACGCACCTTGCTGAGCGCGTCAAAAATGGGGTTGAAGTAGACCAGGATCTCGCCCTTCGACACCTTCGCGATGTTGTAGAGACACTCCGCCGAAAAGTAACGCACCCTGTTCTCAGGATCGGTGAAGCATACAAGGAGCGGGTCAATGAACTTCTCCATGTAAGGGGCAATGTCAACGCCGAGAGCGATGGCGGTCCCCGCCAGGCCAATCAGCCCACCATTGCGGACATGCAATGGATTTGATGGGTTGCTGAACATCTCGACTAATTGGTCCACGATCTGGCTTATACGGCGCTGGTCCCCTTGCTGGTGGCACTCGCGGATTTGCCTGACTGTCGTTAGTAGGCATGGGGTGTACGCATAAGACATACGCACTTCTCTAGTTCGAGAGCAGCGGCCTTCCGCTTCTCGTACATCTTGTCCACCAACTGCTTGGAGATGCTCGAGTCTGCAAGGGTGGTTGAGAGCACTCTCTAGCAGCGTCCATCGCACGTAGCGTACCCATCTTGAGCAACCAATCCTATAAGGTTCTCCGTGCAAAGCTGTCTCAGGTAGCGTGCCAGTACCAGGCAGCGTGAAGCCCATTCAGGCCGAGTGAGGACAAGAGGGAAACAGGAAGAGTGACGCGCGCAAGACCGCGGCACGCGCAGCGCGAGGCGCGTTCAATCGCCGGGCGCTACTGACTCGGACCTCCTTTCTTTCGTCCAGCTGCGACCTGCTCGTTGAATATTCCAAAGGCCATGGACAGCGACCACGAAGCGTATATTCTTCTGCTATTATCCGACAGCAACCTCCCAACAGGGTCCTTTGTTGCGTCTGCCGGCCTCGAGTCTTACGTGACGCACGGCTTCTTCACTGATCTCGCCTCCCTGCCTGTACCGCCTCCAGACAAGATGGACTACACAGTTAACTTCCTACGCGATAGCCTCTCGTCATATGCTTACTCTGCTCTCCCTTTCGTACTTGACGCGCATACTATCGTTGAAGAGGACCTCAGATGTACTCAAGCTGATGAGGACGCTGCAGAACGCGTGCTTGACCGTCTCAAGGAGCTAGACGAGCTATACGAGGTCATGACGCTCAATCACGTCTCCCGAAGGGCATCGAAGACCCAAGGCGTAGCTCTGTTGACGCTGTTCTCCAAAGGCTTCTCGAAGCCTCGGCTCACAAAGCATCTACCCGTGTCGGATTCCTCAAGCGTAACGGAATCGGAGGCTCGAGCTGCTACACTTGTAGAGCGATTGAAGTTCCTTGTGCGCCGGGAGGACACCCATGGCCACCTACCGATCTGTTGGGGTGTATTGACCGCATCCCTTGGCCTGTCTTCTGGTGCGAAAACACCCTTGCTTAATCTGCGCTCCTGTCTCATCACTTTATCCGCTTCCGCTTCGACGTGCGCCAAGTAGAACGGAGTCAGTATCTTCATCTGTTCCTACAGGCTCGCAGTCTACTGTCGGCTTCTGTGCGATTGAACACCATCGGGCCATACGCCGCGCAGCAGTTGCTCCTCCATACCGTACGACCTCTAGTCGAGTCCGAGATGTCGCGATGCAAGCATTTAACAACAAGGCACGTCACCTCGCGCGATCCAACCACAGGAGATATGCAAGAGGACGAGGACGCCGCTTTGCACGGTCCGGCGATGACTTGGCCTCTTGGAGAGATTCTTGCAGCCCGCCACGATCTGCAGCATTCGCGCATTTTCAACAGCTAAGCAGTACACGCGCGTCCGCTATGGATACACTCTAGGCGCCCCGCGATCTTCCAAGATGCCCTGCGATATAGGATACATACAAGAACTATGACGCCTTGACGAGCGCCAGCCTCGACGACACCTCCGCTTGCGAGCGGACAAGGTTCGCGAGATAGGAGACCATGAGGGTGTCCTGCCGGAGACGTTAGTTGTGCCGGGAGTAGCGAAGCTGGAGCAGCACATACCTGGAGGTGGGAGTTGAATTCGCCCTTCTCGAGATCCTCTGTGCTCGGACCCAGCGCGTCCATCAAGTAGCGACCAACGGCCGCATCACCCTTGACCTCACCCGCCAGGACGGACTGCACATACATGAGAACGCGGTCGAGCATGTCGGACAATTGCTGTAGGGAACGCTCAAGGAGCTCGAGATCGCTGGCAGGGTTAGTGAAAGTTGCACTTCCGGGGTTGGCGGGGGCGGAAGTGAGGAGGTCCACTATGGAAAATATTATGAGCAACTGTATTCAGATGCGACAAACGGAGATACCCACATCCACTGCGCTCGGCATCGTTGAACCGGAGCTCACAGGGAATAGGCACAAAAACGCAGTTTTCGGGCTTGGGGTTCACGCCGACGGGGGAGCTATGAGTATTCCCCGGTCAGCACGCGCGACGCCTATATGTCCTAGTACTGTAACGCACCCAACGTAGGCCTTCACACCTGCCTGCTGCCCTTCTTCGACGCCGGTGTTAATTGCTAAGTGGATTGCTTGATGAGGGGCAGTTTCCTGCGAGTAGAAGTTTTGGATGAGGGCGGAGTAGGTGTTCAGATTCGATCCGGTCGAGTACCTACATCGCGATGTGTTAGCTCCTTAAGTTCTATCGGTCGAATAATAATGACGCGCACCATCCAACTATAACCTCCTTCGGGTTGACCTTGTGGTGGAGGTCGTACATCGTCCGATGGTACTCCATGTCCACGGCGACCTGCTCGGCCGTCTCGCTATGCAGCACTGCAAACGCCGAGCGCACTTCCACCTCGCCGTTCTCTGAGCGCGTTCCAAGAAGCGTCCCAATCACACGGTCCTGGGCATCGTTCCTCCGCAAGTAGTGGTCCAGAATCGAGAACAGGGCTACCGGGTGGACGGTCACAGAAGTCGGGGTGCGTCTGTGCGATCGCGCGTCAGATTACCATCGTTTCCGCCCAATGATGCGACGTGCGTGCATACCCTGGCGTAGAAATGAACCCAGGCGCGACATTTTGCAAGTAGATTGCGGAGGAGGGTGGGCCGAGCGGCATTTTTGGAGGGTATGCGGAGGATGAGGGCAAGGAGAGCACGGCGGAGTGGATGCGCACGAGACAAGCGCCCTGGCCGCCAAAAAGTTGTCGGCAACGCCCGACAGCACCCTCAACGCCTCCTCCACGTCGTTCTGTCATCCCTCCATCCACCAAAATGCCTTCGGAAGAGACAAAGGTGTGCAACTTCCGGACAACGAACGGCAGGACACAACTCACAACGCATTGCAGGAGAGAATCATCAAGGCTGTCGACCTCGCTCGTGTACGTCGGCGACAGCTGGCTTCGGATGTCATCGCTGTGCTCACCATTCCATGTCCACGCAGGTCGTCGCCCACTATGCCTGGATTCCGTTCATCATCTACGTCGGTTACACCAGGAGCAACCCTCAACCCTCGCTGATCAAGTACGTGGTCTGTCCTGAGTCGCTCGTGCTGTTGCTGACCCCCTCTGCAGGCTCATTAGCCCTCTTGCATGATCCTAGACGCATCTGTATATATACTACTTACGACCAGATAATTCGAGTCTCTCCCTCTCCTCACTCCACTGAACGCAACCCTGAGATGGAATATGTTGGAGGTGAGTTGTCATTCTGTTTCGACGACGGTGATTATATACGTCGTGGTGGCAATCGTTGCGATGCTCCGACACCCGCTCTCGCTGTAACCTCCTCGTTGTACGGTTTATGTGAGCAGCGTTATTGTGAGGATACGACAAGGCCAGATATGAGTTCTCCTTTCGTTATATTCCAAGGATTCTTGCGCATGGATCGCTCACGCTCTTTCCACAGCGTGCAACTTGAGTACGATTACGTATAGTACTAGCAACGAGACGAAACGACAGCAACGACAGCAAAGAGAACTAAGCAGTAGTATCATTACAAGTACACCCTCCTCAAGTCCGCAGCACCCGTAATCCTCTTGCAAATAGGGCAGAGTTTGGTCGATCCTAAGCAGCGAAGCCAGCATTCACGACAGCAAGTATGCCAGCAGCCAGTCGACACGGTAGGTTCGACGTATGGGTCTAAGCAAATACGACACAGCAGTGACGTCGACGAGGATACCTTCGTCGATTCCTGTGCGAGACAACGTCAGCTCTCTGAGGTTTCTTCGCGGAACCACGGCATTGAGCTACTGACCAACAGCCGGACCTTGTTTTCTAGGGCACGCACTAGAGCACCCTGGTCGCCTGCTCTCCGCGCAAGCTCAACCGCCACATCAGCTTGCTCAATGTCGCTGACGCCCATGACTTCCTCCATGGTCCGCTTTGCCTCCTCGACCCGCTTGCGCACCACCTCGCCCTGCGCTGCCAGGTCTTTGAGCGTCACCTCCTTCGGGTCTACTGGTGAGGCCTCCCCTGATGCGTCCCCAATATCGACATCCGCCTCGGTCCCTGTATCGGACGCTGTGTCTGGCGGCACCGTCCCCGTTCCCAGTATGTCGTCCTCGGTAAATTGAGGTGCGCCGAAAACTGCCTCGTCTTCGCCATCAATGTCGATCTCTTCATCGACGTCTTGTGCATCTCGCTTCGGGATGTCAAAGCCAACGCCTGCGCCCACTTTCAATCTTCCGACCCTGACAATCGCATCCAAGACGGAACACGTACCTCTGAAGCTCACTCCTTCCATCACGCCGGGTATCAAACCATCCTCCCCTTCAACGTCGATGTCGTAGTCTCCGTCCACATCCGCACTTCCTCGCCGACTCAGCCTCCGCTCCTCTTGCTCGTTCGTCAATCTCACATGAGCCAAGCAAGAGTCCACGTGCGCCTCCACGACGTCAATGTCTCCCGGTACCATCTTCCCGCACACTGGACACAGAGTGCCCTCCTCATCTCCGTCCTTGCGGCGCCTTGCTCCCCACCAGTCCTCGTCGTCGTCCTCCCGCGTCATCTCTCGCAATCGCTGGTGCCGCTGTTTGCGATGCCGCTTCAGCATGCGCAGCGTTTTCGTTGTCTGTTCCAAAGTGGCCTCGGTGGTGGACGAAGAGCCTGGTTTCATCGTCTGGCGAGCCTTCATAGCTGACCGCCGTGCACGAGCAGAGAGGCTGTAACGCCTCAACTTAAGCGGTGCGTTGCCTACGAGCGGGCAAACGACTCACCCGTCATCTGGCTCTGCCTCCCCGAGCACCTCCGTGGACCCAATGGCGCGCACAATCTCCTCCAGCCGCTCCCACTCCAGCTCAGCATGCTTCGGGAGCAATCGCAGGGGTATGGGCTCCTCGCATATGGGGCACTTGCGCGTCTCGGCGCGTTTAGCTGCAAGAGTGTATGATCGGTCGGTTAGCGCGCGTGAGGATATGCACGGGAAGTGTGTAGCACGTACGCTTCTTCACGGGCAGAGCGGGCTGCTTCTCGCGAGCGCGTGGAGACGGTGGTGCGAGAGGCGTGGTGGACGATGAGGCTTCACTCGGTGCCTCGTCCTCTTCAAGTACTTGTTGTATGGCCCGTTTCTTGCCCCTGATCGAGCGCTGTACTTCAGTCTGGTCCCTAACTGGGCGCTTGTGAGACAAACACCCACTTTGCAGCTTGGCGGATCGACATGTCGCGAGGCGGCCGGCGAGGAAATATATACGCAGTGTTTGGCAGGCCCCTTGTGCGGTTGGTGTCGACGCGAGGAGGAGTGCTCGGGATGGATTGGTATTCACGGATTTGGATGTCAGTCAAGGCGGGGAAACGCGAGACGCGCGTACCACGCAGCAAGCGCTCATCGTCTCGACGCGTTTACGTCATGTGACGAGGTAGTCGCATCCGAAATAATCGGAGTTGTGGCTTGTAATAGTATACGATTCGTTCCAATCGACCGCGTGTATGTGGTACACATTCATCGTCTGCCTAGGGGAGACAAATCGACCGCCGGATTTGCAAAGCACTGCGACGTGCAGGCGTGCATAATCTCTGCATGTATCACTCCTATCGAAACTTACGAAATACAGGTGGAAACTCCGAAACATGATTACAGGACTGTATCGAGAACTCGCAAGAGAGTCAGAACGAACGACACGAATCGTCACTCAGGATATAGTGACGGCATACGTTCACGATGAGTGGGAACTGATACAGGCTAAAGCCGTGCCAAAGGGCCGCGCTCAGGACCGAAAGGAACCCTTGATGATGTCGGCAGCTTTTGTAGGATTGTGAGTAGACTGACATTGATTGAACGACAAGTACTCACCCTGCTCAGCAATCGC
Source organism: Cubamyces lactineus (assembly GCA_022376465.1). Classification (NCBI taxonomy): domain Eukaryota; kingdom Fungi; phylum Basidiomycota; class Agaricomycetes; order Polyporales; family Polyporaceae; genus Cubamyces; species Cubamyces lactineus. The sequence goes on from JACDTU010000003.1 coordinate 1,425,567, forward strand.
GTAGACAGTCGCTACGGTGAGATATTTCAGTGCAGTACATAGCAGCCACAATGAACGTAACTTACATTGAGGATGCGCAGCGATGTGGAGAGGAAGAATCGAGAGATCAACCACACGCAAATTCTTCGTCCCGTAGACCTGACACAAGATGAGTGATTGTCACCCAGCATCGGAAGTTCCAAGACCTACCTTGAGTCGGGGATCTACGACTCCACCGTTCTCCTTCGGAAGCATGGAACAGGACGACGAAGTATCTGGGGTGCCATGCGGGCTTAGTGAGATTGATTCACATGCATTAGGAGCGACACCCACGCCAGGTAGTACTCATGATCTTCTTGAGCCAGCCTATAACGTGATGGACACGTGTGAGTCAACCGCCATCCCAATAGCAGGAAGTACAGCTACATACCCGCGATCTCTTCATCTGTCTGCACGTCGGGGCCAGGATTCAGTTCCTTGGCTTCAGTGAGAGTTAGCAGGGACCGTCTCTTGGGAACAAGGTGGTGCGTACTGGTCATCTCCTTGAGAGGCGAGATGTTCCTAAGGCTCCTCGCGAATTTAATCATCTCGACCCAGACTTGTAAATCTACAGCGTACATAGATCATCAGCGACATCCTGTCAACTCATATACAACTACATACCAACTTCCTCCTCGAAGTAATGAGGATCGAACTCCGGATCCGTTGTAGGATCCTTGGAAACAGCATGCTGCACGATATCAGTATTTAGTACGATATAGACGCGCAGTGAGCAGGCATACAATGGTCCCTCGAGAGAACGGGTGGTTCAGCGCGACATAAAACGAAATGTAACGTTTCCCTTTCTCCGGTGGGTCTATATACAGCGAATCAGTTAGCGAGAGGCGAAACGCCGATGAGAGGTGACGCACTTGGCCGCGAACACATTCCAGGGAAGCTGATGAATTCACATCCAGCACCGTCACGAAGGCGCTCGAGAGAGATCTTGTATTGCTCCAGCAAGCCGGGAGGATAACTGTTCGCGTTCCTCATCACCTTGTCCTCCGCAGCCTTGATGATCGCTGCCGCCCTTGGACTGATCTGGTCCAACTTTGCGAACGTGAACCCGACGATCCCTGTGGTGAATATACCAGAACCCTTGGAGCTTTGCACGGGGAATTAGCCAGAGGCTAAACATCAAGCAGATGCAGTACATACTGTAAATCAAGATGTTGCTGGAATGCTTCAGGATCCGCCAGGAGGTCCATCGTCTGGAACTCGACGTCGTCACGGAGTTCTACCAGGAAATCAGTTGGTGAGTCATTGGCAACGCATTTGCAGACGTACCAAAACTGACCGCCGAGAGAATATGTTCTTGGACATTTCTCCCGACCCCAGGAAGATCGACTTTCGTTGTGATGCCAAGTTTGCGGAGGAGATTCGGATTCCCGATACCGGAGAGCTCTAAGATTTGAGGGCTCTTCAACGTGCTACGGCAAACAGATCGATCATGCATTGCACATAGAAGATCGCACAACATACGCACCCTGCGCTCAAGATGACTTCCTTGTTGGCGTGCACGGTATACACCTGACCTTTGTGTTCGAACTCGACGGACTCCGCCTTGAACTCTGCCTCCTGGTCGGAGGCAGGGACGACCCGGTTGACATGCGCTGATACCAGTACCGCGAAGTTCGGGCGGTCCTTGTTCGGGAGGTAAAATGCCTTACGCAGCAACCTGGCGTCAGCGTCTGCATGCTCACTCTCCATAACACGACTGTGCTTACAGACGTGGCATATGTGCGCGTATGCGTCTTGAGGTCGTACGTACACGGTGCAAAGTATGTGCCGACGGGCTGGAAACAGTGGCGTCAACGGGAAAATGGCGCTGCTATCCTGACGATAGTAACGTACATCGCCATTCATCTGCAAGTCAGCAGATCACTTAGCTCTATACGCATTACGTTCCGTCAATGACCTACCGGCCTGGCGGCGAGCGGAATCCCCGCATTGAGGATTGTCTAGGTTACTGTCAGCGTCGCGGTTTCAAATACGAGTAGCACGGTTGTGCAAGACCTCTTGCACGTTCAACTCCGCTTTGTCTATGGTGGGTGGATACGCTACTCCAAGTGGCCCTAGAAACGGGCTGTTCATATGGCCGTTTTCATTCAGAGACGCATACTCACCGTTTTTACCAAGATCCCACGTATCAAAATTCATTTTCAGCTTTCGCCTGATCTCCTCGCTTGGCGGGGTGAACCTGGGGGGGGGGGGGGGAGAACATGAATAAGTGAATATAATAGCGGTCCACGAATAGCATACCCCTCAGTTCGTTGGATGTACTTCTCGTAATTCTTCCATTTCCACCCGGGATTACCCAATCGTTCGAGGTCTACGCAACGTCATCATATGCATGTTGAAACATAGGGCAGGCCTTACCGTCGATGTCCGCGCCAGGAGGCTTGATGTAACAGAGGAAGTTGATGGCAGAACTTCCTCCCAAGCCTTTACCTCTACAGGGGAGGATTTACTGTGATGGTACAACTTGAGAACGACGCATATACTCACCTCTGCCAAACATGTGACACATCTCCAGTCAACTTCTGCTTGATCTTTGGTACACAACTCAACCTCAGTGCCGCAGCTAGGTTACAGTGATCAAAAGACGAACCGTTTCGTGATTCCACGAGTACTCGGGCCTCCCGAAGTGGCTACCATAGGACGCTGGGCGGACTGTGGAGGGACCAATTAGCCTGGCCGACCGGGATCACCACAACGATGGCGACTGACGAATCGCCATATCGTCTATATTAGCTTCGCCAGCCTCCAAGACGAGAACCGTGGTGTCGGGATCCTCAATAAGCCGCCCAGCCAGAGTTAGACCAGCTGTCTAAGGGGTGCAGATATAGTTGAGCGTCGCTTCCTGTGTCCTCGAAGTTGCGTCACTCACACCTCCACCTGTTCGTCGGGGTAACCATCCGAGTGAGCGATCAAGGAGGCTGCTGAGAGATGTCGAGAGAGCGACGTACCACAGATGACATAATCGAAGGACCTATCCTTCACGTCGTCGATAGTGGTAGACATGATATCTCAGAGGGCGAGGATGGACGACAATATGGATGGAGGTGGTTGTGCGGGAGAGAGTCAGGACCGAGACTTGGAAGGGCATGCACAAACGGGCAGGGGGTTTATATATGAGCATCTGAGCTACCGCCAAAGGGGTGCGCCCAGGGAAGCTTCACCTGCTTCTGGCTACGTTGATGGGCTGTCGGAGGTGCATTGGCAAGGAGTTCACGCCAAAGACGCGACATTCTAGGAAAGAGAGTTGCCTGATAGGGATAAACCCCGCGTACTCCGCCAAGCCTTGGTGAACGCGCTCCGGGGAGACCATAGTGATACGTGGTACCAGTATGCCCCTAGCAGCTAGTCGTACACGCGGCTGTACGTACATGCCTCCCATAGATACGTTCTCCGCAGCGTCTCGTCCAGCGCCCACCTCGGACAGTAGCGGTCAGCGTAGCGAAGATCGTCGGCGGCTCAAATGAGCCCATCATTTCCAATCACCCGGAGCTGCAACCATATACGGCGCACCACTCACCTCCTACAGACGCGTTTCATACAGCGAATGCAGCCCGGGGAGCTTGCATAGCCGCGGCCGGCCGTGAACAAATCTATACTCGTGAGCTGTTGCAGCGGGCGGCCCTTGCTTTGTCATCACGGTCAATCCATGCTGTATCTTAGGGGACCGCCCACCACATGTTTACGACTCCAAAACAATTCTTACATGGCTGGCCTGTAACGCCGGAGCTTGTCCCACGAGAAGGTCTAGCGCTTCGTCGTCCCAGCAGCGGCCGCGGTCAATCAACCAGTTCATCAACCTGCGAAGCTGATAGCATGAGAATCGCCCCTGCGCAGAAGAGAACCCTGCGTACCGTCATGAGAGCACCCACACTTCGTAGAAGCGTGTGTGCCTGTGCCGTTAAGCTCTTCAATCGAAATCGCATAGCGTTCTGGTCTCTGCCAATGAGCGAACACTAGAGGATTTCGGGGGTTGTCGAACGGGTTGTATGTGCGACCGAGCCGTTATGTGACAGTAAAGTCCGCCCGTGCATACAGGGCATTTTCTCGTCGCGACGCGAAAATCTATGCGTAGCCTGTCGGATTTTCACCTTGGCATAACACGGATGGAACGGCGCCGGGACTTATTAGACAACGTCTCATGATACAGTACGTGCCAGTGTGCCATGCACAGTAGCATGCCGCATCAGCTTCCTTCGTTTACTGGCATGCGTGCGCGTCCCGGCACTAGTTCTAGTGCTGGCGACGCCCAATTCTGATAGAAGTTGTCTTGTACAGCGGACTTCTTGCTCTATCACTGGGCTGCCGAGGATGTCAAAGCCATCTAGTGTGTATCCGTGCGATGAAAAGCGAGTACTAGGAAAGAGAGATGCCATGGTCGACGGCCGCAGTAGTAGTACTGGCATAGCTAGCTATTGGAGCGGTGGCAGCTTGAGTTTCCCATCAAGCGCGCGACAGCTGAGTTGGCGATTTATCACCAGCGCCACAATACAAGTCCTCGCCTCGGGTGAACGCCACCACCCGCCACCGGACGCAAAACTCCCTGTGGCCCTCCACAAGGTGAACTCGTTACAAATTCGATTGGAAACGACGGCTGGCTGACTTTAGACTCTCTTGGCGTTCCTGATTTGAACTCCCCTAATACGCCCTCGGCGTACTGACGACCATGACGACCGCGCTTGGGCTATTCATTCATAAATGATACAACTTAATGCCCTGGAGATAAAAGTGCAATGTGAGAAGGTCACCATTCCTAAGGTATTATTGTATGATTAAGTTGTACAGGTTGAATAGTATTCCGGAGCGCCTCCAAGACCAACCTCTCCTTCTTCCCCATTCAACCCTACGGCGGCCGGTCCCCACGGACATACCTTCTCGAACTTGATACCGGTGGGCAACACCGTCTGGCTAGTTCTAAGCAGCCGCGGCGGCTACTTGAGGTTGGAACTTCCCCTTGATGATATCCGCAGCTATAGCACAGATGTCAGTCACCGCCTTGGCATCTCAAGTTGCCGTGAGCAGACCCGCCGTACCTTGCTCAGCGATGCCGTAGACCATAGCTTCCAGCAGCGTCGTTAGGCCGAGTAACACGGAGATGACGCCAATGAAGTCTTACCTTGCGTGTGAGCTGCGAAATGCAACGGCACGACTGATAGATCGACGACACGCAATTTCTCGGTGCCATAGACCTGAACTGTTATCAGCAATGCCGTGCTTCGTGTGGTTCCCACTGTCGCGACAGAGTGACGCACCTTCAGCTGAGGGTCGACAACTCCGCCGTTCTCTTGAGGCAGCATCGAACAGGAAGACGCGGTATCTATGTCACACGATCAGTCAACATATGTTATATGAAGAACCTGAGGGCATACTCACGCCAAGTGGTCGACATGACGGTTTTGATCCACGCTACGGGGGGATGTCAGACGAAGTTGTCAGGCGACCTAGCGAGACGTACCAGCAATTTCCTCATCAGTCTGGATGTCCGGACCAGGGTTGTATTCCTTCGCTGCGTACGAGCGTGAGTCAGTGCTCTCTACACCAGATTGTCCGGACCACGTACTGATCATATCCTTCAAAGGAGAAACGTTCTTGAGGTTCCGCGTGAACTTGACCATCTCCACCCAGACTTGGAGGTCTACATATGCGGCGGCGTAGCGCGAATGAGTACAAGAACCATGCAACGTAGGGATACGACTTGCCAATCTCCTCTTCAAGGTAATGTGGGTCGAATTCCGGATTCACTGCAGGGTCTGAAGAGACCGAGTGCTGGCCTTAGGCGTCAGTACATTGGTTGAACTGGACTATGACGCCGTAACGCACGATGGTGCCTCTGGAGAACGTGTGGTTCAGCGCTACTACCATTGAGACGTAACGCTTCCCCTTCTCAGCGGGTCCTTGCTTGTGGGTCAGTGTCGGGACTACCATGGAACCACAGGCCAGGAGAGGACGTACTAGGATAAGGGGTCATCATCCCAGGGAATATGATGATCTCGCAACCTGCGCTGTTCCGCAGGCGATCCAAGGATATCTTGTACTGCTCTAGCAGACCTGGCGGATAGCTGGCCGCATTCTTCATGATCTTGTCTTCGGCGGCCTTGATGATCTCGTCAGCTCTAGGTGTGATTTGATGGAGGGTCGCAAATGTGAAGCCTGTGACGTTCGTCGTGAACAGGCCAGCCCCAGCACGGCTTCATGAGCAGTCAGTTGTCAAGACGGTCGACATACGGTGACAGGATGATGATGCGTACTATAGATCGACATGCTTCTTGAGAACATCGGGGTCGGCCAGGATGTCATATGTATCGAACTTCACGTCGTTGCGAAGCTCTAGCGATGTACATTAGCACTACGCGAGCCAAACATGAGGGATGCGGACGTACCGAAGCTGACCGCCACGGTCATATGCTCCTGCACGTTGCGCCCTACGCCTGGTAGATCGACCTTCGTTGGGATGCCGATCTTGCGAAGCACGTTCGGGTTGCCGATACCAGATAGTTCCAAGAGCTGCGGTGTCTTCAGGGCACTGTGTGGAAATATCGGTGAGAACCGACTAGTAACAGCACGATATTCCGACGGATCCTGTACCCCGCGCTGAGAATGATCTCCCTCTTCGCCCGTACAATGTAGACCTTGCCGTCGTACTCGAATTCAACCCGCTCTGCGGTGAACACAGATCCACTCTCAGAGGACGGTAGGATTCTGTTGACGCGCGCTGCAACGAGCACGGTAAGGTTTGGGCGGTCCTTGATGGGTAGATAGTACGCCTGGGATTCGGAGACGGAGTTGAGCGACGATGAGGTGTATCGGGAGGAGACTCACGGTAGTTGCGTAGGATCGCGTGTTCGTCCTCACGTCATAGTTGCAAGGAGCGAAGTACGTCCCGACGGGCTGGTTAAGATGACATTGGCGTCAGCGGGTAGCGCAGTTGTTTCGCGTTGACAGCAGACACGTACGTCGCCGTTTGACTATTATCATGAGGTCAGCCAGAGTTCAGCGGCGCACAGTCATCCGAGTCACTTACGGGTCTTGCGGCTAGAGGTATACCAGCGTTGACCATGGTCTGATACGCCCACATGCAGATGAGTCAAGGGGCATAGTGATACGCAACCCCGACGAACCTCTTGCAACTTGAGTTCCGCTTCTTGCATGGTTGGGGGATAGCCAATAGCTAGCGGACCTGCCGTCCATGCAATATCAGAGTAGCTCCCATCAGAGTCGTAGTACGCACCCTGTGTCCCCAAGTCCCATTTATCGAAATTCATATGCATGAGTTTTTGCTGCTCTTTGGGCGGTGGTATGAACCTAGAGATCAGGCGATGCGCTGAGCTGACGGTTAACCGAAGTGATTGTCGTAGGACTTCACGTACCCCTCAGTGCGACGGATGTACTTCTCAAAATTGTCCCAATTCCATCCCGGATTTCCTAGCCTCTCAAAATCTACCTTTCGAGTCAGTTACCTGTCGCATAGAAAGAGCGGGTTATCCCGAAAACGGTCGCCCTCACCGTCGACTTCGTCTCGCGCAGGCTTCACCCAGCACATGAAGTTGATGCCGCTGCTGCCTCCGAGACCTTTACCCCTTAAGCACCGATGAATCTCTGGACACAGTGATCGTAGCGCATGGACATACCTGAACCATTTGTACGTCGTATCATTTGATCCTTTCTGTTGGATCTGGTGAACATCGCCGTCAGGTGACTAAACCCCTTCTTCAGAGTACATTGGCTCTCTTAACCGTTGTGTAGTCCCACGCACACTGGGGGTTCCCAAACAAGGCGGAGTAAGTGGCTGGGCGTACTATTCGCGACGACTTGGTGAGCGGATCAATGGTCCGTTTTTGTGAGGAGAACTCACAAATATCTGCAAGGCCAATATTCGCTCCGCCCGCTTCTAGAACGAGGACGGATACGTTCGAGTCTTCGCTCAGCTGAGCAGCGAGTGTGAGACCCGCGGTCTGAAAGGCGATATATTAGGACGACGAAATACATGTCGCACAAACTGGCAGCTACGTACACCTCCACCTATAAAGCGAGCAGAGATGAGTACCACATCGTACTATGTGGGAACAGGTGAGGAACGTACCGCATATAATGTAGTCGAAAGCTTTGTCTGCCACGTCCTGAATGGTTGCAGTCATCGTTAACAAATAATGAGTTCAGATGGAATGGGACTTCTGCTCGCGCATGGGGAGGTAATATTTATACCACTGCGGGCTACCACTTGTTGAAGGGGCTATACGCGGTTTTAGGAGCCCTTGGGCCGCTGCACTCCAGTATCACAGCAATCTCAGGGGATCATCACGCTGAGAATCTTTGCGACCGCGACTACCCGGTGGTAAGTTACAATGGGCCTCAGGCGTCGAGTCAATGCACAGCAGCAGTGCCGTTGCGAGACTGACATGACCGGTTTAACCGGATTCCTTCACCTGTTGATAGGAGTCCATTCGCAACGTAGGATATAGCTGTTACTGTTCAACGGGTTTGATCCTGACAAGTTACAAGTACTCGCTACAACTGAACGAGAATGAGCGCATCAGGTACTCGATGAACAAAATCCTGATTGTGCCACGGCTCACCATATGCTTCAGACATGCGCGCTTTTGTCCCACCCGTAGTCTCCGGCAGTGTTTCACCCATCGGGAGGGGATGTGACGCGAAACTGCACTCTGGGCATCGTTTCCCCGTCGGGAGACCTGGACATGTTTCAGCGCAGTACGCGTGGAGAGGGAGCAACCGGGAAAGTGCAACTGAGATTCAAATGAGATGAGACTTACAGTACATGGGCACACCGCATACATACATACATACCACATACTTCGACTACTAGTACTTGCTCATAGCCGTCATGACTTGCTGTGCAAGAGGAAAGTCTCTGGAGTGATTTGTCTACGTCCAGACGCACCTGAGCTGCCTGAGCTACTCAACACTCAGTACTTGCCTGGTGGATAGCGGTAAGAGCACTGTGCGCCTGTTCAAGTACCTCCTCTCGCACCGATGTAGACGCCCACTATCCTGGCGGCGATGAATCACCGCGGCGTGTGCAGCGCTACGGTACCACTTTGTTGACCTTTCACTTCTGCTTGCTACCACCGCGAATATCTGACGCGTGCAGCTATGACACGAATCACGAACACCCCAGACTCGCGCTTCGACTTCTGAACTCATTAGTACAGGTCCTCTGCGCAAACATGCCCCGGCGCGGCGGACTCAAGACGCCAATACAACTTTGAGCAACTAGTACTCCAGGGGCAGACGTCGGTGCGCCTCCAGACCTGTCGGTTGAGGTGCGCAGGAAAGTGGACTTCACACCCCCTCTTCCTTCACGATGCAGCCGTGAGTGATGCGACTGGCAAAAAGGAATACTCTGAGTGCTGATGGGAGCGTTCCCAAATCGAAATGAATCGCAAAGTGTAGTTGACGCGCTTCGCATTTTCCACCGGTTGATCCGCTTGCGAGAAGCCGATTCCCTTAGAGCAGCATATTCGCAGTAAGTTGTTATGTGGTCTGCGAGCTGACGGGAGTTCTGGGTAGTGAACTCAGAGCATGCCAGTGGTTCGCACGCAGGTTCATGCAACTTGACTTCGCGCTGTCCGTCGGCCCGTTGCTGCTGCTACTACTAGTTCATCAACACATAGGCGCAGGCAATGATCCAGATCACATATGTACATGCTAGCCCATGTGGCTTTCACGAACCAGTCGTGAGTACTGAGCCGCATAAAACCGTTGTTCATTTTCATCTATTGCGCTGACGTTCGGGAAGATAGTCTGATACAGGAAAATCCAGCGGTCTGTAGACCATCGCGTGTCCATGACGCTCCGACCTCGGTGCACATTACCCCGCCTTCTATGTCATCTGGTCGCCCCCACTCGAGGTATCCGGCATGCTGACTCCCTGCCACTGGAGACTTCTCCGGGTATACGTTTAGGTGTCAATAGAAGCTAGACTAGCCCAGCACGTAGTATGCTCGGTATAAATGCCCATGTCCACGCATCAGAGGCAGTGGGTCGAACTGAAGCACAATGTTCGCCCTCTTACCCTCCTTGCTGCTCTTGTTTTCTTGCCTCGCGAACGCGCTGACGTACAAGGGCGCCGACATCTCGTCGCTTACTGTGGTAGAGAATGCCGGCGTGCACTTCACCGACAACGGCCAGGTGACGCCCTTTGAGACCATCATACGAAACCACGGGGCGAACACTGTGCGCGTCCGCGTCTGGACCGCCGGCCAGTACAACCTGCAATATGGACTCGCGCTGGCAAAGCGTGTCAAGGCTGCGGGCCTGACACTCGTCGTCGATCTGCACTACAGTGATACATGTACGTGTTCCCGTTGCGCGGAATCTCTAGGGCTGTCTCACACTCAATTGAACTGTTACTTCTAGGGGCTGATCCTGGCCACCAGGCTATCCCTGCAGGGTGGCCAACCACCCTTGACGGACTGAACACGCAGATCTGGGAGTGAGTGGGCGATGCAACCGAGATCGCCTTGCTCTGCCTGACCCACACATGTCTCCAGGTACACGCAGAACGTCGTACAATCGTTTGCAAACCAAGGCACCCCCATCGATATTCTGCAGGTAACGTATCCCTTGGTACGACACGCCAGTCTAAGCTCAACTTGTGCCGTGCAGGTCGGGAACGAGATCAACGATGGACTGCTGTGGCCGGTCGGCAGAATCTCGGTCAACGGCATCAATCCCGTCTCCCAGTTGCTGCACTCCGCCATTAACGGAGCAAAGTCGGTCGGAAATCCCAAGATCCTCATCCATCTCGCGAACGGATGGGATTGGTCTGGGCTGGACTCGTTCTTCGGGAAGGTCTTCATCCCCGGCGCGCTGTCCGCTGACCAGGTCGACATCATCGGCGTGTCGTTCTACCCGTTCTACGACTCGGGCGCGACGCTTTCGGCGCTGCAGTCGTCTCTGACGAACCTCGCGAACACGTTTGGGAAGCCTATCGTCGTGGCCGAGACGGACTGGCCTGTCAGCTGTCCGGGCGTGCATCTCACGGAACCAAGCATCGCCGTGTCAACCAGCGGCCAAGAGACGTGGGTGAACGATATCAAGAACATCCTCGCCTCTCTACCGAATGGTAGAGGACAAGGAATCTGTACGTATCGCCGCCCAGCGGTGAATGTGAAGCGATAAGTAGTTATGCTGACTCGGACTTACAGTCTACTGGGAGCCCGGTTGGGTCGGCAGTGCTGCTCTCGGGTCGGCGTGCGCAGTGGGTGTCTAGCTTGTTAGCTCACCTTCTCAGAAAAATCTGACATGCTTGTCCTCCGTTCTAGGACAACTTGCTCGTTTCATCTAACGGAGCTACTCGGGATTCGATCAACATCTTCAGTCAGGATATGTAATCAGGCAGCGAGAATTTTCGCAGAGCCTTGCGCAGTCGCGACATAGGACATGTATATGATTTTCTTCGCCTTGAACCATGCCGCACTGCATGTTCCTGTGTGTGCAATTGTAATTCGTACGAAACAGGAGGGCCTCTATGTCGGCCGAGTGAACTGTCGTGGTCACGGTACCGGTGCGCACGGCAAAGCGCTTGACGGTTTGAGTCGGAAGGCGGCCCGGTCTGCTACGAGCATGGGATTTGCGCCGTATCTGCGCGCGGGCTCACCGGATCTGCCATGGCGGTTGGATCCGCGGGCGCTTAGATGCGATTGCTCCAGCATCCAGCGGGTCGGGCGGCGGAGCACCCAAAAGCCACCCATCCTCTCCTCCGTCCGCTGCGCACCTCTCCTGTTTCACTCGCGGCCCTTCCTAGACGGGTTTCTGCTTTTTCAGGTACACTACTTCCCTCTAGACTCACCTGGCATGCGATTCTCGAGTCTGCGGCCTTACGCAACTGCGTCGGTACAGCGTAGAACATCCGCGGGGCTTGTGCGTCACCATAGAGCCCTCGCGCGCGGCGGGGTAGCACGATCTGGGGTCGTGCAGAGATGCCGGTACAACTCCTCGCTCTCGCTGCAAAGGGACAAGCAGTACAGTGGTGGTAGAGAGCTGCACGTTAGAGATGCGCCTTTGCCAGGCTCGAGTCAAGCGTCGCAAGGTGCGCAATTCAGTCTATGGGCGCCCTTTCTCTCACACTCACATGGGAGCAGAGACGACATCACCTTTGCAGCAATACTACAGGCTAGTCGAGTCAGGGACACTTCGTAATGACGACCACCAAGAACGGATTATCAAGAAATTGCAGAGACTGCACAACGATCTTGTGCATTATGAGCCACCTAATATCTCCCATACGCCAGCTTCCAATTCTTTAGTGAGTGCCAGGGCTAGCATTTATAGCTCGCTTGCAGACTCATCGTTTATCCAGATATCCCGCTTGTTTACTCGTCAAATCGGAGCTTCCCCCGTTGTGCCTGTCGAGAATGCGCCCAAGGGGCTGTATCTCTACGGCGATGTCGGTACGGGGAAGACGATGCTCATGGACCTCTTCTACAATACACTACCCCCACATATCAAGCGCAAGCGGCGCGTACACTTCCACGCATTCATGATCGACGTGCACAAGCGCGTGCACGCGATGAAGGCGAAGCTTGGGGCGCGTGGAGGTGACCCCATCGAGCCTGTTGCCCGGGACTTGGCTCAGGAGGCATATGTCCTATGCTTCGACGAGTTCCAGGTGCGGTGAGCGTCAGGATACTTGTCAGTATGCCATGAGCTGAACGGCGATGCTGCAGGTCACAGACATTGCCGATGCAATGGTGCTGCGACAGCTCTTTGAGAAGCTGATCCACTACGGTGTCGTTTGTGTGATAACCTCCAAGTAAGTATACAGTGCGGCCACAAAACATCGGGTACGAACTAACCCTCTCTTAGCCGTCATCCAGACGAATTGTACAAGAACGGCATACAGCGCCAAAGCTTCATTCCCTGCATCGAGCTCCTCAAGGAACGACTTGAAGTGACGGACCTCGACTCGGGCACAGGTCGGTCAGAGTCGCTACTCCCAAATTCCCAGTGCTTATACTTTCGCAGACTACCGCCGTATACCCCGAACATTATCTCATGTCTACTACGATCCCATCACTCCCGAGAACAGAGCCGAGTTTGACAAGATCTTCAACGCCTTTACGTCGCACTCCGACCAACCGCTTGTTTGCAATCGCAAGTTGCACGTTTGGGGCCGCGAGATTCTCGTACCAGAGAGCACCGACTCGGTTGCCAAGTTCAATTTCCTGGACCTATGCGGCAAGCCCATGAGCGCGGCGGATTACATCGAGATCACGAAGAACTTTGGGACCATTTTCGTCACCGATGTTCCCAAGATGAGCCTCAGCCAGAAGGATATGGTTCGTTAACCTTGTTCCTGTTGTGACGTCTTAATTGACTGTCCGTATTAGGCGCGGAGATTCATCACATTCATCGATGGTGCGTTCTTGTCACTTTGCCGCCGGCACTTTATTGACATGGCTCGCGATCATAGCTTGCTACGAGAGCAAGGTGAGTTGTTTTTGCGTACCCTTCGCGAAGCGCGGAAGGCTCATTTCATCATATCTTCACACCCGCAGACCAAGCTATTTGTGCTGTCAGAAGCTCCGATTTACCAAATCTTCTCAGACGATCCAAACGCTAAGGGTAGCGAGATCTCTGACCACATGCGCAGTGTCATGGACGATCTGGTAGGCAATGTCAATCTCTACGGTTTTGCCAAACTAACCCATCATACGTGCACACACACATAGGGCCTCTCGAGCGACATCATCGGCACTAGCTCGATGTTCACCGGAGACGAAGAATTGTTCGCGTTCGCACGGTGTTGTTCCCGCCTCGTCCAGATGGGCAGCAAAGAGTGGGCGGAGACCGCGTGTGGCCGGTGACATCCGAACATCACCACCTACTGTCTCAATATCCCGCATATCTACGCATGCTGCATTATTGCTTTTGCCGTTGGCTGCGCGACCAGTCGCTTGCTACACATCAGACTTGTTTATCGTAATACACTGTACTATGACTATGGGCGTATCTCCCAACGCGGCTGCGGCTGAACTTATCGGGGCGTGCCTGACATCATCTTGAACTCTAGCCCCCTGATATAAGAAGACGATAGATAGCGTTCGCCACATAAGCTCCCAGAACAGATATCGGCCTACCGCAGTTAGAGGCTGACGCGTACTCGCACTACCACGACTGGCAACTAGCGCCAACGTCCTCTCAGATCCGCTTGACATTTTTTCCGCTTTTGGGTGTGTATCCAAGTGTACGATGGCGCTCACACGCTCGGCACCGTTCCGACCAGCGCTTCTTGTCGTTGACATGCAGGAAGACTTCTGCCCTCCCGTGAATACCAGCCCTCCCGCATACTCTCTCCATCGTTCGCATTGCTAACCACGATGCATTGTATCATATAGAACGGGTCGCTCTCCGTCCCGGGAGGGCGGGACATCATCCCAGTCATTAACGAGCTCCTCCATCTCCCTTTCGTCCTCAAGATCGCAACGAAAGACCACCACCCGCAGGACCACGTCTCCTTCGCGTCCAACCACCCCGACGCGACACCCTTCGTCTCAACGTGCACGATCACAAACCCCGCGAACCCCGCCGAGACGTACGAGACGCGGCTCTGGCCAGACCACTGCGTCGTCGGCACCCCGGGGAACGCGCTCGTCTCCAAGCTCGACGCGCGCGCTGTGGACGCCGTCGTGCTCAAGGGCACAAACCCGCGCGTGGAGATGTACTCGGCGTTCCGCTCGCCACTCCGCAACCCCCCGCTGCCGAGCGCGGTGAGCGAGCTCGAGGGGCGCTTACGCGCGGCCGGCGTCACAGACGTCTTCGTCGTCGGCCTCGCGGGCGATTATTGCGTCAAGTGCACCGCGCTCGACGCGGCGGAGCTCGGGTTCCGCACGTATGTCGTCGAGGACGGCGTGCGCTCCGTTGGTGGGGACACTGCGTGGGCCGAGACTGTGGCTGAGATCGAGAAGGCGGGCGTGAAGGTCGTGCGTGCGACTGGGGAAGAGGTTGAACGCGTGAGGGCTCGCGCAAAGTGGGCCTCGACGAGCGGATACACCGCGACTCTTGTGGCGGTTGGATGTGGGGTGCTCGCGGTGGGCGTCGGGTATTTACTGCCTCGCTTCCTCCGAATCTGGAGGACGAGAGATTGAGATGCGGATCTGTCATATTTCTTCAGGGCTGTTGTTGACATTTTATCCGGAATTTTACATCGTATACGCCGCTTACCGGATTCCGAGCAGTCGTCTTCCCAAGAAGAAAGATGCCGTGAGCACCAATGGGCATCAAATGCGTGGAGATAATCTGATACCTGTAAAATCACCCTTCCCCTCTGCACAGTCTGTTGGTCTCTTTTCGCAGTAGCCATTACTTTGCGCAAGTGCAGCGGTGGCCGGGACAATGGGAGTGTAGACATAAGGCAGCCAATCGTCCGCTCGAGGGACAGAGGAGCATGCGAAGGAGTAAAGGCTCGAACTTTGATGTCAATCGCCGTTCTTGGCAGGCTGCATTCAGCTTCCGCACGAACACTTTTGCACTTCCGCAGACTTCAGCCCACGACACTCGCTATATCGGCGAACAAATGCAACACTAGAAGATCTATAAGAGGCAAATACTCGACGCACCCTTCCGTCTTCGCCTTCATGTTGCGGCCAGACCGTTCACATCAGCCAAGCAACGCCCATAAGGCAAAATCCAAGAGAGTTCATAAGTAGCAGCATATAAAGAGAGCACAGCGAGCAGAGCGTAGGACAACGAGCAGAGCATACGAGCACAAACGCGAAGACAGACGATCGCACGGATCTCGCCGCTAGATCGCGCGGGCCTGCCGATTCCAATCACCGTAGATCGTCCCACCACCCACCACGAGCCTCCCATGTTGCCCTCCTGGCCCTCTCCACCAGCCTTCACGTACCGCCGATTTCGCGCAGAACGCGGTGCGCGTATGCCTCGAGCATCCCGGCTGGCGAACCAGGATAGTCTAGGGCAGCGGAGTACCTCGCACCGTCGACCGTGCCGCTCGCTATCCAGCCAGAGAGTGAGCAACACGTCTAACACCTCCAGCGACAGACCGACGCTGCAGCGGCTACATCGACCGCCTCACACCTTGCTTGTCTTCGTGGTAGGAATCCTCATCGCATCGTCGACCTTCTGCGCTTGAAGTGTCTAGCTCCCTTGTCCTTCTCGCACAGTAGCGGCTCTTGCGCATCCGTCTTCCGTTCGACCGCCCGTCCGCTATCGTCGTCGCTGAGATCGTTGTTGCGCTCGCAGCACACGCCCATTTAGGGCCCCTCGCCCACCTACCCATCCACCCCCATGGCAAGGTGTGGTGGGGTCAGGGAGAGAGAGGGCGGCCCAAGGCACGGCACCTCATTTCTCGTACACATAGTCGAAGTTGTCCAGCACGCCCTCCCTAGAGAAAGTACACGGATATCAAGCACGGTCCGAGGATACACCAAGCGGAGAAAACGGAGGAAAAGAGCATGGGGATAGGATGTTTGGATGGTAGTGATGAAGCATAGGCATGGGATGCGGAGAGATGGCTTAGCGGCAGCGGTTGATTGCAGGTAAGAAAGGCAAGGATAGGAGAGGGATGGCGAAGCCGCAAGAAGCGCGGGACCTCGCATGCCGCTGTGCTTGAGTGAGAAATAATAGTGTGTGCATGTGTGTGGCCGTCTCGACCCCCGCGAAAGATAGGTAGATGAGGCCCGCCGCTGGGGCAGATCCGATGATAAAAAGGACTAGCGCGTAGCCCCCTCGTCAAAGAAAAAATATCTGGCCGCTCCACCCTCGTTCCTTGGCTTCTTCTTCCACGCCTCCAGCCACCGAGCCAGCCCGCCATCGCCCCCGTCACGGATAGCCGACTGCGCCGTTAAGCCGAAGTCGGTAGGTAGGTAGGTGGAACAGGTAGGTGGTGTGGGTGAATGAGATGGGAGGGAGACTCAAAGGGAAGATCTAAAACGGCATATACAAATCGTGGATCAATTCAGATCAAGTACTTACCACTTCATCAGCGCGCTCACGTCCGCGCTCGTCTCCCGCCCGAGCACCATCTCGCTCACGACCCGCCCCGTCCCCAGGCTGAGGGAGATGCCCCAGGGCCCATGGCCAGTCGCGACGTACACTCCGCCCGCGCCGTCGTGCCCGCCCGGCTTCGCCCCGTCCCCGAGGTCGGCCTCATGCAGGCGCGTGATGATGGGCCGCCCCGTCACGCTCACCGGCCGGAAGCACAGGCCCTCCGTGCGCAGGTCGATGTCCTCGCCGCACAGCGCACGCCCGACAGCGAGCAGCCGGTCGATCTCGCTCGGATCGAGCGTCGCGTCCGTCGGGAGCTCCGGGAGCTGCGTCGACACTGGGTTCAGCCCGCCAAGCCACACGTCGCCATTCGCGCGTGAGAAGATCTCGGGGGCGAACCCCCCTGCGTTCGTGAAGATCGCGTGGCACACGCTCGACTGCAGGACGGAGTTCGAGGTTGTGGCCGTGGCCGCGTCTGGGCCAGAAGACGCCACACTGTGCTGCTTAGGCGCTCTGAGCGCTTCGCGGTTGGCGGGAAGACGGACAGGCGGCCAATGCCTGGACTTGAAAGTGACAGAGTACCCAGCGAGGTGCGTGATACGCGGGATTCTGTTCGCGTTCGGGAAGAGCGTCGTGTATACCTGTGGCGTCCAGCATCCCGCCGCGATCACGATGCTGTCGCAGGGAATGTCGACGGTGCGCGCGCGCCCGTCGGACGTTCGCGCGAGCGGACCGAGGTACTCGACGCGGATCCGCGTCACTGCGGCCGGGTCGTCCTCGTCGCGCCAGACCTTGGTTGCGCGAGCAGGCTGGTGCAGCGTCACCCCTGCCGCAAGGCACTGCTCGAGCAGAAACTCGCACAACCGACGCGGAAGTCTAGACGACCATGGGGACTCTGAGCCCCGGATGAAGAGAGAAGACGCGGAAGAGGACGTACACTTGTGCAGTGGACTTTCTGTCCGAGATCACCTGCAACGCCTCGGGCCTCGCTCGCAACCAGTGTGGCAGGTCATCTCCGTCGTGGGCACTGGCGCCCTCGGACTGGGCCTTCTCGACGACATCGCCTTCTACGACGGTTGCGCGGCTCACGTTGTTCAAGAGCCAATCTAGTCCGCCCTTGCCCTGGCTACCATTGCGACCGGACACGGGGATCTGCTCGTCTACGCTTTGGCCATCGATGCTTGCGCGCTCAGGCTCACCTCCTTCGCCGCCCGCAGAGGTGTCAGAAATGTGAATAGGATCGTCTGCAGAGGTGGCAGAGAGGGCGTCGTCGTGATCGAGGGAGTAGGAGATGCTCTCGGAGAAGCCCCATCGCGCGCGGCCGTTGTGCTTGTCCGCGAGCGCTCGATGGAGGTCGAAAGAGAGATTGCCGAGGGGCGCGATGGCGGGTGCGAACCAGTCCTTGGCCACGAAGCCAGCGGCTTTGCCAGAGGCGGAGGAGAAGAGCTCCGGCGCGGGCTCGACGAGATGGATTCTGTGTTCTGGCGGGGCTAGGAGGGTGAGAGAATGGGCGGTAGAGAGGCCGATGATGCCTGCGCCGAGGATAACTGTGGTAGGCATGAGCGTGTATGATGCCGTCTGCAGTCAGAACGCAGAGCTGGAGAAGAGGTGGCGGGAGGAGAGAGAGGGAGGATGGAGAGCGGAAGAAGACGGTAGCGGAGGCGTGATGCTCACGGAAGCCAGCGCGCGGGGATTGTGGGCTGGCAGAGGCATGCCGACGTTGGCGACATGGAGGAGAGAATACTAGCACTGTAGTTACTGCAGCTAGTCTCTCACTCTCTCGCCAATCTTCCTCTACCACAATGACCTCACTCCCGGCGTCTATCCCGGCCCTTCCATACTCCTCCCTTCCTCCCCATTGGCCGCTGCCCAGGTACTCTCCTCCGGCATTCACTCGTCCAGCCCAGGAACAGCGCGTATACTACTCTACAGCCATCTTCACCCGCCTTGATGACCATCGACAGCACCAGACCCCCCAAGAACACACCCATGATAGTTGCGCTTTGTCCGTCAAGAATACATGCTGTTGTTACACCCTTAGTTCTTCGTGACCTCTGCTGCTCGTGTCCTGTTCCCCATCACTTGTCGGCCCTCTCGCCACGCGCTCAGGGGATGCCGCTCGTCGAGCTCTTGCCCTTCGTGTCGACTGCGAAGCTGCCCTTCGCCAGATTCGCCAAGCCCTCTCCTGTCCGTATGCCCTTCCCCGACTCCTCCTTGCCCTTCTGCAGGATCTGCGTGATCACGTCCACGTCCTTGTGCGACCCAAAGACATTGTCTAGCTGCTGGTTCGATGGCTTCCCTAGCAGACCTTGCGCCCCCTGGTTCGACCAGAGCACCTGGAAAGCTGATCGATCACCCTGGAGTCAGTACTGATCCCCTTCGGCGCGCGAACCCGCGATGGCGGGCACACGATCTGATAGGCGGACACTCACAGTCGACGACTTCCGTCAATGGGATAGAGCTAAAACGTCCGAGGATACGTTGTCAGCCATGTGTTCTCATGCATCCCAGGATGAAGATGTATTACGTGTCTAGGAGGCGACATCGTCAGCACCACGTTCTTATTCACTGTAGCGAGCGATGTGTACGTACCTCCCTCTTTCCACCTCTTGTACTGCGTATGATGCGCGACGAATGACGCGTCGGTGAGCCACACGTTCTGATCTCGCCGATGGGCTGTATCGGACATACCTCTGCAGGGTTAACAATCACGATGAAGTCCTCCGTGGACTCTGGCGAGGGCTTGTAGACGACCTTGGTGAGCTCGCGGACCATGTTGAGTAGTGAATATGTGACGCGATGCGATACGATGGAGTGAGATGAGTTGAGATGAAGGCGGTCGAGAATGCGAATGGATGCGGTTGTCAGACTCTGCGTGTGCCGGACACTGGCCCCGTGCGAGGACGAGTATATGAGGGCACGCGGGAGGAGTGACGTCATGCGCACTACACCGCTCTCGCCGCTCGCGTGACATCATCCAGGCCAATCTCGCAAGCTCTCCCACCCTCTCGCCTACGCCTCCTCTGTACCGGCGCTCTCGCCATCGATGACTGTCGCTGACTCCCCGAGGGCCATCGGCCGCTGTAGACGTCGAGAGGTGCTGACTTCATCGTACCCCCGGAGCTCGCTATCGCTCCAGATCGTTCCCGGCGAGTTACGTCTCTACGCCGCTCACACGCGTACCACAGCTGCAGACGCGGAATCCCATACCGCTACGTACTACGTCTCGCGACGTTTCATGAACGCACCCCAATCCACCTCCGGTGGGTGGACTCCCGCCACGGCGTTCTCGTCACTTCCCGTATCCACCAAGGGCACAAGAGAAGGTCTACGAACGTCAGTCAACGCTGAGCTCCGAACGAGAACCTTCATTCTGTATGCTCACCTCCCGTGCGCGCATTGAAACGGTAACGCCGTCTCGGAGAGCTCATCCAGAAGCCTCTTGCATTGTTCCAGAGTGAGCGTGTCGTTGAACATGATTGCACCTGCCAAAGAATCGAATGAGCGCGAGAGAGTAGGACGAGGAAAGTCGGAGAAGGTACCCCGACAAGCTTTCGAATTGACGAGATCGACGAGCTGGCGAGGGCAGTATCGCAGTGCTTTCTGCCACCCATGCTTAGGAGACCCGCCGGATGCTTGCGAGAGGCTGTTGGGAATAGACAACCCTTCTAAACCATCGCTCTCGAGCTTGGCTAGGTAGCCCTTAATAAGATCGCGCAGCTCATCGCCAGCAAGCAGCTGAGTGAATGCAACAGTCAGATTGTGTTTGAAGCAGCATGGGTGACGAGCGACACACCTTGTCAGCAACGACCTCCGGAACGGCTTCAACAGCGACCTGTGAGTAGGGCGCCCCATCGTTGGTCTCCTCTGAGAGTGCTGCAATCTCCTGTTGCTCTGCGGAGGGAGGGGCGAATACTACTCCCCACCGCGCGAACGCCAAGCGAACCTCTCGCGACCGCACGACCATCCTTGCTTCGTGCTTCGTCAGCAGCACATTCACCGGAGGTACCACGGCCCTGGCCTGTACGCCCACAATCTCGTTCTCGTCCTCGTTCTCGCCCCCCACGCCCCGTCCTCCACCTCTACCCAAGTCCCCGAGCGGCAGGTTCGCGGCAGGCTCGCTACCGCAGCAGTCCGTACCACACGCCGTAAGGAAGCCCTCGCAAAGCGACCGCAGGAAGCGCTCGACGCGCACACGCTCGTCCGCGGCGTGCTGATCGATCAGTACGAGCGCACCCTGCTCTCGCCCACACGCACCCTCAGACCACCCCGTGCCGGCACGCGCGTCTGCGTCCACATCCGTATCTGAATCTCCGTCTCCGTCGCGTTCTCTGCCTCCGTCTGCGGAGGTGGGCGTCTGCTTCCTGGGCGGCGATGAGGCGTGGATAACGCACGCGACGAACTTCCGGTCGACCTGCCCGAGCACGCGCGCCGTGCGCAGGTCTGCGCTGGTAAAGCGGCCGATCTGGGGGGCATCCCAGCACGGGTCGGCTCGCTGGGAAGACGCGCCCCGGGGAGGCCCGCGGTCGCACGCGTGCGCGCGGAGAGCGAGGTGGTCGAAGGTGCTGGGAAGCGCGTGGATCCTTTGCTCCGTCAGCCTGTAGGCGTCGTTCGCCCTGAGCGCCTCGGCTATCCATCGAGGGGCGTTTGTGGGCGCAGACGACGAAGTTAGCGTTCCTAGCGTCATCCGGCCGCGCGCTGCGGGCCTCCTTGGGTCGTTCTCTCCCGGGTGTATTGGAGGCATGGATTGCGGGTAGGAATTACCAGTGCGCGCGTCTATAATGAACCTCTCCCCGGTCGCAGGATCCGTCCATAGAATGTCAGGGGTGGCCTCGCCCGATACGCCAACTTCAATGGCGACCTCTCGAATACTCGGTAGGGGTACTGGTGCCGTACTTGCAGAGACTACCACACCTGTTGTCCGCAGCGGGTCGCAAGAATTTCCAGTTGGCGATAGCTTCCGTCGCTTGCGAGGCGACGGACCCCCTCGATCCGCGACTTGCATTCGTCCAGAGGGAATGTTCAGGAACCCGTGCTTGACCAGAATGTTCTGTACGACAGAACCCAGAAATGCCCTCGCAGAATCCGAATTCTGGTCAATGTATTCAGCATTCGAGAAGTGACGCTGCCGTAGGAGGATGTACGTACCTGCAAGTGAACGGCTGCTTTTGCGGGTTCCACGCAGTTGTCGACGAATCGGGGAGGTATGCTTAGATTCAAGACGTAGACGGGCTTCTTCTCTGTCTTCCGAGGAGACCGACGGAGTGCTATACGTCGCATCTTCAATGTATGGGTTGTAATGGGGGTCACTAGAAGAGTCACCTACCTGACTTGGACACAGTTGTCTTTCCAAGTTCGTCGTACGCCTGTGATAAAGGTGACAAAGTCGCAGATGAAGCGGAATAGGTAGATCGGAACGCATACATTCTTGCCAAAAGAGCTGCGCGCAAATAGAGCTTCGATGTCCCGGTGAAAGTCGCATGTGGAAAGCGGATGCTTGTTGATATCTTCACGGAAGTGAGTCGGACGGTCATGCAGAGTAGGCTTTGTAGACGTACAAAGGAATTGGTAGGCCTATGTGGAGCAGAAATGAGGCCTTGCGAATCATATGAGGTCCGAAACTACGCACCTTTGAATATGCACCTTGCAGGGAGATGAAGCCTTCTATGCGCATGTCACCGCGGTTCTCGTTTATCTCTTCTATGTACTAAGAGAGTTTAGATATATAGCGCAGGTGGCACGTCATCTGCCTGTAAATCACGTACATCGGCTGTTGCTCTCCCATAGATATGCCGGAACGTTGCCAGGGTCGAGGATGTCTTGTGTCCAATACGTCAGAAGGCTCACTGAGCGTTCACAGAGGACCCTGAAGACGAACCTTGGGAGCCGTTAATACGCGCATCTTTGAGCGCGCGTGGATGCCTTCCTTCGATTTGTGGGTGCTCTCGACTGTGAAAGACACGCCTGGAAAGACGAGTGCGAATGATTCGACTTCTCTTTTAACAAGGTCGACGGTCCGGGTGGGGTTTGGATGGGAGCGCCTTCGTATCGGAAGCTAGACAGTAAGGTTCAGTTTCGTCCACATACAGTAACTCGTTTGAACGCGCATATACGGACATTGTAGAAGGCATCTCGCACGGAAACAACTGTTCCAGGAGATTCCTTCCGCCAGCGCAGCGCCGGCCCAGTGTACAAGGTTTCACCGCCCTAAAAGTATTGAATATCAAGAAGTTGTGGACCCAAATGCGGTACAATGTTGTGAACCAAAGGCAAACCTTGAGAATGATTGACCAGCTTTCACGCGAATGCTTAGTGCGCGAAGAGATCTCGAGACATGATACATCCGCTGCCGAAGCGATTGCTAATATGTAGATTTCAACGTTGAGTTTCTGAATGCTTGAACACCTCGTATACAATCACCTTCGCCCCGGAAGCCGAACGTAGTGACCTCGGCAAGCGATGCAGGTGTATAAGCTTTCGAAGTGCCTGGGCGCAAATACAATCAGCTCGACGTGTGCTCTATCAGAATTCTTCACGGAGAGTTTGATACACACCATACCGACCACCTCCAGGCCCATGAGCGAGCACTGCTAGTCCTTCCTTAGATATGCCAGTACCGTCGTCGCGGACCCAGCATTCCCATTCCTCCGCATCTATAGAGACTTCTATGTTACGCGCACCTGCGTCAATGGCGTTCTGTACAAGCTCAGACACCAGCTGCGGCAGAGAAGTCAGAATTTGTGTCGACCTAAGCCTGGACTGTGTAGATGACGGCAGAGAACTCAGGGCAGACGGCTTCACAGTGTCCATTTTCGGCCGCTGGGGGATCTCTCATGCAGTTCAACCAAGGGGCTTTCAAAGTCTCAACACGCAGTAAGGGCTTGCGGTGGGTCGTTCGGGAGCGGGTGGTCTGGAGGGTAATGCTGGCGAACTCTCGGTTCACCAAATTCTGCCAAGTGGTCACGGTGGACGTAGCAAAGTCGCGTAACCGTCAAGCGCCCACAGAGGCGCTTGCAACCCTAACCCCACACCGTCTTCCTGCCATGATTCGCCATCAAAAGTAGTCTTCCTCGTCGAATCCTCGAGTCTCCAGTCGAGACCGGATCGATAGCAATGTCGAACTCCGCAAAACATGTGTTGTACACACAAGGCTCTACACTGCGCTCACCCGACGCCGGCCTGAAGCCTCTAGAGCTTCCATCAAGGTTAGACTCACCACCTCGCTCTCAGGACCACAAGCTTCGCGACCCACATACTCTCTTGCGCGGGCGTTTACACGGTATTCGCCGTCACAAATGAGCCCGGTGTTCACGATAAGGTGGTTCGGCAGAGTGCTCCGTGGACTTTGAATGCGGCAGAACGCTACAACTAAGCGCCGCAGGTATTCGTTCCACCACCACACAAGTGATGCACCAACCAAGTGGTTCCCCGAAGAACACTCCCAAGGATGCCAAAGTACAACGAGGCAAGCATCATCGCCGTTCTCACCAAAATGCTGCCAGAATGCGAAGACTGACTCGTCCATGCCCCGTCTGCGATAGGCATGATCAGGCGGGAACGCTGCGGCGCTCAGCGCCTCTCGGCTTCCGCCATGCAAATAGAGGGACCCACTCAAGCAAACATGCTCTGTCTTTGGTCCGACGGTGGAACTCTGACCTCCAGCTCCCATGTCTTCGCAGAACTCGTGGGCACCATGAAGAGCGTACAAATAGCTCGCAGAAAGTCGGGCACTCTATCCCCTCGTCCTCTCGTACATTTACGCCTGCTTCATGGATACAGAAAGACTCGCTGTCCTCACCGCCGGCCTGAGCCTCGGGCCTCAGGTTCCGCGCCACCATCATCAGCCAGCTCACCCCGTCGGCCGAGCTCGTCGTCCCCCGCCTCGCTACCGACATGACATGACCGCAAACGAGGTCGCCCAGTACATCAAGGAGTACGAAGAATGGTTTGAAGACGATCGCAAGATACCTCCAGAGCCCGCGCCCATTGTCGACCGCACCCAGCTTATCTCTGACCAGAAGCAACGTCGTGCACACCTCGAACGACTTGCGGTACATGGCGCCCGTGCTGGCGGTGCGGGTATGCCTTTCTACATGACAATGGTCGGCTTTCAAAAGCATTCGAGCTCGACGTCCATACAGAATCTCCGCCGCAGTACGTCGTCTCCTATTCTGTAGGACTCCCTTGCACTCATCGCTATGAAGTCACATTCGCAGAAATGTCGGTACGCCGAGTACATATTGTATGTCGCCGTCTGTCCCTTTGGCGTCACGCTCCTAACCTACTTGAATTATGAAGGGACGGTACATCCTATGCCGCCTTATAGCGCCGTGTTGTGAGTCCAAATGTTCTCGTCTGCTAACAACCTGCTCATGCACCACTCCATCCACTGTCATACGTTATTCTGGCCATGCACAACCTCGCTTGTAAACAATTTCACTGGTACACCGTCCCACTCGCGCCTACCTAGCTCGCATGGTCGCTGTCCAAACAGTGGTGGAAGACACCGAAGGCATAGCCAACGACCTATCCATCTACAACTTCCCATCCACCTCTAGTTGCTCGCTCGAGCACCTCGATTCCCTCTTCTCTCCTGGTACTGTCCTCGCCATCCGTGAGCCGACGCTCAAAGCCCCTACCCAAGGCAACCGCCCTCTGCTGCGGGTCGACAGCCCTACGGATATCATATTTGTACCACCCAACAGCCCTCTACTCCGGGGCATCGCATGGCGGACGGGGCCCAAGGTGGCAAGCTACCCTTCGCCTCCTCCTACCTCTGCAGACGCATGGCGAGAGCGGGGTGATAGCTATTATAAAACCTCCCAGTGGTTCCTGGCTGCGTTCGCGTACTCGCACGCCCTCGCCCTCGACCCCAACGCAGTCTCCATACGCCTCAATCGCTCCGAGGCGTATCTTCGCCTCAAATATTACACTGGTGCTCTCCACGACACACAAGGCATTCTGAACAAGGTGGGCTCGGCGGATCCGTCCGCATACAAAGCGCTCTTCCGTCTCGCCAAGGCGCGATACGGCCGCCGCGAGTACAGTATGGCTCAGAACGACTTTGTACGCTGGAAGAGCCGGCATCCCGACGACAGTGCTGCAGATTCCTGGATCGACCGGTGCCGCGCCCGCCTGCGGGAGCGAACGACGGGGGTATACGACTGGTCTTCGCTCTTCCGCAATGCAAGGCGTACTATCCGCGTCGACGCAGCGGATTTCTTCGGTCCTATCGAGGTTCGACCGATGGCGCACAGGGGTGGTGGACGAGGCGTAGTTACAACTCAGGATGTCAAAACGGGTGACTTGCTGGTGCGTGTACTTCTTCGTTTGATATCGCCGGTATTGGCACTGATCCCAGCTCTAAGCTCGTCGCGAAGCCCTTTGCTTCGGTATACGCGTCAGATTTGCCCAACGACCAATTTACGGTCACGCTCGATCTGCTCTCAAGGACCAAGCGGGAGCGGACGGACTCGCTCTTGCTCGCCCGCATCATAGAGAAGATCTACGGCAACCCCGACCGACACGACGAAGTCTTCTACCTGTATGCAGGGCGAGGTTATCCTGCACCTCCTGACACCTACCCGCCGCCGGTCACCGCTGCCGTCCCGGTCGACCTTCTACACCCAAAAGTCGATATCGACATCGCTCAACTCGAGGCCATCTGCACGTACAACAACTTCTGTCCTTTCCGGCTGGACGGTCCTCAAATGGACAAAGAGGCTCAGCCTGCAGGTCTGTACACGTCCGCTTCGATGTTCAACCATTCGTGCCTTGCGAATGCCACTTGGTATTGCATTGGAGACGTCATGATCATTCGCGCAGCCGAGCCCATCCCCACAGGCACCGAAGTCACGATCCCCTACTGCGTAGAGGAGTCGTACATCGACCGCCAGACTGTCCTCCAGAAGCACATGCTTGACAGGTGCGATTGTCGGCTGTGCGAGGAGGACAGGCGAGACGGAGAGGCGCAGCTGCGACGTCGGCACCAGCTGAAGGCGCGCCTCGACGCTCCGACGATCATGTCCGCCTCCTTGGCAGATGTGCGTGCCCTGGAAAAGGACATCGCCGCGACCTATGGTCGGACGCGAGGCGCGATCCGCCCCCTCAGCGCACTCGCCCTGCACATCGTTGCAGAAAAGCTGCGCATGTCGGGCAACGCACGCCACATGAGAGAGTCTCTGCAATACGATATGCAGGCCCTCGAATGTTATGGCTTCGTGCTTGCGCATGACAGCGGCCGTTCCTCGTCCGGGCCCAAGCTGCCCATCGCCTCAGAGCGCCTGCCGACGGCGACGTCCATTATGGAGCCGGCCGACATCATGCTGCGCATTGCATGCACGTACTACATGCTTCGGGAGGAGGAGAACGCCGCGCGTTGGTTGAGAGCTGCCCTCTGGCGTGAGTACTCGCTCTACTTCATTACCGCGCTGTCTCATGATCTACTGTGGCAGTGACCGAGGTCTCCGTGGGGAGTGGGAAAGAGCTCTTCATGTTGATTCATGAAGAGACGCTTCAGCGCATGGACATGCAGTCCTTCGCTGCCCGGGTCTTGTGATGGTGATGAGACGTCGACGGAACCCAATCTCAACGTTCGCACTCAGCGGCATGTTTTCAAGTAATGTAATCTTCGTATGATATCTCATGCCGGTTCTTTGGGCACCGAACATGAAGTGCGTGTCTACCAGAACGCCGCACTGGGATTAGCGCGACACGAGGCTGCGACTACTTCTGCGGGACTACAAAGTCCGCGGGGAGAGCTTTGTGATGGCGGGGCAACACTGCTGAACGTGTGCATCTGAGCTCATGCTACTATTGACGCATATGATACGCTCGACGCTGTGAACATACGACTTTAGTCCTCCTACACTCCGGCTGCAAAGGAGTTTGCCTTGGATTCGCCGAGAGTGATGGACGTGGCAGCACTGTAGAACGACAGACATACGCGCCGTTCCGCCACCAATTACGAGTAGAGCGGAGTGCAATACAGTCCGCGAGCACTAATCGGATGCACTTGACATGTCTCTACCGCATCTTCTCTCGACAGATCTCGCGAGATCGTACTTGCTGCATGTCGCTTCCCCGCCAGATAGAGTTACTCGGGATGTTCGGTCGGCATATTACCAGTCACACAGCCGTCCACCACTTCATACGGCGAGCAGATTTCCCAACGTATTTGTACCAAAGACTGAATTGGCAGACAGTGGATAGCATGACAAGGGTTGCGGTATACGAAGTGCGAACGGTATGAGTGCTGATCGTAGACGCACGAAAGCAGAGAGACTGTTGTTTGACAACGAGATCGCGATCCGGCACCGCCGGTGTTCCATTGATACATCTAGCCCGATGGGTAGCTGAAGTGCCCCTACCACCCGGGGAGGGGCGATAACTTATGGCGAGGGGTACCTGACCCCGGGGTGATGCAGAAAAGAGGCCTTCCGCGGACAAGTGCTCAGAGAGGAAGGTTCTCCCTTGACCGGAGCAGCAATTAGAAATGATCAGCGCGGCGGGTCGGTGGACTCACTTCTCTTGCCCGACGACATTCCCTACGGGATCGTACAGGCAGACGTGGTAGGTAGCCTTGCCGTCCTGATCCGGGAAGATGTTGTCGCAGAGCGCGGAACCACAGCCCAACTGAGTGGTGGACTTCCAAATGACCTGAGTGAAGTGACTGAACGTAAACGGAACAGTGTGGAATTGCCCTATGTCAAACGAGTGTGTAAGTTACATTCGTGTCTTACATACTACTACACCCATCATTGAGACTCACTGGCATCCTGCACGAACAGTTTCACTGCGGAGTTCACGTCGAAAGTACCGGTGGCGGCGGCGAGGTTTTCACCAACGGGACCGTTAGCTCCACCAGAGTGTTTCAACTCACAGCGCGCCGCATAGCTTCGCGCTTTGCTTGCTAAGTCGTCAGACCAAGTGAGCGGCGGGGCGTTGACCAGGTTCCGCACGATGTTGTGGAGATCCAGATACGCTTGATCATCTGTGATGGGGGGACTAGGAGACGGGGAAGGGGTGTCACTGGACGAAGACGCTCGAGTGACTATCGAACTAGTGCCAGTCGCAGATGACGGGACGCCAGAATCTGTCGAAGGGTTGGATGTGCCGGCTGGTGTGGTGGAAGCGTGATCTGATGTCGGGATCACCGGCGAAACGCTGCCAGTGTTGGTAGGGGTAGTGTCAGACGGAGAATTCTGGACACTAGATACGACACTTGACGCTGCGGTTGGCGCGTCTGAGATACTCGTGGTTGATGTCGACTGGGAGTTCACACTCGCGGAGGACGCGGGATCCGAGGAACTTGTCTTTGAAGAGTCAGATGAAACTGGAAGGTTACTTGGCACTGTGGTAAGACTAGAAGGAGTCCCGATGGGAGGCGTCGAAGGAGTGGGCGATGCGGAGTCTTGCGTAGCGGAAGGCGAAGATGCGGGCGCTGGATCGGTAGGCGAAGGTGATGATACAGGCTCTGAACAGGGTTAAGTAATAACCACATCGATCTTCGGCACATAACCACTAACCATGAAACACGGCAGGGAGAGCCGCGGCGAGCGAGACGAATGCAAGGACTACAGCAACACGGCCAAGAGACAGCTTCATGTTGAATGTTTAGAAGGAAACGAACGAAAGTGCCGCGAAGGGCTGGAGGGTTGTACACAGGGCAGAGGACGAAGGAGTGACAGTCCACAGCCGAGGCCAGGTGAGAGGAGAAAGAGACAAAGGTGGTTTGGCGCTTGTTGCCAGGGAGAGCTCGAATTTGAGTTCATCACGGCATGTGTGTTCCTGGCCGTTCGAATCTGATGTCGGTCAACTATTCAAAGCAGCATCACCGATGTTGGCTGGAGAACGCTGAAGAACATGGTTGGACTGTGGACACATATGTGCACATAGAAGCCCGGGATATGCACCATCGCGTAGTAGCCGGTCGCGTAAGTACTTACTGAGCCGCTGCAGATTTGAAGCTAACGTCAGGTCGATGTCCAGTCCTTGCATAGCGCCTCTATATGTCGGCTGCGCAAGGGCCGGAACACCAGATTGCGTGTTGCCGTCCTCTCCAAGGAGGAGTGGCAGATCCTGGTGGATCTAGTGACATACGGGCAAGGACGCCTGGTGTACACGCAATCGACGCACGTTTCGTCGAACGCTGATAGCTTAAAATGAACCCGGTAAGTACACGAGCGCATGTTATTACAGTGCAATCCAGGCAATGTTGTACAACGATCCTGACAAGATGAGCAGCGTCAGTGCACAAAGGCCTGAAGCATTGCAAATCCAATACGTACTTTGGGTGCTCGAGCGTAGAATGTATTTAGCTAGCAGGTTGAGGTCGAATGTTGTACTCCCGCTTGAAGTTCTCAAACTCCTCGTCTTTGCTTTTGTACTGTTCCACCAGATTGGAAATCACTTTTTGGATCTAAATTGCTGTCATTAGCACAGATCGGGGCGCATAACAGATGGGTCGTGACATACCCCATCTCTGTTGGTCTTCAACGCAGGGACAACATCCTTTACGGTGCGTTCTACTAATACGCCGCCTACGAGCCGGAAGCACTTGCGATCAGGCTCCTCGGCCAGAGCTTCGTCAAGCGTCGAGAGTACCAAGCTAGCTCGGATAAGCCAAGTGGAACCAAAGAGGCCATCGATAGGCTTACTTGTGCTCTTCCGCTTCCTGCTCGAGTTCTCCGATCTTGCTTGCTAGGGTCTGCAACTCACTCTGGTAGCGATTATACTGCTGTTGTAGCTCTGGCTAGCGCCCCGGCAAGGTCAGACGGTCGTTGGAGCGTATCTGAAGAGAGACAGACCCTGCGGAGATGGTCTTGGCTGCGAGGCCTTGGACTTTGATTTCGTGCTCGACATGGTGGGCGAGAGCAGTGAGAGCAGTCACGACGCGTCACAGCACGGTCACCGCGTCCACCTCCAGAAAAGGCGAAAGACGACATAGCAGATGCTCGCCCTCTGATTGGTCGGTTTGACTGCCGGCAACGCCCGGCAGCGCTCGATGGCGTTGAGGTGTCCCGGGAGTCGCTCGCTATCCTCCACAACGTCGACAAGCGGTCTTTTGTCAGCGAGCACGCCTCTCTTGGCAACCACCACCACCATGTCCTTCGTGCGCGCTCTGGTCGCTGCCGGTCCCTCTGCCAGGCTGGCTGCTGGCCGTGTCACTGCCTCTCGTTTTGCTCTCGCTCACAGATGGCACTCCACTTCTCCTCGTGACCCTCTTTTGTCCAACAAGCACAAGGACTACCTCGAACCCCCAGCTCCTGTGCGCTCTCCACCAATTCATGTGTACACTGCTGCAGACGAGCCTGGCAAGGACTACGACCCGTACAAGGATGGACCCAGCGCCATTGACAAGGCCGTGCACCTGTTCTTTTTCACCGAGATTATTCGAGGTACGCAACGGCAGCTTCACCGCCCCGTTGAAGAGCGGTATGCTGAGAGGTCGCTATCAGGCATGTGGATAGTCCTGGAACAGTTCTTCCGGCCTCCGTACACCATCATGTACCCCTTTGAAAAGGGCCCTCTGTCGCCGCGCTTCCGCGGAGAGCATGCTCTGCGCCGATACCCCAGTGGCGAAGAGCGCTGCATCGGTATGTTTTGCTCCCATCTTCCATTTTTGAGTATGACCTCATATGTGACGACAACAGCCTGTAAGCTATGCGAGGCTATTTGCCCTGCGCAAGCTATCACTATCGAGAGCGAGGCGCGGCTTGACGGCTCGCGCAGGACTACTCGCTATGGTCAGTTTCCAGGCGCGGCTCCGAATCTCCTTGACCTGACCAGTCAAATTGTGCAGATATTGATATGACCAAGTGCATTTACTGCGGTTTCTGCCAGGAAGCGTGTCCCGTGGACGCAATTGTTGAGAGTATGTGACATTCCAGGCGTTCGCTGCGTCGCATGTGTTGGACGCGGGCCTGTTCGCTCGCTGAGCCGTCGCTTACCGTTCTCCAACAGCACAAAACCAAGAGTTCTCGACAGAGACTCGCGAGGAGCTCCTTTACAACAAGGAGAAATTACTCGCCAATGGTGACAGGGCGGAGGCCGAGATTGCTGCGAACCTTCACTGTATGTCCTCTCTCCGCTGAACGACAGTTCATGACCTAATGGTATGTTGCAGCGGATCATGTCTACCGGTGACGAACCTTGTAGTAGAGCCAGCCGTGGGAGGCTTCGAGCCGCCACAAAGCTGATGTGTTGCGTCTCGTCCACGTAATTTGAACTCCATTTTCGCAGGTTCATCCGCTAAGCGTACGCTGGAGTGCCTTGCTTTGCAATTCTCGCGGTATAAGCCGAGAGCTTCTCTGCGCAGCGTGCCGGGAAAGGTCGTCACTGGTCAGGGTACAGGGCCGTAGCGGCATGTCGGCCAGGGAGGGCCTTTGAACTGCAGACGCTCATAAAGTTTGTAGGCGGGCGGAGAATAGCAACGTGGGTCCGACGTACGAGGCGGGCGTGCGCAAATCTCCTAGGTTGGATTGACCCCGAGGGTGCTCGATGACCATACTGGGGTTGCTCTGCCCATGTCCTTATGCTTCGTTCTCGGCAGACAGAATACGCGCAGCCCGAGAGTTCGATGGCGGCGATTCTAGTTAGATTGATGACCGAAGAGGGGGCGCATGATTAGATATGACGCAACAGAGTTTATGGACAATGAGGCGGCCATGGAACGTGCTACCAAACGAGCCCGGCGCGTCAGGCGGGAGTAGTTTGGCGGAGCGCGCGTTCCTGTGATCCGTGGGCGCGTAGGCTGAGTAGGTACGTCCCGTTCCAGATCCCTCACAAACGCACAGCTGATTCGGGATTTCGTTGGGCGCAAAGAGGGCGAATCGCCCGTGCAAGCCGCATTCCGAGTATACGCTCCTCCGGGGAAGACGACTTGTCCTGGTCTGCCCTTGAAGGTACCGCAAGCGACGTCCCGCGCTTACCCCATCCGGGCCCTTATCTGTGCTATGAACAGCTCTCGGCAGAGAGGTAGGCCGGACCGCGGCGAGATTCCAGGCGAGTGACAGTTTCCTTCAACCCCTATCCGCCTCGGACCCAAAACCGTGACCGATCTGGCCACATGTGCGAATCCTGAGAAGGATGCTTGGCTCGATGTCCGCCTATTGAGTTCGGCAGCTCCGCCTGCTCGTGTCATTCCCTCCTCCCCCGCACGATCTCCAGTGCGGTGCGGATGCGAATCGGCGGGCTCGGATACATGCCTCACCTGCGGCTGTTCGCGGTCTGAACCGCAAGTCAGCCACGTCGTGCATATGGCTTTCGGATCCCCGCTGCGGCTTGCCACACAGCTATCAGCATGGATCTTGACCTCATCATGAACTCGGGCGATATTGGCGGAATACGCACCGCTACGCCAGCGAATACGTGAGTCAGGCTGGCCCGAGTCGCCCAGCTTGCTGATAGCAAAGGATGGTCGTGGTTTCAGGCGCGTCAAGGATGCACCGCTTGCGGCCCACAATCGACGCAGTACCAGTCAACGCTCCGAGAAGCCCTCCGGCGCAGGACGTCATCAGCTGCAGCACGCCCCTCCCACAAAGCGTGCACAACGGAAGCGAGTGCCCGACCAGCATCGATACCGTCCTCGTGGCGGTGCTAAACCCAGTACGCTACCCACCGTTTCGCCCGCTCGCATGGACGCGACTAGCTCCCGCCACCGACGCCATCGACAGCCACTCTCCCCGCCAGCTGACCGCCCGCTCGGTTCACGACGGTCTCCGCACCACCATTCCAGGTCCAAGACCATGCCGCCTTCGTCCCCGGCCAAGGACCTACTGCGGCGCGCCCAGCAGTCCGCCGCCAAGGGCGCGGACGCGCTCGGCCGGAGACCGTTCGTCATGGACCTCATTCTGGGCAGTCGCCCGGCCGTGAAGCAGTACAGCGAAGACGTGATCATGGAGGCCATCGAACTCAGCAGGGATGCCCTCAGACCTGCCGCAGACCGCCACGCGCCCGAGGACGGGCGCAGGGCAGAGCTGCGAGGCGACTGGCGGTCCGCAGGGTCCTGCACAGCAGCTGTGGGTGGTTCGCCGCAGTCAGCGACATGCATGATGAATCCGGGGTACCAAGTATCTGCGGAGAGGTCGACGGCTGTCTGGTCCCGGGACGAGCTGTCTCCCTCAGAACTGTCGCTATCGAACTGTATTTCATCTCCGTCGCAGCGTCGTACGCCGCAGCACATGTAAAGCAACATGATAGAACTCATGCCGCGGCCGGGGGCTGTATTGTCACACTTGGGATGGCTATTGCTCACTCGAAATGGCAATTTCGTTCTACATATCTAGTACTGCTTCCATCGGCTGTACAGAGTTCTGCAGTGGTTTGTCATATGTCGGCCGCGTAAACTTTGCGCTGTACTTGTGATATTGCAGAGTGACTCATGTCCTCCACATCCGTCCGACCCTGCCACCCGATCCGTGTGGTCGTGGCAACTACCGCGCCGACTTACTTCCCAGATTGGGAACGTCTACTCGGGCTTCCCGTGTATTCTGGCCCTGCCCTTGATGAGACGTGGGATTATCAGAAATGCAGACGAGGTGAAGACCGCTGCGCGTGGCACATAGGGTATAATAGATATGTAAGAAACCACATACAGCCAGAAGCGCCGCGGCGCACACGAAGACAGTTCATCTGCAGCGTGGGTGACTAACAAGCAGCGATCCAAGATATTTAGACATGGTACACATCGCGTGGTCTGGAGCATGAGACACCTATGAGCTCATAACAGGTAAAATGACGGTAACAATCTGTCAACGAGACGACCGTACCACACAAGCCAATACGCAGAGAAGCACACTGGACACCCCCCTAGGCGCGCTACACGTCTTCCTCCATCATCTCATCCGGCAATCCCTCGCCCGTTCCAGTCGCGGGGTGCCCGGCATCGGCGTCCTCTGCAGAGTGTGAGCGTTTCGAGGTCCTGCTGCCGCTAGAGTTCGCAGTGCCGCGGGAAGCCGCACCACTTTCGTTGACAGCGCGGGGTTCGCCCTCGTAGCGGTCATCGATCTCCATCTCGTCGCGAGAACGCTTACGCGACTCCGTCCCAGAAGAATGCGAGGCTTCCCCGGCGGTGGTCCTGTCGCGGGAAGAGGGGCCCAAACTACGCTCGTCGTCATTGTAGCTAGGGTCACGCTCGATACCGAGGAGATTTGACGCGTGCGGAGGATAGGCGCGAGGCGCACGATCATGGTCGAGGGCTTGCCCAGAAGTTGGACGTGAGACGTCCCTGCTTCCACCCGTACGGGGTACAGAGCCCGGAGAGCCAGAGCGGGACAGGGCGCGGGCGCGAGCACGCGCTTCTTCTTGAGCCCAGAGCGCTTCGTCCTCTTGTTCTTCCATTGCGAGCCGGTGGCGCAACTCGATCGCGCGCTGCTCCTCGCGCTCACGTTCGAGTTCACGTTCGTATTGCAACTTCATCTGCAGCTCACGATCTCGCTCAGTGTCTCGTTCCCGGTGGATATGAGCACCCGGTCCGATACGTTGGTGATTGTGGATCCGCGTGGAGCTCCGGTCACTGGTGGGCGATAGCATGGGCGGCGAAGCGGGACGCGCCTGGGAAGGAACTTGGATATGCGGGAGTTGGTGTCCATGCGAGTGCTCCTGTACATCGTGCCGCCGGCTTCTGTGTTCCACTACAGGTTCTCCCGGGATATTGGGACTGCGGCTGTGAACAGGATACGAACCACCCGGTGCATCAATACGCGAGTTGCCACTAGGAGCGGGGTCAAGATCAGGGCGAGCCGAAGACGAGCGCGACTGATGGGAAGAGCTGCTGTGCGAATGGGACTTGAGTGACGGCGGCGGACGAGCTTGCGTGTACGAATATCCATGCGCCTGGTGGTCGCTGGGCGCAGCCGAATCCAACGGTGCTTCGGAAGCATGCTGCATTAGCGGAATCATGGGTGGCGGTGGTGGTAGCTGACGCGTTGGATCATAGCCAGGACCCGAGTCATGGCGGAAGCCGTGCACGAGTGGTATGCCGTGTGGCGGAGGTGGTCCAGACAGAACCGCAACACCGCGAGAATCCACTGTTGGCGTATCTTCGATCGCAACCACCCTTCCATCCGGTCCAGTGATGAGTCGAGCTGTCGGGTGCGAGCGCAGGTACTCGGCAACCTCGCGGTCATTGGGATCTATCAC
The DNA here is from genome assembly GCA_022376465.1 of Cubamyces lactineus. Classification (NCBI taxonomy): domain Eukaryota; kingdom Fungi; phylum Basidiomycota; class Agaricomycetes; order Polyporales; family Polyporaceae; genus Cubamyces; species Cubamyces lactineus. The sequence continues at coordinate 1,461,717 of JACDTU010000003.1, forward strand.
ACGAGCATTCTCTGGAGGTGCCGGAGGCTGTGGGTGGAAGATGGGATCCTGCTCCGCCGGCAGTTCTTGGATATGTCTACCAGGGGTGGGAGGTACTGCGGCAAGCCGTTCATACAGAATGCTGAGATGTATGGAAGACGCGTTAAGATATACTACTTTGAGACTAGTTATTGTGACACGTACGCGCGTTCCAGGTTCATGCGACGTATGTTTTTCTTGGCCAATAGCAGTTTGAAGTACAGCCTGTCATTGTCCTGCAAGAACAGATAGGAGGAACCAACCACATGGTGAGGGTTGTATACGAGGAGTCACTACTGCGTGTTGACTCACCGATTCTATCTCCTTAACCTTCTTTTTCAACTCCTTGTACTTCGCCTGATACTTGACATCCTCGGCGCCAGCGGTTATTCCCATAATGCTACGCTGTTTCTGCTTGCGATCATAGTTGGCGGATATGCCCGGGTTGTGCGCCACGGCGGCATAGGGGGCGACATAAGGAGGATTGGGCGACGGCGGGCGGGGCAGCATGGTGGTGGAGGCGAGAGAAGAAGAAGAGAGGCGCAGCACGCGCTCTGTCTGAGCTTAGCTGTCATGTTGGCGTCGAGTCGTTTCGTACCAACTTCCCATACACAGACGCGCCTCCGGCCGTTTGCGGAAGGTACGCTTACCGCTTCACTCTGCCACATCTGTCTCCTTTCAATGTCCTCTATTCCGTTCAGATACATTGCTACTCAAAATATATCCATGCACGCTCCGTCAGACACATTCCATGCAGCTCGCACACGTAGGTTCGCATTTAATAACAGATCAGTGCAAAGAAGGTACCATATACGCTACCGCCGCCACGTGGCTGGCGTGGGCGAAATGCAAGGCGCCGGTGCCACATACGACCTTGCCTCGAACCAACTCGACCTGTTTGCCTTGTCCGTCGCGACTGCGCGGTGCTGCATTCTTCCCTCTTCACATCTTACCCACAATACAAGTCTAAAGCCTCCGTGACTGGTTGAGAACCAAGGACCGTCTAACGAGTGAGTGTTCCATTGCAAACCCTAGTGGGAGAACTGCAAGTTTCCTGACAAAACCCATGCTTCTCAGTGTCAGCTCCATACCGACAGTGAGCCATTGTTCGACTGTCCTGTCGTGACTTGACGCCTATTGTGCTACGCGTTATGCAGGGATATGCCTCCTCCCGGGGGTTTCGAGGCTATCAAATACAAGCGCAACCTGCCGCTGCGCGGACCGAGCGGCCTCGTTATTCTCGGCGGTGTCATGGCGGTCTGCGCCTATGGCTTCTATCGGGTCGGGAAGGGTAACCTTGAGAAGAGGTACGTGGAAACTTTGCGTTCATTTGGTCGGCCGGGCAGAGGTCAGGCGGTCGTTAAACGTGGGCAGTTATGGGCCCGCCCAACGGGGAACGTGGCCTTCTCAGGATCCGACCGCGCGATGCGTCTTATCAGTGACAAATCTGGCTTGGGCACCGCGCCGTTCTCAGCGCGTACCGTACTGATGCGGCATTACTTCACAGGGAGCTCCAGAGGGAGAAGGTCTGGTCGCGCATTCACTTGGTCCCTCTTCTCCTTGCAGAGGGTGACCGTGACGCATACCGACGTCAGCAAGCGGCGCTTGAGCGCGAGAGGGAGATCATGAAGGATGTGCCGGGCTGGGAGGTCAGTACGATCTCGAACGGGACGGCGATACAATGTTCGAGTTTGCTGATAACATGGTCTTCCGGGGTGGTTCCGTTCGGCTCTCGTCTGCGACGCGTACACGACAGCCTGGTAAAAGTGTCTACAACAATCCGAGCCACCGGTCTGCGGAGACGATCGTGGTTATATGATGGTAGTTCGTTTTCCTTGTATCACGCCGTTGAGCAATCCGAATCAGCTGCAGATGATGAGCCACAGCTTCGAATCTTGTGGATGGATGATGAGAGACTCGTGGCCGGGGCTGTCAGAGGTGGCCGTGGCTTCGATCAGCCACCGCCTGGCCGTGAGGGTGAGAGGCACGGAAGGGGAGCTTGTGTCGTTTCCGCCGAGATGTCGTCAAGTTGGCATTGGCGTTGGACATGGGCCGGAGACGCCGGACGGACGCCGGAGCACAATGGCGGAGGGACGCGCGCGGAGGTCCCGTCCGCTCCGCTGGTCCTCGATGCCCCGATTGGGTCGATGATGGGGCGTCCCGCCCTGCCTGCCTGATTAGGCAGTGCTTTAGGGCAAGTCCGGGAGGTGCGGCACGGTGAGTCGGTGTGACTGTGACTGCGGCGACGCGTCCGATCGAATTATTTCGCTGACAAGTCGCGCGCAGACAGGACAGATCTCTCTGGCAGCACGCCTGACACTGACAAACGCCATCCGGAAACGCCACGCTCGTCCTACCGCACGAACGGCCGAGATTTCTGCTCGGAGCGCCACGTCTAGGTCTAGGGCACTTTGGGCGATAGCTGACGCACTCTCCCTCCGTCGGGCATCTGCATGTCACATTGCGTCCATCTCGAGAACACGGAGAGGAATCGGTCGTCGTCGAGTTACGAGTGGGATCACGAGGAGTCACCCCCGCGCACAGGTGAGCTTGCTTCTGCCGACGACCCAGAATGACGCTTCCATATGTCCCGCTGCGTTCACAGGCGCACAGGCGAACCTGTCGAAACTGGAATATCCCATAATAGGCCCGCAATACGCCTCGGAAAGGCAACAAGCGCACTGGTCTGAAACTCTCCGGATTCCCGTGCGCTGACATCTAAACTAGATCTCTGCCCTCCAAATCCTGCTGATTCTCACCATCGAGTCAGCAAACGAGGTACCGAACACTACTTAATCCGCCATGGCTCAAATACCGCGCTTTCGAAGACTGCCATCACTTTACAACATACCCCCGCTTTTCAGACCATTCCTGGCCCGCCCCAGACGCTGGTTTCCCACCCCCGCGCCTTCTCCGCCAACCTACGCGTCCCCGCCTGCGCCATCCCATATAAGGCCCCGTCCATTTCCTCCGCAACTACGCATCCTCCCTACTTCCTCGACTCCCCTAATGCCCGCGTCTCCCTTCTACCACCGCGACGACGATCGCGACGAGACGTCTATCACCCTCGCAGCGTCGGACATGTCCCTTAGAGACCACTCACCCATGTTCGCCTTCGACGACCCTGTCCACTACGACCCCATGACTTCTGACTCTGACGCGATGATCTTTGGCATCGAGCTCGACGACGCGCTCAACCATGAGAGCAAGTCGCCGTTGTCATGGGATGCGCACTACGCGAACTTCACGACGTCATCTATTCCCTTCCCCGGCTCGCCCGACTCTATCACTAGCCAGCTCGAGCCTGTGGCTAATGGCCACACCCGCCGCTTCGACTCGACGTTCTCCAACAGTTCGTCCAACTACTACCCGCCATCGACGCCAGAGTTTAGTGAGTCTGCGCTGTACTCGAATTGGATCACCGACCCCGACGCATCACGCACCACGTCTGTCCCAATTCCAATTCCCGGTGGCCATGCGCAGTCACCGCAGCTGTCGTCATCGTTCGCCGCTTTCAGTGAGAACTCGTCCATCTTTCCCGACGTTACGCCCTACTCGCCCACGACGGCCTACGCCGCACTACAGCCGCTTCCGCTCTCACCTCCCGACGACGCCATGATGGCGGACCAGGTCCGAACCGAGCTGTCCGGTACAGCCTCACCACCCGCGAACCTCTTCGCCGACGCCGGGGCACCCTCTTGGGCTTCGCAACTGTGGGCTGCTCAGTCGACGCTGCCTTCTCCCGGAGGTCCGGTGCCTATCGGACCCCTATCTACAGAAGATAACTTCGCCACTCAAAGGCAGCGGGTTCCTGTGCGAAGAGGCACCCCAGTCACACAACTGTTCCAGTCTTCTAGCGCTCCTTCTCCATCCCACGCTCGCCCGCCGTTCATCCACTCGCGGCCGTACAGCACCAGGCGGTCAGAGTCCATCAGCGAACACGATGATCGCGACGCCACTGTTCGGAGGAAGAAGCGGCCTGTGGAGGAGGGAGAAGTCCAGCCGCGAGTGAAACGCTCAGAGTCCCGTAAGTTTGTCCCGCGCAGTGGGCTCCCCAGATGATACGCACACGTGATACTGACACGTCAATGCAGCTCCCCTCAAGTCGACGCTTCGCCCGCCCAAACTGGCGCCCTCGGCGTGGCAGCTGTATTTCACCGATTGGATCCAGCGGCACCAGGCTTCCAGTTCCAAGAAGCTCAACGTTGCGCAGGCGGCTAAAGAGGCCGGCCAGGAGTACGCAAAGCTCTCTCCCGAGGAGAAAGAGGTACGTGTCTTCTCATGCTGATGCTCGGATAGATTGTGACTGATACCTTCACTTGCTCCAGCCGTACAGACGTCGTTCCCAGAAAGCCAAGGAAGAGCGTGAGGAAGAACTCAAAGCGTATATGCGCACCCTCACCCCGGATGACATCAAGCGCGAGAACGCCTACCGGACTGCGCAGCGCAAGGCAGGGAAGTCGCGCAAGGGGAACCTCAAGGACCCGAACGCCCCGAAGAAACCGCTCAGCGCATACTTCATGTTCCTGCAGCGCATTCGGTCGGATCCGGAGCTGGTCAAGGAGGTCTTCGGTGACGAGACCGAGACAACGAAGCAGAGCGTCTTGGCTGCGGGCAAGTGGCGCTCGATGACTGATGAACAGCGCAAGGTGAGCTAGTGCGACGCCGCCAACGTTTCGACTAGTGCTGATCCACTGCATCATAGCCCTTCCTGGCTCAGGCCGAACAGGAGAAGCTTGAGTACGAGGCGGCGCGTAAGGCGTATGAGGAGGGCCAGGACGCCGCCACCGGCTTCGGCACCAGCATCAACTTCAGCATCCTCCCTGGTGGCCCCATCAATCTCATGCCAATCCCGCGCAATACCCCGCATCCTCTCAAGCAAGAGGCGCTGAGCTCAGAGAGTGAGAGTGATGACTTCATGACCGACGACGGTGCCGAACATACCCTTGCTTCTCCTCGGCGCCGTTGAGATGCCCCTTGTTCGCTTTCGTTCATACAGTTCTGGGACACTCGCCATTCGCTGGCGGACACGCGTGATACGAACGATATCCGTCTTCGTTTCCCCTCCTGCTCGAGGTTCTATGGCGGCGCGCCGCGTTTATCCGTATGTCATCCTTTACCCGTTATCTCCTGCTCCGTTCACTGTACTTATGACCATGACGGACTTCCAATCTTGCATTGCTGTATACCACCACCGCTCCCACATGCTGTATTCATAGTTTGTCATTGTCCTCCCCGCTACGCATATACGTGACGACCTTTTACGACGATTCCCCCAGAACCCCTCGTATGCTACCTTAATCCGATAGCGACAAGCGGGCGACCATCTTCTGATGAGGAGCACCGTCTTCATCGAACTCCTCACCCTGTAGATTACATGCAGATGAACAATACATTCGTCATCTCATACTCTTGGGTCATGGGCGTGGCGCGAAGAACATACCTCTGGGACGTAGCCAAATCTGTCGCATCACGAGTATCAGATACATGTGTAGCGGTGCGGCAGAGCCGCAAGAAGAGCCACAGCGCAAGGACGCACTTGCCATAAAACTCCTTGACCGGGATCTGTGAGTGCGCGACGACACTGACGGAACCCGAATCCGCGAGGCCGGAAGCCCTCGCATCGGCTTTGACCCAGTCGTGCAAGGACTGGACGAGTGCTCGCCCGAAGCGGAATTTCCGATAGTCCTTGAGAACGGCCAGACGGGTCAGCTTGTAATAGTTCTTCATTTTCACGCAGCGGATGGTGCCGATTGGCTTGAGAGAAGGCACCAGGCGGAGCAGGATATGGGTCGCTTCCTCATCATACCTAGCGGGCAGGATGACGGAGGAAGAAAGGCCCAAGGTTGAGGACACGCGGGCAACGAGCAGGAAGCCTAGCAGGGAACGAACTCATCGATCTCGGTGTCGAGAGGGAAGCCCTGCTCGTGGTGGAAGACATCTATGCGGACGTCGTAGCATTGCTGCTTGAGCTCGTCGCGGCCTGGCTGGCCGGGTGCGGGAACAGTGACGATTTCGTGCGCTGGAGCAGAGGACATTTATTATTTTCAATCACGCGCGCGCACAGCGGGGTGGACGACGAGGAGAAGGCGGGAGGCAGCGGTCGGGGTGCGTTCCTAGTTCGAGGTGCGCGAAGCTGATGATGGCGACCTATAGAGGGTTATAAGCGCAGGTAAGAAAACGATCTAGGACGGGCGGGCGGCGCCTAGACTGCCTAACACGGAGGGCCGGCAAATGCCGCGCAGCTTCTTTCTGGGCCCAGTGCTCTGCTGAGGTAGACGTCTCCAACTTTTGTATGTCCTCCCTCGCTGCACATTCTCTACCCTGCCTCTGCCGGCTCTCTCAGGTGTGCATACAGCCAGGCTTTGCTATCTAGCGCAACGTGCTCACTGCCTTTTGCAAAAGGGTACTTTCCACCACTCGTCTCGGCGAGTGCGGTGATGTTGGAACCTCTCGCCGCGACTGTGCTCCACTCCGTCCTCCCAACTCGTCCTCTCGCCGCCCACTTCTTCACTTCAAAGTCTGCGTTTGGCATGGCAGTTAGAACAGCCCTACCACACGACTTCTTCACGCCACATGCGTCAGGCTCTGGTGCCAAGGCGAAGGGCAAAGGGAGGGCTCTGCCGGAGCATGAGCATGGTACGTGTAGCCGTAGCTCGACCGGGAGCGTTACGGGTGGTGTAGGGGCTCCCTATGGTGAGTTCTATCTTCTTCCTGGATACAATGAACCATGACTGATGGCCATCGACGCTCCAGGTCCGACAGCTTTGTCGTCAGCAAAGACTCTCTCTCCTCGTCACCGGAGTCGTCGAATACCAGGGTACAAGTGCATTTCTCTGGGAAGCACTAGTCATATACCCTCGTTACGCACATGGACAAGGCAGGTCTACGTAGCCCAGCGTCGACATGCGTCTAGTAGAGCAGCAACGGCAACAGCGGAAGCACCTCGACGCGACAAGCCAAGACAGGACGTCCGGTTGCAGACTTTCAACGACATCGTTCGAGGCCGCAGCGACACCATTTCTCCGGAGGACGCCTGGCAGGCATTTCACTCTATATGGCACGAGTACGACCAGCCGCCTGGACCTCCAACCGCTACGCTTGCTTTCCTTGGGCATGTCATAGAGTCTGTTGTGCGGGGCGACGACGGGCCCTTGTCACAAGACCTGCTACAACGGTGGGGAAAACGTGTTGAGGCAGCTCTCCACCATGTTGACCCTGGCATCCAAGACATGCCTGGAAATCGTGTCCGTTACCGGTGGAACGCGCTCTTCCTCCAGGCCATGGCCTTGCTTGGGAAGTTCGACGAGGCAGAGCACGCTTACGTCGTACTATTCCATCACACCGACCCGGCACAAAAGGTATCGCAGCGGACCAAGGTGTTGCAGGCTTACACTGTACTGCTTCATGCGGTGCGTAGCTACCGCGGAGCTCGTGCTGTCCTCGATCTGCTCGTAGAGCATGCTTGGCTCAACAAGTACCTCGTCAAGTTGCCTCCATCGGATTCTCTGGCTATTCCTGCTGCTCGGCTCTTCGAAGTAGCAATGTCTATTCTCTCTAGCATCGCGGATCCCGTTCGGTGCCTCGATGAGTCGCTTCAGGTCTTCTCCAAAGGGAGGCTATCGGCTATGGGATCACTCCTCGTCTTGTCAGCCGTGCACACAGGCAATAACCTTCTCGCTCTTGTGGAGTTCATACTGGACCACTCCATTCCTCTGCCCGATCGAGTCGTCTACATTGCCGCGAAGAAACTAGCCAGACTCAACTCCCATGATGCTGCCAGCAAGCTCCTCGGGACATTGTCCCCTACGCTACCCTATACTTCCCGCCTGCGTCCCGATTGGCACTCGACTGCCCTGTTCTTGGCCTCTCGGAAAGGAAGCACGGACGAGGCGGACAAGTACTTCAATATCCTATCTAAGGACAGAAGGCTGAGTCCAAGCGACGGAGCAACCTACCTGCAGGCCTATGCCGTTGCAGGTAAGCCCCACCGAGTCGTAGAGCTTTTCAACAACCTCTTCCCCCTACGACACCACTCTCAATCAAGACGACCTCGTCCTAATATCGTACATTATACCATCGTCATATACGCTCATGCGCAGGCCGGCGACCTCGATGGCGTTAATCTCTGGCTTGGGAAATTATCTCATGCTGGCATCCACCCAGACTTGCACGTCTACAGTATCATCTTGCAAGCCTTTGCCTCTCGCGGAGACGTGGAATCGATGATCTCCATCCTCGACCAGATGCGCGAAGCCGGTGTCAACCCCTCCCTCGTCATTTACACCACCCTCATCTCCATACTCGCTGAACGGCAAGACCCCATGGCGGCGGAGCGCATCTACAAGCGCGCAATTGACTCTGGCGTTGTCCCCGATAGGATTATGGTCACTGCGGTCATGAACGCTCACGTCGAGGCTGGCTCGTGGCATGGTGTCATCCGCGCATTCGATTACCTCAATACACCTGGACGTCCTGGCGCCGTCGTCTCTATCGAAGTCTTCAACACGCTCATGAAGGCTTACGTCCTCATCGGTGCTCCTTTTCGTGTCGTTGCCAACTTGTTCCGCCAGCTCCAGAAGGCCCATTTGCGTCCCGATGCTCGAACCTTTGCTCTCCTGATCCAGTCGGCATGCGACAATGGATTCATGGAGATTGCGGAGGATCTGTACAACGAGATGGAACGGCTCTCGACGGAGGACAAGCAAACTTCGCTTGCACCGAACGCGTACGCTATGACAATCCTCATGAACGGCTACCTCCGGACGGGCCGGCGGTTGAAGGCGAAGGGCGTTCTCGATCGCATGAAAGAACGAGGGCTGCAGCCTAACGCAGTCACCTACGCCGCCATCTTGAAGGCCTATAGCGACCCGACAGCTCAGGATGGCATGAAAGTCGCGGAGAACCTCCTGCAGTCACTCATGAAACCAGGCAGCCCGCGACCCTGGCTTCAGCTCGAACGCGGACGGATTCTCTCACTTGAGACCATCTACCGGCCTCTGCTCAACGCTTACAACAAGCAGGAGTCGGTGTATGACGTCGAACGTCTCCACCAGGAACTGATGGAGGCAGGAGGGGAACCCACACTGGGGACGCTGACGGCCCTTCTCGACGTGCATCGTCGCACCGGCAATATCGAGGCTGTACGGATGATCTGGCCAGATATTCATCGTCTCGCACACGAATACATGCGTCTTAACGCGATGCTCAGCTCAGAGGGGACCGAAACGCAGAATCTCAGAGGGCACGGCGTCATCATGTGCGTCCCGCTATCCATCTACGTGGATGCTCTCTCAGCCGCCGGCGAGCATGCCGAGGTCGCGCGCGTGTGGAAGGCGCTCAAGGACGAGGGGCTCAGCTTCGACTCGCACAACTGGAACCACCTGGTCACCGCTCTGGTCCGCGCGGGCGAGCTGCACCGTGCGTTTGACATCGTCGAGAACGTCATTCTCAAGTACCAGGCGCAGGCGCGCCGCCAGCATGGCCGAGAACGCGATCTACAGCCGTCGTCACCGCTTGTCCTCGACCTCCCCCCGCCTGAGGAGGGCGATCTACCCCCGCCTCGGCCAGAAGCCCCGCTCCACGATGCTGCGCGCAGAACCGTTGCGACTGAGCGTTCGACGAAGCGCCTGCGGAACTTTACCACCCTGGAAGAGAAGGGCTCGCAAGACTTCGCGCACCCCTTGCACCTGCTCCAGCAGCTCTCACCGCTGTGGAACACCTGGCGACCGCACGGCGCCACGCTCACGCTGCTAGGACGGGTGCTTGACCATCTCCGGTCAGGCAAGCTAGTCCAGCCGGTACGACCGAACGCGGACGTAGCGTTTGAGCAGGCGGCTCTCGATGAAGAGGAGATCAGGCGAAATACGGAGGCAGCGGGGTTGGTGTTGGGCAGGATCTATGATGCGTTCCCCCGGACGGTACAACTCATACAGGAGTACGAGCTCATGAAGCGCTCTTCGCAGCGCGGAATGCCAGCAGAGGATAGCTCGTAATTCAAGAGATAGCCAGATTACATTGTGTGTGCGCGCGATAACTAATAACTCAAGCAAAAAAACAACAGCGAGAGAAACAGGAGGCAAGCATACGGGCCCGTGGCCAGGAGCAAAGGCTGGGATCTCTAAATTTACAATCGGTGGGGACTGCTGCGACCGTGTGTGACGCGCTCTTCTCTCATCATGCTTCGTCGGACTCGTCCCCCGAGCCGTCTGAACCATCGCGCCTCCGCTTGCGTCCCTGCTTGTTGGACCCGTTGCGGTTCCGCTGCCGTCGCATCGGTCAGTCTCAGAAGATGTAGTGGCGCAATTATACTCATGACGCACCAGAGGGAGTTTCTGGCCCTGGTTGCCCAGAGCGATGGATAAGGCGGTGGTATCTGTATAGCAAGCCTGCGTCAATTCCTGCTCTTCCGAGGACGGGCACCCCGCCGCGGCGGGACGAAAAAGGGCGTACCTGGAACACCAGGGAAGCGCTTTGCGGAGAACACGACAAAAGGCTCCGTGAAAGTTTGAGCGAGGACAGGTGACGCGTCGGTATGAACGCAAGGCGCCCGTGGCTCTGGTGCCGGCGGACTAGGGGCGTAGGGGTCAGACAAGGGCGTTCCGTATGTGTACATTCAGTTGTGGATGGCTGGGACACTCACGCGCCGACGTTCATCAACCGAAGCCTTAGACGGAAGGTGCCTACACATCAGGAAAGGGTCGGTGTTACACAAGGTTCACGATAACGGGCACTAGTGCGCATATGGAGTTCGAGGAATGAAGGGGCTTACCTTCTGTCCTGATTGACAGGTCTTGGAAGAGGAAGAACACCCCGGGCTTACGGTGCTCGTCGAGAAGACGGCAGGCGTTTGCGGCGAGCGGTCCGACTAGGGTCCGGGTATATGTGTGACGAGGCAAAGGGGGGATGGTCGAGGGCGGTGTGGGCTCCTGGTAGGACGAACCCTGATGATATTGTGATTGAGTTTGCTGCTGATGCTGCTGCTGTGCGTAGGACGCAGACGCGTACATCGACGAGTCGATCTGCTGCGTCGGACTTGTCTGTACGGGCGTATACGGCTCCTGGGAATAGCGCGCTTGTTGCGGATACGCCTCCGAGGTCCCGCCCGGCGCGACGCTGCCGTAAGCACTCTCGCGCGGATCGGCGTTCGAGGCGGTAGAGGCGGGTGGAATTGCATGAGCGTCCACGCCCGAGTAAGCGGATCCTTGCTGGGGCCAAGTCCGGTAGTCGACGTTGCCCTGGTCCTCCCGAACAGGCGCTTGGATTTGCCAATCCTGTGAGGCGTTTGATCCCGTCTGCGCGGGCGCGCCGTACTCGGCCGCTGGGGTGGCTTCAGGGTTCGATGGGGGCGTACTGCGATTAACGGAGGGCAGTGCGGGTGGTCCGTAGGACTGAGTCCGATCGACAGTTGCGCTCGATGGGGAATAGGCCCAGGAAGGTGCGCTAGAGTCGGTCTGCGACGCATAGGGGTGCACAGGCTGGAAAGAGTTTGATTCAGAGACAGGCGCAGACTGTGCTGGGAAGGGGTATCCTTGTGGGGAATAGTTCGCATTTGAAGGCTGCATGTAAGGTGTCATTCCAGTGGATGATTGCTGAGGAGCGTTCCTCTCAACGCGACACAGAGGCGCGAGGACAACCGGAACGTACCTGTGAATATTGGGCGGCGTTTGGTGTAGGCGCTGCGGGCGCCGGACTCTGACGGCCAGAGCGCTGCTGACCGGAGGAAGTGTTTGCTGCCGTGGTCGCTCGCCTTTTATTCTTAGGGGTATTTGCAGGTACGTAACGATCCGCAGAAGTGGGATGCAGCACCAAGTTCATCTCGTGTTTTCCGTCGGCAGACCATAGGTCGACCGTCACCAGGAAGAAGGAGCAGTCAATTTCACTGTTGAAGTAATGGCCGCAGTGTGAGAAGGCCCGCAAGAACAATGACGCAACGGTACACATACTCAACGTCTACGAGGCTGCCATCCTCTCTCCGGACTATCATCTTAGCTACAGCAGCAGGGGCTAAGGGTCGCCGATCCTTCGGAATCGAGCCGTTAAACGACGCGACACGGAGATTGAGAAAGCGCTCATACTTTGTCACCGAAGCCGCACATTCGAGCTCTGATAGGATGCTGGACGACCTCCAAGGAGTAATGCCTGTACCGAGACAGCGCAGTGGGTATTGATGGTTATCAGCCATGGTCAGGAAGCGGAAGGAATATAGTACTAACTTGCGTCCAGACCATTGGCCCCAACTTTCTGGACCGTCGCTAGCTGTGGTTTGCCGCCCGGGGGCTGCGGAGCTACTCCCGACACGAGCGTTCGTTTTCTGGATCATAGCAACAGTGCGTACGCTGATGACAGAGAGCACGACAAAAGCAGGGCGGTCGGAATGAGATGTTGATGGTACAAGACGAAGACGGGTCGTAAAGTAGTAACTCCTTGGGAATGGGCGAGGGAATGCTTCTCACGGCTTTGGACGGAGACAAGGGAGAGGTCGGCGGAAACGCAGGGGTTCAAGATGAGCAGGTGGGAGACGTTGCCGTCGCGTTGGAAAGCAGGGGCCCGAGAGAGTGGAATGCTCGCCTTGCGTCTGACCTAGAGTGGCAGTCGCGGTTTACACGCGATAGATCCGTCGTTTCCGTAATTAAGAGATCAACACGCGAGGGTTTTGGGTGCTGTAGCGAGTGCTGGCAGAGATGGAGGGGCGAGACCTGGCAGACGGGGACGAGGAGACAATGGTGGTCGTGAACGACTGAGTAGATTCGGACGAGCGTCCGCGGGGCCCCGACTCGCCATACGCGATGGGAATTTCCGAGTGCCTGTCACGCCCCTCCCTAGTGCGTCCTGTCACGCTTTTCCTCTTCGTTCAGCAGACAAAGATGGGTGCAAACTGTCTCTGCTAGCTTGCAGCGCGATTCGCGAACGCCGATACGCAGGGAAAATATGATCTAGTACCCTACATCGCAAGACTGCAGTCGGCAGTCGTCTCACACTGCGAGTGCCGGTGAACCGACCGTCTGGTACTCGTCCCGTCATCACACCAGTACTCTGGGACAATCCCTGCGCACTTATAGCCCCAGCATTCGACTGTAAATAGCTCACCTCTCTCTCAACAAATGCAGCATGTAGCCCCCAGCACCTCTTGGCGGTCGCAAACAATACGTCTATCCTGTCGTCCAAGCCTTGGGCGTTCTTAGTCCCCGGAGAATGTGACATGTGCGCGTCTGTAGCGTGTCACGCATTGTGTAGTTCAATATTCCCACGCCGGTCGTCTTGCGTGTCCGAGGATGATCATCATTGCGGCCGTGCACTTGCTCAGCTTGCATCCCGTCCTCTGACACGGCCGCCAGACCACCTTCCTTCTCACCTCCTCGTCTCGGGAAAACTACCTACAATGGACCAGACGGTTGCGAAGAAAACGCTGCAGGACCTCATCAAGCGAGAAGATCTCGACAACAAGCGATGCATTGACTGCAACAACCCCAATCCGCAATGGGCCTCGCTGAGGTGATTGCACACTGTCTCTGTCCACTTGACCGGTGCGATCAACTGCGCCGTACAGTTTTGCAGTCTTCTTGTGCCTACAGTGCGCAGGCGTGCACAGAGGCTTCGGCGTACACGTCAGGTGCGTGTTGTGCCCTGCTATGCAGTATGGACTCCATTGCGATGTCATCCCTCGTGCAGTTTCGTGCGATCGGTATCAATGGATACGTGGCAAGAAGAGCAGATAAAGAGGATGCAGGTGAGCCTCATTTGGCCCCATGCACCCGCGAGGCTCGCGTGAACCGTCGGAGATGCACAGTTGGGCGGAAACGCTCTATTCCGAGATTTCATGAAGACGTACGATCCGCAGACAGGCGGTTACAAGGAGGGAATGAACTCGTACGACACATATCACAGCTGGGCCGCTACCCAATACAGAGAAAAGGTGCGCGATCATCTGCATGTTGCTATACCCGACTTCTGACATTCATATTCAGCTCGATGCTGCACTGGCCGGCAAGTCGTGGTCCCCTTCCGCACCACCGGAACGCGTGGGCTCCCCAAATTCCTTGAGCCCACCCGGTAGGCCCTCATCAGCACAGGGCCTCCGCAAGTCCAGGGCATCCGCCCGTTCAAATACTGGACGATCGCTCCGCAGTGATTCTGCTTCGCCGGCATCATTCAGCAACTCCAATTCACCAGCCCCAAGTCCGAATCCGAACATGACTGGCTCCTTTGACCAGAAGTCTGCCAACGAGGCGTTCTTCGCTGGATTGGGCCAGACAAACGCATCCCGACCGGCTGATCTTCCGCCTTCTCAGGGAGGCCGGTACCAAGGATTCGGGAATACACCCTCCCCCAGTTCTCAGCACCCGTCATTCGCGCTTTCGTCTGCCGCCGCGCCGTCCCTGAGCGAGCTTCAGGAGAACCCCGTGGCTGCTCTCAGCAAAGGGTGGTCGCTGCTCTCCGCGGCCGTGGCGGGTGCGTCCCGCGTGGTGACCGAGAACGTGATCCAGCCTGGGATGGAGAAGGTCAAGGATCCAAACTTCCAGGCCGGTGTGAGAGGATACGTCACAGAGGCTGGAAAGCGCGCCGGGGAGGTCGGCCGTACTGCGAACATGTGGGGAAAGGTGACATTCGGTGTAGACGTCGCCGAATCGGTAGGCGGTGTGGTGGGTACTGTGAAGGACCGGGTCGCGGGAGGACCGGAGAGGAGGGGTTATGGCGCGGTCGGATTTGACCATGAAGAAGAGTCGTCCGCGCTCTATCACGACGACGAAGACTTTTTCGGACAATTCAACGGCGCCTCCCAACAAAGTGGCCCTTCATCGACGAATATCCAGGCTTCCACGACTGTGCATCGCACGTCGGCAAAGAAGGAGGACGATTGGGACGACTGGAAGGATTTCTAGGCTCGCCTAGGAGGATGGTACCGATGATATTTATTCCCTTGGTGATAGACAGCCTGATTTAGGCCTGTATCTCATTAGGCTGCGCCGAGCTGGGTGGACTTTGTAGGGCGACTACTCTTGTGACGTACACATATACCTTTGCATTGTAGTATGGCACGAGCAAAAATGGTAGACTGCGCATTTGTCGTGCCCAAAGTAGTTGACGCCCATAGATGTGTTGTGGTGACGACCGAGGACAGCTTGGATTGCTTACGGCAATGACGGAGCTCGCCTCCATATACACGGCACTGCCACAGGCCAGTCCTCTTCCACCACCCAGCGACGAGCGTCCGGTACGCCCCCCCTGCTCTCCAGCTATATAGCCCTCGCTTTTGGCTCGATACCACACTCGTGTCTCGCCCAAACACCCCATGGCGACACCCCTGGAAGCCTTGCCTGTCGAGCTCGTAGCCGATGTTCTGAGCGAGCTGGACATCACCTCTCTCATCACCGTCTCGTACTTGTCTCGCCGTTTACGCGCCGTAGCTTCTGAGCCCTCGCTCAATCCCTGGCGGAAACCTATCCTGCGCAATCTCTTGAACCCAAGCGGCGAATATGAACCGGCGCTGAGGCATCTGAGCGTCCGCCAGACGGTTCCGCGCCACAACTGGGTTGAGATCCTGACTCTGGGTCGCGCTGAGTATCTCTTATTCGAGATGACCCTTCCCAACTTGAAGGACGAAGAATGGGAGGAGTGCTTCTTGAGGAGGTTCTTGCCCGGTTGGGTCAAGTGGAAGAGGGAGGGCACCTGGAAAGCGGCGTTCTTGAAGTGCGTGTTCCCCCTATCGCTAAACCAAGGCCTGCGTAGAGCATGTCTCTGCAGGATTCTCCGCAGAGTTTACCATCGAAGCCACTCCTCATGTACTGCAGAAGAGGCTTGGACTCAGTGAGTGTCGCTCATCAGACCTATATCAAGGTCGCTGAGAGCGTACCGTAGCTATATCGTCCTCAACCGAAATGGCTCGGCCAACTTGCTGGATGCGTCGTCCAGGAACTACAATCCCCTTACTGTTTTCCACGAGATAAAGTAAACATAGCAATATTGCCCTCCTATGTTGACTGATTGGTATTAGGTTGCAAAACAATCTAGCACATCTCAATTACCCACGCCCGTGTTCGTGTGTTATCCAGGAGGATTTGTGGATCTCGGCTAATACCACTTATTGTTGCAGCTGGTGGTAGAGTTCAAGGACGTGCGCATTATCGCGCTCGGGGTCCTCAGCAAGCCTCGATCGTCGTTCTCTATCAATAGTAACGCTCGTCTGTTCCTCCACCCTCCGGGTATCACGAAAGGGGAAGAGGAGGAGACCGTGCCTTCTGACGCCGCATCTGAGGGAAGCGATGCGTCATCTCATTATGCTTTGGATGCTCCTGTTACCGTAAGACACCCGCTTGGTATGTCCCTTCGCCTTACCTAGATCAGTCGGTCATTAATTCCTCCGAAGCGAGGAATCCGAAGGACGTCTATCGCGAGCTGACCCATCCTCTTCCTTCCCGATGTCATGCAAGATATCCCTTCTACACTCCCGGCGGCGAAGATAAACGCTGGCTCGGGACAGAAGAATTAGAGGAAGGAGGCCGTCAATGGGTCGGCCCCATGCTGTAAGCTCCAATCTTGCTGCGTGATGTGCTACACTGACAGATGTCGGTCGTTATCAAGAATCACTGCTCAACTAATCGGTACCCAAACGAAGGAACCTGCCAGTGACGGGCCTCCTTTACAGGATCTCGACCTCCTCGTCGGCCCAGGAAGGAGTCAATATGCGTCTTTGAGCTGGGCCGATCTCGCAGTGATTGCGCCATGGCTCGAGTTAGGGCAAAAGGTCAATGGTATTGGTCTCGGCCACTGAATCTGTCGAAAACTTGCTTGCTGTTTCTCTTGCCCCTCTTCGCAGCGTATCGTCTCCAAGATGTGGTCTGAACACTGTGATATTTCTTGGTGCTGTATTGTACCTTAGCCTTTGTGTGTAAGCGGTACGTTTCACCTAGTATGCATGTATCCAATTACGTCTTTGAAGCAGTTCGATTCCCAGGACGAGATGACTCGTGGTTCGCTCGACTGTGAGTTCCCGCATATCAGCCCGCTGACCTGCCCAGTCTTTTTTAAGACACCTGGCTCACAACTTCGATACGGTTCGCACGAATGCTGAATCCCGTTTCCCGTTACCCGTCTACCTATCCTGTCGCATCATCGAGGGCATCCTATGGTACGAGCAAGATAAGGTAGATCCAAAGTTCAGCCCTGCCCACGGTTGTGGGAGTAGTCGCACCCCGTTGGGCCGCTGTATGGAAAGGCTTCTCGATTCGGAAGACCGACAGCACCTTGTTTGAGCGTCGCGGATTCACTACCGGCGGCTTGCGAAGGAAGAGCGGAGTCGATCGTCTCTGCCACTCCTAGAGCCTTCTGCTGGCGGAGGCATTCCCGATGAATTGACCAAGGCCAGAAGGTTGCTCCAACTCTCCCAGTGTGCGGAAACTTGCGGTCAATATCTTGGACGGTGGCTCTGTGCGTCCACTCAGTAGGGCCGGCAAATAGACTTCAAGACAGCCTCGCACATTTTATTGCCGACTCACAGCTACCGGCCGTTCTGGGACACTTGGTGAGGCGAAGACGCTCATCGAAGGTGGGAGTGTATTGAATGCCCGGGCGCTCTCGGTCCTCTCAATCGACGTACTGCGACTGCGGAATCCGCTAATACGTCTCGATTACCAAGCTGCCCGGAGGCCATAGCCTGTTTTGCGTCCTCTTTCATACGATGTTCGCCTGCGCGCAGTCGCGGCTCGATTGCTCGACCAACACGTACATACCGAGGACTCTCACCGGGCCTGCGTTGAATTATTCAGGCCCATTTAACAATTAAACCGGCTGCTCTGTGGTTTGCGGCGCAATGCGCACCACTCGGCCTTCTCGGTTTCAGTCTTGTTGACACTCGCGGCTCGCCACCGAGACACTGGCACGTCGCACAGGATGTGCCTGTCGTGTACATTCGTACCTCCTCGGTTTGCGTTGATTTATCCGCTACAGACGACACTTGGCTCAGTGCCCAAGATTCACCATAGAAGGGGCACTGAATATCCAAACGATACTGCAGAAGCGTCGAGATGAATCTGTTCGACGGCAGATGATCCGGTAACTCGCGACCTGTAAGTCCCCCTCCTTTCGCCTCGTAGCTCCATACGCTAGTGCTTATTGTGTAAAGCTATAAGGTGTTCTGATCTGCTCGCCCGCGCCATCATGAAGAAGGGGATAGTAGGCCACGAGGCTACCGGCCGACTGGTATTGTCCGCTCGATCTCGATCACTTCGCCAAATCCGGAAAGGGGCGGATATGGTAGGCATTCGCACCATTTCCAAGTTCCAGAACACCTCCTTCGCCAATTATTCTAATTGTTCTCCGCAGGACACCATACCACCAGATGATCATCGTCGCGCGCGTGCGGAGGCGACATTGCACGGGTGGCGGGCCCGCGCCGTTCGCTTCCGAGATTTCGCTCAGGCGTCGCCTCCGATCGTGCAGTCTTGTCTGGAGGTACGATCCGTATGAGACTTCCCGACATGCTCTGTATAAAGGTAGGTGCAAGGGTGCACTCGTGCAGCATTTCTTTCCGTGTTCTCTCTTCTGTTTGGCCACAAAGAAGCGGTGTCGGCCACCCCTCTGTGCCACCCACTTCCACTCTCTATTTAATCTAATCTCGACGTCGTGCAGGGCGCGGCGGACACATTGGCTCGGGCTTTTCACTTCACGGGCTCTTGACGATTCACGACTCTCTGCAATCCATACGGACCCGCTTCGCACGATACCCCACGTCCCGACATGACTGTTACGCACACATACACGCAGGAGGAGCTGGACGAAATCCTCTCAGTTCCTGGAGCACGGGAGGACTCAGCGGTGATTGTTGCTATACACCAAGCGCAGGCGCAGGAGGTTACCGCGCTTGAGGCAACGGTCGCTGCTGCGATGGAGCACGCCGCCAGCTCGCAGGTACGAGGATGACCGTTCGTGGAATTGCATCGGTGATGCTCACTGTGAGGTTGTAGCTTCTGATTGAGGCGGGCAAGGCGGCGGGCAAGCCTCACTTTTGCGAAACGTGCTACAAGTGCTTCGCTCGGAGGGCTGACCGGGACCGGCATACTAACAGCGTTCATCTCAAAATAAAGTAAGCAACTCGTTGCATATCCAAGGATGCATTCGTGCTGAACGACGTTTGTCAGGGCCTTTGTTTGTCCCTTCCTCAAGAAGGTAGAAGGGAAGAAAGAGAGGAAGCCATGTGGGAAGGCATATGCGCAGAAAACGTCCTTGACTGTTCACATGCTGACACAGTACGTGCCATCTTAACAAGGGCTACATCGAGGTCTGTCATGTTGAAGCCGCCTTGTCTGTTTTCAGTAAAACGGCCGAGGAGGACAAGAAGCCGTTCATATGCTGCATGGCTCTCGAGACAGGCCTTTCCTGCCTCAAACGCTTCGGCGACCCTTCTTCCTTCTCGCGCCATCGCCGGGAGCAGCACAAGGGTGCAACGTATCAATGTCCGTTCCCTGGTTGTCTCGACCGTGCGAAGAAGCCCAAGCGGTAAGTACAGGCCTGATCTCTGCGAACACACTACTGAAGAATTGCGAAACAGTATCAAACGTCAATCCGAATTCAAGAAGCATCTTGTGGAAAAGCACAATCTCACCCTGGAAGAGCTCCGCCTGTTCCAGGTTCTGGATTCAGACAACTTCGAACCTACTGCTGGCCCCTCGAAGCCTCGGAAGACGACTCGGAAAGCGCGAAGCCACAAGTCTCGCCTGCCTTCGCCCCCTCCAATGTACAGCTATGCAGCTTCGCCCGCAGCATATTCGTCTGAGAGCCCCGCACCTCCGTCCTACAGCGCAACGCCATATGCTGGTGGTAAGCCGCGTTTCTCATCGTTGAAGGCTATGGGCTCATCTATCCGTGACAAGAAATCCCCGCTATCTGTGCATCAAGTGAGGATGGATACGCCAGTACCCCCGGCCTCACCCTTTGCAGCCCGAGCCCGTCACCATCCGTGCGGGAAGCCGCCTGCGAGTTCAACGCCGAACCTTCCGTTCCTCCTCCGTGCTATCCTGGCTTTGAGCGTTGTCCTGGTACGTCCGGAGCGGGATAGTCGCTATCCGCACGACTGACAGATTGCACCGTAGACTATAGCATTCAACCCTACCCTCAGGAGAAGGACATGTCCACGTATGTTACCGAGGCTGCCGCTGGTATGGGGTTGTTGCTGTCCGACTCGGATCTGAACAACATGTCCTATGCGTCCGGGTTGAACCATATCTCCTTCGATAGCTTGCCGGGTACGCCTCTTATCTGCTCCTCCACTCCGTATCTCGCGTCTTGACATAGTTCAACCTAGATATGCCGCAGTTGTTCGACCAGAGCTTCATGAACGACAAGCCCGGGCCCACCCAGCCACCTTACGCCGACGTGACCAACTCGTATTACGAGGGTGTTCCCTTCGAGATGACGTATCAGCTATCAGGTTACGGGTACTCCGGCGAGTACGCTCAATGGGATATGCCAGTGGCCGAGCTGGCCGAGCCTTACGTCGACCAGTCGAACGTAATCATACCCCCTTCCCTCCTGCATTATGACCCGTCGTCTTTCGGTATTTACGACATGCAATAGCGTGTCGCATTAGAGCTGCGCTCTGTTTCGTTCTCTGCCCCGGACTATGTTTAGTATGAACATTCATGCCACCACTTACTGTAGTATGCTCTACGACCTTTGCATAGCCGATACCATGTCACGTATATTGTAGTTCTCGGTACCTGTTCGTGTATCAAATAGTTGTACTTCGTGTCGCGGCTGTGATTTATACCATTCTCGCACCTACTCGATTAACAAACCCACGATTGCACCCAGGTCGACGCAAGTTCTCTGAAAATAGCGCAATGTACAGTGTAACATCAGTCCGGACTCATTGTTGAGTAAGTATACGGACTGCAGGAGAGCGCTCAGGTCGGGACCTTCGAGTCGGAGTCCTGGCAGTGGGCGTCTATGAAGAGAAGGGATATCTTCACGTGACACATGGCCAAACACAATGCAACAAAGCGACTGTGGCGAGTGAATCTTGTTTAGGACGCCGGCCTGAGACTGTTCTCCATCTTCTCTCTGTGCCTGCGCACCTCAGTAGAACGCCTCTCTCCTCGTCCTCGTCTGTCGCTCGTTCGTTACAACGATCTCCTTTGCATCTTGTCGCTTTCGCCCTCCCTCTGCTCGGCTGGTGATATCTACGCGCGTTTTCTCCAGCATACGTCCGAAAATGCTTGCATCCCCTTTACTACCCTCACCGAGATTCGAAGAGGGTACTAGCTATCGCCCGGCCAAAGATCTAGAAGCCTTCAACAAACTCCTACCTCCGCCGGTAGAATTCGTGGAAGGTTCCTCCTCTGGGTTATTGGCGGCAGCGGAGGGCAAATACCCAGCGATTAACGAGGTGCAGAGGTCGAATGCTGCCGAGGTGAGTAATTACGCGACTGGCCGCACAATCGTGCTAACACGCATTTCAGCCTCAAAATCAGAAGCAGAACGGATCTGTATTAGCCACAAAATCTCCAAAAGCTCAGCAGAGCGCAAACACCTCGAGCAAGGTTCTCCAGGACATCCCCATCGAGACGACTTGGCCAGCCGGTGTGAATATTGGCTCTGGTCTGAACAATACGGGCAACACCTGTTTCCTGAACAGCGCGCTGCAATGTCTGCTACACACTCCTCCTCTCCTTCATATTCTGAAGAGACATACGACGACAGACCCTTGTAAGTTATTCTGTCTAGGTTCATACGAGGCTCTCCCATTGATGGCGACTGGTGTGGTCACCATCAGGTCGGGTGTCCAAACACGCAGCGTGCATGTCCTGTGCCCTCCGGCAAGTGATGAACGACGCTTTCACCAAACCTCATTCTATCACTCCTTACCCTGTCATCACGCGGCTTCAAGGTACGTGGAGTTGTGGCTCCTTGGTTCTACCAATCCCAACGCCTTGCGTAGTGATCGCCAAACACATGCGGAGAGGAAGACAAGAAGACTCGCATGAGTTCCTCCGCTACTTCATTGACGCGCTGCAGAAGTCATCTTTGGCTGGGCTGCCGGGGTAAGCGCGAAGCCCAAGGATACTGTTCGTCTCCTAACGTCCATACAGGAAGGTCGACCCCAAAATCGCGGAGAAAACATGGGTCTACAAGGTGTTTGGTGGCCTCTTACGCTCTCGCGTAAGCTGTTTGTCTTGCAAGCACAACAGCGATACCTTCGACAGGATGCTTGATCTCAGCGTTGACATCGCAGGCGTGTCGAACTTGAAGGATGCTCTACGAAAGTTTGTCGCTGTTGATCATCTTCGTGGGGCTGACAAGTACAAATGCGAGAAGTACGTGGTAGTAGGATGTCTCGAACCGCCCATGCTGATCCTCTCTTCCAGGTGTAAAAAGCCAGTAAACGCGGACAAGCAGTTCACGATTGACGAGGCTCCCCTAGTCCTTACCCTTCATCTCAAACGGTTCTCTCCGATGGGTCGCAAGATCCCACATCCTGTCAACTATCCAGAGCGCCTCAGCCTGCAGCCGTATATGAGTGAAGGGAAGTTTGGGCCATCGTACAGCCTTTATGGCGTCATCTCCCACGCCGGCAGTGGACCGAATTCTGGCCACTATTACGCGCATGTGAAGAGCGCGAACGGATCGTGGTACGAGATGAACGACGACTCTGTTATGCGGCAGAGCACAATTCCTACCAGTATGAGGAGTGCATATATCCTCTTTTACATTCGAGAGAAGGGCCAGGCGCTCGAAGCCGCTGTCACTGGCAACGCCGCCGCCGCTACTTCGTCTACGGCCACACCACCGCCGGTACCTCCCAAGACTGGCCTAGTAGCTGGTATGAAGAAGCGCAAGATCGTGGAGAGTGACGATGAGGAAGAGAGGCCCAAGCAGGCGAAAACACCACGCAAGTCGATCGGACCACACCTGCCCACGCCACCGCCCCAGACTCCCTCGAAAGATCTTCCCAAGGCTGCCGACCCCCAAGCAGAGACGCTGAAGAAGAAGATCGCAGCGGCGGCGTCACAGAAGGCGAAGGGCGCTCTCCAGAGCCTCGGCCAGTATGGCGAAGACGATGATGAAGACGACGATGTCGGAGAGAAGGTCTCAACCAAGGAGTCTAAGCCTGAGGATGGTTCTAACGGTGACGCCTCTACTGTTTCCCCCTCGAAGCAAGTACCCTCCGGTTCCCCAGCGCCCACAACTACTTCTACCCTCTCATCGTCCAACGAGCGGCCTATCCCTCCCGCTTCGTTCTATGGTACCCCTGCGTCCTCCAGGCCCAACGACAAGAAGCGGAAGAGCCCTGATGCCGACGAAAGCGAGGCTTCCTATAATCAATGGGCACGGACTCCCATCTCTCCCCCGGCGTCGTCCAAGAAAGGACGGTCCACGTTCGGTGGGAATCCCTTTAACCGGCTAAAGGGAGCCAATAACCTCAAGGAGCGGCGAGACTCCTCCAACTCGCCCGTCATCCGCTATCGCAAGAAGCGGTTCCTCATGTAGATTGCGCGCACGGACGCTTGTATCGGCATCAATTGCATCGACATCGACATCTCTCACTGTACCACCACCACCCGCCACGGAACGCGCATCGACCATCCTCTCCACTCCCACCTCATTCCCCCATTTTCTACCACCTTCCACCGATGCCGATATACACGATAGAGCAGCACCACGTTACCCTCATCGTTCGTCGTCCACTATGCACCCCGAAGTCATTCTCAGGTTGGTCGAGGTTATCAGGCGAAGAACGTCCCCATCATTTTCCCTCAGCCCCGCATGAATTATGGTAACTATGTATGCTACAAGCGATATTATAATTTCGCCTTCGCCTGCTCCTGCCCTTGTCCCGCAACAGGGATGGACACCCGCTCGGCCTGCGCTTCACGGCCGTCCTCCCACCATACAACTGTAACCGTGATATCGTCCCGGAAGCGCCTGGAGTAAGGCGCGGGGATGCTCGCCAGTTTGCGCAACTGCATGACGTCTCCGCCACCCAGAGCATTGCGAATCAGGTGCGCGCCGACATTGTCGTCCTCGAATGCCCAGGCACCCTGCTTCTGCTGCCGCTGTTGGTGCTCCTTGTTCTTGCCGTCCACGCCTGCTGCGCCGACCGACGTGGGTACGAGCGTAGGAAGGTCCGCCTTGGGTATCGTGCCGCGCAGCCCGGAGAGGTGGCCGCCGACGAGTGCGACGACTTCCTCGTTTGAGAGCTCGTCCCAGAGGCCGTCTGTGGCGAGCACAAGGAAACGTAACGCGGACTTGGGCTTGGCCGCGGTGGGGTCGGGAAGCGGGAGGAAGGAGAGCGGGCGGTGCGTCACGACGGGAGTAGCGATCACGTATGGAGGGGTCTTTAGGGCTGGCGGGGGCGGACGCATGGCTTCACCCTTAGGCTCCATGAACGCCTTGTTCAGTCTGTAGGGGGAGGGTTTGAGGTGACATTCAACATGTTCGTTGGTGAACGTGTACGCACACTTCCTGTACTTCGCGCGGCCACTTGTAGCGGGCGTCGCCGAATGCTCTGCTGGGCTCGAGGCCACCGAGGATACGGCCATTACGGACGACTACGTCCGCCTCGTCAGCGGGATGTTCAGATTGTAACCTGTCGGACGCTGTGAATAGCTGTTTTGTCATATGGGTGTTCAATAGAATATACCTCTTCAGCTCGTTAGGATTGCGGCCCGTCTGATCTTCGGTGAGCACTTCGACGCGCCACACACCCTTGCCGTCCTCTGCTTCCTCGTATACGCCCGCCACTGCGCGGCTATCGCCGGTGCATGCGACATACATGTTGCGATTTGAGGTGTCCAGCATAGCCAGGAGCGCACAACTGCCTACACAACCGATAGTGAGGGCACGTCGTGCAACACTCATGAACTACGACTTACCTGACAGGGCGGTACGCATGCTCGAGGCAGCCAAGGGGTGTCCACTCAGGTCGGGTATCAACTTCTTCTTGAGGGCCTCCGAGTCAATGCAATGGTAGAGAATTTCAAGTGGGGCATTGACGATCTGCTCGTCAAGCTTGGTAAATGCCGCCTCGATGGCGCGAGCCACGTTGGCGGAATTCGAGTCGTACGGGGTTGAGCTGGAGGAGGGTCGCCACAAGAGTGACTTGGCCTTCTGCATCAGCCCAGTGTCAGATGAAGCTGTCTTTGGGTCATTTATCCGCTGGGCGAGCTCCATTGCAACCGTCGGGATTAGGATGTCCGCTAGGACGCGCGAGGTGTGCGGGCCCGCGTGACCGTCCATGATGGCGAAGAAGAGGTAGTCGCCCGGGGGCGCGGTGTCGGACGCGTCGCGTTCAATCAGCAGGCTGTTGTTCGCGTCTTCGATCGGGTCGTTGGACGAGAGGTACGCGGTGGCGGACTTCCAGACGATGCCGCCGTGGCGCATGACGCTGTGCGCGGAGGCGTGCTCGCGGAGGCGCACATCGACCTCGTCCTTGGTGAGGAGCGGAATGGTGTGGGTGACGACCTGACGTTTCCCGTCGGGGCCTGCTGCCTTGACGGGGATGGTAAACGTTTCACGGGTCGGCTTCATGTAGTAGCGGTAGTAGACATAGGTGGGAGCACCGACTAGGACGGTAGTGCCCACGATGGGCTTCCAAGCACGTCTGAGCATGGCGAATAGGCGACGTAGCACACAACGGCGTGCGAAGACGTTGAGATCGGTAGGTCACTTCACAGGTGCCTAGTACGAGAGGTAGAGCTTGAGACATTGCACCGACTCTGAATAGCGGAAACATATGCAGCGCACCAGTTAACAGCCAACATCCGACCCAAGAGCCAACTAACTAGCAGGTTGTACCGTTAAGCAGTCGCTAGGACAGCTCTGTTCCAGAGATGGGAGAAGGGCGGGAAGAGAGTAGGAAAGCAGGCGGGTGTGGTATGCTGCTAAGAAGTGCTTGCAGCGGGCGCGCATACACTCGCACGAGCGCTTGCATCGCGCGACGCGAAACGCGTCGCGTGCCGCATTCATACACATCCTCTGCCTTGTTCTCCAGTTACTCTCAGGTCGCCTCCTCGTACATAGCAGCCTCTTTGGCTGTAGCGCAGACCAACACAGCCTTACACAATAGCAGTTAGCAGTGTGCTTGACATAAAGCCAAGCATATGCTCACAGCCGCTAGATACTGCGTATGTAGCATTCCCAAAGCGAGCAGCCTGAGCCACGCCGGCAGACGGCGGGTGCTTGTCACCGTTAGAGCTCGAAGTTCTCTCGCATCTGCTTTTGCATGCACTTTACGCCCGAATGTCCGCGGCAGAAAATATACAACCTTCGGTGCCTCCGAGGACCCGCCGACCAGCAAAGCCTTGGACGTGAGCATCCGCGAAACAGTCTCAGGTGTAGAGCGTAGCCTGGAGAATATCCAAGAATACATGGATTTCGATCGGGTCTCCCAAGAAATTCAGGCCGCTCAAGCATCTTTAGAGGCAAGTACTTCCAATGTGCTGTTGACCTACCCGTACTGACAGTCACACAGGACCCCTATCTATGGATGGCCAATCCTGGTGCTGCCTCTCGTGCCCAGTCTCGGCTGGCTGAGCTTCAACACCAATTATCGAGTCGCGACCGACTCCAGAAGAATTTCAAACGTCTCAAGGAGCTCCTGGGTACATCGTCTTTCCGAACTTTGCGTATTCGTTCATCTGACCAGCATTATTTCCCACAAGCCGTCGCCGAAGCAGCCGAAGACCTCGACCTTCACGCCGCCGTGTTACTAGAACTCCAAGGACTCCGGCGCAGCGCAGACGAATTTCTCACTACGCTATGGCTGTCTCGACCTTTGGACCAGAACTCCGCATATATCGATGTCCGGACGGGCTCTGACAGCGCAGCGGCGTGCGATTGGGCGGACAGGCTCGTGCAGATGTACACCAAGTGGGCGCAGTCCAGAAAGTTTGCAGGTGCGTCTTTCGTGATAAGGCCCTGTCACCGGTGACAGGATTGACGTCGCCTGCATACAGTGAAGACCGTCGAGGACACTCACGAGGATCTGGCCGGCCCCAAGGGTACCACTCTTCTGGTCGAAGGCCGCTACGCGTACGGATACACCCAATACGAGTCTGGCATCCACGCTCTCACCTCTGCGGCTGCATCGGGCGAATTGGGTGCGCGGCCTGCCGCTATCGCAAGCGTGCGCGTATTGCCATACATTGACGAGGACGACGTGACGGCCGGTGTGGAGCTTGATCCTGCAGATCTTGAGATCGCCACCGTCGCCGGTGAGGGAGCGAGTATGTTTCCGGTGTCACAAAGTAAAGCGTGTAGTGTCGCTGAGAGCCACACAGAAAACGGGAAGACTACGCCAGAGATGGGGAAGGCTGTGCGCGTGGTACATGTCCCCACAGGGCTTACAGTCACCGTAAGCGAATAGTTTGGATGCAGGTTCCTGCGCGCCCCTAACAACCCACTGGAGTAGTGCCAGCGTGAGCCTAGTGTACACCAGAATCGGGTTATGGCGTTGTCTCTGCTTAGGTCAAAGCTCTACGACGCAGAACTACAGAAGAGGTATAATTGCCTCTACAGCCGCCACCGCGCCTCGACCATGATGCTGAACTGCAATACTCATCCTCCTCCAGAGCTCATTCAGAGTCCAGCGCTCACAGCGCGCTCCAGGGGACCCCACAAGACACTCCGATCCGCATATACGCTCTCGAAGCAGCCCGCGTCGTCAAGGACCTCCGGACCGGCTATGAGGTTTCTTCGGATGGCGTGCAGAAGGTGCTCAACGGTGACCTGGACCGGTGCGTCGTTTCCGTTCCAGGGGCTGTTCTCGCAGCCATTGACAGGTCCCTCGCAGCTTCATGGAGGCTAGCTTGCGAAAGTTCAGGAAGAAACACTGAAAGGTCCGCTATTCCTCGCGCAGCCCGCTCCACTCCCCCGCTGTAGCGTGACGGGGCACAGCGTTATTCTATACGCCAGTTTATGCGTTCTCACAAGGGATATTTGCTCGATGTATCTCACAAAGTTTATAATCGCCGCTTCCATCCAGGCCGGAACCCACTCCGCGACCGCGCGGGTCGCCCGCTGCCAGTGCGGCACAGAACGTTCTCCGCAGACGAAGAAGGTCAATCTCAGATACGATATAGAATAGTTGGTATCATACAATATCATAAAGTCGTCGAGAAACCACGCCCTGCTACCACACCCGAGCCCGCCCAATCTGGTACGTACGCGCGCCCCCAAAGCAGTAAAACGCTATCCGCTTCGCAAAATCCGAGGTCAGGTCCGCTCATCCCGTCCGCCATCCCGATTCCCACCCGAAGACGCATATGCCGGAAAGATCGAGGGGCTGGGGGGGGACGACGCGAAACGCAGATCATAGATGAGAGACTACGAAGCCGCCGGCGGAGGGGGCGGGGTATAGTCCGGTGGCAGCTCGTCCGTCTCCTCCGCCACCGCGGGTATGACCGGGACGATTGGGAGCACAGGTGGAATGTCGCCCTCCCTGAAGCGGATGCCCGAGTCCTGGTGCTGCACCGCCTCGACCTCTGGTTCTTCGGGCACCGTAGGCGGGATGGGGTCTTTCCTGTCCAACCCCACGCCCGGTCCGAGCCCTGCGAGGGCACTCGGCCCTGCGTTGCGCGAGGTGCCTGCGAGGGCGTGCTGCTGTGCAAGCTCGGCTGCGTAGATGCGTCCTGCCACTTGAGACGCGGAGTCGTCCGGCCCGACGGTGGAGGCTGCGTAGGGCGCGGTGGGAGGAGCGAGGCTGTTGTCGCCACCAGAACGCCATGGGGTCGAGGCCGAGAGGTCGCTCATGTGCGGGGTCGTCGTGGACGGGTCAGTGTCCGCTTCGCCCTTGTCGACAAGATCCTCGACGAGATCTGCGGGTGGTGCACCATCGGAGTCAGTATCATCGCGGTGCGTTGAGGGTGAGTGCATAGGCACCATAGTACACACCTCGGCCTCCACGGCGCCGTCCCGAGAGCGATATACGGTGGCGGAAGTAGCGGAAGAACAGGAAGAGGCCAATTCCAAATATCAGCGCGACGCCCAGGACGCCTCCTACCACACCGCCCACGATCGGGCCGACATTACTATGAGACGAGCCAGAGCTCGGACTGGCAGTTGCCGAGGCGGTGCCCGTAGAAGTATCCGTCGTAGAAGTCGTCGCAGAGGCCGTCGCCGTGTACTTTATGTAGTCGAGCAGGTACGGTTCTGCGGCGCTCGCGAGGGTCACGTTGATTACCAGAACGTGGTCGCCATCCGAGAGCGTGCCGGAGTCGAAGAAGAGCTGTCCATCTTGCTCGTTAACGAGCGACGCAGGCACGGAGCTCGAGGAGAACGATCCGGTCTGCGCGCCGTCGATCGTGTAGGACGACGTGACGGTCGCACCGGGATCAGTTGGCGGAGTGAGCGTCCCGTACACTTGTACATTCGTGCCTGCAGAAGCGCACACAAAGTCATGGGAAAACCAACCGACGTGAACGACCGCTCTATTCCACCCGAGGCTGCAAGCAGGGAATGCGCGGACGTACCGTGAAAATGGAAGACCGCACCGCCCGTCCCTTCCACCCTCGTCAACGTCTGCGCGAAGATGGCACCGTTGTTCCCCGTCTTGGTAAGCTGCCAGGGCGAAGGCCCGTACGATTCATAGGTGATGGCGGTCGTGTTCGCGCTGTCGACGTTCACATCAGGCATAGCTGCTGCTCTTGCTGGGCCCTGGCCCTCAGCGGGTCGTTCAACGGTCGAGTGAACGTCTGTGGACGTCGAGGAAGAAAGTCAAGCGATGAGTCTGATATTTGATATGCATTGTCGATGTGCTTGTTGCGGGAACAAGGCGGCGCTCGTCGAGGTCCATCAACAGATCCAGGACCACCACCTTGCGACTCGCGGTCGCCTGTGAGACATCCACAAGCGCCTACACTGTAACTGGTTCGTAGGTTCCCACCAGTCGATTACCAGATACACGTCGTTCAGCAACGACATCCGATTCATTCCCTATTAACGATTCGAACACATAACTTTTGTATCATAGTAGAGAGATTCGTATACTAGAAATCACGCTGTAGCATACATCCGAAAGGTGCCTAAATGCCGTGATCCCGAAGTTACACATGTCGCTTCAACACGCGCGAGTATCCTGAAGCTGACGCAACAACCTGTGCTCCTCGGCCTTCCACACTCAAAACACTGCATCACCCCCGCGAAGCCCGACCAGAATAATCCCCTACGCCTCCGAATAGGAGGGTGGCACATCTGCTAACTCCTGCGCCGCAAGGACCTGGCTAGTCGTCGCTGCATTGGAGGACGAGGACGGCTCCCCCGCCGAATTGAAGCGTATCCCCGAGTCCGCGTGATACGTCGCAGGTTGAGGCACCGACAACAGGCCAGCCTCCGCTGCCTTGCTTCGTGGTTGGTTGGGACTGTCGCGCGGGGGTGCGACGTTGGTGACGACGTAAAGCGACGGAGGATGTGAAGGGCCGGAAGTCGATGTTCCGGCGCTGTATTCGCTGACGGGAGCCTCAGACGCCCCGACGGGCGCATTGTAGGGCAACGGCGCGGCATAGGCCGACGGCGCTGCGCTGTACGCAGACGGTGCCGAGGTTGGAGCCGCACTGTAGCGAGACTGGGCGCCGAAACCGGGTGTCGATGGCGGGGGAACTTCGTATGGAGTAGGCTTCGCCTCTGTGTTCTACTCGTTAGCGCTATGTAGGATTGTATGACGAGACCGTACCAACCTTGATCCAAGAGGTCCCCTGCCTTGGCGGGAGTAGCATAAAAGAATGCTTGGCCGTTGCTCCTGCGCCTGAAGCACAAGAAGTACACGGCGAGACCAACGGCCACCAAAAGCGCGACACCTCCAATCACGCCTCCTACAATGGCTCCGACAGGCGCTCCTGAAGATTTCGTGCTCGAAACCGGCACAGATGCAGTGGGCGCTGGAAGGAAACTCGTGATGATCCGTTGGGATGCAGTGGGCGTAGCGCCACTGATGGGTAGGTATGCGACGAAATCCAGAGCAAACGGATAAGCCTTCGTAGCATTGAGCACAGTAATTTCCAAGGAGTGCTGGGCGGACGAGAGGTCTTCAACATCGAGGAAGGGGAATTCGAAGTCTCTACTGCCATTGTTGGGAGCGGTGGTCGTCACCGTGAGCGACTTGTCTATTGCAAACTGCACAGCCGGGGGATTTGCCCCCTCGACAGTAGTCGCGATCCCAAAGACAGCGATAGCTGAACCTGTTCCAAGGATCAGCGTTCAATGTTGCATCTCGTCGGCTAACATATATGACATACCAGAGAAAGTCAGGCTTGCTTTCGCGCCTGCTATACCGCTAGTGAGAGTGCCTTCAAATGCCTCGTCACTAGACACCGTCTGAGGAAACCAGAGGTCCAGAGTCTCATAGTTGATTGACTGCAGATTGCTGTCATCCATCACATACAAAGACTCAGACATGGCTGGGACGTCAGACTAGGTGGTAGCGGGAGGTTGTGGGCCAGGAAGAGAAGGAGGGAAATTAGGAGCGTAAGTTGAAGTAGAGGATGGGTTGACAACCGTGGCGGTTGACCAACACCCGCAGCTTACTTGAGGATCTCTGTAGTCCGAGTTGGGATTTGATATCTCCGGGCGAGCCGAGGGGCGCAAGGTCTCAATCTTCGGGTGTACAGCTTCAGGCGCACTAACACCCCATGCGCACGCGCCCTGTATCATGCGAAGGGGATGCCTCGATTGCGCGCAAGTTGTGTTGTCTTATGTGAAGATATCTAGGCTATTCGGGTGCACTGCTAGTGCGCTCAGACTTCAGCCAGAGCTCAGAACGAGTGGATAACTGACTGACCTCTTTTGTTACCATCGCTCCGTCATCGGGCTTACCGGGGTCACTGGTAATAGCCGGGTGTTGGCAGTCTGATCAGGTCGTTTCATTCCTTACCAAGGCCATGGAGATAAGGGCAATCGTGCAGTGAAGACTCAGACGTGAGCTTCTTGTTCGATCCTTGACGGATGGGAACAAAAGCTGTGGTTTGGGATGCTTGGCGTGAGGCGTTGAACCCATGCCACCGAGCGTAGCGCCCAAAGCGGTGCCTGAGCGGGCGTGTGACTTTCGTGACAGAGCTGTGACTTTTATGGGCGCTTGAGTTCCAAAAGCGGAACGGTTGACTCGGAGGGGAGGTCGAACAGGCAGAGGTTGGGAGGGACAGGCTTTCATTCAGCCACCAGCACCTCTTCCACGGGTTGCACAGCGACAACGACGACGACCCATCTCTCTGCGCTCGCCAACCGTCTCAGCGAAGTGTGCAACACAACCGCCTGAAGCTCTTTGTGACCTCTTCTGTCGTGGCCTTATCGCAAACCAGATCTCACCAAATTAGTCCTCTGTCACGTTCCAGTGCGACTCTGCAAGCTGCAAGACCCAACAAGCCGCACCGTCAGTGTGGCGCACTGCTTCAAATCCCGGATTCACAAGCTATCCACTCAAGAACGTGTGCCTGGTTTGCGAGACACCAAAGACAAGAACAACACATGAGTGCTGCAACGAAGTCCATCGATGCCTCTGATGGCATCCTCCAAGCTGAGAGCCCGTCCAACGACAACCCTGTCCCTATCGTGAGTGAAGATATGTGTCTTCGTAGCACGCGTGCAACGTCCTCAAGTGATGTCCATCTCAAGAGCCGGGAACACACACCACCGCCGGCCGCGTCTCAACACTCTGAGCAGAGAGACGGCGTCGACCAATCGAACGAGGTGACGCGTCTAGTGGCCACATATGGCATCAAAGTGCGCGACTTCGCGTACGAAAACACACTGCCTCCTGTCACGACTGTCCCCCGCTTCTCTGTGCAGACACAGCCGAGACCCCGCACGCTCAAGCGCACGCGGGACATGCTCGAGGGCCACGACGATGGTGAAGAGAGCGACGTCGAGGATCCGACCGTCCATCGGACATGGTACATCGATTCCAGCGGCACCGGCGTGAGCCGTAGCTCGCGATACCGGAAGCGCACCCAGGCGCTGGCCCGCACCTTGACCGAGCCTGCAGACGAGGTTCCCCCCTCGCAGGGCTTCAACACTCGCGAGGGCGGCTTTGCCATCCCATACTCTCAGCGCCCAGTCTCGCCTAGGCCGCAGTCACAAGCCGCACCATGTCCGACCACGCCCCACAGGCCGAACCGCCACGCGCAAACCAGCTCCCTCAGTCCTCTCACCATAGCCGAGAAAGTCTCCTCTTCCCAAGCGAGCCAACAGGTCGAGTCACAAGAGACGGAGTCGTGGGTCGACACGCCCCTCGTGACGCCCAACGGATCACTACAGTGGCCGACCGTCCAGAACACGAGCGCCATCCCCGCATCCCAACTCGAGTCCGTCCTACCCCAGCTGCCCGCCGAAGACGATGTCACGCTCTCCCAGCTTGGTTTCTCTCCAGAGCGGTCACAGCTCGCGCAGCATGTTGCGCCTTCACCAGCAGGCACGCCTTCGCGACGCCCTGTCGACCCCCAATTGCCTCCGCCGACGCAATTCCGCCACCGGACACCATCTCCAGCTAAATCCCGCCAAAGCTCAGGCTCGCCGTCGCGCAGGAGTCCGCGCCCAAGGGGCTCCGGCGCGCGTCAGGACCAGCCACCTTCCCCACGATACCACCTACGCCAGCGCCCACCAGGCGGTGTCAACGCCAACGCGAATACCAATACCAACACCAACGCCAACACCAAGATCACCGCTGCAGGGACTGGTCGGCGAGCGACGAGCCGTAGTCGGACTGCGCACCAGGGCGCGCGCAAGACGGAGAACACGGCACCCCCCGTGAAGAAGAAGCAGAAGCCGTCCCCACCTGCGGACCCACCCGGGAGGACGACGCGCTACGGCCTTCGGAAGAACGGGGACGTCGAGGGGGTTAGGTAGCCTCGCTACCGCTGGCGCCGACATTCTTCCCTATTGCTATCAGCACGGCGCCCAGCCGCGACAGGGCACGACGGCCCTGTCTTTCGAGGTTATCCAGCCCGACCTGCCGCGCCGACGATTGAAGATGGGAGGCCCGGGCGTCGTCTCAGTCGAGATGAACGGGATGGGATGAAGCTCGAGGGCGCAGCCTATATGATCCATACCCACATGCGTGACATACTGTGGGGTGTTCTTGCCATCCCGTTTCCCCAGGAGACCGGAGGCCGTTTGTTCGTTCGTTCACTTATCTTATTCCATTGACCGTGTATTCTTTGTGTATCACTCTATTGTCTCGCCATCCTCTATACTAGGCCCCCACCGCCTCTTTCCCCCCCCCCCCCCCCCTCCCAGCACTTGCCCACTGACTATCCTCTTCTGCGCGTAGTGAACTGGATATTGTACCACATTGACACCCCGAGGACACATCGTACTTACACACCCGTTATCCCCCATCCGCAAGCAGCGGCGACTCCATATTATGATCATATGCATGTATCGAGTATGCAGCCACGGCCTTGATATGACAGAACATGCCGTCTCGTCCCCCGTAGCCTTCCTTCGTGCCACTCCTTGCTTACACATGCGTCATTGGTGCATTCGAATGTGTGGTATATGATTGATATAGGTGTCATGCATGTATGCTACATTACGAAGTGTGGGACCATACCCATAGTACACCTATCGCCAGTCCATAATTTACACGAAGCCCGGACGCTGACATCTACAAACCGAGTTCGGAGAGTGTTGTGACCAGCTCATCTCGCCCAAGAAAATCATACCATCGCTCACACCACCCACCCCTTCTCCACCGCCAACCTCACCAATTCGCACGCACTCTTCGGGCCCGGCACGACCTCCGCCCTCGCGCTACCAGCTTTCGCAGGAGCCTGCGTCTTCCGCCGCCCCTTGCGCGCCGCCTGTGGGGGCTTGATGGCCGCAGCGAGGCACTGCGCGAGGAGCGCCTCGGTCTCCTTGAGGCACTCGTAGCAGTCGCGCTCGCTGAATGCCGCTGGGGCAGAGGTCGGCGCGACGCTCTTGCGCGATGCGGGAGGTGCGCGGAGTCGTTTCGAGTGGAGGAGCTTGAGCGCGAGGTAGTGTAGCCACTGTGCAAATCGGCGACTGTGAGGATCTACTGTCGACGTATAGGCGAGGTAAGGTACTCACCATGATGTTCGTGAGTGGACGGAAGCCTTCCCACTCGTCATCGTTATGCGTCCGCATCATGCGATACACGTCGAACTGGTAGTCACCTATCCCAGATGTCTATGGTCACAATCCGCTCGTCGCTTCGTGAAGAGCCACTCGACGTACCTTCACCTTCGAAGACCTCCTCGTCGAACGGCGTCCAGTGAATATGGTGCCCTTCCGCATCGTGCGCGTCCATCCGCGCGAGACCGAGGTCGATGATCGTCACGAGCACGCCGTGGTCCGGGTCATCCATGGACGTACGCGTTCGCCGACGCCCACTGGTCTTCCCGGGCACGTTCTTCACTAGGATCTGGCCCCAGTGCAAGTCACGATGCTGCCGAAAGAGCAGAGCAAAGTGAGCATACTATATAGGGGACAAAGGACGTGGATATATGCGCACCTCGAAGCTCACGAGCTCCTCCGCATCTGCGAGGGTGCGTGCGACTTGCCAAAAGACGCTGCATGCCTGGCGCCAACCAGTCTTGGTCGGCGTGCTGAAAGTATACGCCTCCAAGTCGGGGCCGCCATTCGGCAAGACGATGATCGCATACAGCTGCGAGACTCCGAAGGTATCTATACCAGCGCGAGTCAGATGAATCATTCCACTGGCAGTAGGGAGAGACAATCATACCTGGTCGAACACCCTCGCTGCCCTTGCGCTCATCATACTCGTCCCAGAGATCCAACAGCAGCGAAGGATACTTGCCGCGTACGACGTACGTCCTCAGCAGCTCAACAAAGCCCGTACAAGACGCCCCCATGGCGCGCGTGACGATGATTTCCTTCAACACGTCTTTCGCGTCGCTTGGCGCAGGACCGTCCAGTTCCGCGTCGTGATCTACTGCGTTCTCCGCCCGCTCCTCGTTGCGCAAGGGAACAATCTTCAGGACGACACCTCCGATCCCAAAGACCTCCGAGAAGCTCGCCTCGCCGATCTTCTGGAAACGAGGTGGGCCAGCACCAGCGCCGCCGACAACGGAGGTGTCCCGAACGATGGGGTCGAACGGGAACATCTCGATGAATGCGGAAAACTCGTGCGGGCTCGTCTGCGAGCACTCTTCCAACAAAGGCCGCACGTATGCAGGTGGCGGTGGGACGGCCTCCTCAAGCTGCTGCACCTCTGCGAGTGCGCCGGGAGATAGCGCGAGCTGGGCGAAGTCGAAGGTGATATCGAAGTCCGCGGGCGTAGTTGGGGAAGGTGGAGAAGGAGGTGCAGGGAATATTGCGCGGCCTAGCCGGGCGCGGATGGGTGTAAGTCTACGCGGTTTGGAGCGGCTCGGGCCTGCTTCTTCGAGTTGAGGCAGAGACATGAAGGCAGCGAGCGGCTGTTGACGCACAGGCTGATAAGGAATGGTGTGGGTCCTCGACAAAGGGACCTGCGCTGCCGTGGACGGTTGTGCAGCCTTCCCGGACAAGCGTGGTGGGCGGGTCTCTGCCAATGGTGTAGTGAGGGGCGATGAAGGGGGCGAAAGCGAAGGCGAAGGTGAGGGCGACATGATAATGTTTGCGCGTGCGCGCTGGGGACCTCGCTTCCTACGAGGTATGGGGGTTTCGCTGAAGGAAGCATCGCCTGCAGGAGATGGCTCTGAAGGTAGCTCGAAGTCGCTATCCGAGTCGTCATCGTCTGAGACGACAATGGGGGCCGCCTTGCGCCCGCGAATATTCCGTTTCGGTCTAGCGATCGGAGAATCCTGTTCAGAATCCGAGCTAAGTACAATGGGTGAGTTGTGCTTCACGGCCCTCGCGCGGCTGAGGGCCTTGGTCTTGGGTTTCGCAGGAGAGGGCACAGCGAGGACATTGGCGGGGACGTCTGAGCGGGAAATACGCCGCTCTTGGCTGACACGCCGACCTTGCGCGTCAAGGACGACGATATCGACATCTACAACCGGTGAAGTTGGGATCAACGGGGAGGGTTTCACAGTCGTCTGCCGGCGTTTGGTACGGAGCTGAGGGGGGATTGCAGGAGAGCCAGGAGCGTTAGGTACGATAGAGCCAAGCGGAGGACGCCTGGGTTTAGAAAGGTCCGCGCCACCTAGCTTGAGAATCTTGGGGGATTTCTTCCCCTTCTTTGCCCTCTGCGAGGACTTCTGTACAACAGATGCCTTGAGCGAGATGGGCGAGTTCTCTACCGTCTTGTGAGAGATGGGCAAATCATTCTCGCGCCTCAAGTCCGTATCATCCACAACCTTTACCGGCTTGCGGCGGTCTATGTCGTCGGAGACATTGACGATGCGGTGCCCGCGGCGACCGTATGCGAAGACCTGTTTGGTGCGAGTGCCCAGCATGCCGGATATACTGTATACCAGAACGAGCAGGCAAAGAGCGATGCCTGCCGAGAGATAGTAGTCCTGGAGTGGTAGAATGGCGAGTGATTGTATGCGCAGTGCCTAGCAGGGGGATACCCAGAGCGCGAGAGGCGAACGAGAGCAGCCCTTGGGCGAACTGGAACGGCGAGGTCAGAGGAGAGAGCGTGCAGATCTCCGATCTAGAAATCAAACCGTGGCAAAACGCGACACGCGTCATCTCACGTGATCGCGACTTATACACTCAAAGCATCCGACACGCCGGGGCGAGCTTCAAGCTGTCTTCCGCCTTGTCTTCCTTGATTCTGCTGCAGTTCGATCACT
Source organism: Cubamyces lactineus (assembly GCA_022376465.1). Classification (NCBI taxonomy): domain Eukaryota; kingdom Fungi; phylum Basidiomycota; class Agaricomycetes; order Polyporales; family Polyporaceae; genus Cubamyces; species Cubamyces lactineus. Next base: position 1,499,417 of record JACDTU010000003.1, read on the forward strand.
ATCGCTTGTACATACTCCCTCCGCCTGGACGCATACGACCTGTGAAAACCTGCCATGGCTCTTTCGCCCTCTCTCAGAACATCGATCACGCCGCTCGAGCTCGAGCTTGTCGCCTCCGAGCAGCTCGTCGAGATCGTCCCGCTCGTGTCCATGGAGCGCACCGCGTTCATATCCGTACGAGGCTCTTCCATGGATTTTGTTACGAGTACCTATGCACACCACTACGCTTGCAGGGCGCATACGGACCTCTACGGCCACCGACAAAGTGCAAGGTCCCCCTCTGGATGGCGTCCAACTTGAAGCTCAAGAAGAAGTGCCATATCGTGCCTCCTGCATGGCTCAACGTCGGTGCGTACCAGGCTTGGGCGCAGGGGCTGTGCATGGGTCTAGATACACCACCCCTTGTTCAGAGTTCCTGCAAGAACGCTTGCTACGCGAAACCACAGACCCCAGCTTCAGCGAGATGCCCTTCCGCTTCGCAGAAGTCGCGAAGATCCTCCTTGACGTGTATGTCTCCGTGTCCTCGGCCGCCCTCCATTACCGGTTCCGCTCATTTGTTGTCGGGAAATGCCAAAAGCGCCTCAGACGACCTCCAAAACCCGGACAGAATCCGCACCCTCCTGAAAGACATCCGAGAGGCGCGCCAGGCCAAGAGTCGAGAAGGTCTCTCCAAGCTCGACCACAACGAGCTCATGGTACGCTTCGTTCTTTATAATCCTGTTACTTGGGGAGGTTGATACGAGACAACGAACGCAGCTCCCAAACCTATGTGCCATGGAGATCAACGAGATCCGGCCCTTCTTCGTCCGCGGCATGAACGTCCTCACCCAGCTCACGCGCGAGGGCACACAAGCCGATGCCATGGACATGTCCTGACTCCGGCATCCCTATCAGTTCCACACCGACATGATGCCCTTAATTTCGAAGCATGCAACGTATCGGAAGTATACCCGTTGTACATCATCTGTAGCGCTATCGACATACTATCAATTCAGCATGTCATTCGTCGTAAACAAGTATAGACCCTGCTATAAAAGCAGGCAAGGTAAGTCGTCAACATCGTAAGCAATTTCGTCCGTGTATGTGTGTTTGTTGAGATCCAGCTTAACCCTATCTTGTCCCGCCCCATTCGTTTTCCAGTAGCACTAACCCACCAAAGCCCAGAGAAATCAGGTTCAAACAGATATGATCAGCGTTCTGCCACCTTCGCGCTCAGGTCCGCAATCATCTTCTTCAAGTCCGTGATTTCCGCCTTGAGCTCCTTCACCTCCGAGATGATGACCGCCTCGCTCGACTACATCCCCACAGCCCAACAACATCAGCACACCCCTTCCTGCCCGAACACGAAAAGCAAACAAACACTCACATGCGTCGTGTCCGGGAACGCCGCAACAAGCTCGCTGAACGGCTTCTTGCTGATCCTCAGCCCGCGGGCCGCGTCCGCGCCCTCGACCTCGGGGTTCTGGAAGTGCGGCGCGTCGGACCCGGCGTCGTCCGCGTCCCGGAACCAGTCCTTGACCCACCGGTTCTTGGCCGGGTCGAGCTGCGCCTCGTACAGCGCGATCACGCAGAGCGGCACGAAGAACACGACCAGCATCACGTAGTGGTTAATCTGTTCGCGGGGCTGAACGTGAGTCGTTCATCCGGAGAAGGCAGGAGAGATGATCACTGACCGTGGCGTATGTCTTCTCGCTCACAAAGAATCTGTGAGGACGAGATGAGTACAGGGGTGAGGCACACAAATGACTGGGATAACTCACTCGAAAGGTGCAACGCAGAAGATCTCGATGATATTGAACGGCGGCGGATAGATGAACTCGTCGGGAGCCCGGATCATGCTGATCACCTTGCCCGCGAAGTAGGTCAGGTACTCCGCGGCTGCATCTTCGACAACCTGATAGTACGAGGGACTTGATCAGGAACCGACAGCATCGTTTGCCATAGGACATTGCACGTACGTCTTCGTAAGCCGAAGAGAACAGCGAGATGAGGACGTTGAGCAGCACGACTGCCGTTGCGACGTTCCAGCTAGAACACAGGGTGAGGTTCGTCGACCACCATCTCTAGTGTAATGCAATGACGACTCACAGATAGTAGAGAGACAACCCAAGCGGCCTGCAGCACATAAAATATGTGAGTACTGTCCACAAGACTACGGCAGCATTCGAGCCTTACGAGAGACTAAACATGTCATAATTCGGTGCTCTGATTCACAGCGCCTATGAGTGAGATGAAAAGCTGGCAGAACCACACAGCTACGTACTGCAGAAGTGCTTGTATGAGCACGTGGAGGATCTAGGGCCGGGCGTGAACATCTTAGAATGGTTGGCGGCATGGAAACCAACCTCGGTAGGATGGTCTGTTTGGCCGTCTGCCGCATCCAGAGCATACAGGCCTTGTAGGAAGCCAATACCGAGTAGCGCAAGAAGCTGTCAAGAGTTGATCAGTGTCTCAATAGAGCTTGGTGGACGAAGTCATGGTAGGTACTCACACAGAAGAAGAATCCTGACTCCTTCAACATCCGCGCTACGCAAATCTGCATCGTCCCAACGAATCTATTTTGTGATGTCAGCATAACCTCCCAAGGCGCGCGAAGATAAGACGTACTTGTAGCCATCGAAGATGGGTATCAATTCTAATCACGAGGTTAGTCGGCGTCATCACGACTGAGATGGCCCACACTCACTCATCCTAGCCAGTGTTCAGTATGACTATGCAGAAACTCAGACATCTATGACTCACCATAGCAAAGGGGCAGCGAAACTCAGACACTGGAAGCTACGCAGCCGGAAGGAGGCCGCTTGGTCGCCAGTCGACGCAATACCGGCCATGCGCAGCGCGAACGCGGCCGTTAAGAGGCAGTCTGTGATGAACGATATGACGTGCCAGAAGCCGAACGCCCGCCAGGACACCAAAGTCAGGATTTTGAAGATCTGTGAATGCAATGTTGAGCGCGTGAGTGCGGATATGTGTCATCGGGTCGACGCGCCTTGTGCAGATCTACATAGCGCGTCAATTTCAGGTCAGCGACGAGGCCATTCATGAACGTATAGACTAAATTTACTCACCTTCAAGAGAGAACGCCAGTGCCAGTACGTACATGATGATTTCCCACTTATCGAGATCGCTGTGGTCCTTGTCTAGCTTGTCCAGAGGCTCTCTGACTGCACGCAAGATGAGCACAGCGTGAGCAATTTCGCTAGTTGCATCACATACCAGCCTGAGAGTAGGAAAACAAGAAGAGGAACCAGACGGCGATCCTGAATATGTTCTGGTACCTAGGGACACCTAGACGGCCGGGGTCAAGGTGGGACCAGAAGCCGCCGTAGGTAACTTCGCTGTAAGGTAAGACTGAGACAAGATCAGCATAATGCATTCTGATCAGAGTGCTACAGCAGACTTACAGCTAACGTTGCCATCGTCGTCGTAGACTTGCACTGTGCGACCACACCAAAGGTCCTGCACGACTGGATAGAGTACACTGAGACTGTGCCTTGTTTCGCTCTATGCCCAAGTTTGACTTACCATCCTGTGCCTCGCTCGATGAAAGGAAGATAGTACTATCAGGTATAAATGAGTCTTTTTCATGTGCATGCATTGCTCTGGCGACATACCAATGAGAGTCAACGGCCATTTCAAGCGCGCTAACCCTCCCGCTCAAGTCTCCATCCGCTTCCTTATGGCGGAAGCGGGAAGACATAATTCCAGAGATCTGCTCTAGTGGGGCTTGATGTACGACGCGGCGGGCCAATACCTCGCAAGCAGTAGCTGCAAAATCATGAACAGAAGGCTTAAGCGGTACTTTTGACTTTCGTACCTCTGGCATAGTTCTCGCCGTAGTCTGCAGGATTGTGGTTGGCCTCCCACAAAAACTCCTTCCTTGCACGCAGCAGACAATATGGCAGCTGTATACACATGCCTGCCATGAGGCGCAGTCTTGTTTTGAGGGCAAACTCACGCACCGCTTCCATGAAATCGCCCGCAGCCTCAATGTAGGCATTGATTACTTGCGGCGTGATAATGCGGCTCATAGGGTCGCTTATGCTATCTGGAGGAACTTCGACCGGGAGTAGCTTCAATGTCATAATTTTGACACGCCGTACGAGACCTGAACGCTTCAGAGGCTGAATTGAAAACCGTTCAATTATTGGATCTTACTAGTTACAGTCTCGGGCGAGGGGTCCAGCGAGACGGCCGAGAGGGTGGAGATGTGGTCTTCTGCGCTCGGTGGCATGGCGGGAATAGACGGAGGATCTTGTGGACAGAGTAAGGTGTACAACGGAGAGAGATACAAGAGTACAACAGCCTAGAGTACACGGAAGGGGGAAGAACAGCGACGAGAAGATGGGAAGCAGCCGCGCGACTGGCAGCCTAGCAGTGGAGACAGACCGAGTCGACCGAAGCTTGGCCTGAGATCAGGCAGAGTGACGTCCTTCTCCCAATCTCCGCACGCGCTTCCCTGACCATATCGGGCCGCGCGCTCCCCGCATTGGGCGCAGTCGGGATTTGCCGACACACCAGCATCGCGCCCATACTGCGCGTCTCTTGTCACCTACCACACCGTCCGTCCTCTCCACATCCGCCATCATGCCGGTCAGTACTCTCTTCTGAGCCATGTAACAGGATATTCACGCGCACGCCAGGCATATCACTCATCTTTCAACGAATATCCCGACATGCGTCTGGTCGGGAACCTTGCCATCCTCCCCGTCAAGACCAAGTTCCGTGGTCCTGCTCCTACCGGTAAATCTCTATACTTCCTCTATTATATCAATCGCTAACATAGTCATGCTACACATAGCGGACCCCAACGAAGCCGATATTATCGACGAGACCCTCGACCTCTTCCGTGCCAATTCCCTCTTCCGCAACTTTGAGATCAAGGGCCCCTCTGATCGCCTCCTCATCATCCTCATCCTCTTCGTCTCCGACTGCCTCGCTAAGCTTGGCTCCGCGCGCACAACCCCTACCCAGCTGGAGGCCACCAAGACGCTCAACACGCTCGCGGTGGACAACTTCCCTATCCCTGGCGATGCTACCTTTGCGCTGAACGCGCACTACGCACCTCCCCCCAGCCGGACGGACGCCGGTGAGTCCATCGTCGATATCCCGCTTGGCTTTGACACTGAGAGATATGCTTCCAGAATACCTGCGAGGATACCTTACTCAAGTACGACAGGAGCTCGCAGCCCGCCTCGTAGAGAAGCTCTACGCGGATGGCACAGGCAAGCCGAGCAAGTGGTGGATGTCGTTCCAGAAGCGTCGTTTCATGAACCGCAGTCTGGGGACCCAGTAGACGGACGATGGCACGCGGGCGGAAGTACGTCGTACAACAGTGTATTACAAGCAGGCTCCAGGATGATACCTCTATCGAAACCACAACGGTATGCATGCAAAAGACAATCAATCATACAACCTCCACGTCACACAGCACGGTACGTATCCCAATCGCAGCAGCAGCTCACTTCTTCCTCCTCCGCTCGTTCGGGTTTTTCTTCCCGAACCCGATCACAGGCATGTCTCCGTCATACCCTCTCGCGCGTGTACTCCGCCCCTTGCCACCCGGGGTTGCGCTCACGATCTCTGGCACCCAGTCCGGGTCCATCCAGCTGCTCACGATCGCGCCTCCCTGGCCCATCTCCGCGCTCTTGCTCGCAGCATTGAGCATCCGCTTCTCCTCCTTCTCGCGCTTCCCGTCCGCACGCTTCTTCGCGCGCATCCACGCCGTCTGGTCTTCGCGCAGGATTAGACCCTCGCCCGGGCCCGTCTTGGCGGAGCCGGGCTTGGGCGCGGGGATCGAGTAGATCGTGCCCCGCGTCTTGAACTGGAAGTTCTTTTTGAGGTGGACTTGCATCGCAGGAGTGTTAGGGCCCGCGTTGGGTGAGGAGATCGTGACCGATGCACGTAGGAGGGTCGGGTTTCCGCACGACGGGCAGAATTTCCGCGAAGCATCTTTGCAGATTCTGTAGCGATTTCTTTAGTATGGGCAGGGGCATGTGTACGAAATCGCAACGTACTTGAAGCAAGCATGGCATCTGAGAACCCAGCTCTTCACCCTTTCGATCCGCTTGCCCTCGACACCGACGAGACCGAGACCCATCTGCAGCAGCACGTTCTGCATCGCGAAATCGGCGGTCATGCAGCCCACGAGGATAGTCTCCTGCTGTTTCTTGCCTTTCCGAGCGTCCGCTGCGGTCGGTAGCAAGTCAAGCGCGCGAGACTTGTGCAACGCTACGTTGGAGGGTGTAATCCACTCGCCCTCGCCATCGTCCTCGTCGGAAGGGTCATCGTACAGAGGTGCATTTTCCTCTTGTGGTGCAGAGGTTGGGGGAAGGGAGGGGTCGGAAGATTGAGGGACAGCAGAGGGGGTATCAGTAGCGGCCTCGTCTTGGAGGGGTTTAAGCTCGACTTCGAGAGGTTCTCTCTCTGCCAGATCCTCCGGAGTATCATCATCCTCTTCAGACTCTGATGGCGGGGGTACATCGTCGGGATTAGAGTCAACCTCTTCGGTCGCCTCGGGGATGTCGTCTCCCGTAGCCGTCTGCTCTTCCTCAGCCGCCGGCGCAGCATCCTGGGATGTCGCACTCTCGTCTTGCTTTGCGACCTCTTCCTGAGGCTTCGCATCCTCAAATGACGACTCCGTCTTCGATTTCTCCGCCGCTTCCTTCTCCTGCTGATCCAGCTCGTACGTCAGAGCCAAGACGCATATATCCGCATGTGAGAGCACGGAGTAGTCTCCCGTCTTCTTGGCCCACTGAATAACTGGGATCGTACTTTAGCATCCACGTCTTACATATCTCGCTGAGACTCACCATGTGCAACAGATGCCGTAGGCGGCCCCTTGACCTCGATCCTCACTCCCGCCGACAGCCCCAAGCGTTCAAAGTGCTCCCTCGCCCGCTTGTCCTTGAGTTCGTCTAGGACCTGGGGTACGGTGTAGTACGTCTCCGCGAGCCCGCGAAGCGGAGAAAGCGACAACAGCGGACCCGCATCGAGCACCAGATGTTTGCATGCCGGTTTTGAGGCGTTCGCAGCGGCCGAGGACGTCGAGGCGGCCATGAGTGTCGAGGAGAGAACAGAAAATAAGGGATCACGTGGTAGGAGTAAGTGCTATAGATCGCGATCGGCCGATCAAACACTGAAGCGGGAGAGTCAGATATCGGTATGGGCGTCTATTGATCTATGGCGTACCCCACGCGTCGGACTCCCGTCCGATACTCGAAGACTCAGACTCCTGGCATCTGAGCTGCCGAGTCACAGGTTGCTCACTCTCACAGCTCGTCTTCTCTTTCTCTCGCACCGCATTTATTCCAACGCGTTATAAACCATGGCCAAGAAGTCGTGAGTGCACAGCGCTCTCGCGCATCCAGCCGCCGCACAAGCTCACCCATGCTGCACAGTTTCCGCGTCGTAGTCCTCCCCGGAGATGGCATCGGTATGCTCTCGCATAGATCGTGCTGTACGGCATGCGATACTAAACTGACTTCGTTGTTATGTAGGACCTGAGGTCACCTCAGAGGCAGTCCGCGTGCTCGAAGTCATCTCTGCCGTGTCCCCTGACATTGAGATCAAGCTCGAGTCTCACCAATTCGGTGGGTGCGCGATCGACTCGGTCGGAGAGCCCCTTCCCGCCTCTACGCTGAAGGCATGCCAGGAGGCTGATGCCATCCTCATGGGTAAGTCAGCAATGCACCTACCTACTTGCGATCAATGCTGATATGTACCCCAGGCTCGATTGGTGGTCCCAAGTGGGGCGTGAACAGCAAGGTGCGCCCCGAGCAGGGCCTCCTTGCCCTCCGCAAGGCGCTCGGCCTGTACGCGAACATCCGCCCCGCAAACTTCGCGTCCAACTCCCTGCTCGCCAACTCTCCGCTGAAGCCCACCGTCGCCGAGGGCGTCGACATCATCGTCGTGCGCGAGCTCATCGGTGGCGTGTACTTTGGTGCCCGCAAGGAGCTCGGCGCGGGCCCGGATGAGGACTCGGCCTGGGACACGATGGTCTACAGCATCCCCGAGGTGCAGCGCATCACCCGCGTCGCGGCGCAGATCGCCCTCCAGGCAAACCCACCGCTCGCTATCCACTCGATCGACAAGGCGAACGTGCTCGCCAGCTCGCGTCTGTGGAGGAAAGTCGTCACGGAGACGCTGCAGGCCGAGTACCCTCAACTCGCGCTCGACCACCACCTCGTCGACTCCGCGTCGATGCTCATCGTCGCTAACCCGCGGAAGCTCAATGGCGTCATTCTCACAGAGAACCTCTTCGGTGACATGTGAGTGGTGTCGTGCCTCTGCGTGTGTATGCGATGCGCCATGCTAATTCTGTCCCTATCCAGTCTTTCTGACGAATCGAGTGTTATTCCTGGATCGCTGGGTCTTCTGCCGTCGGCCTCCCTCGCGGGTGCGCCTTCCGTCGCAAACGCGCTCGAACCTGGCTTCAAGCCCACGTCTGGCCTCTACGAGCCCATCCACGGCTCTGCGCCCGACATCGCCGGCAAGGGCATCGCGAACCCGATCGGCACCATCCTCAGCGCCGCTATGCTCCTCCGCTACTCCCTTGGGCTGGAGAAGTACGCGAAGGCGATCGAGGACGCCGTGCGCAAGGTGCTCGACGATAAGGCCGCGGGCGGCCACGAGCTCCGCACGGCGGACCTGGGCGGAAGCGTGACGACGCGGGAAATGGGAGATAAGATCGTGGAGACTCTGAAGACCCTCCTGTAGGGCGTCGTGGGCGCAGTGATCATGAGCATCTAGGGGTGACCGGGCGTATTGATTGCTTGAGGGGAAGGATTCAATTGCAAGGAAGGAATGAATGGAGAAGTCGAAGCAAAATCCACTGTATCTACTATTTGTAGCGCCGCTCCCACGGAAAGCCAGATACCACTGGTTGTCCTGACATCCGTCCATATGACGAATCTCTTGTGGATAGCACCATCATGTTCACCAAGACCATGATGATCCTACGGCTGGCGCCCTTGTTGTCTGCACTGGCGGTGCTGGCATTAACGTTGGTCCATGTCGCATCTGCGCAGCAGCACCCCACAAGCCCCGCGGAGTACGTCCGGCTCCCGTCACTCCGCGAGCAGGCAGCGATCCAGGACGGCTGGCGCGACGAGCGTTTGACCCGGATTCCTGGGCTTCTGAACAAGTACCGAATTCAAGCATGGTTGGTCAGTCGCTCATCCCCGATGACCGCATTCCCAGAGAGCAGAATGGCAGGCTGATTCATGTATCATTTGGTATCGAATTACAGATGAGCCAGCGCGAATACGCCGAGGACACGCTCTGGTGGTCTGTCAAAGGTGCTACAGAGTACGCACCGCACCGCCGGACGGTCCTCCTCTTCCACACCAACACCTCCTCGCTCGCAGGGCAGCCCAACCCCCTGCGATGGGTGGACAACACGGGCGCGGTGTGGCCAGAGCTCCGCAACGTCCTGACCTCGTACAACCCGCGCCGGATCGCGCTCAACACTGATAGGGACGTCGCGTTCGGCGGCGGGCTGCACGTCGGGGAGTACGAGGCCCTCGCGGAGGAGCTCGGCGAGGACTGGATGGAGCGTACGGCGAACGAGCCGATGCTCGGGATCGAACATGTTGCGACGAGGGTCCCGGGGCAACTGAAGTACTACCGTGACTTGCAGGAAACGACATGGGCTCTCGTCGAAGAGGCTTTCAGCGAGAGAGTCATCACACCTGGAGTTACTACGACGGAGGTCAGCACTATCATGCCACATTTAGTGCACGCAACACTTGGGTTAGTATATGAGCTGACCGCCAAACGCATACAGGACGTCGAGTGGTGGTACAGGGAGAAGATGCTCCTCCTCAACGTGACTACCTGGAACCACCCCCGCGTGTCCGTCATCACGCCCGAGTCCTTCCCCGGGTGGTCGGGCACCAAGGACGTCGTCCGCGAGGGCGACCTCCTCCACGTCGACTTTGGGATCACCGCCATGGGCCTGAACACCGACGTGCAGCACATGGCGTACGTCCTGCGGACGTCGGAGGGCGAGACTGACGCGCCTGCTGGTCTCAAGGAGGGAATTAGGAAGGCTAATAGGATGCAGGACATCGTCCTGGAACGCATGAGGGCGGGCAAGACGGGAAACGAAGTACTGAAGGAGAGTTTGGATCAGATGAAGGTGGAGGGCATCGAGGGACAGATCTACTCACATCCTATAGGCGATTGGGGTCATTCCGCAGGCGCAGTCATCGGTACAGCATACTTCGTTCATGGTCACACATTCTGTGGAGAGCTAACACAGGCGTATTGCTTTCATCAATAGGATTTACGAACCTCCCAGATCACGTCCCCATCCTGGGCGAACTGCGTCTCCTCCCGAACACATACTACAGCATCGAGCTGTACGCGTACTCCTTCGTCCCTGAGCGGAACGAGACGCTCAGGTTCAGGCTGGAGGAGAACGCTTACTGGGATGAACGGGATGAGCGCTGGAAATTCGTCTACGGGAGACAGGAACGGTTACACTTGATCAACGCGACCGCAACCGCTGCTACCCAGCCAGAGCTTGCGTTTGTTGTACAGCCATGAACTGTTGAGGAAAAGAGATACCAATAGTGCTGGTGCCCATCCGGTACGATACAAATGGATATCATTATACGACCCGCGTCCAACCGAGCCAAGAACATGGTAACATGCGAAGAATGCGGATTTGAGCGATCGCAGACAGCTAAAACATATTGGCGAGCTTGCTCGCGGCCTCCCGCGCGTCCAACCTGGGCCTCGTCGGCTGCACGCGCACCGACGCGGACATGTTGACGGGCTTTGCCATGCCCAGGGGATCCAAGCCGTTGTTGGATGCATCCGAGATGGAGCTCGAGCGTCCGTTGCCGAGAGGCGAGCTCGCAGACGGGACGAACGCCGACGCTGCGAGTGGATGGGGAGCCGGAGCTGCCGAGAAAGTCGCTGAGGGCGGGCCCGACGTCGATGCGGAGAGCGGGTCTGCAGGAATCTGCGGTGCTGACTGAGGAACAGGAGTTTGTGGCTGAGACGTAGGTGGGAGACCAGTCGTGCTTCGGCCTGGCGTGGAAGCCGCCGACGAAGCGAGAGGGGAAGAGGGTGACTTCACGAACATCGACTTCGTGCCGTCCACGAGACGGCCTCCAAGAGGTGGGCCATCCTTAAGTGGAGGCGCAAATGAGGGCTGAGAGGGCGCAGGAGATGACGAGGGGCCTGCGCCGGGAGACTGAGGTGGCAGAGGCGCACGGACGGGAGATGGAACGCCGGCTGAAGGCAGGGGATTCTGCGAGGGGGTATTGAAAGATGTAGAAGCGCTGAGAGGCGGCGCCCTTGTAGGAGCCGTGCGCGGCGCATTCGACGGAGGACCCGATGCTGGACGAGGAATAGGAGGTTTCGAGAAGTCCTCCAATGGGGGAATATACGATGGGCGGGGAGCGCTGACTGGCTTCTGGGGAATATGCTTTTTGTTGGCATTCTCTACGTCTGGCCTGAGCGCCTCCAGCTCTCTCAAGTGCTGCCTCTCGTACATGATCGTCGAACGGACGTGCTCGACCAAGGCTGCGGTCACATCCTCTGTGACGAGCTTCCTATGTCTGTCCAGAGCCCGATGCAGGTTCTGCGAGATACCTTCGGCTCTGCGAGCCAAGATTTGCTCGTATTTGTTCGCCTGTAGACTACAAGTCAGTATCATTTAATATTGGCGATTCCGCTCCACAAACCTCTTCCATCTCTTCGAGCGCTTCATCGACTCGTTGAGGATTGATGTTGCTACTAGCCTTCAGACGTTCCAAGTTGCGCCTCTTGGAAATAGTCGCCTTCACGGCAGCCTGGTATTCCTCCAGGACGGCGGTTCGTTGCTGCAACGTCTCCTTCGCCGAGCGCGCATTCAGCCCCTGATAGCCAAGCGAGTCGCCGATGATAACGCATTCACTGATACCCTGGGCCTGGTCCAAATCTGCAAAGCTATGGAATGCACGGCCCAGCTTCTGCATGGCGTTGCCAAGCGGAGGGTGCGCCTCCGTTGTCGACACGTTGACGAGCTTGTTGCCCATCTCCGTTTTCACCCCAGAGATAGCTTGTCACGGTCCGTCAGACCCCCTCACGCGACCTCGATGGAAGTATGAGGGACGTACTCTTCCTCGCGCGAGCGAGCTTATCTATCGCCTTCGCCGCATCGAAGAACTGCGCCTCCAACTTCGTCAACTCGAACCGCGCCCGCTGGAGCTCCTCGTCCTCGTCAGGCACGCCCCTGCGAATGAGGCTGAACCCGCCCGAGGCCTTCTTGCGCGTGTTCGGCGTCGGCTGGTAGCCAAAATCGCTCTCAATGAACGACCGGACCTCCTCCTCATGGATGAGGATCGGATCCTCGCATATGCGCGTGAGCCAGCGCTGGAGCATGATCTTCACCAGCCGGTCGTCCTCCTCGTCCGTCGGCGCGGACGTGCGCGCGAGCGGGAGCGCGGGCACGATCGTCTGCGGGTTGTTCTGGATGATCGCGTCGTAGAACTGCTGGAACTCGAAGTAGGAGCGCGAGACGTTGCGATACGTCGTCCCCGTGAAGTTCGACAGGTTCGTCTGCAATGCATGTCCGCAGTCGACCCCAGGCAGTAGATTGGCACACACACATCAACGTTCGTGTGGACGAGTAAGTAAGCTGTATGTAAGCACATGTCCCAAATTCGCAAAGGCGTCAAGCGAACGTCCGCACCTGCGCATCGAATTTAATGAGGACGTCTCGCCTGTTCCGGTCGAGCGACGTGATCCTCACGCGCAAATATGGCTCCCTCCTCTCAAACGGCACCCCATTCGACGAGGTGTTGATGCGCGGGGAGATGAGCCCCGGCTCGGGCTGACCGTATATCTGCGGCTCCTTGCCATACAAGCCCGCAGGGGGTCCGCGCGACTCTGTTGATGCGTGGTGACTAGGCGAGGGTCGCGGTAGGTTTGGGATGGGCTCGTGTGGGCTGTGCGGTGTTGTAGGCCAAGGGGGCTCGTCTTGAGGGAAGTTGGGCACGGCGAGAGGGTCAATTAAGGACATGGCGGCGGTGGACGTGCAGGACGAGGATGAGAGAAGAGCGTAAAGCGGACTGGTGGCAACTGGCACCGGTGAGGGGCACCAAGCGCCCACCTGGCCGCCCGGCATGTCGCACGCTTACTCTTGTCTTTCGGTCCGAGGTCTGTATATGAAGGCTACAAATACTAGCAAGAAGAAATACAACATGCACTTAGATATCTCACTACAGCCCTCCGATTAACTTTCCGTCTCGTCCGCAAGCAAGGGGAGCATATGTCCCATACGCAAGACCTTCGTCCGCAAGTACTTGTCCAAGTCCTCCCCATACACCTCCCCCGTCCCAATCATCGTCACGCCCCTCTCCCTCTCCCGCTCGTCATCCTCGTGCACATGCACTCCAATCATCTCCGCACCGAGCTTGTGATGATGGCGGCGCTGCCACGAGCGGGGGACCATCGGGACGCGCTCGACTACCCGGATACCCTCGTGCTCCAGCGCCTGCATCTTGTCTGGGTTGTTCGTCAACAGTCGCACGCCCTCATCCAACCCCAGGTCACGGAGGATCGCTCCAGCGATGGCGTAACCCCGCTCATCCGCCTTATGTCCGAGCATGAGGTTCGCGGTGACAGTATCGTGCCCGAGGTCCTGCAGGTTGTATGCGCGGATCTTCGACAGCAAACCAATCCCCCGACCTTCTTGGCGAAGGTAGATGACCGCGCCCCGCCCGGGTATCGTGATAGACTGAGATGGGTTGGACGGCGACGGTATGGTGATCGGCTGTGAAATCTGGCGGATGGCCTCATCCAACTGCTCGCCGCAATCGCATCGCATGCTACCGATCGTCTCGCCAGTGAAGCACTCGGAATGTATGCGGACCAGGGGCGAAGGTACGGTATCCATGGTCGGAGGGTCCGCGCGCTGCTCTACAGGCCGAGAGGGTTTCTGCGACTTCTGGGAAAGACGTCCGACGTATGCTCCTCGCGTTATGCGGTCCATCTCGGTCTCCGTCTCGGACCATACTGCGTCTAGCGAGCGGCTGCGAATGTGGGGCGCGAGCGAGGGGGTCTCCTCTTCGAGCTGTGCGGGATCGACTACAATGGCGAGGTGCTCCTTGTTGTCCCGGTTGTTGTGGTACAGGTGCAGGAAAATAGGGCCGTGTGGTGTAGGCACTCGTGTGCGAGCCATGCACTTCACCTCGAGCTCCGCGTTCGGGGGAAGAAGGCCCGGCGCGGGGGTTGCAGAGGAAGAGGCCACTACATTTGGAGGAGCCGACTTTGGGGATGAGGGCAAGGGGAGATTGTCTGCACACCGCAAAGGCTCCGCACCAGAAGTTGCCGAGCCATTTTCCTTCCCCTCCTGGTTTTTCCGCTGCGACCGCGGTGCCTGTCTGCTCACATACTTGAGCCTTGGGCGACGCTCCTGGCGGGCACTAGCATCCTGGGGCTGCCATTTGGACCAGTCGTACGCGCCCTCGGCGCGCGGGTCTCCGACGGCAGGGAAAAAGTCGTGGGCATAGTGGTTGCGGGTGACATGTCCGTAAGAGGCGGCGGCGGCGAGAAGGAGGGGATCAAGGTCGGCGTCTCTACGCTTGTAAACATGCTGCTTCTTCGAATTCGGGCTCTGAACCAGGCCCGCGGCCAACAGAGTGGGCGGGTCCGGGGCGGTGAGCATATCGAGGAGGGCGAGATCTGCAAGCGAGTCTTCGATGCACGAGGGATCGTCGTGGTGGTGATGCATTTTCGGGTAGGGGCCCCTGCTTTCTTGCTACGAATGCGCCGTAATGTGGATGTGGGTGGTCGACAGGCTGCGGATGACTCGGCGGAAGCTGGGCAGGCTAGGCTCGTCTATGAATCTGTAGCACGATGCGGGGAAGCAAGGGGGCGATGGCGACAACAGAGGCCGAGGGGCGTAGGAGAGTGTATGTAGGAGGTATATAAGCGGAGATTACGGGGCGAAGAGGATGGACGCGGTGGGCCGGCGCAGGGAGTGGGTGCGAAACACGATATACATTGGCTGGAGGACCTTAGGCTTTCGGATTCCGGCTGGTGCGGACGCCGCCCAGCTGAGAGAGCCCGCCGGAAAATTCGCTCTGCCTCCGTCCCGACTCTCACGTAATCACGCGCTCTTTCCAGCTCCCTCCGTTCTGCACCGATCCCAACTCGTCCGGTGCCTTGCATTCAGGGGAATGCAGCAGAAGAAACGGGTGGCATGGACATGGTTTGTTACAGACGCACAGTCCGTGGCGACAGTTTCAAACCCTCGCCACTATCATACGACCCTTGGCCGACACTTGGTATGGATGTCACCTGCCCGCGCCTGCATACCTGATCAGCCTTACGGTCCTCACTAGTCAGCAATAGCGCCCGGTACAAAGTTGGAATGACCTCATCTCATAGCAGGTCGACGTTGCAAGTTGCTAAGACTCGGAGCGTACACATCGTAAGCGCAGGAGCTTACAAAGTCTGCACAGCTCCATTCGAGGCAATCATGGAATATGCGAACCAGTTTCACAACACAGCGCTGCACTGCGCGTCAATTGGCCATGTAAGTACCACAAAATCATGGAACATGAGCTTCCCTGTGCATACCCTGCCTGTGGTGGCTCAGCTCAATGCTCCAATATGATGAAATACTTCAGATGCGAGCGGCAAGTGCTTCGAGCGATATTCGTCTTCGAGGGAACCCTCGAGAATTACAACGCTTCCTTCAAAAGGTTCATCGGCGTCCACTGCGTTACCTGATAAATACGGGTAACGGCCGGGCCAGGAGCCTCAACTGGGCACCCAAAACTTTGTCGCAGCATGCCATGTCGCAGGAGTGTCGTCTTCAGGACCCGATGATTGGAAGTCTTTCTCCACGATGAGCGCTCAGGAAGAAGTGAGTTTCTGTCTAGCCTTTATGTTTGTACCATCATCACAGCAAAGCCGTCAATGCCCCGCACGGTCACGGGCGTACTAGCTGTCCGAACGATAACCAGCTTGAAGCATAGAGTTGCTTGCGAAACTGCGCGTGCAAGCAACATTTGTCCACAAGCTCAACGACTGGAGAGCACGCCCCTGATACATACCTGACGGTCAGACTCGACTGGACTTAGCTCGGATGCACCGCCCGACCGTTGGGGACGCCCGGAATGTGCGTGATCACCGGCGAGTTCTTCATTCCTGCCTCCACGACGCTCGCGGCTATTTATATAGATTAGCCGCACCGCTGCAGAGCAAATGCTCCGGGATGGGGACATTAATATAGCTTGATGTCGGTGGCGGTGAGCGGCACCGTGCTGTCAAGCACGTCAAGGTCCACCTGTTAGGCCTCGGAGCACGAGGACGCTCGAGAGCACGGCGCGCGAGGTCCAAATTCTTGCTTGGGACGGATAGAGTCGGGCTGGAGAAGGGAACTCTTCTGTCCGTAACATATCGTTCTAGTCAGAGCGTGGCGTACAATCCGGAGCTATTCTTCCGGTGGGTCCATCGTTGGCCGCCCAGTAGACATCTGAACATGAGCTCGCGAGGGGGTACCGAGCGCTACGGGTTGCCGTATGCAGCAATGGATCGAACATGCAAAACGACGAAACGCCACAAATAGGATTTCTCCAAGAAACGTTTTATCCGTGGTCAAACAGCTGTGAGTTGCGTACGAATTGAAGCGGTGAACTCACCATGCAGTGACCCCGTCCGCAAGCGTTGGTCTTAGGGCGGCGAATCTACCTGCAGTACTTGCGCAAAGACTACACTATGCTTCGAAAGCAGCTCTGGTCCTCGAATTGGATACTGCTTGCATAGGGTATTCTGTACGTCTTCTCACCGATGACACGGTGTACCTCACATTGCTTCCAGCAGGGCTAGCTTTCGTCCTCGTCGCTGACGGCCCTGCAATGGTACCTGCTAGCATTTCAGTCATTAGCACGGTGAGTGACGGTCGCGGACGATAACTCCGATGAGTAATCCGTCCCGTCTGCGTAGTAGGTAGCATGGGTCACCAGCTACCACCCAATATTCAATTCCACTCACCAAGTAACGACCCACCTTTCGCTCCGTCCCACCTCAAGAATCCACAACCGTACATCTATCCGTGTAATTTGCGTTGTCGGAGCCCCGTAGCTAATCGCCCGACTCGCGGTCTACGTCGGATCTTGTGTCTTGGCCAATCGTGAATGGTAGGCTGAATTTGACTGGACCCGCGAGCCTCACCGAGACCGAGGTTGGCCGCATGCGGTGCCCGAGTCTAAGTCCGAAGAGGACATTTGTCTTCTTCACCAAGTATAGCGTGAGTTTGCAAGTACCGTATCCACAGAAAACAGGCTCCGGGCCTTCGAGGCGCACCCGACCCTGGGCGTATGATATGGCTCCTCCCATTCTTCCATCCGAGCCGGAAACATTACGATCGGTAGAGAAGTGAGAACAAGCGACTCACGACGTCCTCATGGCTGGCAGTAGTCCAGGCCAAATTCACGCTAATCTCGGCGTCGATGGTGCAGATTTTCGAAGCGTGAAGGCGGGAAGGGCGGACGAGTACATAACGATGCGAGAGGCTCGGAAGGGGCTCACTGCTGGCCCCGAGATTGCATGAGCAGCGAGGGTTGTTCTTCATCCGCAACGCGCCGTGGAGTCGCCAGCTTTAGGAAGGGAAGACATACCTGTTGTAGGGACGAAAGTCGCGCACGCCCGAGCCGCATGGTCGATGTACCGGCGCTGTCTAGCTCGAGTCATGGCCACGCCGCCACGACGGCGACGGGATAGCGGGTCCGATGGGTGGAGATATAGCGGCAGTACCAGATAGACGTCCGATGAACCCTGTCAGCATGAGCGCGAGCGTCGTTCGAGCACAAGTCAGTCGCCCTCTGAATGGAACTCAATCCGCTCGGCGCACCTGGGACCCACGCGAAGTGCACGCCGAATGGCTGCAGCGGTGGCGCAGCGTTTCGAAACCCTTACCGCATCAGGGAACGAGTGTTTGCGTAGCACGCTAGCAGGCAGTCGAGCACCGCACGGTATGATGCACCCGTTTGTGAGTGATACAAACACTAAGAAGCCGAGGGTTGATGATGCGGCACTGCGATTGTATGAGCGGGATGCTCGTCCGACCTGTGAAAAATCACCATTGATCCCCCGAAAATTTGGACGATGAACGACTGGCGAGCAAGAGGGTTGTTAAAGTCACCGCAGTCTCGCTTATTAGAAGTAAGCCACAAGAAGAGTCGAAGGGGGCCGTCGATGCATAGCTCTCGTGTAAATCCCAGAACTCAACATCGGAATTGCGGTGAGTATAGGCCGCGCGTGTGGCACTTGCCACTTGTTGGTTGGATACATATGGGGCCCGTGTAAGCGAATGGAGACGATGGCATAGGCTCGCGCCAGCAGGTTGCAAAGACGCTCCACTTCGGGCGAAAGAACAGGGATTGCACAGGCTTGAGGGTTATGAATGATGATGCGCCGAAGAACGGCTCCCGAGGTGTGACTAGACGTCCGTCCGCCGGGCGTTCTAGGAGGCTTCGGTGTCGGTGTAATGTCGCCTGCCGCGCATGGCGAAGCGAGCTACTGGATATCCTTTTGCGTTGGGCCACAACATTCTACGCGAGGGCCATCTGCCATAGCGGACGTATGTACTGTAGTGTAGGCGCGCCCAGGGGGCGGCTGCATCGAATCTGTGGCTGTCAACCTAGATAACGGGTTTGTAAGTCATGTGGTGGGAGCCGCTGTAGAGGCCTAGACTGGACGCTATCTGACAGGAGGCAGTCATTGGCGCGGAAAAGATCGTCGCTGTGGTATCATAGAAAGCGGGATGGTTGTGCTGAGACCGGGATGATGTACAGATAGAGCCATCTGGAGTGAGTAGAAGACAGCACGCCGTGAGAGAGAGGACATGTGTCGTAGGTTCCCAATACGAGCGGCGAGTCCGGGATGGAAGAGATTGATTAGCGAGGAGGGATGAAAGGAAAGTGGGCAGGCACAGCCACGGAAAGTGCAGCGGAGGAGGAGAGTGCCGGATCGGGAGACGACCCTGATGGATCGGGACGGTAGGGCGGAGCAAGGTTGGAAGTCGACGACGTCCACGGTTCCCACCCGCAACAGGCGCAGGCCGGCCAGAGTCGAGGGTATTTTAGGTGCGCATGGGCGGCACGCGAAATATACTGACTGTTGCTCACGCCGTCAAAATAGAATCCCTCGCAGCAACGGCCACCTTCGCCCTCCTCCGTCTCCTTCTCCTTCCATGCCATGACTAGGCCTCAGCCTCGTCGTCCCCTCCTCCTCATCCAGCCCGCCTGACCCTCCTTTCTGCTTTTCTCCTCCCATTTTCTCTCCTCGCTCCGCCTTCCGCCCCAATCAGCTTGCGCGTGATCCACCAACGGGCCTAGTGCTCGGCCTCGCATATGCGGTCCTGCAGGCGGCTTGTCTTCATATTCGCCCTCCATCTCGCCCTTTCGTTCCGGTCAGTGCCATTCTCAGTCATGCGCCTGCAGCATTCTGTCGGTCGCTAACGTCAACTTAATAGGCTCGTCCGCGCAGCGCCCGCCGAGAAAGACGTCCCTGATACCTTATTCTCTACCTCCTCTGCCTCAACACGCACCCCTGGAGCGTCGTCCGCGGCCGCCTCAGATACACGGACCACCCATGCACCAACTCATCAGCCAGGGGCCGATGACACGGATGACGCGACGCAGACGGATATCTCTGATCGTCATTCGGCAAGTGCGACGTCCACTGGCAAGACATCCTCTCATTCCATCCTTATCCTCCCGACCCCTCACTCCCATCCTCATCCAACATGGAGCTACACCCCTGGACATCCCATTCCTATCACACACCATTGGCAACCGTCCCCTCCCCCTACCAACATCCCACATGCGAATTCGTCGTCGGACAAGGCCCAGCCTCCAGTTGCGATCGCCTTTGAGGTCCTCGGGGGCATCATCGCGCTGCTAGTCGTGGCTGGCCTCGCGCGATGCTATATCTCCTATCTTAGGGCGCCGCGGAGGGATCGGATCGCGTCGGTGGTGGATAGACATCAACTGGAACGGGAGATGGCGGAGAGGCAGCAAGAGGAGCTGGAGGGCCTGAGGCGAGTACTCGAAGCGCGCCGTTGGCATCCGCCACCCCCTCCCTACCAACGCGCGCCAGACTACGAGGAGGTTGTGCGTTCGGATTCGCCCGCTTCTCTTGGATAGATGGCCACCCGTCTTCCATCTGCTAGGCCTGTTGCGACACTGCTGGGGAGGCGCAGAGACGACCCACCTTCGGCTAAGCTCAGCTTGCCGCCTCGGGCGACTCACATCCGCCCGCCGTACGGTTATCTCGCGTCCCACGGTTCGAACTGCGAACCTGGCGTGCGGATGGTCAGGTCTCAACGCGGTCTCGTGGCCCTTGCTGCGGCGCATTCGGTGGGAAACTATCTATTCACGGCCTCGGCGCTCTGCTACGGGAGACACGGCCGAGTTTAAGTTTTCGTTGGACAGTCGCTTTTTCCCCGCATTCACCCGCGGCGAGTCGCACGCACGCTTCGGCCGCTTCGTACAACAGACACTGAAACGCACTACGCATACGACTTTCGCTGCCACATCATGATACCGACGGAGCCCCTGCTAGCTTACTAGGTTTCGTGTTCTCCCGTCCAAATCACCACACCTTCCCTTGCTCCTGTATAGATTCCGGCAAGTGTACTAATACCAGCTACATCCACATCGCGCGTACTACCACTACGTATACGGACACACGTTCTGCTGTCTACCTAGCTATCACATCTATCTCTTGATTCTGCTCCATTCACTCCGGCTGTCTAGAGTTACGAGAGCCTCATGCCCGCTGTACGCTAAGCACCAGTTGCGAATGCCGGCTGCAGGTGATCGGCCCAGGTACGACCTTCTGGAAGACTATCTGTCCCTTTTAGGCAGGCGGCCTTCCCGATTAGGTATGGGCACATAGCGAGTCCCCGGGGGCCGATATGAGCGACTGCAGGGTTGCGAAGTCATGGTAAGACGAGGACTCGGTGCACCGTTGCCTGCACGCGGCCATACGCACCTGCGAGGCCGACTCCTCGTCCTTTGTCTTGACTCCCGACCGGCCGCCTCGCAACCTCTGCTCTCTCCCTCCACCGTTCTGCCGACAGCGCGTGGGCACGGAGCAGCTCATGAGCGAGGGAATGATCGCCGACTCGGATGGCGCGAAGGTGCTTCCATCGGCACCAGAAGCCCAGACAGTGGCTGAACCCACAGGCCAAAAGTTCGTACGCCGCCTTCACGTATCGTACCGCCATGCACGCTCATCGTATTCTCATGCACTGCACAGGCCGCCTACTGCTCCATCTACACCAGCCGGCGGCGATACCGGCGCGATCGACGAAGAGGTCATGGCGATCCTGGCGCGCACGCAGAACCGGTGCCTCGCGGAGATGGGCTACTACCCGACGCTCATGCACGAGTTCCTCGAGCTGCAGAAGCAGAACGCGCTGCTCAAGAACGATAACCAGAAGCTGTACGCGGACAATCGCAGCCTCGCGCAGTTCATACAGGCACAGGACCAGCGCATCCGCGTGCTCAGCACGCCGGCCGACCAGCAGAAACGCACCCTCGCGGACCTATATGAGAGCGTACGCGCGCTCACGGTGCAGCGCGATGAGATCGCGGGGAGACTCCATGCTGCGTACGTGTTTACTTCATGTTCATGCGGTAGGTGCTATGTTCGAGGGTGCTGGAGCTGTCATGATGCAGGTTGAACGAGGTGCTGTTACTGCGGCAAGAGTTGTCGCGATTCGTGCCGTCTGCACTCGTGATGCCCGCACACGAGAGGGCACATGCTCGCCCTCAGCATATACAACAGCAACAGCAGCAGAATCAGCAGCAGAGAACGGCGGCGGTACCAGTCGCGCAGCGGATGGTCGTCGAACAATGTACGCATGCTTACCGTTCTCCTTCGGTGGCGGTCTTGACAGCCTCTGTACACCAGCGCCCAATCTCATTCCTTACCAACGACAACCATCCATCCAAGTCAGTAAATATCAATAGACATACTTGATGCCTCTCTAGCCGCATTGTAACTAACATTTCGCACCATACAGCAAATGCCGCCAACCAACCACCGTCCCATCCAACCTCTCCCAGCTCATCGATCCTCTCAGCCCAACGTCATGGTTCTCAGTGCGGCGGATGCACCCCCTGGAATCGCTCACCTTCGACGGACGTCGGCTCCTACCCCGTTAGCGATACCCACTATACCCGCGAACAGCGCCGGGCCGAGCTCTGCATCTGCGTCCCCGCTGAGCAACTTTACAGGCCTGAGCCTCGCATCCCCAGCGACACCCATGTCGAGTCGTCCTCCAACGGCGAACGGAACGGCGAGTGCTCCTCCTGGAGGGTTTGCGGTCCCGCAGGGTCATCCGGGTCCACCGAGGAGCATCCACATGATACCCGTACACGCCTCCCGGGCATCATCCTCTTCAAGTTCGCTTGCTGGTGCTATGATCGACTTGACGGCAGACGATGACCAGATGCAAGAGGCAGCGAGGAAGAGGAGGAAAACGGAACACGTCATGGACGCTGGAAGTGCTGCGCCGAGTCGACTGTCATCGTCGCAGAATATATCGCCAGTCACGCCATCCGATGCACCTGTGGCCAATGGGCATGTTCCGTCTCCACAACCAAGCGGGCTACCGGCTCATGCGCCAGAGAGCATGCCCGCCCCTCAGCCTTCACCTGCCACATCATACCCAGTTGCTCCTGTCCAACAATCACAGCAGCCGCAGCAACCAGCCGTAGCGGATGCATCAACAAACATCCCCGCTCAGCCAACCCCAGTAAGCGACGTAGACATGGACCAGGAGTCGACGCTCGAGGAGGACTGTCTGGACGCTAACTTTGAGGAGGACGATGATGACGAGAACAAGCTCTGGTGCAAGATGTGCAGGCAAGTGTCCTTCCCATTCGCCCTTCTCCGCATTCGTGGCTGCTTGTATATGTATGCTGAACAGAACCATTGCTCTAGATCGCGGTTTGAGAAGGGGCACACGACTCAGCCGCCGAGAGCGTTCATCAACGCTTCTCAGCGGGAGTTGGTGGCGCACTGCGAGACTGTCCATCCGCACGGATGGAAGATCCTCAAGGACAAGGTAGCCGAGCAGCGCGCGAAGGACGCCGACGAACCCGTCTAACCCTGTTCTCGTGCTCTTGCTCCCTCGCTCACTGCATTATCCGTTTCGTTTACTCACACCGCACGTCTGCATATCTGCTTCACACTCTATCGCTTTGTCGGCGCTTTCGATGCTTTCCCTCACATATTCCTAGAGCGTTATGGTGCCCCCTATATCAGTCAACTAGTGTGTACCGTATATCCCGCATGCGCGTCATCTCCAGCGTTCCCTAGTTCTCCGAATGTTGTTGGTGTGCCGTTGACCTGTCTCGACTAAGTTGTGCTGCTTCTTTCCTGCCTTTTCCTGTCTCAAAAGTTGCTGGGAACTTGAAAGGCTATATATTTACGCATGACGCAGAAGGTACGTCCAAGCATCGCGCTCTATACAGCGCTGGGAGTTTGGAGAAAACTCCTCCCTTTCCTCTACTCCTAACAGCACGTGTAGTGTCAACCTTCACGGCTTCCAATAGCGTTATGCACGCCGTCGACGATCTTGGGGACGACCTCCACGGACTGCTGTCCTGTCACGTAATCTGCAGGAGCTCCGTTCGTTCTTAGTACGTCGCCCACTTGACTTCGCCGATCAATGCAGATTTTGCTTGCTTCGGAGCCGTTGCCTACGTAGTGAATGGCCAGCGGGCTTGCTCTGTGGCTTGCCCTATAATATTGCTGCGCGGCATCGTGCAGGTGCGTGTACCATGGCTACTACCGTCTACGTCCACTCGCTCGACCAGGCGTCCGGCATGGCCCCCGCCAACGCCAGCCACGCGTTCTTCGCAGTCGCGAGCCCGCCCACTTTCCCGCTGCAAATCGGCTTGCGCGTCCAGCTGTTCCTCTCGTCTCTCGCAGGACACCCACAGCCTGCCCCCAATGATCCCCTTACCATCGTCACCCCGGTGTACTTCACGGGCAAGATCGTTGCAGAACGGATGGAACACTCGAATGGGAGGGAGTACCTCGCGTACAACGACGACCGCGCGGCGCCGATACAGCGAGCCTTCATACGCGCGGTGCCAGGGCGCGGTGAGGCGGTCACCACCGATATCGCTGCTGCCGTCTCAGTGCGGCTTACGGAGCTCATCAAATCCAACCCGACGGGCCTTGCGCCCGAGCCCCATCCTACGGCCGAGGACGCTGCTAGGCTCAGGTTATTCCATGCGGAAAATGGCGCGAAGGGTGGTACTCAGCTCATCCGCCTGCCTACACCCCCTTCCACCTTGGGCAGTGCGAATACTTGGTCTGGATACAAGTACGCACCCCTCCTGTCCAGACAGCATATTCTACCAACTGTATCCCATCATCCCACGCGGATTGTGCCTGAGGAGAGTCAATGGCTTTGGAGCCCATATCAGTATTCTATCGCTTCCTCCCAGGCTCCAGCTTCAGTGCCTGTCGCAGTGCAGCCCATTGGCAAGCGGTGGTTAGAACATGATGCTTCGGTGACATACGGTGAATCGCAAGCGTCCATACCTTATAGTTAGCTCGTCTTCGTTCTCGCGACATATCGCTGGCACCCTTTTGGGCATTTGCGCGACCGAGATATACGTAGGATCTATCATTACCCTAGGGAACGTTAGCCATTCCGATTAGCTCTCTGCACATAACCTATCTCTCATCTCTTCGTGATGAACAATTACGGTAACGGTTACTGCCCGCCTACGTTATGTCCGTAGATGCATCAGTAGACGAGTAGATAATGTTCGTTGTGTGTATGCTCGAGCTCCCGGGCCGAATGACCCTACACACAACTTCCAAAGGGTCGGTTCAGTTTTGGGTGTCAAGGTTGTATATACCATGTGCCTACCAATCGATTCACTGGTCGTGGCAATCCCCCCTAGTTCGCGTGAACTGTGTTGTACCTTGACCAGATGTGATTCGGACTCTGGACCGCTGGACCTACTAGCACGGCAACAGACGGCAACTCGAGTCTAATCTCCGAGTATTTCGGACGTGTAATTTAGGATACCCGGGATCTCAAAAAAAAAAAAAAAAAGAGTATTTCGGACGCTCCGGCACAGCATTTGCAGCCAATGAACGCTTACGATATTGTCAACAAATTCAACGTTCTGACGCGGCTGCATTCTCATACTGATTCAGCCCTTTTGAGCCACATCAAACGTACATGAAGCAGTACTTGTGAAGTATTGACGCGACTCACCCTGAGCAACCTCATCTTTGATACAAGTATGTTACCAAAAGAGCCTCAGCCGTCCAACTCAAGCCTTGGTTGGCAATACCGTGTATTACGATCCAGCCCTTCCGCCGTGCTGAAGTTCTCGTTCGCGGCGATGCCGTGCCGATGAGGCTGACAGTCCAAAGAATCTACTATCCTCGTGTTTAGAGCCACCCATGCAGATAGAATTAGCTAGGCCGCGCCTCCAAGTTCTCAACGCTGAAACAACTCAAGGGCAACCGTCACCTAGAGTTCTGCTGAAGTGTCGAATGGCTGCCATGGCTCCGAGCAACGACACTATCTATCCGTTCAATATGTCGCCTAACGCGAGGCCAGCAAAAGCGACTTCAGGACCCATACTGATACAGGGATTCTTGCAGTACTTCTGTCAAGGTGAGTGTAGAATGACTGCCAGTGCGTTTTTCGTAAGGCATCATCAGTCTGACTCTTCGCTCGTATATACCAGGCGTGATCATTTCGCAGGTCAGTTCAGATATACCATAGTTCTTGGTATCGGAGCTAGTGACGTTGATTATCATAGACTAATACTGCGTACATAGGGCATGAAATTCTACAATAGGTGGGCAGATGACCCCATTGCGCTCCGGGCATATGTCGTAATCCTGCTACTGTTTTCGTTGTAAGTGCCGAAATTTGATCTGCATCCGCAGTGTACATGATTCACTAACAAGGCGCCACGATGCATGCGCGTCGTAGGCTCCAGACGGTGCTCGAAAGCTACAAGACGTGGGTTGAGACTATTGACGCAAAGCATTGGGTACGAGGTCTTGCTGCTGGTGTCGCACTCTACCGCCGGATAGAATACCTAACGTCAAGTTTGCATTCTGCACATCTTCAGTGGGTCAGCCACCTCCACGCGACGGAGTTCATCTGCAACGCCGTGATATGCTCGCTGTGCGAGGCGTTTCTGGTCCGACGGTGTTACAGGGTATGTCACTAGAGATCATACGTCCTGCTGAGCTGACATGGCACATGATGTCTTTCTCAGATCACACAAAAGAACCTGGTCATTTTGGTCCTCCTGTACGCGTTGCTAATGACGACACTCGGGGCCAGCATATACCTCGCAAGTCTTCAGAGCTCCATATTGCGCGATTGAAATGCTGACTCTCGCGCGATACATCCGGGCATGTTCCTAGACCGTACGCATAGCACAAGTCATCGGGGCTATGTCAGAAAACGGCCATGCAGACGTTCGTCACCCCAACCCCCGAGATACCAACTATATGTCAAAGAGCCAGTCGCTGACGATTTCGTAGCCGCTGCACGCCAGCGCGTTCGCCTACCCTATCTGGGTCTTCGGCACGCTCGCCATGGCGCTGTCGCTCACGAGCATCCGTGAGTCTCTCCCTTCCATCGTCTATCCCTGAGGCCGACTCTCCACTCAGTCTCCGTCTCGCTCTGGCGGACACGCACCGGGCTGCGGCACCTCGACCGCACGCTCACGCACATCATCTTCATCACCTTCGAGTCCGCCGCGCTCCCGACGGCCTGCATGCTCGCCTCCGCGATCGTCTACTCCATCCGCGCGACGCGCGCCGCACGCGCCGCCGCGACCGAGGCGGACCTCAACCGCGACACCACCGCGGCGATGCTCGCGCAGACGCTCCACCTCGACCTCTTCTTCGCGATCCTCACGGGGAAGGTGTACACGCTCGGCATCCTGCGTACGCTCAATTCGCGCTCGCAGTTCCGCGCGGGGATGCATACGAGCAATTTGGGTCGTCGGTCGCTTACGGGCTGGGGCCAGGGAGAGAACCAAGCTGACGGCGCTGAGTGTCCTGGGGGCCATACTGAAGCCGGACGTGGGCGTGGAGAGGAGGTAGGCTGTGGTGCCAGTAGGATGAGGCAAGGTGACGCTTGCGGCGGAGACGACAGGTTTTCAGGAGAGACAATGCGTGCTCCTGACCCGGGCCTCACCGAATTTGGCGTAGCAAGGACGAGCAGCTGTTTGGGCGTCGGCATGCAGGTGCGTCCACGCCTCTCCATGGCTTGCCTACTTAGAGTACTAATTTTTAGCTGATCTACTCCCCGTTACTCAGAAAAGTCCATCTACACACGGCATGACACCCAAAGTACGCAAGTCTGCCTCAAGGAACTCGGGTCAATCATCAGAGTACGCTCGACAATGGGATTCTCCACCATGATCCGACGTGTTTTACTGTGGGTCTTCAGCTGTAGCTTTCTTCTCACACGGGCATTTCTTGGGTGATATATGGTCAAGAGCGGTGGTAATTCATCATTACATGCGGCGACAAAGCGAAACACAATGAGCTCTAACAGATCCTTTCCGTGGCAGCGCTAGTTCTAACGTTCATCTACAACCTCGCATGTTCACCCGGGCCCGGAGGCACCCCGCTCGGGGAGTAGCGGAGCGCGTCCTTGTTCCGGTGCACGTCCTGCGCGATCGAACGGTATCCCGCGACGGTCATCGTGATGTCAAGGTCCGCGAGGAGGCTCTTGAGGACGTGGCGGCAGCCGTGAATACCCTCGTGCGCCATGCCCCAGACGTACAACCGCCCGATCATGACCGCGTGTGCGCCGAGCGCGAGCGCCTTGAACACGTCCGAGCCCGTGCGCACGCCTGAGTCGAACAAGATCGTCATCTCTGTTTCGTTTTGTCCGATGAAAACGCGTGGTTAGTACTGCTCAAGGCGAGCAGGGATGGAACGTACTGTCTCCAACGGCCTCGACAATCTCAGGGAGGACTTCCAGGCTGCCAACGGCACCGTCGACCTGGCGGCCGGCGTGGTTCGTGACGACGATGCCCTCGCAGCCAGCGTCGAGCGCGAGCTTCGCGTCGGCGACGTTCTGGATGCCCTTGATCACAAACGGACGTCCGCCCGAGATCTTCTTCCACTGCAAACATATAGTAAGTTATATGTTCCTTTGATGTCGCAAGGTAGAAAAATGGGCGTGTTACTCACTTCGTTCACGACCCATCTGACCTTCTCCCAGGTGTGGGCCTTACCGTGCCAGACGCTGCTGTCGATCCATTTGCCAGAGTCCTTGGCTATGTCGTCCCCGTGCTTCGCCATGAACACCGGGTCAGACGTTCCAACGTCGTTCCCGACCGCACCCGGGTAGTAAAATCTATCGCGATATGTCAGTCTTGGGATAACTGATGTGACAGCATGCACATACACGTAGTTGGCGATGTTGATGTCGGTGGGTCGCCATCCAAGCTGCCAGGTATCGGTAGTGAGCATCACGACGTCGAAGCCGGCCTTCCACGCGCGGTTCAGCAGCGAAAGGGTCTAATCATGCGTCAGGAACCATAAGTTACGGGTGGAGTGAGCATAATGAAAGGAAGGTACGTACAATTTCATCGTCATGACCCATGTACAGCTGGAAGAAACGTGGGCTCTTTGCGTTGCCTCCGTTAGGACCTGGCAAGTACCAGTGTGTCAATAGGGTTCGACGTGAGCTTCTGCGACCCAATTGCTCACGTACCGCTGTATTCGTGCACCGAGTTGCTCTCATTCTTCTCAGACGCACCCTCGTCATTGGCGCGAGCGACGTCCTCGATGGACTGCGAAGCAGCAGTGGATAGGCAATACTGTGCACAAGGTGAGTACCAGCAACCAATTGCCTATGTTATGATCCACATACTGGTATACCGAGTTCACCAGCAACGCGTGCAGGGACAAGCTCGCCGAGCGGGGTGTAGAGCTTGTTAATCCCGATGGGCGCGAACATGATCGGCACAGGAATCTTGTGCCCGAAGATCGTAGCTACCTCAACTGTTAGCCAACAACATACATAGCCGATACTGACAGTAACTCACTGGTAAGGTCGCGAGTGTTAGTGTCCACACAAGCACGCGGCACAATACGCCATTTGTAGAAAGCCTCTCTATTCCGCGAAGTGTTTCTCAGCAAGCAGTTCCTGTCTGAGCAGCAAGACCGTGAACATACCTGTTCGCCCTGTCGGTCCAACCGATACCGGCGTTGGAGTTGGCGTAGAAGTAACCACGATCATTGAGCTTCTTCTTGGTGGACTCCTGGAGCTCCTCCGGGTGGACAGAGAAGCTAGGCAAGATTCCGGTCTCGCCGCCACGCTTGAACATCTCTCGCTGGTAGAGCGAGTAGTGGGGCGAAGGGCCCTTGGGCTTGTTCTCGGGATCCATTGCTTATTGCTGGGTTGTCAGAGACGGTGAGGGTTGCTGAAGGTGTTCAGGAGGAGTCGAGTGAAGCTCGAGCTACTGTTGCGACGAAAGCCTGAAGCGGAGGGTCGAGTATATATACGGTTCTCGAGATGAAGTTCTCGTGACATCACGGAGTGGAATACCACTGAACGCGTCTCTCCCTCGAGCCTACCATCGGGAAGAGTCGCCCCGCCGCCCTCGACAACACTCTCAAGCGTCTCAGAGTATGGCTAGGGAGAGTATTTCTCGACGAATATTTTTGCGTGTCGTAGTCGTTGCGGAACTCCGAGCTGTGCTTTGCGAGCATCTCGCGGCCGTCCGGTCGTGCCCCGTCGCGTGACGTCATCCCGCCCCCGGAGATCCTAACCCAGATCGCGTCGCGTCGCGCGTCTCTCTGACTTCCTCCTCCGTCCGCCCGACTTTGGCGTCGGCTTCTGTGCTCTATTAGTCTTACATTATAATGTAAAGGCATTCCTATGTTCTAGCTTATACACACGCCCATGCATCTGGGTATCCAAATCATTGGCAATTCCATAAGTACTACACAACTTATATAACACAAACAACACTTCCCATTACAGGCAGGGACACGGAGGTGCGCAGTCTCACACCGCGATCGTCTCCGCGAGCTTGTCCAGGAGCGCCGACACACGGCTCGCCTCCTCCTCCGCCAGCGTCGCGTTCCTCTCGAACGTCAGCGCTTCCGTGATCGACGGGAACGTCGTTGCTCCGTACCCTGCGAACCACGCACGTATCGTCAGCGTCCGTATCAGAATCGGAGAACGAGAAGAAAAGGCATCAGAGGACGAGGAGATCCTAGATACAATATCCGTGCGGCACTCCGTTACCCATATGGGATAACACTGCGACGAGGCGATGGCAATCGTGCAACGTACCACATAGCTGCACCGCTCGAAGCATAAACACGGCAGCCTCCGGAGACGACACATGCAGACGATGAGTGAGCGGACGGCTCCCCGGAACCAATGCAGAAACTGATCCGTGCTCCGTGCTCATGTAGAACAGTAGAGGCGCCATCTCGTAGTGCAAGGGGCTCCGATGGAGGAATTATTACCATCCCTGCAGCGGGAGAGGCCTTATCCCAACGGCTCTCCGTCCGTCCGTCGCGATACACGACTCAGCACACTCCCGAGAGCATCCAGCACAACGCACAAACGACTCCGGAGACCCGGCCGGGAAAACGAACCGCTAACCAACGAGGCACTCACCGAGCCATCGTCCCGGGGCGACCCCCAAGTGCCTGTACCACTCCCGGCCCTCGATGCCCTCCTCGGAGATGAACCCGCGCTCGAACGCGACGAGCTTCGCGTTCGCCCGCTGCACCCGCTGCGCCGCGCGGATGAACTTCCCGATAGGCCCTCCGCGTCGTGCGCCCCCGAAGATGATGTCGAGCAGGCGCTTCAGCCATGGGGGGAGGATGCTGCCTCCCGGCTCTGCGAATTCTGACGAAGACTCGGCGGGTGAGGAGAGGGCGCGGTGGGGCAGTTTGTCGAGAAGCTCCTTGAACTTGCGCTCCGCTTCGTCTTTCTCGGCGTCGAGCGCACGGCTGGCCCTCTGCAGCCTGCGAATGGAGCGGCGGAGCCCGTGGAAATCTGGGGAGGTATTCACGGAGGCTGCGATGGACTCGACTCTGCAGGCGATGGAGTCAGCGGCAGTCATCGAGATGAGCGTATAGAAAGGTAAGTGCTATGACATACTTGTCGAGGTACTCGTCGAGCTCAAGGGCGTAATGCGTCGTGTTGAGCGGAAGGATGATCGAGTCTGCCAAACGTAGTGCTACAAGCCCTAGATGCTTTGCGACCGCGACCTGTGCACGACCACGTCAGGTAAGCCTTACCAATCTACTGAGCATGACAGGACTTACATGTCGGAGGAAACTAGGGTCGGCGTACGTCTCTTGCCACAACTGCGAGTCGTAAATGGAATGGTAGTGGTACGGCGCATCGTGCGCCGTGCCACCGAAGCCTTGGTCCATGCTAGCAACCTGCCATCCAAGTCAGTTCTCTTCTCGTCCTAGACTTGCGCAAACGTTAACTTACCCCAAGGCGCTGCAAGAACGGCGTGAAGTCGCTTCCCGAGCCCAACGGCGGGATGCCGACCTCCTCCTTCCCAGCCTTCAGCTCGCCCACCTTCTCCTCATACAGACGCGCGAACGCCTCGTCCATTGCACCCGCGAACGGGCCATCGTCCCCCCGCGCGTCCCAAAGGGTCCGGGTGGGATCAGACGGGTGGGGCACAGCGAGCGCCGCCTCACGGATGAGGTGCGCAAGGGAAGGCGAGCCCCGCGCGCCCCAGCGCGCTCCGGTCACGGAGACGTCGAGGTTGATGTACGTGACGACGTTGGCGGAGATCCACTCGGGGAAGTCTTCGGCCCACTCGGTGCTTCCAATAAGACCGTACTGCGCGTGGACACCCAACATCATCAGAGGGGTCATCGGAAGGGCGGTGGCGGGAGACGCTTACCTCTTCGGCGTCCCAGCTGGCGAAGACGACGTTGCGGAGTGGCTTCCACCCATTCTTCAGCAGAGAACCGAAGCCGCGGACCACTTCGTGGATGGAGACCGTTCCCGACGTCGGGTCTGCGGCCCCCATGACCCATGCTAACATACCGCCTCTCAGAAATGGCCGACATGCTACGAGAGCAAGGTGGACGTACCGTCACGGTGGCACCCGATGAAAACGGTTTCGTTCTTAATATGCCCCGGGATCGCAGCCATCGTGTTCCAAATGGGCATAACGCGAGTGTTCACTGCGGGCCAAAGTCTGCGCATCAGCGTCCCGTTCCACGCACCCACGTCCGCCCACTAGACAATTCACCGTGGTTCACAAGCCTGACCGCCTTCGCGCTCGCGCGACCGTCGAGCACAAGCGCGCCCTCGGCCGCCCCACCGGAGATCTCCTCGAGCAGCCGCTGCGCGTTCGCCCACGAGATGGGCAGGCTGGGAATCTTGGGGATGTTCGAGCCCTCCGTGCGCGTCGCGTTCGGATACGCGGGCTGCCCAGGCGTGGTCGGGTCCCCGGGGTAGAGCGAGAGGTATTGCACGCTTCCGCGCTGCACGGACGTGGGGTTGCGCGCAGGCCCTGCGGGGTAGGGCTCGTATCCGTTTGCGACGGTCACGGCGCCGTCGTCGCGTGGGTCCGAGTAGATCAGCACGCCGGCGGCACCAAGCTCTTCTGCCCTCTTAATCTGAGTTTAGGGAAGCGATCAGCTGTCCAGCATACACGGCGACATAGAGCGAGCGAGCGGCGAACCTTGAGCCCACGGAAGTTCTCCCCGTATCGCGCGAGCGCGATTTTGCCGGTAAAGTTCACGCCTTTGGAGACAAGTTCATCGTAGTCCTCCTTGCGCCCGTAGTTGACATATACGACCTGTCCTTCAGCAATGCCATCCGCGCTGAGCCCATGGAATGTTGGCACGGCATTGCGGTACTCAGCGGCCTCGGGGTCCCCTGGGTCGCCATCCTCCACCAAGTCCGCCTCCCACTCAACTGCACTCCCATCTGCGCTCAAGAGCGAGAGCGAGCGGTCCAACGGAGTATTCATCACTGGATAGTAGATGTCAATCCATGCGGAAGGCTTGTGCAGCTTCGCGATGTCAAGTGTCGCGGACCGTGACTGCTGGGAACCTGCAGGGAAGATGGGCGGTTGGGGCGGAGGGGTGATCCCGAAGTTGTCCTGGAAGAGCTTGAGGATGGCCTTGGCGTCGAGGAAAT
The DNA here is from genome assembly GCA_022376465.1 of Cubamyces lactineus. Classification (NCBI taxonomy): domain Eukaryota; kingdom Fungi; phylum Basidiomycota; class Agaricomycetes; order Polyporales; family Polyporaceae; genus Cubamyces; species Cubamyces lactineus. Next base: position 1,532,601 of record JACDTU010000003.1, read on the forward strand.
CATCGGTAGACCCCGCGATGTGAGGGTGCGTGGCGTACACCCGCGATGCAACCCACGCGGTCGCAGGATCAGGGACAGAGCTAACCAAGATGGTGAGCACGCTCCGTTTCCGCAAGGCACTCAGACGAGTACTCACAGGTACAATTCCTCCTTGTTGATAGTGGGGCGGAGGTGACTGAGAGCACTCAGAGCCCATGATGCTTGCTCGTCCGCGGATTTGAAGAACGTGAGGACCACGACTAGCAATGCCTTGAACGCCATATACACGGCAAAGACGCGACCGGCCGTGCGCACTTGCGTCCAGAACGCCTTGCGGCCTTGCGAGGGATCGTGGCGGTGAACTGGCAGGGCGGCCTGACCCTCGGGGTCGAGGAAAGGCGTCTTCTCGCCGTCCGCCATGGTGTTGTCGAGGTGTGTGTATGCGCTAGACCCGTCCACAGTGTGGGTGTATAAGAGATAGCGAGTCTGGTGGGAATTAGAAGCGATGCAGGGCCGGTCGAGCTCACGGGATCCGGTGCTTATGAAGCTATGATATACGATAGCTGGTACAGTTGTTCCTTATCATCTCAACTCGCCCTTGGGCCTTTGCAGAGGCCGCGGTGTCAGATGCGCGAGTCAGCCCGTTCGTGGCGTCATGTCTCTGCCATCCCTCGATCCGAATCTGATCTCGGCTTCATTTCCATCCCGTGACCGCGTCCGATGCCGCGACGCGCCTACGACGCGACATAACCTCTATCTACAGGGCCACTTGTTTGGTGTCGCGGGAGCGCCCGCAACCGTCCGATTCCACTTGGTGTCTGTTCAACGTCCAGCGTGCAACATTTTCTGGCTGTAGTATCTTCTGGATTTATTTTCAGATACATTGGCTATAGCGTAAATCGCATTTTTAGATGAGGTAGATCCTGCTCCAGAATGATTACGTCGATCGGGCGATTACTGACATAGTTACTCATGACAGAATGAGATATGTTGTGCTGAATGTCTTTTGGTGTTATATGGTATGTCATGATACATTGTTTACATATTCATGCACAACAAATACTGGATAATTGTCCACACAAGTCAGACAGCCCTGGAATGATTGGCCAAATATGTCACCCCATCCATAGATTTGTCCAACTTCAACAATATGTATATCACTGTAGTGACCTCAGGTATGTACATTGAAAGTGCATGTACAAATGCAGTTTCATAATGTTACGACGCTCACTGTGTCACGGTCACCCAGTTTCCTTTTCCTCTCTCTCTCCCTCGTGCCTCCGTTATGCCACGTCATCCTTTCCCATGCCACGTCACCCCTTTCCCACCGGTTCACACGGCTGTTGTATTACTACCCTATCACCTTCCGCCACGTCATCGCCACATCATCTGTACTCCCAGCCCTGACTCTACGTAGTTATACTGGACTCTCACGGTACGTGGCGCCTACGTGGCGCCGACGTGTCCATGTCTCTCTTCCTGTATTTAAGACCAGAGGATCCACTCGGGATCCTCAGCTCGACCTGGTTATCCATTGCCTATTCCTCTGAACCTCTACTCGACTCGAACTACTGGAGACCTCTGGTCCGATCCCTAGGACGTCGCTCGCCGTGACCGATCTAGGCTCGTCGTAACATTAGGTCGAGCTCACCAGAACCTGTCGATCTACCCAGATCTCGACACACGACACCCGCTCAAGACAGAGCGGCCCCGAACCGAACAACACGGCGTCGATACCGAAAGAATTTGCGGTTGACAAGGAAGCCAAGCTAGTCTACTACGAAGGGCAACAAGTCTTCTGGAAGAACAAGTCCTGGCACTTCACCGAAGTCCCTCTCACCTGGCGGAACTGCCTTGACATCGACCCCGACTACCGAAGCCGTTACCGCGAAATATCACTTGGAGACGAACTTCCGGAGGAACCAGCGGCCACCCTGGAACCGAGAACAGAACCAGAACAACCTTCCCCGGTAGACTTCACTACTCCCAGACCAGCTCAGGCGGAGATACTCGAGGAGAGTGAACCAGAAAGCGAGAACGCTACAAGAACTTCGAACGACGACCACGACCCGGAGGGAAGCGAAGCCGCACCAGAACCCGTAGGGAAGACCCCTCAAGAAGAATCGAACCGAACTGCAAACGAACCCGAAGGACGAACCGAAGCCACGATGGCTGAAGAAAAGACGAACGAGATCAAGCTCAAGATGCCCCCAGAGTTCTCAGGGAAGCGGGGCGAAGTAGTGGAGTGGTTGCAGAAATGCTCCCTCTACCTCACGATGAACAAGAAGACCTACGCCACCGACGAAATGAAGATCGTCTTCTGCCTTATGCTGATGAATGGGGGCACCGCCGGAACCTGGGCCCGCACCTTCATTGAAGACGTAGAACGGCAGGCAGCCGACCAGAACAAGAACCGAAGACCAGGCGAAGAACGTATCGAACCCAACTACGGAACATGGGACGACTTCAAGAAGCAACTACTGGAAGCATTCGACGACATCGACCAGAAGGCCAGCGCCCGTGTGCTGCTGCGAAACCTGAAGCAAGGAAGCAAGAAAGTCGAAGACTACATCGCCGAGTTCATGTCGATCATCTCGCGATGCGGAATCACAGAGTTCGAGGTCATTGCTGACTTCTTCTATGCTGGACTCAACCGTCCCCTTCGAGAGAAGATCTTCGGGATGTACCCCCTACCGAAGGATGCCAGCGAACTCTACCTCCGAGCCTCCACTCTCGAACAGCAGTATCACCTGGGAAGAGCATACGACGGGAAGACCTCGACCTTCCGACCTACATACAAGCCGTACAGACCCCGACCCCAAGAACGCGACCCTGACGCCATGGATGTCGACAAGATGACGACCGAAGAACGTGAGAAGCACTACCGAGAAGGACGATGCTTCAATTGCCACCAGATAGGGCATCTAGCGCGGCAGTGCCCCAACAGAAGAACCAACGACCGTAAGAAGACGAAGCCTGCTGCCAAGGCCCGCATCACCGAGGTCGAAGGAGACGAGAGCGACGATGATGAAGACATCAAATCCATCGACGGCCAAGCAGCTGACAAGAAGCAGCTTATCGCAGCAAGGATCCGTACCGCTCTGAAGGGGCTAGAAGAAGACCAAGACGCGAAGGAAATCCTCGCAAGCTTCTCCAACGAGGGTTTTTGAAGAACCGGCGTGCCTCGACGTCACGACCGCGTACTAAGGTCCGCCGTGTAATAGTAGCGCGGACTTCTCGACAGTCTATGAGAATTCCGTTATCTATCCACGCGGACCTAAGCGTCGAAACGAAAGCCCTCATCGACACGGGAGCGGGAGAAGTATTCATGGACCACAGGTTTGCGAAAGAACACAACTTCCCGCTCAAATCGCTGAAAGCCCCGATCCGAGTATACAACGCTGACGGAACCAGGAATGAAGCAGGCGACATCAAGAAATGTGCAGTCCTTGAAATTGAAGCTGGGCGCCACCGACACATTGTGCGGTTCCTGATTACGTCGCTAGGAAAGGAACCAATCATCCTGGGCCTGCCATGGCTGCAGCGCGTCAATGCCAACATCGACTTCACGAAAGGGACCCTCGATATCGACCCCGCCTGGGTGAACCGAACAATTGTGGAACATCTGCGTGCAATGTGGTTCCCAGATCAAGACCCCTTCACCGGAAGACCCAAGCCAGTGGAAGAAGAACCGAACGAAGAAGCAAATGAAGAAGACGAAGACGCGACCGAGGAAGCATCGACCCAAGAACCAATCTACGAGAACATCGAACGAGTTACCCTCTCCGACGTGCACCCGGAAGAAGAACCCAACGACCAAGATCTGCTGATAGCTTATCTTCGCGGAGAACACGAAGCCATGATAGCACCGCACGCGACAGAATGGCACGGAGATATGCCTCGACCCGGATCCCCCCTCACCACGGAACACGACTACGAACCCACGAAGATTGGACCTGGACCCACCATCGGAAGAATCCGACGAGCCCCACAAGGACTTCGATTTGCAATTGCAGCCAACGTCTGGATCCGAGCAAAGGTCAACCCCGCAATGGCACTCGCACAACAGCACCAAGCACAGGAAGAGAAGAAGACTTTCGAAGAGATGCTCCCCGAACCGTACCGAGGATATGCCGCCATCTTTGAAAAGAAGGCGTCCGAACGATTCCCACCATCACGACCCTGGGACCTGGCCATTGAACTCAAGGAAGGCTTTACCCCGAAGGACTTCAAGCGATATCAACTCACGCCCAAGGAACTCGAAGCCGAGGAAGAATTCATCCGGGAGAACCTACGAAAAGGCTACATCCGACCCTCGAACTCGCCGATGGCATCCCCATTCTTCTTCGTCGGCAAGAAGGACGGAACACTACGACCCTGCCAAGATTATCGATACCTCAACGAAGGAACCGTCCCCAACAAGTACCCACTACCGCTCATATCAGAATTGGTCGACAAGCTGCGCGGAGCGAAGGTTTTCTCCAAACTGGACCTCCGATCGGGATACAACAACGTCCGTATCAAGGACGGTGATCAATGGAAGGCCGCCTTCCGAACCAGCAAAGGGCTATACGAACCAATGGTCATGTTCTTTGGACTGCGGAACTCCCCCTCGGCTTTTCAAGCTATGATGAACGCGATCTTTGCAGACATGATCGACGAAGGATGGGTAGTGATTTACATGGACGACATACTGATCTTTTCGGCAGACCTGGACGAACACCGAAGAAGGACCTTACGTGTCCTGGAACGACTCAAAGAACACGACCTCTACCTCAAGCTAGAGAAGTGCACATTCGATGCACCAGAAGTGGAGTATCTTGGAATGATCATCAGCGAGAACCGGATCTCCATGGACCCTATCAAGATAAAGGGAATACTCGACTGGCCAGAACCGACAACCGTCAAGGACGTTCGATCATTCCTTGGATTCGGCAACTTTTACCGACGATTCATCGACCACTTCTCGGAGATCGCGCGACCACTCAACGCGCTCACCAAGAAAGACGCCAAATGGGAATGGACAACGGAATGCCAGAAGGCCTTCGACATGCTGAAGCAACGATTCGCGACGGCCCCCGTGCTGCAAATGCCCGACATTAGCAAACCCTTTGTCGTCGAATCCGACGCCTCACAATGGGCCACAGGGGCAGTACTCCGACAACGAGACGCCAACGGCGACCTGCACCCGTGCGCGTATCTATCAGAAGGATTCACCGAAGCGGAACGGAACTACGAAATCTATGACCGAGAACTACTTGGCATCATTCGAGCCCTGAAGGCCTGGCAACACTACCTCGAAGGATCAGGGCACCCGGTTACGATCCTATCCGACCACAAGAACCTCACCTACTGGCGCAACCCGCAACAACTGAACAGACGACAAGCACGATGGGCCCTCTTTCTCTCCCAGTTCGACATCCAACTCGTACATACCCCCGGCACGGCAATGGTACAATCGGATGCGCTATCCCGAAGACCCGATCACCGACAAGGATCAGAAGACGACAATACTGAACGAACCATGCTACCTGACAACCTCTTCGTACGACTAGTGGACACCCGACTGGCACCGAGGTTCCGACACTTGGCCACGCAAGACAGACTCTTTTGCGACGCACTTGCTGCCATCCAACACGACGGACCACCCCCGATCAGAAGTGCACTCACCGATTGGCAAGAACGAGACGGCTTAATCTTTTACAAGAACCGATGCTATGTACCGGCCGACGAAGCCCTGCGACGAGACCTGATCAGTCAACACCACGACTCCCCGGCAGCCGGACACCCTGGGAAATTCAAGACTCTAGAACTGATACGACGGTCATACTGGTGGCCCGGCATGTATGCCATGGTATCCCGATACGTCGAAGGCTGTGCCACGTGCCAGCAGAACAAGCCAAACACACACCCGACCACCCCGCCCCCACAACCAATCCCCGCTGACGATGTCACTCGGCCATTCCAGAACGTCACGATGGATCTCATCACCGATCTCCCCGAATCCCACGGCTACGATAGTATTCTGGTCGTGGTCGACCATGGCCTTACGAAGGGGGTGATTTTCGCACCATGCAAGAAGACGATCGACGCAATCGGCACAGCGGCGCTTTACCACCGGCATGTCTACCGACGCTTTGGACTACCCAGCAAGATCATATCCGACCGAGGGCCACAATTCGTATCCAACGTCACTCGCGAACTAGGAAGACTCTTAGGCATCACCCTTTCCCCGTCTACCGCATATCACCCGCAGACCGACGGACAAACTGAACGAGCGAATCAAGAACTGGAAGTCTACCTCAGGATATTCTGCGAAGGCCGACCAGACGAATGGGCGGAACACCTTGTCGACGCAGAAGTCGCACACAATCAACGGACCCACTCAGCACGGAACGCATCACCATTCTACCTCATGATGGGGTACGAACCAACACTGATTCCTATCGCATACCCCAAGACCAACACCCCGACAGTACAAGAACGGCTAGTGAACCTCCAGAAGGCCCGAGACGAAGCCCTAGCAGCCCATGAGCTAGCCCGACACGTCATACGCGACAGGTTCAAGGGAAAGTTCGTCCAATTCAAGAAAGGACAGAAGGTCTGGCTCGAAGGGAAGAACCTCAAGCTCGCTTACGCATCCCGGAAACTCGCACCCAAACGGGAAGGCCCCTTTGTCATCACCGAAGTACTTGGACCCGTGACCTATCGGCTGGAGCTGCCGAAACACTGGAAGGTACACCCCGTGTTCCACGCATGCCTCCTCACCCCATACAAGGAAAACGACACCCACGGACCGAACTACACGAGGCCACCACCTGACCTTATCGACGGAGAAGAAGAATATGAGGTCGAAGCGATCGTCGGACACAAGACCACACGAGGCGGAATCCGCTACCAAATCAAGTGGAAAGGCTACTCCAGCGCCGAGAACACATGGGAACCCGAGCCCGCTCTAATTCCGAACGCCAAGGAAATCCTCCAACGGTATAAAAGAGCGAAGAAGCTGCTGTAATCTGCAATGCTCTCTCTCGCCATCCTCTTCGCCATCTACTGCCTCACCCTCCTCGCTATCACCCTCCTCTTTCTCTGGTATATCCTCCGCGACCTCTTCAACCGCATCATCGAGCACACTCTCCACAGCCGTGACTACCCATCCCGATCAGCGTGGGGATCGTGAAGCCCATGATCGTCGCGCTCTTCACCTGCATGACCCTCGGCTACCTCCTTGCCCTTGCCTTCATCGCCACTCACCTGCGCCTCTCCATCAACATCCTCGAAATTGCTCTCGAACACCGCGACCCTCTCGACCCCGCAAACGACAAGCTCGACCAGGCCGACCGCACCCTCAATAACTCCAGCTGGGACGAGTAGAATGGGCCGCCCCCTCTATAGCACCCAAGTCGCTGACGACAATGCAAGCGACCAGGAAAACCAACAGCCGCTACCCATTCCTCCCCCACTCGCCAGACGCCTCTCGTCGCCTCCACCGGAATACACCTCCAGGTCACCATCGCCCGCCTCCTCGACATCGGACCTCAGCACGGTTGGGGTCGAAGACTCTCATCTGGTAGACCACTCCCGGCACCCCGACGTCAACCAGTTGCTCCGTGCGCTCCTCACCAACCCTACCCCAGTCGTCAATGCCACCGAGCGAGGCTTGCAGTACTTCCTTAGAGAGTATCGATGCCTCTACAACGAGCAACGGGAACTGGACGCACTGGAAGGGAACCTTGTTGACGCAGCTGACATCGCAGAGGACGCTCTAGACGCTCTTCACGAGGCGTTTGGTGAAGAAGAGGAGCAACGGCAAGTCTCGGACTACGACGTCGCAGAACGGCAGGCGCGCGCCCTCGAAAACGTCGGGCACCATGCCCACGAGTTACGGAGGTTGGCAAGACACTCTTTGAACACCACTCGACGGCTCGCCCGGACCACACGCACGTGGAGGAACTTCCTCATACAAACATTTGAACTCCCCGCATTCCGTGCAAGGATGGCGCCACTGGCCTCGGTCATCAACGACGCGGCCCCACCTCCTGGAGAACTCCCAGCTGCGGCAAGAAGAGTGCCTGGCGAAGCCCGACGCCAAGGGACCTATCTGCCCTTGTTCCACACCAGAGTCTCCGCAGGAAGCCGTCGGCCCCGTGATCCATCCCCCGACGAGCGTAACGTAAGAGCTCGAAGAGACACCTCGCCCGCCCCAATGGACGCTTCGCCAGCTCGACCTGAGTCCCCGCCGTCCCTCCACCCTGTTGGCCGCAGCTGCCTAGTCTGTGGGTCACCCGATCACGAGTACCTGTGGTGCCGAGACTGGCGATGTGTCTGGTGTCGCGCCACCGCCCCTGGCCATCACCCGTGGGAGTGCCCGCTACGCCCAGAAGACATGGACGAGCGGTTTACGAGTTGAGCTGGATATTCCGCTGGTGGAACAGCGTAGAAGCATACAAAGGGGGTAATGTTACGACGCTCACTGTGTCACGGTCACCCAGTTTCCTTTTCCTCTCTCTCTCCCTCGTGCCTCCGTTATGCCACGTCATCCTTTCCCATGCCACGTCACCCCTTTCCCACCGGTTCACACGGCTGTTGTATTACTACCCTATCACCTTCCGCCACGTCATCGCCACATCATCTGTACTCCCAGCCCTGACTCTACGTAGTTATACTGGACTCTCACGGTACGTGGCGCCGACGTGTCCATGTCTCTCTTCCTGTATTTAAGACCAGAGGATCCACTCGGGATCCTCAGCTCGACCTGGTTATCCATTGCCTATTCCTCTGAACCTCTACTCGACTCGAACTACTGGAGACCTCTGGTCCGATCCCTAGGACGTCGCTCGCCGTGACCGATCTAGGCTCGTCGTAACACATAACAGTATGTGATATATTTGTTATTGTGTAGTATTTTCCTCACATAAACTGCAATGTTTACATGGATCAATATCATATAACAAGCACATGGAAAACAACACAATATCTGAACGTGTGAAGTAATAATGTCATATATGGGTTGTATACATGTAAGTGCATATTGTTAAATCATGTGCCATGTTAAAAACAAAGACCAACATATATTTACATATCATGTATGGTGATTATAGGGTTGCTAATGTGATCAAGACATCACATTCAAATTGCATCCACAGATATACAACCTTAGTATCTCATAACTATCTGTCGTGCAACATACACGACTTGCTTGCTACCAGTTCTGATCAAATCTATTGCCATTACCACTGAGTAGTTGTGTCCAGACCAAGAACATGTATTGCATAATGACGATTAGTAAGTGTTTCGATCAGCACTATTACATGAACTGAGCACTGATGTGACACAATTTCAGATCACTGATACATGAGGAGTATGTTACTCATGCTGATTTTCTCAGACTCCTCATGACTCAATAATCTGATGCTGGGTGACAAAAACAGAATTACGTGGAGGCTGCGAGGGGTTCCAGAGCAAAGAACAAATATTTATGATTGTTTACATATGTTGACACATTAACACGTATATATAATGTGTTGTGCACTCACAGTCCTTCAGTCTCCTACACTTGATATATCGTCCACCATGTCATCTCTCTACACCCCCACTAACCAGTCAATGCTTCTGGCTGGTTTACCTGCTTGCATCGTTTGTGGTTCTGCAAGTGTTCTTCGATGTGCACTATGCCAGAATGGGCCTGCATTTTGTTCAGCCAATCATTATCGATCAGTAAGCAATGTCATAACATGTATCTGCAGCTGTTTGACAGTTAACAACCTTATACCAGTATTGGACAGTGCATAGAGCAGAATGTCAACCGTCGATCGTACCGCCTGCAAGCTCATCTGCCATCGTTCCCCACGTCGCTACCCCGATTGTGAAGGTCGAACCACCAAACAATATTACGTCTCCGCCGGTCAGTCCCGCTCAGAATGAACGCACCGTCCTGGTGTATGTACTTGAGGCTCATAAGGGTACGTCACGTAGTAAACATATAGAAGCCGGTGATATATTATACTAACACAATATGTTATGTGATAGATCATGCGACCTATGCCTCAGTCAAGTGGTTTCAAGGAGGTCAACTCGATCAACGACTTACACGCCCAGTCATCGACATTCGCAAGTACTTCCCGAATGGGAGTGCGTCGAATCTAGTGCACTACGACACATCCCGCGCCATACTCCAGATGCCGTATGAGGTACACTATTGTCCGCTCTCGTTCATATCGCGTTCGCATTGCAATGTCGCTATCATGAACCTCACGTCGTCGCCTAGCGAGTCTCCTTGTTATTGGCCGGGTACTGTTATTGTCGCGAAGTACTCGTCGCCGTACTGCGATGGGTACACCGATTTTAGCGCAGCAGACATTAGAAACATTCGTGCATACTTCCGCTACTTCCGATGGCCTTCACATCATTAGATACTTGATTTGTATTACTCATTCTATCAGTCTCTTCCTAGTGGAAGATATCTCTCCGTGATTACATTCGCATACGACACACATGTACGCCAGTGCTTGATATATAAACAATGCATCATACCAACTCCGCACTATAGACGTCGGTGATCACTGATATTACATTGCTTGGTGTCGAGGATACATATTCAATACGACAACATTCTGTCACAGGATGATGACACGTCCAATACATGCGGTCATACGCACGAACACACGAAAAGGAATAAACGCAGACATGCCAGTACAACCTGACATCATTGATCGTCGAACAATGTACACAGATCGGGGACTAGGAAGGTAGAGACGTACAGGTTGAACAACCAACACATCAACACATACCAAGACAAGACGGTCATGGGAAAGAAGAACCGGTCATTGACAAGCAGCATCGGGGACAGTGGTTACGAGCTCATACTCGAGAGATACTAGGATATCAAGTATTAGCTATCAACGACGAACATCAGCCAAGAGAGCGATAACGCACCAGTACTAACAATCAGATATGAGGACCGTTGCGGTATGGTCACGTGACGTATATTGGAAAAGTCGAGTTGACATACCGTCCATGAAATCCTATTGGAGATGCGAGCGTCAAGACGCCGACATGCCACTATCGAGACACATCAGCAAATATAAAGAAGGGGGACGGGGAACTATCATGGTGCGTACGAGCTACCTGACGGTGAGGACATACCAAATTAACGTGTATAACCCCCGTCTACAACTCCACTCGGCATGGCCGACAATGTCGAACTATCGAACGCGGACGGATAATGATTGGTGTGGAACAATAAGTCAAAGTGATCGCATTTCAGGGAGATGAGCAGTACGCCACAACTTACGAAGGAACGGGTCTACGTTTGTTGAGCACGTAAGTCACCGTGGCAAGTTCGGAACATAACAAATCGTGGAAGCAAAGAGACGAAGGAATCAAATGAGATTATGACAAGGATGAGGGGGTCGAACGGTGATGCGCATGTTGCCTGCCTAGGCTCAGAAGAACAAACTCGCACCTTCGCTAACTGCGCCCTCCAGCTGCCTCTTGTGCTAGCAGCCCTCGCGCGAAGGCTCTCCCTCTAATGTACTGTCTGGCGAAGCCTCTGCTCCCTCTCATGCGACTCTGCAACTCCCCTCAGTGACTTCCCCTTTGCATCTCTCTTCCATCCTGGTCTGGCGCATCACGCGAACACATCCTATTCCCTTGCGAGCACACTACTCCTCCCGCAAAGACACTGCTCCTCCTGCGAAGCCACCACCCCTCCCGCGAACACTCTGCATCACTTGCGAGCTGCCTACCCTCCTTGACAGGCTATAGCAAGCCAGCGAAAGTCAGCGAAGATGGCGCTACATCATTTGCGAGCCACCCTCAAGCCGACAGGGATGTGCTAGAGCGTGGCACACTTGCTAGCCTCGCGGTGCACTTAGTGCACTCACACGGTGATGCGCATGGTGCCGGTCCAGAGTCAGAGCAGAGGGCTATCGCTGCGGTGTCTCCCCTCCTTTCCGCGGCGGTCTCATCTACACCTTTGCCAGTCGCGACCTCGCGCAACTCTTCGCACGTCCGCGGGACCCTTTGCACACACCTGGAGCACTCGCGCCTGCGCTCTTGGACTCCTGTGGATCTGCACTCCCCTCCCCCTGCCCTCGCGGATGTGTTGTGCCCAGCTACGGACCGTATCGGCCGACGGAAACAATGCGGAATGGCGCCATATGGTGCAAGAGGTAGAGCAGAGCCTATAGGAGGCTGCGGAGAGGTCGCGTGGCGAGCTGGCCCCGCGATGAGGCCAGGCGGCCTCGCCAAGACTTGATGGACTGTAGCACAGCATCCCCCCCCTCCAGAGTCGAGTACCATACGCTCCTCCCTCCGAGGGCTGGCGGAGAGAGAACTTCGCCCCTTCCCCACCAGACCACACATCCCCACTTCCCTTCACTACTGCTAGAGTCTTTCAGCTGCAATCCTTCTTCTGTACACACGTCCTCTGCTAATCTATAACTTGACACCTTACGAATCTTTGGCCTGCGACTGCGAGCCCTGCGACTGTGAACCCTGCAACAGCGAACCCTGCGACTGCGAACTGTGAAGACAGCAAACCCCCAAAGCCTGCGAAACCTGCGAAACCCTGCGAGTTCAGAGTGCGAAGTTGCGAGTGCTACGTCTGCAGGATTGTGGGAGTTTGTGTAAAAGCTAGCTGCGTTCCCCTCCTTTCCTTCATATACTCTGCGACTGCTGCGAACCTGCCAACCACGAACCTGCGAAGCTTGCAACTGCGAAGTCTGCGAAGACACGAAGACGTGAAGCCTGTGGATTGCAAGGCTAGCAGTGCTCCCCTCCTTCCCTTTCCATCCAGCGAACCTGCGACATCCTCTCCCATCCTCTCCCATCTCTGTACCCTTTGCGAGGTTGGACAATACAGATGCCCTTCCCCCATACCCTTAGGGTCTCTCACTTGTGATATTTACGACCTTGCGAAATCTGCGAACTTGCGAACTGCGAAACTGCGAACTGCGAACTGCGAACCCTTGCGAACTGCGAACTGCGAACCCTTGCGACGACCTTGCGAAGATCTGCGAAACCACTTAGCTGCGAAACGGCGTGAAGCCACGAGGACAGACTCCGCGAAAAGTTTGCGAAACCGCGTGTTGCGAAAACCTGCGAAACTCCGCGACATTGGCGAAATCGACAGCCCGCGCTCCTCTCCCCTTGTCCCCTTCCCCCTTTCTCCTTCCCCGTGTATCCGCGAACCCTTTCCCTGCGCTCTCGCCAGCGTCGCGTCCTTCGCAAAGGCCAGCCAACCCTCTCTACCCACTCCCTTTGGTCCTAGGCTTTGCTACGGTTCGCGCCAGTCACAGGGCACCCGACTCCAACCTCCCTTCTCCTTCGCGTCCTTTCCCCTCTCCCCCGCCAGCAGGCCTCGACCTACAAAGGCTCTCGGCCCGAGTAGTATCCTTCCCTTACGGGTGGGTTAGACGCTTCAACGGGAGAGTCGAACGGGAAGGTCGAATGGGAGAGTCGAACAGGAGAGTTGAACAGGATAGTCGAGAGGGAGATGGAGGGGGGGGGGGTAAGGGGAGAGGAGAAGGGAAGGAGAGAGGAGAAGGGAAGGGCCAGACGTTGTGAGTACGTGTATTGTAAGTACGTGGCAGACTCGGCCAGACAAATGACCACGAGACCGCCGCGCACAGATGCTCATCCGACAATTACCTAACCCAGATTCAAGACCCGACAGTCAGATCACACATCTCCTGCGACAACTGAACGCGCGGTATGGATGCCACAAACAGCTATAAACGCAAACATCACGACGACAATGTTCGCGCTAACTAATTACCCGACGATGCCTCTCTCATCATCTCCTCCAATAAAGTCTCGAGACGGCGAGTAAGTCCACGTTCCAGCTCACGGACATACTCCTGACAAGTGTTGCGAATGTCCTCTTCTCCAGGGAGGTACTGCCGAGTTTGGGTTACGCGTACGATGACATTTGGGAGAGGGATATCGCCGATAGATATGCGAATTTCGATTGTGATCTAGGTCGATGAGCTAACTTATCATCATACCTACAAAGACAGAAGACTTACCGGTCGTTCTTGGAACGATAAAGCATTGTCAACGAACACTTGTTCATACGGCAAATCAGTTGACCTGGTCCTAGACCTCCTCGACGCTGGACTTGACGAACGATCGCGTCTAGGAATGTAAAGACGGCGTGTAGAACCGCGACGTGACATGTTCGTTTGGTTGAGTGGGCGTAGTAGAAGTGTTGTGAACTGGGAGATAGTGAGTAGGGCGACGCGAGCCGCGCCATTTATATCTCACCTGGAGAGACCATGGTTGAGGATTTTTTTGTTGTACTTCTGCCCAGACGACAAATTCATGTTATGACACATCAGGGTCTACACCGTGTCCAATAGGTACACTGTCGGTAACGACTACGGGCCCATTGGATACTCGCACATTCACGCACATTCTCTGTCCCGAATTCATGCTCGCCAAGGTCTCATAATTGCGCTGACGTGGTAGTACCATAGATTCGGGACCCTGATACACAACCTCACGCCAAGTCCACACGCGACGCATACGAAACACAACTATATCGCTATGACGAAACACAATAGCGTAGTAGCGTAGTCCAAGAGCGCCGGCGCATCGCCTCACCACCGCGTCACGGCACGGATTCGCGTGATGTGTAGGCTACGGCAAACGGGACCCTGAAAACACGAGGATGTCAGTGCGAGTATTATTCATTGACCAATTCAACTTACATTCTCAGAAATGGGTACCATGAGCGCTTTGAGGCGCAGAGAGGTCTTCGTGGGTCGACGTAGATTGCTCTATAGCGCCAACGTTGGAGTCTGGAATATACAGAGGATCGAGAACGAGGCGGTTACGGGTGGGAGAGAATTGAATGTCGGCTATAATCGCGATCGATGTCTGCCAGTCGACCATTTGGAGCGTGATCATGACATCGAGCTATGCTCCGTCAAAGTTGAATGTACACGAACAACCACATGACCAGCGAACTTACCGGACGGCCGAAGAAGGATCCATGCGAGTAATAAATGAAAGACGGGCACAGGAAGGGATTGTCGAGCATCCAAACGTCCACGTTGGGCGGACGACGCATGTTAACGCAGTAGTATTGGTAGTTCAGGGAACAGGGCGTAGACGACTTGACCTCTTGCCATGTAACTTCCGTCACGACCGCGTTGGGAGCAATGCCGCGTAAAGTCACAATTATGAGTAAATATCTCTGTTATAGATACGACATGGTCAGATACTGCCCGAAGCGTGGACACATGTAACGGCGGGACATACGTACCATGAAGTATGGATCGGATTGGTCGCCCGGTCGCTGGACGCAGATGGGCAGTTCAAAAAGACGCATGTTCAAGTTGGACGAGTTCATGACAGTCAAAGTGCTGCGACCGACAGCATCGCGACCACAAACGCATTTATACCTTCAGCTAGACGTCGTCACCACCGTCGTGTTCACCGGTTGTTCGTACGAACAGTCAGTTGTAGCGATGCCATGACCAACGTGCTACGCGCGCAACGCGGTTGCCATAATGCATGCAGCACACGTATTGGACTTTGAGGTAACATCGGCGTTGAGCATTTGATCTTGAGAGGCCGTCGAAGGCATGTGTATCCAAAAACCGGCAAGGGTTCTCACTACAACAAAAGGAGGTTTAACAGATTAATTCATTCGCTACTGACATGAACGACGGGGAGGTGATAGCTCTACGAAGACCGCCGATTCACTACGACCACCGGCCGGTTAGCGCTTGGACGTCTTCGCCGCGCATATATCTTACGCAGGACACTATTGTCAAAAACCGCGTAAGCTTATACCAACACTGAAATACCTCGAGTCGTCACTTACAGTGGCACGGCCCTTTTCGCCAACGCACTATCTCCTTGACGGAAGTGTACGAATCCATCGAAGTATTTGGCGCGACGGAGAACGATTATCTCGCCAAACCAAGGATGGGTGTCATCAATGTCTAGAAGCGACCGATTAGGACCGTTCGCTCGAGAACCCCTTGTGACGTAGAAGTAGAAGACCACATCACGATCGGGCATGCGCACTTGATAGCGATTGGCATGTTCGGGCGGCGGAATCACAGCATTGAGCACCGGGTGCTCGAAACCGTGGTTAATATTGAAATACTGAACTGTGACGGCAAACGGATGCGCGTCCCCGTGAGTCGGAAACCGGTACGCGTTGACGGTGCGGACATGCTGATCATTATGTCAGTAAATCAATAAACATGAGATTGTCAAAGCTGCGACATAACTTCAAGTGCTCACCATAGAGGCCATTGCAGGTGTATATCACAAAGGACGATGTCGGAGGACGGCAAAGATCTGGCTGATATTTATCACGGTCTAAAGTGCGCAAGTTCTAGAAATATGTACGAATCCGTCAGGGTAAAGAGATAGCGACGTGTATCATTTGGCAGTTCCATAAACATGCGAGTCTTCGCCGAGTCCACTATCATAAGGTGTCCGTAAAAGAGTCATCGTCATCGTGAGGTACACGAGGTGCTTTCCGCGCAAGAACTGACATGGCCAGTAACTGAAACTCAGCGTACCAAGACCGCCACTCCGTCGTTGTGGACATGCGAGGCCGCCGTCGTCTTATGCAATGGCATTCGACTAAGACGATGTCGCCAACTACGAAGGACATAGGAGAAATCTTCTCCATCTTGACCTTTGACGTGTAAATCTGTGTCGCATCATAGAAGGCGTCGAAGTCCTTTTCTTGACATCAGCCAATGGAATGTACACGAACGACACAATGGTGCTTACGTGGGCAAGACCAATTGGCGACCCAATTGCAGTTGCCTCGAACACATGCGTGCTCGCTCCTACATTGACGTGAGACTCTATCGCTGCCAAGTATTATGCTGACGATGCAATGCTTACTCGGTTGATGACTAGAAAGCCCTAATAGCAAGCGTTGGTACTGGCGATCGACTCCGCGCATGAGATGTAACTGAACTTCGATACGAGATCGCGGGTCCTGTTCGGTAACGGAAGCGCGAACAGAGGATAGAGAGCCTACTGCCCAGACTCGCAGCGGCACTTGCTTGACTCTGTCACACAACAGATGGGACCGATCACCAGAGCCCCAGGTGGCGATGCTCGGTGTCTGGGAGAGAGAGTAAATGCCGATGCTAGGGCGTACATAGTCGAGAAAACGTCGAATCCGGCTGACAAGGGCGTCAGATGTCATGAAATAAGAAACAACGCGGTAACCTCACCGTTGAGCGTCCGAATCCAACCAATCAATGTACACGACTCTGTAAGCGTCTTCGTCCGGCGGTACATTCACAGCATCCGCTAACAATGGGTCGTCCCTGTCAACGGCGTTCGACTGCACGTCCGATCCCGTATGTGCGTCGTCGTCGTTCTGGGGCTGTTCCGCAATTTCCACATAAGCAGCGGATGCAGTTCTGGGTGGATAGACATATCAGTACGGACGGAATAGACACAAAAAGGACGGTATAATACTCATACCTACGGCGTTTGACCATCTTATTGATGACAATGTTTTACATGTCGAATGCGCATCTGAGAACTCAGGTTTTATACTCGCAATGATTAACGCGTTCACGTTCACATATGAAAGAATTGAGTGAACAGTACCTTGCAATGCGACAAGGTCGTGTTCCAACGGCTCCAATCGCGAACGCATAGTATTCTGGGCACTGGACATCATGGCCTGTGATCTCGAATTTACAATAACGCTGTGCAGGCGTGCATAGCCTGACGTGTCAGCAGGAGCTTGCCTGATCGACCTTGTAGAGCTCGTTCGACATATTAGGTAGATGAATATTCCACTTACGTGTTTTCACGCAAGTTCCAAGCAGGTGGCGGACATGCGGTGGTGGGCCGAGTATATGCGATGCTCGATGCAGGTCGCTTGTGCGAGCGAGTAAACGCACCAGGGAACCAGATGTCAGCACGAATGTGTCGGATGCGCTAATTTCAAATACACAACTGAATGCGTACCGTCGTATGTACCTTGAGGCCATATGATGTGAGTGTCCTGGCGTACCGAGCAAACATCGCCGTGAGTCCTGACGTCAGCCTCATGATACGAGAAATTCATTTACCTATGCACAGCAACGGCGCGCGTGCATTTTAAACGTTCAGGGTCTTGCACCCGGTGGTATGGGATGGCATGCATGAAAATGCGAAGCGGATAGGGAAGATAGAAGCAAAACATCGTCACTGTCAACAGTCAGGCATGGAATATCCAACGTGAATGTGACGAGGATGAGGGCCGTGTTGTGAGACAAGATAGCGTTCATAGCGAGTAGTTGCGCAGGCGTGAGATATCATCCACGTGTGGAATTCAGCGTCTAACAAATGTGTGCGTACGGCTCGGTTTGTACCTCAAAACATTCATCTCCTCTGCAATTCAACACGTCAAGTGACACTCTTTCATGCAATACATGTAAGTCTAGTCAGTGTATGGTACGCATGTATACAATGTTAACGACATTCCTGAATCGGCATGTATGTCCATCACTACGTATGAGACGACATTCATAGTATGCTGGTGTTTCTCTGAAACATATACGACATACATTACAATCACCGAAACGACATCACGATAGCTTTCGGCATATAGCTGAAATTTCTTAATGCGCAGCGCATTGGAAACATAGGGGAAACGGCCATCGGGCCACGATAGTGAGCGCCAGAGCTCTGTCGGAGCATAAAACTGTATACTTCCCCACGGTAAGCCTCAACACCCGTCCAACCGCTCATCGTGTAACGCGCATTCGAGATGTCTACCATCAACACCAGCGATTCTTCTTCTACCAGTCACTCATCGGTTGCATTGATTACCAAGGTGGGTCGCGATATACATTGTCGCGCGTTCCAACATAAACTAACGTGACATTGTAGACAAGTACAGAAACCAACGGCGTACCCACAGGTACACTCGGCGCTGTTACGGACAAGGATCGTATTCTGGACCAGTCTTGCCAAACCGATGACAAGATTGTTACTCATCTTGGATCGCGCCGATGGGTAGGAGAGGTTGATCTTCCGGAAAGTGAGCTCTTCTAACACAACGCAACGTGTACCGACATGCGCTAACTCTGACGTATTGTCCAGACGAAGAGCCTATTCTGGCTGAGTCTAAACGACGTTTTGTTCTCTTTCCGGTACGCTACCCAGAGGTACGCACATCATGTGCTCTAGTTCACGGCGCATTCTGAGTTCGTACTAGATTTGGCAGATGTACAAGAAAGCGGAAGCCTCTTTCTGGACCGTCGAGGAGATAGACCTCTCAAAGGACCTCAAAGACTGGAACAATCGTCTTAGCGACGACGAGCGTCACTTTATATCACACGTTCTCGCATTTTTCGCAGCGTCCGACGGCATCGTCAACGAAAACCTAGTCGAACGTTTCTCCAACGAGATCCAGGTAGCCGAAGCTCGCTGCTTCTACGGATTCCAGATCATGATGGAAAACATCCACTCTGAGACGTACTCCCTTCTCATAGACACGTACGTCAAGGACCCGAAGCAGCGCGAACATCTCTTTAACGCAATTGAGTCAATTCCATGCGTTAAGAAGAAGGCCGACTGGGCCCTCCGATGGATCTCCGATACGGAGTCTACGTTTGCGGAGCGACTCGTAGCGTTCGCTGCCGTGGAGGGTATCTTTTTCTCCGGCTCCTTTGCCGCTATATTCTGGCTCAAGAAGCGTGGCTTGATGCCTGGTCTCACGTTCTCGAACGAGCTCATTTCGCGCGATGAAGGCATGCATACCGACTTCGCTTGTCTAATTTTCCACCATTTGATGCGGCGTCCTCATCCCGATATTATCCGGCAAATCATCATTGAGGCAGTCGAGATTGAACAAGAATTCCTTACTGGTACGTCGCATGCTTTCGTTGTTCGTTTCATCAATCACAACATGTCGTGTGCACCAGATGCCCTACCAGTTGCTCTCATCGGTATGAACGCGGTGCTGATGCGACAATACATCGAGTTCGTTGCGGACCGACTTCTTGTTGCGCTCGGAAACGCGAAGCATTACAACGTGACCAACCCATTCGACTTCATGGACATGATATCGCTCCAAGGCAAAACCAACTTTTTTGAGAAGCGCGTATCCGACTACTCAAAAGCATGCGTCAACACGTCTGCTCAGAACGCATATGCAGACGTTTCGATGAACAGGATCTTGTAAGTCGTCATTACGTGCTTTTGTTGTAACCATATTATATTCTAATAACGCATCACAGTTCACTCGACGAGGACTTTTGAGAATCATTCCCCATGTGGCTAGATTGCATTGAGCTTGACGACTTTTGTGCCAACGTTTATGTCGAACCGTGCCTTGTGATAGTCGTTTTCGTACAGTCGTGCGCAATACAACAGAGTCAGTATTCGTGAATGCGACCAACGCGGCCACACAGACGCTTGCATTCAGACAGACATTCATTCCAGACGCATATAACGCATACGCCGACGTCTTCATATCCTCACACCCATAAATATAGTAGAGGTACAATGAGCTGAATGTGCTTCCGATATCTCGAGGCAAGGACATCAAGCCCATTGAGGAGGATCGGGGAAAGAGTAAAGAGTCAGAGCTCAAAGACCAGCTGAAGGACAGTTTCGCAGATACGAAGCCTATTGGCGAAACCGTCAAGCTAGCCAATCGACCAGGCACAGGCGCCGATCCTTACCTTCGTAGACGCCATTGCGGAAAAGACGCTCTCCGCCACTGTCACCCTCACTGCTACTCGTGCTCGTGGAAAGTCTGCTGCTCTGTGTCTGTCTATTGCTGCTGCGCTCGCTCATGGCTAATCGAACATATTCGTCACGAGTCCTAATCTACTGCTTCTCCTGCTCGACAGCCACCGGCGCGTCTCTTTCCTCGCGGCGTCAATATTCACAATATCGTATCGCAGCCAGACATGGCTCGCGCAACCCGTTCTGCCGCAACCACCACCGCGCCTGCAGAGAATTCCACACAACCCGACTCCCCTCCCACCTCCCGCAATGGCGCGTCCAAGAAACGCAAGCGCAACTCCAACACTGAAAACAGCGACTCTGCACCCGCGAAACATGCGCGCACTGATGACAAGGAAGAGAGACCTCCACTACCTGAACCCCAGATAGAGGGCTCGAAGGAAGTCGAGCTTTACAGCAGTGGCGATGTGCCCATTCAAGATGCAGATGCTACAAACATCCTGGAGGTTCTTGAACTGTGCGTACAATGCCCCTCGTGAATCTCTTCTTTCTCAATTCTACTCCAGTGTCGACAATCAAGGTCTACTTGACCGCGTATTCCCCCTACCAACGCAAGCTGGCGAGGCTACATCGTCCGAATCGTCTGCCAACCCTCCCACCATGCACTCCTTCCGTGAGCTTCTCAAGAGCTCCTCCCAATTCCCTCTCAGTGTGCTTCGCGTACGTCCTATTCGCTTCACCACGGTGGTAGGAGCTCATCATTTGTTCTGTGCAGGCGGCTGTCAATCACCTCTACCCTATATCCTCGCACCCACGGTCCCGTCCATCGGAGCTCGCAGTTCAGCAACTGCGATTCTGTCAGCTTGCAAGCTCTCTACTGGACCAAGCCTCGCGGCACAACGTTCAGATTCCCCTCCACTTCGAAAGTCTCACCGGGGAGAACGAACCACAGAACGGCGAAGGCGCGGCCACATCCTCTCAAGCTTCCACTTCTGGGCTGAAACCCCGCAAATATGCCCTCGTACAGCATCTTCCTACCGGCGACTGGTGGACCTCAGCAAGTGCCGGTGTCCCCGCTGCAGAGGGAAAGGAACCAGACTGGAAGCGCTTGTCCACCGCAAAGGCAGAACTTGTCGCTGTGTTCCCAACACCGTCCGGCTCGGATCTGGCGTCCAAGCACACCCTCGGCGACTATGTCACGAAGAAACCACCCGGGACTGTCCGCTACAAGGCTGCCCCGCCCCGACGAGTCAGCTGCGGCAAATTCCTCTACTACGGTCCCTATGCTAGTTTCGCACCGTGCTTCGATCAAGATGGTGTAGAGGTCGGCCGCACTGCCATGGGCGAGGTCATCTTCCAGCAAGAGATGAGGAGAAGGCTGCGTGCGCTAGCCAAGGGCAAGCGACGGGCATTCGTCGGGGCCAGCGAGGCAGCAGCGGAGGACGTCACCATGCAAAACGCATCGAACGAAAGTGCGGCTGAGTCGTCGGAGAAGGTCGACCTCGCCAGAAATATCGAGGCGCTTCTCCCGCCAGAGGATGTAGAGGCCATCAAATCTTCCTTGACTACCCTTGAGATGGAGCAGGCCGTGGACGAGCTTCTACAGGGGAACGCCAAAGCATTACAGCGGCTGGAAGAGCTCCAGTTGGCACGCTTCCGTGAACAAGGAGAGGGTTCAAGCATCGTGGAGGTCGATTCCGAGGAGTGGGATGTCGGTACGTGGATATATGCTCTTCGGCGCTGCTTTGGACTAAACTCTATCCCTGCCCTTAGCACAAGGCATCCTGGACTCATTGGCTGTATTGGCCTCTCTCCGACCTCGACCATCGAACAGCGACTCAGAGCAGTCTCCTATTGTCCCCCCTCCGTCCGTCCTTCACAAGCTACAACGGACATTACTTATCAGTGCGACAGAAGGTTGGTACGGTACCCTTCCAGATGGCCACATGACGGCTTTCCGGGACGACACAACGGTTCATGTGCGCTCTAGTGCAACCGCGTCAAGAAGTGCGACCGTCACCGCGCAGGCCACTCCTGTAGTCCCCACCAATCTCGCGGCGAAGACCTCCGCATCCTCTACGGTCCCACCCTACACCCCCTACGCCTACCCCAGCAGCTACCAAAGCTCGCAATATCGTGGCGGGTACGGCACGTACATCCCCACGCAGAGCTGTTGCTACTACCCGAACTACGCTCGACCCGCGCAGGCAGGCACTGGCTCGCACTATCCAAATGCGCAGTACACCACCGCCGGTCACGGCCAGAGCGGCTACGCGACGTACTCGCCATGGTACGGGTACCAAAACCAAGCTAGAGCGACAATGCCTGGGCGGGCCACACCCCAGCCCGGGGCTGCGGGCACAACGGGATACTCGGGCTACTACGCTACACAAGGCCAGCAAGCGGCACAGGCGATACCGCAGCGCGCGGTCGCCAACACGGTCATGTCCACGACGAAGCCGTACCAGCCTGGGGTCGGGTGGGGAGCGGGGACGGCTGCGGCTGGCGGTGTGACGGGCGGCTACATTACCCCAACGCTCCCGCTACATATGCGCAGCGCCACAGCGACGCCTAGTGGCACGCCTTCGCCTGCGACCACGGCCACTATGAGTGGGTGTGCATACTATGGTGGGTACCAGGCACCGCAATGAGTGGGCGGCCTCGATGTGTTTTCTTGGTGAGGCGGCAGTCTACTACCTATTCTCTACTCTATAGCTGTGTAATATACCTCGGCAACAAAGGAAGTCTTGCGTGTCAATTGGGGGCTCAAGGTGAATGACAATACTGGTCTTGCGTAGGAACAAGGTGAATGCTTCGTCAGCACTGTGTTGACAGGGCCCGGGACGAATACTTAATTCAACAGTTCAACAGTGCTGAATAGGGTACTATTCACGCCTCGCTGCTTGTGGGCCGTCGACTACCTGAACCAGTACTAAAGCTCTTGACCGCTCGCCGTGAGCGAACAACGCCCAATCTCTTCCTAAAATCCATCGACATGTCTGCTAGCTTCAACTCCAGGTCGCGCTCGAGGGCAACATGATCAAGCAGGCGATCATGGACGGCCTCAGTCGCGGCTTCCGCGCGGGCGAAGACATGATCCCATGGCTGATCTCTCAGCAATTCCAATAGAGCAAGTTCCCGCTGCTGTCAGGGGCGCGTATCGTAAGGATAGCGACACATCCGGACTACGCGAAAATGGGCTATGGTGCGCGTGCGCTGCAAGCACTGAATGCATACTATAGGAGTGAGTACTTCAACGTCGATGAGGTGCCCCAGGCTGAGCCGTCGTTTCCCGATCCTGCGAACTCCGACGAGGTATATAAAATATACACGGTGCGCGAAGGATGTCATGCTAACAGAATGCACAGTCGACAATCCCGCTCACTGACGAGCCCAAAGTACGGAGAGCCAACGCGATGCCGCCCCTGCTCCAACGGCTCACTGAGCGGAAACCTGATACGCTCGATTACCTCGGCGTATCATACGGCCTCACGCCTCGCCTCCTCAGGTGCGGCCCAGTGATGCTTTACTCAGCAGTAGAGATGCTCACAGATAATTGTCTTATCTCTCTTGCAGGTTCTGGAAGCGGGCAGGGTACATACCGCTGTACCTACGCCAAACGCAGAGTAAGCTCACGCACTAGTGGTCACCACGGATTGTTAACAACTGCCCACGTAGGTGGGGAAATTCTCGTGGAAGACCTGCCAACTCGATATACAAATACAAATGGCCCACCTCATTGAGAATCAATGACACTATGGATTTTCAATGGGAGTGGGGCTTTTGTAGTAGTGTATTAACAATTGTGCCACATTTGTAAATGAGATGCATGAATAATGCCCCCACGTATGATACACAATAGCTGGATCGTACATGGACGTGGGTGGTTTGTATATCCCTGCAATACACAATCCACCCACGTCCAATGTATAATAGCTGAATTGTAGATGGACGTGGGTGATTTGTAGATGCCTCTGATATACAATCTGCCCACGTCTGATGTACAAAAGCTGGATTGTAGATGGACGTGGGCGGTTTGTGGATGTCAATGGCTGGATTGTAGATGGACGTGGGTGATTTGTACATGCCTCTGATATACAATCTGCCCACGTTTAGCTTGATTGTAGATGGACGTGGCAGTTTTGTACATGCCTCTGATATACAATCAGCCCACGTCTGATATACAATAGCTGGATTGTATATGAACGTGGCAGTATTGTATATGAACGTGGCAGTATTGTATATGAACGTGGCAGTTTTGTATATGAACGTGGCTGGATTGTAGATGAACGTGGGTGATTTGTACATGCCTCTGATATACAATCTGCCCACATTTAGCTTGATTGTAGATGGACGTGGCAGTTTTGTAAATGCCTCTGATATACAATCAGCCCACGTCTGATATACAATCAGCCCACGTCTGATATACAATCAGCCCACGTCTGATATACAATCAGCCCACGTCTGATATACAATAGCTGGATTGTATATGAACGTGGCAGTTTTGTATATGAACGTGGCAGTATTGTATATGCCTCTGATATACAATCTGCCCACATTTAACTTGATTGTATATGGACGTGGCAGTTTTGTACATGCCTCTGATATACAATCAGCCCACGTCTGATCTACAATAGCTGAATTGTATATGAACGTGGCAGTTTTGTACATGCCTCTGATATACAATCTGCCCACATTTAGCTGGATTGTATATGGACATGGCCACTTTGTAGATGCCACTTTTGTATTACAACTACTATCTGGGCACTTTCTAGCGCTTTTTGGGCTCCTATTTGGGCGCTTCTTCAACGCTTTTGGGCGCTTTTTTGGCTGTTATCTGGGCGCTTTTTTGGCTGTTATCTGGGCGCTTTTTGGGTTCCTATTTGGGCGCTTTTTGGGCGCTTTTTTGCGTCCAAATAGGGCAGGCATATTCAACACCTTCCTGCCCTCCTCTTCTGGGGCCCTATTAGGGCACCCTGTTGGGCCAAAAATATACATAGCATGTATGTATATGCCATAGTACATCTCTGTGTGCATAGTGATGCAATAGTGCAGGGAAAATAACCAAAAAATGCGACCCTAGGCCAAGGGCCACCAGGAGGGGACCACTGCAGGGTGGCTGGCCTGGCTTCCTCTGGTCCAATTTCTGTGAGTAATATATCATTGGAGAGGTGCTTGAAAGGGCTTTTTAACGCATATTTTTGCAGGAGGAACCATGCAAAATTGGTAGAAATATGGATCATCGCATTTTCGCCAAAAATGGCCATTTTGTTTCCTTGATTGCTCAGCACACAGGTGTCCCCTCATGTTTTCCTTGGTACCGTTCAATTCGCGTTTTCAAGGGCTTTCTAACAGTAGTACATACATGGCATTCTGACCACATGCATTGACATCCTTCTCCTGCCCCTCCCTCACTTTACCACCTCATAGCTCCTGCAGTTCTTTGTCTTTCTCTGTGAAGTCTTTTGATATCTGTAGTATACATACAGAACTATGTATTTATTGCTTTTTACGCCCTAATATGGCCTATCCCCAATGGAATCCATCTAGGTGCATTTTCGCACTTTTCAGATTCTCCCCTCCATATCTCTGCACCCAGAGCAGCTATTGCCTTTGTTCTTTTCGCATTTTGTGCCTGGACATTGCTACTACATGTCTGTAGAAGCTCATTTTTATCGAATGCAGCGATCAGAATTGAGCTCCTTATCAGCTGTGGCAGGCAGATCCTGTTTTGGCTTACATTCAGGGCATTATTTTCTGATCAGATAGCACATTCATATTCTACTCGTCTATAGCTACCTGTAACAACAAGAATCATGGGATTTGGAGGAGTGGTTGCAGAGATATGGCCCAGAGGCACCAAATGCTGCCTGTTCAGCAATGCACTGCATGCATTTCCGGAGCAGTGCAACTGCACACACTGCAACTTTGGGTGTCCAGGAGGTCCATTCACTGTAGCTCACTCAATTCTTCACCAAATCCCATGATTCTTGTTGTTACAGGTAGCTATAGACGAGTAGAATATGAATGTGCTATCTGATCAGAAAATAATGCCCTGAATGTAAGCCAAAACAGGATCTGCCTGCCACAGCTGATAAGGAGCTCAATTCTGATCGCTGCATTCGATAAAAATGAGCTTCTACAGACATGTAGTAGCAATGTCCAGGCACAAAATGCGAAAAGAACAAAGGCAATAGCTGCTCTGGGTGCAGAGATATGGAGGGGAGAATCTGAAAAGTGCGAAAATGCACCTAGATGGATTCCATTGGGGATAGGCCATATTAGGGCGTAAAAAGCAATAAATACATAGTTCTGTATGTATACTACAGATATCAAAAGACTTCACAGAGAAAGACAAAGAACTGCAGGAGCTATGAGGTGGTAAAGTGAGGGAGGGGCAGGAGAAGGATGTCAATGCATGTGGTCAGAATGCCATGTATGTACTACTGTTAGAAAGCCCTTGAAAACGCGAATTGAACGGTACCAAGGAAAACATGAGGGGACACCTGTGTGCTGAGCAATCAAGGAAACAAAATGGCCATTTTTGGCGAAAATGCGATGATCCATATTTCTACCAATTTTGCATGGTTCCTCCTGCAAAAATATGCGTTAAAAAGCCCTTTCAAGCACCTCTCCAATGATATATTACTCACAGAAATTGGACCAGAGGAAGCCAGGCCAGCCACCCTGCAGTGGTCCCCTCCTGGTGGCCCTTGGCCTAGGGTCGCATTTTTTGGTTATTTTCCCTGCACTATTGCATCACTATGCACACAGAGATGTACTATGGCATATACATACATGCTATGTATATTTTTGGCCCAACAGGGTGCCCTAATAGGGCCCCAGAAGAGGAGGGCAGGAAGGTGTTGAATATGCCTGCCCTATTTGGACGCAAAAAAGCGCCCAAAAAGCGCCCAAATAGGAACCCAAAAAGCGCCCAGATAACAGCCAAAAAAGCGCCCAGATAACAGCCAAAAAAGCGCCCAAAAGCGTTGAAGAAGCGCCCAAATAGGAGCCCAAAAAGCGCTAGAAAGTGCCCAGATAGTAGTTGTAATACAAAAGTGGCATCTACAAAGTGGCCATGTCCATATACAATCCAGCTAAATGTGGGCAGATTGTATATCAGAGGCATGTACAAAACTGCCACGTTCATATACAATTCAGCTATTGTAGATCAGACGTGGGCTGATTGTATATCAGAGGCATGTACAAAACTGCCACGTCCATATACAATCAAGTTAAATGTGGGCAGATTGTATATCAGAGGCATATACAATACTGCCACGTTCATATACAAAACTGCCACGTTCATATACAATCCAGCTATTGTATATCAGACGTGGGCTGATTGTATATCAGACGTGGGCTGATTGTATATCAGACGTGGGCTGATTGTATATCAGACGTGGGCTGATTGTATATCAGAGGCATTTACAAAACTGCCACGTCCATCTACAATCAAGCTAAACGTGGGCAGATTGTATATCAGAGGCATGTACAAATCACCCACGTTCATCTACAATCCAGCCACGTTCATATACAAAACTGCCACGTTCATATACAATACTGCCACGTTCATATACAATACTGCCACGTTCATATACAATCCAGCTATTGTATATCAGACGTGGGCTGATTGTATATCAGAGGCATGTACAAAACTGCCACGTCCATCTACAATCAAGCTAAACGTGGGCAGATTGTATATCAGAGGCATGTACAAATCACCCACGTCCATCTACAATCCAGCTATTGACATCTACAAACTGCCCACGTCCATCTACAATCCAGCTTTTGTACATCAGACGTGGGCAGATTGTATATCAGAGGCATCTACAAATCACCCACGTCCATCTACAATTCAGCTATTATACATTGGACGTGGGTGGATTGTGTATTGCAGGGATATGCAAACCACCCACGTCCATGTACGATCCAGCTATTGTGTATCATACGTGGGGGCATTATTCATGCATCTCATTTACAAATGTGGCACAATTGTTAATACACTACTACAAAAGCCCCACTCCCATTGAAAATCCATAGTGTCATTGATTCTCAATGAGGTGGGCCATTTGTATTTGTATATCGAGTTGGCAGGTCTTCCACGAGAATTTCCCCACCTACGTGGGCAGTTGTTAACAATCCGTGGTGACCACGACTGGCTCACGGGCGAGCACACATGCGTGTTAGTACGCACGGGCTGAACTCCTCGATGGAGAGTGAGCTCAAGTGGCTCGCTGAGTTTGTGAAAGATGAGCCTTCCGCTGCACACGCAGGTGCGATGAGAGGCTGGCGGCACGTACTAGATTTCCGGAGACGGTTACTCTCGCTGCTCTCGTTTGAGTTCCGCGAGTTCGGCAGTGCGACAGCGCTGAGCGTGCCCGAGGTTGCGAACGCGGGGCTTAAGAAGCTGGACGAAGATCCATCACGAGGTGCGTCCCCATGATCCCCGTTCTCCTTCCCTTTGTGAGATTGTGCTCACACATGTTTTCTGATCTTATGTGCAACAGGCATCGACTCGCAAGGGCTCTCGTCGAGGCCAACACACCCGAAGTGGAACTGCCCAGCACGCACAGGCAGGTCAACCCGCGTATACCTGTAGGGCGCAATGAATCCTTTGATACGACGATTTTTACAACCGCTCTACTTGATTCGTCGCCTACCGACACACTATTTCCCAGTATCAGAGGGTCACTCGCACGTATCTTCATTTCGGTTCAAGTGAGATCGGTACACAGTGTGATACTACATCATACGTCATCGAAGCATTCCATCCGTATTACGCACGCTCGAACTCCGCAACATCCAGAACGGGTTGGACGACGACGCCAGGCGTCGAGGAGACGTATTCGCCAAACGGGCGTTTCGAGATGCGCCGTTCTTGCAGACGAAGTTCTTCCAGCCGCGCATTGGCCATTGCATGCTGAATGAATACACGGTTGTATTCGGCACGAATCTCTGCGACCTGGAGGTCGGTTGCATACGTCGAGGATGTGGGGTGCGTGGTCGCTGTAAGACTTGCGGGGGTTACCCTGATACTTCCCTGACCAATCGAGTCGACATCCTCGCGCGCGGTAACGTTGGCGCGTTTCTTGACGGGTAGAGACGGCGTAGCATCGGCCGTCCGAGCACGTTTCTTGGGCTTCTGCGTTGACGCACGACCATCCGCGTCGTCGTTGTCGTCGTTGTCGTCGTTGTCGTTGTCGTCACCGTCGCCGTCGCCGTCGTTGTCGTTGTCGTTGTCGTCGAGTTGTTCGACGTCACGTTCGTCATCGTCGTCGTTGCCGGCATGTTTGGTGACTCGTCCCGCGTGCCTTACAGAACGTCGCTGAGCGGTATTATGACGATCCTGTCGTATTATAAAGTAAGTAAACGAAGCGATACAAGAAGTGCAGAAACGTACCTTGCGACCGCTGTCACCGTGATCTACATCTCGCTTACCGCCTGTCGTAACGGACGTCGACGAAGGCTTCTGACCAGTGACTTTCGAAGTCTTTGCAGCGACGACTACGGGCGTCATGGGTTTCTTAACTGTTCTAGTGTCGCGATCGGTAGAGGAGCGATTCAACTTGAGCTGACGGTATTCAGTTGCGGACGCGTGAGGGGGGTCGTATTGCTTGACCTTCTGCACTAGAAGCGAATGCGTTCGGATGGGGCGTTGGAGTTTCTTCTCGATCTTGCTAACGGCCCTTTCAGCTACCAGTCGTTTAGACCGGTCAAGATCAAAAGGGAACGAGAAGCCTATGCCGTTAAACTGTGCGATTACAGTGTTCGATTCTACGTAGCGTTCGACGGTCAATGTATCCATATAGCAGAACGCAGAGGAATCTTACCCTTAACCTCCCCGTATGTGTTGACACCGTTGTATGTGCACTTCTTGGGTCGCGAGGAAAATTGACAACCGTTGCATCGCCGTTTGGGGGGATCCTGTGCTACACAGTTCTTACTAGCTTCTTTGCACTGATCACACTGCGATGACAAAAGTGTGAGTAGCGTCGCGGTTCGCACACGTATCGTGCTACATACCAGACCTGGCCACTGTACGCAAATTGCACCTGAGTTCCGTAAGCGTTGGCTACGGCCTCCATCGTGGGACGACTCGTTGTCGCCATCGCTTTCTAATTGGTCTTCTTCCTGGTCTGAAGCACCACGTTCGCGTTTGACTTGAGGTTCAGGACGGCCGTCGTCAAGCTCGTCGTTATCTGTATGTACGTAATGAGCGGCGATGTCTTGACTTAGACAGAAACGATTCGGATACGTACCGTTTTCGATTGCCTTAGATTCTGAACGATCATGTTCGCTGACACGGCTTGAGGGTCGGGACGCGCGGACTGCCAAGGATTGATGCACCTCCGTGTCGTCTTCGCTACCCTCATTGGATTGCTCAGTCTTGGTGATCGCAGTGCCTCTCTTCACGGCCGCTTCCTTATGAGCGGAATAGAACCCATGCTCATCGATGTATTCGACTACATTCAGAGGATGGTCAGCATGTAGACACTAC
The DNA here is from genome assembly GCA_022376465.1 of Cubamyces lactineus. Classification (NCBI taxonomy): domain Eukaryota; kingdom Fungi; phylum Basidiomycota; class Agaricomycetes; order Polyporales; family Polyporaceae; genus Cubamyces; species Cubamyces lactineus. The sequence continues at coordinate 1,563,766 of JACDTU010000003.1, forward strand.
GTTAATGACAATCATATACCTTCTTCTGCCAATGACTTCTGTCGAGCCTTCAACTGAGAAAGACGTTGAACGTAGCGCTGGATCGTTTGCTTCAAGGTTTCTCGCTCCGTGAGGCGTTGTTCGTCCGAGTCATCGATGGTGTCGTGCTTGATCTCGTCGCGACGATGTCTCGCGGTTCCGAGCTTTGCAAGAAGATCTTCCATCTCTCGCGCGACTTTATCGAGCATAGCCGTCCTTGATTTCGCGGAGTAACTTGCGAGCGCAGAGCGAGCGGCGCTTGTGCCAACGTACTTGACCAATATCGAATGGATCGCATCGAACTTGGTGTCAGCGTCGTTAATGTCCGTATGTTCGTCCTGTGCCTACGAGTCAGCATACGATCTATCCTACATAATACAAACGACAGACGCACCACTTCATCTATAAACCTTTTGACTTCTGCTGCATACTCTGACTCCTCAAGCGGATGACGACGCTTAATGAGATTTTGCGTGATGGACTGGAGGATATCTGTAGCACTTCCCTTCCCATGGTTAGTGTCTACGTCTTCCGAGGACATTGGAGCGATATGCGGTGAGGAGCGCTGTGAATGAACATCATGAGACATGATATCACTCGAGGTCGTGAGACAGAGCAAGAGACGAGAGATGGTTGTACTTGTAAAAGGCAGTAGCGGCTGATTTCGAGCAGAGTCTCATGTATGTAGCTGGAGACTGAACTTATGAGGAAATTGAACCTCCGATACGCGCTTAAGCTATTGCTACTCGAACAGGGCATACGAGTAGAACTAGATGGATTTTGTATCGACGACAGATTGTTCATTCATCCAGCAGTATGAGGGCTTCAAGTGCGTCAACGATGGAGGCGAATATCTATAATCAACTATAGGTTTTACAACAGTTTAACGAAACTATCGTATACAACGCAGTCAGACGGCATACAGGACGGGAGTGTAAGATGTTCTGGGGGTAGGATCGGGTCGTGGGTGTTACAAGGACCGTCGCAAGGTTTCTCTCCGGTTACCATGCGCCATATGACCGTCAAGCCATAAGGCGGCGAATGTATGGCGCGTAAGTTGTCGCGCGATATCTTGAGCGGTTCGAAACGCACAACATACGAACCGCGGTCGCCAAAGAAGCGGGCCATATTAGGACAGAGATACAACGAGCGCAAACAAGGAACTGTCCCCGATTGATTGTCGACTGGCAGTACGGAGAGATTGGGGAGTTGATGGGGGTATTGGATAGTGGTGAAGTCATCGTAAGTGGTAGCCGGGTGGTCTCGACCTTCCAACCCGACGCTTGCAAATGTCAACGCGGGGTATCCAACCGCGAATGTGTGGCGCGCGATATAGTTGCAGAGTATAGTGGTATGGAAAGAAACAGCGGGTTCCAGGGCGCTGACTCCTACGGCGACGTGTATTGCGATGTAACGATTCGGTTTCGATTGAAACGTAACGGTGCGTTTGACGTTTCTCCATGGGGAAGGCGCTATGTCGGATTCTACTGCGAGGTCAAACTCTTCTTCCAACAGTTGTAAGAAGAGTTCAGCTTCGAGCATACCAACGAACACATCCAATGTATCGGGGAGAATGTCGAGGTCAAAGCGTATGTAGGCGAGTGCGCTAGGTCCGCTTATCACCGCGTGCGCATCTTCAGCCAAGTCCCAGAACAGCGATTCATCAGGGAGGTAATGTTCGACAAGGCGCCTTCGCTGATATAGCAGGTATCCCACTGTTTCAACGTATGCCGTGCGACTCGTGTTTCTGAGTGTAACGACACTAGCCAAATCACTGTGCGCCAGGATTGTAGAGAGCACTTCTGACGGGAATCTGCAGGATGAAGACTACATCAATCGAGACTTCAATGATCGCCACAAGCATATACTCACCTCAACAGCATCTCTCTTCTACGTTGTCAACCAGATAGACAACTATTTCTGCCAAACGAACGGGGCCTACGAATGATACTCGTGGAGGACGGCCGTTGAGGCTGAGACACGATGAGATCAGGATGAGTATTACCATCACGTGCAAGATCACGTGCATTCACACACACACACGTTCTTAAGAAGTAGGCATATCGATAGAGCAGTACGCAGTGTTCATATGCAAACCAACGGTCGCTCCGCAAGACATACATTCATGGGATGCAAGAACCTTCTACACAACAGGCACGTCTTCGTCCTCCATACCATCCGACTCGACATCGTCGTCTCCCATTTGAAGACGGCAGACACTGATAATGTCCAAACGCGCACGCCAGCTGATCCACTCCGAATTGTAGATAGCCTTGCCGGTTTCCGCGTCCACACGGAATCTAACAAGCTTGCACTCTACCAAGACCAGATCACGATAGCCGATTTCCCGAACACTGAGAGACGGCATGGAAGACTTTGGACCGTACTGTTCCGACGCGTCGTAAGCATGTTTAAATTCATAAGCCTGTTACGAGTCGTCAGCCCAGAGATATGGCACGGATTCAACGATTTGATACATCACCTCAGTAGCTTTAGACGTCCGAGTACGCTTCGCCTGCCGACGTGCCGCCTCGACAATACCAGGCTGTAGATCATCGCCTAGGGAACGTCCTATCAGCAAGAGTCGACGGTACCAAATGCAATACATACGCTTTTTCACATTGTGACAATACGCCTTCAGGAGGTCGTGGGCCGCGACGAGGTCCGCGTGATACATGGGCTTGACAGCGATACGGACGTATTTCAGCGGGATGCTATGTTCATCATAAAACGACGCGTTCTCGACTTCGCCCACGAGGAAAAATATGACCGGGCGTCCGTTGTGGCATAACACATCGTCCTGACCAGATTGCTGCAAACCCCAACGAAGCGCTTTCGGAGCACGAGTGAATCCAAAGCGGTTACTCTTCTCGTCGCACATACGAGACAGCACGCGAATACGTCTATGTATAGATGTTATTTAGGCATTCAAACCACACCGACACACGGCGACTTACTCGAGCATTTGTTCCGTATACTTGAAACCGAACGGACTAACGGGCCATTCAGGGGAAGGCGACCTAAGGTTCTTCAGGTTGGAGACAGACTTGGTTGGAGTGTCGGGGACACTCGTCACACCCCTGTTGCCAGACTTAGACGGAGTACCGGGGACGAATACACGCACCCCACCACCTGGATCACGCGAACGAGACAGTTAGTCATTGTACAACCGGCAGAAGCGAAAAGCGAATAGAAAGACATACCCGAAGGAGTAGAGGGTACGACGTTGCCAGCATCATTCGACGTCTCTTGTACCGTACCAGTGCCCTTGCTGACTACATTAGTTTGCTCGGACGCCGCCGCAACCTTAGCGGAAGCACTAAGATAAACGGAAACGCGATGTCAGTCATTCTGGCTGCGGACAGGAAAGAATCAAGAGATCTATACTTTGCAGTAGCTTCCCCACTGACACGAAGAAAGTCAGGACTGTGAGGTACATATGTCGTCGTCTTGAACGTACCTCTTCCGTCTAAGTTTCATAATGTCAGAACGCTCAACGGGCTGGGCGACAGCAGGTACTCCACGAGGAGCTGGGTCAGTTCCCATGGTATAGACGAGAATGTAACTGCAGTGCCAATGAAGTTATACGAGGTTGTGAGAATGATAGAGTAGAGACAGATGGCGACGACAGCTAGCACCGCGAGGCATTTATACCGTTGAGAAGACGCCGGCGAGGGTTGCATGTGCCCAATACACAAAGTGGACACCGTGGAGAATGCCCTATTGGACGTCTGGACGTTGATTCTGCCACAACCCAAGAGACACACCTCGTCAGCGATGTGAGTCATTGAGCTTGAGGTCAAGATACGACGACTAAGGAGAATTACGGTCAACTCACATGTTCTAGAACATACACATTCGCCAAGAGGATGGGTTCAGTTAGCGCTCGGATCGTTATCGAACAGTACTACAAATCCGTATTAGCTCATGCAAAGCACATACGATCGTAAGCGAACGAAACACATCTCACCGCTGTGATTCACAGCCAAGGCTATTCGCTTTGTTGAACGCCTGTCGGCTGCCGCGTCCTCGTCGACATGGAAGTGTTTGAAGATCTACAGCTCGTCGCAGACTATCACATCTACACAGAGTCGACTTGTCAGCACGTTTCGGTACGGACTCGTGGCTACGATCCGCCACAGTGAAGTGAAACCACTGTATTCGATGGCCGACGGCGTATTGCTAGTATGCCTTCAGGGTCGATGTACGTCTTGAGCATAAAAAGGCGCATGGCTCGTTGAGCGGAGACTAACATGAACGATGTCGCATATCCTTGGTGAGAGAACTCGTCTTCATGGTCAGATTATTCGCTCATGATCAACCAGCTAGAGACTCCGTACTTGTTAGAGAGAGTTGGCCACGACGTCTCACAGTACGTCTCCCGAAGACGGAGTCTGTAGAGAAGTTGGCACCGTGGCAGGTTATGCCAATTGACTACGACGACGTCTGTGCGTGGGCAACAGTTGAACGACAAGACAACGCTTATAGTGCGCAGCATCCGTACGTACTATTGTATTCGCCGGAAGTAGCTCCACAGCATCACGAACGACTCCGTGTGAGCTTGCGGTTCCAAGGAGTAGTCGAAGCGCTCAACATTTCGCCATTGGGAAACTATGACGGGTAAGCGTTGATTCTCAATGCGCATTTTCGAACACAAAGTCTTACCTCGTGAGTAGGCGGATCGAATCAGCATCCCGTGCCGTACAATTCTTGTCTCTTGGACCCGGCACGAACCCGGATGTTTTCCAACATCAACTTCGCGCGTTCGAAACACTGCGAGTTTTCCTCGGCTCTGTCATGAACTGTTCTGTACAGACGAACATCCGAAAGAAGGATACTTTGTATTTTCAGCGACTCGTCTTCACGAAGGTATGCGACTCATACTTCGTGACTTACAATGCATGTCTCATATACTCTCAGGTTCGCCGAAACTCAGTGACCCCCGTTCGATCCGTCCTAGTTTTTGGTGACGATCCTAACGGGTGGGCTGTGAAATTGCAACGAGACTGGGTTGTAACACACAAGATCCTTACCGGTATATACGACGAGTCTTGCACGGCGGTCAAGAAGCCCCATACCGTGATCCGTTTGGGCGATTTCGTGGAAGTAGTCGCGAGTGTGGAAATCGTGAAGTATCGGAAGTATCAACGATGGATCACAGAGGTCCGCTTGATATTGCAGGAAGTACTTCGAATCTGCGACAAAAACACAGTTATGGTAGGCGGTTCGATCTTTGATATACATGCCATACGTGACACTTACATCAATCGTAGCAAATGCCTGAGAACGAGTCGACATCGAATACGAGTGCACTGCAGAAAGACATTCATATGACGACTATTCTGGGTTCGCCACAACCGGTCGACGTTGAGATGGAGGATGCGTCGAACTCGGCATGAGTTTAGATCAGGACTTGCTAGATATTATACAGACGGCATTTAATGTAGAGTTCGCAGACATATTACTACGTACCAACGTATTGACCCGTCTGAATGATTAGCATAGGACGTAGACGAGATGACTAGCTCGTCTATTGTTGGCTGAAAACACATTCATTGACGTATTGTCGTTAGTTTCGCGTGTACACCAGCGACCGTTAGACATACCGTCGTGGTACCATACTCTTCCTGAAATGTCGATATATCGACAGACGAAATGGTTTGCTCCTAGAAAGATCACACCACATAAGCGCCATTGCCGATGCACGCCTCTTACCGGCCACACGAGCCGACCGCAAGTAACCATTTGTGAGCTGAATGTTGGTTGAAGTTCAACGAACAGAAAAGGCGGCGCATGGTCAAAGTCGACGTACCTATTCGTTCCTGTACCGCAATGCGGGCACGTTGTTTGACCGTCTGAGACAAGTACTCGCGCCAATATATCCTCAATAACGGCTTGTGATCCTGAACCGCTTGATTCATCTGTACGACGTGTAAGAACCCAAAGAGGTGAATTCAAAGAACGCGATACTTCGATTACGACGTCACAAACACTGCAAGTGTTCACAACTCGTCCAAAACTTTGGCTCGGCCTGAAGATGTACTCGACTATATCTGATACAGCCGTCAACACCAGGCCGTGTCTAGGAAACAGGTTAGGAGCTTGATGATACAAATAATCGCGAATGGAATCACGACGTACCTCAAGATCTACGCCGTTCAAGGCGATGTCGTTCATAGCGCGCATAAGAGCATGATATATCTCATTCATCAGCGGATCGTTCGCCATTTGAACGATAGGTCCATCTATATACGCATTCAATATAATGGTGAATAGCGCATCATACGCACAGCTATAGTTGTGAGAATCCCATATAAACCCTAGTAAACTAGTATTCACCGATGAAGACCTGGAGGTCAGACATCCTTCGACACGTCGTTTCTTGAACTGCGAGGGTGCAGATTTGTCACCGGGGGTAACATTGGTAGACTCGATGACATCGTATGCTTTTCGTTTTCTCTTATTCGTACGTGGCTTTCCGGAACGAGCATTTGAGGGATGTTTGACGGGGAGGTTGACACCGATCGTTGGCAATCTAGCGGTATTTGCACTTAAACCCTCATGAGACCAATCCAGCGCAGGATGAACAAGAGGCGGTACGTACCGTTCGCCTTTCCATGCGATATACGTACGAATGGCCTCCGACCTATAGCTCAGAGAGATCGTATTTGGAAGACGACCGTCATACGCCAAGGTTGATATATCGTCGAGTATCTCAAGTTCGCGAAATTCCCTTTTCAAGGGCGCGTGAAGACCGCCGACCATCTTGGAATCGTCAAACCCGTCTATGATGTATGTGTTAGAAAGCGAAGAGCTACGAGATAGACAAGTATACAGCGATTGAGAGCTACGACAATACTTGAGATGACAAACGTTGATAGACCGAGTACGTCCTTGTGATGCGAAGTCAGTCATAGCGAAATTGGGTAATACTGTCACTTGCTCACGATCGATATAGAGCGGTTTCTCCCATGTAGGTACTATACATTTGATTCTTACCTTCGCGCGGTTCAAAGGTATGACGTTATCAGGAAGGCCAGGTAAAGTGACTGACTTCGGCGGGTTAACCAGCTTGACGAAGAGTGTTTCTAGAACCTGCTTTCCATCCTCTGATGAGGTTGAATGCCAATCGTAGACCAACGCTTCGGCACCGTTCGTAGCGCACAACTCGGTGGCTTCATTAACCTTGAGTATTACGGGCATTCCCCGACATAATCGCAAAATGCCTGCGTGATGATCAGTCAAACAAGGCGGAAGACACCAAAGCATATTGCGCATGCCATCGGTGATTGAGTTATTAGTTCGTACTGGGTTTATGGATTGTTCATAATCGCGTTGATTCTGTCTAACGGAACCAGTGCCCTTGTCAGAACACCAACGGTCGATTGAGTAGAAAGAGACTAACTCTCGACCATGCAATCGAGCAAACGCTTCTACGCCTAATTCGTTGATAGCGTCTCGATGCGAGTTACGCGCAGTAATCACAGAGATGTTAGTGAGCACGGGTAATGAGCACGTCGAATGAGCGTCGAAAGAAATAACACGGCTACGCAATAACGCCCGATCGTCATCTGTACACGCCTTGTACCGAAGATTAGTCAGCGCCAATCGGAAGCGCTGGTCTTCCACCGACATCCCCCTCTGTCTCATGTTCTGTCTTAGTATTACAACGGTCGTAAATTGTCGCCACAATGCTTGACCTAACGCGTTCATTTGTCCCTTTAACGATAGGTTAGGTGAATACTGCTCCACGTTGTCGCTATACAACGGCATAGATCCGACGCCAGGCGGCGCTAGTTGCGCAAAGTCACCTGCGACGACGATATGACGGCCGCCGAAACTCTCAGTAGGTTTATCGAACGCGGCAGACAACGTGGAGCTAATAACGTAAAACGATAAACAGGAAACCATTGATATCTCATCCAAAAAAACGAGGTCTACATCACGAAAAGTGTCTCTCAATTTCGATAACCGATCGCTATCCATCCCCTTCAACACATCGAAGTTACGCCCGAGAGATAAAGCTGAATGGTAAGTACTTCCGTCTACCAGGCAAGCAGCTGAGCCTGTAGGTGCCATCACATACAACCGACGGCTCTCACCACGCCGTTCCATAAAGCTAATCAATGTCTTCAGCACGCGCGATTTACCAGTACCAGCCATGCCGCCAATGTACATCTTCAACTGACCAGGATCTTGACGATGTACTTTGTAGGCAATCATCAAGAAAGCTCGTTCTTGCTCTCTATTGAGGGAGAACTCCTCTAACACGGATGTAAGGATCGCGATAGAACTGTCTTGTAACGGCCGGTCAATTGCCACGCTCTCACTAGATTCTAGATCATGTTTAGTTACCACATACACGGCATCGACATAAGAATCCGTCATCTGCACTCCAACACCGCTGGCAAAGCTGTTGTTATTGACGGCATCCGCCCGGTTAAACGTTTGTGCGTTCATATACACCTGTAACTGTCTCGACTGAATCACCTGTTCCTTCGCTGCAGATACGTTGTTTTTCCAGAACTCTGTAGACTGACGTTGTATCCTCCATTCTAGGGTGTCGTCCTGTCCCATATTATGGTTCGTGAGATGGATTTCGCCGTATCCAATACGCGTAAGCAGCCGCTTCATCTCTTCGATCTCCGTGACTCGTCTGTTATGCTCTATGTTAATATATCGACTGCTATCTTCTAGGAGATCGAGCAAGTCTTTCTCAGTATGTATCAGATCCATAAATTCGGGCAAGGCCTCCTCCGCTACCTCTCTGCGAATAGGTACTGTACCTTCATTCATCTCTGGGTCGACTACAAACTTACCGCTGCGTAGCTGAGCAGAATAGTCGTCTCTGGCGTCCGTGCACTCGTACAGTACGTTCATGTTATTCATTACCTGCACGTACTCTTCAGGGAATTGTGTCGCTTCAAAAGCAGAGCTCCAACTACCGTGGTCTTTCAACAGATCCTGACCCTTCCGCCAGCCTCGAGGCGCGAACATGGTAAGCATCGCAGCACAATAGAATTCCCTGTCCCCGCGATCTCTGCGTGGCAAGTTTCCGCCTGCGAAAGTCAATATAGGCTTTGTCGACGTCGTAAGTAGTACCACAGCATGCGTCTGACTAAGAGGATGTCCTTCTTGTAACCGATACACATTGTTTCTCTTGACGTCAACTTTTGGGTCTGTATCATCCGGCTCGTCTTCGCTATCATCTGAGTGATCCGGCTCGTCTACATCCAACCCCTCTTCGGGTGAGTCATCTTTCCGTCTCGTGTTTTTCAATTTGATCACAATCACGCTGCGAAGGTATTCATAAAGACTCCATTCCTCGAGCTCACTCGGACGGTAAACGTAATCTTGAACTTTGGTTATACCTATGACTGACTTTTCATGTTTTGACAGAATAACGTCTTCGTCGCGTTCAACGCTTTCTAGCATTGTAGAATCAACGTCGCGGAGGGTCTGCTTGACGTACGAGTACCAGAAGAAGATCTTAAAGTGACAATTGGTGTAATGATCCGGGTATCCCAGGAGATAACTACACACTGCAGGTGCACCAATTTCCCGTAACGCACTCAGCGAATTGACGATCTTAACCATAAGCCGTTTCGCTGCCTCTGCCCTGTCTAAACTGCCTATGATTTCTGATTTCTTATCAAGAACCGCCTTCACAGCTTCGAATATCTGGTACGTCTTCAATGGCGTCTTTGTGACATAATCTGTAACATACGCTACTACAGCGCGAACTTGCGTACCAGACAGCAAACAAGTAACATCGGTATTACATCGCATCAGGTACGATAGGACGATATTATACGTATTAATCCAAGGTTCGAGCTTCCTGAATCGTATAGCACCGGTATCAGATTCGACTATGGTATCAGAACGTGTTTCCCTCGGGAACCTTGCTTTGCATGATGGTGGGTTGCCTTTGAGACACCCTTTTCGATGCTTGCGATCATGCCTGTTGGATAGGTACACAATCTCGTCGGTCTCCGCACAAACAGCCTCAAACCACTGTTCCGCCTCATTACAGTCACGGTTCATGGGAGGTCGTCGAGGAAGGGTCGTTGCAGGATCACGGTACGTACCCTCTATCGCTTCTTGTTCAAAGCTCACGTGATGGTCTTCCGTGGAATCTGACCGCCTTCGCCGAAGAGTATCGATATGCGTACGAATATCATTTTCTGTGCCCGTCGAATACTGGCCAGTATGACAACTCTCGAGCCAACATAACAAGGCATGTTTGAAAGATTCGTCATTCAGTACACGATCACGCAGCTGACGAGGATTTGGACAGTTACATATCCATAATAGCATGTGTAAGTGCAATGTAAGTCGGCCCTGTTCTTCAACGGTACCGTAATACGCCTGTGTTTTCCCGAACAACCCATCTCGTTCCATACGGTCACCCACGCGCAATATCTGTTCGATGAATGTGCGCACCAACAAGTCAAAGAATCGCGCACAACCAACGGGGTTCTTAGAAATGGCCTTAAGATGATCACGATACGACGGTATGTCAGGTATGTGTTCAGACAAATCAATGCTTTCGCCGCAGTAATATAAACACAGCGGGTTCTTGAAATCTGCGGGTGCAAATGTGATGAAGAAGATCGGTATACCGTACGCGATTATCAAGGATTTAATCTCGTCACGTTGGAACCTACGGTGAGCGACAGACCCTGGCACTTTCATTGAAGCGTAGTTGATCAAAGTCAATAGCTCCAAACATTTACGCTCCTCAGGATCGCAATCACGGGCAAACCCGCCACAGCGACCTGTTTGTATCAATCGTTGTAACGCGTCAATATCAATCGACATGATTTTGTCTACTACAGACCGAAAGTTAGAACGCTTCGTCAATAAGTAGCCACCTTGGCTGCTACTACGAATTTGCTCGTGCTTGAAAGCCATGAAAGGAAAATACCGATCACGTTGGAACCTCCGATCATGGTAAAGAAGCCGACTACGAACCTGATCGCTTAAGCCTACACGACTCTTAATCTTCCCATTGTCGAATCCACCGAGTCCGTAAGGATATAGCCATGGGAACATACGAGGGTATAACTGAGGATCACCAAAGATAGATGTCGGCTCGGATCGATGACCATACGCCAGTGCACCACCACCCTCGTCAAAATGTTTGATGGCGGTAGCAATACGCTCATTACGACTCATGCTAATGTACGCGTCCTCCGATAATCCCTGGACACTGAACGTGCACGCGTCGCCCACAAGCCCTTGATTGTCTCTGTCGCCACAAGACGGTTGAGATTCCGGAGGGCACTCTTCGACACCATATCGGTATATCACACAGACTGGAGGTTCGTCCTCAGGATACTGTTCCAGTAGGTCATACAAAATACCTACATGTTCATAGTCAGGATGGTTTAGTATTAACCACTGCAGAGCGCGCGCAACAGCATGGCGCCTGATTATGAATGGTGTGCGTCTAAATTCCTTCGACGTCGGTTTGCACGGTCCCACGAATAACATAGCAAGACAATCCGCAATGTCTTCGCGAGGAGGAGGCAAGCAATGGTACACCCTTCGGGTAGGCTGCGCGAAAATCACAGCGTTCGCATTCATCTTGAATTGACCAGACATAGTGACTTTCACAACGAAACAATTGTGGCGTTCCAAAGCGACGAGTATCCGTTCCATAAAATTCAATTGTCGCAAACATTCAGGGACATCGCCTATCCACAAACCGTTCGCCAAAGCATGCCTAGGTAACTTATGTCTACGAAGTGATTCGAGACACGTAACACAAACGTACAGGTACTGACCTCGACGACCTGGCTCGTATAATATAGGGCCATCTACTTCCATGATAGGATCACTGGCGTGCGTACGCTCTTTTCGAGTTACCCCTTCTCCGGCTCTACAAAGTACTGATGTATCAATGCTAGACATCTCAACGGTATGAAGTTGCTTCAACGCGATACTCCTGGCACACACCCCGCACGGGCCTTCAGCTAAGTTAGACGGACTTATAGCCTCACACCAACCATCGACGAAACTCATGAGAGCACTCTTATCATGAACCACAGGTGGAAAAGACGGACGCGACTCGGTTTCAACAGCGTTATCATGTTCATGCATACGAGCTTTGTCTGCATATGACTCGTCAAGAAATATATATACAGCGTTACCACACTCACCACATAAATGCGACAACAGTCTATTCATTAGGGCGGTTCGATCGTCACCTTTGGACGAATATATATGATGAAAGGTCAGAATATCCCAAGGAAGATGGTTCGGGAATAATGATGCGAGGTATGGTAAGGGAATACGAAAAGCAACAGCCGTACTCCTTGAACGTATCACGTCGGCCAACTTACTATCTGTAGATATACCATAGAACGTTAACGTACGTTCCGGATGGGCAGAGAATGGCTGATTGACCGCTTCAAAATTCGCCAACCATTCGGAACTCACGACGACAGAGTCCGTAGAACCGTGATATGTATCCACAGCGGTAGCCTCATCCATGCTAAACGCACACCACACGTTCATGCAAGCTACCGAGCACTGATGATCTAATAACAGTTCCATGATACCGGATACACTTCTGCGCGAGCGAGGCACATGAACTGCATGGTGATGAGCTAACTGTAACAGATGCTGGAACGGAAGTGTATTCAACAGAAAACGCATCGGCAGATCCACCACAACGGCGTTCATTGATCGTAGCTCTTCGATGGACGATGTATCCACAAACCGCAGAAACTTCAGCGCGACATCCCGATGCAAGCGAGACACATCACCGTATACCACACGATAGTTGGCCACTTGACCGACTTTAAAGACGGGCTGACGTTTCGACGGGCCACCACCGACTGCATACGATCGAATACATTCGGAACGATCACGCAGATACCACAAAATGTCAATATACCTCAATTCCACATATGACCACATCCACCGCACACATATAATCACGAACGCTACAGCGAAGACAGGATCTATAGTGAGCATTTGTGGAGTACTGAGGACCATGCGCCTAGCAAGAGCCAATAGGATATAAGCTGTATTCCCGAACTTTCGCGGCGCCGGCCGCGCACACATGCCTATATGTACAGTTCTTATATAAGCAATAACTATATAGTTTATACGCGTACCCGAGAAGACCGAGATTCCCATCAAGATGTCCAGCTCAACGTTTTACGTAAACGACTCCGACTCACTGAGAATGATAACCGATTCCTCCAAGTGGAATCGGAACCAGCACTACCACTTTGGTGCCCACAGTCCTGCACCCCGATCGTTACGCATTTGACACATTGGTTTTTTGACGAATCAATCAGACGCAGTCGCCCATCGTGGGTCACTTCCCAACCTCATCCTGTGCGCATACCTTTCGGTACTGCGAAAGTCTGATAGACGAGCGAGAGCGTCCCACGGGGACACAATCCCTCCGTCTGCTGCGAGAGAACCTTGTCCAACTCAAATTCGTCTGCGTTTAGCAATTGCACCCTCTGCAGACGATCGCTTGTCGCCAAAGTCTCACCACAATGCCAGTGGCGTAGTGTCCTGCCGCAGCTTTACGAGAGGCCCGAGTTTGTGACCTGGCCGCGCATGGTACTATACGCCACATAAGGACGCCTACGGCATCAATGCATCATCTTCTGCGCTAATGTGTCCAACAGTGACGCGAGGCGTGCTGCTTCTCTTTCCGCGAGGGTGACGTTCTGTTCGATGGTGAGCGCCTCCGTGAGCGTCGGCAGCGTCGTCGCACCATAGCCTGCAATATTCCCAAACTGTAGCTCAGCGAAACCTTGCTTCCTGGGAGAAGACCGCCTCGACGGTAGAGCACGCACCTAGCCATTTTCCCGGGGCGACCCCGAGATGCTTGTACCACTCGCGTCCCTCCAGACCCTCCTCTGAGATGAAGCCGCGCTCGAACCCTATGAGCTTCGCGTTGGCGCTTTGGACGCGCCGTACGGCTTTCGCAAGTTCATGCCGGTTCCAGTGATCGAGCACGCCATCGACCCAGGCGTGGAGGCCGCAAGCTTCAGGCTCGCGTTGTGGCAGCTTACGCAGGATCTCGTTCAAGGCCCTCTCTGCCTCTACCTTCTCGTCATCCAGTGCACTGCTAGCTGCTTGGAGGCGAGTCACGGAGGTACAGAGTTGCGAGAGATCAACGTCGAAACCGAGTGAAGCTGCTGTAGCCTCCACACTAAACAATTGAGCTGACTGTGAGTTAATGAAGACATGCGAGGCAAGTTTCGATCGCTCACCCGTCCAAGTACTTCCCAAGCTCCAGCGAGTAATGTGTCGTGTTCAACGGCAAGATCGTCGAGTCGAGCAACCTGAGCAGAACCAGTCCAAGATGCTGGGCCACCGCGACCTATAATACGCGTCAGATCGATCCTCCTAGCAATTTGTCGCTACGGCGCGTGCATGTACATGGAGACTCACGTGCTTCTTGAAGTCAGGATCGGCATACTTCTCCTTCCAAGTCTCGGTGTCGTATATCGAGTGGTAGTGATATGCTGCATCCGTGGGTGACAAGTTGAAGCTCTCGTCCATACTGGCAACCTGCACGTAGAGGTCAATAGTCGACATCTTCAGTAGCCTATTTAGGATGAAGTGATACGTACACCGAGCCTCTGGAGGAAAGGCGTGAAGTCGCTACCGGAGCCCAGAGGCGCGATACCGACGCCATCGCCTCCAACCTCTTTCAATTTTGCTCTGTACGCCGCGAGCAGGTCGTCGTCCCCCGGTCCATGGAAAGGCCCAATATCAAGCCTCGCATCCCACAGCGTCTTCCCCGAACTCGTCGGATGGGCAATGTCCAGCGCAGCGTCGCGGATGAGGTGTGCTAGGGACGGTGATCCAGTCGGTAGCCAAGGGGATCCACCGGCTGAGCCATCTGTGTTACCGCATCGCATGTCCATTAGTGAGCTTCGAGTTACACAAGTCAGGCGGGATATGATACCGATGTTGATGTATGCAACGACGTTCCCAGCAATCCAGTCAGGGAAGTCCTCCACCCATTCTGTGCTGCCAATCATTCCATACTGAGATTGCGATATGACTGTTTCAGTGACTTGATACCACGACTGAGCTGGTGTGAAAAGAGAACTTACCTCCTCGGCGTCCCAGCTTGCCAACACAATATTCCTCAACGGCTTCCAGCCCTTCCTATACAACGCGCCGAACCCGCGGACGACTTCGTGCAAAGACACGGTGCCCGAGGTGGGGTCTACCGCGCCCATCACCCAAGCTATTCGATGCCAGGATTAGAATCCTACAACGCCATGCAGACACAGTGAACCATACCATCCCGATGGTTACCAATGATCACGGTCTCGTTGTGGATGTGTCCCGGGATGACAGCCATGCTATTCCAGATCGGCATGATCCTATCATACACTGAGATTGGGTGCATTAGCCCAATGCTCCTAAGTCAACCTTCAGAGCTGAACAAGAGAGAGCGCACCGTGATTCACAAGCCTAACGCTGCGGTTGCTCGCTTTTCCATCGAGCGCGAACGCATCATCGAGGCCCTTGTCAGAGATCTCGCGCAGCAGCACCTGCGCGTTCGCCCAGGAGATAGGCAAGCTCGGAATCTTCGGGATGTTCTCGCCCTGCGTACGCGTCGCGTTCGGATAGGCAGGCACACCTGGCGTTGTTGGGTCGCCCGGGTACATCGAAATGTACTGCACGCTTCCGCGCTGTACGGAATGCGGGTTGCGCGCAGGGCCTGCGGGCCAGTATTCGTACCCATTCTCGACGGTCACTGGGCCGTCGTCGCGCGGGTCGGAATACATGATCACGCCTATCGCGCCGAGCTGTTCTGCTGCTTGGACCTGTATTCATGAGTTCTCTGTAGGACGGGCCGTGCACGAAGAGCACTCACCTTGAGACCACGGAAATTACCACCATATCGTGCGAGTACAATCTTGCCAGTGAAGTTGCCTCCAGCAGCAAGGACTTCGTCGTAATCCTCATTTAGGCCGTAGTTCACGTATATGAGCTGTCCCGCGACTTCCCCGTCCGCACTGAAGCCATGGAACGCTGGTACTGCGTATTTGTGTTTGGCCGCATCTGGATCTCCGGGATCACCGTCCTCCTCCAAGTCCGCCTCCCATAAGGGTGCACCAGCGCTGTCAAGGATCGAAAGCGAACGCCGCAAAGGAGTGTTCATTAGCGGATAATACGTGTCGATCCATGCATTAGGCGTGCCCAACTTGGCGATGTTCAGAGTCGCTGCGCGAGATGCCGCAGAGCCAGCCGAAAAGACGGGTGGCTCAGACGGAGGAGGGATACCAAACTCCTGCTGGAAAAGCTCCAGTAGGTCTTTTGCTGCTTCGAAAGAACCCGCAGAGCCCGCTATGTGCGATCGAGTCGCGTATCGACGTGAAGCTGCTCGTGCGCTCGATGGGTCAGGAATGGATCTAGTCGCTCTTCCGTCAACGCTTTGTAAATCCAGTTCAGAGCAATTACACACTCACAAGTACAGTTCTTCCACTTCCTTGCGGGACAGCGGGGCACGCGATTGTGCTAGAAATGATTCAACCGCATACGACGCATCTACTCCCGATGCTACGTGTTCGCGCCAGTTGGTGCCCAGTGCGTACACGGTGTATGCGGCTGCACATGCGACTAAGACCTTCAAAGGGGATTGGCACACCCGTTTCAACGATGGCCCATTGCGGTCCTGTGCTTCCAAGTCCCGTATGCTGGCGTACTTCATGGCGTGGACTGATCTCTACCTACCGTTGGCCCCCGGATGCGGCGTGTTGTGCGGCAGCCTGAGCTTGAAGGTAGAGAGCAAGTATACTCGTGGCTGCGACATCCGGAGTTGATAGGCTGATGCAGATAGATCCAAAGTTAAACATTGCAAATCAGGTACATCTCGGTGTGCAATGTGGCGTCATCGTCCACATGCTACGAGTCTGCCTGTAGGAGTACGACCTTGTTGTGATACTGCTTTATCTGACAGAAGCGCAGGAGACATTGGGAAGGATTGAGAAATAGCAGACAGAGCAGACTTGCAAAAGTTGCAAGAGGAACGCGTGGCGTGTCGTGCTGAAGCTGGTACTGTGGCTGTGCCGATATGGGGAGACCGGGTCAAGGTTCGGACCGGCGCTCTCCAGTCCTCGGTGATTCCACAACCACTCCTCGTCCTCTGTCCTGCCCTCCTCGGAACCACTCTACCCTGGCCATGGCGGACGGCAGTACAAACCCTGACAGCACGCAGGCTGCTAAAAGCATACACGATCAGGCTACAACTTCACCCCAACCCGAAGCGGCCGCAGAAACTGCACCAGAGCTGCCGCCTCCACAGAGCGAAGGCGTGCAGCCACCTCCGACGCATACCGCGCCGGCAGACGACCGGTCTGAACTTCTCCAGAGGGCACGCGCGTTCTTGAACTCGCCGCAGCTCAGGCATGAAGACATATCTGCGAAGAGACAGTTCCTGGTCGAGAAGGGCTTGAGGGAGGCTGAAATCGAGGGTCTGCTGCACGAAGTGGTACGTCACTTGAGGAGCCTCGCAGTTTGTGCGCCGTACTCTGAGCTAACAGGCATTTGATCACGACTAGCCTCCACCGCCTCCGCCCCCACTTCCACCACGAACGTACCCTCAACCGCCTCCATCACGCCTCCCGCACTTACTCCTCAACGTCTTCCGCGCCCTGACATGGATAGCAGGCGGCTCGGCGGCACTGCTGCTCGTATACTTCGTACGCATCCTCTTCCCCCATTCATGAAGGTTATACCCGCTCACAATTTCATCTAGCGGTTCATATACCCCAAGATTGCGAAGACATACCAAGCCAGACTCTCCCTGCGAGCCCACCGGAAAGCGCAGCTTGAACGCCTCACGCATTCGCTGGAAGACCTCAAGGAATCGCAACGCTCCACATTCGCCGCTCTACCTCAGCCCGAACAGTACCGCGAGCCTGCGAAGTACAGGGCATGCCGTACGCTTGATGAACTTGCAGAAGCCAGCAAGGACGAGCAGGACGTTCCACCAAACACTCTCCTCCGGTGTGCCATCCAGCAGTGCTCCAAGAGCGGGCAGAAGGCGACGTCTGCTGAACTTTTCCGCCTTCTGGAAGAAAAGTTCCCGTGGATCGCAGCAGAGGGTGCTCAGCACGAGGTTCGTCACTGCACGTCATGCCATCGTCACTTGTTGCTGACTTTAGAGAATATTGCAGGAGGCGCTATGGCGGACACTCACCACCACACCCATATTCCAGCCCGCACCTCTCCCGCCAGCAGCCACTGCCTCTTCACCAGCAACTACACCACCCGCCCCAAGCCCCGACACAGTATGGACTTACGTCCCGCCCTCTGCACCTCCCCCTCCTCCGCTCCTCACTTCTCTCACCAAGCTCTCCTCCGCACTCCCTCCGCGCTCCTCCTCTCCCCCTCAACCCAAGTTCCAGCACACGTTCCAGGCGCTGTCCGACCTCACAGGCTACATCGCGACGCAGACGTACGCCGCGCCCTTCGGGCTGCGCGCACCCGGCGTCGGGCTCAACGTACCTCTCTCGCCTGAGGCGGAAGAGGTCCGCCGCGAAATCCGCGCGCTCAAGGGGCTCGTGCTCAACAGGCGGTCGTTCTTGCCGCCCCGCCCGCCGTCTGTCAGCTATGCCCGACCCGTACAGGCGGGTCCTGCCTGAGTCTTCTTGCATTTACGGAGATGGGTTGTAGTATGTGTGTGTGATATCTGCTGCCAGTATATTGGATTTGTGCGCAAACACAACGCGGCGGCCGAACGATCCGCATGAACGTTGAACTGTGTAAAGCAACACCGCACCAAGCGCTCAATCCCAACTCGTCTCCGCAACACCGGCATCCGCAGGCGTGCATGCATCCAGATTATGAATGCGTAGCTAACAGCATTAAGAATTAAATTAGACCGTAACGTATACACGTGCTATGCAACACAACGATACGACAACCATGATCCAACCACCGTGACCAAACCGCGAATCCCTCCATCCATCGTAGAGCTGCGCCGCGGTCTAGCAACGCGCCCTAATCCTATAGAGGTGGTTCACGGGCGCACGGTGCTCGGATTACAGCGACACCGCAGCGTCCAGACACCCATACATCCGCGTAGCGAGGTGGTACCGGATGTAACATGCACCTGCTGGGAACGTTGCCCCCGGCGCGGTGAGACCATGCCCATAAACCCACTAGCAGCACGGCCGAGCTAGCCAAACCAGCCCGAGCAACGAGACCATCGCGCGAGAAACACTCCCATAAATGTGTATGTGCGTGCGTGCGTGCGAGTTTGCGCGTGTGCGACGTACGTAGAAACGGAAGCCGGGTGAGTATACGAAAGTGAGACGTCGACGTCCAGATCCGCGTCACCCTGCCGCCCTGCCCGTCGCGGCTCTTTGCTCTTCGCACCCCTCCCTCCCCCTGCGAAGTCTCCTCTTGGCTGTCTCTCTAGCCAGGCATTAGCGACCACCGTCAGTCTAAATACACATCTGTCCATATGCGTGCGAGTCCGTGCCCGCGCGAGCATGTATTGCAGCGCTGGCGGGCGTACAACTTCAAGTTTGTGGAAGGAAAGTAAATGTAGCAAGTGATGGGTGGTTGTGATGAAGGAAAGCTGGAAAGCGGGGAGGCGAGAAGGATAGAAGGAGAGAAGTCGACGGGATCGCGAAGCGTCTGTACGTCTGTGTAGACATGGATTTGCGCGCACGACGCCGGGGTCCGGGGGTGATCGGAAGGGACGACGAAGTGCAGGGGCAGGGGAAGAAGGGGATTGAGCGGCGATCGGCCAAGGTAGCGAGGGTCAACGCAACGCTCAGCACGGAACGTCGGAGGTCGAACGTCGAACGTCTGACGCGCGATGTCGGAGGCGGTAGACAGAATGAGGCGAGCTGCGCCGCGGCACTACTCCAGCGTTAGAAGGATAGAAGGATCACTGACGAGTGCGTCCATATCCCTGGGGATCGTCATCCCGACCCCCGAGCTTCCCAGCTTCCAGGCGCCGACGCAGCACGGGTGAGGTCGACAACGGCAGAGCGGCAGAGTGGCAGAGCGAGGGTGGTGGTGGCAGCAGCGCGACAACGAGACAGCAAGAGCAGGAACATAGCATGTTACATGTTGCATGTTGCGTGTTGCGCATACGACGTGCGGCAGGCACGGACGCAGGAGGGGAGGGGGGGGGGGAATCGGCGAACGGGGGGACCTGGGCAAGTGTCGACGCGACACGATGCCGAGACACGTCCAATCGTGGAACCGTACCGTGTCCATCGTACAGAGTATGGATACATGAGCGTGAGACTAGACGCTCTCCCTCGAGCCCTTCGAGTCTCTCGAGTCTCTGGAATCTTTCGGCGAGTGAGAGGGTGAGACCGCCACGTCTCGGACGCTGCTTCCCTCCCATCCAAGCATTGTCGCATTGCAGTAGGGAGTGGCTTGCAGGAGGAGGCCATTACGAGCCGTCTTCGTGATCGTCCGGCGAGCATATTAGTAGTAGTACGCGCAGGAGGAGAGGTGTCGATAAAGATAGGAATGTGGATATGTGGATGTAGATGTGGATGTGGATAGCAGGGGGTATGCGTTAGCACAACACGAATCACAAATGAAGCAGGCCACCCGAAAAAGCGTCCCGCGCTCCGCACGGCGCGCTCAGCACTCGCCGAGGAACTTATTCTTCGGCCACGCCTGCCCATAGTCGCCCGACCACGTCGTCAAGTTCGGGTTCGTGTACGCCTCGATGTACTGGTTGATGTACGCCTGCGTCGGGTAGTCCGGCGGGTCGCACCCGTAGTTGATCGCGTTCGACGGCTGGTACACCCGGACGTAGTCCACGCGCATGTGCACCGGGAACGGCAGGTGGTCCAGGTCGACGTCCCCGAAGTTGTACGACATGCCGAGATTCATGATGATGTACTGCGAGGTCCAGCTGGGTGAGACGTGCGAGTCCGAGGAATAGTACGGCGTGGGGAGACGTACCATGGGTTCTGGAGGGACAGGCCGCTCCGAGATCTCCACGAGAGGGTCGGGCCCCATACCGGGACCTAACAACGTCCACGACACCTTGTTATTCGACACCCACGTGATATACTATCGTCGGCCAAAGTCAGCAGCTCGCCCGCCAACCCCATAAAAGTACGCATGACAGATGATACGTACCCCGTCCTCAAACCCAGGCTTGTACTCGAACCCGTATATCGAGAAGCACCCGGCGTCGTACTCGTAGCAGAGCTGGTCCGTCTGCGTCACGACGGACGTCGCCTGCTGCGTCACACTGCCAATGAACGTGTTCTGGTACGAGATCGACGGGTCCGCGATGATTTCGTTCTCGCTCGTGTTCAGCCAAATGTACCCATGGTTGAACGGCTGTCCGCACACGTCAGCACACACGCCCCATCACGGTAGCAAGACTGCTACTCACCGCCCACTGCGCACTCTGCGACACCTGCGCCGTCAATGGCGTGCCCGTGATCTGCGCCTCGAACATGTCGATTTCGGGCGCCGCCCTGCCCACGTACGTCCCATCTGAATGCTTAGGACCTGGATGGCTCTCGCCCTCGCACGTGCACCGCGAAAGCCGCTGCCCGGGCAGGAACGACAGGATGCCGTCGTGCCCAGTGTCGCCGCCGACAGTCGCTGCCTCCGGGCTCCCGTTGATCGTCTGGTTCGGCACTGTTCCGATGTCACACGAGTCGTACGTGTATGGCCACTGTATGTGCATCGAGCGACGTAAGATGTGCGATGGAGAGTGTGCGAAGCGTGACGTGACGTGCAGACATCGACAGATGACGGCGAAACCATGTCGAGGGGTGAAAGATCGCATCCGTGGTCAGCGTCCGCTGTCAAGCATGAGACAGGAACGATGAGTTGTGCCTACCATTCCCTCCAGCGACGCGCCGTACCCTGCGCGGCCCAAGTTGCCCATCGTCCATATCGCAGGCCAGAGGCCGACGATGTTGTTCACGCCTGGAAGCGAGACGTTCGCCTCGATGTACCCGCCCGTGAAGCAAAACTTGTTCCACGAGGTCATCATGCCTGCAAACGGGCCGCATCAGTCCCTTGCTTCTTCCAGGCTTCTCGCGGCGCTGCGAGAGCGGAGATAGGCCTAGCACTCACCTCCCTGAAAATGCAAGTTGTGCGTCTCCTTCCGTTCCAGCGTGATCACCAAGCTGCCATCCTGCGTGGTGATCGCCGCAGGGTCATACCATTCCAAGTTGTTCGTTGCCCAGTAGTGGAGGTCGACTGCTTCCCAGTATGGATCGTCTCCAGGGTAGAACGTTCTTCCGTCCACGTTAAACTCATCTGAGAAGACGAGCTCAAACGTTTCCCCCGTGTGCCACGACGTCTTCGTATATGCTTCGCGTGGCGTGTCAACGTCGATCAGTCCGCGGTGTCCTGGAATATCTGGCACCTAAATTTGGCGCGCACGGGGGAAAAGGTGAGCTATATGTGGACGTGGATACCGCGCGCGACGAGCACGACTGACCTGGCCGGAAGCGTTAGTGCCACCGAGATTGAACGCTCCCAGTTTGCTGAGAGGCTTCTCGGTAATGGCAGTGATCATAGGGTAACCGGCGCTGCCGTTCATATGTCAGTATAGGCCGTTCTACACACGTGCGAACGAGTGCGGACCGCCGCGGATATTTACGGAATGCTCTTTCAGAGCGGATATGCCATACTATTGAGCGTGCCTGGTGCCAGTGCGCATCATGGTGCAGCGCTGAGGCGCAGCAAGCCCAGTTGATTTGGACCTTGGGTCCAGACTGTGTATCATCCGCCCAGACGTGATACCGCTGTTTGAGCGACATCACGCCTGAACGATGGCCGATATACGCAACTGCTGGATGCACCACAGTAGGCACGGTCACGCTATGGGCCGCAGCATGCGCGCACGGGTTGCCAGACCCGCGTCGGGAATACGAGTATGTGCGACAGACCGGCCACAGGTCACGCTGTAGCATCTGGAAGCCCACCAGAAGCCTCGCTTAGAGGCGTATGACGGGCTGTGCGCAGCACACCGCTCCGGATGCACCAGGCGGGACGCGACAAGGGCGAGAAGGACTCACAATAGGGTAAGGATGCCGGCGATGAGTACGAGGAGGGCACCGAGGTTGGTGACGCCGCGCCATGAGAACACATGGCCGTCGTGCTCGATCCACTTTCCCTTGTGGCGGGGGGCGGGTTCTGGTGCGTGCAGATCGTCGTCCTCTTCCTTGTAATCTGGAGAGAGGTCTGCGCCCCACTTTTGTGGGTCTGGCGAGAGCGTGTACTAGGTGTGGCGCGCGTGAGGTGCTGTGCGGGAGGGCGCGAAAGAGAGAGTGGTGGTGGACGTACCTGGTCGCCTAATGAGAGAGGCCGGCTTGGACCTAGGTATGGAGAATCTGAGGCGGCAGATAATGATGGGCTACTCGTGAAGGAGGTGAAGCGGTAGGATATTGAAGGGTAGGAGGATAACGGGCGGTCTGGGATGAGGTGCGTGGAGGACGCGGGATATGATGGGGACGAGTCGAATGAGCCCTTTGAGAAACGGCTCTGGTCTGCATGGGGCTCGGAGGAGGTCGATGGTGGCGATGGTGGGGAGGGCGGTGAGCCTGGTAAGGGCGTTGGGGAGTCGCGCATGGTGGTGGTGGGTGTAGCGACGAAGGAGGAGAGACGGGTAGGAATTGGGAGGAGAGGGCGGATGGTGAGGAAGAGAACGTGGGGGAGAGAGATTGAGACGCGAGATTGAGAAGGCGAGTCGGAGGGGAAAAGGAAGGAAGGCGGCCAGGCGGAGGAGGGGATGCGAAAATAATCGGATTTGGATGGGCAGGGCCAGGGCGCGTCATGATTGGTGTTGTGTTTGTGCGAAGGAGAGGACGAGTGGATGACCGAGTGGGAGAGAGCTCGCGCGTCAACTGTCGATTCGAGTGCTTTCCCTCTCCACTCCCATCTGCTCTCCCCCATGACGTCAAGACCCCGTAACCCCCCGTCTATTTTCTCTCCTTATTATCTTCCAGTTCCCCTTCTCCCGGCCCTCTTCTCTTCTAGCCTCTCCCCCAGTCCTCCGCCAGTCGCGCCCGCAGTCTCAGGCTGGTTGCGCGCGACGGACGCGAGCATTGAGCCCTGCATCCAAGCATGCAA
Source organism: Cubamyces lactineus (assembly GCA_022376465.1). NCBI lineage: Eukaryota > Fungi > Basidiomycota > Agaricomycetes > Polyporales > Polyporaceae > Cubamyces > Cubamyces lactineus. The sequence goes on from JACDTU010000003.1 coordinate 1,587,865, forward strand.
AAGTCAAAGTAAAAACATTCCTCTCCTCTCGATCGTTCCCGCCGATCGTCCTCTTAAAATGAGGTCGGTCCCGACTAGGACGCCGGCCTTACCATATATGGGCTGCAGATAGTCCAGGCCCTCCTGATCGAGATCCAAAGAGCCTACGGGATCTGCCGTATTTTCTGCTGAATCTTGCGGCCGGCGGACGCCAGCCGAGTCCTTTCCGCGGCCGTCATGCCAAGCATCCTCTCTCTACGCATCCATCTGCCACACAAACCTCCAGACGCAGTACGCTCAACTGCAGCGACAGACGGTCCCGCACCAGAGCACCTCGTCCTCAGCGAAATCCCGTCCGCAGTCACCCCCATCACACCACATCACCGCGCTCTCCTTCTTAGCAACAACACTGCTCCACGGACTCTCCCGACGTCTCTCCAGGATCGCCCCGAACCTGCACCCGAATCTCCCGGTCCCGGCGCTCCGCTCTTCTGCTAAACTGCTCCATGCTCGTCTATCCTCGCTTTGCCCTCTTGGCCTACCGAACGCGTTTCTGTGCTCCATCGCTTCAGTGCCTTCGTCCGCAATCCAGCCTGCTGCGCTGCCTTCGCCAGGACGTTATTTGACATGGGACTAGCGCTTCGTGGCCGATATTCGTCCGGATGCTAATTGCCATCGGTCTCAGCGGCAAACATGCCTGCACAGACTTCCCTGTGGTCTCAAACTCGCGCTGAAACCGGCCCTCTCTGTTTGTCTCGCCATGAGCTCCAGTCTCCAGATTTGATTCTTCCCTGCCATCCGCGTCTCTGATTCTCTCTGGTTAACGTTGCTGGCGCAAGATCTCGCAGGTCCCGGGGTCCTGCTTCAACGCGCCCATGTTGCCAAGGATGAGCCCCTCTAAGCTCTACTATTATTGCTTATGCTAGTTCTATCACCTAGGTTATGTGGCGGCCTTCGCCCGCTGGCTATAGTTCAACCGCGTACGCATATCCTTTCCAACCGAACGTCGCCCTCTGCCCGACAGCCTATACAACTCCGGAGCTATGGGGATTGATCGTTCATTGCATCTCTGCCACCTCTGTCTTCCTCAGTCCCATCTTGAGCCTTGAGTAGCGAACTAAAGTCTCGCCCAACTTCGAGTCTCTCGACCTCTGATACTCGACCTTGCCATCTCTACGTACCCCGCGCTCATCGCATCCTGATGGTCATACCATCCGCCAACACCACCACAAACGCACCCGCGTGTCCATCTCACCACCCCCACGTAGGTACGTACCATCCAGAACTCTGCTCGCACGGTCCCCATTCCCACTGGTGGCTGGACGCTCGAGACCGGGGTCCAGGTCGGGCTCCTCCCCGTGCGCGCGCATCGCTGGCATTGGCAAGGGGCTCACCCGGCGTCGTTAGGCTATGCCGGCCTTGATATATCTAGTACATCATCGGGCACATCATGCATCAAGGCCTGCACGATGGACGCCGTGTACTGTGCGCTTTCAGTGAACAGTATACGTATGACAGCTGACCGCCTTGTCATTCTACCGGTACTTACACGCGCTATATCGCCTACCACAGGGCCTGGCCCTGCAGGGCAATCAACCAGGATTCAAAGAAACAAAGTGAACAGTATCTGCGAGCTAGGATCACTCGAATCATGCTCGGTATGCGTCGGTGTATCATGATCATGCACAGGTGTTGTTTGATTTAATCGCTAGTGATCACAGCTGGCTTAGGTGCGTATCCTGGAACGCCGCGGTGGCTCAAGACTAGGTCCAGGTTCGCTCCACCGTCAATTCCTCTACGCCGACATCGCCGCAGCGGACGAGCCGTACCCGACAAACACCGACGATCCCAGGCAGGTACACCTCGAACTTTCCGGCGACAGACTTCGTCCGACTCCGGCTATAGCTACAATACCCGACGTCCACCGTGTTCCGCGCTGCCACCCGCAACACTCAGCCACACCCAGTAGCGCAGAAGTAGGTTCAGGTTCGTGAAAGAGATTGGACGTGCCAGGGCCTCCATCCGCTGCCCCACTGCCACTGACAGACAACTTCTCTCCGCGCACTGCGCACGTCCGATCGGACGCCACGACGACGCTCGGACGTCCGCATCCCGCATCTGGCCATGGGTACCGCATACATATACGCACACGCGCGGGTACGACGACGCCGGCGCCGATTCCGAATCTTTTCACTCTCTTCTGTCACTCTAGCCGGGGATTGGTATGTTGGCTGATGGTAGTGCATCTAAGGAGGCCTCTACGCCACCCATCCTTTGAATGCACTAGTAGCAGTATTGCAGTGGGCCGGAGACTCGGCTCCTCAGCATCGAGCTCTATACTATGGATATACACCCTTCTCCATCCAATGTTCGGCTAAGTATGATGCACTTGCAAATACCATCTATGATGCAGCGGACTGATAACAGCACGGTGGGTAAACGGGTGCATATGGACGAGTACCCACCGCTCCTTCGTTAATCATGCGAATCGTCACCTCACTCTCCTACCTGACCTGATCATAATGCTCATCTAGTTTCCAGAGACTGCTGCAGTGTTTCTGCATAGTCATCGTCAATGGCATCTGCCATGAATGAACGACGCCCTCTAGACCCTCAGAGTAGCTCCCAGCACACTGCGCGACTCACACATCACTCACCCAACCAAGAGCTGCTTACCTCAAACATCCATGACTTGCACGCACAATGCACGCAATACAATCCAACGGCGGACAAGCGCAAACGCGCGGCATGTGGGGGAAGAGACGACTACGGATACAGCGACACCGGCGGTCAGCACGGGGAGGAGAGACTACACACAGAGGGAGACGTGAACGACGAACGATACACCGATACACCCAAGACGTGGTGGAGGCGAGTAGTGGTACGAGTAGCAGCGACGGGCATCGCGGATGTGAATGTAGGTAGGCATGATGATGAAATGATGAGCAGAGCAGAGGTCGTAGAGGGTGAGGGCTCAGACGCTGAGTCGGCGGAGAGGGATGAGGGTTGTAGGAGTGGGTGGAACGTGAGTATGCAATTCGGATGCGGATGCGGAGGGGCAGATGTGAGTACTGGAGGGGTGAGCGGCGGTGAAGAGGCATGTTCTGGAAGGGAAGATGGTGTATGCAAGCGAGATGGTGGGAGATCACGGCCAGATAGGTGGAGCTGGGCGCGCGGAGACGGTAGGTGAGGGTAGGTTCCAAAGGTGCGTGAGATTCTTGGTGATGATATGGCCGCCGTGCGGATCCAACCAGTCGAAGTTGGCCGAACACTTGCGGGAAGGGCGAGCAGGGGAAAGGAGGTAGGTGACATGGTTTTGACAGGTGCGCGTAGGCTGACCATGGACGGAACGGCAGCGGGAGATGAGGTGGAAGATATGCAAGGTAGCTTTGTGAGGCGGGATGAGGGCGTTGCAGCAAGTGCGGCAGCAGGGAGGGCATGAGAGGATGCGCTGTTGTACAGATGTCATGGGTATATCGGATACGGGCGTTGACGGACAGCCGCCCGTCTTTTCCTCCTCCCGACTACGCAGAGCCAACGCTCGACCGCGAGGGATGTCAAGGTGTCAGAGTGATCACAGGAACCAAGATGGGGAGCACGTCTAACATGAGCGAAGGAGAGCCTGTGCACGATTGGCGTGCGCCTTGTCGATCAGGAGGTTCGCGGTCTTGTACGTCGAGCTGTACATGTGGTTGATGCCGTTCTCCTCTAAGGTGCGCGAGAACCGGTTGACCAGGCCATGCTTCTCTATACGCATGCTTCAGCCACCAAGGTCGACTTCAAAAGTGTCTGCGAATGACAAACCTAGGCCAAACTTCCTCAAGTCGATCTGCAGACACTTGAGCATGCCGTGAGGCTCGGGCAGCGCCCCACCTGCGTCGCCGTCCTCTTCCAAGGATTCCTCTTCCTCCTGCGCCCAACGTTCAGGAGAAGCGTTCCGCGAGTCCAAGACATCTAGCTCCTGACTGCACATGACCATGTGCCGTTCACTCGCAGGGAAGAGCGTTGCGAGTAGCAACACGGGGGCAGCGAGTGACGAGCCCTCCGGCGTACGCGTGAAAGAAAAGAATGGTACCAACGGTGGGGGCGACGACTCGCTGGACGTACTGGAAGTAGAACGCGAGCGTGAGCTCAGTGGGCTTTTCTTCTCAGCGGACTTGATCGTGCGAAGGGTGTCTAGCTTCTCGAGCCTCGGACGGCGGCTACGTGCGTTAGCATCGCCTTCGTCTTCGCTGGACGAGTTGTCAGTGTCCGCATCGTGGTCGTATCCGAACGATGCTGTCTCAGGATCCTCCCCTGCCATCGGGTCCTTCTTCGGCGACTCGGGCGCAACCCTCGTGGTAGTGTCACTGCCGCTCCCAACGTCACCCTCGTTGAAGGAAAGGACATGAATGTGTTCCTCCGGCAATGCAGACAACATGTCAGGTGTCCGCGGACGAGGAGCCCGTGCCGGCTTGTCTGAGGCACGGACGGGTGTGGTGGAAGGCCCGAGGATGAGCTCAGGAAATGCGACAAGCTTTACAATCTTGAGTCCCCATGTATCAGCGCTGTCGTCAGAAAGCCCTACACATGTGATGTCCGGTGCAAGAACCCGCACGTCGCAAGCAGATGGAGAGTGGGACATAGCGCGGTTTAGCGCTGGACGGGTGTCCGGGGCGGGGGACACACTGGTCGGCTCCGCTTCCGGAGTGCTGTGACCCCGTAAATCATCCTGGCCCGAGGAGGTGCGTTGAAGGACGTCGCGAGAGCGGGAGCCCGAGCTGCTCGTCGTGCCACTAGTGTTGCTCCGGGAACGCGTAAAGACGATTCCCCCGTCTGTGTCTAAACCAGTGCGTCCTGCAGCATGGAATGTGTTCAGGTCTATCATGCTGATGCTTTGATCGTCTTCACTGGTAGGCGAGACCAGGGGAGAAGCGAAGGTCGATATCTGAGCCGTGAGGTTCGTCGGGTCTGAGAGATACAGGTCGAACCCGGCGGAACCGAGGAGGGACATTACTTCTGCCAGTCGACCTTCTTTGACCTGGAAGAAATGTGTTAGTCAATAAGTGGAGCTTAAAGCATAAACGAGGTTTGAAGCGGCGGCAGCGTGCTCTTACGCTAAGCCGCAGCACGGAAGGATATAAAGATAAGAATCGAGGGTCACGGGAAGTCAGAAGCGACGACGCTCAGTTACGTACTGAACTTGTAGTACTGTGCGTGCAAGCATTGAATGCCTGCGCGAGCACAGTTACGGCAGGAGGGAGACAAGACATGGAACTTACGAAGATGAAGTCGCTCATGTACGAGGACTGGTACAGGATTGATATCCCAGCAGCGGCTAGGGGTGCAGAGAGCTCGTGTACCCTAGCGCCAGAGTTGTCTGTGGAGGATCACCATGTAGAGGGGTCAGTGAATTGTGCAAGGCACAAGTATTAACTCTGCGCGTACCAAGGCCCTCTGAGTGAGAGTCGATTTGGAGAACTTTCCACCGCTCAGAGGTGACTTCAACGGGTTCCCAGTCGGGGTTCGTTCGTCTGGTTCGCCTGGGAGAGTGACGGCTATCTGAGCGGGCTTCTCGCTGGCGCATCCGTCGGGCATCCTTCCTGGCGGCCTTGTGGAACTCCTGAAGCGTGTCGTGTTCGGCGAATAGGCTGACTTCTATCTCATTACATGTTACGTTCAAGAAGACCGGGTTAGGTTGGAGGATTTGGCGGAGGACATGTTGGGTGAAGTCCTCCAGCCGCGACCGTGGCAAATGGACAAGCGAGAGAGAGACGGGTAGCAAGGAGATTGTCACGCTCTCGGCGTCGCTCATACGGCTGCGAAGAGGGGGGCACTAGGCGGAACGGGGGGAGAGAAGGGGGGCAACGGGGCTGCACCGAAGAGAGGGTGGTGGGGGTATGAGGAAGAGAGGGGGAAGGGGAAGAAACCGGGAGGTGCTTGAAGAGCGAACAGGTGAGGGGCAGAAGCCCTGCCGGGCTGCTAGATGCGAGCCGGCCAAGAAGACCAAGTCCCAAACGCGCAGGAACGCATTCCAATTTACACAGACGCCCATTTCCTGCGTCAATTCGGCGTGTATAACGTCGGCTTCTTGCCCTTTTCTGTTCTTATCTACCCGACGCCTTCATCAAAACTGATCGCTAAACTACTAATCAGCCGCGTCCGCCTCTCTGCCCTTATCGGTAACGTCCTCACCGACTCTCCCCCGCCACGCCTTCCGTCGGGCGCCCGCCTCTCTTGTCCCCACACCTCCCCCTGCGTCCGACGGTTTCCGCCAGTTGCCACCGTCTGGATCGACTTCGAGAACGGCGGATAAGTCCTGAAATGGAGGAGAACTGCGCACACATCTCGAGCACGCCTTCTGATCTTCCTTTTGATCCAGTCCTGCGGCACGTCCAACGACACGGCGATGCGGGCAACTAACCACATTGCTTTCTTAGACCCTACATACGCCATCGCGCGACCGTGCGACTCTGCAACCACGAGCGCGTGCGCACGCCTCGCTCCGCGTCCCCGTTCAGGTCAATGTTCGTGAACCGATACGCACGTCTAGGTTCTACATAGCCCCGGTCCCCGCGATCCTCGATCCTCGAGATTTGTGACATATGCAGTAACGCAGAAACTGCGTTCGCAAGTCCAGTGACGCAAATGGATTGTATCTAGCGCGGTGTCTCCGTCTTCGATCTGCTTCTGGGCTTCTCGCATCAGCCCTGTGCCGATGCATTCGACGACTAGACCTACTCCCGCATTCTCTGCATATGTTCTGCAACGTCCTAGCAGTTGATCACCAGGACAAAGTGCTCGAAGGACTCATGAACGTGCGATGGTCTGCCCTCTATGTTCCCAGATGTCTCTCTGCAGGGCGTGGTTCGCGCCTACGTGCTGGAGGCCCTGGGTGCGCAGCCGCTTCCCTCTCCCACAGGCTTTCCTTGGGTTCTCGCAGTCATGTGCGTATGACCTCTCGCTGGGATTTTTCGCTGCCGTGGCTCGACAGGCCGCCGATGGCATCCTATCTACAACTGCGCCGCCGGCTCTTCGCAAACCCTCAGTGTTTTTCCGAGATCCCCGCCTGCTGGCGTCCTACCTTCGTCTGGATTGTACTTGGGCTCCCCCTGAACCGCTCGCGGCTCTGCTACGTTTAGAACGAACCGTTCGCGGTAGGCTTTGGGCTCCTGCTAGTACGTACCAGGGCTCCGTATCTTCTCTTACTCCGACCGCTAGGCGCAACAGAGCTCCTCTTCGACTGCCGCCAGCCGTCAGCTGATCGCCCGCTATAGATAACAGACTGCGTTTACGGGCGCATAGTTGTGACGCCACGATGGTGCCGCGCCTCGACCGCACCCACCCGCTAGGCTCAGTATGCCCGGGACTGCTTTAGACGGCAGTTGTTCACACCAGTGCGGGCCTCGTCCACAGGATGCCGTACGTTGTTGCGTCAGTTACGGACGGAGCTGGTGCGGCGACTCCTTGTCCGAATGTGGCCAATTGTTCCCCCCAGCTGCTCAGAGCCCGAGGCGGCGCTGCCTTATCCTATACCGTGCGTGTCGTCGCACAGGCGGAAAACGAACCTTACGCCCGTTCTACTCAATCAAGCACCGGGGGCACGGTACGCGCGATACCTGCGGGGGATGCACCCACCCTAGGCTTCTGGAATCCGGCGCTCTCGCTGTCCATATACATAGTTGAAGGCGCCACGACCATTTAGCAGCTCGGTGAGGTCGCTTTCGACACTGCTTGGATCGTCGTACGGCCAGAAAGGGCAAAAAGACACACGTGTACCCCGCCGCCCACGATCTGCTGTCTACTTGCCGCCGGGTGCCTGCGCAGACGGTATGAAGGAACCGCACCGATTCACTAACTTGAGCTCACCTGCCGTGCGGCCGAACCTTCTCACCGGCACATTGCGCGAATACTATCATATCCCATCGCGGTAATACACTCACATATGCATCGCGCAGTAAGGGCATTCTGGTATATCTCATGACCATTTGCGCGTCCTGAATACCGCAAGTACTTGCTGCCGTTGAGGCCGGCACGTCCGTATAAGCCCTTAGCTAACTGATTTCCTCCAAGCCTCCATTTGTTGCCAACGTTCGCGGGAGAAGGAAATAGCATTCCATCAGATGCCCTAGACATGTACCCGCCACAACCCATCCATCACCGAGTGACCGAGTGGAAGGTGTCCGATAAGGGTCCGTAGCTTGCCATGGCGCTGCTCTGGCTTTCGGGCGCAAGACATCCCTTTACGGCGCGCTTCTTCCTTTCACGGACGCCAAGGGTCCCGCACCGTCGACCCGACAAAAGGAACTTGGATAGAACGCTTCGTTACTTCCAGTGAGGCTACACACTCGCAACTTAGGCTACCGCATCCGCATCTGCACCTGCGTTCGCCCCGCTTTCGTCCTCTTCGTTACCCAGAGGAGGTTCCTCGGCGCCCCGCAAGAAGTTGAGCCACACCCAGGACATCCCCCTGCCCTCCATGTCGTACCAGTAGTTCACGGCGACAGTGAACCCCCGCTGCCGCACGTAGTGCCACCACCCGGCAGGGAGATAGAGAGTCTCTCCCGCGTGCACGGTGATGTGGATCGGATGCGCCTCGACCGGCAGCGCGCCGGGGGCCGTGGGGTCCGTGACGGATGACCAGCGCACGAGGGGCGTGTCAGCGGGGGATGGGACGAGTTCCAGCTGAGATGTGCTTGGGGAGCGGACATACGTCGCGTGGGGGTACCGACGCTCTGTGTGTGAGACGGATGAGAGCGGCGATTGAGTTGGATAGCGGAGCGAAGACACGCGTGGCTACGGACCTCTCAGGCACCATCCTTCGGTCGGCGGCAGTAGCGTGAATTGTTTTGATCCTCGGATTACGGTATATATGTTCTCGTACGGATCTGGGACGGTGATGCAAGGTGAGAACGAGAGAGTAAGGCGAGAAAGGGTGAGCAGAGGCTACTACGGGAGATACATACCGCTATGTATGCTGGTGACGCTCTTCTCGTCTCCTATCCATAGATTTACGGCGTCCGGAGACTTGTCTAGCTATCTAGCTTGAGTGTACCCGTTCAATCATGCCTCCCGCTATCTGCCTACGCACCTAAGGCGTCGCTGCACCAAGTTATCTCACTCGGCACGTGTTCCCTGAGCGGCTCGAATTCTGACGAGTCGCCGGGGCCGGTCATGTCAAAGTAGTTGCTGGTGAAGAGGTTACCGTTTTGCGACTGGAGGTAATGTACCTCTTCGCCCTCAGCTGGTAGGCCTCCAGGGTGATCTGTGTGGAGACGTCGAGGCGGCTCAGAACTGGTGTTCATGCACGCTTGCGCTGTGAACCCGGCTTGAATGAATCGCACCTAACCTGAAGAGAGGGTGTCAAGAAATGGGCCCATCTGCATCTTCTCAGTGAGCGGTTCCGCAAAGTAGAGCTTGTTATCGGCCCCTCGCGTCACGGCATCCGCACGACTATCAACTGGCAGATGAGTCGATGCTCGGCATGGTGTTGCTTGCAAAGCACTCATACCCATTTGGAGTGATAGCAACAGATATGGGCCTATCACCCATTTTCTCGGTAATCCATCGCTTCGACCAGGCATCTTCTTCATCGTAGTTCGGGATGGTAGACTCTAGTAGGATGTTGAAGAGTGCAAGCCTCAGTCATCTATATGCGTTGACTTGCTGGTGAGCACAACGTCTACCTTTTATGAGTACTGGCCTCCCGATACGAACGAGTCTAGAGAACTCTAGCGGGGTGGGGACGGTATCGAGAGTATCGATCTGGGTGCCGTTCAATTCTGTCGATGAAGAGATGAGCTCCAAACCTTCAAGTTCAACGTCCACATTGCGCATACCGTGATACTCTTCAGCGAGCCATTTCAGGGTTTCAGTGCGAGTATGGTACATGTCTGCTCAGGGGCACAATCGATCTTAGGACCCTTCTGGCGCCGTTTCTCGCCAAACGTTGTAAAATTGTGTGTCCAAGCCCACAACCGTCCACACTTCGCGGAGTAAGGGTATTAGACGCTCAAGATTATCGTGCGCACGAACGAGTTAGATGATCTTGTAAGACTGTGGCCACCCGGCCCGGTGCGCGCGCCTATTCTTTTCCGGGGTAATCGCGCCGCAGTGTAGCAGTCTCATCGCCCCTCCGACCTCTGGCGCGGGGACTCAAGTCATCCATCCTATCCTCAACTACCATGAGCAACCTCGAGAGTGAGCATTCTTTCAATTTTATGACAAACGGATTACCTGATACTTTCCAGAGACCCTGTTCCAGCTGAAGGTTCGCAGCATCGGCCGTTTACACTAATCCAAACGTGACGTCCTGATATTGCCTTGTTCACGACGCCACAGTTCACGGCGAAGTCGCTGAATCGCCAGGCTAAGAAGGCCCAGAAGGACGAGAACACAGAGAAAGCAAAGCTGAAGAAGGCACGTACACATTGTCGTCTATGTTCCACGTCTCTCCACATGAGCTGATCGGTCAATCGACTGACCCAACGAACCGCCGAATGAATCCAAATGAACGAACGAACCGGAAACGGCGCACGTACGGTCGAATGGGAAACACAGGCTCTGCAGCAGGGGAACGCAGACGGCGCGCGGATATACGCCGCCAACTCGATCCGCAAGAAGAATGAGTACCTGAATCTCCTTAGGCTCGCGAGCCGCGTCGACGCTGTCGCTAGCAGAGTGGAGACCGCCGTCACGATGCGCCAGGTGTCGGGGAACATGGCGTCGGTCGTGAAAGGCATGGACAAGGCGATGGAGAGCATGAACCTCGAGCGGGTGCGTCCTTATCCCCCTTCACATTGCTCTCTGCCCCCTTCCCCTCTGTCCTTATGTTTTCCTCCACGCTACCACATTCTTTGAGTACCTTGACCATCGCCTCGCATGCTCCACTCCCTTCAACATACTACAATGCGCTAACTATCACTCGTGACCCCGGCCTGCAGATATCGATGGTGATGGACAAATTCGAGTCCCAATTCTCCGACCTGGACGTACAGACGTCCTACATGGAAGAAACGATGTCGAACACGACCGCCGTCTCGACCCCGCAGGACGAGGTCGACGCGCTCCTCCGGCAGACCGCCGAGGAGGCCAACATCGAGCTCCAGCACGACCTCTCCGCGCGCGAGGCGCCCCAGGTCGAGATCGCGAAGGAGACCGCGGTCGGGGAGGAGGACGACTCGCTCGCGGCGCGTCTCCGCGCTCTCCGTCCTGCGACGTAGTCTGTCTTCCGTAGAGGCGGCGTTGTCGGACTCTACTCGTGCGAAGTCCGCGTTCGGGGTTCGGGTTCGCAATCGACAAAGTCGTTCAGCTTGTAGACGTGGGTGAATGCGTTCCACGATGAAGAATCGGCATGGGGAAGCTTGGGATCGGTCGGACGTATGATCGTCGTTCGCGCAGCTTGTATACCTTGATATTGTACTATCGCAGTATGTGTATTACTTCAGGATCGTCCCGCACGAGGAACAGACCAGAAACATGGGGACTAAGTGGAATATCATCGATCGACCGGACGAAGCGAACGAACGAACGGCGGACTGGACACGAGGTTATGTTAGCGTTATGGAGACGATCAATGCATGCATGAGGGTGGGCGGAATTACAAGGCGTGGATGGACAACACGGAAGACACATCTCTACTAATGTAAGGGGGTGGTAGATGGTGGTGGTGATGGCGAGCAGAGCATGTCGAAAAAAAAAAAGAAAACTCAGAGAAGAGACGTGATCAATATACCGGTATGCAATAGGATGATATCGAGATTCGATGCTACTAGTGGTTTTCAGATGCCGCGAACAAACCGAACCTAAAGGGCGCACACGATACACATGAAGGATACGAAAAGGGGGGGGGAATAGACGACGTGAAATGGATGATCCGGCACAAGAGGAAGGGCTGAGATATCAATGCGAGGAGGGTAACATAGCTAAGAAATACATGGCGAATGGCGAATGGCGAACGACGAACGACGAACGATGAATAGGGCAGAAAACAGATCCGCGGAAGATGGGAGAGAAGGACGTTGCGTGGCATAGATCGAAAGCAAGTAGTACTGGTACCGGTGGGGCGTAAGGCGTCTGCAAGGGCGTCGACGGGCGAGCTGAAGGGGGCGTGGGCACGGGCGTAACGCGACGTAAAGCGGAGATCTTCCCGCAGAAGCGGAAGAGGAGGAGGGGAGAAGAGGATAACAGCGGGGGCACGACGTTATGACAAATGACAAGGGTGAGGGCATCATGATCCTCATGAGCTCATGAGGGCGGAGAAGCGGCCGGTCGTACGGAAGGCACTCAAGAAATAGGCTATACGTTACGTGCGCGGGGGGCGTCGAGGGCGTGGGCGAAGTGCGTAGCAGGGTCCAGGTCAAAGAGACCAGGGAAATGAATAGTCTGCATAGCAGACTGGACGTAACCCTACAAAGGGCGGAGCGCGTCGAGCAGTTGGTATCAGAGTAAACGAAGCGAGGGCGAGGAGGGGCGTTAACACATGAGCAGCGGGCCACAAGGAGACGTATCGATGTCAAAAGGGAGAGAGGAAGAGAGAAGAGACAGAGACGGAGACGAGGAGTCCCAGCGCAGCCGCTCCCAGTTCATCGGGCCTCACCCAGAGTCCTGCACGACGCGCAGGAACCTCTCCAGGAGCACGCGCTTGCGCCGCTGGTCCACGCCAGGGGCGCCGTCGAGCAGCCGCTCGACATGCACGAGTAAGCCGTACGGACCGTCCAGCGGTATCGCGTTCGCGTCGAACCGGTGCACATCTACAAGCACAACCACCGACAACCGACGACCGAAACACCATCAGCATTAGTATCTTGCTCTCCTTTGAAACCAACGCGAAGAACGAGAGGTACGCACAAGTTTTGAATATCCCGTACGCAGAGTCCCCGAGCGCCTCCCTGAACGCCGCCGCTACGTCCGACGCGTCCCCCACACCCAGGCGCCCCTCCTCGTCCGCGTTCCTCCATCTCGAGCGCGACCGCGCCGCGCTCGTACTCGCACTCATCCCTGGGCCACGCGGCCCCACCTTCAGCACCGCCTCCTCGCGCACCCTGTTCGGGGCCCACGACAGTCCCAAGCCAAGATCGAGCGAGCGACCTTTGCCCACTGCGCGCGCCTGCTGGGAGCGTGACAAGCCGGTATCCGACAGCGGTGATTCTGGTCGCGTCGCCGCCTCGCGCGCGGCCGTCTTGCGTCGCTCGTTGTCCGCGGGCGAGCCGGGTATGGGCGGCACAGCAGGCTCGAACTTGAACGCGCCGTGCGAGGCGCGCACGACGCGCTTCCCGCCGCTCCTGCCCCAGCTCCCGTCGCGCCCGTGGCTGCTATTCGAGTTGTTGGACGAGGCTGGAGAGGCTACGATGGCGTCCCGGGTGTGGTGATTAGGTGCGGCGAGGGCGCTTCGGGTATGATGATGTTGAGCATGGTTGTGGTTGTGCGAGGACGTGGAAGAGTGGCCGTGGCTGCTACTGTGGTGATGGTGTTGCTGATGTTGGTGTTGAGGGTGATGATGGTGTTGTTGGGAGCTAGAGTGCGAGTTCTCTGTAGCACGGCGCGAAGGCGGCTCTGCGAAGTGGACGTCCTGCGAGACCTTCCCCTTGCCCTTGTCCAAGATCGGCTTCGTGCCAGGAAGAGAAGAGGGCCCGACGGCCGGGTCATACGACTCGTCCGTCCCCCTCCTCGACGTCCCCCTCGCGCTCAGGCTCCGCTGCAGCGGATGCGCGGGCGCCGCGTCCACGATGCCCATATTGCGCAACGCCGCCTTCACGCTCATGCCCACGCTCGCGCCGGTGACGCCCGTCGAGACCGGCCGCTCAAAGTCGAAGCTGCCATGCTTGATGCGCTTCGCGCGCGCCGCAACGCCGTCCGCACCCGAGCGCGGCGCGTGTCCATGTGCGCTGGCGTGCCCGTGCGCATGGTGCTCCCTGCTCCCGCTGTGCTTGCTGTTCGCGCTCCGGTTGCTCGCCGTCTTCTCCAATGGAATCGGCACGACCGCTATCGCGGACGCCGACTCTCGAGGACGATCTCGGGGCAGCGGCGAGCCGACGCGCCGCGGGTGGGTGATGTGCTCGCGCTCTTTCTCCCTCCTCTCTTGGTCCCGCCGCCGTTCCCGCGCCTTCTCCCCTTCTGATCCCTTCTCTCTCTTCTCGCTCCCCCGCCGCTCGAGCGGCCGCTCCCATGACCGGTCTCTCGCTCCCCGCATGCGCTCCTTCTCCTTCCCCTTCTCCTGAGAGGTGTGCGAGCCCTTCGACGAGCCCCCGACCCCAAATCCGCACAGCGGAGAACACCTCCCCTCGAGCATACTCGCCTCGGCATCTCGGTCATCATTCTCCTCGCGCGCCTTGGTGTAAGCACTGAGAGGCATCGGCGGCGCTGGGTTGAGAACATGGATCGGGGCCCGGCGTGGTTGCGGCGCAATGAGGCCAGAGGCGGCAGAGCCCTTCCCGTGGTGCTCCGCGGACACGCACGACGTCAAGCATTGAGTGTTGTGATCCTCCTCCACATGGACTGGAAGGCCCTTCCGCATGCTCTTGTGCGACCGCTGGGAGCCCGACTTGGCCTCCCACGTCTTTGCATCGGATCCGTGCCACAGTTGATCTGGCGGCGACGGCGCAGCGGGGGAGGGTGTCGTCGGCCGTGACCTGCCCCGAGCCGACTCGCTGAACGAACCCTTGCGGGGACTGGGCAGCAGGATGCCAAAGATGTTGAACGCCTTGCCTTTCCTCGACGACGTGGACTTTGTCGCCTCCATGGGGACGAGCTGCGCCACGAGTTCTGCGGTCGCCGTGGGCGCCGGGTTGTGGACCGAGATCTGCTCTGGCACCTTCTTCGAGCGCGGCTTGACGGGGGCAGGCGAGAGGGTACCGGACAAAGGGCGTGAGGGAGAGCGAGTGAGAGGTCGCGAGGGCCCAGCAACGACAGGGTCTTGGTCGGCCTCGAGACTGGAATGGCGCGCGTGCAGGCGCAGCGACGCCGAGTGTAGATTGGTCGGCATAGGATCGGCGGGAAAGGCGTCGAGCGAGCGCGACCGCCGCTTCTTTGAGCGAGAGCGCGACCGCGAGCGGTTGAGAAAGTTGACGATCTGCGCAAGGGAGAGACAAGGGCAGGAGCCGCGGGGTGTTGGCAAGCCATGTTGCAGCAGCATGGTCGGGATCAGTGGGGGGATTTGGGCCATCAGCACAGGCGCGAGGTGCACAGTTATCGGCTGGACGCACCCTTGCACCGATACTCCTGCCTTGCCGTTCGTCTTGGGGGCCTTCCATGCTTTGCACTTCCAGGTCTACTGTGTGCGAGGCGAGCTTGACATAGTTTGGGTAGACGAGATGTTCGCTCTCGGGATTTTCCGTCTGGACGGCAACGTGCAGTAGCACATGGGTTAGAGAAGGCCTACAGCTGGCCCAATGAGGTGAGCGATGGCACGGACCTGTGTTGAGAGGACAGTGCGGATGCGCTGGGACTTGGAGTTTGAACGAAGGAGGGAGTAGAGCTGGAAGGTATTTGGACGGGTGTACAACACGTGTTAGGCACGACCGCGGAGTATATAGAGAGTATATAAGGGGGAAGAGGCAGGAGCGTGGATCGCGAACTCACATCCTTGGAAAATCGCACGCGTGCCGCGTCTATCAAACCTAAGCTCGCCCGGCGGTCAGACTTGTCTGAGCGGTCTGGAGAGTGGGGGACGTTGGGGACGGAGTCGAGGAGAGATGTCGGGGCGGTTGAGGGAGCGAGAGAGGAGTCGGTGATAGATGAATCGGCGTCAGCCATGGAGTGAACGAGTTGGTTCGAAAGGAGAGGGGATACATTCAACAGTTGTGGACGATGATGTAGAGAGCGACGATGAAAGACGAAGAATGCGTAGGGTCTGTTGAAAGTATGAACGGTGGAGGCGGGCGAAGGCGGGGAACAGCTGCCAGTCGAGGGCGGGTGGAGCGTGGGAACATCCATTGTGGCGTTCAAGTAGCGTCCTCTATGCCTACGCCTGCACTCGAGAGCACTGGGGAGAAGGGTCGGGTGCGGACTGCTGCGCCGACGTCCTTTGCTCGTCTTTTTCAAGCGTCTGCTGTGCGCAGGGCGTATGCCATTATCCTCTGCAGGATTTATGATCGCGTCGGCAGCTGGCAGGAGACGGTATATACATCAGCAAATTGTATAAAGCTCTGCCTGGCAAGGTAGCGCCGGGCAAGGATAGCATTCCCGGACAGGCCGGGGAAGCGCTGGCCTTTCCTTGCCTTGAATAACACTGATTTGCCTGGCAGGGCGAACATCTGCCGTGCGTTCGCCACGCTGGGCGAATTCTTGCCAGGATTCGTCCGGCCGGGCGTAATCTGGCGATCATTTCCATTGTCATGGAAGGTGTTGCCATATTAACCCTTCTCAGGTAAAAGGTAGGTTTCGCATTGCACTATAACCCTGTCTCGAAGCACCGGAATGTCATCTTACTCATGTCAAGTACACGTCCCGAATAATGATACCTGTTTGACGTCATAGCTGTGAGCTCGGACCGCGCAATCTGCGCGTCACTACTTAATGGGCATGTCGCGACTCGCGAACTCATTCACATCTCTTTTCCTCTCCACGCCGACCTCTTTCCCGTTGTCCTCAGACTTAGCTGTTCACCATTGGTCTTGCGCGCGCCCACCGACGCGGCCCCCCAGTGTGTGCCACCAACAGCACCAAGTTAGCACCAGGTGGGTGCATATAACAATAGGTGAGTGCATATATGCGCGCATACAAGCACAGGTAAGCGCATATATGCATATATACACGCATACAAGCACAGGTGAGTGCATATATACACGCATACCATGACTCAAATTGGTGAGCACGACAACCGTGGCGACCGGCGCTAGGTGCAGCAGTATGTCGGCGACCCCGTGGGGGTGTTCGACGTGATCATCGCGGCGCGCGAGGCAGACATGGATGGGCTGACGTGGTACCCCAACGTCAAGGTGAGTGCGTGGTGCTACGAAATACCTCGCGGCTTGAGGCCTGTCGTCGCGGCTGCCGACCAAACTGATAAAAGGTAAGCAACATCACAGACGTGGGTTATTGTTGATTATACTGGTGAGCTTCAGATTATGTGCGCTATAGCTCGCTTATTGTACGCATAATATCATGTATTAATACTGTATAAGAATTCAATCATAAGTCCCGCCCGCTATGATTCAATGCACCGCATGTTGAATAGTTTGCATAGAACTACCCGGCCCCGGTATGTATTAGGCTATGGAAGTGAGTTCTCAGCCTACGGGGTGCATTCGGTATGCAATCTCTACGCCCTCGCATGCCAAACTATCACCGGCGCATGCAGTCCTTTGCCCGACATTGAAATCCTCACCCTACATGGCCGGGAAGGCAGCCCGCCGCCTTGCGAGGCAAAGGAAGGTTGGGCAAGGTTATGGTAGGTGGCGCGCGGCGAGGAACTGTCATACATGCCTCTCTCCTATGACAGGCAATGCATAACCGGCGCTTCCCAGGTAAGGAATGCAACGAATTCCGGGATTGCATTTCCTTGCATTCCGTTAGGCAGTACTTTACAAAATTTGCTGATGTATGAGACGTTGTTTGCTCGCTGCTCGCTGGCCGTCCACACGCGTCCATTCATTCGCCCGTCGATCGCAGTCGGACGTCGTGCCAGTCCAGGACGCGAATCCGGGGCTGCTCAGGAGTGGTGCTCAGCTCCCGTCGAGCTCCAACCTGGCCAGTGCCTGTCGCCGCTGCAGTCCCAGCAGTATCCTGACACGGACGTTGACATGGACAGCAGCATCTTCCGTAGCCGAGATGGCCCTAGACCGCACGATTCGCTCGAGGGCACAGTGACCGCAGGCGAGTCCAGAGGGATACTGTTTGAGCGCGACGTGTGGCGACCCAACATCCGTGTCAGCTCAGCTGCTAGCCCAGCGGGTATCCGATCCATGCGCTTCAGATGAAACTTTGCTCTTGCGGCTGAGCTCAACGACGGACACCGCCCAAGCCAGCGTCGCAGATCGTCACGTCCGCAAAACGGCGACCACCGACGCCATTTCTCGAGTGCCTGCCTCCAGAACACCGAGCGGCTCTGATGGACGCGTCGAGGGGGAGACGCGGTATGACACGGTCACGTGCGATGGCGTTTGCGAATTCTGGCGCAATCGACGGAGACGGGTTGGCTGCCAACAGCTCTCCCTTGCCCGGTCTGCTGTGGCTGCTCGCAATTTCATCCATGCCGTCCTCCCTGCTGTCTTCGTCATCCTCGCCCCGCCTCAGCCCCGTCGGCGGCTAGCTCTCCTCGGCTAACCTCTTGCTCCCAACGGGCCCCTCCACTTACCACCAACACTACAGTGGCCGCCATGAACGTCGTCGGCTCCAAGGCAAGCTCTAAGGCTCTCAGGCTCCTCAGCAAACCTACCGTTCCTAGGTATCGCTCCCACCCGATACGCGCAGCCTCGCAGTGCAGCACGCCCGGTTCTTCAAATCCTCCCCATGACCGCCCTCACTTCCCCTGCGTAGATGCTCACGCTGCCAGAGAATCTCGCATAATCTCCTCACGCTCATCTTCGTCCTCTGCCCCGTCTTCATCTGGTCCAGAGCCGCCTTACGCAAGGCCCAACCCAAAGAGCTACAAGGTCTACCACCACGACGCTCCTCTCCCGCTCGTCTATGCCGACCCTCTGCCCTCTTTTGACATCGCATACGAGACCTGGGGTACACTCTCACCGAGGAAAGACAACGTCATCCTCCTTCACACCGGTCTCTCCGCCTCCTCACATGCTGCTTCGACCGACTTGAACCCTGCCGATGGCTGGTGGGAGAAGTTCATAGGCCCGGGACGTGCTCTCGATACGAACCAGTTCTTCATCATCTGCACAAACGTTCTTGGGGGCTGCTACGGCTCGACAGGGCCCTCCTCTATCGATCCTACTACGGGCGAACCGTACGCCACGCGCTTCCCTGTGCTCTCCATCTTCGACATGGTGCGCGCGCAGTTTTGTCTGCTCGACCACCTCGGCATCGAGCGACTGTATGCGAGCGTCGGGTCCTCCATGGGTGCCATGCAAAGTCTAGCAGCAGGATGGTTGTTCCCAGAGAGGGTGGGCAAGGTGGTGAGCATCAGCGGGACGGCACGCAGTAGCCCTAGTGCGATTGCTATGCGGTTCGCGCAGCGCAGCGGTGAGTACAACAGCATCCTCCACCTCGCGCAGAGAGCACCTGCTCAACGAGGTACACCGCAGTCCTCATGGCGGACCCTAACTGGAAGAATGGCTTCTACTACGACGGTCTGCCTCCCCACACAGGCATGAAGCTCGCGCGACGTACGTACCTTTTACCAATTCTCGTCGGACCTTTCTTCACAACGGATCTTGCATTCTGCCCACAGAGATCGCGACGATCACATACCGCTCCGGACCGGAATGGGACCTCCGCTTCGGCCGCAAAATGCGCAAGCTCCCCGAGTCCAACGACGCCGCCGACGCCGCCTCTCCACTCGCCGCCGCCCAGCGCGCAGACCGCCCACGCGTGCCCGCGCTCTGCCCAGACTTCCTCATCGAGACGTACCTCGACCACCAAGGGGAGGAGTTCTGCCTCAAATACGACGCCAACTCGCTCATCTACATCTCCAAAGCGATGGACCTCTTCGACATGACCGCGCCCGCGCTCGCCGAGCTCCGCCTGCCCCCGCCCGCCCCGCGCACGGGCCCGCCCCCGCTCCCGCCCAGCCTCGCCGCGCACGAGGCGTCCCCGAACCACGCGCAGTACCACCACCTGCTCTCGCACTCGAAGAGCCACCCACCGCCGCCGAACCCGCCGCTGCACCTCCCGGACTTGGCAGCGGGCTTGCGCCCGCTGGCGAACACCCCGGTGCTGATTTTGGGTGTGCAGAGCGATATTTTGTTCCCGGTGGAGCAGCAGCGCGAGGTGGCGGACGCGTTGCGGATCGCGGGGAACCAGATGGTGAGCTATTATGAGCTCGGGGGCGTGTGGGGGCATGATACGTTCTTGTGAGTGTTACGTTCTTTTCTCTCGTGGATTGAGTGTGGAGTACTGGAATGCTGACTGGATGGATTCGCGTTTGTTATGTTGTAGGTTGGACGTGCAGAACGTCGGAGGCGCGATTAGGGGATTCCTGTCATGATGATGCATGATCTCGTCGGACTCGTTCGTAGGATTGTATCGTTAGACACATGATTTGGCAAGCTATATCCTGGGATAGCTGTATGGCGCACCGAGATTCAGACTGCAATTTGAGGTTTGGAAGGTACCAGTAGTGAATCTATGGTGGACCTCGACTCGAGGTTCCACTGTCCAGTACACGATGTGACGCGCGCTAAGACGCGTCTCGCCTCGTAGCATACACGGGCGCTTGTTCCGCTCATCCTCATTTCCTTCCGCCACCGACGACCGTATCTCTGGCCCCTGCGAGCCTACCGAGTCTAGCGAGTCACTGTTGCTCTCGAGAATCGTGCTCCTCAACATTATCCATCCGCCTACTCACAGGAGAGGTACAGCTCAGGAAGCGACAGACCAGGACATTCCTAGCATGCGCGCGAAGGTACCCGGAGGACGAGTCGTACGTGCCCACCTCCTCTCCTCCCGCTTACCCGGCACACGGCCGTAAAACCACGCATATTGACGTATGTGGGGTGGGATGACGCTTGTAGGTCATGAAGGCGCACCGGCCACGGTACGGGCCGTTCGCGCTGCACACCGCGCAGGATGGGCCGATGCCCGAGGCGCGTGGTCGCGAGGAGTGCGTACTGTCCGCTGTCAATGGCTCATGCGTCCTATGCACCCTGTGCATCCTGTGCGGGTGCTATGTTGTGGATGGTGGTGAACTTACGTGGGGTTTGATAGGATTGCGGTGAAGAACCCTGCGAGCGGGGAGCACCTTGCTACGTACGTCCTCTCTCATTCTACTACCACATTCACTCCCTCCCGCCCACATGTCGTCGGCTTTATGGCCTCTGGCTTGAGAGAGCGTACCAATCACCTCCTGTCCCCTACCCACTCTGCGCACATATATAGCCGATGCTGACGAGCTCCCTCCTCATCCAGTGTCGTCTCCGCATCGCAAGAAGACGTGAGCAGCGCGGTGTACAGCGCACACGAGACATTCAAGGCCGGGGTCTGGTCGCGCGCCCCGGCAGCGCACCGCGCGGCGGTGCTCTCGAACCTCGCGCGCGACCTCGAGGAACGCGTGCCGGAGCTCGCGAAGGTCGAGACGCTCCAGACGGGCAGGGCCATACGGGAGATGAAGGCACAGGTACGCATATTTTTGCTGACCGTCAGAACGCGAGCGACGGGTGCTGACTCTCGATGGCTGATGGGGGCGTAGCTGGGGAGGTTGCCGGAGTGGTTGTGAGTTCTATTTGACAGGCTAGGAATGGACGAAAGGGTTGGATTGACGGGTTCCGGGACAGAGATTATTACGCTGCGGTGTTGCGCACCCATAGCGCGTTCGTCGCCCCTACCCAAGGTCCCTTGCTCAACTACGTGCAGCGTATACCGCTAGGTGTCGTCGCACAGATCACCGTGAGCCCCTCTCCACATCCACATACCCTCGCAGTCCCAACTCACGCACGCTCGACCTAACAGCCGTTCAACCACCCCCTCCTCATCGCGCTCAAGAAGATCGCGCCCGCGCTCGCCGCAGGCAACTCCGTCATCGTCAAGCCGAGCGAGCTCGCGCCCATCACCGTGCTCGAGTTCGCCGAAATGGCGGTCGCCGCCGGAGGTGCGTCCCCGTGCCCCGCCACGGTCTTGCGCTCCTAGCTTGCGGCGACGAGGCAGCGTGCCGAGCTGATGACGCAGTGCCCCCTGGGGTGTTGCAGGTTCTGCCCGGGTATGGGCGCACGGTGGGCAGACAGCTCGTTTCTGACCCTGCGATCAAGAAGGTCGACATTACGGTGCGTACGAAGCTGTTGCGGTGAGGGAGTTGCTCTGATCTGATCTTTGGTGCATACAGGCAGGAACGGATACTGGCCGTGCTATAGGCAAGATTGTTGGCGCGAATCTTGCTCACTACACTGCGGAACTGGGCGGGAAGGCACCGATTGTTGTCTTCGGCGATGCGGACGTGCCTTCCGCGGTGAACGGCGCGGCGTTCGCGTGCTTCGTCGCTTCGGGCCAGACGTGCGTCTCGGGCACACGTCTGTTGGTGCAGGATGAGATCTACGACGAGTTCATGGACCTGTTCCTCAAGAAGGTCCAGAGCATTACTAACCGGATGGGCAACCGTACGTCACCGCTGTCCTTCACGAGCACTACCATGAAGTACTGATTGTGGAGGTGCTCGACAGCGCTCAACCCGAAGTCGACGATGGGCACCGTCATTTCTCACCGCCAGCTCGAGCGTATTCAAAACATTGTCCAGCGCGGTGTCGGGACCATTCTCGCTGGCGGGAAGCGCCTCACAGGGCTATCGCCCCTGGACGGATACGACTTCTCGCAGGGCGCGTTCTTCCCGCCTACGGTCATTGCGGACGTCCCGACCGAGGACGATCTCTGGCGGGAAGAGATCTTCGGACCCGTCGTAGTCGTCAAACGCTTTTCGGTACGTCTCCCCGCCGCCGTACCCCTGATCGCCTCTCCTGTGCAGCCTTCCCCTGCGCCCCTTGCGCCCTGAGTCCCTGACTTCCTGCCATAAACTTGTCATTCACTGGCACCGGTCCCTTGCGGATCCATGCTAACGTACTATTGCGCAGTCCGAGCAAGAAGGCGTCGACCTCGCGAACGGCTGCAAGTACGGCCTGGGTGCCGGGATCTGGACGCAGGATCTGTCGAGGGCGCATCGCGTGTCTGCCATGATCGAAGCGGGCCTCGTCTGGGTGAACACGCATCATCGGAACGATCCTAGCTCGCCTTGGTACGTCCCTTACTGCGTCGGCACGCATATGATAGACCTAATTGTTGCTAATCATACACATGATACCATAGGGGCGGGATGAAGGAGAGCGGTATTGGCAGAGAGAACGGCTTAGAGGCGTTTGAGGCCTGTACGTTCGCAATGAGCTGGTTAGGGTGCCCCACGCATGCTGATAGAGATTACGCTATAGACACGCAGAGCAAGTCGACGATCGTGAACATCGCTTCTGCTCAGGAGACCAGGAGCGTGCAGGACTGGTTCGCGGAGGAAGACGACTCCGAGAAACGTTACGGTTGAACGTTCTCAATAGTACCCTGATGAATCTGCCGCTCTACTCACCCCTCTCACCACTCAGTTGTACATCGTGTATCTCTGGTTTGGGTAGACCGGCAATGAGTACACTATCCTAGATTTCTGCCGAGTCATCTGCAGTCATGTGGAAGTTCTCGATAGCGCGGTAAGGCGCACGTATGAAGCGTACGAGCAGGTTGAAGAACATTGGTCTCCTGTAGTGCAACGTTCTACCATAGAGTGAGGACTCATAGGCGATCCAGGTTGGAAAGTCATGCAGTCGTCAGACCCATATGTAGAGTACATTCACTTGAGATGGTGGTACAAGGTGTGCATAATACAAGGTCATGAGGATATCATAAGCCGGTCCGGGTTTTGTCCTTGTCTAAGCGGTCGTCTTCACAGCCTCCTTCTGCTCGGGGTTCTGGAAGCACAGTCAGTATGGGCACGAAAAATGCTACGCTCGAGGGGCCTGACATACCTCTGATAGTTCCACCGGTGCCTCATCGATGAAGTCGGGAGCTTTGGCAATGTCGTCCAGGTATGATGGGCCCTCGTCTTCCGCCTCCAGTTCTAGTGCATCCAACTCTACAGGCTGCGTCAGATAGCCCGCGAGATCACCATACGTCAAGATGGCGTACCGGCTTGCAGTTCAGCCTCGTCGATATCGTCAGGCACGGCGTACGATCGTCCCAGTGTCTCTTGGATCTCGTTCGCCTGCTCAAGTAGGTCCTCCATGTCGAAATGTACGCTCTGCAACCAAATGTACAGAATGAGCATCGCGTACTTTTGGAGTGTTGCATATGGCCAACTGCACTGGCGAACAGAACGCACCTCGATCTTGTCAATGTCGATCTTACCATACTGCTTGCGCAGCTCCTTGTTCGCCTGCTGCATGGCGTCGACGGTGGCCATCGTGTTCCGCAAGTTCTCAGTGGCGAGCGCGGCGGACTCCATATTAAACGTCTGCTGCGTCAACTGGGCCAGTTGCGCTTCGTACATTCTCTTCTGCTTCAGCGTCCGCAACGCGCGTTCCTGGATCGCGTTCTGCACGATACGTCGCGCCAAGTACAAACGATCGACAAAGTCAGCGGGCTCACGCACGGGCTCTAGAAGTACATGCGTACCTTCCCGGGGCCGTTCTTGAGCCTCCCCATTTGCTCTTTATACCGCGCAAGCTCACCATCGAGCTTCTTGATCTTCACCTCGATGGATGCCATACGAGTATCTGTCTGGTATGGGCGGCCACTCGCGTTAATGCGACGTCCGCACCGCTGTGGCTGAAAGCGAGAGCACTGACCGACGAGATGGCGTCCTGGAGCGTCGGACGCGGCTTCTTACTGGACGAGGTGCCAAAGATGCGGTTCATCGTGTCGCGTGAAGTTCAGGTAGTGGTATAGATGAGAGGTGGGTGGCGGGAGGTGCAGCGGAGCAGTGGTGGTACGCAGTAAGATGGGAGGATGTGCATATATCTGCCTATAGGCGCTCGATTATATTGAACCGCGACGCTTTGGTGGCCCTCCAATTATGGCATGCTCTGTGGTTCAAGGCGAAAGCGCGGCAATCGGCGGCATGAGCATGGGCCAAGCTCGAACTACGTAGTCTATGATGACGATGCGTAGCGCTCACAGTGTAACAAATCGTACTGAAGCTTAGTGATATCAAGTTGCCCACTGCAAGCCCACCATGCCTCCGGGAACACCACACTTCCACGGACGCTCGTTGCCTCCATCCGTCGACCGACTGACAATGCACCCGTTCTCTGAGGCTGCGAGGAAAACGTCCTCCAAAACAACTATATCACCACTACCCTCCGAATGTGACGTAGAATCTGCCTCCACTTCGTCTATCGAAGTCGAGACGAACGTGAGGTTTTGCGTGCGGCGGGTGCCCTTGGCGCTACGGCCACCTCGAATCTCGCCTAGTATATCTGGGGATGCCGTAGGCGGGAGGAGGAACATCTACGAAAGATATCAAATTTGAGCGACTTTCCCGAAAGCTGAGTAGATCACCCTCACCTGTACGAGTGCGCCCTCCGCCGGTGCCGAGTCGGTGTCGAGCGCGATGGAACCTCTCGAGGGGTCGCCTGACATGATGTAGAAGAGCTGATCCAACTAACGCACAATCCTCAGATTTCTTATGTAATGTGGACAGGGGAGGTCCTACCTCGTGCTGTCCGTTCTTTTGCTTAAGCGTACCCATGTACAGCCGAAGCTCAGGCGAAATGGACTGCTCTGACCTCAGTGAGGTGGATGGGTGATTCCGAATGGCGTGCAGCAGCAGTCCAGACGGGTTCGCATTATCCAGCGCATTCACTAGGTTTCCTTCAGAGCTGTGGGCCATGCCCTAAGTAAGAATACCAGCATAGAACAAGAGGAATGTGAACCAAACCTCGTCACAATCATAGGCCTTGTAATAGGCTCCAATCCTGGGAAGGCACTGTGCGAACTGGGCCGGATGGGTGAAGTGAGACAGATACCCACCGCTCCGTCCGAGTGTATAGACTCGTTGTGCAGAAGGGTGTATGGCCTTCCAGTGATGAACGGGGTGGAGGCCCCAATCAGCCCTAGCTAACCAGGATTCAACAAGTTCAGCATAGTGATTAGGATGATGCCTCTCAACAAACCTTGGTAGCTGCTGAGAATTTCGACAATGCGCTGCTCAGCCCTTCAGGAGCGTTGTCGCTGAAGTATACAACGCTGTCTATGCTCTCGGAACTGCCAACAAAGTTTCAACGGCGTTGATTGGGTAATACCGAGGATCAAAACTAACGATAATCGCTCTAGGGGCGGTGGTAAGACGTTCCCGTCGTATGCCTTCGACAGGGCAGACTCCCAGTCCATTTTCCCGCTCTGGTCAACCGGGACCTCAGGGTCCGGTTTCCTATCCTTGTGCATCGCATGCCATCGTCCTACTAATGGAGTTTTTCGGCCAGGTATCGTGCTTCGAAAGAGGGTCGCATGGTTTGAGTCAAATGAAGCCAGCGAGACAGAGGAGTAGCGCTGCCATGAAGGACGAGAGGAGGGTATAGCAGCCGACAGACAGCCGACAGAGTTTTCTGAAATCGCTCGTACAGAGGACACCAGGTTCGAGAGCTCAGAGCTGTCAGTATGCTGTGAAACCGAGATGGTGTAGAGCAGTGGGTTGCCTGACAAGTTTGAGCGTAGCTTGGAGAGATATGCGATGATGTCTGCTGGCTTGCGGGAGATGACGGTGCTCATGTGCGAAGCCATGGTGACCTACTCCCACGAAGTATTGCGTATTGTCACCTACTGCATTCGCTGTGAGTCAGATCGTCCAAGGAGGCGGCCTGAGAAAGGACTCCATACTACGGGCTTTGAGGCTTGTACTAGCCTGAGCGTCACGGGTAGTAGTAACCGATTGCCAGTTAGAGAATTGGGCGCAGTCGTTCCTTCTGTCCTAAAACGTCTGTCCTCTTGCACAACCGGTTATGTTGAAGTGTGCGTCGTAAAGAAGACCTACACGTCTGTGCCTTCCAAGATGGTGGTAGAGCAAGCCACAGGGCAGGACTCTCTCGTGGCTTTCACGATTTCGCGTCACATTTGGCACGTGTTCCGTGATGCACCGCGTTTTACCGCGTCTCGCGCGATCGGGCTAGCGCCGTCGCGGGGCTTCGTGCTCTCGTGCCGGACTCGATATGAGAGTCACAGCGGGATATTCAACACTTGAAGTAGACAGCACAGCGATCAATATTGCACTATGTTCCGAACATCCACCCAGAATACAGTATAAGGCTAGCCATGTACACTTCCAAGTCACCAGTTAAGTAAATCGAAAAACCTGATAGCAGTTCCCCCCAGAACCACAGATCATCGAGTAGATCTACACATACGTCGCCTTAAGTCGGCCGACAATATATTCCTCCGTCGTGACCGGCGGGTACTTCGGCTTGCTGCCTGGGACCAAGCACGTAGGGAGGCACGAGATCTCCGCGCCCTGATTCGGGTTGCAGAAGAACGCGATCGACTGCCGCGCAGGCGTAACACCTTCGGTATCGCTGATCGCCTTCAGGGGTGGCGCGACGACGCGGTGGAGCGTCGAACGCAAGACGTCGTTGCTCCAGCGCGCAAGCAAGTCACCTGCGTTAATCACGATCGTGCCGGGCTGCGCAGAGAAGGGGGACTGGTCAGTTCGGGCTGTGTGGGGGTGGTATTTGGATTGCTCACGATAGGCGTGGCGGGTTGGAACTGCCCTGTGCGTGGATTTTGAACCTCGAGCCCGCCAACCTTTCAATAGGTTAGTTTCTTCACTGCAGATATAGCCCTATGGTCCTCACCGAATCCTGGAATAACAGTGTTAACGTTCCGTAGTCCGAATGCGCGCCCGCGCGAGCCTGGCCCTCGCCGCACAGAAGTTGCCTCTTGATAGGCGGATATGAGAGTAGCCGCAGGTTGTGATACTGCTCGTGGATCTTATCGTCGAAGAACGACTCGTCCAGCCTCAGGCCCACCGCAATCGAGCGCATGACGAGGACGTGCAGCTCATGGCACGTCTGGAAGAAGTCGAGCATGGTGCGGCGGAACCCGGGCGCGTCAATCTCCTGCGGCCAGTAGTTCTTGTACGTCTTATCCCAATCGCGGCCGATTTCCATGGACTCTTTATAGTCTGGGGCTTTCTCGCGGAGTTGCTTGATCTCCTCCGCGTCCGCAGACTGCGTCACGCGTTCGCGGCCGATCTGCACGAAGCCTCGGTTGGCGCGAGGATCGCGCCATGCGAGTTCAGACTTCTTGTCTATGGGAAGTTGGAAGAACTCAGCACTCTTGTGTATGGAAGAGATGGTGAGACTGGGGGTGTCGACGGTACTGAGAGACGGCACTGATTCACCTTCTGGAATGCCTTCTGCACGGTCTCTTCCGGGATACCATGGTTATTTAGGTAAATGAAGCCCACATCGGTGAAGCCTCGCACAATGTCTTGTGCGGTCTGCTCCTTCTCCGCGACAGAAGCTGCGTTGCGGTACTTGCCGAAGTCGATGAGGGGGATACGGAAAGTATCCTGGACAGCCTCCGTCAGCTCCGAAGACCATGCGAAGCTGGATCACATACCTCGGCCACCGTAGCGTATGCCCTCCTAGCTGACCGTTTAGCGTTTCCAACCCGAGATGAAGACCAGGCTCCCGGTGCGGAGACTACGCGACGCAGCGAAGGCCATACCGAGCAAGAGGGGGATAATGTCAGCATCGTGAAGTGTTCGCCGAGAAGAAGTCGATGAAAACGATGTGTGACCCCCCGAGTCAGTATGAGCCAGTGTCGGAATGGGGCAAGGGTATTGATGAATGAGCTTGGCGGAGTGCGGGGTATATATCCTCGGGTCCCGATAGATAAGTTACGGTGCTTATCTCCAGATCCCAGGCACTAGCTAAGCGGGTTGATTAGATTACGCCGGGGTATCGCTCAGCGCTTGCGATACTGTACTTGTCCAAACACGACGACCAACAAAGAACATCGTTGAGCAACGCGCATGCAAAGTGCAGTGCCACCTGTATCGGCTTCTTAGAACATACGGATACGGCATGCTACGGTCCTTGGACTTTTATATATGGCGACATTGGTCAAGTTCGTTCAAGTAACCTTAACTGCAGCTGGTGCAGTACTTATCTATAGGAGCTGCGGCAAGCCCTCTTCCACAACGATACTCACAACTGTCCTCGCTCTCAACTCCTATGCTCCTGCGTCTCTACATTGGTTCTTAAGCACACTGCGGACGACTCGGACGACCTGGATAGTCTGGAAAATGTTTCTTCAGAGGTCGGCTGGGAGAGCCGGGCGCAATCGTCGTCCCACAGACTCCTCACCATGACGAAAGTATAGCGATGTAAGTCAGCGGTCTACTTCACTTCATGCTTCCAAAATAACTCATATGTCTATGTGTTATCGTGCAGTAGGGCAGAAGAGAATTTGCATGACCACTTACTTACCACGACGAGGATCGCTCGCTCAACCCAGGAGAGAAGTCACTACCGACAGAACATCATCATGAATCGTGATCATATGCATACCCGTGATGGGGTTTACTCTCCCGGATTTTGACATGTGGGACATACAATCCCCGGCCTTGGGATGATTGGCATCACGAAGACACTGAGAGGCGCCGTCTCAGACTCTCAGTGTGTGCTGGTACTTTCCAACATGTCTGTGAAGATGCACCAACCGCGGTCAGAGGCACCCAGACGTTGCGAACACTGGTAGATGGTACGTGCACCATAGAATGCGCATATTATCATGTGCTCGCAGCTAGCACATAAACAAGTACTGCGTGGGGCTTGAGCTTCTCGACGTCACATACTGGAAGATACACCAGATACCCGTCAGAGCCTTGGCAGCTTAGACATTCTAATTCTACTAACAGGCGTCGATTGGGATTCCCTCGCTGTATCGTAGGGACTTGAGGCAGGGCCGGGCGTCCCGGGAAGGCATGCACAGCGCAATGGAACGTAATCCGTTGAACCTTGAGCTAATCCGTTACCGCAGCACCATGTACAACTTCTCAACTGTAAGAATCGATCCCATCTTCAGTCAGTACTCCATCCTCCGCCGGCCAATCCATCCCTGTGTTGTGCTGGTAAGGCTGCCACTAGGCTCTGAGCTGATATTGTGAGGACGACACTGACAACCGCGCCGTAACCCAGGTGTAAACTCTTCCCTACGATACTGATGCATTGCGAGCAGCCACCGCCGCCCTATAATAGCATATGCCCTCCGTAAGAGCTTCTACAATACATTCCGGATGCTTCTGCGCCAAAGCCGACATCGCCGTCTTCACAGGGACCGGACCCGTATCGTGTCTGAGCACACTACGCTCATCGCGCTTCCAGTAAAGAAGAGAACTGGTTCATCCTTCGTCGGCAGAGCGCTCGCCGGGCTTGGTGCGGTCCTCGTCGCTCTCTTCCTTGCACAGAATGCAGGACTTGTGCGCTGCCCGCTCAACGACGTGCCTGCCGCAGAGAAAGCGGAGCTGCGCAGGCTGTGGAACCTCGAGGCCCAAGCACACGAGGCGGACTTTGCTTTGTGGGCGCACCAGCGGGACGAACACGAGGCAGAGGCGCGCGCCTGGGCCCTTGAGCGCGAAGAGTGGGTCAGGCAGCGCGCAGAGTGGGAGACGGAACGTGCAGAAGAGGAACGCCATCGCTTGGAGGTGATGCGGAGGAGCCAGGGTGTGTACTGGACGGAGCCGGCGGGAGACCACCGCTGCCATTCGTATGGCACGCGTACGTATACGGCGTACCTGAGGGGCATCCCTGAAGGCCTCAACTGGCTCGAGGTGTGCGACAACATGCCCCCCGTGGTCGTCCATGGCCGCGAACTCAGCAAGCCCGACAAGTGCGAGCGTAATGTGCGTGCGGGCAGACATTCTGAATGTGACCGGGAAGAAAGATACTGATCATGATGGTGCTGCTCACAGGGCCGAGGCGAGGTCGAGGGTGTGTGGTACGTGGACTTCGACGAACCGAACTGCAAGCCTCACTGGGACAACATGCACGAACGGGTAAGTGGAAGCTTGCGCTGTGTACACCGACATGCACTCCGAGTCGCTCATCCTACAATTTAACAGGGATGCGTTCCGGCCAGACCCGGCTACATAGTGAGTGCAACGCCTTGGGCCCTCTATCATGCTATGCATGCTAACAATCAAACACTCGCAGCGATATGAAGCGCGTCTGAACGGCATCCAAGACAAAGATGACTGGGAGATGATGTGCGGGACCGCGCCAGCCACGATCGAGCACACGCACTACAACCGTCCGACTCATTGCGAGAACCGGGTGCGTCTTCGTCTGTTCTCGCGCGTCGCGAAGTGTAGCTTATGCGGTATGCTAGGGTATGTTTGGCGGCATGGTCGGTATTTGGGACCACCCCACCTCAAGCTGGTGGTGCCGCTAAGGCGACAGTTGATCGTCGCAGCCCACTTGCGACTTAGCCTCAAGTGCCACTGTCAGATTCTTCTGCACGATTTCGAACCGTTTTGATGAGATGGAAGCAGGTATTCTTCCACAATGCACGATCCAGCGTTCCAGACATGATCCACGAGATAGCCCTAGTATACAGTGTACCGCCCAATCCTGCTGTAGATGTGTGCGGGGTGTATGTTCTTTGTGTGGGTATAGAATGGTACCTTGCCAGCCAGTTCAACTACGCACGTACCCGATGGCACTCGGAGAGCGCAGACGTCTAAATAATGCCGTTAGCGTGCGTCCGCCTTCCGGACCCCACCTACAAAACGCCGACCCGTCAGTGCATGGTGTCGGACCCATGATAGCAGTCCCAGACTTACTCTCCACTCGCGACCTCCTGGCAGCACTGCTCGAATTCCTCCGACACCGACACCTCGTCCCACTTCTCCACAACGTAGTCCTGTGCAGAACACACCGTCAATATCTTCCTCCTTGATGTCACCCAAGGAACACGAGACGCACCTCGATGAGCGAATGCAGCTCGTCCCACGACGCGGACGCGAGCAGCATCGCGAAGCTCGACCGCGGCGTGATCGTCGCCACTATATGCTCCAGCGCGAGCGCCCCCAGCCCCGGCATCCCGTACCTATGCGCGACCTGGTACATCGACAACGCGCTCGCGGGCGCTGGAGGCGGCGTCGGGTGCGGATGCGGATCCACGCTCGAAATTGACGCGGCCCTTGGCGCGCGGGTCTTGCCATGCGCTGCATGAGGGAAGTGCGAAGCTGATGGTGAGACGGGTACTGGCACGGGTACCGCCTTGGTGCTCCGCGAAGTCGATGGGGAGGTAGGTGGGTTCGCCATCGACACGGTCAGATTAGTTGTGTTTCCTGAATTCCCATGGGGGGGACGTCGAGCGGGCACTGGTGGGTGCCGCGAGGACGATGGGGATGGCTGAGTCTTGGCCGTGCTTGCACCACCCGAATGGCTCGTCCGCATGTTCCCTGTAGCTTGGGATATCGGCTTGGGCTTCTCGCGCACGACCTCGCCCGTGGACTTGCCGCTCCCGCCGCTCGTAACACTACGTGCATCGCTGGCTCCGCCGCTATGCGCGTCCGGTGTGCTGGCGCCTTTGTGGAACACCTTCCACTCCCATTCGTCGGCAGTTCCAGGGGAGCAGACGTCGCGCGCGCTCCAGCCTGCGCCGATGCCGTCGACGGCCTGGCGCGGGTCGTCGTCCTTGCGGAAGAGGAGCCAGTTGGCATACACCCACTTCAAGAGCCAATAAATGGTCACAAAATCTGCCTCTTCGACGACGATAGTGTAGACCTTGCGCTCCCCGGGGAGAAGTGTGGTTACGTTCTCCGAGAAAGATGAGCCGAGCATAGTCGCGAAGTACTCGGAGCGGCGGATGAGGATGTCTGAGTGCGCATAGATGATGCGTTTTCGTACAAGGGTTTGTGGGGAAGCAACGGAAGACGACTGAGAATGCGAAGAAGACGTTGATCGAGGGCTTGTGGGATCTCCAACCCCCAACGTTGATGACGACTCGAGCTCTTGCTGAGTCGTCCGCTCCAAGCAAACAAATTGTACATCCCCAGTATCTATCAGATGCAAAATGATATCAGCAACCTACACCAGGGGCAAATATGTGGCTACTTACTCGGATTGTCAAGGGAAGCCTCGAGGCCCTCCAAGAGGTCGCGTGGGACATAGTAAGCAGAGGGTTGTTGTGGGTAGAAGGGCCCGACTGGAGAATGCATTTGAACGCAGATCACGAAAGAATCTGTCTCTCTGATCCTGGGGTTCTCCAGCAGCTGTGAGAGTGGCGGGAGCACACAGTCTGAGGATGGAACAGTAAGTAGGCGTTCTTCTTAGTCCTCGAGCGAATGAAGTCACTGACCCCATACTTCGCTGTCTAGCCTGAAGGTCCAATTGTTCTGCCATTGCTCCCATACCCATTCAGCACGCGCACCGCGCTCGCCCGCACGGTCATCCTGGCACTTGATCGCGGCGAACATCGAGGCGGACGTCTCGTACTCAGGGTGGGTATACGCAATCGGTAGGCAAGTAATATGCAAGCAGAGCCTAGGCGGCTCCGTTCGGATGATAGGCACATTCAGCCCTTCGGACTCTGGTGGGTCGCTGAGATCATCTGTTCTAGCTGGAAGCCCAACGATGTCAATAAACACCTTCCCATGTGTATATGGTGAATGGTAATACGCACTGATCTCGAGTTTGAACTTGCCGTCTCCGAGCTCGGGAGACTCTTTCAGAATCTCAAACTCCTCGTCGCCATCGGGCTCTTCACTGCCCTCGACAGGAATGTTGTTCTCAATATGGTCCCTCAGTCTGCTCACATCGCGCACGACCCATTCGAATGCCTACCGCGCCCAGGACAAAATGTCAATACCCTCGCGTCTCTCAGATTGCTCCACAGGCGGAGATGAACTCACATGAAAGTTCCACTGCCTCGTCGTCGCGTCCTCCACCAACGCGATCTGGCTGCTCACGCTCGCCATCCGATGAGAGCTCGCCGCGCTCGGACCGCCGACTGCGGATCCAGACATAACAACCGTACTCGGGCTTGACGCCGACGTAGAAGCCCGCGAGTCCCAAGTCTGGGAACTATGCACGGAGCTGCTGGTAGAATGAATAGACCCCGACGCGGACGAGGACGAGCGGTGGGTGTACGTCGACCACGGCCAGTGGGGGCGCGAGAGCGGGGACGGGCGGCCGGGAGAGTTGGAGAGAGAGATGGGCCGTGGGGAGGACATGGAGGGCGTGGAGAGAGGACAACGGTACTTTGTGTAAGAGGGCTGGCTGGAAACGGGGAAGCAGCGGGAAGCGTGCGTTGTGCCTTCAGACGCGGTGGCCGTCGTTGCGATCCCCGCAATAATGGAAGGGACGCGTCTTCAGGCGCGCATACCACGAGACGCGTCGGTCATGTGACATTGATTAGAACGCGACGCGTTTCGCATCTCCATTCCAAGGCAGAAGGCGAGATGGTGTGTATTCGCTACAACTACAGGTGGTATGCAGATCACAACGTTCCTATCCCGTTACCAACACCCTTTCACAGCGGCATGAGCGGAGCCCGATCGAGCTCAGTATGTCTCCCAGTACACATCGGCCAATACCCCACGCATGATCTTCCAGTGCTCGATGGCTTCACGTTGCTGCCAATCGCCTAGCGGGTTCGCAGCATCCCGCAGCAAGTATCGTTCGCGCTGCTCCGAAGGCACATCGCTGAGAATCGTAGACACGTCCGCCTCTCGCGCGGGGAGCTGAGTGAAGACGTGGCGACGGAGATGAGAGCCGAGATAATCTGCATCCACTGGCTTGCGGAACTCGACCGGCTCGGGAGAGAGCGTGCAGAAGAACACCTACAACGGTGTTGTCAGAAGGGGCGGAGGGGAACTCCACGTAGGACGACACATACCCAGTTCAGGAACTCAGCGGTATAATTGTTGTTAGGCTGCAGGGAGTCGTAGAACGCACGGCACCGCGGGAACGAATTCTGGAGCGTATGCACAACGGCTTTGCCAGACTGAGATTCCAAGATGCCGGCAAAGTTCTGCGAGATCAACGGCGTTTGGTCAGCAACACTATCCCCGGTGGACAGTGCAGCCTGAACATACCACAGCGACGACACCGTCAGGACGAACAATGTTCTTCAGGTCGCGCCAGAACTCCTGGGTATATAGATGACTCGGGACGCTTCCGCCCGAGAAACAGTCGTGAACAACGATGTCGAACAACTGGGGTGAAGCCACGTCGTCACTGTTGACAGGGGCTGTCGTCGTGGATGACTGCGTCATCGTCATGCTACGGTTATGCACCCAAGCACGAGCGTCCTCGATGAACAGCCTTCCAGGCCCCGGTGCGGGCAGACCGAAGTAGCGGTGCGCTGCGTCATACACGGCCTGGTCGATTTCGACGATGGTAGTGTCGAGATCGTGCCTCATGAAGGACGTTGCTGCAATTCCCGCACCGAGACCGCTATGAGATCAAGGGTCAGCATGACGAGCAGACTCAGGCCGAGTCGGGACCGATCAGTATAACGCACATCATCAGAGCGTTCTTCGGTGGCAGATTACCAGGCTTCTTCACGACCAACCGAGCGACTTCTTGCAGGACAAACGCGCTGTATATCGAATCGCCTAGGCTCTCGCCGGCTTCATCCTTTAGAAGGAAGCTAGGGTCGGTATATTGCGCCTTAGGCCCTGTCCAGACTCCTCCAAGTAGTGAATGCCCAGCGCGAAGGTACCGCAGATGATCCATGTTTCCAAAGTCCGTCTGCGGACCGAGAAGCTGTCCGACTACGACTACGCCGGAGTAACTGGACTGCACAGACGACAGAATTCGCAGCGGAACCAGAGGATGTTGATAAGGCTCAAGAAGCGGCTTGGGAAGGGTAGGCGGCCGAAGGATCGTCGAGGTTAGGAATGGAAACAGCGGAAGGAGAGCGATCCGCAATTTGCTAGAAGTCTTCGGACGGTCGGATGTGGACGCGGGAGGCGGCGGGGTTGAAGTAGGTGCTTTTTCCGATTCGCCCTTCTTGCGCTTCTTGTCCTTTCCCGACGGTGTTGGGGGTATAGGAGTCGGTTCGGGAGCGTTCAAGGGGGGCGGAGAGATGTTGGGCAAGAAGGCTTCCACCGCCCAAAGGGAGGCGCAGACAGTTCCTAGCTGCAAGAACTAACGAAGCGAAGATGTGTGAGCAATCGATAGGTGAAACAAGAGTCTCGCTTACGATCTGGCTCTCGGGCATTGTAGAGATGAACGGCAAGGCAGGCCACAATCCCTGAAGCGCATTTACTGCGGTGGCGCACACAGGCAAGGTCATCGCGGACTGAGGCGCGCTGGGGTCATCCTTCCGATAGGGAGCTTCCTGATGATTGGAATTGCGTGAGCAACAGACCGGCATCTTGACGATACTAAACAGACCTGTACAGCCTTGACAATAGCAACGCCTAGTGAGAGTATAGGCAGAAGCACTATCAAATGGGTCGCCACGGTACCCCATACAGGGTCTCCCATTCTACCGGTGTAGACCGCGGACCAATACGAAGAGTGAGGGAGCGCATACAAGAGAAGGCCAAGACCGAGCGTGGCTCGAGAGATGGGCACACTCGGTGCAAAGCTACCGAGGATGCATGAAGCCCACACAACTTTGGCAAGATGCTGGTTGGTCGCTGCTGAGCCATACAACGGCTCAAGTGAGCGTTTGTAGGCGTAGGTGACTAGGGACAAGCCCAAGAGAACGAGGATGGCGCCGACCCTGGTGAACGCGACGACCGTGAGGCTGGTTTTGGGAGGCTCGCGGACTGGGGGAGCCATTTCTGCTGAGATACGGAGTAGCTCTCACTGAATGGGCAGCATAGACACGTCTCCGTGGCAGATGGTGGGGGAAGAGAGGTGGCAAGGGACAGCAGGAGCCTGGCTTGCTGGTCGACTGTGCAAGTCCAGGGATGCGCCGGGGATGTGCCGAGGAAGAGGCGATCTGAGATCTGGGGGGATCTGGGGTAGATGCGCCCACGTGATGCGGTGACGTCTTTGGGGAGGACTGAGCGAAGCTGAGCGTCGCGTCTCCGGTTTTGGCTGAGATGGGCGAACACTCCAGACGACGACTATCCAGACTCCAGCAATCCCTCCCTTCTCCACCTTCTCCCCATCTTTTCTCCCATCTCGACCTCTCGCCCCCGCGAGCTTTCTCTCTCCTCCGATCATCCCTCTTGCACAATGCCGACAGAACGTCTTGACCCCGAGACCATCCTCGCCGTCGATCCCTGGCTCAAGGATCACGTAGACCACATCGTCCATCGTCACGATCTGTTCAGGAAGTGGAAGGACACCATTGATTCGGTCGAAGGCGGCTACGAAAAGTTCACCAAGGGTTACGAGAAGTACGGCCTCAACGTCGGCCCCGATGGCTCTGTCACCTATCGCGAATGGGCCCCCAATGCGAAAGAGGCAGTCCTGATCGGCGAGTTTAGTACGTGCCATTCTCCTTATGCCGTGAAGATGTCGTCCTGAATGAAACACGCGTAGACAACTGGAATAGGATCTCCCATCCCATGAAGCGGAATGAATTTGGTGTATGGGAGATTGTCGTGCCCCCGAAGGAGCCTGGCGTATGCGCCATTCCGCACGACTCCAAGATTAAAGTATGTCGCAGAGTTCCGTTCCGTTGCTGTGTTTAAAATTCTAAGTATGTGCTGTAGATTTCGATGATCCTCCAGTCGGGTGAACGGATCGAGCGTATCCCTGCTTGGATCAGGCGCGTCACGCAGGACCTCAGCGTGTCCCCCGTATACGAGGCTCGATTCTGGAATCCGCCAGCTGACATGATATACAAGTTCAAGAACCCTCGTCCTCCTCAACCCAAGAGTATCCGCATCTACGAGGCACATGTTGGCATCTCCACGAGCGAGCACCGTGTCGGTACCTACAAGGAGTTCACGAAGGACACGCTCCCTCGCATCAAGGACTTGGGTTACAATACCATTCAGTTGATGGCCGTCATGGAGCACGCATATTATGCTTGTGAGTTGCCATGTTGTTGTGAGGACGCGTCGCCATTAACGTGGTGTCACCAGCTTTCGGCTACCAAGTTACGAGCTTCTTCGCGGCCAGCTCGCGCTACGGTACCCCAGAAGACCTCAAGGAGCTGATTGATACCGCCCACGGAATGGGAATCACTGTCCTGCTCGACATTGTACACTCTCACGCGTGTAAGAACGTTCTGGACGGCCTTAACTTGTTCGACGGCACCGACCACCTCTACTTCCATGAGGGTGCCCGCGGCAGGCACGAGCTCTGGGATAGCCGCTTGTTCAACTATGGACACCATGAGGTCCTCCGCTTCCTCATGAGCAACTTGCGCTTCTGGATGGAGGAGTACCAATTCGACGGCTTCCGGTTCGACGGCGTCACCAGTATGATGTACCACCACCACGGCATCGGCGCCGGCTTTTCTGGAGGGTATCACGAGTACTTTGGTCCTGCTGCTGACCTGGAGGCCATCGTTTACTTGATGCTCGTAAGTTGCCCGCTTGCACTCGTTTCAGGCGGACGCATACTGACCAAGTACAAAAGGCCAACGACGCGCTGCATACTTTATACCCAGGTTGCATCACCATCGCTGAAGACGTATCCGGCATGCCGCTGCTATGTGTACCGGTGCCTAAAGGCGGCGTCGGCTTCGACTACCGTCTCTCGATGGCGATCCCGGACATGTGGATCAAGCTGCTCAAGCACAAGACCGACGACGAATGGGACATGGGTAACATTGTGCACACGCTCACGAACCGCCGTTATGGCGAGAAGAGCATCGCGTACGCGGAGAGCCACGACCAGGCACTCGTGGGCGATAAGACGCTCGCGTTCTGGCTCATGGACAAGGAGATGTATACGAACATGTCGGACCTCACGGAATATACGCCCGTTATCGCAAGGGGAATCGCGCTGCACAAAATGATCAGGTGCGTAGAACGGCGACTTGTCGAGACTTGCCTCTGACATAAGCTTTTAGATTACTTGTTCACTCTCTCGGCGGTGAGGGATACCTGAACTTTGAGGGGAATGAGTTTGGTCACCCTGAGGTACGTTGGCAGCTTCGATGTCATCCCATGCGTTGCTCACACGTCATACAGTGGCTTGACTTCCCTCGTGAAGGAAATGGGAACTCTTTCCAGCACGCTCGGCGGCAATGGAATCTAGTCGACGACCACCTTCTGCGCTACAAGTACCTCAACGAGTTCGACAAGGCGATGAACCACGCCGAGGAGAAATACGGCTGGCTGCATGCCGAGCCCGCATACGTGTCGCTCAAGCACGAGGGGGACAAGGTGATCGTCTATGAGCGCGCGGGACTGCTGTTCGTGTTCAACTTCCACCCCGTGAACTCGTTCACGGACTACCGCGTCGGGGTCGACGTGCCGGGCGAGTACACGATCATTCTAACGAGCGACGAGAAGCGCTTCGGCGGGTTCGACAACGTGCTTCCGGGTGGCTCGTACTTCACGACGCCGATGGAGTGGAACGGGCGGAAGAACTTCACGCAGGTAAGTGGGGCGTCCGAGAGCGTTGCCGAATCGCAGGAAGGGTTTCTGAGAGCGCACGCTGCGCAGGTGTATATCCCG
Source organism: Cubamyces lactineus (assembly GCA_022376465.1). Taxonomy (NCBI): domain Eukaryota; kingdom Fungi; phylum Basidiomycota; class Agaricomycetes; order Polyporales; family Polyporaceae; genus Cubamyces; species Cubamyces lactineus. The sequence goes on from JACDTU010000003.1 coordinate 1,627,001, forward strand.
TCGCGTACCTGCATCGTCCTTGCGAAGAAGTAATCGATACGGACGCGCGTTGCGCGTTTAGGCCTGGTTGTGGTACCTGGTATCAGCTGTAGGCAATCGGGATGGATGTAAAGTGGGTTTTGGGAAGCGATTTGGAAATCATACCAAGAAGGAAAAGGACTTGCTGTACAAGTACATACTAACTGTAGACCGGTGGAGCGTATGCTGCGCGAATATACAGTATCCCAGTAGTTTCACTGACATGCTGAGGAGAGGCCTCAAGCTCAAGGCCTCACCGGCACCTCTCATGCGAGATCATGGTGGGCGCTTAAACAACATCACGCGAGTTGACATCACTTCGGCGTCTACGGTGTATAAGAGACAGCTCAGCCACAGCAGCTTTACCCCGGACTGCACCTTCAAGATCACCCACATTCGCCACTCGTGCCGTGTCTGCTCCTGCACGCTCGACTGGTTATCCAGAACGTACTCTTGTTACTGAACACAACAACGGTCGTCTTATCGTCGTTGACTAAGGCTGCGAACAAGGAGAGCTAAATCCGGCTCCGATAGCTTAGCGGCACAGTAGGTCTTCGTTCTCACGAACCACCACCCCCTTCTCGTGCGTCTGTCATACGACCGCGCTCAGAGTCCGATAGCTTTGCATGTCTACCGTATGGCGGTGGTCTTTGGACAAAAACTTGAACTGAGTTTAAGCCCGCATGTTCCTGTAGGATCTCCGATACGCGCTCAAAAGGCGCTTGGTTCCCACTGATGTCCTCGCATTCCTGTTCGAACCGTCTAGGAGCGCTGTGGATCCGTATGTATCCCTCAATTGTACCATCCTGCTAGCTCGCTTTCGCGCCCTGTAAATCCCCATGATTCAACGATGTCAGTAGACGAAGATCAATTCAACCGATCCCCGTGTGACCCTGCTAGTTCCCTCAACTCTGCGGGGTTCCCGCCGGTTCCCCTTTTTCCCCGCCCCTCAGTTTCAAGCGCAAGCTGAAGTAGATTGAACTCCCCAACACATACCGATCATCATAGTGCCCGTTCCCTCTAAATCCCCACTGTGGCACTGAACAAACAGCTCACAACAAGTTTTGCGAGCAGAACTCAGGCCGCAAGCTTCGAGTCTTCGTTGCTGTACGCTCCGGGTCCGAGTCCTGCTATCTTCGCCCCACTTTGCTAGAAATTCAGCATGGCCTCCTCCATCGGCATCCTCCCTGGTAGAATTAAATGCTGGCATGCCAACTGTCGCACGAGCGTAGATGGCTGTGCAAGCTTCCTGGTCTTTGCCAACGGCATAGTACGCACGGTAAGTAGTATCAAACTGTTTAGACGCGGTCATCGCATGATTCCTGCTAACCTTTCTCTTTAGACTGCGCTCACTCCTTCCGAGCCATGTTCTGCATGTGACCATGCTTGGTACAGTCATCAACTCACGTCGGAAGACATGACACACCAAAACTCTCCCCACCGAAGAGGAGGCCTAATAGACTCGGGATGTGGAGGCTTCTATGCGGTACGTACATACTCTCCCTCCATGGCGATCTACCTCGTTCTAACTCAAGGCAGCCTGTTGAACCTGGAGATTGGACCTTCCAAACGGTGTGTGCATGCGGACGTGCGCTCAGAAGCCACGAAATCCTCAATTCACTCGCTACAGTGCCCACGTCTACCGTGATCCCGACGTATGTCCCATCACGCTTTCAATTTACCGTTTCAGTGCATTTGCTCAGCTGCGTGGCTAGCCCTATCTCTAGTGATGCATCTGGTATCCCCATGACGCACGGAGTGTCACTGTTCAGCAACGCTTTCCCTGTTCTCGGCCGTCAAGATTCTTGTTCTCCCAATCCACCTCTCGTTTCCGCCCCGCCGATCGAAGCATATCGGGGTGTGCGGGCTGCAGAGCCCGGGCGCACAATCGACCGCCGCAACGCTAGTGCCGAGCGAGCTCGCCTCGCACTGTCGTCCAGTCTGCAGAACGTCGCCCGTATTCGACGCCAAACACAGATCCCCCATTCCCACCCCACAGCACATATCTCTCTTCTGAGCGCAAATCAGAGCGGCCCTTCGTCCTCTGCAGCGACTTCCTCTCAACCTGATCCATCAGATGCGTCTGCACGCCGATTCTGCGTGCTATTCGTACCTCACGTCGTACGTTGCTCTAGCTTAACTAGTATGATGTAGGACGCACCCTTATCTGGCTGTATGCAACTCTCCTAGCCTCCCAGTATTCCTGCTGGCCGGAGCGGCTATCCTGATAGCTCATTCCGCTGGCCAGCGGCCGGCTTTGCTCGACTGGCCGACGTGCTGCAAAAGGTGAACTTGGTCTTCGCCGTCGAGCTTCCTGCTTCAGGACCTGCCTGGCGTGAACTTGGTAGGCAGGTAGCAGAGCACCTCCAGGCGAAGTCTATCCATTTCGCAGGCTCATCGTCAAGTTCCCCTGCCTCACCGACGGACTTGCCTTTCATCTTCCTCACTGCGGCGCCCCTGCGTCAAAACCAATTCACTCGCATCTACCATCCGTACGACGAACTGGATATCAACACCTTCACGGCCGCCAATCTCACCATGAAGCCTTTCGGTACCGTCCGGCTCCCTCTCGCTGATGACCTCAGCACGTTACCACTGCTATTGATTGGTGAGTACTTTACGTTATGCTGATTCATCGCTTACGCTCCATAACTTTAGCACCACGAGAGCACAACTTGTGCTCTCATCTTGGTCGTAGCTCGTTGTCAGGGCTGCTTCCTTGGGCTGATGCTGCTGCGTTGACGTCCAGATATAGCACCCACAAGTGCTTCTCTGCGCGTGTCATGCATAGCGTCGCTCCTTCTATACTTTGGAATTGCGTCCCAGACTGCCCCTCTACGACGGCATTAGAACCCGAGCCTGCTACGCTCAACGTCGGAGAGCCGTCGCACCCAACTTCACCTCTCTTTCTTGATAGCGACTCCGACGACGACGTAAGTACGATTACTCAACATTCCTCCGAAGCATTGGCTCATTATTATCAACCTAGTTTCCTTCAGTAGCTGAGCTCGCACGTCAGGAGGTATACCAGCATACACCAAGACTGCGTCAAGACACTGAGCCCCTGAACGTCGTGCACTCTATGGCCTCAGGGTATGCTAGTATGGCTTTGTAGCATCGGAACGTAGAAAAGCTAACCACTCCTACTAGGTCAAGCTCCACTAGTACTGTCCTGAGTACGTCTGGGTCGTCAACCATGGGCATACAACCAGCGTCACGCTCATCATCCACGCCCATTGTGTCGGATCCCACATTGCCAGCCCGGTCGGGTATTCCTTCAGTCCGTGCCAGGTCTTCCTCCATGGAACTTGTGAGTGGCGTTATGCGAGCTGTGGCTTTCCATTACAGTCAAAGTTTGCAGCTAAAGCATTGGCCTGTCCAGACCGCGACCATGCATCCTTCCAACCGTGCTCGTGTTCACCCATCCTCGTCTGAACCTGCAGCTACCGGGGTAGAGGCCACTTCAGACTCTGAGGTGCGTAGCTATCGTAGAGCATCCCTACAGCGCTTTCTCATCGCTCAACAGGACATACAATCATTACGACAACGAGATATCGATGACTGGGCTGGTCAGGTCCAGCGCTCTCTTGTCTATGACGTAGAGAACATCGTTAGCCCGTCCATTTGTGCGCCGGATGCGCAGTGCGCAGGAAAGGCCATGCTTTTTCTGGTCCGATGGCTTTTTGAGGCAGCCTACGGCCTTCCCAGACGATCCCCCGCCGATTTCCAGGCTGCCCTATTTGCCTACGTCAAGCGGGAAGACGTCACTTGCTCCTTGGCCTCCCTCGCCTCCGTAGTCGCCGCTGGGGATAACATGGATATCCAAATGTATGTTGGTCTGTCTCTTTGTCCACGTTGTTAGCCCTCGACTTACCCGCCTCTTGAGTGGCGAGGGAATTGGTCAGGCTACGTTACGCACTACATTGCGTTTCGCTCTCAAGCTCTCATTGGAAGACACCGATCTGTGGGAACGTCGGGGCGACTACACCTCCATCCTCTTTTCCCCTTCTCGTGATGTGATCGCCTCACGTTATGTCAGACTTCAAGCTTGCGGTTTTCTTGCGCTACTTCATATGCTGCGTCTGCGTACCGGTCCAGATCCTATCTCTCCTTTCCTTCTCAGAGCTGCCATCGAAGATCGCACTCGTGCGCTGTCCATGGACCCACCATTCCTACGCCGGCTCGCACCCGAGTACTATACTACTCTCACTCCCTGGGTAGAGCGCGACCTCAACATGCCTCCTGACATGTCTCCTCGGAGTGCCATCGGTATATTGCTGTACGGGGCAAACATAAATGTGCGTGCCTTCACGATTATGCGGAAGGGCTTTGCTAACGACAAACTACGCTCAAATTGTACTGTGTAGCCCCGGGGTCTGCCTCCTACGCCCTCAGCGGAACAGATCCAAGGCATCGAGTTGGCTCTTGTTTCCGATATACTGTTAGGCGACAAAGATTTGTCCAACCACCCAGATCTGGAGGCTTTTGCATCAGGGCTCAACTACGTCCTCCGTCCTGGGATGTGCCTGGACAACGTGCGTATCCATCTCACTAGCTTGCTGTTGAGCGTCCTTGCTAACACCAGATCATTGTAGAGTTTCCAGAACCAAACCCGAGACTATCTAGCTCATATGTATGACCGCCGCCTCAAGTCGGCTGAGGTGCTCATCACACACCTCGAGTTCAAAAGCGCAATCAAATCCAGTCAGCGTGACCAGATTGTTTTCGAGGAAGATGGCCAAGAGCCACTCGACGACGTCACATGGGATCTCATCAACGAGGACCTGTTTGCCACTAGGTTACGCTCATACCTGCTAGGGAGCGGTCATCCTAACCACCCGCACATCAGGGAGCTGATCTCAGAGGCAGATTTCAATGCTGCGGCATCAGATAGCACCTTTCGTGTTCGCGCATTTTTGCAGATGATGTCCGGTTCTGAGCTAATGCCCGCAGACCCCGACTGGCGTCTTAAAGTGAGCCTAATAGTTGAAGTTCCGCGCACTACATTGGCTTCACTGACAACATACTTAGTTATACTTTCGCCACATCGGAAGCAGAACTACGATGCCTGAAGGCGAACCTCCCATTCCTGCACCGGCAAGTCATCCTGCTTTGTGAGGTTACTACCTTACTGAATCCTCACATGCTCACAGCTAGGTGTCCACGCGTGTTTCTACGAGGCCACAGTAACCGTGGATGAAGGCCTCCGTAACTTGCTGAGGGAGGAGAGGTGTGAGGAGACAAATGTAGCACTAGCATTCGATGCTTGGGTCCATGGTGCACTCATGCATCCAGACGAGTTTTCTGTAGCGTAATCATTGTAGCTCATCGTCACCGCTTCATTGACCCAGACAGCCCTCCTCCCGTCCGGCTTGTAGGCGACAATCGCACGGAGGACAGGCTGGACAGCATTGCACTCGTGGTCGATGCGCGCGGCCTGTTCATGCGCGCAGAAATCTCCGGCAGACTCGAATTGTTCTTCCTCAAAAGATCCTTGAGGAGTACCTGACTCGCGGTCCCTGCACCACGCTCGTCACCGGGCCCATCCTCGCTCGCAATTTGTGCTTGGCTGCCGGTCGCTTTCACGCCAGTCTCTGCGGGTGCTTCTGAAAAAGCCAGGTGAGCAGCCATCACCCCATGCCCAAGTCCAAGCACACCACCACACCACCACGTTCAGATAGACAGAACGCGTCATTCTCGGATTGCGACACATGTTTGCTCAACGCGATCTTGCGCGGCTGCTGGGTGTTGCGCGAGCTGCCTGGCGCGCCTTCCACTAACGGTGGCATTGACGCAGTTGAGCTTGAGCCCACACCGTTTCCCCACCCATCACTCCACGGGGTCGGGTGTCTGATTCGACGCGGAGTAACGACTCCGGAGTTAAAGCTGGACGTGATCGTAACAGAGAACAAAGCACGGGGAAGCGCAGCCTCACCGTATAGCGCTTGTATTGATGCTCGTAGTAACGCTTGAGCAGTGTCACAAGGAATTTGCTTACCACGATCTTTTAGAAAGTTTACACCTTTGAAATAGGTTTTACCGGCCTTATAGACACATCCTTAGCCGTATAAACCCCGTAACACAGCCCTAGAATGCCTGGGCCTATGCCGAAAACCCCGTGACAGAATGTCCGTGACGCTAACGTTGAGCGCTTGTTCATAGGGTGTGACTGGACGCGCGGACATGTTGGCAGTAGCGATGCGACACGTCTCCATATCTCTCCTACAGCAAACATGCCTGAACTCGACATCTTACATGGCTTTGAACATCAAACGCTGCGCGTCGTTAAGACCTGGGAAGCCAAACATAGGCGTCCCTTCACAGGCAAGCATTCTTTCACTATAGCATGCAGTGAGCTGTTACTCACGCCTGTATTTCTAGCTCGGTTTCAGTGGTGTGGGAATCGCTCTCTTTGTCACCCCTCGCCTAGAGAAGGACTACCTCCAATGTGCTGCCGCGAAGGGCGGACGTGCCGACCCCGTAGACCGTCTGATAGGCATGATGATCGGATGCTTGTTCATCCCTATCGGTGAGTTGCTCGCGGGCCCATCTCTTATGTACTGAGTTGCTCATGGACGAGCAGCTCGAAAAGTCCGTCGTCCACACCCACAACGCCGGCGGCAACTGGCTTGGACGCCGCAGCCCCAAGACATGGCGCGGCGCTGAGACGAAGCGCAGCTTCTCTGGCGTGAACTCGGCGTACCGAGGTCGGAGAGGATGCAAACCCGAAAACGGACGGTCAGAAGACAGATAGGGAGGAGAGGCAGAGTGAGGATGGCAAGAGCCACAAGGACGCAGACGTGGTCGTTATCAACGCTAACGTGCTCGTCCACGGACTCTACCACATCTTGAGGTGGTGCAGAGAGGGCCGGGAGGAGATCGTGATTGTTCCTCTGGAAGGTGAGCGTATTTCGTTTCCGTGTAACTTATCACTAACTCAAAATGCGCGTAGCGTTGAACACATTGGACCTCCTCAAGAAGGGCACAGGCGTCCTCGCGCAGCGGGCCCGTGCTGCATCCTGCATACTCGAAGCTCAGGTTGGCACGAACCCTCACATCTGTGTGCAGCAAGACGATGCATTCGTGCCGTGGGACAGCATCACGTTCGACGACCAGACCGCAGGAACACAAAACACCTCCCCAGAGTGGGTCCGTCGCACCATCTGCTGTTCCTGGGAGGCTGAGCACGCTGCCGAGGAGCTCAACGACCAGAAGGTTGTCAGGCCCTGCGTCGTGCTCGCCGTCCTCTCTCCTTCTGCTGATGTGCACACCGAGCCTGCTAACGCCGCACCCATCTCGGCTTCGCCCGTCCCTCTCCCTGCACCCCAGCCTAACAGGTACGAGTGTCGTCTTTCAGGCGCACTAGTCGCCCGCTGGGCTTCCAAGGCTGGCATTGAAGTTCTTGAGGTCTCGTCTGCCCCACCGCTGCACCACAACATGAACCCCAGCACTGATGCCGCCACCAAAGGAGGCCGCCGTTCCGGCGAGGGGCACCGCTCGACAGAGGAAGAGCGCACCAAGTGTGGACAAGGCCACGGGCAGTCCTATGTCGCGTCGTCGCTGCGTGCGATATAGGCAGACCACCCGATCTGGACACGAATTGGCTGGCATGACATGGCAGCAGATGGCGCCGCGCCACACACTCGTGATTGATCAGACAGCGGGAGGATCCTGCGCGGACCGTGTACACAAGACTGACGGCGCGGGCAGTGTATCAGGACATGCACTGTGAGCGCGTTCGTTACGGATTTGTCCCTGACCTGGTCTCTCCATCCAGCAGTTCTCTTTCGTTGAAAGCGGTGGAGGACGACGGATGGTCGCCGTCGTCTCGGCTATGAGACAGGCACACAGAGCAATTCCCTGGCCGCCGAATGGCGTCCGTCGCGCGCACGAAGCAACTGCGCATTTGTTCGGTATGACCCAGGCCGTACAGCAGCTTTCCGGCCTACCTGATCGCGCGGACAAGACCGTCATAGTAAGTGTTGTGTAAGGTCGGAACCCGGCCGGCGTATGGCAAGCTTTCCTTATCGCGCCTCCGGAGGCATTAGCGTCGTACGTGAGTCGTTCAAGAGAGTCGTGTTGGAGCTCCCTGCCCCATGGCCGCTACCTCCCGTACTATAGCTAGTATAGTACAGATTGTGTATATTACGACTTGGTAATCAATACGAAGTGTACCACGTCTTGGTAGCGTCCAGGCCGTGCTTGATTGTCAGAAGCAAGACCCGATGAGAGACACCGATCGTCCAACCACAGACAGCAAGCAATGAAAATCCGGGAAAAGTGGCACAAGCCACTTCTTGCGTTGTTGCTCGCTTTCCGTCTCTCTTCCTCCCACCATGTAATGTGTATGCACACACCTCATGGCTCGCCTTCGTGGCCACTAGTTGTGTGATTTGCTTCGCTTTGACCTAAATCCTGACGTCGCCTCGAGATCTCGTCGGAAACGTGCACTGGCAGCTGACCATGACCACACTCGCGCTCGGAGTGTCCGAGTACGCGGCTACTTGACGAGCTTACCTCAAAAACTCACGGTGAACTTACGCAAGAAAGACATATCACACATAAATGGCAAGGCAGATCGCACTCGCACGAGCGACGGTGCAGACCATGGCTGCTGACAAAAAGGTATGTACCGGCGGAGCTGTACCGCCCTTGTGCACGTACATATGCAACTACTCGGACCCGCGGCCGCGTGGCAGGGTTCCATTACTAGGCTGCTGTGGGGAAATGCGCATCGTCACTGCCGTACACGATTGCGCGCTGTCTGCTACAGGGCGTAAGCAGCTGCAGTGATCATGAAAACATCGCGCAGGATATCGCACAGGCGCGTCATGTCTTCCGACACCGCTGGAGGGCGTGACACGCCTCTGCGAGCGTGTAGAGCCAAGATGCAAGATCTACATACGGCACCCTCACGCACAAAGGGCATTGCGCACCTAGACTGTTTGAGAAATGGCCCGTGCTCGTGCTCGTGATAAGTGCTGATTCTGTCCGTCTGCCGCCAGAGTACTTGCGGCGATGAGCGTGAAGTTCGTCACCGCCGGCATGACACGGGCGGAGGCGTTGCGTCGGAAGGATGCTGCCCTCGGGACTGTCAACAAGAACAAGCTGCCTACCTCTCTGAATGCCCCTGCCAAGCACCATATCGGTCAGTGTTTGTATGCCCAAAGTTGTTGACAAAAGCTGACTCGAAAGCATCTCGTCTTCGCCGCTCTGGAACCCTCAGCACGTCATATTCACCACCAGCGTCCTCGATGCACCTCCCGTTCCCAGTCGCACTGAACCCTTCATCAACTATCTCGCCAGCCTCCGTTAGTAAAACAAGGTCTAGCTCTCCGGGCGCGCGTAAAACGCAGTGTTCCACCCGCCGACCGATCACAACTTCCCACTTGTGATGATGTGTGCCGGAAGCAGCCTGGTCCCGATGCTCGGCTTCATACAGGAGCTCGCGCGTTGTCAGGAAGATGGCGTTGACGTCCATGGTCACCGCCGTGCTCTTCCTCGTCCCGGTGAGTTTGTTCGTATTGTGTGCGCTGGACTGCAGTGGACTGCTCACTCACCACCATCTTTGCCGTCCATGATCGGCAACGGAGGAGGCCTGATCCAGAACTACAGCAGCTCCGCCCAGCAGTACTTAAGCAGTTTCGAATCAGGCATCCGTATGATTCAGGTCACGATCGGTGTCACCATTGGCCTTTTCGTCTCCCAGATCCTGGTGTACACGCTGGGCCGGTGCAAGAACACCGCTCACTTCACGTTCTAGACGAGCTTCACGTCTGTAGCTGGTGGAAATAGCATGCATGCTTTATTGCATATCTGTACTTACTACCTCAGCGACTAGTTACCGACTGATGCGCAAATCCGTCGCAGACAGGCTTCTAAGGTGATACAGCAAGAAAACATAGCAACGACACGATGAGGGTTAAGCGGGGATATAAAGTACGAGAGGATTAAACACACAGTACGATAAGTTCGTGATAACTTAGGAAAGCAAAGAGCTGCTGGAGCTATCCAAGCGTGGCGGATGGATGTCGGACTTGCTCAGCGGCGGGCCCAGCGTGAGGTTCGCAAGCTCCGTCTTCTTCTGGACCTCGAGAAGTCGGGCCTCGATCGAGTTCTCAATAATGAGCTTAACTGTGGTGACCGGTCGGGTTTGCCCGAGACGATGCTATTAAAACGACGTGATCATCGCGTGCGGGGACTAGTGTGAACTGCGTACTACTTACAATACGATCCACCGCCTGGTTCTCCACGGCCGGGTTGCAGTACGGATCCATGAGATACACGCGTTAGGCAGCGATCAGGTTGAGGCCAACTCCGCCGGCTTTCAAACTGACAAGCAGTACTTCACAGCCGGGATCGTGCTTGAGCGCATCCATCGCCCAGGTTAGCTCGTCACGTTTCATCGTTCCGTCAAGGCGGTCGTAGCAGATATTTGCAATCTCGAGAGCATCTTCGATTCTAGTGCCGCGTCGTCAGGACAAATGTATGCACCTGGAGAGAAAACCACTCACTTGTCAAGCATGCTGGTCCACTGCGAGCTGCGGAAAGGCGGATGAGAGACCAGATCGCTAATCAGCAAAGAGGAGAACGTACGATATAACTGTCTTCGTCGCCCCATCGTCAAGATGATTGCCCTCATTGTCGGCCATCTGCACCTCAATCGAACTCGCGCGCACTGCACATACACACGTCCACTCCCATCAACGTTGACGTCTAGGCGCGCGAAAGCTCAAATGACAATCCAGGCCGACCATAGATACTCACAGGTTTGTGCCAGCACGCGATGGCCTTTGCAAGTTGCTCGAACACGTATGTGGCGTTCGGCTGAGTCAAATAGGCGTTTTTGCGGATGACGAGATGGCGAATGGACCGTGTCCTCGCAAATGCCTCGCAGAACTCCACCACGCGACGGTCCCGGCTGTGGTGCTGCTGGTGCTGGTGCACAGGAACGACACCCGCCCCGGTAGGGACAACAGACGTCGCAGGGGGCACGTCCGCATTGTCGACGGTGATGTCGAGAGTATCAAGGTTCGTGCAGACGACGACGAGGTCGCGGAGCGCGGGAGAAGTCGCGTGGACGTGCAGGCTTCGGACGCAGGGTGCGAGCGCGGGGGTGTGTCGGAGCGTGTGTAGCAGGAGCTCGGCATGGCATGGGGTGCGGAGGACAGGATGACGGTAGTGTATGGGAGTCGCGATGCGGAGCCAGTCACGGCACACGAGGAAGGGCGAGATGACGGTGGGATGGCTGTTCGAGGAGGACGAGGAGACGATGTATGGGTGCCATGACGGGCGGGGCGAGAACTCGGCAGACTGGACGAGGACGAGAGCGAGGATGCGCTCGGGGATCTCCTCGGGGACGTCTGTGAGGGTGATGGGCATGCTGGGCGTCGATCGCGGGAGACGAAGCGTGGCAGTAGCGAGAGCAGATAAGTCGCAGCGGCGTCAGCAGTCAGCACAGAGGATTACAGCAAAGCAGGGGGGAGGGGGCGGGGGGCGGTGACGGAGATGTGAGGAGAGGCCGGGGCGGAGAGGGGATACTTATTTAACAGAACGACTCGCTAGTGGGTGAGGGAGGGTTAGCGCGCGAGGGGAGGCGTTTTAACCGAGGTGAGCAGGCTGGGCCCGAGAGGCGGGACACGCGCGCTTTGGAGGGTATCGAAGTCGAGCGGGCGAGATGGGCACAAGGGCAGCTCGGGGAGGGTGCAACGGAGCGGTGCTCGTCCCTACAACCACCAGAACAGATGGAGGAAGGAGAGAGCAGACGTCTGACTGGCGCCGCGCGAGGCTACGTAACGGCGACCACTCCTGTCTATATGTTCACAGCGCGAGCAGATGCCAGAGGGGTGCATACACTGTCGAAATGTGAGGACCTGTAGTAAATCTGGTGAGCACCTAGCATGTACCGCTCGTTCGTTCTGCGGCGCGCCGACGACGATAGGCACTTACTCCTTATGACATGATGGCCGCCCGCCACTCCGGGAGCTGTCCTGCACGGCCGACTGCTCGCAACGCACGACTAGCGGGATACCGGTATTGAGACTTGGATGGAAACAGGTCCATGGGCGGTGAGGCGAAATTCGTCGAGATGCTGGTGAAGTGGAAGGTACGTACCTCGAGCATTTGACTGGGAATCGGTGTCCTGACGCAGTGGATGCGCACGGCGGGCTGTGACACTGCCGGTGTTTCTAGAGCATTTTCAGCAACTTTCGCGTGCAGAGGAATGCGTAGGCTTACCGTCGAGGTTGCAGTACGTCTGACTGCTCGCAACCCGACACGGTCGCGGTACCTGTACGCATACTCGCGTAGGAACATACCCGTGGGCTGCGGGGCGGTATCCGTCAAGGTTCTGGAACAGCGGACGGTACGCACGTTGAGCACTCGACGCCGGAGTGGTCGTCCTCGTAGTAGATGGGTCGGGGGTGGTGTTGAAGCGTACCCTCAAACACTCAACCGGCCTCAAACGCAGCTGGTGTATCTGAAGGATGGTACATGTGAGTACGGTGGGCGCGGAAGACTAAACGTGAAATAAGCGCGGGGAGGCGTCTTGTCGTATTGACGCTCATAGTAACGCTCGAGGAGTGTCACAAGGCACTTTGTTAACACGCCTTTGTAGGGGCTTGACACCTTAATAGCAGGTTCTGTCCGCTTCTATTTGATTGTATTGGCTGTCCGAGGCCCATTATTAAGCACTAGAATGCTTGGGCCTATGCCGAAAACCCCGTGACAGAATGTCCGTGACGCTAACGTTGAGCGCTTGTTGTGACTGAACGCGCAGGACGTGTTGGAACTTGGCAGTGCGATGCGACGCGTCTCCAGGTCTCTCCTACAGCAACAATGCCTGAGCTGGACATTCTACATGGCTTTGAACATCAAACTCTGCGTGTCATCAAGGACTGGGAAGCCAAATCTAGGCGTCCCTTTGTAGGCATGTTCACGTTTGCTACAGCGTGCAGTGAACCGTCACTTATGCTTATTTCTGTAGCACGGTTACAGATATTCCCTCGTGTCTTTGCACTGGGAACGAAGGTCAAACCATATACGACATGCACCGTGGACGACTCGCCACTATTCAACTACACGGAAGACCTTGAGCCTCTGCCAGCTGATTATGAGCCGGCTCGTCAAGACGCTGTGCGCGCAGTTGGCAAGGACTATGCATGCTACCTGAAGCCTCTGCGTACAGGTCAGCTATACGTGAAAGCACGCGGGAAGGAGATCATATTTGCAGCGGGATTGGTGAGTACATGTCACGTATACACTCTGTACGTTATCTGCCGACTCAAACATTTCTTTAGCACGCTATGCGAGTCCACTTTGGCCTTGAAGGCACGATCATCGTGGTCCCTACCGCAACGTACCACAAGATGATAGCGATGGATTGTCCGGGTAGCAGCGAGAAGAAGCATCGTGCTGAAAAGATGCGAAGCTTCCTTGTGCCCGCCGAACTGACTGTTCCCAACGCACGTAAGCTACCCAAGGGCGGCCAGCAAACAATAGCCATCTTTGCAGCTATCATAGGGGAGGAAGAGACGATCGTTGTCGTCGATCATAACCGTCTGGCCCGTCTGCATATCATGAGCCTTGCTAGGCCATGGGTAGCTGACGACTTGAAGCCAGACTCGCCGGTGCGTCGCCAACCTGTGCACAAACTATGTTAGCATGTTCATACACCGCGTCAGCTATGGGCCAAGGTCTGGTCGGCTAATCATGGGCCGGACTGGATCAATGAGCCCGACCTGGCATCTTCCATGCTAGATCTGTGGAGAAGCGCGACACAAGCTGTTGATACGTCCTGTGCGGCAGCACTGGCAGCAAACCTGGTAAGCGCGATGTGGCCAAGCCAGGTATGGCTGAACTGATGGTGAAGTCAGCCCACACAGCTCAGCAACATGGACGTCACTGAACTCGTCGTAAAGGCTCAGCGACCGGCGTCGATCCTCTCAGCTTTAGTGTCCATACAAGAGGTCTTTAACGGGTATGGTCAGCATACCGCCATGGACCTCCTGTACAATCTGGCGATATGGCCGGGTATGCCTGCGCGTGAGCTGTGCTCAGATGAGGACGCATATGGGCGATTCCGTTCAGCGTTACATACTTACGCTTTGCAGTACACCTCCACCAAATTCAGAACTCGATGCCTGTTGGTACCAAACCATGGCCCTCGGTTGGCGTTCAACTACACCAGCGATGACAACTACACTAATCAGTTTCTGAACGTGTACCGCAAGTGCACGGTGATGATGGATGCGGGGCTTTTCAATTATTACGCCATGCTTGGTCTGTTCGACCCGGCTCACGTGATAGGTATAGTCCTCAGTCATTGACGGTTCTTCCTCATAGTTGACCAACCCCACAGGTGCTCCTTACGTATGCAACGAAAGCGAACTCGCTTTTGTGCAGTATAAGCGCTACGTGCCTGTGTTCGAGTACAAGGCCGGCTCATCCACCTTCTATTCGATCATCATGGCAGCTCGTCCATCGCACTGGATAGGAGCTGAGAGTCCTCTAGTAAGTGTGACGGCTGCCCTCTAGAACGTACTCTGATGTGAATAGGCCATTCCCAATGACGTCCGTACAGCTGGCTTTGCCACAACAATAGGATCAGCTTCGTTCAATGCGCACAAGCAAAATCAGTACGATTGGGTGAACGTTGGAGCAAAAGGCGGGCGTATACCATTGGTGCGTTGTGATGACTTGATAGTGTAAGTACATCTCTCAGACCTCAGTTTGGCTAGGTGAGAGATGGCAAGCCCGGCAGGCCTGCAAAGGCACGACCGAGTCGTCAGGCTCTACGGCAACGGGAGGAACTTGGGGCGCGTAGGCTCAACGCTGCTAAGGCTCACCTGCACTCTATGCTTCAGCGTGAAGGTAGTGACTCGGAGCCTGCTCCCAAGAGGCGCAGGGTCGCGCAGCTGGCTGGTTTGCCCACTTCAGATCGGGTGACCAGATCGGCACTTCGCCAGCAGGAGTAGAAGTACATACATGTTGTATGCGCCATCCTGTTGAATGACATTTGCTTGTTTCCTGCATTCAGCTTAGACGAAGACTTGATAAACGAGTCAGAGTAAGGCTTGTTCAAATAGACATAGCGATGAATGGAATTCTACGCGACCGCCTGGCACTGTTACAACCTACAATGCTATCATAAAATTAGGCAACATTTTGACATCCAATCCCATGTCGCTTAGTACCTGCGTCAGCTGCACTTGGAGCGGTCTGCTCGATCGAGTTATAGCATCCCATGTACTAGGACTGTGTCCTTCCGCTCCGCTAAGCTCCTGTATGGTGGGCAAGCGAGCTGATTGACACAAGCTCGCAAGCGTAGCTTGAAGCCGCTGCTGCGCTTCGTCTGTGGTTGTCGGAGATGGATCGCTTCTTGCAGTCTTCATCGCATGATGTACAGCGAATACCTTGGCGACACGTTGTCTTGCATGCCGATAGTTCTTCAGATTGTTCATGTGTGCCCACATAACAACATCGGCTACGGTGATAGACAACTTGCCCCCAGTCGGAAGAGATATGGTGACCTCGGAGGGCTGATTGCGTGCCGTAGATAGCCCTAGGGCATCTAGAACGGTGCGTATGGTCTTGATATGCAGTAGCTCCCGGTACGCACTGCCATATGGGAGCGGAACACGGAAGAAGGATGCAATATCCTCACCCTGTTCTGCAAATCTACCGCCCAAGTACATTCGTACTTCTTCCGCCACTTCAGAGGTAGTGACAGTAGCAGTTACGCTGGTGTCTATATTGCTACCTGTGAAGCGAGGTAGGCGGCAAAGCGGATATAAGCAATCACGATCAATATATTGTTGAGCCTTTCGGATAGATGATGCAGCTCACCTGAAGCCCTCAGTGGCGTGGTATTCGTAGTTCTCCGTTGTTGTACGGTACCGCCAGTAGTACTAGTGGTAGTCTGCAGGGCATCCAATGCCTCTGGCGTAGAGGCCTCGGACTCAGGACGTGAGAGGTAGGGTTCCGAGTCAGTGTTTGAAAGGCTAGTAGGTGCCTGATAATGGGTACAACATGAATCAAGGTGAATACATGGCATTTCCAACTGAACTTACTATGTTATGAAGCCGAAGGCGATGAGCCAGGGCGATGTTGAACGTAGGCTTAGAGAAGCGAATGCTGGGCTCAGGTTGAATGTACTCTTCTGGCGGCTGCTCTAAGGCTGCAACATCGATATCTTACATCAGGGTGAGCATGGTTCGAGTTCTGTCATAGGCTGGAGTGACATCACTTACCTATAGCTGAGTAGGCCACACACCCGGGCTGACTAGGAGTTGATACTACTTCTGTTTGCGTAGCCTCGCCTCCGTTGTAGTCCAAGAAGTCTGATTCCAGCTGCGCTAGCTGCTCCATCTCAATGGGGTCACGGTTTTCCAGAGCGTTCAACTGGCTGACACAGCTGAGATCGGGTAGCTCGCCTGATGGAACGATAGTTTGACATCCTATAGGCTGAACTACGTGCCTGAAGTTGAGAACAGAAGTCAACCAGATAGCAGGGTTTGTACTCACTGCACCGACCGCTAGGGATTGCACCTACGGGTTCCAGATCCGAGCCTGCCCCACGATGCGAATCTCCATCAAGACTTGTGAGATCCAAGTCAGACTGGGCTGTTACGACCTCCGAGTCCGATGCACCAGTAACTGGAACAACGTCTTCTTTTTCGGCATTAGAAGGGGTTTGTGTGCTAACCGCGAGTGAGATGGACAGTGCTTGATCAGGTGCAGCGTTTATGACCTCAGGCAATGGCTGCCAGGATATTTGACTATCCCTAACAGCTGCACGGCGAGCCGCCCGAGCGTCACGGTAAGTCCTTGGACCATATGTGATGAGAGGTTGGTCCGTAGTGGTGGCGATACCAAGTCTGCGTCTGGGCATAAGCGAGTAGAATGAGAGAGCTGAGAGCGGTGGCAGGAAGCTGAGATGATATCCAACTTATGCCCAAGTTTTGGGGCAAGTGCGGCGATTTAGCGCTCATGGAGGGTTGCAGCCCGTTCAGCGGAAACTACGAAGTTCGAGCAATGCGAAATTGGTTGATATAGCTAGAGCGTTTACAAGTCGAGAAATCAGAACATATGCGTACAGAACTGCAAGGCTGCTATCCATGTGAGCTTTCTAGCATACATATCACGAGATGCAAGGTCACAATGGTGGACGAGATGCGCATTGAGTAAGCTCACCTGGTCCACCGTTAAAGGACATATGGGAGGATCACAAGTAACTTCAGACAGTTCTACAGGGGTTGTCCTTGGTCCGAAAGGGTGATCTTCATGCGGTTCGGGGTTGTGTGCTAGATGATGTGCCATGAGAGCAGGGTTGTCAACGACGTCCCAGTCGATTCCATACCCAGCGACATCCTGCTCTCCAAGGTCCTCCTCCATGGGTTCAATGAGATGCTCGATTCCTCGTGGGCCATGGTGTATCATCCCGAACATGAAGAGCTCACGAGGGCTGGCCGCCCTCTCCCCTGCAATATGTAGTCGATGGGCGTTCCAGCTCTCTGCCCAGTCGCGCGCATCGGTGTTGAGCGCAGCAAGAAAGAGGTGGTGTACAAGCCATATGTGAGGGGTCCGCTCGATGTCAAGGCCGTGGTCGTGTTCCAGTTCAAGGAAGAAAGACTTCCACTTCGCACCAAATCCTTGAGTAACGTCGTACCACAGACGCTCGATGCGAGTGTTGTGCACACTTCTGCTCAAACGCACTCAGCATGAGTATTGCGCTCCACTACGCACAAGTCACAAGAAGGAAAACGTACCTTCCCCAGATGTAGGAACCTCGGTTTAATCCTCGAGTGTGCTCCATCCATTCGGCAACGCGAATGTTCTCTGTGCCATGATCTCCGCGTACTCGGCTAGGGACCCCATGACTAGCAACCGTCTCAAGAAAAAGAGAGAGAACACTTTGAGCACGATTGTTTGCATGTACACGGATCCCCGTGACGAAGCGGGAGTAGCCGTCGACGAAGGCGTGTATGACTAGCTTCCATCGTATAAGCCCTGGAAATCGGAAGTTGTGAGCATACCGAGCAGCTATGGTATGCTGGCTACTCACCGTGTTGTCCATCGTGGTGTACTAATGAATTAGGGCCAGCTACCTGGTACTTCTTCCGGATGATAACGCGGCGGCCAAATGATGCAGGTGCCCCGCGCACGCGCACGTAGGACGCAGCGATGCGTTCTTCAGGTACATGGTGCCCGGCTGCTCGTAGATGTCCAACTATCATGCGTCGGCCAAAGTTTGGGAAGACTTCTAGGATACTAGCGACTGCGTGGTCCAGCTCGTCGTCGTTCATGGTGGATACGGGGTTGGTGACGGTTGTGTGGACTCTGGTCTCTTCGCCCACAGCGCTACGCACTGTAGTGAAGACGGGGGGTGCAGGTGGTACCAGCTGATGATCGAGGGCACGGCGTCGGACAGTGCGGGAAGAGCACTGCAGCACCTCTGCAATACGAGTAGGCCCACGCAAGTCCAGAGCAAATTCAAGAAACCGGCGGTCTATCTCGATGCGGGGTCTCCCTGGACGTCCGGTACGAATCGGGTATGCGGCAAGAACGGGGGGAGCATCAGGTGGGTCGACGCTCTGATAGCACGCAGCATCGAGGTCTTCGCACATACGCGTTAGGCTGCTCAGGAGCGTCTCGTACTCGGACACTGGAACGATCTGTGCATGCTGTGAGTAAATTAGTGAGTGGAACGCCCCCTGATGTCATCGTAAACATGCTCACCTGTTGAGCAGCAGCGGTCAGGGAAAGTACCTGCACTCGGACGGCATTGAGACGCTGCCTGTCGCCAACTTGCGTCCTGAGCGCGGTGTTGACTCGGCCAGTGAGCTCAGCGTATGCGCTTCTGATGTTGTTCAGCCTGGCGTCCATCACCCTCAGGCAAGACGGCCGTGGCGTCGACGGAGGTATCTGTACAGGTCGTGTTACGGCGCGGCTGAGCCATCAGCGTGTCCGAACTTGGAAACGTTCCACTTAGCGCCGTAGATCAGCCGCGCGCACAACGTAGGTAGGCGCCGGGGAATGATGGGGAATGAGAGTGAGCCAGGTAACCTCGCCGTCACTTCGTTCCAAGAGATGCTCAGATGCAGCGACTGCTGAGCGCGGCATAGTGGGGAAGCAGGAGGCTAGAGATATGCAGATACTCAACGTTGCTCAAGGCTTGTTCACATGCAGTGGGGAGCCGTGGGGAACGAAGAGTACCGCACTTCGGCGCACACCGCATGGCAAGCTCAAGGAATTAGAGACATTGTGTGTATATCGTACGGCTACATGGGGATCTAGATGACCTTACATGATATGGGAGGGCATGAAGGGCACTGGCCAGGATTGTAAGGGAAACACGAGTAAACAAGTGTCTCGCGCCATTTATGTCCAGTAAACCGCCTCATACTACCGTCTTCCTCTGAACGACCACCATCTCCCACCCGTGTCAAGACGAAGGCACACGATGGCCATTCCGGACGAAGAGAAGCCGCTCATCCGTGTCAAGAGCGAGCCCGTGGACGAGATCCCGATCCCCGCGGCGGCGGTCCCCCCGCGCCCCCGTGCGCGCCGCGTGCCGGGCTGGGTGCGTCTTGTGCTCAAGCTTGTGCTGCTTGTTGGTGTGTGGGCTGTGGTGAGCAGGAACGTCAAGAGGAATGTGGACGCGATGCTGGAGATGCAAGGGCCTCACTGGATCGCGAGCGCGTTCTCCGATTCCCCGCTTGGACGCCACCCTCGCCGTCGCAAGGTTTTGTTCGGGAAGAAGGCCGAGCAAAAGTTCCTGTGAGTGCCCAACTTTGCTGTGGTAAGTTTCGTCGCGCTCGTCCTCACGGTCGACATGGTCTCTCCACAGAACCGTCCCGAATGCGGAGAGCGCTATCGCTGCTTCCCGTCAATATGCCACTAAGCCGCACATGGCGGGGACCCCTGGCGACTTCGAGACGGCCAAGGACTTCCTCAAGCTTTTACAGAAGGAGCTCGGGGTATCCACGCCCTCCACACTTCCCCTCTACTCTGCCGGAACGCCCGAGTCGCGCAACGCTACGCTCGGCATCACCGAGTTGAAGGCACCCACTGCATGGATCGACACGTACTACCCCGTGATGAACACGCCGCTCGACCATAGCCTGGAAATCCTGGGCGAGGATGGGACGCCCCTCTGGACTGCAGCGCTCGAGGAGGTTGCGGATGACACTGACCCGGAGGCCGGGAAGTACTACGACGCCGTCACCACTTGGCATGGACTCAGCAAGGGCGGCAGCGCCAAGGGAAAGCTCGTATATGCGAACTATGGTAGGAAGGAGGACTACGACGAGCTCGTTGCGAAGGGTACTGCGCAATTCTGTTTCCGCTTCGACGAGTGGAACTTACGTCCGCACTTTCGCAATAGGTGTTAACCTGAACGGCACGATTGTGATCACGCGCTACGGTGGGATTTTCCGCGGTCTCAAGGTAGGCTACTACCACCGAGGTCCATGTCTACAGGCCTAAAGCGCGACGTCATATTACAGGTCAAGGGCGCGCAGGAGCATGGTGCCGTGGCTTGCTTGATCTACTCTGATCCTCGCGACGATGGCACAGTCACCATTGAGAACGGTTACGCACCGTAAGTACGTCAAGCATGGAGCTTCAGTCCACGAAGTCACGCTATCTACAGGTACCCGCACGGACCTGCCCGCAACCCGAACTCCGTGCAACGGGGCAGCACTCAATTCCTTTCCATCTATCCAGGGTACGCACGAGCGAGCGTTCCTGTATAGTGTAAAATTCTGACATGGCCACCGCCGTTCAGAGACCCGACCACCCCCGGCTACCCGTCCTACGAGAATAGCACTCGCACTGACGGCACCAACATTCCGTCCATTCCGAGCCTCCCGCTCTCTTGGGCGAACGCTCAAGTACTTCTGAAGGAGATCCAAGAGGGTGGCCAGAACCGTACAATCTCCCTCGTCAACAACGGTAAGCGCATTGTTCCCCTTCGAGAGTCAGCACCTGACCGGCTGCGCCATACAGTTGACGACAGGGTCATTCCTATATGGAACACTATGGGTGTGATTCCTGGACACATCAAGGACGAGGTTGTGGTAGTGGGCAACCACCGCGATGGTATGCCTATTCATAGCGAACCGTGTGAGGCATATCGTTGATTTGCCGTCATCAGCGTGGGTTATGGGGGCTTCAGACCCTTCGTCGGGAACAGCGTCGATCCACGAGGTCATTCGTGGGCTCGGGGAACTCCTCAGGAATGGCTGGACCCCTCTGCGCACTATAGTTATTGCCAGCTGGGATGCGGAAGAGTACGGCTTGATTGGCAGCACTGAATGGGGCGAGGATTTCGCGGACTGGATCAATGACCACGTCGTCGCCTATATAAACCTCGGTGCGTAGCGCTAGCTACCATACTGTTCTCGAGGAAACTCACCGTGCATCGCGTTTATGGTACTTCAGACTCCTCTGTCTCCGGCTCTAGGTTCCGCCCCCTTGCCACCCCGTCGCTCGCCCACTTTGTCCGCAGCATCGCAGAGGAGGTTGAGCACCCCACCAAACCTGGCAAGACGCTCTGGGACGCGACGAAGGACCGTGGTGTCCTGACCGGCGACCACATCGACGCAGAGTCCTTGGCTGCGTACGAGGCATCCGAAGTGGAGGCCGCCTCCGACAGCACTGGCGTCGGTTTGCTGGGCTCGGGCAGCGACTTTACCGTATTCGTGCAACGTACTGGGGTACGGAGTAATCTATTCCTATTCCCGAAGGATGTACGCTGAACATCCGAATTGCAGGTTGCTTCTAACAACATTGGCTTCTCGTCTACTTTGCAAGACCCGGTGTATCACTATCACTCTGTATTTGACTCGGAGAGATGGATGGAAATGTATGGCGACCCTGGCTTTGGACGACACGTGCGTTTTGTACCGCTATCTAGAGTGCTTCCACCTCCGCTAACCTTCACCATCCAATAGGTCGCAATCGCCAAGCACCTCGGTCTGCAGGTCATCCGGCTCGCGGACTCCATCGTCCTTCCTATCAATACCACGCACCACGCCTACGAGCTCGAGCACTACCTCAACAAGTATGTATCCTGTCTAAACTCACATATCGAACATTGAACATCATTGTCTAGGGTCGAGTCGATCGCCTCCACGACCTCGCTCGACGTCGACTTCTCCGGTCTGCGCAGCGCGATTCATTCCCTGCAAAAGGCCAGCGCGAAGCTCGACCACGAGAAAACCAAGGCCGAGAAGAAGTTCAAGAAGCTGCTCCGCCGCCTCGCCTGGCGCCACACCGTCCGCCGCAACCTCCGCCGCGCCGCCTGCCGCCTCAGGAAGCTCCTCGGCAAGGAATGCGCGCACCCGCACCACATGCGTGACGACGCCGCTCCGCACGCCGAGAAGGCGTTCGAGTGCTCGTCCATGACGAACAGCAAGACCGGTTTCCTGCCGTTCCAGCCACGCATCGGGCGCGCCCCCGCATGGGCAAGGGAGCACCACGCGCGCGAGGAGCAGAACGGCGCAGCCGTCGGGGAGGAGACCGCGCACGGGAAGAGGCCCAGCTTCCCGGCGAAGAAGTTCAAGAAGGCGGCGAAGCGCGTGCGCGCGGTGAACCAGAAGTTGAAGGCGTTCGAGCGCGGCTTCATCCACGAGGGCGGCATCAAGGACCGCGAGTGGTACCGGAACCTGGACGTCGCGCCCGGCAAGTGGCTCGGTGAGTTTCTCCGTCGAATCAACGATGGCATGGGTAGTTACTGATATTTGCGGGCTATATAGGGTACGGCGCGACGACGTTCCCCGCGCTCACGGAGGCGTTTACCATCGAGAAGAACGCGACAATGGCGCAGTACGAGGCGAAGCGGCTCCAGGAGCTGATCGAGAAGCTGGCGCACGAGATCAAGGTCTAAAAACGTGCTATACATTGCGGCTCGAGATCTAGGATTGTAATATAGAACGTGGAGGAGACATGGGATCAATATATGCAGCTTTGACTCGTATGTGGCGGGGTATGCTACAGCGGTAGACGTACAGGTAAAGAATTAAGGTAGGCTATGTAATACGCGGCAACGATAGGTAACGAAGTCGGATTTCAGGGACATGCGCTCGGGAAAGGGAGAGGTACTGGAGGGATACATGGTGGTGGTATGCTAGACGATCGAACTTCATATACAGCGATTCAATGATTCGAGCCGGGAAGAAAGTGGAGGGGGGATGAGGGAGGGAGGGTATCCGATCGTGGTCGTGACATACAGCTACAGTATGGATGATGGAGGAAGACATGTTGCAGAGGATACAAGTAGGTTCCAACGTTCGAGTTCTCAAGGAGAGTTCACAGTCCACCCGTGCTTGTCGAAGACGACGCGAGGTGTCTCGATGCCATAGAACCTAGTTGTCGGCGCAACGATCGCATTGGCGCCTGTCACAGGTGGGCGGGAGCGCTCTCCGCCTGGAGGGAGCAGGGCGGTCCTGGAGGTAGATGTCTTGGACGATACCGCGCCCAGAGAGGCAGTACCCTGAGGAAGAGCTGCAGGGACGACGGCCTTGGGAGAGATGACGGTAAGACCGGTTTGCTGACCAGTCTGTCCAAAGCGGAACACCTTGTCGTTACCGTTGCCAGTAAGAGAGGCAGCGGAGGGCCGCGTGCCCACAGGCTGTTGTTGTGGCACAGACGACGGAAATTGGGACGTGCGATGAACAGGTTTGGGCTGCACAGCGCTCGGAGCCACACTCGTCGTAGGCTGGGCCGGCTGTGAGTGCGTTGGCACTGGTGCGGAAGCGTTGGATAGGGAGAAAAGAGGCGTCCCCGTCTGCGGCATGATGATCGGGATGGCATTCGCGCCCGGCTTGCTGGTCGCATACACGATCTGACCGCCTGGCTGAGGGACGAACAGACTCGGAAGCGCCTGAGGGCCGGTGCATTGCCATATTGAGGGATGAGCGAGGGGGAGGTGAGTCTGCGTCCGTTGGCGTCCGCTATCGATCCCTGTGAGGTTGAGCTGCAGAGTCGGTGCGAAGGGACGATGCATTCCTTGACCAAAGCCCGGAGGCACGGCCTGGTTCTTCTCTGAACACACTGCAGGTTGGATGTGCTGCGAGGCCCGTGCTGAGCAAGCTGGCGTTGACAACCGCTCGCTGAGCTTCCGCTCCTCGAGTCCGCAGTCTCGGAGCATCGCGCGGAGACGCGCTAAGTCGCCCTCCAGATCCAGCGCAGGAGACGCCTGGTTCAAGGTGGGTACAGGCGGACCGCTCGGAGAGGGCGCGATACTTGGCGATGGTTGCTTGGTCGCACCGGTCGTAGAATCGGTGGCAGTGCGCACATGAGGTCTGTACTCCCACACGGGCGCGTTCGGGTTGAGTGGTGACCTGGTGCTACTAGCGGAACGAGGGGCCGCGCTCTCCTTCGCAACGCTACCAGACGCTTCAGGAGAAACCGATGTCGTGGTGTTAGTGTTTGAGCCGACAGAGGCAGTCGCCGACGCGTCCTGTTTCGTTCCGGAAACATCAGCGGCACTTGAGGTAGTTTCTACCCAGGTGCTGACCCGGTTGTGCCACGGCTCGGCCTTCTCCTTCCGAAAGTCTCTCGCGAATCCCTTATCCGAGTCCACAGCCTGACGCGACTTCTGGGGAGACTGCTGCTCAGAAGCAGGCTTGCTCACTAGCGGACGTGTGGACAGGTTGGGCGTGCTTCCTGGGGGAGTCTGGCTCGCAGCGGATGCTCCGTTGCTACGGTACATGCCTTGTTCCCCGCCGCGGGGACCCACCGGTTTGCGAGCCTTGGTGCGCCCACGAGACCGTGAGCGGCGATTAGGCCTTGGCTCCTCTGGCGCGACTGCCCAGTTCGGCCGGTCTGCTGTATGCACCGGGCCGCTCTTTTGTGGGGCTGCCGCAGGGGATGCAGGACCCGTGCGTGCAGAACCACGGACAGGACTGGCAGTCCTTGCGGGCGTAGGACAGGCAGATGCCAGAGGTTCGTTCAGCAGTTTGGAGGACATCTCCGGGTATTGTAGTGCAAGCTGAGGACAGTCATGGTCAGCCCAAAGTGAGATTCGAATGGTATGCAACACTCACATTCATCGCTTCCGCATACGTCGCGGGTGTGGGAATGTTCAAACCTTCGGTGGGATTCTTCTCGAGCAGAGCAGAGTCTTCCTGAAGTGAAACGGTAGAAACAGTACGGAGGGGCGTCTGAGCACGGTCTTCAACCCTAGGCCGAGTAGGAGTCGGTACGACGACCGGTGTACGAGATTGCCCGCGTACGCTCCGTAGGGCAGGAGACATAGACGACAGCAGGGTCGGGTGCAAGTGAACATGTTCCTCCACAGCGTGCTCTCGGACGGAAGGTGTGATTCGTCCATCTGCGGTGCCCTCGCATACAACCTCTTGATGAACGGATAGAGGGGAAGCCGGGGTCGGTTCTGGGAGTATGACAGAGGTATTCGCAGATTGCGTTGGCGTGCTCGCGTAGGATGAACCGAACGAGGAGAACGACAAGTTCGTCTTGCCAGTCTCAGCGCCAACTTCGTATAATACGGAGTTGTCCTCGATCGGCCTCAAGGACCGTTCAGACATGCTTGGCTCATCGGCTTCGGTAATGTCCGAGAGTCCAGTCTCCAACGACCGGGGTATGAGGGCAATAGGCATGGCAGGTACAGCCAGAGACGATGCGCCTTGACCCTGGACGGGGAGTAAAGGAATAGGCATTGAGGAAATCTCCAGCTCGACCGCCTCTGCAATCATGCCTGAAGAATATGACTCGGTGATAGTGAACTATGATGCTCATGAGCAGTGTATTCACGTCTAATAGAACGCGACTTACAGCCATAGTTTGACTAGGAGATGCCGCCTCATCGGCCTCGGAGCCCATAGTGGGCGTCTGGAACACTTCGTCCGGGAACTCGTCCTCATTCCCGAGCTTCGTCACGGCGTCAGAGGGGTTGAGGAGGATGAACGAGCCGCTCACATCTTGCGAGGCCAAAGACACATTGTGGCAGCTCCCGAAATTGGCGTGCGGCTCAAGGATCGCAGGAGGCGGTGCTACCACAGGGCAGTTCTCATCCTCCTTTTGACCTTCCGTAGAGAGCTGTGGTCGCTACAGGGTTGGTTGTTGTTCATGCTATAATAAGGATGGCACTTACGTCCTGGACTGAACGCTTCGCGGAGAGCTCCTTCAAATCCTAGAAGATGTCAGCCACTTCACCTTCGTTCGACACTGTAAATTCACGCACATCACCCTGAGAGGGAACAACTTCCTGGCAGTCAGCAGCCGAGGCATTCTGCGAACTTGGCTGCAGGACGTTCCCGACGTCTCGCGTCTGCCGAGAATGCGAGCGTGAACGCGAGCGCGACTTGGACTTTGACTTGCGCTGCTTCAGATTCTCCGCATTGGGCTCCACCACCTGCTGGCCCCTGCGGAAGAACAAGTTCCTCGTGAACGCCCTGGTGAACATGTAGCTGTAGGGGTGTATCGCAGGGAGTGGGATGTATGCGCAGAGCAGAAGAGACGAGAGTGTGGGAGTGGGCGGGAAGAGCGAACGAAACCAAACACGAACCTTTTGGGCAGGCGGGACCGCGGCTGGGTGAAGAGGCTGGCACAGTGTGACGGGAGGCTGTCATCGTCAGCGCAGGTGAAGACATTCCACTCGGGCCCGACGTCGATCGCCTTGGCATGCACATTGCGTCAGTAGGAGCAGCGAAGAGCCTGCACGTCGCAGACAGAGGGACGCTTGACGCGAGAGAAGACAACATTCCAATAAATTACTCCAATATTATCAGCGACATCCAAATCCCCCACAGTTCCTACATTGCAACGATGTTTTCAGACACTCCAGCGCTCAGTCGCTCTTGGTGCTAGGCGTGACCGCAGGCGCTGGGCCCTCTTCAGGCCGCCTGCCTGAGACCTTGACAAAGTCTTGCAGAGCATAGTCGCAGCCGGTGATCTGTTACACCATGTCAGCCGATGTACGCTAGTATAGACATAGATAGCACTCACCCATTGCGCGAAATCCCGCAGGAAGCTCGGGAAGATGTGAAGCAGCGGCACAAAGTGCGCATAGAATGGCATGTAGATCACTTGCGAGTGCTGCTCGTCGAGCGCGGCGATGATCGCCTTGGCGACATCCACAGGTGCCAGGCTCGGGAAGAAGAACCTGTACAGGAACGACTTCGGGTGGCGCGCAGACGAGAACAGCGGTGTCATGATATGTCCGGCGATGAGGAGCGTCGTTCGGACACCGGGGGCATTGTAGACGTGATCGAGCTCGTAACGGAGCGACTCGTGTAGGGAGATGAGTGCTGCCTTCGATGCGTTGTAATCCGCTATATACACTCTTGTAAGAGATTGACCAGGATTCATTGCAAGCCATGCACTCACTCAACCGAGCCATGCCCACCATACCAGCCACGGACGAAACGTTGATCTGAGAACGTTTATTAATAGATACGAGCGGGCGATTATCTTTGAGATACTCACAATATGACCAGCCTTCGCCTTGATCATACCAGGAAGGAATGCCTTCAACGTCCAGAAATGAGCCAGAGTGTTAACCGCGAAGGTCCTGAAGCTAGTGTCAATTGGGAAGTCACGACGTTCAACTGGAACATCGACGTACTGCTGAATGTCCTGAGGGCTCAGCTCCAGCAGTGCCTTCCCTTGCACGACGCCCGCATTATTGATGAGCATCGTAGGGTGACCGAGCTACGTCCGCGTTAGCCCCATGCTATACCTACAGTATGCCGACACTGGGTGCATACCTCCTCAATGATCTGCTTCGAGACGGCCTCGACCTCTTCCCACTTGGAAACATCGCACTTGTAGTAGGTGATGTTGTCTTCGAGCGCGCCAATCAGGCTAGCGTCTAACAAACGCTGACATAGTTACTCACAGTTCTCACTGACGATTGGCTTGACGTCGAGAACGACGACGGTGACATTACGGACCGCGAGCGTGTTCGCGATGAGCTCGCCAAGTCCGGAGGAGCCTAATGATCCGCAGTTCGCTCAGTATACGCAGTCGAGCTCTGAGAAGCAGGTACGGACCTCCGGTCACGACTACAATCTGCTCGCCCCAGTCAAGCCGACGAGGGCCAAAGAGCAGGCTACCCTGGTTACGATACAGCCGAGAGTACCACTTCAAGAACCCTTTACACCAAGTTTAGACTCGACATTGCGTTGAAAGCGTCCGATACTCACAGAAAGCGGAGATCGCAACGTTGTAGACAGACGGGATGACAATGATCGGGTCCGGCCAGCGGGCGCCCTGGAAGTAGTAGAAGACCGGGATGAAGAAGGTGAAGAACGGGCCTAGAGACCTCCTCAGCGACCATAGCTTCAAGTATTCGCGCAAATGCACTCACTGAAGGCGGTGTGTGCGAGGACTTTGACCAAAAGGTCCACGTCGAACGCGTCGTAGACTGGACTTCCACCGAATTCCGACATGATGTTATGCACCCTCGCGCAAGCTACAAGCCCAATAGAAGATAAGTTTCGAAGAGATCGTGCGGCAGCTGCACAGCAACTACGAGTAAGGACCGAGATGAAGCAGAGGTAAGCAGAGGTATAGCTGTCGGCTGCGCAAGTCTGTGTGAGCTGGAGATGTGGCACCGAGGGCCTAGCTTGATCTAGCCGACGCGGGCGCCTCATGCATCCGGAGTCGGGCAATCTCCATATCTGGCCGCGAGCGGGCTCGGGTCCCGATGCGCCGCTGAGTCTCGGAAAGGCAACAGGGCGCAGTCCGGGCACGGCTACCGGCACCGACGCGTCGAGGCAACGGCCAACCTATACCTAGTTTGGCATAGGCGCTGTGGCTAACCCGCTTCGATCAGGGGCGCCGCCAGACAAGACTTGTGAGTCGCCGCTGCACCAACACCCACATCTGCCGCATCCCGCTTTCAACGCAATCCCGACGGGCCATGTGCGCGACGTCGCCGTCTCGAGAGACAAGACGAGGACGAGGTGAGCAGACTCGTAATTGCCGGATCGATAGGAATGAAGAAGAGTCGATCCGCCATCTTGCGCCACTGTGCTCAGGGGGCCGCGGACGCTGATCAGCAGGACAATCCGTGTGGCCGAGTCGGGTGCCCGCCCGCCAACGTCGTCGTCGTGAAGGCGGTAACTATGGCACTCCATATTTTTCCACTGATAGGCCATCGTCCCGCGACGGACTTGCGGCGCGCACTATCATAGAGTGGCGACCTCCTCCAAGTGAGGATGAAACAATTGGGGCCCCTTCCGTTGTCCATATAACCCGCGCGCCCACCCCTGTGTGCACTTTTCCTTGCCAGAGACTGCCACCACCACCACCGACGACGCACCAACGCCGACGTCTACAGTACTCGTTACTTCCACACCGCGTCTCTGAGCCACCAAATGCTGCACGGCCTGCTTTGCAGCGCGCCTGCGTGTGACGTCCTTCTGCCGTTTCTTGACGTCTTTGCCCCTTTCCTAGGAGCCTGCGACCCGAACGCCGTTCTTGCTGCGCGGAAGGTTCCGCTGCGAGGTGCCTTGCTCTCGCGCCTCGCGTACGCGTCCAAGACGACCCCTCCGCCCGCTCCTATGGACCCCACTCACCCGTTCCCAGACCTCCCTCCGGAGATCATCATCCAGATCTTTGAGGCGACTGCACGCGCGTCTTGTGATGGAGCGTACGCCATCTCCCTGGTCTGTCGGTGGGCGCGCGACATTGCTTTGCTGCACTTGTTCGCCACGGTCGTGCACCGTTCAAAACCGTCGTTCTCGGTGACGCTCTCGTCTGGGCAGAGGCAGCCGTCGCGGAGTCGCCCGACAGGTCCGCTGAAGCAGGGTCATCTCGTCCGCAACCTCTGGACGGAGAGCACCGGCGTAGCACAGCCATCCGCGGAGGAAGACATCCTTCGCGTCTGCCCGAATGTCGAAACCCTCGCTTTGATGTCATCATCACTCCGCGCCCTCTGGCAGGCGCTACAAGCGCGAGCTGCCGCCTCACGAAAAGAAAGACGGGCCCCGGACGATGCCTTCCTGCACCGTCTTCGATCGATCACGCTCATCACCCACACCTTCCGATACGACTGGCACTTCCTCGTCGGTGCCCAGCTGTACGATGGCTCCCAGCTGCTGCACAACATCACCCACCTTCGCATCCTCGATATGAAGGTTTCTTCGTTCTGTCCCCACAACCTCCTCCCGAACCTCACCCACCTCGCCCTTCCTTACCTCGACCTCGGGAACAACTTCGAGCAGGATGTCCTCCGTCTGCCGAACGGCGTCCTCGAGCACCGATCTCTCAAGATGATTGTCCTCACGGTTGAGGAGGAAAAGTGGTTGACGAACCCGTGGTACAAGATCGCTCGCTACCCGGGCAAAAATACGGCGTCGCCTCGGGAGGCGTTCCGTACGTTGGCCCAGTGGGCGCAGCAGCGAGATGACAGGCTTTACGTCGTATTGTCTCCACGGACGGGTGTCGATCCTTGTCATGAGTGGGTCGACGCTGCTCGCGGTGGCATCAGCCTCTGGGACGCTGCAGCCGAGGCAAGAGCCAACGATTCGCATGGTGCAGGGCTACCGCCTTCGTATCCCAAAACAGCGCGTAGATAGGACGACGCTCTCGTCTTATGGTGAGCTCCGTCCTAGCTTTCAATTTTTACCTAGCTAACGCCATGTTAGTATCAGTACATATTTATGTGCAGCAGGAATGCGCAGAAACACCGCCTTTGTAGAAAGCAAATCTCGTCCCGTTAGTACAGTATGTTCTTTCTTGCTCGATATACGTACCGCCCCTTACCTATTCGGCCGGCATTGCTAATACCGGCCATCCAAATTCCGCTGTTATCGGTTACATCCTTGTTCGTTCTTGTCTTTGCTGAACAGTTGCTATCGTACTATAGATCTCCGCATTCATGCTACATTACACAGCCGTAACTACTTTACATTATTCCATTGGAGGGCGGCCCACGCTTTCCGGGCTATGCCAATTCGCACCCGCTTGACATTATTGATGCGCTACTATTCTGGCAGTTGTATCGGACGCTTCCTCGCGATCAAATGTATCCGGCACCTCACTCGAGCACGCGTGCAGTAGCGGCTCGAGCCTGGCAATCACTACTGAAGTCGCAGACACGTTGCTTTACGTTCAACGTTGTGCTTACTTGGACCCGGTCTTCAGGAACTCGTCGCAAACGCCCACTAGCCGAGAACGTCATCATCACGATGGTTTGCCCTGGGCCCGAACATATATAGTAGCAGAGGTTTTTGACACTGTCTACGACGACTTGTCCACTACGTCGCTCGCTTTGAACACTTTCTGCGCCCCTGCTGTACCTGTGGCCCACCCCTGGAGCGAGGCCCGGGAAGCATTCGACCCTAATAGCCAACCGCCCCTGTTTACGCGCGCGGGAGTACGTGACGTCGCGGCCGAGCGCGGGATTCCTAAACACTTGCCTAACTCGTACGTTCCGTTGCTCCGCGACCTATCGTGACCCTCGGAAGCTATATACGCTTCTCTCACGGGTATTTTCCGCCCTCTCGAGGCTACGTACGACGGGCAGGTCACCGTCTTACTACCACCACCTCGAGGCGACGCCGTGCAGTGGACTCCGCCCAGCGCAATACGCCGGCTGCGCATACGACGGACCCGGATCTGGGGAGATCTTGCCGCGCGGACATTCGTCACACTCACACGACACGAGATCTGACACTCGAAGGCCTGCATCACTGTAAGTCCCATCTTCGCGGCCTAGCGTGGTCTATGCGCTGGCTGTACTACTCACCGTTAGCGAACCCTTGGCGGCCACTCTGGCGTGAAATGGCACCCACATCGCTAAACAGCGCGGGTGATTCGTCGAGATGCACGGTTGCTGACTCCCGCTTTCGTTGTTTGCGCACAGACTCATCGTAAGCCTGCTGGTCGTGAATGAGGGGCGCCGTCCCCTGCTGTGTGCCCCTCCCACGGTTGCCTGAGCCAAGTCCGCCGGGCGTGCATGTCTCCTGACGCCGCCTTGAGCCCCAGTCTTGATTCGACTATTGGCGTCGAACTGATTGGCTTTGGCATCGCTCTAGCGTGAGTGCTCATCGCGTGTACACATACACAATGCCGTCTCATATTTGGACGTTCCGTAGGTTGTTTGGTGTCGCAACTGCACAAACTGTTGCATATTGGTTGCGCTATGGTCCAGGGCGAGTAACGGTAACACGGCCCTGCATTTACATGGTATGTTTTACATAGAATATGCTCACGACGCGGACAGTGATACTGACACGCGCGGTACAACTAGGTCTCGGTGTTATGGTGATGCAGCCTACAGCGTGTCTCGGCACCGGAGTATCTCTAACGGGCTGCTATGTATAGGGTCATCAACAGTATCCACGTCGCCATGCTCTCCTACGTGATTGGGGATTATCTCATATCACGACGTGGAGACCCGACTGTCTTCATTCGGCCGCCATGGACAATTGCTGTAAGCCGCTCCCACCGTGTCTAGGCACACGCCATACTCACGACATGTGGTATTTAGGCGATCATCATCGTTACTGTACGTGCTTGCAGTTGTCTGAAGCGAATTATGGTGCGATTCAGCCCTGACTTGCAGGAGATCAACAGCATCTTGGTCAGACTGTAGGTCGCTTTGACGTTCACGTATTTGTTCATTATGGGAGCTCAGCCTATCATTAGCGGGTATGCATATAGGATATGGAGATGTAAGCTAAGCCTGCGTCTCGCGAGCGTTACTCACCATTTCCACTCAGACAGCGGAAGGAAACCACTCGTACCATGTATCATAGTGAGTGTCCCATCAAGGTCGCGTTGATATCTCTGTTTGACGTTACCTCGATCGCAGTTGGCGACATCTTTATTCATCCTCGGTAACACCATTCCGTCGTCTAGAAGTACGACTGATACTCAACCACTTACATCGCCCATTGATATAGCGATCAATCTAGGTTGGTCTTCCGGATTTCTATGCAGGAGTAGACTCTGACTATTTTCGTGTAGTATTCTCTGCACTAGAGTATGTTTCTTGCCTTGGTCAGTCATCGCGCTATAACTCACGATCTATGCAGGGTGCATCTGGAGACCTGGCTCGAAGGACGACGCTTCCAGGTACGAGTCACCATCGCAATTCGCTAGTCACGCATGTCCTCTTTGGCCTAATTACCAGTGACCAGTGGATCCTGTACGCTGCGTTCTCGTGCCAAATCGTGATAGACGGGTGGATCGCTTTCTACATGTGCCTCGTGATGAGTCGGTTCAAGACAGGGCTACAACGGTATGGTGCACGCACGACGTCGGCGTACGCTGATTGCTGCAACTCATGGCGGTCTGCTCCAGTCTTGACCTCGTCATCAAAGCCATTTTAATGTATGTCGTGAACACGGGTTTCCTCACCACGTATGTCCTCACAGCCTCTACCACTCCCGTCAACCACATGCTCACATGCGATCTTCTAGTGCGGGCGTCGCGTTCGGCATCATCTTCGTGCGTACCCCATTGCTTGGTGTGGCCCTTCGTTGATACTTTGAACGCAGTTCGTCACCCAACCTGCGTCGTTCGTTTTCATTGGCATATACTTCACGCTGCCCAAACGTGAGTCCGAATGCACACGCCTCATATATCCCGCTTGTTCTCACAGACTCCGCTCGTGTGCAGTATACACCTGCGCCTTCCTTGGCGTATTAAACGCAGAGCAACGTCTCATCCGACAAGCGAGCGGCGAAGGGCTCGGCACACCCGTGCCTGTGCTCTCCTCTGCGGTGCGGATAGGTTCTTCTACGTTCGTGTGGGAGGACGACCAGACGTCGCTCCCGCTGGACATGTCCGAGACGACGTGCTAGCGCCGCGGTAGGCAGGCGCATATTCATGTTTCTTTCGCCTTTCGGTCTCGGGCCATGATGATATTGAGCATGATGCGCACGGACTCGCCATGTTTGCTCAGCAGTTCCCCGGATTTGCATGATTTCCGGTAGAATGTACGATGTATTACGGATCTTTAGGGATGGTAGTAGTGGGTTGGGATGGACAATATCCCGTAGAATCTATAGGAATGTTATATCGAAGTTGTATCGACCTTCACCGGAGTGCCTAGAGTCAAACGGTGCGCAACAGTCGCCGTGTACTGTTGGCGCGTGAGTCTCAAGTAGTGTATCTCAGATCTGGCATGCCTTCTCCGATTTGAACGGACTGCAGTCTCCCGCGCGAGCGTCAACTGGGCAAGCTTCCGCTCTTCCACGTACCTGCTTGCTTGTCTTTCGTTTGAACAGCGCATTCTGCTGGACGTCACGTTTTACTTGGGAGCACTACATCCTTGTGTATACTACGCTGCTCACTGGATTGCTTGAGCTTGGTCGAAGTGCTGGACATCTTCGCCAACCATGACGCTGCTACACCTTATGAGGTGAGAGACCTGTCTATCCGCCACATGCACGCTCGTGTTCACCCATGCGCGGCATATAGTTATGCGGGCGCGGCAGCTGCGTTTATCTTCGTGACACTGTCATTAGGTGAAGTACTATGGTTGTACATACGGATACCGATGTGCTAAGACATTTCTCTAGCGAGTGGACTTCTATGGATATCCGAGCTTATTGAGGAGCACTCCCGGATAGCGAAGGTGGTGGGTCAGAGGAGCATATATGTGAGTTTCCTCTCCACCAGTGCCGTAGAGTTTCTAATGTTTCGTTAGGCCATCATCCTAGTCCACATCCTACTATACTTCTACGACGCTTTACCCCTCAAGCACATCCTATTCTCGATATTCTGCCACATCGTCTACCTGCAGAACTTCACACCCACCTGGCCGTTCATATCCCTCACCTCACCAAGCTTCATCGGCTCATGCGTCCTCGTCGTACTCGACCACTTCATGTGGTTCTTCTACTTCGCGCGGATCACGCAGGAGGCGCGGCACAGAGCGCACCGTGCCTACCGTGGCCCACCTCCCCCGCATCCCATCCCCAACTTTGGCGACATCGCGACGTTCTTTGGCGTGTGTGTCTGGCTCGCGCCGTTGTTCCTCTTCCTCAGCTTGAGTGCGAACGACAACGCGTTGCCCGTCAACGCCTCCGGTGAGTCCTCCGCATGCTATACTGTGTATCTGGTTCTCACGTTTGGTGCAGGTACGAGTAGTGTTCCGACTTCCCCAACAGCACCCACGCGACCGGGACTGAGCAGGTCTCGTACGTCCCTCTTCAAGGCGCTCTACGACGCCCTTCCCATCGACTCGCTCCCTCGACTTCGCCCGCGGGCTCGTAGACGGGATACGTCAGAAGGGATTATCGCCCCGCGCTCTCCACGTACCGCTCCTCCATCGCCCGGTCTGGGGCCGGTACCCGCAATGAGTGGGCTGCCCTCTCCGATGCTCTCGCCCCGACGCGTTTCGAGCGACAGCTACCGGCCAGGCTCGCCCTCCCATCACCTGTCCGCGGGGAATGCGGCGCAGTCGTCGGGCTCGTCTGGCTTCTCGCTGGGCGCGCCACCGCGGAGGTCGATTGGGGACGAGCCGCCTAAGGGGAGTGGATCTTCGTCAGGGCCGAGACGACTAGAGATGCGACGAGTGGCCAGCGCGCAGGTGAATGGCAGCACGATGGGGCAGGATTCATGATATTACGAGCACGGACTCTGGCGTAGTAGTTTTGTCTTTCGGGGATGTAGCGCGTACACACCAATCTCATCATGAGATATCGCGTTACTGCAGGGTTAACTGCACTGACCAGACTGTGTGTTCAAGTCTTTGTGCATGTAACGAAGTAAGGTATGCAGAATACCAGTTGTAGCGTCAATCGTGAGTCTGAACGTTCGACCATTCGCGTTTCGGGATCCCGTATACGAGCGCGGTATAGCGGAGCACACAGCCACCAATCGCCTGCTTCTAACCACCACTCATCCTCCCAAGCACTATAGACCCCCTGCTGAGCCTGGTTGCCTTGAAATCTACGTCTCTTTGTGTGTGCCAGATCCTGGTCAATCTTTCTGAAAGCGGTAATCCCGCAGTACACTCTCAGCTGGAGGCGAACTGTGCAGCTGCAGCCGTAGCCTCCCTCACGCCGCCTCACGCCTCGCGGGCTCTGGGAACTCCACGCTCGGCTTTCTTCGCGCCTGCATCTTGCTCATCGCTCTAGTGTGGCCATTCATTTTGTCTCTGGAGATCTGCAAGGATGTACTTGTATCTGAGTGAGATTCCCCGTTCGCTTTATCTAGTGACTTCCCAGCAGGAGGAACGGAGAGGTTGCCCTGCGCGAGCCCTCGTCTTCCGCGCCGCTCCGAACTCGTCGTGTCAAGCCATAGTGGAATTCCTGCGCAAGGACGATGTCGACTTGACCAATGCTGTGAGGCTCACGTCGCGGATCGTCAAGGGATGCTTGGGTCTGATTTCCATCGCGGACGGTACGTTGTACGTTTGTAATGTACGCATCCGATGGGCTCGTTTCTAACATCCACGTAGAAATGTTCCTGGTTGTTGTCACGTCTGCGACAGAGATTGGCAACACGAGGCCATCGTCTCGTACTCCAGAGACGGTTTGTCAGATCCATGACGTCGGCTTCTACTGCCTCACTTCGTCTCTCTGGGATGATCTCTCGCTCAACTCGGATTCTTTGGCAAGCACTACTTTCGGAGACCAAAATGACATGTACGCGAGAGACTACAACGCCAGCGGGAGTGCTACTCCGGCACCCGAACATCCGTGCCAACCCCTCAGGAAGTTG
Source organism: Cubamyces lactineus (assembly GCA_022376465.1). Classification (NCBI taxonomy): domain Eukaryota; kingdom Fungi; phylum Basidiomycota; class Agaricomycetes; order Polyporales; family Polyporaceae; genus Cubamyces; species Cubamyces lactineus. Next base: position 1,663,673 of record JACDTU010000003.1, read on the forward strand.
ATCTCGACGGGCACCTTCTACTACGCGTCAGATCAATGGGACATCTCGTCTCGTCTGCAACGAAGGATTACACGAACGGAGCCCTGGGACTTGTCCGCGTACGATGACCGTTTCGTGTGGAACGAGTACATCATCAAAAGCTTGCTTGACTTCCGGGAACGCCTTGACCCCTCCGAACGAGCAGAAATGGACCAATGCCAATTCATTGTGAGCATAAAGTTCAACGTAATTCGTGCTTCCAGCCTCATAGTCCGATAGGTCCTCGCCATACAAGGGTTTGTCGGCGTATGCACGCTCGCCTTGCCTGCGCCACCGACGAACGGCACCCCGGTCATTGCAACACTCACGCTCATCTCGAGGCTGGGTTGGAAGCGGGCTGGAACTAGGTTCAATACGCGGGGTGTCGACGACGACGGGAATTGCGCCAACTTCGTTGAGGTACTGCAGAGTGCCGTATCCCGTGCAGTCAGGAAGGCTGATCTCGCCTTCAGACGGAGACCGTCTTCAGCACGGACCAACATTGCTATAGTTATGTACAAGTACGGGGTAGCGTTCCATGTATGTATTCCTTCGAATCCGCGATACCGTACCGGTATTCACCATTCCGTCTCTCACCATGCACTGGATTGTGTTCACAGTGTTCTGGGAACAGCAAGGCTTGCAGACGTTCGGACAGCGCATTCAAATTACGCGCCCTCACGCTTCGCAGCCTGCGTTCGACAGACACTTCGCGGGCTTGGTGGAAGAGTATGGTGCAGTGCACGCCATCAACCTCTTAGGGACGAAGGAGAATGAAGCGGCACTCACCTCCGCGTACTCTCGACACATGAAGTCGGCACAGCATGCCCTCGGAGATGCCATCGGATTGACCAGTTTTGATTTTCACGCTGCTGTTCGGATCGGTGGGCATGAGAGTGTCTTTCGGGAAATAAGGTAATTCTACACGCTTCTCTTACTTGCGCTCATACTCAAAACCCGGTATTACAGACATCTGGAGAGCGTTACGGACAATCTGGACAAATTCGGCTTTGCACTTGCGGACGCAAGCACGGACGAAATTGTCACGGAGCAAAAGGGTGTCTTCCGAACGAACTGTTTAGACTGGTAAGCCTCTTTCCTCCCTGCTAACAAACCTTAGTAGCCTGAAGATTCTGCCTTGTAGCCTTGATCGTACGAACTTCGTCCAAGATATTCTTTCACGCACTGCTCTTGAACAGTACCTGATGCACACCCGGCGAGAATGGATACACTCAGGCTCGCTTTGGTCCAACCATGGAGAGATGTGGGCAGAGAATGGCGACGCGCTGTCTCGCATATACGCAGGCACTGGCGCCCTGAACACTGGCTTCACGCGAAGCGGTAAGCGGACGCTCGCAGGCGTGCTGTCGGATGCAACGAAGAGCGTGTCCCGTGCATATATCAACAATTTCCAGGATAAGGGCAAGCAAGCGGCCATCGATATGTTCGTGGTATGTACAACCGCACGGCGGCCGATGTGGACATGCTGACAGCATCTCAGGGAAATCTCAGTACTCAGCGTCAAGTTACCATCTTCGACCCCATACACGACTCTGTGCGTGCGGTATTGGAAAGCCGGTACGCCGATTATCCTCTTTCATGGGTGTTGTCCTTATCTCAACATATGTTTGAAGGCTATCGGAGTATTCTACAACAAAGCAATGCACAATATTTGCAGGGACGTGGAATTTGAATGGCAGAGTCAGTCTATTAAGGCTCGTAGTGAGCTATCGCTAATCACTCGCACTAGCCCCCTTCTTCTGAGTCGCTGCTACCATGGCTATTCCCTCGGCCAAGTAAGTGCAGCCCCCCATCGTTTCTGTAGTAGATTGCTCATGACGCTATGCAGATGCCCCAGAGTGAGCCGACTCAGCTCTATGCCGATTTCTCTGTGTTGACATCTCCCAGACCCGACCTCTTCGTGCTAGGTTTCCAGGAGATTGTCCCTCTCACGGCGCAGCAAATCGTACAGACCGACCCTGAGAAAAAGTACGTCTTCAACGTTCATTTCATATACACGAACTGACGTGGTATATCAGACGGGTATGGGAATCAAAGATTCTGGACACCCTAGAACGTCGACCGAACAAGAAAAGCAGTTACATCTTGCTACGTAGTCATCAGGTGAGATCGCAAATATCAAGCCATACTGCCACTGCTGACGATGTTGCAGCTCGTCGGAACGGCCTTGTTGGTTTTCGTGAAGAAGGAACTCACAGCCGTCATGCGCAACGTCGAAGCTGCATCACACAAGGTTTGGAAAATTGAGAGTGTTACTTGCGCAATGTTGACATGCAATCACAGACGGGTCTTCGGGGCATGTCAGGCAACAAGGGGGCGGTCGGTATACGCCTCGACTACCACGACACCAGCTTCTGCTTCCTCACAGCACATTTTGCTGCTGGGCATTCCAACGTTGTCGAGCGCAATGCAGACTACCGAACTATCGTGAACGGGCTCCATTTCTTGAAGGGCAAGACAATCGAGAGTCATCAGTAAGTCGCCTGCGACATCTTCACTTGGCACAATGTAGTGACCCTGTGACGCAGGAATGTCGTCTGGTTGGCGGACACCAACTACCGAATCGATCTTGACAACGAACGGGTAAGGACCCTCGCCTTGATAGATGATTTCGATGCCCTTCTCGCTGCCGATCAGGTACGTGTGTTAGTCGCCTGTAGGGGTTGAGCATAGTTCCTAATATTGTGAGCGTTCAGCTAAGGCGCGCCATGGATGAGCGCGCCGTATTTGAAGGGTATCAGGAAGGACCGCTCTTGTTCAGGCCGACGTACAAGTACGACCTCGGAACGGACAACTACGATACTAGCGAGAAAATGCGGGTTCCAGCTTGGACGGGTATGTCAATATGCCTCAACCTTTCTTGATGGAGCTCATACGGCCACATTCAGATCGCATATTGTTCAAGGGCAACAGCCTTGACCTCTCGGTGTACTCTAGGGCGGAACTCAGATGCTCTGACCATCGGCCTGGTACGTAAGACAATGTGGCATTCATGGATTGGGTTGACAGGCGGCGGATAGTCTTTGCGATATTCAGGGCAGAAGTAAGGATAATCGACCATACCAAGCGGGCCGCACTCTCGAAATTGCTCCTGGAGAACGTAACGAGCACCGCACCTGGCGAGAAGCTTGACGAAAAGCTCGCTAGTCTTACCTTCACTCCCGAGGAGACCGAACGTAGGTGTTCTGCTGACAATTCACCTTTCTCAGCCAACTGACCATATCGCATGCGCCCAGTCCCACCACCTAGTTCAGACGACTTCGCCTGGTGGGATGACCCAGGTCAGTTACAATCATCATGTTGTGCACTAAGCCGCGCGTAGCTAACGCTCCCAATAGAACATCCCAATGGCATCGTCATTCCACTGCCGTCAAGAAACGGCTCACACGGGCGCAGTAGCAATCCTTTCGACTCGTCGAGCGATTCCTCAATCTCGTCCTCTCCTTCCTCGTCTGAGGAGGAGCTGTACCACGCGCTGCAAGCTCCAATTACGCCTGCCCAAGCAACCACCACCCGCAGACCACCACCACCTCCCCCTCGGGCGGGTAAGACGGCATCCGAATCAGACTCGTAGCTAGAGCATAGAAATAAGGACGATGTATATTACAGACAGCAATACCCCCGCAGCTGTTCGGAGATGAGCGCAAAAAGGGAGGACGTGGATACAATGATAAAAGCACATGCGTGGTTAGATAAGACCCTGCTTCTTGAGGTCCTCGTACGTCTTGCGGTTGTAGACGTTACCCTCCTCGTCTTCCAGCTCTTCCATCGTCTCTTGCTCAAAGATCTCATTCCGACCCTCTCGCTTGAGCTTCTCGGCCACTTGGAATAATATGAGTTTCTGTGCATTTGAATAGGCGCAGTACATGACTTACGGGCCAGAGCGTCCTCAATGCGGGTGATCTCGTGGAAGTGCTTGGTATTTGGTAATCCAAGCGCACGCATACCAAAGGCATGCCTCGACTCCTGAATACATCGCCATACGATGAGTTATGTACACGATTATCCCATGTCCCAGCACGCACCTGGAAGTGTCGCTCGAAGTTCTTCCTGCCCATATACACGTGATCTGAGCAGATCTCGCAGCGATACTCCACGCCCAACCCATGCAGCTTGTACAGCCAGTAAGGAATAGGTTTGCCGTCCCAACCGAGGGGTAGCTTGAGCGGATTGTAAATGCGTTCCTCCTCCTCCTCCTCTTCTGCTTCCCCGTTTGCGGGCGTCTTCGCCGGCGGTGGGGGCTTCTTGGACTGCTCCAACAGCTCCTGCTCACGCTCGCGTGCGGTAAGCGAGAACCGACGTTCAACGTTCGACTTCGTGTCGTTAAGTGCTGGTGCCAGTTCGCGCAGGAGTTGTGTAGCCAGATGCGTGTAGAAAGCGGCCGCTCTGTGCTTGTTCTTGCTAGACACATGTGACGACTCCCCGTGCTGCTGTGAGCTTTCGGCTGCAGGGGGGCCGTTGGGATTAGACGGAGGAGCTTCCGCAGTGGCCTGTTTTTGCGCCGCCTTGATGTGCTTCTTTGAGCTGAGATGTGCATCGTACACGGTTTGCTTCGAGTACATCTTTTGGCCTGCGTCGGGATCGTGACTTAGGGCTGAGGGATAGCATATAATGCAGAATACGCACAAGCTGCACACCAAATGCCACCTTCAACATTGCCGTTCTCCTGGGTTTTGGGCTGATGAGACTCCTCCCACTCCTCAGTTTCTCCAGACTCCCAGTATTTGTTGAATTGCGCTTCTGCTTCACGCTGTTGGCCCTCAACGTCCACCAGTGGTTGGGAGCGTTTCATGAAGGATACAAGGTAAGCATGTAGAGCACGGATATATCTGTGTCGACGAATATGTTTGGATGATTAGATAGATGATGAGACAGCAAATTGTCACTCACAGCTCATAGTCCCTATGCAACCGACACTCCTTTGGCAGCTCGTTGTGGACAGGCCCTGACTGCGCGGCGAGTAAGACATCGAGGTATTGCAGGTATGCTAGCCGTTTTCCGATGTGCTTGAGGTTGTTGTATGTAGTATGGTTGGCGTACAGATCTAGATACTTTCCATAGCCCTCCTCACCGGAAAACATCAACGCAACCGCTGGGGAGCCATTGATGGTCAGCACACGAACAGCCTCGGACAATGAATCCACGCACGGTCATCTTGCTCGAATTCTTCGTCCTCCGCCTCCTGATCATCATCCAAGAAAGCGGCAAGTTCAAGTTCGAAACCGCCCACTGTGGAATCAGGGTACTTGGTATGGTGCTCTGTGATCCTCCCTAACCTTTCGTAGAAGGCGGAGAGATCGTTCTGTTGCGCAGGAGCAGAGATAGCGTCTATCTCAGCTTTCCGTGTGTCCTTGTCCTCGTACAAGTTGTTGAGGGTCACGACGCGCGAGTGTATGCGGTCGAGTAGCTGAGAGGCTTTGTGCTCGTTCTGCAAGCGAGTTTGGTGGGTGGCCTGGGGCTTTGCAAGGATGGTGTAGAGGGCGCGCTCTAGATGTTCAATCTCTTCGTGCGTCTGGCGCTGCACCTCGATGATGGAGTCCATGGCGGCGCAGGTAGCAAGAAAGGCGACAGACAGCGGCCTGAGGACGAGGAAGACAACGAGAACAAGCTAAGACGCGGGCGCTTACTACTCCTGACGAACTTGCATGGGGCGCTTACTGAGCGCTTCGCGAGTCTTTGCGAGAGCGTCGAGATTTGTAACTCCGCCCTCTGCTCTCTCTCATCCACAACCACTTCAATATGTCTGGAATCAATCCTGGCGACGATGTGAGCATATAATTACGTCCTTTGGCGCAAAGCGACTACTCACCGCTATACTATTTATATCGTTCGTTTGTTCAGAAACTCGTCTTCGAATCGTCCGAGGCAGTCCCGGTTGTTTCGACCTTTGATGACCTTGGCTTGAAGGAGGATCTCCTGCGCGGTATATACGCGTATAGTGAGTAGTGAATAGCCCTGCTGTCTTTGGCTTGCTATAACCACATCTTTCAGACTTCGAAAAGCCTTCCGCCATCCAGCAACGTGCTATTCTCCCCATCATCCAAGGACGCGATGTCATCGCTCAGGCGCAGTCTGGTACAGGAAAAACCGCTACTTTCTCCATCTCAATCCTCCAATCTATCGATGTGACGGTACGCGAGACCCAAGCTCTTGTCCTATCTCCCACCCGCGAGTTGGCTACACAAATTCAATCCGTCGTCCTCGCCCTCGGCGACTACATGAATGTTCAATGTCACGCATGCATTGGCGGCACCTCTATTGGCGAGGACATCCGGAAGTTGGAGTACGGGCAACACGTCGTTTCCGGCACTCCTGGCCGTGTGTTTGATATGATTCGGCGCCGGAGTCTACGCACTCGCAACATCAAGATGCTTGTTCTGGACGAGGCGGATGAACTGCTCAACAAGGGCTTCAAAGACCAAATCTACGACGTTTACCGCTACCTCCCTCCTGCAACCCAAGTCGTTCTACTGAGCGCAACGCTCCCGTACGATGTCCTGGAGATGACAACGAAGTTCATGACAGACCCCATTCGCATCCTCGTCAGGCGTGATGAGTTGACGCTGGAAGGGATCAAGCAATTCTTCGTGGCAGTGGAGAAGGAGGATTGGAAGTTTGATACTCTCTGCGACCTCTACGACACTCTCACAATTACTCAGGCCGTCATCTTCTGCAACACAAGGAGAAAGGTGAAGTACAGCTAGTGAAGCTACGTCGACGCCGTTCTGACCCTGACCTAGGTCGACTGGCTGACAGAGAAAATGCGGGCGGCGAACTTCACGGTATCATCTATGCATGGAGAGATGGCGCAGAAGGAGCGAGATGCGATCATGGCTGAATTCCGTAGCGGAACTTCGTGCGTTCAGTATCATATCTGCGGTAGCTCATTGATTGACATTATGCCCCACAGTCGCGTCTTGATCACAACCGACGTCTGGGCGCGTGGTATCGATGTGCAACAGGTCTCTCTTGTCATCAACTACGATCTGCCTGCGTACGTTTTGCGCTGCCTCGTGATCCGTACAGCGTGAACTGAGCATGGGAACTTAGAAATCGTGAAAACTACATTCACCGCATTGGTCGATCAGGTCGTTTTGGACGGAAGGGTGTCGCTATAAACGTGAGTAATTCCTTTATTCACATCATGCGTAGACGTTGTCCTGACTGTACTCAGTTCGTCACGGTCGATGACGTCCGTATTCTCCGAGACATTGGTATGCATACTTGCTGTCTCCTATGGGCGTTTGTTGACCAGTGTCTCCCCTTTCACAGAACAGTATTATGGTACACAAATCGTGAGTTCCATTTGTTCTGATATGATTGACCAATGTTTAACCGTATGCTCAGGACGAGATGCCGGTCAACGCCGCGGAGCTCATCTAGAGCGTCATTGCTTGCTATGTATATTTTGTAACTGTACAGTATTCACGTCGGGAAGTCCTTCTCTTATTCTCTTTCCGCTGAGTGCAATGATATTACGAGCTTTGGTATTGTTAGCTTGCGCAAGACTTTTGTCTGTGTCAAGCGACACAGGCCCCGGCCGGTCGACGACTATGGGCCTTCCTCGCCTCCATCAAATGTGACCGGTCGCGATTGTGAGTGTGATGTTGTGACGTGACTGTGACGTGGTCGCGACGCGTCTGGTTAGCCACACGCGACGCGTGTTTGCTTTCCAACTCCCATCATAAATCCTCTCCCCCATTTCCCTTCTTTCCTAGCCCCCGCGTTCAACAGTAAGCTATCTACGTCTACGCTCAACACTCTCGCAAGACATGGCGCCTCGTCCTGGGCCTCTTATGCCATACCCCCTGGAGCTATTCTCGGTCGATTCGAAGGCTACAAGCACGCCAGCCAAGCACCTCCTTCCCAAGAAGCGACCTTACTCACCTGGGTTAGGGTGTCTCGATAGTCCAGCGAAGCGGCGGCTGAAGGCGACTGAGGGTGCTGGTGTCTTGACACACACCAGAAGTCCGCTATCGGCATCGAGCAACAATGCTAGGTTTGCACCACCCCGTTTTCATGCGTTACTCCAAGGGCCCGATAGCCCCGTCAAGAAGCTCGACTTTGGGCACCCTCAGTCGGTAGAAGGAGACCCTCTCTCAGCGGTGTCAGAGCCAACTGCGGCTAGTACGCTACATAGCATTTCTCGCACGCCCAGACGAAGTCCCAGGGGCAGTTCGGGTACCCGCGTTCGTCGTTCGCCTCGATTGTATGCAAAAACAGCGAACGCCTGGTTGGAAGGTCCAGTGGCCAGCGGACAATCTACACCTCCCGCCGAACCTACATCACCCTCCAGAGGAACGTCTGGCCTTGGGCCCATTTTGATCCCTCGCGTCATATCTGGCCCCGACCCACAATCTATCCACTACCCTGGTTTCGATATCTATCAAGATCCCTACACAGTGCTTCCTACGCCAGCATCCGTCACCTCCTCTGTGGACCATGACGGCGACGGGTTATCCTCTGATAAGGAGCAGGATAAGGAGAACCACCCACCTCGTCGGAGGTCGTCGAAGAAGACAGCCAACCTAGCTACTCCCGAAGTGTCGTTGATCAAGGTCGCTCTCCTATCCCCATCCTCAAAGCGTTCACTGGAAAATGTCGAGACAACGAAGCTTACGCCTGCGTCTCCCCACCCGAGGCATGTTTGTGACTACCTGTCGACCACTCACCGTACACCGAAGGAGCGTGTCCCATTCACAACGATCCCGGCGCACACGCTGGCTGGCGTTACTCCTGGCCGTACGCCGTTGGGCAAAGAGGAGCGCAAGCAGATGCGGAGGGCGTTGGAAGCGGAGGTCGACGATGGCGATGGCGAAGACGATTCCTGATCGCGTCACAATCCCATTCTGCCCTTTCCCCGAAGCGCAATACAGTGAACGCTGCATTCTCTACCCATGCTTTCATCTGATGCATGTCATCTATCGGCCTCGATGCTCATCCCCGCCCCTCCAACACCTACCAACACAACAACTCGCCTATGACTCCAACCCCGTCAAACTCACTTCTACGACCGTCACACTGGACAGTATGCATATGGTATACCAGATTGGATATCTTGATCTTTGCTTTCTGTTAGTTATGGATTTGTAGGCCGCTCTGCAATGCAATATGCTTTCGAATTGTAGCGAACGCCGAGTGTGTCGATGGTGACACTGTTGGGAATGGCGACATGGCACCAGTACCCTCCCTACACATAGGGTCTGAATCTCATGTATTGACAGCGGTTGTGCCGCCACTCAGTACAGGCTTAGAGCTCAGCGCTCAGTACTCAGTCTCGAGAGCGCGTTGTTTGGTAGTATTGACAATGACGTGTTCGCCGACACGTGTATCTCATCAGCCACAGTCAGTGGCCCTCAGTGGCCCGGGTATCGTAGCTTTCCAGTTCGCCACTTTCACTTTAACAGTGCCAGACGCATTATTTCTCTTCCAAGATGCTGCTTCACTCTCTCATAGCCTGCTTCCTGCTGCACTGTTCCTTCGTATATGCCCAATTTGGATTCTTTGAGCAGATGTTCGGCGGGCATCAACAGCAGCAACAGCAACAGCGACCTGCAGCAGGTGGGATGGGCCAATGGCAGGCGCACTCCGATGCTGGTAAGCACATAATTAGCATGGCATCTTTCGCGAGCACTTAGTCAAGTAACGCTCGACCATTCAGTCCCGTGTTCCAACTACTTGTGCCCAGACACATTGGTCTGCGTTGCCCAACCGTCAGATTGCCCATGTCCCAATGTCGAGGACGTCAAATGTCTCATACCGGACGCACAAGACAAAGGTGCTTCAACAGTGGTATGTGTTAGAGGGCAGGATGAATGCGCGGACGTCAAGCGAAGGTCGCAAAAGATATGAATATAGAGGTACTGTCTCGATGCATACTGCCTGCTGACAGTATCCATCTAACCTATTGTCCAGATGACATAGCTACTATACACGCGCTTTCTATTCACAGGACTACGAATGCATGGATTTTGTCCTTGTCGACGAGCTGTGGCTTGACTTGTGCAGTGGGATGGGTTGCAATAGCAACATTCGACCATCACGCCGCTTTACGCCCACGACAGTGGGAGGAACAATACAGCCAGAGGCCATCGTCTATGCTATTGCATCCGTATTATCAGCGGTGTTTACGCTCATCATAGCTTATGCCAACTAGACTTCTTTGCGACGCTTTCCTAGGAATGTTACCGGTCACTAAGGAATGCCCAGAAACTAGAAGAGGCTTACGCGCCCGCCAACGTTTGGGAATGCGCCACATGCAGGTAGGCGACTTTGATATCCAACCGTTCATATATCACACGTTAAACTCAGCGTCAGTGGTCCAGGACGCTTCTATATTGCCAGCCGCCGGTCCTCCTGGACCAGGACATTGGTACTGGAACCACAACAAGCCTAGCGTCGGTGTACCTACGCAATCTGCCAGAGTAGGAATCGCCCCATAAAGCCCGTTTGTAGTATTCGACCGATCTCAAGATCTCCGCCCTGTGTGATGTCTGGCCTGAGCGCCGGCATGCATTCGACCATGTACGTGCCTAGCAGATTGCGTTAAACCTGAACGTTACCCCAGAAAGATCGAGTTCGTAAGGCCCAGACACGCCATAATTGTGGTACTAAGGTACGCCGCTTTCCCCTTCAGCATGGTACACCTCGATCCGACTACACTACAGCAGAAGCGAGAAGGCCACCACTGCGCGTTAGTACGTTGATGTGCACGAGAGCCTGGGTCCCGCGCATCGGGCCATATTCCTGTCAAGCAACAGTACATAATGTATTGCAAAACAGCCTAGACCGCCTGTCGTTTTGTTGCTAGCGATACCGCTGACCGACGACGTTTATGGCCGGTTTGCGGTCCAATCATGGCAAGCGGCTCAATGATATCCGGACATGATGCAGGAAGGGGTTGACGGTGGCTTGCTAGAGGTTCACGGAGGCACAATTTGACGGATCGTCGCGCCCTTTACATCATCTCCGAAGAACTGTGGCACCTCTTCCGGCATCCCAGCCCCCTCGATGCACTCCGCGGAGCCCCGTCAGGGTTAGATAGTGTGCCGACTTGTGGTCGTGCCACTGCCCAGTAGCCTCGGGTAAGGTGTACCTACTACTGGGATGGATTGATGACGATCTAGGTCATTCCCACGAACCCCATTGCGCTGGAACGGTGCCAATACAAGCTAATTTGTGAGCTACTCACAGAGTCTTCGCAATTGAAGGTGCTGGACTAATCCTTGCCGTCATCTCCCATGTCATCCTTCCATTTGATCTCAATGGCGCTGCGCTTCATCTTTGCTGCGCGGTCGCATCCACAAAGCTTGTTGCGTGGGATAGGTCCGGGTATCGCGTTTGACCCGCTCTTCGGTGTGGTGGCCAACATGCTCGTTTACGTGCTTCCGGGCCTGGCGTCTAACACTACCCATGAGCATCTAGCCAGTTCATGTTGATGTCGTGTTTGCTCCTCGACGCCAGCAAGGAGGTTCGGCACGGGTTGCTGGACGACGCATGAGAACGCAGCGACTTCCGGCCTCCCATGGGCGCGAGCCTCTTGGCACATCTCCATCACACGGGAAGTCTCGAATACCTTCCGTTCCCTCTTTGCCAAGAAAAGCTGGCAGTATAAAGAGTATTGCACGAGTCGTACGGCAGCGAGACACCAACCTTCATCGTGTACACGCTCACCATGCTCGTTCAAGTCCTGCTTGCCGCTGCCTTCGCCGCGTCCGTTACGGCCCAGAACAGCACCAACGTCACCGTGGCTGACGTCGCCCAGGCCTTCACGACTGCCAAGCTCGTTCCGGATGGTACATCTGACCATCGCTTAGTATGTTTCCATCAAGGCTAACGGAGTGTCGACGACAGTGCTGCCTGCATTCAAGCCGACCGCTATATTGAATGTGGTCTTCTTAGACAACACGACCGGAGTGTCGGTGAACGTGACGCCCGGCATGAACCTTACCAGGGAGCGTGAGTGTCAAACACTTTGAATAGCCTGCTGCAGCTCACTCGTATGGCCCTATTCTAGAAACGGCACTCCGTCCGCAATTCTTCCTGGTGTCTAACGACACATCGCTTGCCACGCAGACGTTTGTGCTCGCTATGGTTGATCCAGATGCTCCTACCCCCAGAACGCGACGGCTGCTCAGATTCGCCACCTCCTCGCGCCTGGAATCATGGCAAACGGTAGCCTCGCCACGGGCGCAGCGCTCGTCAACAACACGCCTGCCATATCCGACTTCCTCAGGCCCACTCCTCCGGCTGGTTCAGACCCCCACCGGTGCGCAATTGCGTCATTATCATCGGGTTGCACAGGATTGATGCTCACCCGCTTTCTCGCACGCAGTTACACTCTATTGCTGTTCATTCAACCCTCAAACTTCACCACGGCGGTTTCGAGCTTCGTCAACTCGACCACGCCGGTCAACAACTTCAACATCTCGCTGTTCGCGCAGGAGCTTGGATTGGGGAGCCCGATTGCTGGAAACTTCTTCTTGACGGGCCCGGACGCGAACTCGACGAACAGTACGGGTACGAACAGCACATCCAACGGGACCAGCACCGGAAGTAGCCCGACGTCCACTAATCCATCCGCGAGCTTGGGCAACGGAGACTCGGTCTTCGCCGCAGCGGCTCTCGCGACCGTGATGTTCGGACTTTCTCTTGTGTCGCTCATTTAGTTTCTGTTCGAGTGGTGAAGCAAAATTTGGTTGCTCTCAGGACTACGTATCATACCACAGCACGTTCCAGTAACTCAACCGTGGAATGGACGAGTTTTGTGACGGAGACAAATGGCGAGTGTCAGGGAACTGGGAACAGTGATGTCTCTTCGGCACATCAGAGCATGGCAGAAGCTCGTAGTACTGAAGTGCTGCGAACTTGAACCTAAAGTACCTTACTTGACATGGATGTCCACCAGCGCCCACTACACGCCGCTGGATGAGTTCGTGAGGATGATCTTCGTCTTCTATCTCTTGCACTGCTCTACCTATATAGTTCTATGTACTATGCTTTAGTAACTCACAGAATACCAACGGTGGAAGAGACGCTGCGATCTCTGATGCCTTGGTGGTGCCACCAGCACAGACACGCGCGAGGTGGAGTGTAATGCAACACCAACCACGACTGGTCCCGCCCAATTGGTTCAATGTATGTGAGGCTGCAATGAAGCCTCGGTGGGGTGACCTGAAGCAATATGATTTCAGCTTTTGTGTTAAATTGCGTTGAGTGCTTGATACCGTGTACGAACTTGAAGCTTTCTCTGCCTCATATCTGCGCTCATTGAGGTTTAGTTCGCTATGTTATTCGAATTGTTTTTCGGCGAGCATTGATTCCCAATCTGTGTTATATATCATGGCGCGCTTGAGTATCCAGAATGGGCGAAATATGTGGCGGCAACCAACGGTGGAAGATAGATTGAGAAACAGCGGTACCGGTGGCGTTGAAGGCTCCCGGTGCTGTTAACTTTAACCCAAATTGCCTTGTAGGGAACAAGTGCCGACCGGCGCTTCCGCGGCCTGTTAGCTGCAAGTCCGTGTTAAACGGCCCTGGAACTCGTTTCTCACCACGACCACCACGACTATGGCTCTGGCACGACCGACGGTATCTCATTTATTGAAACGTCTGGCTACTATTATGCTTACACACGCTTTCGCAGACCAAACTGCCACCCGGAGCGAACAGAATTCTGTTCGTCAAGAACCTCAACTACCAGATTACTGGCGAAGACTTGTACGATCTCTTCGGCCGGTATGGTAGCATCCGTCAGATTCGCATTGGGAATGACCAGAAGACGAGGGGCACTGCGTTTGTCGTCTTTGACGATGTCATGGATGTGAGTAGACGTGCCGAGCCATCGCCCATCGCGAGACTGACACGCAGCAGGCTAAGAATGCGTTGGACCATTTGAATGGTTTCCATCTCCAAGAGCGCTACATTGTAGTGCTATACCACATGCCTGCCAAACAAGACGCAGCCGCGGCAAAGGCGGAGCTTGCGCGGAGAGAGGAGGAGCTGGCGCAGCTCAAGAAGAAACACAATATCCAGGATGATGATTGAGCCGTTCGTTGTACGTACGTCCTCCGGCTTTGTGTCCCTCATTTCTGCGTCCTGTGATGCGCTCACCTCAGTACATCAGTCCTGTATCATATTGTACCAGTAAACCCGTAATGTGCATGCGATTTCGTCGGTATGAAGCAGGGGCATAGTCCTTGCGCTCGGCCACTTGTAAGCCAAGGAAATGGCGTGTTGCCAACACGACAGATGCAAGTAATCACCAATCGGTTATTCATATGAACTGACCTCTGATATTCCCGCTACAACGACACATGCTGCACTGGAGTCAGGAAGAATACAATTGGCTTGACTGTCGTAGCTGTTCAACGACACCCGGCGGCCGCGCAGTAGGGGCAGTACGTCTCCTTCTCCTCGGCTGCTCGATGAGTCAGTGAGTCATATTCAATAATGCGCAGTGCACAGGGACTAACTGTATTGCTGAGGAGCAGGCCGGCTGACAACAGGTCAGCACGTGAGTCAATGATGGCGCACGCAAATACTCACTATTGCCAGCAGCGTTTCTTGCAAGCATCTCCGGTGCAGGTTGCGGGATGGTTCGGGCTGAAGATGCACTGGGCGCTATCACAGCGTACCTACAGATCACCGTTAGCAAAAGCTACTTCGGTTCGAACCAGAGTCCGGATAAGCTACCTCTTCATCAGGCTTCAGATGGTAAGTATAGCGGGTCAGCGAATGGACTAATGATCAGAGTATAGTTCAGGCTGCTCACGGCGGTGACTGCGTGGTTGCACCTAGTTTGAGCGAGGAGTAAGCGGCTATAATACAGTGCGTGCATGAACGAAAGCTCACCTCTTGAAGATAGTACGAATTCTGGGATTGATTTGATCAGTATACACCCAGAAGCGGGAGACGGCCATATACGCACTGGCGACGGCGGCACATGCTGAAATGTAGTGAGATACGAAGAGGTGTGGTAGGAGGATTGCTGTAGTAGGCTTGTGATCGAGAGTGAGTGCTTGCCTCCTGCCTCTCAGAGACCTCACCTCTTATATACATACGCCAACAGGTCATCGCCGTCCCTGCATGTCTACCAAGGGTGGCTAAGTTGGATGTGAACGCGCCGCAGAATATGTCGACAGATCGCTGGAATGATTTTACCAATGACACACGCTCCTCTACGCGAGCTGCGACCGGAACGCTTGACCGCAATTGGAACTCCTGCAAACGGCGCTGCGGGAGCGGCGGAGGTCAAAGCAGGATGCTCAATATCGCGACAACGAACGCCGAAAGTGCTTCCCATAAGGAGCCACTGTGCGTCAACACCCGCAGGTGTTGGTCGGTACGTACGGCATTTTAGACCGCTGTTCCTCACTGGCACCAAATCGGTGGCCGATTCATTAATCCCTCTCGCTAACCTTATGCGCCCAAGGTCCTGGTCCTACTTCCCAAATCTCACCAATTGCCGCAATGATCTCGTTTCATGTGGCACCCGCAACCAGGGCCATGTGAGCATGTCTGGGCTCCTTGTCGTTGGTACCACACACGTTGCCGACGCCATATTGGCAAGGAACCCTCGGAAAACTTCCATTCGTCTCATTCCGGAGCCGGCCATCTGGCAACTTCGTTATTTGTGCCGCTTGAGCGGTGCCAGGACGACTGTCGCTGTCTGGCGCTCCGACTCATCTACGTATGTTTTTTCCGGAGCGTCTTTACTCCTAGCTCTCGTCTGCTTGAATGGGCAGTAGTGCGAAGATGCGGGGTCCCGGATCGCTAGGAAATTGTTGGTCTGTTCCATATTCGCTTTACGGTCGTGCTCGCGCGAATATGGACTTCGGTCAAACCCTGACCTGTCAGCGGTCTATCCGCTGCGAAAACATCGTGCGTAAATGACGAGGGCGGCGCACACATGTATGGAAGTGTCAAAAATCTCCTCGCTCGGTACATGTGAATAAGCTACGGTACTTTTCGCTCTACCCGATACATGCTATTACATACTAGCTACGCGGTCCTTCTGGTCCACCGGCATGACGATATCGAATACACCCGTTCCTGTACGGCTTAGCCTGCCCATGACAATATTGCCCGAAGGTGTCGTCAGGTCGTCGAAGTCGCCGTGGAGAGTGGCGTCGGACAGGAAGGCGGCGGTCGTCTCGTAGGAGGCCTTCAGCAGAGGCGAAGGGTTGGTCGAGATACCCTTTCTGTTAAACGGCTTGTATCCACCGTCGAAGGTCTGCGAGGCACACTGGTTAGTAGCTGGGAATACTGCGCTATTACTATTACGCACCATGTAATCTGCGATAAGCTCCAGGTGACGGATGTCAACGTCGATCTTGTACACGGCAAAGACGCCACCAATCTCCCGCAGGATCGCAGCGCGCGCTGCCTCAACGCCATAGGCGCACAACAGCGCGGAGATATCATTGGAGTAAATGCCGTTCTCATCGATGATGCTGTCGTCCCCTCCGCACGCAAACTCCCATAAACCGGGGATGTTCGAGCCGTTAGTAGTCACCTGCGTGGTGTCAACATCGCGCGCTTAGTGATGGCGTGAGGAAGTTGGACCCACAGTGAAGATTTTGCCACCATTCTTCGCGTCTTCCTCGTTCTTGAAACAGTCTGTGATTCCTGGGATCTCACGGATGACTGTCTTGAGGCAGACACGCTCGACTAGCCCGACTAGTAGTAGCTTGGGCATTGTGGACCCGAACTAGACGAGTGGATCAATACGGCATCCACATGATGCACCAAAGTCGAGGACATACCTGCAGCCCAATCGTGCAGCCAGATTCCCGGAACGAGAAGGACGTGGCACTGGGCAGGTTGTCCATGAAGAGACTCTCCACACGGCCATGCTCTGTGGCTAGCGAACGAGAGTCTTGGTCCGCGACGGCAACGGCCTCCTCGTCCGACGAAGAAGCGTATGCAGCCTCGATGTCCATGTCCCCAATTTCGCCTCCTTCATCGTCCTCCTCATCATCCTCGTCCTCATCCTCGTATGTTCCTTGCTCCTTCCGTTGGCGCTTCATCTTGGACGCGGTCGCATCTCCGTCGCCGATCTCGCTGGCGTCATCATCATCGTCCCGCCGGCGGCTGCGCGGGTCCTCGCCTTCCTCTTCGGCGGCTTCGGCGGCACCCTGGTGTTCTCGTACCGCCCGGCCCTTTCCGAGTTCGGAGCGCTGGCTCTTCAAGTCCGCGTCGAGTTTCTTGAGCTCGATTTGAAGCTCCTTCTTGAAAATGAGAGGGAACTTCGTCGCGAAGGACGCGAGGATCTCGAAGGGGCTGACGTCGTACTCCTCTTCGTACTCCGCTCGAGGGTAGAACGCGAGATCAATTTTGAACTCCTTGCTCCGCGATTCGCCCTTGAGCACGAGCTGTTCCGTGACCGTGATCTTATCAACAATATGCGAAAGGGCGAGTCGGCTCGCTCTCTTGCAGAACCGGTCCATGTCCGCCGTGGAGACGCCGGAACGGACAGTCATCGTCATGGACGGCGTCTTGGGCTTCGTCGAGGCGGTCATGACGATCTCTCGGAGACGAGGGATACCAAGTGTGACATTTGCAGCACCGTGTCCTGTATGCAGCCCATTCGTCAGACGAGAGGAGCGACCGGAGCGCGGATCCACATACCAGCGAAGTGGAACGTGTTCAATGTCATTTGTGTCGATGGTTCTCCAACGCTGTGCGATGTGTAAGATGGGCGTTTATGCATGCGTGGAACGTACTATACTTACCCCTGTGAAGCGAGCAGTCCTACTGCCTCGCCTGGCTCGACGAGACTACGCATGTACTTCACGCTCGTGAGAAGTTGGAAGTTCTTCTTGCTGAGAGGAGCTTTCCGGCGTTTTATAGGCAACGAATCGTCGCCTTTCTCGCGCAAAAGACCGTGAGGATTCTTTTTCATGTAGTCGTCGACCTTGTCGGCAAAGAGCTCGGAGGTACTGCCGAGGAAGCGTTGCGGGGGGTACTTCGAGAGTGCGGGCAAGTACTTCTCGCGCTTGTGCTTTTTGTCCTTGTACTTGACAAGCTTCTTCATGTACTCGACCGCCTCTTCAGACACAGCGCCATTCAGCGCGCGAGGCTGATAGCGGTTCACGAACGACGTCTCGTTGCGAGCGATGAACTCGAACTGGGTGAGATGCTTCTGCTTGGTGACATCCAGTGAGTCGCCGCCGTAGTTGAACTGGTACACAGAGGAATCGCTGCCGCGGACAGTGTTGTCATAGTGGACGCGAATACCCTCGAGGTGCTTGATGAGACAGCGCTGCAAGTATCCGGACCGGGACGTCTTGACAGCAGTATCGATGAGACCCTCTCGTCCAGCCATACAATGGAAGAAGAACTCCTGCGGCTTGACTCCCGTCAAGAATCGGCTCGCAACGTAACCACCCGCGATAGCCTTCGTCTCGAACGGCTTGAACGAGGGCAGCGTCTTCCCACTGACCATCACAGGCACTCGACGACCCTCGAGTTCCTGCTGACCAAGCGCGCAAGAAATCTGCTGGGCGTTCACAGCGCTACCCTTCGCGCCGGAGACGGTCATGGCCTGCATGTGGTTGTGGGGGAATTGGCGGAGTAGACCATGGGGCATGACGGCGTCTGCGATGGACTTAGTCAGCTTCGCCAATTTGCCCTTCACGGTCATATCGAGACCGGCCATCTTGCTATCGTCGCGTAATACGTCCTCGAGGAGCGAGCGCAGTACAGCGGGCTTCTCCTCCTCCGGTGTCGACTTGAGGACCGGGAAATTCTCCATGGCGCCCTCCGTGCCGAGGTTCACCCCTTTCGCGAGAAGTTCCGCACGACGAGCGTTGCCCTCGGGCGTCAGCGCAAGATCGTCCATACGACAAGTGAACGCGCGGTGCTGCAGGAACTTGGTGAAGAGCCGGCTGAGGACACCAAGGAGCTTGCCTGCCACATCAGCGCCATACAGTTCATACACGGAATGCACGAGACCGAAGTCGGAAGCTCCAAAAGCCGACTTGTCAAGAACGCCGGAGAGTAGTTCGCCATCCATGAAGACGACCTTGTCCTCCTGGGAGTCCTTGCCCCATAGATGGCCAGGCACCTTAGCCGAAGCATGCAAATTCAGACCGTCGAACTCAGGCGGAGTAATGTTCTTCAGGACGGTGGAGATCTGTCAGATATATGCAATACAACCGTGAGCCGTCATCATACAGCTAGACACGAAACGGAGCGCACGATCTGTTTTCCTGTCCAGAGAGGCTTTGGCTTCCATATTGTCGGTGGCAGGGTGACGAGACGGCCTGCATGTAGTTCCGGCTGGTCTTCGGGACGGAGGGCGCCGTACAGGAGCTGGAAGTACTCTTCTCGCGTAAAGAAAGCGTCCTGTGCTGTCATCCACACGCCGGCAACAACGTGGTCCTGGATGAGACCGCGCAGCGGTTTCCCGGAAGTGGGAACGAGGTACTGATTGTCAGTATTGGCGATGTAGTACGCTTCAGCGCGCGCGACGTGATTCTCTGCAAGACGGTTTAGCCATGCCTAAAGTCAACTTAAGCCGAAGAACACGTACGAGGGAAATGGATGTTCATCTCTGTTCACATGGTCAGATCTGTAACTCTAAATAATCCGACGAGTACGCACCGTCGCCGTCGAAATCGGCTAGCCGATAGCATGTCCTGTCAGTACCTGATCGGTGAGCAGCATTTGGTTAGACACGCACCATTGTAGGAGTTACTGTGGCATGTTGTCAGTGTACGTCATAGACCACAGAGACGACTATGTCTCACCAGTTCGCGTAATGCATCCGGATAGTCTTCTCGCCATGTAGGACACGCGCCTTGTGACACATCATACTTGGCTTGTGGAGGGTGGGTTGACGGTTGAGGATGAGGATATCTCCATCGCGAAGATGCCTGTACACCTTCTTGTTGATAGCAGGGGTTGTCGTGTACAGTCCCTGTCTCTGCGCCGACCCTTGCGACCCATCCTGAGGAGTTAGAAGCTGATTCGCGATAGCCGTCCGTTGCTCCAAAGTAAGTTTGTCCTACAGGAAAAGCCAATGTCAGAGTGCCGAACAACTCGGTCAAATTATCGCTACACACCAGGAAATGAAGATGTCCATCCTCGTACTCGACCATCGTTGCACCAGGGTACCCTCTCGGACCGGTGATCACCAACTGCCGTAGTTCATGGAAGTTGTTCGGGGTGACAGGCTCGGGGAACGTCAATTTACGAGCGAAAACGGGAGGGATACCAATCTCGTTTGGCTCGATGTTGACGTCCGGCGAGATGACAGAGCGAGCGGCGTAGTTAACACGTTTACCCTGATACGGCGTGAGCGAACAAGACTGCAGCGAAGACCATGTGACCGACCATCATGTGCTTGCGGAACAGGCCCTCCTTCTTCTCCAACCCCTGCTTGACGCCAGCGGGAGGGAGCCGTCCTTGCCGTATAGGCGTGGGGTTCTTGCTGCTGTCAATGTAGCTATTGACGTCGACTTGGAGTTGAATGAGGGTGTCCAGGAGGGATTGGAGGATGCGGCGCCTTGCAGCTTCGTCAACAGCAGAGCCCTTGGCTGAAGCCGCGCGTAGACTGTTGTTCAGATCGCGCAGACGGTACGAGGTAGTCAAGACTTTCGACAAGAGCTCGTTCTGAGGGTGCTCGAAGAGCATCTCACCCATTTTGGCAGGGGGACGGAAACGTGTGGGGCTGACGGGGAGGACTTCCATGAAGAACATATCGGCGGAAGCAAGAGAGAGGTTGTTTCGGTTCAGCGGCGCAAGTGGTCCATGGCGACCAAAGAGCAAACAACACATCACCGCCTCGTTGCGGAAGAGTCGGCGTAAGTGAGCACGGCACTCCTCAGGAGGCACAACGCGTTCGTTCCTCCCACGGGCAGTCTTGACCTTCCCGCTTGCGGATTTCGGAAGCGAACTGTTAGCAGCGCGAGGTCTTGACTCTTCCTCGTCGGAGAACACGTCGTCTCCTTCCTCGTCCGACTCTTCGCTGGAGTCTTCATCAACCGAGTCGCTAGGACGGCGCTCCACAGATACTGAAGCCTGCTCTTTGGACGACTCCCGGTCATTCATGACATTGGGCCTCCTGATACCTAGCAAATCGTGTTGCTGCTGCTGCTTGGGTGTAAGGTCGTACTCGATGATCTTCGTGTACCCTTCCTTGCGGAACGTGTACCCGTGCCTGATTGCTGTGAGCAACATATCCATGTATACACATACGCGAGAACTTACGCGCCGCAGTTGGGATTCTGACACTTTTTGGTCATACTGGTCTTAATGAAGTCGTTGATGACCTCTTTCCTCGCCTGGTACACAAGCCCGTCCTTGTATGAGTCGCGCTTGCTTCCTGATGCGGTGGCGAGGTGTGCTGCAACATAGAGGTTGACCCGCTTCTCAAAATTCTCGTAGGACTCGGCTGGTTCATCCTCTTCGTCGTCCTCAACACGCTTCGCCTTCTTCGTATGATAGTGCATGTCATCCAGTGCCTTGGCGGCAACGACGAACCCGTACTCCAGAAGGCGGAGCTTGGCAACATACTTGCAGAGCTGCAGATACAGTGAGACTTGGCGGACGTTGGGATATCCGAAGGGTACGTACCACGAAACGGCTAACTTTGAACCTATGGCAGAACAAGCACGTTCCTCGTAGCAAATGGTACGCATTGACCATAAACAATGGATGAAACACGGGCGCGGGGAGCTCAATGTGCCCAAAATGACCAGGACAGGTAAAGTAGGATAGGCGGCAGGTAGCACAACTGCGCGAACCCTTTAGAGACGTGCGAATATCATTCGCGCAAGCGTACTCACATGTCCTGCTTATCACTGGGGCCTAGCGCCGGATCATACAAGCCTCCAACATTCGGACGGTTGAGGTCGTCCAGAAGAACGGGGTTCACGATCTGCTTGACTGAGATTCGCCGGACATCTTCTGTGGTAAGGAAGGAAAAGGACACGCTGGCGACGGTCGATGGAACGGGGTGTGAGATGTTCATGGTGAGACAGAGGAGAACCAGCCAAGCAAGTGAAGTCCCGTAGAAATAGTGCCAGTGGTCCGGAGACCTGAGCCTGCAGCCAAAGCCTCTGCAGAGTGACCAGGGCGTTCAATAGAAATTTATGATCGGCCGCGTCACGTGAACACGCCCGATTCTTGCGGAGCGCTCATGGCCAGTGGCTTGACCACTTCGCCTCACAGCGTTCATCGTCATCCGCGGTATGAGCTCAATAGCAATAGCAGAGCGATGTCTATGGAATCGCGACAAGGTATATGGATACAGCAGATAGACTCTCTTACACCGCACCGCTTCCCCTCCGACTTCCAGCTGTCCGCTTCCCCGATTTCATCTTCTGTGCCTCCCCCACCAACTCCCCAATCAACTTGTTGTATGTCTCCGAGTCCTGCTGCAGAGCATCGCGCATCTGAAGTAGGTATGTCAACAAGGAGGACGTCTTGGCTGTTTGCGCCTTGATATCCGCTAGATGAGACTCAAGGGTGGATAGCGGCATAAGCGACATTCGATCTGCTCGTTTGTGAGTATAGCTGGATGGTGCATTATATTGCTACATACCGGGAGAAAGATCGAGCAGCTCTTGCACTTTAGCTTCGTCCAGTTCCGGTCTTGGTCCTAGTCGCAACTGGGATGCGACTAGCGGTCCTTGAGTTGTTGCAGGAGACCCTGGTTGCGATGTCCCACTTCGCGCAGAACTGCGCACTGCGGCCGTTTGCAACTTGCTCAAGCCTCCGCGAGGGCCAGGGGGCGCTGACATCGGCCGTGTGGTGATTTCGAGCATAGGTAACGCTCCATTCGTGCGCGGAAGCACCTCGTCCAAGTTCACAGGAATGCCGAGCGATATGAGGTGCTGACGTCGTATCCGGGATCTTGTCCAATTGACGGGTTGGAAGGACGGTGGCGTGGGTGGTAGGAGTGCATTATACAACTGTCGGCTGGGGCAGTCTGTAAATTGAGACGCAAAGTTCGTTCAAGGAATTGGAATGAGGTACCTTTCTGGAGTCACCAGCGTTTGACTGAGGCCACCGACTTCCCTGATAGGTTCCTCCGTTAGGTGCGAGATGCCGTCTCGCGACCATAAAGGACCTAGTATCCTATCCACCTCTTCTTGTAACTCCACCCGGGACGGTAGAGGATCCAATAGTAGGGGTCTCCATTCGGTCGCAATCGCAAAGGATGGTCCGACGAGACTTTCTGGTTCATCGAACGTCGCTGAACCGAAGGACGAGAAGCCCCCGGTACCGGGCGTGATGGGTATCTGTTGCGTCTCTCCAAAGTCCCCAAAGTCTCCAAAGTCGTCATCTCCATCTTCCCCAGAACCCGCAGCCGTTTCCGCCGGTGTCCGGAAATTGTCGAAGTCGTCAAAGTCATCTTGCGTAGAAGGGCCAGGAGATACAGCGAGTGCAGGGGGATTGAGTGCTAGAGGCTGGACGGGTTCTGTAGGAGCACCCCACACCGATGCGGTGAAAGCGATATCATCTTCCATATCTCGAGATTGTACTATAGGCAAGTCGAGCAAGCAGTAATGCGGTAGTTACGACCGGCGTGCTTGTTCGCGGTGCGGAGTCAAGATGATCGAACTTCGTCGCAGTCCGCACAGCGCTTATGGAACTACCATACAACTTGCCTTCCTCCACCTCCACAGCGTATGCCATCTGGAGAGCAGCTGTTCATCTTCAATTCGTTCGACTCGAAGCAGCCAAAGACTACCAGAAAACTTCATATTCGTCGGGTCTTCGATGTGCTGAATCTATGTATTCAACGCCAAGATTGGCCCCGCGCTAGGCGCGCGTGGGCTATCCTAGCTCGATGCAAAGAAGTGGACTGGAAACAAATGTGGAGAACCAGTCTGCTGTTACTCGGAGAGACTGGGAACCAACATGACCTAGGGCAATCCCATGAAGACAGAGTCAGTTTCCTGACCGTCATGATGCGCCAGCATCCCGAAGAAGTGAGAGCGTGCCGCTGCTAAGCTGTCCCTGGTGCAAAGCAAAGGCTGATCTTTGTCTTGCTAGCGCGAATCTATCCTCAAAGAGCTTGTGTTACATCTCATACAGCTGGGAATGCATAGGCGGGCTCTTGAAGAATTAGATTTGTACGAGCGCACGTTGGTTTGCGGCCGCCGTCCTGCTCATCAAGCGTCTCTCTAGATACCTGCCATCCTATCCATACCAGGATAACCCCGTCTTGCACGTATACGCCGGTTTGATCGCCCTCTACCTTGCGCAGCCCGACAGTGATAGCTCCGAGGAAACGACCTATGGTCCGTCGCATTACACCTGTCTTCGTGAAACAGGACCGAATGCGTAAACTCTTTTGCAGGACAAGGGTGGAACGCGAACCTTCTCAGAGATGCACAAGCGCATTTTGAGCGTGCTCGGACCATAGATCCGTCAAACGTCGTCGCCGAGACCTTCCTTAGTCAGGTATATCAACACAACCAGTATATGATGGTGGCTTCTACAAGGATATCCCTGACCTGCGGTTTCAGTTACCAGGCGCGAAGCAAAGCACTCGGGTCCAAAATACACCCGAGTCCGATGATGAGAAAATGCACATCGACGACACTGCCCAAGCTCGCAAACGGATCAGGGCGTAAAGATCGTACAAGGCCGACATGGCCGAATCCCTATGACGTTACAGCGCGATATAGAGTATGTACAGCAAAGGGCGCGAACAACTATTCGGAATCCGAGTCGGAACCCAGGTCAATGGTTGGCATCGGCTCGTCGTCGTCATCTTCTCCCGCAGGCACTACTCCAGGTACTACGCTCGTTACGGGAGTAGTGGAAGATGTGACTGGTCGCGGCAGCGCTACACTACTCGTTGGCAACGGATCGGGATGCGGCGGCAAAGAGGTCGGCGGAAGATGGACCTCGGTAGCGGTACCTCGGGATCCATGCAGCGTAGTGAGATTGCGATGCGCAGGCCCGTCGGATGGAGCGGGTGCCGTATTAACGACGGTGGGATTAATTTGTGGAGCGTCGTCGACCTGCATCGCTGCGCTGCTAGTATCCTGCGTCCGGAGCGCTTGGCTAGCGCCATTCGCCATTTCGTCTACCCCGGCCAAGGGAGCGCTTTCCCGTGCGGTTTGGTCGACCAGCGGCGGATAATTTTCAATTGCGTTCGATCGCCTGGGACGGTGTTCCTCGACGACAACGACGCCAGCCGCAGTCCGAGCGTCAGCCTCTTCTTGGCTTTCTTCGGCACGGAAGAGTGACAGCATCTCAACATGAGGTAGCGACCGCACCAGGGGCGGGACACGAGGGTGCAGCAATAGATCTATCTCCGCAGGGACCACAATACTGCCCTGTAAAGTAGTACTAGTGTCAGCATTGTCATGTCTTGCCAACCAGGGTCACTTACGTTTTCGCTGAGCGTGCCGTCAGAAACGCTTAGGACGAGTCCGAGTCCCTTGCCCATAGTGCTGGTTGTACCAATTGCGAGATGCGCGCATGTCATCTGCAATTTTGTATACATTTTTTCGTGCAGGGACAAATCTGGTGACAGAGTCGCAGGCGGTAAATGAGGCATTGAGGCGTAGATCGAGAGCAACAGCCTTGAAGCGAGCGAGTGTACAGGCGGATTGATCTGTGTCCGTAATAACAGATTCTCTAGCACTGATTGACGGAGAGAATTGATAGAAGTCAGCGGAGCGTTGTAACGCAACATGGATATTCGCACCGTCGACTGCCACCAGCAGCGTTTCCCCTTCTTCCGGCGTAGAGCATACGATTTCTCGCCCAACCTTGAACACTTCATCGCCCTCATATCCGCGAGCCCGCTTTTTGCCCTTTCGGCTCCTGCCTTGCCCGCCTTCTCGTTCACCGTCTACGCTGCTTTGGGCACGCCTTGACAGCAGAATCGTGAGCATAGGCATCACAGCCCTGGCAAGACGGGAGGACAATGTGTTATCGTGAACACGGCAATTTTGGAGCAACGACAAGATCGTCCGCAGGAAAACTAGCGTGTGCGTCCTGTACAATGTTGGCCTCAATTACAGGAAGAGCATACGAGACACTCACGACGACTGAGGCTGCTCTAAGTGATACGAGAGATGAGACAAAAGCGAAAGCATATGAGGAGCGAGATGGTGCTGGCATCTGTCGGTATATCAATAGAATGTGCACACGCAGAGGAAAGACACTTACGCTTGCGAGAGGTGATCCAGTATATCGCAAGCATACGTCCACAGTGTCGGTACTACAGAACTCTCAAGAGAGCGCACGATAGGATCCACAGCACCATCCACCTAGGGCAAACGTAAGCAAACGATGCACGGTTTACTTGGTGTTACACCTACCGTCTCTTCCTTGTCGCACTGGAGTAATGCCAAACAAAGACGTACCAGCGACCCAACGGGAATGACGACGGGCCGAGAGGTCGTAGCACTAGGACTGCAGTGAGTAGAGCACAGAAGGTATCCTGCAAGGATTGAACACACCGTAAGAGATCCCCAATGACGCGTGTACCCGCCCTGAGGCGATCAAGAGCTAGAGGAACACCCACAACAGGGTCCTCAGCAGGAGGTGCCGGTTTCGCCATGTGAGTGTATGCTAAAATAACGCACTCAGCTGGTTATCACCGGCTTGTCTGTGTGATCAAAGTGCCTACCTGAGTCGGAGTAAGTGGTCCGAAGTTGTAAGAAAGCACCCCAGGCGAAGGCGACCGTGTCGTCCATTGCTTTCCTCCAGAGCCCTGCAGCACCAACCTTCCCGCCGGTGTGAGGAAGAACAGAGTAGAGGCTGGAACAAGCCTCAAGCATTGCGCTCGAGGTTGGATTGGGCGCCGAGCCGTTCAAATGACGCAAAGCAACATTTGACAACGCCGTATGAAGAGGACGACAGAGAGAGGGGTAGAGAGATACGATATGAGCTAGTGTATCGATCACGAGGAGCTGCGAACTGGTTAGTAGGACAGTACGGTTTGGCCCTGGAGCAACTCACGTTCACTTCAGTGTTGGTCTCCTTCTCTGCAATAGCAATAAGTGCATTGCCGAATTTCGGGACATTGGGCACGCATAGTTGCCTTTGGAATTCTGGCACATCCATTGCACTGGAGAAGACGAGCCTAAGTAACCTAATGGCTGCTTTTGTCGTAGGCACAGGTTGATTCTATTCCAAAGACATGTTATAGGACGTCCGAACTTTCGTATAAAATCGGGACATACCACGAGAAGGGACATGGCTGCAGCCACCCAGCTCTGTGCGCATTCTAACATTATGTTCCTGGAGAACACAGCCGTTTGGAAGGCAAGACAAAGACCACTCCATCTTGCTCCAGGATCTTTCGAGTGTATGAGGGAGTTGACGCGGGCGATCCACTTTTGTGTGTGAGCAGAGGGCTGGAAATCTTCCTTTGACAAGGACTCGAGCACGAAGGGAAGGTGTAGCACTGTGTATGCATCAGAAGCGAGCTGAAGCTGAAGCAAATCTCTCAGCTTGTGAGACGAGTCCATGGTCGAGGGGGTGTGGATAGAACGCACACTGCAGCCACTGCAATGCCTTGGGCAAAAAGTCTCGATCACGTGCGAGACGCGTCGCGATCGAAGACTCGAGGTGCGAGCGCGAGCACATCCGCTCCAGCTACCCAGCTGCACACGCGACTTACTGGGCTGAGTCGAATAGCTAAGCCCCACAGTTGACGGGCAAAAAAAGCATTATGCCATAAATGAGTGGATAGCAATGTACGTTAGGTCTAAAGCGTATTATATCAAGGTGACAGGGAGGATATCAACATGACATAGTCGCCTAGAGCTCCCATCCACACCCAGAAGCCCGCCCAACCACATCCGACGAAACCCTTCCAACAGCTTGGGCGGCTTTCAAAGTCGGTCTGCCACAACACACGAGCCAGTTGTGCGGCTGCGAGGCCGACACCACCGTAGAATAGCGCACTGTGCCCGTTCAGGTAGCCTGCATATGTGATGAGGGATATCGATGACGCAGACAATGCGCTCAGAATCGGACGGGTGCGCTCTCCAAAGAGCAGCGCGGTGGACTTGATACCCATATGGACATCGTCTTTTTTGTCCTGTACTTCACTCAGTACCCTGCACTCTAGTGGAAAGGATGTATCTCACCTGATGAGCATAGACGCTATCGTACACCAGCGTCCAGCAGACACCGCCGGCATATAGAGGGAGGCACACGCTCCAATCCACTGCACCGGCAACTGCAGACCAACCAAGGAGCGCTCCCCAGTTGAATGCAAGGCCTAGCGAACGCCAATGAAAACCCCCGATAATCAACAGACAGAGGGAATCGTTACCCAATACAGCTTGTGGCCAATAAGTGACTCGCTTCATGAATGGGTAAATAGTCACCAAGGATAGTGACGACGCGCCAAGTAGAATGCTACCATATATGAGGCATGGGTAGTCATATGCCATCGAGGACTGAACGTACCTATACCAATTCAGTTGTGTGAGCACTCCCAGGCCTGCTGTGAGTTGCAAGCCAAGGAACGCGAATGCCTGTTTTGGTGTAATTTCTCCAGCAGCAAGGGGGCGCGTCTTGGTCCTCTCTACGGTCCGGAGTAAGCCTCGCATTTCCCGCAAGAAAACGCGCTCTGACGTACCAACGCCCTTGTCTAGGTTGCGATCCCACATGTCGTTGATCGTACATCCAGCTCCGCGCATTATGAGTGCGCCTAGTCCAAACAGGCTGATGTACGTGAGAGGAGTAGTGAGGGGGGCCTCTAGAGCATATGATGCCATGGTAATAGACCATGCTGGCCGTAGCGAGACGAGTTACGCGGTGAGTAAGGGCGGGAGCACGCAGACATTCGCCTACCGACCACATGGATAGAATAGCAGCAACGTT
The DNA here is from genome assembly GCA_022376465.1 of Cubamyces lactineus. Classification (NCBI taxonomy): domain Eukaryota; kingdom Fungi; phylum Basidiomycota; class Agaricomycetes; order Polyporales; family Polyporaceae; genus Cubamyces; species Cubamyces lactineus. The sequence continues at coordinate 1,692,530 of JACDTU010000003.1, forward strand.
CCAATCGGCTTGTCAATGCGCGTCAAGTACAGATATGGCCGTACAGGCTTAGGCATATAGTCAACCCATGTTGTCGGAGGGACCGGCGTCGCGTCAGTAACAGTGCTGGATGTACGAATTGTGCCCTTGAGGACTTCTTGAGTGAGAGTCAGACGTCGTGACGCTTTCGGTGTTGCATGGTGCCGCAGAGAATGTAGTGTGCGAGAGGTCAGCGAGGTGACATTGAAACGAGGACCAAGGACTCGCGAAACGGGAGCAAGGTGTATCCGGCGACCCAGGAGGTTCATGGCAAAGTCTAGCGATACGGGCGTCTACCGTGCGTCTGCGATTCTGGACCGCATCTCACCAAGTATACGTTTTGGATCACCGTCAACCACTGCAGTAGGCCAGATACGTAGTGACCAACCTGTAAGCTCACACTGCCACTTACCTCGGCGTCGCTAGCAACACATGATCATACAGAGACACTTCAATTAGAAACTCCATAAATTCCGATACATCAGTTGCGACCAAAACACAGATATGCAGGGTAGAGGTATAGATGCGAGAGACAAATACATGCACGAGTCGTTCTTCACCACTGCCATTCCTTTCCGATCTTGAAGGACCACTCCCAATCTGCGAGCCCAAGGCTGCGCGTCAGTGTATGCCTTCAACATACACGACGAAAACGTTACTTACCCGCGAAGACCTCGCCATCGTCATCAACCACACGGCTACGAACCTGGTACGTTCCGGAACGAGCCAGCATGCCGGAAGGCGATTCCTCAGGGTCGAAGTTCTTGACATAAGCCTCTCCCTTCGGGTGCGGGCCGTATGAGCCAAGCATTTGCTCCATCTTGTCAACTGTTGCGTCACCAAGGTCAGTATCGTTTTATGTTGATCAATGTGATGCCCTATACCCTTAATTCCCGAACGCTTGACCACTTGGATGTACCGCACGCCCTGTCCGCAAGGTCATTCATTCGCCTCTTACTAGCTATGACAGGGGAGCACTCACCGAGATGATCCCATGGTTGACCTTGAAATTGATACGGACACTACATAACTCTTCAATACTTCGCACAAGACAAGTCGGATCTCGTCACGCACTTGAACTCGACGCCCTCCTTGATCGTGATCGGGTTCTTCTTCAGGCTAGCAATCTGGGCATGGTCCTGCAGGTTCATGACAAGGTGCTTGCCAGCAGGGAGAGTGGGAGAAGCGAGCTCCAGGCTCAAGATAGTGACCTAACCAGGACAGCTATAGAAATCCAGGTACGCGCATGAGTGGCCACTCGTACCTTTGGGCCACTGCCGCTAGTGGCGGCACCGGGGACAATGCCCAAGCTGGCCTTCCAGCGTGCCAAGCTCTCGTCTTCGGCATCGAGCTTCGCGTACTCATCGACGCTCTTCGCTGCACCGGGCTTGTAACCTTTCATACGGGGCGCATGAGCATGACTGCCAGGGTCAGGGTCTGGATTCCGAGATTACCGGGCGTGGTAGTGGGGACGAGGTCGTCTTCCTCGTGCTGTGGGTAAGAGCGTCGGCGACGGAGAAGCACGACAAGTACCGATCTATAGTACGAACCTGGGGAGCAGACATTCTGGTCTATGGAGGTGGTGGAAAGAAGGATTGTGCTTGTGTCCGGCGCTGTGGTTGCCCTCGCTATGGCTGTTCACTACTATCGATCGATTTCCCACGAGTGCTATACGGTCGTTGCCGGCATCATAACCGCCACTGTGAGCCTGTGACGCACTGGCAACTAGAACTACATGTTACATACCTCCATCAAGGCATTCCAGGTCCCAGTCGAAGTCAAAGTCGCGCAGAGTCCGCGAGGGACTCGGCCAACACATGCAACTTAGGCCGCGGTTATGCAGGCAATAATGACAAGAAGGTATACATATCGCTTCGCAGATAACAAACTACGGTAATCATGCATCATGCATGGGACCAAAGCGTACAACAAGTCTGATAATACTTTGCATGAGCTTCAAGGCTAGCGCCAACTGCTATAAGTGCACTACGAAAACATAAATAACTCCCGGATATCCACGAGAGACACCAATATAATGTGCTGCATAACAGGGACGTATGATCGTAGACGTGTGGCAAGAAGTGTATGACGACGATAAACTCGACGCGGAGCAGGCGGGAGAACGGTATTAAACATGGTTCATGCCACTTCCACTGTTTGCTGGAGGGGAATCGGCGGATGCATGCCGTCTACACAATACTTAGTCAAGAGCGCGTCTCTGAGGGGAAGTCGATTGACTTGCCTCCTTTGAACCAACACTTCCCCTTGCTCAGATGGAAGCATCGGGCACCGCTCGGACAGACATGGCCCTACGTTTGACCCTTGTTCAGGTGAAGGCGGAGACGGAGCGATGAAACACGACTAACCCAGCAGCACCTATCGCCATGTGGGCACGGGAGACCTATCACATGGAACATGTTGAGTGAATGTGGGATGGACAGTTCGCGATAGATTCTCACCGTTCTTGAGATAGTTACACGGCGCCTTCTTTGCGTTCCTAGCGAGGACCTCTAGCTGCTCCGAGGAGAGATACCAGTCGTGCGAGTACTTGCAGTTCGGCTGTAACAGGCATTCCATCGGCGTGGTGCTCTTCATCACGGCATCCAGCAGGCAAACATCACTCACCCCTTTAGAGCATGTCATGAGATAGTGCTCATTACAAGGCGGAGGATTCTCTGTGTATAAACGATGAGCGGCATACCCATGCAGGTAGATCGCCGTTACTCACGCTTGTGCAGCGGCTGTCAGAAGCACCGTCAATTTGGCCCGTGACGGCAATCTGTGAACGTCACCCACCTTGGTCGGATCAATGGGCTTGAGGTACTCCGACGACCCGTTCGGCGGCGGCGTGGCATACATGGATCCTTGCGACTCCGACTGCGGACTAATGAGCCCGCCGTTCGTCACGACGCCCGAAGTCGCCTCGGAGATTCCCAACAGGGGCCCCGGCCGACGGCCTAGCCAGGGGCTGACCTTCTCCGCCATGAAGAGGCCATCGAAGCGGGTGGTTCGAGCCGACATCCGACGCATGGCCGGGAATGAGTCGCTGGGTGGCTCCATCAGGACTAGCTTTTGGACGAGATCCTCCTTGTCAAGGCCGTCATACATCGCCAGATAGGCCTCGTCGAAACCTTGAGGCAGTGACTCAATGAAATGCACGACAGACCGGCAGATTTAAGACTCACCTCCGAAGAAGAGCCGCAATGTTTGAGGAAAGCGGATATACGTCTTGATATATTCTACGGTGCGGATAGCCCGACATATGTCATCGAACGACCACGGCGCAGCGTTGGGCGACTGTGCATACCTTTAACTTTCACTTCGGTGCATTCTCGCCCTGGACCTGCGTCGACAACCAAAAAGCGGGGCGAAGCTTGGCTAAAGCCCAGGAGAAAAGCTTCGAACTGCTCCGGTGCGGGAGCACCGTCGTCGCGAAGGGAGTTGAGGAGCGCCCTCTTGTTCAAGAAAATAGTGACCCAGAAAGAGAGCCGCTCGAAACCGGTGAGGTCCTGCACGAGCAGTTCCTGAGCGATCGCTTTCGTGAAGTCTTGTGCGGCTTGGCGGCCCCCTTGGTAGCCACGTTCAATGAAGGATGGATCGAACAAGAGCCGGTCGCCATCAATGACGCAGAGCACAAGCGGGTCCTGTGCCCCACGTTCTGTGAATACGACCCGAAGCCTCTTGAGATACGGGAGAGCGTACCTGCGATACGTTGAAGGATGAGGTTTGTCTACTAAGGGAGGGAAGTTGCGCGTTATGCGACGGTTTATCGAGGTCGGTAGTGGCATTATACACTAGCTTCAAGGCGGCTAGTTCGCCTTCCAGCTCAGCGACGCGCGCCTCGAGCTCAGAGTGCCTATACAGGGTGGCGCCAGTGAGTTCTGCGGACAAATGCTCAGTTCCATAGTGACAGTTCAGCATCGTGGGCGCATCGCGTACCGCGGAGATGGTCAAGAGCGTTGTCCCTGATTTACAAATCAGCCAAGTCATTCTGGAGGTCGGTAGGCAGAAGCAGGGCGACGCACCATAGCTGCTTAGTGGCGACGGACATAGTGTGTGAGACTTAGATGGTAAGTAGTAATGAAGGCAGAGGTTAAGGAGAGAGCGAGAGTACGAAAAAGAGGGGAGGAACACGGCGAACAGACCGAAGTACTTATAACTGCCGAAGCATCATGCCTCCTGCTGCCACTCGCGCTGCGGGAATGAGCAGGTAGATGGCCAGAATTGCTTCTTTTCCGAAACCTCCTACAGGGAAGACCGATATATTTGGGCGATAACCTAGTCAGCTTCTCGACTCCCACGCGCAGAGCCTTGAATCTGTTGCAGATGATGAGGGCGTCCGCGCAGGACACGCGGTGGCTGACATGCGGTTGACGCTCCGGGCGGTTCTTCGTCCACCTTGCACCAGGCCGAGGGCAGCATGCGAGGGGCCGGGTGGGAGCTCTTTACGTCTGAGATCTCGTATCAGTCGTAGGAGGCGGGCACATGCATGAGGGCGGCATCGCTCACACTCGTGCTGGCACTGACAGGCAAATCGAACACAAGGAACAAGAGTTGCCTAATTGAGCGGCCTACCCATAATCCGAGGCGAGCCGATGGACCGGCTGCAAAGCTTATGGTCGAGAAGGCACGAAGGGCGCCCTGAGGCGGAGATGCGGCGCTGAGCGTGCTGGGTGCGTGGTGGATCGTTGTGGTATGTCCCGCGGTTTCCCACTTCGACTTGCACAGGACCGCATACAAACGGCACGAGTCACTGGTCCTACCTCCCGAACTATAGCTGCACGGCCCGCGTCAACATCGCTTTACCACCAGGAGGATCGTGCCGGTCCTGCGGTCCATCTTAGGAGAATCAGCGGCGAGCAGGTCTCGACGGCTGCCTCGAGAATGACTCGAGGCGGATGTCTTTGCCGCGGCACGTACTTGGAAGGTAAGGATGGTCCGATGGGCAGGGGAATCTACCCGCCAGGGACACGTAATCGAGAACAGCTTCCCGAGTTCTAGTATCATCTGTTTGGGTTCTTGGTCGAGCGCCAACGCCACAATTGACGGAGATGAAGGATGCTGCGGTACTCGTTGCCCATTGGTCGAGTCGCGGCTGAGCGGTCAGCGTTTACAAACACTTCAAGGCTAGGAGAGAATGCGTCTCTTCTGTTCGACTTACCAAACCCGGACAGGAGCATTGCTATGACACCACAATTTGAGCGGTGGACCACCAGTGGCGGATGAGCATCATCCATTATGTCCACGCATCATATCTCCGACGTTGTATCACGACGGCCTTGCCCTGACTCCGAGCCTTCACGTGAATGGTGTAGAGGTATCGAGCTCACATCTGGCTCCCCCGTGCCTGCAATGGTGCCTCTGAGCAAACGAGCGCGGGTACCTCCACCTAGCATATGGCGGATACGCACTAGATTCAAGATGGTGTATGTGAATAGGGATAGTGACACAATAAACGTCTGCCCATACGTCCAGGACTGATGCAACCTTGGCTACCCTCAGATGCCAAGGCACCGATATGCATGCGCTAGATCCGATAGATGTATGGGGATCTGTGGGAACTTGTCAGCGAGCGCAACTGCAGTGCTGTGAAGGCTCTCTGGGCTCACCACGAATGTATCGACCGAGGCGGTGCTTCTGTACTTACTGGCCCCCAACAGCAGGCGATATGCATTTGAAAGCTATGCTGACTTGCGCCCTGATGTCGAGGGGTGCAGTGTTCTGTTCAAATATCAGACTGTGCCAGAGTAGTAACCAACATGAAGGGATGTCCCGGGTATGGCCCTGAAATACTCGCGTATGACAGATACTACGGCGGTGGTGATGCAAAGCTCGCCAGCGACGCGGAATAAGCAGCCAGTATCAAATGACACAAACAACGAGTTGAGACGATATTCGTTCATCAGGCACAGTACGCACGCCCAGAAGGACTTGCCGGTAAGCAGTGAGCGATGCTGATGGTGTCGACGCAAACTGCGTTCGTCATGCCTCGTGAGCCAATTCGAGTGACCTCATCCGCATTTGGGGTAGGCGTCGAATTAGACGCCCGAAATATGCGGGCTTTGTGGCGCTCGCTTTTCACTCGAAAGCGCCGTGGGTGGTGCGCGTGAACGCAACTTCCGCGGCTCCGGGATGTTGACTGTGCACAACTCGCAGCAAATCCCAATCCGAAGCTCACGAGTGCGGTCACTTGAGCTCCTCGTGCAACGCCTTACCACGGACTGTCACCCTTATCATGCGCAAGCATGCTGGGACTAAACAGGTGAGCATGCACTGTCCGCGTCGCCAAGCCACCTTGAGCTGATGGGACAACTTGTAGCATGAGTCCTGGCGGCTTGTGGTTGTTTCGGAATGGATAACCCGCCCGTCCGACCTTCGTATGTTGGAGCCGTTTGTCACTTTTGTTGGTGCCGGAGGGCGCACTGCCGAAACCCTACGGTGCCGCCTCGCGCCGCTCGCTCGACAATTTCTGGTCCCCCGACGACGCGCACGCACGGATTTACGGAATCACTCTATTACGACCCCTGATCTATGATAGCAACGTCACCTCAGCCACACGAAGTACGCTCGCACGAATATGCTGAATAGCCAGCGTTGAACGCATTCCTCCCGCTCTCCTTCGAGGCGGCCCGCCACGATACCGCGTACCTCGCGACAGCCACTTGAATGACATGGAGCGCAGCTCTGCTTCCTCCCGCGCGAACCATTCTTCAGAAGCGAGCATACAGTGGCCGTAAAGCGGCTGCGTGCTGCCGCTCACGCTGGCTGCCTGTCCCCCGAAATGGCGCTGGTGGAGTGCTCACGCGTTGCGAAAGAGAACCCCGGTTCTGTTCTCGTGATCGCACAAGGGACGCCGACTACCGTGCTCCTCGCACAAAGAATTTTGGGTGCCGAGCGTGGACTTCCGTGGACTTCGTGGACCTTTATAAGGGCGGGGGTTACTCACGATGAAGGTACCACTCGACCGAGTGTCCCCTTCCCTCGACCATCCACTATCATGTCCCGCACGGCTTACTCGCCACGCGTTTCCGACGACGGCGTTTCGACCGCTTCTCGGAGATCGAAGACGCAGGCGGATGTCGTGGTCAATTCGACCGACTTCGATGCTAAGGTCGTTGCCTCTGCACCCCGCCTGAGCGGGCCTGCCCTCACAGCAGCCATCGCGTTCGTAGCAGGGACTGGATTCACCTTGTTCGGGTATGTGGTTGATTCATAACCTTACCGAAGTCTTCGTTCACACGCCTACGCTATCAAGGTATGATCAAGGTGTCATGTCCGCATTGCTCACGGCAAAGCAGTTCGAGAACGTATTCCCTCAAGTCGTCGTCCCTAAGGATGGCTCCGGGAACCACGCCACCCTTCAGAGTTTCGTAGTCGCTATCTATGTGAGTAGCCAGTGTCACGGATGTTCGGTCCGGCCTCCCTGACTTGTCCGGCTGTACAGGAAATTGGCTGTCTCATCGGCGCGCTCTCAAATCTCTGGGTCGGCGATTGGCTTGGTCGGCGGAAGACGATCGTTGTCGGCGGCATCATCATGGTAATCGGCGCTATCCTCCAGACGGCATCTTACAGCTACGCACAACTGGTCGTCGCTCGGATTATTACGGGCCTAGGAAACGGTTTGAACGTGAGTGAAGTGCCTATCTGTGATCAGACGTGTCTGTGCTGAAGCGAGGACTGTGCGACGCAGACATCAACAGTGCCCTCGTACCATGCGGAGTGTTCTCCGGCCGCGCGAAGAGGTAGTCTCATCATGATTGAGGGTAGCTTGATCACTTTCGGCATCATGATATCGTAAGTCCCACCACACGCGTCTGCACTGGTGTGAAGTGTGATTGACGCATATTCTGCAGATATGTTAGTGGCAATGCTTGTTTCGTACGAGGCGTGTTACTGACCTGAATCATCGCCACAGTGGATAGATTTCGCCTTGTGAGTCGCGAGCTGTCGACACATGTAAAATTCTCTCCTTACCACGCACCCGCATAGCTTCTGGATCTCTGGATCATCAGCACAATGGCGTGTACCCATCGCACTACAGATCGTACTCGCTCTTATCATGATCGTGGGCATTTCATTCGTACGTCCTACACGATGACACCATCCTATTTCCTGTCCTGACTCTCCGACTACGCCGCAGCTGCCAGAGTCACCTCGATGGCTTGCAAAGCACGGGCGCGACGCTGAGGCACTCGCCGTCATCTCTGCCCTTGATGGAAAGCCGCACACGGACGCGGCCGTACAGCAGACGTATCACGGTATTCGCGAGGCGATTGCGGCAGAGTCGCACTACGGGAATGACTCTTCACCGCTGCGCGAGGTCTTCACCAATGGCCGGTCCCAGAATTTCCGGCGTGCGTTCTTAGGTGTCGTCGTACAATGCTTCCAGCAAATCACCGGTATCAACCTTATCACCTACTACGCGGTACGTCCATCGTGCATGACTATCTCACCGCCTGCGGGAACGCTAATGGGATTGTGGTGCGCCATCTAGACGTTGCTGTTCGAGCGGCTCGGCATCGACGACGTGAAGGCACGCATCATCGCTGCGGCGAACGGCACTGAATACTTCCTGGCTTCACTCATTGCGATTGCGCTCATCGACCGCATCGGCCGGCGGCCGCTTATGCTGTTCGGTGCGGTCGGCCAAACCATCACCATGGTCCTCCTTGCCGTGCTTGGCAGCGTCGACACCTCAGGCACACAACTTGCGTCCGCTGTGCTGCTGTTTGTATTTAACTCGTTCTTCGCTGTCGGTTGGTTGGGCATGACATGGCTATACGTAAGTGAACAATATGCCTATCTCGGTGTTAGGCACGCATGTTGACGCGTTTGCTAGCCCGCTGAGATTGTCGGTCTCCGGATCCGTGCACCTGCCAACGCGTTCAGCACCGCGTCCAACTGGACATTTAACTTCATGGTGGTAATGGTCACTGGTCCGTCGTTCAACAGCATCAGCTGGAGGACTTACATCGGTATGTCTACCAGCCCCCTTCTTCCTCGTGATAGGACGACTGCTCATGCGCCCGCCTAGTTTTCGCGTCGTTGAACGCGTTCATTATACCCATCGTATACTTCTTCTTCCCTGAGACCGCCGGCCGCTCTCTAGAAGGTTTGTATCGCCCACTCATCGCTCCCTAGAGTTGTCGCTGATTTTGGCTCTTAGATATGGACGTAGTCTTTGCCCTCGCGTACAACGAGGGTGTATCACCCGTAAAAGTATCCCTGCGAAAGGACGTACCTCCTGCAGGTTCACCCGAGGCAGACGAGATCCTCGGTATCAGCGGTCGCGATGGGTCTGTAAGAGAGGACGCGTCGCGGTCGGAGAAAGCGCCATAATGGCCTCTTGTGACGAGTGCTGGATGATTTGTGGCGGTATAGACCTGGAGTCCCGCATGTAAAAGTAGAACTTAAGATGTACTACCTCACGCTCTGACGAAGATTTCGCATCCTCATACAGTACTTTTAACGCGTGTGCTTCACATTGCAACAGCCTGAGGCTTGGCTTGGGCGCGCCACAGACGCGTTGTCGGCACTTGAAAGGAAGGCGCGTGGGAAAACGAACGCGACGCGCGTATACGGGCGTCTGTCGCGTAGATAACCGATATCAGCGGACGCCCGTGTTCAACTCGAGCGCGTTCCTGCTTCATTCCTCTCTCCATCCTCACGCACTCTGGCCCACCATGTCAGACCTCTATTCCGCTCTCCGCGTCTCCCCCCGGAAGAAGCGCACTCTACCTGGGTCTGACGACGAGGATACACTCACTCCGAAGCGTCTGAGGCGTAACAGCACTGTGTCAGTACCAGCTCACAGCTGTCTTGCTGTGCGATGTTCACTTACGTTCAGCCACTACAGCCCTCCCACACCCTCGACAGTCACTCGTCGCAAAACAAACAAGGACATCGATCCTAGCAGCCTACCTGACCACATTGCTCGTCTCCATAACATCCAGACCGCTCTCCAGCATGCTCTGTCGCACGCACTCGCGACGTGCGCCGTAGCACCTTCCGAAGATACTGGTGTCGTTCGGAACGTCCTCAATCATATGTCCCTCGGCGCATACAGCGGCCTCACGACAAAGATTGACGTCGATGACCTGAAGAGGTTGTGCTGGCTATGGGAGTGGGATGGCAAGGCCGTTCCGTCCCCGGCGCGAGCTAGTAACAAGAAGGGCAAGAAGAAGGCTCGCGATGTAGAGGAAGAGGACGAGGAAGACAACCCTTTCCTCGACGATGCCAAACCTGCTCCATCGCCGCCGTCCAAGGACTGGCAGCGGGGTGCCATGGGCTTCGTCATCAGCCAGACTACTCACCATGCCAAGTCAGCGGGGGCAAGGATCCCTGCGTACGGCATCGGAATCGAGGTCGAGATGGATATCGACAAGGATATGAAGGGTGGCATGGCCGCAGTAGCTCGCTGGACGACCGGTAGCGAGGCAAGACGGAAGGAGGTCCTCCACAAGCTGCACCAGTGGGCTAAGGTATGTGTTACTGGTTGACAACTTCGACATCATACTCACCTCTTCCTCAGCTTCATGCGGACGATAAAGTTGTACCCCAGCTACCCATGGCCGACCTACCTCCTCTTCCCTCGTCAGCTGCCAAGCCTTCTAACTTGACGCGCCTGCTTGCGTCTTCTTCACCCAAGTCTCCTGCTGCTGCTTCTATCCTCGCTGCGCCCGAGTGCCCCGGATCTCCTTCGAGATCCTCCAAAGCCGAGCTTCTTCGGTCTCCTACCAAGAAAGTCCGCGAGTTTGCCGTACCGTTCCCAGTCACACCTTCCGCCAACCGGATTGGCACACCTACTACCAACCGTATCCTGAAGACGCCATCGACCAACCGCATCCTTGGCACCCCGTCTTCAAGCCGTACTCAGGGCACGCCGGCTACGAGCCGCGTGCTCGGAACGCCGTCTGCGAATCGTTTGCTCTTCCCCCAGACGCCTTCCTCTAGGCACTCCCGCAGCGACGCGGACCTCCGCACTCCTACGAGCGCACGCACCCCTTCTCTTGCTGGGAGCGAGACTCCCACTTCCTCCGATACCTCTGTGCCATCAACCCCCGTGCATCAGCGCGGTCCGGATGCCACGACCGTGCCTCAGACTCCGACGAGCTCACGCAGGCAGGCGCTGTACGACCGCATCCGCGCGCGGTCCGTCCAAAATACCCCTACGAAGGCCAACCCGACCGGCGCGCCGATGTCCAAGGACTTGTTGCTAAAGCTCAGTCAGGAAGAGATGCGCAGGCGCTGCCTGCTCGGTCGCCTCGGCGGCGTCGCAGAAAGCGTGTGGATGCTCTTCTCCAAGGGCGCAGGTGGGGCAGCCGGTAGCGCGCCCACCGTGCGCAAGCGCCGCGCCATGCCTGCCTCCGAGGTCGCGGCGGCGATCATCAAGTCTTCGCCCGTCCCCATCTCCACCGCGGAGGCCCACGAGTCGATCAACATGCTCACCTCGCTCTGCCCCTTCTTCCTCCGCCGGATGGACGTCTCCGACGAGGAGTGGCTCGAGATGCCTGCCCAGACGGGCGGCGACGCGGACGCAGGCACCGGCGCGGTCGAACCTGGGGCTGTCCCGAGCAGCCCTGGGAAGTTGAAGCTGGCGGCGAAGGACGAGAGCGCGACGGAGGTGCTCACGCGCAGTCCCAGGCGGGTGCGACGTGAAGGCGGGGGGCTGCGGGAGGTGCGGGAGCGGATCCGCAAGGAGCTGGAGCAGCTCGATTGAGCGCTCGTTCCGAATGCTTCATTTTTTCTTCCCTTTGCTTTATTTCTTTGTGGACTGTCATGAACAATGCTCGCTATAGCTAGTGCGCCGGATACGACTCCTTTGACGACGACGACGACGACGATTGAATTATGTATATATAATCTCTAGCTGTGCACCCATCTAGTCTTGTAGGATTTCGGCAGAATCACAATCGTTACTTTGTACCCCGTATGCACACGAAACATGGCCGAGAAAATCCCTCAACACCGAAGTCAGTAAGTAGTACAAGCACAAGGATCCGTTGATTTCATGAAGCCGGCGCAAACTTCTCCCTCGCCTCCTTCTCAAACGCCACGCAATCCACGACCACCCCGTCACGTCTGCTCTTCTCAGCGGCGAAGACGGTGAGGTGGCTCCTGAGCACCTCTGTGACGTCCGTGCCGAGTACTTCCTGCTTGCCCGTGCGCACCGCCTCGACGAACGCGCTGATAAGGCCCAGGTCGCCACCGCCGTGGCCGCCGCCCTCGTTCTTGGGGACATGCTGCGTGCTCTTGCCCGTCCGGTAGTCCGTCACGGTGAACGTGTCCATGTCGCCGACGATCTCGCCGTACGCAAAGTGCAGGCGCGTCTGCCGCTCGCAGATGAGCTTCGTGTGCGCGACCATCGTGAACGACACCGTCGCCCCGTTCGAAAACTCTAGGTTCACGACCTGCCCGTGCGATGCGCATCGAGCGGGAGGAGAAGAAGAGGAAGCCTTCTGTGAGCTGCGAGGGCGTGAAGAGCAGGCGTCCTGCGCGAGAAGCACCGCACCTGGTTGTCACAGACGTCGTTATCGCACTCGTAGACGCACCGTCCGTAGGGCCCGGTCTTGAGTGCCTCAGTGACGTTCTCGATGTCTGGGAGGCCGTCCACGAGGACGTTGGCCGGCCAGCCGGTCTGGCCTTGCGTCACAGGGTCGAGGTAGACTGGATGCAATGCGCGGCGCGACGTTAGGTTTAATAATGTACAGGAGGGAATGGGGGCCGGTCCGCATACCCTTCTTCGCGCTGTAGGGACAGTCGCGTTCGTATACGCAGTCGAGGCAGCGTTTGGCCTCCCCTGCCTCGACGGGCTTGCTTGCCTTGCGGAAGTGCTGCAGCGAGCCGAACGAGGACACTCGGGTCGGACCTCCGGGGTATAAGTAATGACATATGATGTCGATGTCACTAGCCATTCAGGTATGAGCGTCGCGAGATCGGTGCAGGAAAGACAGGAGATGCGTACTGGCAGCTCTTGGTCATCAGCGAGAAGGAACTCTCGGATTCGCGGGCCCAGTTCCCTCGGACATAAGAGTGCGCGAAGTGCCAATGTCCGACCGGCTCTATGTGCACCACATTGATGAGCGAGCCCAGTTTCCCAGAACGGATGACCTCCGTCATAGCCTTGTTGTATGGCGAATAGCGCAGGACTGATCGAGCGAGGCACATTAGCACCATGCGGCGGGGCTGCGTGCGACGCATGCCTGGAGACCTACCGTGGCCCATTCCGAAGATGATACCCGCTTTCTTGACCGCGGCTTCCATTTGGACGCACGCTTCGACCGTAGTAGCCATGGGCTTCTCGCACAATATGTGGTAGCCCTGCGCAGCGAACGCGAGGGCGACTTCCATATGCAGTTGGTCTTGGACGGCGATGACCACAGCATCCGCCAGGCGTTTGCCAATGGTCTGGAGCGTGTCCGCGGACGCCTTGAGGAGATCCTCGTAGGTTTCGAACACGAGGGTCTTGTCTATGGAATACGTCTCTGACATGATCTTACGGGTCTTGGGGCGTGGCTCGGCGATGGCCACCACCTTGCACAGTGTTGGTTCCTGCAGTGCGTACGCAGCATAACCCTATTGTCGCAATATCTGAGCGGCCGTTCGAAGCAAGCTATGGGAGGCAGGACGCACCCGACCGCGTTGGCCGCAGCCAACGATAGCGAGGGTGACGGGCTCGGTAGCAAACCTGGCGAAGTCGTGGGGCATGGCGTTGGAATTGGGAGGAGATCCGGGGAGCCTCAATGAGCGGCGCCATGCGCTTTTAGCAGCTTTCGTGAGAGGCATTGCGGACCGCGGACGGACTATCGGATACGAAACCGCGCTGGAGTGTTAGCTTCGTGCCCCAGATGCGAGGGGCAGGCACTCGTGGCCGCAGTGGCTGGCCTGTGGCAGCTGACGCACGCAGCGCGAAGGGGACTTGGAGGAGAGTTGGCCGTGTGGGTATCAGGACGGAGAGGCGGGAAGGGAGTGCCTGATCGCCTGCGTCGTCCAACAGCGCGAGGGCGATTGGATATCATTGTCAAGTGACGGTCCAGGTTTGGCTTTGCGTGCCGGGGAGCACATGCATCTCCCAGTTATCACCATTGCTGTGGCGGCTCGCCGGGGATTATATACCACAGACTCAGACTCACGGTGAACCTTTCAGAGGATCCAGCCAGAGATAGGCTCTGGGCGCAATACGAAGCGTTGATTGCAGCCTGCAACGCGAACGCGTCTGTTGCGGTTGAGTCGCGCGAGTGGGTGATCGCGGTGAGGACGAAAGGAGCAAGAGGCGGCGGCGGTGGCGCGGCGCGCATGCCTCGTCTCATACCACGACTCCTTCGCGCTCTCGACCATGCTCGCAGCCGCGTTCCCCGTTCCACTCGCAGGCCCTCTCCTCCACTTCTGAGGCCGCCCAACCCACGCACCTTCACGCGTCCGGAAGATGTCGACATATCTCCTCGTGGTCGCACAAAGTCTATATTGCTAGACCGCGACGCCCTTCGTCTCATATACAGGCACTCGCGGTACCAGCGATCCAAGAGTGTCGCTCCCCAGGTTCACGTTTCCAAGGCAAGATGGAAAGCGAAACAAATGAGAGGTCGTGCACCCTTGGGCGTCCTTCCTAGGGAGATGACAGAAGAGGAGAGGTCGTTCTACGCGAATCCGTATCGTAAGTACACCCTGTAGCCTGTGCGCGGAAATGCGTGTGCCGAGATTCTCCAGTACGTATGCTAGGCAGTCCGCTGCGACAATGCTTCCACACGGGATGGCTGTTGCCACGAGGTCAGTTCTGCTAGCACACCCATGCATCTAATAACGACCTGACGTACAGGCAGACATGTTGATTCGGATGACACCCATGATTCACTCTGACCCGACTTCCACGAGACCAAAATGTGCTTTTCTGCCTAGCGGACTGGAACATCCTGCATATACACGTTTCGAAGGTGGACGCAGCAGCTACCTGCTCTGCTACAAACCGGTACTCGACCTCGTTAGAGAAACAGGTAAGCCCTCAAGGGTAAATCTCGCGCTATGATGAATGCCATGTCCTCATCTTTCTCTAGGGACATACAAGCGTTTCAGCCCAGGGAACACGCAGCTTATAACTATGCACCCCTTGGTCACGCAGCAAATAGGCCACCTCCTTCGCGTACGGGTCTTGCAAGAACTGCAGCTCCTCGCGAGGCTCCTCCTTCGGAGACGACGATCGGCGAAGCCGGACGAGCCACCTCTGCTCAGACGGCTCTCGCGTGCGGAATGGAACGAAATCAAGGCGACGGGCGTGATACCCCACAAGGGCGCTGTAGCGGTCCTCGTAGTCCCTCCCCCGAACAGGGACCCGGTGACCAAATCGCGGCCGACACCATCCGCGAGCCCGAGCCCGACTCCTGACGCATTGGCATCGAAAGAGCTTCCAAGTACCCTGCCTCTATCTGTACTGCATCCCACCGCTGAGGAGGAGCGACCGCCGAGCGAGGGCGAGCTTCCGGACGCCGTCCCTCCCTCGCGCGTGCCGCTGTACAACGGTGCAACCCTCTTTCCCTCGCCGACCCAAAGAGCTGCCTTGCACGCTGCACTCGGTCAGGTCCTAAGAGCGGAGGCCACGATACGGCTTATGACGCGATCTCGGCCGGTCCTATCCCCGCAAGAATCGGCGGAAGGGGGACCCGTACGAGCGAAGGGCGATCAGAAGGCTAGCCATGCTATCCTTGTCTGCTCGGATGAGAAAACGCTGCTCAGAGGTGATACGGCGCCCCTCGCCGTCGCGTTGTGGAGGATCCGGATGTGGGAAGGAGGTCTGGATGACAGCGTGCTGGCTGAATGGATGGCGGGGCTTCCTCTCACAGCGTAGAACATTCATCTAGCGTACCACTTAGCCTAATATCCCTCTATCGCTAATCACACCTCAAGGGACCTGGGATGCACGTCCTAGCATTACAGTACCAAAACCGCTCAAGAGTAAACGTCCAATCATACATTCCACAGACGCATGCTCTATGCATCTACAGCCATGGCCACAGCCGCCGCGAGTTCCGCCTCCTTTGAATCGGTGCCGAGCACCTCCTTCCCTTGCCAGAATTTGGGAAGCTGGTCGCCGGGGACGAACAACCGCTCGACCTTGTCCTCCGTGATTACACACATGCGGATAACACCACCCGATGAGCCGTCTCGCGACATCGCCAGCGCCAGAGCTTCGTGCGCAAGCGGACGTCAGGATAGAACGAAATATTGTGAAGGAACATGACGTACTGTTCTTGACGAACTCGACCGTCTCATCGCGATTCCAGCCCTCCTTGTACGTTGCGTCGCAATAACCGTAGACATAGGTCGAACCCGACCCGCCGATCGCCCAAGGCTGCCGGAAGAGACCACCGCCCAGAGGGATGTTGTACACGCTCGGACCAGTCTCCTTGTCCCAGCCCGCGACGATGATACCTGCAGAGAGGGCATCCTTGTTGTCGTAGCAAAGCTTCTGGAACATGGTCGCGGCCGTGTGTACGGATGGTGGTGCGCCGCTCGTTTGTCTGTCCATTGAGGGCCTTATGAGCATGGTCTGGGTAAATAGAGGATATGCGAAATGCACGCACGTGTGGAGTTGAAGGTAGTAGTGTACAATGTCCGCGATGGCTTGAGTGTCTGCGGCGGATCCTGACCGGCAGCAGTAAATGCGGTCATGGACATGGGTCAACTTGTCCGTAACACGATTCGCCTAGACAGCCTATGAGCCTATACAGTCGCGCATTCGTGGTTACATAGACACGTACGATGTAGCTGCCGGTGGTTGTCCGACTGTCTGCGCCTACAACGACGCCGTCCTTAAACTGAACCGCCATGATCGAGGTCTATCCCGTATAGATCAATACCAGGCCCGATTGCAAGGCGAACTTTCAGACGTACACCGAGGTTGACCTCGCCAGACTTCAGGCGTGCAATGTCAATCCTATCCATGTCGTGAGCGGCGGTAGCAGTTGAGTTGTGGGCGAGAGATGGGGGGACGGAGATGGGGGAAAGACGAGAGAAGGATGTACGGACGAGACGGTGGCTGAAAGAGGTGACGCGTCGACGCGCGTCGTGGGCGCCTCACTGCACATCTCCGCTTCCCCTGCACCTCCCACCTTGTACCACTACTTCCCTCCCTACCTCACTATCTAGGACTTCAAAGGAGTCTCGAAATGGCGCCCCCTCAACTTGTGCAGCTGTACAGAGAGCTACAGCAGACATTCACCTCAGGAAACCTCCAACAAACGGGTGTCCTCCTCACCAGGCTGAAGGTATGCTTCAGCTTATACACTACTAGGTCGAAATATACTGAATGTGTTCCTTGCGTGCTAGATTGCCCTGACTGAGGCAGGGCTCCTCGTCCCCCTCGGACATGCCGACCCCCAAGACCTAGTCATCGCTCGTATGTACTCAGCCCATTCGCGGTGCATGAGCAGTGTATTTATGTGCATATCCGTACATGCAGGTGATATCCTCGAAGTCGGCGCGTTCTGGAGCATACGAACGAAGGACATCCCCTCGTTCGACCGCTACTTCTCTCAGCTCCAAACATTCTACAACGACTTCAGGTAGGCAACCTGCTCATATATTGCCAAGCACCCTACTGACTCTGCGTTCAGCTCCGTCCTCCCTCCCTCTCCCCGCGAATACCCTCTGCGGGGCCTGAACCTCATCCGCCTCCTCACCCAGAACCGCATCGCAGACTTCCACACCACCCTCGAATCCCTCCCTCTCCGCGCAGACGCTCTTACCGGAAACCCTTACATCGCGCATCCCATCAACCTCGAGCAGTGGCTCATGGAAGGGAGCTACAGCAAGGTGTGGAACGCACGAGAAGAGGCGCCTGCGGAGGAGTACAAGTTCTTCGTGGATAGTCTCATGGGTACCATCAGGTAAAAGCGAATCGGGGGACTGCCATATATGCGCGCGGATTGCTGATGCGAAACCACAGAAATGAGATCGCGAGCTGCGAAGAGACCGCGTACGACAGTCTACCACTGAAGGACGCGGCGACACTCTTGTTCTTCAAGAATCAGTCAGAACTACTTACCTTCGCGCAGCAGGTATGTTGGGATGCGAAATGCTCAAAACACAAGCTGATCACATTACCGACGCGCAGCGAGGATGGCAAGTAGATCTGACTGCCGGAAAGATCACCTTTGCGAAGAAGACCGAGGAGAAGGTGGAGATTCCAAAGGAGAAGCTCATTCTAGCGAACCTGCAGTACGCGCGTGAACTGGAGCAGATCGTGTAGTTTAGTACCCTCGGACAAGTTGCTTTCATCGCATGTATTCTTCCGACATGTTGTCAGTGGTTCCATCCGGCCTTTGAGGGCATTCGCTTCTGGCGACTCAGATGTGGTAGCAGTCGTCAACAAGTCGTCGATGAGTCCATGGTACATTACAATGCAAGGTATGACACGATCACTCGAAATTCTCCAACGCTTCCTTCGCCTTCCGTGCAGCCTCCTCAAAGAGATCTTTCGGTACTGGTAGGTGCACGCCGTTTGTCTCATCGCCGATCCATGACATCTCCAGCTCGAAGTCTTTCTCCTTTGCATCATCGTGCACGAGGTAGATGCTGTACGACAGTCAATCTTTACGTCGCGCTATATCTGTAGGTGGCACTCACATGCGTGCAGCTTCCATGACCGCCTCCTTCATGGAAAGCTCGTCGAATTTGAGCTTCTCTAGCTCGGTCTTTGCAAGCTGGCGGCCCTTGCCCACCGCTGCGCCACGGTAGCCCTACAACACGGTCAGCATATAGATGCGGAAGGATGCTGATGTCCGCGAACGTACGTATGACACTCCACTAGGCTCGACAACAAACAGCGCAGGGCCGGTCTTGTCCACAGCACCAAGGATGGTACTGCAACCGAATGGCCGCACGGACGAGTAGAGCGTGTATGCTTGAACGTACAACCCTACTCTGTCTACGACGTACTAGAGGCACAATGAGCAGACGCGAGATCAGTCAACCCAGGATTCACGAACCTGGAGCGTAGGAGGGGACCGGTAGTTCTCGCGGAAACTAGAAGCCTCATCTCGCGCGCGGTTCGCGAGATGCCGTCCGTCTGCGAGGTACCCTGCTGATGCCTGCAAGAGATATATTCCAGCTTCTGGATTGCACCGTTAGGATGTGCTGTTGCGCTCACAATTCCGATGTGCTTGTCTATAGTGTATATCCTTCGGTTGGCTTCAGGAATCAGGAGTTTAGAGTGAACGAGTTTCTCGACCGCCAGTACAACGCCATTCTTCACGCGAAGGCCGATCGCGGTACTAGATACACATTATGTTAAAATAGCTATAACGAGGTAGCAATACGTGCGCGCTCACCCCGAGTTCTCGACGGCCTTGTTCGCATATTCCACCTATATCGAATGTTAGACCTATCCGAGTGCAAGTACTAACGCGTTCCGAGATCGCACCTGGAATATACGACCATCCGGCGAGTAAGTGCTTGCCGACAAGTCATAGCCCGTTCCAATAGATGTCATGTTTAGCGCAGAACGATGGCGAGCACAAGTTAGGCGTCGGGGAGGAGGAAAGGTCAAGCGGAGGAATGAGAGGAGTGAGTAGGATGGCGTATAGCAGGACGCGCAACCCTTGCCATCGACGCGTGCGCGTGCGAAACACCTGCCGTTCTGAGCGGTGCTCGCGTCCTAGCGTCAAATGACCGCGTTTCCGCAGGTCCTCGAACGCGTCTGCAGCTGCCCTCCACATTGTCATCTTGCTTTGGTATACTGGGACATCGTAATGAGCAGCGAGGAAGACTGGGAAGAGTTGCTGAAGGATCATCCGGTGTTCTCGCTTCCCAAGAGCGTGTCCGGTCCTAGTGGAAGGGGGGAAGAGTCTCTGAACCTCTCGCTGAGCTCGCTCCCGGACTTTGTCAACCTCGACCCTGTAGACGACAAGCCAACGCCTTCTGGACGGCGACAGGCTATTGCTATCAAAGATGCCGACTTGATCGTTGCCGTTGGCTCTGAGATCCGCATCGCTAGTCTTGGTGATGCAAAGGGCGCGCGCGGTAGTTCGCAGAAGTCCTACAAAGTACGTGCGGACATCTTGCAGCAGCGTTGTTTGGTCCTGACGGAAGAACACGTAGATCCTACATACGCCAAACATCCAGTTTGAGATCCACCAAATTGCCCTCAATCCCAGTGGAAAGCTCCTGGCTGTCGCAGGGGCTTTCCAGGTGGCGGTCATTGTATTGCCTCGCACCGGCTTTAACAAGCTTGTAACTGCGACGGTCGACTGCAAGTATGTTTGCCGCCATTCATCCCAACATGTTGTTCTCATGGTCGCAGGTCTATACAGATAGGACAGTACTACCACGCAGCGGATACATCTGCTCCCATCGCTAAGATAGACTGGCATCCATGGGGTCAGGGAGGCTCGACACTACTTGTCATGACTATTGATGGGAAGCTCAGGTACGCGCCGAATACTTGCTCGATGCTATGATCTACTCACCAGACACTAGAGAGTACGACATGTCTGTGGACGCGGACGAGCCCCAGCAAACGCTCTCCTTTGTACCTGAGAAGAAGAAGAGCTCATTCGATGCGGAAGATGCTGCTGAACGCGAAGTAGCTTCGTTCTCGTTCGGCAAAGGCAAGGCAGACTGGGGTCCCCTCACAGTTTACGCTGTCATGCGTAGCGGGGATATTCATGCTATATGTCCCTACATGCCCAAGAACGCGTGAGTAGTATCAGTCATGCTATGACCACCTACCCTGCTGAACCTCACAACCAGCTCAGTGCCTTCAACCTACGTGCATGCGCTCGAATGCTATGTCTCTGCTAAACAAGAGTACTTGTCGTCATCTAGTCACGGCGACCTCAGCGGGGCTGACGGGCTAACTACGTTGTATGACTATCAACGCAAGTACGTCAATGCACTACTCAAGCAGCTACCCCCTGGCACAGCATGGCCAGCAACCGCTCGCCTTGTCCCCATGCACCCACCCGCCACCGTCAAGAATACCCCTGCCAGGCAAGGCCCATTCCTTCTTCAGCCCTCTCCTCGAAGTTTGTCTGGGAGCGAGGGAGGGGACGCCACAGACATCGTGTACTTGTCCTTCGGCGATGATGCCGCAGAAGAAAGCGACGGTGAAACTGAACGTCTTGGTCTGGTTCTTGTCACATTCCAGGACGGTAAAGTCGACTTGTATCTCGATGTCGAGAAGGTTGAGGCAAGGTGGGAGACAAAGCAGGTCAGTGTCCACATAGGATATATGACTACTGTTACTTATATTGTGTGATGCAGCAAAAGTCTAGTGGATTGCCTATGCTGGCGACCTACGAGAGTATCGATCTCGGCATCATATGTACGTTGAAAGGGGCAACCACTTCGCAGCAAGGCAAATCCCTCCTCGACCTCGTGCAAGGCAACCACCCAGTGTTCTTGAAGGATCCCATACACGAGGATACCATCTACATCTATCATGCGTTTGGTGTGCACGTCCTTCAACTGGAGCCACTCCTGAAAGGCCTCGCAGTTGCATTGCGGAATGCCAATGATGACTCTGCCAGCAGCTCGAGCTCATTAGAGGCCACATTGACGAAGGTGGCGCAAACGGACGTTCAGCCGATACTGTTGACTTTCTCTGTGGAACAACAGTGAGTTGCATCCGTCTTGTCAAACGGGAACTAACTCATCCGTGTGTGAACTCAGATCTTCCTCCCCGGTAGTAGGAGTGGCAGTTCCCAACGACGTTTACCTCACATACAGCATATTCATCCTCACTTCTGCCATGCGAATGTCCGTCTTTCCCCTGAACCTACGCTCGGAGTCACCCTATCTTGTCGAGCAAGAAACTCCTCCGGCGAAGCCGACGAAGCCAACGTCGAAATCCGTTAGCGTCTCTGCACCTCCGCTCCCCGAGCCACAGACGTCCATTCCGAAGAAGAGTCAATTGGCGATCCCAGAGGGACCTCCGGCCTATGTTTCCCTTTTAGAAGAGGAACCGTTCAAAGTTCCTTCAGCGATTGCGCGCATCTCCGGCCTCCCGGGGAACCCTCGATTGTCCCTTCCCAACAATCCCAACGTGACAAAGGGCGAGTTCATGATCACCCCCGACACCCTCCGTTACCTCGGAAGTGTCGTGGAGCACTTCTCTGCGCAAATCCACGACGTGCAGCTCGCCCAGCGCTCCGCGGAGGCGCGCGCTTCGCTCCAGGAGGAGGAGTTCAAGCGTCAGCGAGAGAAGTTCGGAGAGATTCTGGAGACCGCCCGTGGGCTGAACACTAAAGGTCAGGCGCAGCTTCAGCGGGTGGCGCGGATACAGGAGACGCAGCGCGCGCTGTTTGCACGCCTGGACCGGACTCTGCAGGGTCTGATGGCGAAGGCGAGCCCGGAGTTGAGCGAAAACGAAACGAAGTGGTTCGAGGAACTCCGACGCATGAAGGAGGAAGTGGTCGGCGCCGGGAAGTATGACGACCGCTCCCTGGTTGCCCGAGCCAAACTCGTAAGTTGCCTTTCCACGGTGAAGGTTTGTGCGCCCGCGGTGGGGCTGATGGTCCGTTCGTAGCTCCGGAGGGAGGTTGACCGGCTTGTGCCCCACTTGAAGGAGTTGAAGGAGAAGGAAGAAGCACGGAAGAAGAGCCTGGCAGAAAGCAGAGAAGCTCTCGGCCTGTCGCAGGCGTTTGAGCTCGGGAAGCGGTCCACCGAAGAGTGAGCCAACATATCTCAGGCGCTCTTATGTATGGCGGTTCTAACGATGTTGACTGCAGGCGAACGAGAATCAGCCTCATGGAAGCCGAAATCCTCAGGCTGGCGAGCATCCTCGACGTGACGCTCGGTCGACCGCCCGCCATGCAGGCCCCAAACGGGGAAGCAAAAGACAAGTGATTCAAGCCTGCGATGTCTTTCACGATGATGTATTACTAGTCTCGGAACGTCGGTCCATGTTGTATGACTACGTGCCCTCTGAGCCCTGAGGCTCACAGTGTCCTGATTTGTTGAGTTGCAAGCTCAGTAAGCCGAGAGGTGGCCGGGCGTCGGATGCTCGCAATGGACTTCGCGATGCACCGCATGTGTTGTTTGCGAAACCTTCATGCACCAAAGTCCGGCAGCTTCTACAATTGTCATGAGCGCATCTGGCTTCTTTCTGGCGGCTGTCTAGGGCTGACTGACGTCTGTCTTCGCATTCGCTTCGACGGATATGAGTAGGCTGTGCGTTGCATAGTGCGGGGAGTGTGCAGGGACTTGAAGGCAGTACTACTAGCCTGAGTGGGCGGTGCTCTCCGTACCCCACAAGCAGTAAGTACGCCCACACGCACTCCGAGCGCTACGTTGTGTCGGGGCCGTCTGGGGAAGGCGGTCTTCTCTGACTCTGCGACTTTGTCGAATTCACCGCCACATGTTATTATGCTGCACGGAAGACCCGGGAATGGTACGAATGCCGGCCGGGCGTCTGCACAAGCGACGACCACCCTTGGCCGGAGGTTGGGACATCGCCCAAACATAGCCCAAGGGCCTGGCACCATGCTTTAGTATCCTGTCAGGACGCCCGCACGCACCTATAAGCCCTGCATTGCTTCACCCGCCTCTCCTAGACTTGGACCCAATCCTCTACACCTCCTCCACACCCTATCCTACACGTCTCTCGCAGAATGGCCTCCACGCAGTCCTCGTCGGTGACGGGCACCCGGCCGGTCTTCCACGGTGCCGTCTCGCCCAATGCCCAGCAGGAAATCATTGACTTCTCGCACTTCGTGATGAACAAGGGGGCGTTCGCGCGCTCGACCGGCTCGTCGCTTGTCCTCAGGGAGGTAGGCGTGTTCCGGCGCGAGAAGGACGGCAAGGACCACGCCCGGATCGTGTACGAGACGACTGTGCATGGCGGTACGCGTTCTCATCCGGGTACCGTGCATCTTCCCAGAGGCCTGACTGCCGTAAACCGCGCTCGCAGAGATGCTGAACATAGGCAACAACCTGCACGGCGGCTGTGCGGTCTACATGATTGACGTGTAAGTACTGTGGGGATGATCTGCAGTAGCTGTCGTGCTCTCAACCTCGAGGCTGACCGAGGCGCCCATGCCGTTCGCAGGTGCTCGTCGATGGCTCTGGCAGTACTCGGTATTGCCACAGGCAAGCCGTGGAACTTCGTCTCGCAAGCACTCAACACGACCTTCCACGCACCGGTACCAGCGTAAGTCCGCTCCTGTCGCGCTAGCATTCCAAGCGAGACAGAACGTACGCTGAACCGGACTCATAACCGCCAGCGGCGCGAAGATTGAGGTCATCAACACGACCGTCTCCTTCGGCTCGCGCACCGTGTCCGCAATCACCGAGGTACGTACACATAGGCCGCCCGGCGGGCACTGAGATCGCTGACCGACTCGACAACCGCATTGCAGATCTGGGACGTCACCAACAACCGGCTATGCGTTACGGGCGTGCACAATAAGATGAAGCCGTCTGATCCCAAACCGAAGGCCGAGGCCAAGCTATAAGTGCTTTAGACACCGGAGCTACAGGAGGACTCGGGGAGGAATGGGCGCTTGGTTTCGACGGACCTATCACGCATTGGCAGCTGGAACAGGCTATACTACTATATTATCATTTGTACCATAAACATTCACTACACTGTACGGAAGGATGGATATTCAGCGCTTCGCTTGCAGCAGACGCGTTTCACCGTGAGGTCTACAACGATACATATATACATATGCTCTAGTAAGATATGAACATGGGAGGGCTTGTCATACGGACGAGCTCTCGACGCGACGTTTATTTCGCCTCCAATGAAACAGGCCCGCCCACCACCCTTCGTTCGACTGCCACTGCCATATTGTAGAGAACGTGTATACCCCCGCCATTACCGCGAGGAGCATCATCACGAACAACCCAAATATGATCCACGTCGATGCTTGGCTGATGTCCTGCAGCGCGTACGCTAGCGCTGCGACTGTGAACGCAATAAGCGACCACACGAGGAGGACGGGTGGCAGGCTGAGCAGGAGAGCATGCCCGGATAACCCCAACGCGCTGTACCGAGCGTTGTGTAGGTATGTGAACTGGACAGCGGCGTCAGAGACCAAGAGCGAGAAGGCCGGAGAACTCAAGACATACGGATGCCGGCATATGTGCATTGCGCTGGTGACGCCAGACGAAGAAGACGCCAACGGTGACGCTACCTAAGGCTGCGAACGCGGAGAGGATGGCCGCTACGCGGCACGTTTCCCCGATATCATTAATAGTGAGGAGACCTACGGTAGCCCTGCGTGGTCAAATGAGCAAAAGCGACTGACAATAGTTCAAATGTCCTATGCTCACGAAAGCAAGACGGTGGCCTAGATATATACGCCAATTAGTTCAAAGGGCTACGCAAGTGAGCAAGCACTCACTATCAGTATAAAATCAGAGTACTCTTTGACGAGCTGGAGGGTGTATGTCTCCCAGTTCTGCTTGAGTCCCTGCAGGTGTCCCCGGAACTCGCTTGCATTTTTGACATATGCAAGGTATGTTTGCGGGATGCCGAAAAACGGGATATTGACTAGGAAGAGAAGGAAAAGGCGTGTTGCCGGTGACTGTTTGGGGGTGAAACTGGGAGGTCGGGAGAGCAACTGGCGGTACGTTTTTTGTTCTTCTCGAGCCACTTGGCCGAATCTATCTGCGGAACGAAAGCTATCTGCGACAGGCGCGATGAGAGATGAGGTAGTGATTTGGCGGGAATCAGGGAGTTCACTTACAGACATCCTTGAGTATCCATCCCAGCAGCGCCGCTGTGGCAGGTTGCCCAGTCTCTTCATCTGTATGATAATTGAGAGTCGGAGCCGAGTCCTCATGAATCTACTAACCTTTGGCACGATGAAGTACATTCAAAAGTTCTTCACACTCTGCCTTTGAGAATGGCGCTATACATTTCCCACCATAGACCAAATACTCTGCGAGTCACCTGCTGAGCCTCGTCGATATGTCGCGGCTTAGAAGGTGGCAGACCTACCATGGTAGAATGAGCGAAGGGCATCAATAGCCTCTTCAAAGCCTTGTGGAGAACACGGGCTGTGCGACGGATGGTAGGCGATGAAATTCCAATAAAGGCGTCTCGCGCGCAACACTGTTGGCACGCTCAGTCAACGGTATACTCAATTGATGGGACACGTCGAGGGCCGATACTGACAAGCATTCGCAGTCATATCCCTCACATTTCGCGTTTTCACCGTTGCTAGTTCATAGCCAGCGACACATTGGCGGTGGTTGACGAATAGGCAGAAGGACGCATCCATGCCCCCAACAACATGCGCTTCCATGCCTTCGTCGAGGTCCAATTCAGCGCAGTGTGCACAAAACTGGTGCGCCTTTTCAAGATGTGCTGGTATACGCAAATCTGCATCGACGATTGCCTTGTAGCGAGGGCTAGACCAATATATGAAGCCGCGAGGGTGGACATGCATAATCCATCCTGGCGGTGCACTCTTTGCCAGTGTAGAAATCGATATATATGCATCCTCTTCGCTAACTTGAGCTCAGTGCACATTCGCTTGAGTAGTGCATCACATTAGTACTTACTGACCAGCCTCCTTCTCCTCGAATACCGGCTTCTCCTCGGAATTTGTGGTAAGGGTATCATCAGGGCGGGCCTTCATCATGGAATCCGGGACGGCTAGAAGGGAGGTCATGACTGCAGGTTCAGCAGGGTATCGTTTCGGAATTATTGTGTTCAAACTAAATGCGTGCGGTCATGAGGTCGTGAGTGTTCAGAGAGAGAGCAAGCTACAACATGCAACTTCATAGATGCGTTGGCCCAGCTTGCTGTCGGGCTGCAGCGCGTCTGTATGATTGGGCGCTTACGACGACGCGTCTCTCACGTGTAGCGCGACGGTAGGCGCCAAGCGCGTCGGCTCGCCGCTCGCTGCAGGCCACAAGCTACGCCTTTCTGCCTCCGACTACTGTGGCAGACGACCTGCTCATGCCCCCTTTCTTGCTCGCATACCCTGGCTTGCCTCCCTGCTAGACATGCCGCCATATTTTGAGCTGGGACTTCGCTTGTTCGCCCGTGCTTTCAACGATACTGATACTCCCGATGACGACACTCCGACCTTGCCTCCGGGCTCACCGCCAACCCGTGTGTACACATATGGTCGCTGTCCGAAGAAATACTGACATCGAAGCTGCTAGTTACCTTTGAGGGACCTTGGTTTGCTACCCAGTTGACCCTCTCTATCTCGATCGGATTGGTGTCCTTTCTGGTCTTCTCTTATTGCCGTACCCGGTGGCCAATTCTGTTCGCACCGCGTACCAAGCTGAAAGGTGCGCTATATGCCCGGTGTACCGCTAGGAATGTATTTGAACGCATGCATCAGGATTCTCCCCCCATGAGGCCCATGCTCACCAAGCCTTCTTTGGCTGGATACTCCCTACGATCAGGACCTCAGAGTTCACTGTGCTTCAGATTGTTGGCCTGGATGCCGCAGTGGTATGTGGCCAATTATGTATACTGCAAGACTTCTTGATGATTGTCATACTCACTACCGCTCCAGCTTTTGAGCTTCCTCAAGATGTCCTTTTGGCTATTCTCCTCGTGCTCAGTGCTGGCTCTTGCTATCCTTATGCCCATAAATCTAAAGGTCTGTGGCGCCGTTCCGTCTCTCAACCTATCGCTAACTCCGTGTATAGAACAATATAGACATTGGGGACGGTCGCGAAGATGCAGGCGATGGTTGGTTTGCTGCCGATCCTGCACCTACCAATCCCCCCAAGGATTCCCCGTCCAGTGGCGACAATTGGTTTGACTTGATCAGCGACGCCAACTCCTACCTCTCTGTGCACCTCCTTTTCACATATGTCTTCACCATCCTCGCCCTGCGCGCCATTTACAAGAATTTCAAGCGCTTCATTCGCTCTCGCCAACTATTCTCTTTGGAACTCGTCCACTCTGTTCCAGCTCGGACAGTCATGATTACACACCTCCCGCCGCATCTGCAGAGTGAGCCTGCTCTAGCGGAATACTTTGAGCAGATGGATCTTAGGGTCGAAAGCGTCAATGTATGCAGGGAAGTCGGCTCGCTTAGGCGGCTCCTCGACCTGCGCACAGAGGCGCTGCTCAAGCTGGAGTCCGCATGGGTAGACTATCTCGGTAACCCTAGCCAGATTGCCCCGATCACAACCGTGAACCACCCTCTCGTGGACATCGACACTGCGTCGCTGGAGAGCCAACCGGAACAGCTCGTCCTGCCGAACCGCAAGCGACCGACACTCAGACCTGGCTGGTTCAGGCGCAAGGTGGACGCGATCGAATACTATGAGCAGAAATTCAGAGAAGCGGACGAGCTGGTGAAGAAACGACGACGGAGTGGCCGCTTCAAGGCAACGCACGTCGCGTTCGTTACGTTCGAGAAGATGTCGAGCGCGGTATGTCCATTACACAGAATTTTCTGAGCGTGTCGTCTGAACTTCGGACCCTATCAGCAAGTTGCAGCACAGGCAGTCCACGCGCCTCACCCAACGCAATGCCTTACGCACCTGGCGCCCGAGCCGCGTGATATCGTCTGGACCAACATCTCGCACTCGCCGTTCGCCTCGCTCGTGCGGGAGTGGCTCGCGATGGGCTCCATGGTTGTGCTGCAGTTCTTCTGGTTCATCCCAATAACGGCCCTTGCTAGTCTGCTGAGTTACTCTGAGATCAAGAAGACAATGCCATGGCTCGCACAGATGATCGAGAGCAACGAACGCTTGGCTGCCATTGTTCAGAACTCGTTGCCTTCCGTAGCGATGATCACGTTGAACGCAACTCTCCCGTTCTTGCTAGAGGGTATGCGTCTTTGTTTGTCTCAGACCAACGGAAACTTGACTTTCGTGCAACCATAGCCTTGACTCTTATTCAAGCGTTACCTGCGAGGAGCTGGATCGAGTACTCGGTGATGAAGAAGTCAGTTGGTCTTCTATGCTCTTTTATCAATATACTGAACCACCGCGCTACAGATACTTCCTCTTCTTGCTCATGAACGTAGTCTTTATCTTTCTCGTCGCTAGTACGTACTGGCAGCTTGTGCGCGACCTTGCAAGCTCTCCCGCGAAGGGCATAGAGAAGCTAGCGGATGCCCTCGCAGCGGGTAAGGCGAGGCACTTCTTTGTCTCATATGTTATCCTCCAAGGTGAGATCTGAAGGCTAGTGGAAGCAAGCTGTTCATGCGTAGTAACCTGCGCGGCACAGGGCTTGGTTTGATGCCACTACAGCTATTGAACTTGGGCGTTATCATTCCACGTCTTTTCTTCCGCCTCTTCATAACGCGCACACCACGAGGTAAGCCTCTCTACAGCTTCCTGACGTTTCAATACTGACAGCGAGCAGACTTCGCTGAGCTCAACGCGCCGCCTATGATCAATTATGGCATTGTTTACCCGCAAGCCATTCTCATCTTCGTCATCACACTGCTCTACAGCGTCATCCAACCCCTTATCCTTGTCTTCGGCGCAGTCTACTTCGGTGTTGCGTATGTGGTCTACAAGTACAAGCTTCTGTTCGGTACGTTCAACCACATATGCAAATGCACGACATTTAACCACTATTCGCAGTCTTCTACAAACCGTACGAATCGCAAGGCCAAGCCTGGCCGATCACCTTCGTGCGGCTGATCTGGGGCGTTCTAATGTTCATCGTCTTCATGATTGGCCTCTTCATCCTGAAGAAGTCGTTTATACTGGCCACGCTTCTCGCGCCGCTCCTCGGTGGCACGCTTCTTTGGTGGTATTACACGGATAAGCAGTTCCGACCACTGAGCAAGTTCGTGAGCTTGAGCTCTGTATACGAAGTCGAGCGCGGAGAGGAGAGTGCAGATGTCCTGAGGCTGAGAGAGGGCCACCCTGTGACTTGGTCGCAGAGGTATGTGTTCAAACTAGTCGTATGCGGATAGTATGTTCAGATTACTCACCATGCGCATAGTAACCTGAACCGCCGACGGTATGCCCAGAATGACGAGACTCTGTATGTTGCCCCCGAGGATGAACGAACAGACTATGTGAGTGTCGATCAGCACAGGAGCTATATAGGGTCTCACATATCTCATAGTCCCAACCACCTATGGCCAACTGGTACAGTGGTGTTCTCAAGTAAGTGAAACTGAAGCACTACATAGCTTTTCACTGACTGCTGTAACAGCACCGGCAAACGGCGATATGGGCATCCTGCCATAACTGGGGTACTACCTGTGCCGTGGCTACCTATCAAGCGGGGTCAGAGCCTGAACAGACATCGTGACACTGGCGACGACGGGAGCCTGGCAGTCGTCCTCACCTTACGGAAAAAGTACAGCGTCCATCGGGAACGCCAGCCCAGTCAGCAGAGCAACGGCAGCGGCTCGAGCGGAGAGAATGCTCTTTCACCCGGCGGCGAGAATGTGGAGCCGTCCGACCGGTCTGTGTTGGGTAACCCATGGGAGGACCAGCCCCCGCGCCCACGCCCGCACACACATCGCAGTTCGCACAGCGCCCACCTGCGGCATCGCCTGAGCTTCGACGCCGCGTCGGGCGTAATCGTACTGCCCGAGGACGAGGATTGGATGGGCGCAGACGATAGCGACTCGGACGACTATGGAGACATGCAGAACTCGACGCTATCGGTGGTTGACGAGCGTAGGAGCGAAGCAAGCGAGGGAGGATACCAAGCGACTGCCGGCTCCCCAGGGCACGGGAAGCGCTACAGCACATACTACCACCACCCGGAACGGAGAAGACAGCAGCAGCAACAGCAGACGAGGTAGAATTGGTATACCCTCTTACAAGCACATCCATGGTACCCTCCTTGACTCACTAGTGCGAACATTACTTCGGATAATTCTTACGATAACGACCTGCACATATCGGTGTACGACGATCCAGAGATTCATGTCATTGCCCTATATACTTCGCATCAACATGCACTTCGATTGGTCCAACTTTCAACGTGGGCGACCCTGCTATCGTCCTCTGTGGGTTGCATAGCGTAGTTATATCTCCCAAAGTCCCATCTGCGTGTTGGACAATTAGTGCTCGAAGGAAACCTCTAAGACGCATTCAATCCTTCGCAAGGGTACAGCATTCAATATTGTGAACACGTGATCAAGAGGCGCGTTCTTGCCTTGCGTTCTTGCGCGCGTTGTTCAGTCCCAAGTTACCAGTCCTCTCTCTACTCTACGCTTCATTGTCCGTCTCCTGTGCCATCATGAGCTTCTTTGGCCAGGGCGCGCAGGGTGCCAACAACCAGAACGCTCAGAACGCTGGGAATTCTGGGACTAGCAGTGGCCTGTTTGGTCAACCATCGACGGGTGGGACGGGTACGACTGGAAGTGGTCTTTTCGGCGGAGGCTCAGCGTTCGGTGGTACGTGTGCATCTCCAGATGTCAGTCTCTTAGCTCATATATGAATGTAGCAAGGCCCGCTGGCGGAGGCCTCTTTGGTGGTGGTAACGCAACGCCTGCTGCAGGCAGCGGTCTCTTCGGCCAACCGAGCTCAAGTACTCCTGCTCCTGGCGGCGGATTGTTTGGATCGTCGACGAACACGAGCGCGCCCGCGCCAGGTGGTGGTCTGTTTGGCAGTTCCAACGCGAACGCGTCTACCGCTACGCCTGCAGCGGGATCGACGAACACCGGTGGCGGCCTCTTTGGGGCCGGTGGGACCACCGGAGGAGGTCTCTTTGGCTCGAACACTGCGTCCAACACGACGAATGCCGCTTCCACACCAGGCGCTACCGGAACAACTGGCGGTTTATTTGGTTCGAGTACAACTGGCAGCGGAGGTCTGTTCGGCGGTGCGAAGCCCGCCACTCCAGCTGCAGGTACCACTCCCGCGCCTGCTGGCGGCAGTTCCTTGTTCAGCAACACCTCTACAAGCAACACTGGTGGAGGACTGTTTGGAGGAGCAACCAATACCGCTAACAGCTCGAATACCGGCGGCAGCACCCTGTTTGGTGGCGCGACCTCGGGAGGAGGGCTCTTTGGGGCGGGCGCGAAGCCTGCTGACCAGTCTGCTAACACCTCATCAACACCTGCTGCTGGAGGCGGACGTATGTCTCATATCTTGATCATGTTTCCATTGCACGCAATAATCGTTCATTACTTCTACAGTATTCGGAGGAGCAAGTGCTACTAATGCTAACACCACCAACAACTCTGGTACGCTATGACTTTCAGCCGCGCTGCCGTAACCACTGATTTGTACACCCTCGTTCTTAGCCGCTCCAAGTGGAGGTCTATTCGGCCTTCCGCCTAAGCCCGCAGATCCGCAAGGCACTGCTGCCGCTCCTGCCGCGAACGCTACTGCAACTCCAGGCGCAAGTGGGTCCGCTCCGGCTGCCCCGTCGGGTGGACTGTTCAGTGGGGGACTGTTCGGCAACAAGACAACATCTTCGACGCCCGCAGCAGGTACTGCGCCTGCAACTTCTACATTCAACCTTGGCGGCGGCAACAAAGATGCGACCGCCAGTGCCTCCACGACCACGGGCACTACTGGTACGTTGACTGAATGGTTACATTTGAGCATCGCTATATACCGCCCTTCTAGGGACTGGTCCATCTCTCTTCAATCTTGGAGCCACCAAGCCTGAGGAGAAGAAAGATGAAAAGAAGGACGGGGCACCTGGTAAGACATCCTTCAATTAGGGTGCGAGTCTCGTGAACTCAATCTTTGCAGCAGCCCCAGCTTCTTCATTCAATCTCTTTGGTGACAAGAAAGCAGACGGGAGTCAGTGTTTCTGATGTACGTACGCCTGTCCGTTGCTCATAATATCACATATAGCCTCGACCACCGGATCGACTGCGGCGACTGGTGACAAACCCAAAGATGGCGCTTCAGGTATGTCGTCAGTTCATTTGGCTATTATGAGCCCTAACGCATGCGACAGCAACCGCAGCTGCTCCTGGCGCGTCGACAGCTGCAGGAGCCCCCACTATCGCCGTACCACCACCATCGATGTTGCGTGGTAAGACCATCGAGGAGATCGTCAACAGGTGGTCGAGCGAGCTGGAGACGCACGTACGGGAATTCAACAAGTTCGCAAGCGAAGTAGCTGTGTGGGATCGTGCCCTCATCGAGAATGGAAACAACGTCAGCATCCCTTCACTTTGTCATGACGCCGTGCTGACATACTGCCCGTAGCTCGCGCGGCTGTATGCGACCGTTCTCGCGGCAGAACGGGAACAGACCGACATTGACCAGTCCCTCGATCACATCGAGCAGCAGCAGAGGGACCTCGCTTCGACGCTCGACGCGTATGAAAAATCGACAGAAGAGATCCTGGGTGGCCAAGGCAGTAGCCTCCGCGCGCTCGACACGGGCCCCGCGGACACCGAGCGTGACAAAAAGTGCGTATCCGTCGTCCTTCCTTCCTAATCCTCTCCCGCTAACCGCTTACGCAGCTACATGCTCGCCACGGAGCTCCACGGTCACCTGGACGACCTCTCGGGCTCGCTCATGCAGATGATCGACGCCGTGAACGCGCTGTCGCTCCCCGCGAACGGCGCGAACGGCCAGGCGCAGGACGGCGGCGAGGACGCGATCGGGCAGATTGCACAGATCTTGAGCAGCCACCTCGAGAGCCTGCAGTGGATCGACGGCGCGGTGCGCGAGCTCGACACGAAGGTGAACGACGTCGAGCGCCGCGTGCGTGCGTCGACGGATGGCACCCTCGGATCGAGTACGAAGTCGAGGGGTTACGGGCTTGGGCGATGATGAGCTGGCTGGCCCCATCTGCGATGTACCAATACTCCCGCATTGTACGCACTCGGATGGTTCTCTGATGACGCTTTTGTATATGACACGCGATTCTCCGCGACGCCGGTGAATTGTCCGAGTGTTCTTAGTTTGATCGAGTTGAATCCTCGAAGGTCGACTTCGACGGCGAGGCCGGATTGAACGCTACTGGTGATCCTAGCTTCACGGTGCTGCGATATATATACAAACGTCAACACCGAAGGCGACCTAAGGCCTATAGCCTGATTGCTGCTACCTACACAAATAGAATCTAAGCGATTTCTCGTACGCTGCGTTATTACTCGGGCTCGCCGGTTCGCCAGAACGACAGCGTGCCCGCGATGTGTACAATATATGTATTTCGTGCAACGTGTGGCGCGAAGGCCATCGTCTCAGTAAGTCCGTAATGAACGACTCGCGTCGTTCATTGATCGTGAAGCTTTGAAGAGCCGCCATCCCAGGCGGCACGTCCATCCCCTGATATAGACCAGGGTATGGCGCCCTGGACCCTAGTTCGCACTTATAGCTTGTAGCTTGCTTGACTCGTCCACCTACCCCACTCTAAATCCGCAGTCAAGCAAGACGCGCTGGCGCCCGGAGAGCCGCCGCACACCCCCGCTCAGCGCGCGAGAGAGCTGCGCGCGCGCATGCGCTCGCCGTAGAACCAGAGGAAGATGGGGAAGGGGATGCCGAGGACGATGGCGAGCCCGGCCAGGAGCGAGTTGCCGCCCCCGAGCCCGAGCGTGTCGTACATCTGGCTGCCGAAGAGCGGGAAGGCGAACCCGAGCATCGAGCGGAAGACCTGTGCGGGATGAACGGGAGGAGGAGGGGAGGACGTCGGTTAGTAGCGGGCCCCGGGTTAGGTATAAGCAATGAGTGAGACGTACGGATGCGGCGGCCAGGGCGCTCGCGGCGTATGTGAAGGTGTCTACGAGGTACAGTTGGATGGGCAGGCTGGAAAATGAGTCAGCGGAAGTTGAGCATGAGCGGAACATGGAATTGTAGGATGACGACGTACAAGGTGGTCATCATGCCAAACCCGAAGATCCCGGTGCCGATGATGGGCATTATCCAGTGGATGTGTGCTTGGGCCGACCAGCCGTACCAGCTGCGCGAAAAGACGTTATTAGACATGTGTGGGGGCTGTATGGAGTTGGAGGTAGTTAAAACCACGCACAATACGCCGATAGGGACGAAGATCGAGCCAAAGATGAGCGCAGGGATGCGGAACTCAGGCTTCCCCTTCCCGCCATTTTTCGCGACGAGCTGTGTGATCGGACTTGTACGTTAGCAAACGATGCGTCGACGTGTAGATGCGGTTCGGCGACCTACGTGTGCATAGACCTGGTCCGCGAAGTAGGCACCGAAGAGTGTCGCGGAGAAGAAGCCGACGCCCAGTCCGATGTAGGCGAGACCACCGATGCCAATGCTGAACCCGTAGATGCCGGTGAAGATGTCTGAACGAAGTCGTCCTGTCAGTGGCTTTTCTGGAGGCTCTGAAGTGGATCAAACTCACCTGGGAAGACAGCGAACATGAGGTAGTATATACCTATGTGGGTACCATTTTAGTTCACCTGTAATTTTCTGATGTTCGCGGATTTGACATACCGTACATCCTGTGTAAATTAAGGTGAGCAGGGGGGTACTGAAGAACGGCATGGTATGACGGCTTACAATGCCATGTATGCGCTGAGCAGGAAGCAGATGATACTCCTAGTCAGCAAGATGAACGGCCGCGTCATATCCACCCATAGCCTGTGAGCCTTGCTTCCATGCTCGGCGATGAGATGGGGGTGGGCCTTCGCGGCCTTCTCAGGGTCTCCCATCTTCTTCGCGCGGCGCAGACGGATCACAGGGTGGTACGTCTCACGCAGGAGAGGGATGCCAATCACGGCGGCCACACCGCACAGGCCGGCGACGACGACGAAGATGTATTTGAAGCCGATGTTCTCTGCGATGAACCCGCCCGCTACTGGGCCGATGACGGGCCCTAGGAGGGGCCCGAGAGAGTAGAGCGCCATCGCCGAAGCCCTCTCCTTTTCTGAGAACAAATCACTGATAGTGCCGCCGCCGCATGCAATGGGGGCACTCCCGACGAAGCCAGCTGTTGGACGCTGATCAGACCGTGGGCGGTGTTGGAGGGCTTATGGGGACGTACATAACACGCGGAAAACAATCAAGTCAGCGACTGTTGGCGAGTAAGCACAACCGAAGCTGAAGCCCAAGAAGAAAAGGTTTCCGAGATGAAGCACCTGCGCCGCACATAGTTGCTGGTGAGTTATGTGCCCCAGCTCGGAAGCCGCCCGAGTGCGCGACTCACCCAAGTACGTCCATAGATCTCCGACAATGGCGCTAGGAAAAGAGGTCCGATGGCAAATGTGAAGAGGAAGACACTGAGGGTAGCGGCTATTTCCGTCTGGCTCGTAATACCGTAATGCGAGGCAATATCCGGGAGCGCTGGGGCCATCATAGAGGACCCAAGGGGGGTTACAAATGTATACAATGACACCTGCAGACCACCGCGTGGTCAGGCAGGACTCGTCTCATCCACGCAGTGCCGGCGACGTACGATAGAGACCATGGTCCATTTCTTGCCAAGGGACCAGTTCCTAGGGTTGATGGGATCGTGTGCCCAGTCCTCCTCGGCATTCTCTAGTGCTTCTTCCTACATCGGGCCCGCGGAGGGCGAGTGAGGACCCACAGCCACCCACAATGAGCGCATCGGACGCACCTTCTTGTCTTCTGGAAAGGCAGACTCGCCCTCTCCGCCGTGGAGGACTCCGTCGTCCTTCGCGTGAGGAGCGTGGTCATCAGTGATGTCCGCGTTCGCGGGGACGTGAACGTGGGTGCCTGACGAGATGGTGGAGCTCCTGGAGACCTTGGCGCCTGGGGCGGGGGCCTGCGCGTTGTCGAGCTGGGAGTCCGACATTGGGCTGGCGGTGGCACGGGCGGGACCAGGACCAGGAGCGGAGGCAGGGAGGAGGAACGGGGGAAGGACGACGGAGGCCACGAGGGACTATATATCAGTCGACGCAGGGTGTCATACGCGATTTGTAGACGACCTTCCCGGGAGCCTTGCCCGCTACAGCCAAGATCCTGCCTTCCACCTAGTCTGCTACGAAATCGAGGGGTTGTAGGGGAGGCTGAGGAAAGTGCTTGCGGATCAACGTGCCGAGTGATGGCCGATGTGCCGCGGTGGCTTCACGGGGCGCTAATGCATCGTCCACAACGTCTTACTGTACTTCATGTGGAGCAAAGCAGTACTGCGTTGCGCACATACATAACTGGGCATGCAGCAAAGCTCTCCGTGCGCTCGTTCAACGTTGGACTGCGTTTTACTCATCTTTAACTGCTCAAATTCGCAGGTGGCGAGGGCCCGTGGCTCTGCTGCATGATCACAGGCGAGATACATGGGCATGGCCTGCAAAATTAAATTGTCGAGGGGTTGGGGGGTTCAGAACTGATCTGGTCTTGCTTTGCATAGATCTACATACAGGTCTGGTATGAGCAGCTGTGGCGACGAGCACGATAGAGTGTACTTACAGAGTCCACAAGTCCAAAGTCCCAGAGACTGAGAGCCTCTCAGCCACCGCGGCACCTCGGCCATCACTCGGCACGTTGATCCGCAAGCACTTTCCTCAGCCTCCCCTACGACCCCTCGATTTCGTAGCAGACGTCCGTGGCGCTCGTCCCTCCCTCCCCTCAATAGAGCGCCTCGGTACGTCTGCCTAGGGGAGACTACCTTCCACCGCTTGTCAACCTTGCAGAATCTCAGCCTGCCGGCGCCTAGCGTGCTAATTCTCTCCCTTGCTTGCTTTAACCTCTACTCGGGGCCCTTCTTTACGTACGTCCTGCGCGGATCGACGCTGTTATTCGACGGCGTCTCGTCTGTCAGGGTCTTGTGCATCGCAGCCTCCGCAGTGCTCGCCCTCCCCCTTCGTTCCAGCAGTCGTCCCACCCAGCGCGACCGTCTCTCGCGTCAGCAGGTCCAGTCAAAGTCATCAGGTTCACCCGCTCCCCTCGTGCGACTTTCCCCACATTGATGTGATCAACCAACTCCGAGGAGCTCGGACGTTTTAAGGGATTAGCACTTTACACTTTAGGTACATACTAGAAATCGCACGAAAGCCTTCGAACGTCGACATATATAATACCGAGCGTTAATTGGCATCTAACTTACATGTACGCCTTCGGCACCTCAGTGTGCTTGGGAAACGTGCAGCGTTAGGTTGGCAATAGCGAGAAAGTAGAAGGCAGCAATCATACACGAAGTCATCATACAACACTGTATCTGCCCGAAGTAGCCGTCGGGTTGCGCATCTCGGCCTGCAGAGCCGCAGCAGACGCCTCCACCAGTAGACGTTTGATTTCCCGAACGGCTTGTTCCACCTGTAGGCATCACCATGAGCATCGCGCTCGACACGTAAAACAGCTGGACTGCACTCACCCGCCATTCCTCATTCGACTCAATAAGCAGATGCAGCTTGGGAGGTCCTTCCGGTGGCGGTTCTTTCCCGGGCTCGTAGTAGATACCTGTGCGCCCAGTACAAGTCAGCCAAAAGTCGCAAGACGCACGTCCAAGATCATCGTGCTTACCCTTGTTTGTCACCGACGCGCCCGTCATATCGATGAGCTGCACCATCGTCTCCTTGTTCGTGACCCGCCACCGCGCCTTCTGCGGGTAGTCGTTGATGGGGATGATCGCGTGGAACTCGGTCGCGTCGATCGCGGTCCGCTTCGTCGTGAGCTCCTCGTGCTGCAGCTGCGACTGCGCGACGAGCTTGTGCGCCCGGAGCTGCGCGTTGAGCTTCGCGACGACGCTGAGCGCCTGTTTGTGCGCGGGCGTGTCCTTGCCCGCGCGATCGGCCGCCTCCTGCGCGGCGCGTAACGAGTTCTGCAGCTTCTCCTCCTCCTTCTGCTGGGCGAGACGCCGGGCCGCGGCCGCGGCGCCCGCCACTCCAAGGATGCCCTTGGAGGAATCGGGTGCCGGACCACGCTTGACTTCGACCTTGAAGTTCCCAAACGTCATGTCATCTGTTGGCGCGGCGACCGTCGCCGCCTTGGTCTCCGCTTCTGCCTTCTCTTCCTCAGGTTCGCCGTATGCCTTGCGTTCCGCCTTCTCCTTCGCGTCACGCTCCTGGTCGAGTCGGTCGAGGCCCTTGCCGCCGAATCCAGAGCCGGCGGCTTTCGCCTTGCCAGCCTTGACTTTCTCGAGGAAACCTGCACGGATTTGTTCAGCCCATTCTCCTGAATCAAGCATTGGAAATGCCACACACCATTAGCAAGGTCCTCAAGTTCCTTAGGCATCGCGGCATTACTGGCTTTGAGCGCCCGGTAGATATCCACCGAGTACCTGTCCTGCTCAGGCGTGATGAAGGTAACACAGGTTCCCTTGTTGCCTGCACGTCCAGTACGGCCTGCACGGTGCACGTAATCCTCCATGTGGTTCGGCGCATCGTAGTTGATGACCAGCTTCAGCTGCTTGACGTCCAGACCCCGCGCGGCAACGGAAGTCGCAATGACGATGGGGACGACACCAGACTTGAAGTCCGCGATAGTGGAGTCACGGTCCACCTGGTCTTTGCCACCGTGTAGCGACATGCAAAGGTAGCCTTTGCGCATGAGCTCGCGCAGAAGGTTATCGGCGGCCTCCTGCCGGTCAACGAAGATGAGTGTGCGACACTCGGGATCCTCGTTGTACGTTTGGCCGAGGATCTCGAGAAGGCGATTGAACTTGCTGTCCTCCTCGCGCACTTCCACGATCTGTTCGATCTCGGGCGCGACGACAGACCGCCCACCAACAGTGATTTCCAACGGCTTGCGAAGGATCTTCCGCGCAAGGGAATCCATCTGCTTGGGGAAGGTGGCAGAGAAGAGAACGGTCTGCCTGTCAGGGCGGATGTTGTTGACGATCTTCATGACCTGAGGTTCGAAACCCATGTCGAACATACGATCCGCCTCGTCTAGCACAAGGTAGGTGACCCGCTTCAAATTCGTAACGCGTCCCGAATTCGCCGTTAGGAGGTCAATCATACGTCCTGGTGTGCAGACGATGATTTCTGCCCCCTTCTTCATCTCCGCGATTTGGTCCTTGATGGGCGAGCCACCGTACGCACAGACAGCCTACAGGCACAGATCAGAAGCAGAACAGGATGAGCAAGACGATAAGACTCACGCGGAGACCCAGCACACGGAGGAAAGGCTTACACTCGCGGTGAATCTGGACAGCCAGCTCGCGCGTGGGGGTCATGATGACGGCGATGGGCCCCTCCATCTGTTCTAGAGGCCGCTGATCCTTGATATGCCGGAACATGGGAAGGAGGAATGCAATCGTCTTTCCTGAACCTGTCTTCGCTACACCGATGACGTCGCGCCCCGACATGATGGCGGGAATGGCTTGCGCCTGAATCGGGGTTGGTGCCTGGTAGCCAAGTTTCTTGATCACCTCCAGGCTAAAGAACAAAAGATGAGCGATGGATATATACTGCCATGCAATCATGCTCACCAGCTCGCAGGCAAGCCGAAATGGCTCCACTTAGTGACCGGACGTGGGCAGTCCACGCCGCGGATTTTAATTCCATCCAGCTCAAGACGAAGCAGATCCGCTTCTTCGTCCGTCATCTCTGCGACATCTGGCGGAGGGATGTAGAATTCCTTGCGGAACGGTTCATAGGCAACCTTCGAATGGTCGACTAGGGCCAGGTCTTTCTTCTTCGCCTTCTTCGCCGCGAGAGCCAGAATGTCCTCAGGGTTGAGCTCTGTCGCGTCAAGCTCGTCGACTTCTGGTCCTTCCTCCTCTGCGTCGTCGGCATGGTCGTCTAAGCGCACGCCCAGGTGCCCAGATGCCTTCATCTTCTTCATGTCCTCGAGATTGACCTTCTTTACCTCCTCCTTGACGCCGCTCATGAATGCGTCCAGAGGGTCAACTTCATCATCCTCATCCATAGCATCTGACGCTTTGGCTGCTGAGGTAACGGTGGTCTCTTCCTCTTCGTCATCGCCTTCGAGGCTGCCAATCTTGCCGACCTCTTCCGTCATAGTCATGTCTACTTCGGGCAGGTCAAGTGTCTGGAGCTTCATCTTCGTCTCAACCGAATCATCGAAGGCAGCTGCAGACTTTGTAGTCTTCAACACCTCGGGCTTTATAGGAAGTCCTTTCAGTCCGAGGCTTCCCAAAGCAGAACGGTTGAGTGAGCCAGCAGTTGATGCAGTCGTCGCAGCTACAAAGGATCAAGTGGTATGAAATCACGAAGCATGTAGAGTTAGAGGACTAACTCACCCGCAGCCGACTTCCCCGCCAACGCCATGGCCTTGGCCTTAGCCTCGTCAAGAGCCTTCTTTGCTTCACGCTCCTTCTTCCAGGCTTCGAGCTTGGCTCGCTTCGCCTTGAGCTTCTCATCCTCCACTGGCGGAGTTGCGGGCTTGCTCTCGGGCTGAGGCTGGGCTCTGGGAGGAGATGGTGGTCGGTCCCGGTCTCGACGCTCTCGGGAGCGAGAGCGACGACGTTCGTCCCTTCTATCGTCGCGGTAATCCCGGCGGCGGTCGTCGCGATACCTGTCGTCGCGGTATCTGTCCCGATCCCGGTCTCTTTCTCTGTCCCTCTCCCTATCTCTGTCTCTCACATCCCTGTCCCTGTCCCGGTCTCGGTGACCGTCCCTATCCCGATGCCCGTCCCTCTCCCTCTCTCTGTCGCGGTAGCCGTCCCTGTCCCGGTCATCGTCGTACCTCGATCTAGTGGGCCTTTGGGCGTTGCGCCTGGTCGGCGACGGAGACCGCGGTGAAGAGCGGTGAGACGGCCTTACCCTCTTATTAGGCGAGTCTGGTGAATAAGATCTGTCTCTCCGTGCCATGGTGAATGGAGTAAAAAGAGACACGAGAGAGTGGATGGAAGCTGCTAGCAAGTCGTTGCGAATTACAAGTACCGCGAGGCGCGCGAAGGCGAGTAGGGCATGGTAGGCGCCCGTTCTTTCTTTGCCTCTATTTGCTTCTTATGCCATATTCGGTAGGAGAGTGCGTACGATCTCTGCTATATGGGCGTCTATGTCTCCCCGCAACATATCCCCCTACGACGATGACTGCTAATATACTCGATGCATCTGCCCTCATCCATGCTTTGCCGAACGTACTCCCGGCCGACAAAAAGAAACTAGAGTCACCTCAAGACGCTATCGCTGCGTTGGTGCACACTGCCTTCACGGTTCTCGGTTTCCGCCTCATCGGTATAGATGAGAGCGGGCCTACTCGTACCTTTGAGGATAACGTGCTACCTGAGGAGTGGAATCAGCATGGAC
The DNA here is from genome assembly GCA_022376465.1 of Cubamyces lactineus. Taxonomy (NCBI): domain Eukaryota; kingdom Fungi; phylum Basidiomycota; class Agaricomycetes; order Polyporales; family Polyporaceae; genus Cubamyces; species Cubamyces lactineus. The sequence goes on from JACDTU010000003.1 coordinate 1,734,499, forward strand.
CTGGCAACTATGCGTTCAGGTACAGGCACGAACAGAGTAGCTTGGAGTTCCTTGTGAAGGTGATAAAACTGGGCAATCGTACGCTCATCAATTCGATTGCGGTCGAGGTCAGTATCCCACACTTGCTTGAGCTTGCTAGTGGTGGTTCACGGGCTAACACGGTATTGTTAGACGGACAAGGCTGCTACTCTAGACATATCTACGAACGACTTCACCTCGCCCTCATTCTATCCCCATGATCTCTCTGCGTCTATTCCTCCACCTCTTGTACATGGCTTCATATCCTCGAATCGCATCAACGACTTCGTGTCGCAGCTCAAGCTGACTACTATTCAGAAGCTCATCCCAGGGCTTCGCAAGGAGGGCTACACTGAGCAAACGGAGGGCAATGCTGGCCCTTCTCAACCGCGTCGTCCAGAAGGCCCTGTGCCTGCGCGACCGCAGCCTGAACAACCTCCGTACGCGCCCGAGGATATCTATCGTGGACCGATTCCCCGTAACCCGTTGGAGGTTGGCAGGCGTGATCGGGATCCGTTCCCCACAAATCCATTTGCCCCTGCTCCGCTGTTCCCTGACAGCTCTGGAGACGGTATGTTTGTTGGGCCCAACCATCCTATCTTTGGTCCCGGTATGCGTGGTCAAGGGCCTGGAGGAATGGGTCCTTGGGGTGGCGACGGTTTCCTTCCTCCACTAGGTGCCCCTCCGGGTGCCAGATTCGACCCAATTGGTCCCAGTCCGCTACCTGGCCCTCCCGGGTTCCCTGGACGAGGGAACCCTCCACGGGGCCGCGGTGGCCCGTTTGGAGGCCAGGAACCCGACAACGATGATTTCATGCCCCCTGGCTCGGTGAGTAGCCGCGACCTCCGTTGACTTCAATAGTTGTCTAAAGGCTCGTTCTATCGGTGGCCACAGCGCGATATGTTCATGTAGGAGATTGGAGCTGTGTACGTCAAGTCCGGTGTTTGAGAGGTCTGCATTATATACCTGTTGTACAAGTCGCTGCGATGTAAGAGGAGTACACATGTCATGGCCCGATGTTTGATTGCTCTGAGCTGGGGACACTTGTCCCAGAAAGGATGAGGCTGGTAATCCGCCGTCATGGCCATCACCGGGCGCTGCGCCGCGAGCCTGAAGTTGAAGCTGACGAGTGTGGCTGCTGTATCTACCAGTCCACGCACAGTATACGTACTCTAGTCATAGCCGCCACCATTGCGTCTCCCGAACCTATATAAGCATTCTCCGACCTCCGCTGTTATCCCATCCCCTCTCTGCGCCCTATCGCCCCGCACCCATCTACGCCTCGCCCAGACAGTGCTCGAAGATCATGCAATCTCCTACAAGAACCCGGAAGCAAAATTCGGACCTGCCGTCGTTCATGCGGCGTCCGCCTAAACCGGACGGGGTCAAGAACGTCACCAACATCAACATTAGCAAGCTCTCTCCTCGCGAATTGGAGGAGAGGTACAGGCGCAACGAGCGCACCCTCGCTGAGACGTGAGTGCGCCAATCTCCTCTCGGCGAGTTTGTCGTAATGTCCCAGATTGTCTCCGTCCCCCCTCGCAGCTCGACGTCCAGTTCGACGTTCATCAAGCAGCTCCAGGATCAACAGGCTGCTATAAGGAAACGCCTTAACGAGTTGGGTGTAGAAGGCATTCGGAGTCAATTAGAACAGACGTCTATTCAGGATGACCAGCAGTCCATGAACGTTGATGCCGCACCCGGCCCCTCCTCCCCGTCACAAGAAGTCAAACCTATCGGTGCCAAGCAACGGGCCCTCGCACGTTGGGTGTGTGGTGTTACTGCAGTATATATGATGCATTCAAGCAAGCAGTCTGACATGAGCGTACATCTAGGGTGGGGCGGGCGCACACACTGCTACAGCGGCGATGTCGTACGAGGAGGCAGATCGGATTCTCCATGACACATTCGTTAGGGAACAGGAGCACAAGGCGAAGGTACTTGACAGACGGCGGAGGCGAGGCGAAGTCGTCCCAGGCGAGCAATTAACTCGAGCGGAGATGGATGCACGCATGTGGGCCTTCCTGTGAGCCAGCCTCCGGCTTGTTTCCTCCTATACGCGGTTGACGACTGGTACAGAACGTACAAACCCTCAGAGTCGGATATGGAAGATGACGACGATGACGACGAAGAGGATGACGAAGAGGAAGAAGAGGGCCGCCCTGCTTGGTGGGATGAAGACGATCAGGAGGATGGTATCAAGGGGCAGGACATCGTCGAACCCGACTACGAAGACCTGTCGAGTGTGATACGGATCGACGAAGCACGTATCCCATATTCCATTCCGCGAGACGAATAGTGCTATGTATGTTATCAAGATCTGTAACCAGTAATGTGTAGCAGTAGGCATATCCATTGTGCATATCAGAGCATGTGAGCGCAAAGCGGTGATGGTATCCACGAAGCGGGAACGTCCTCCCCCTCTCCCCTCCTATAGTTGTTTCAACGTGCATGTACAGGGCAACTCCTTCCACGCTGCAGCCAGGACGACAAGCAGGCTGTTTGCGTGTAATGTGAGTGATACTGAATTGAGAGCTAGCAGGTGTTCCTCACCGTTATGGAAGCTGCACAAGCAACTAAGGCGGGCTACCGTCGAACCCTTCACGAACTCCTCCAGGCAGATGACACCTGTCTCCTTGTGTTAGTCCTGAAGTCGCCGCGTCATGACAGATGATGCATACATTCGGTACCAATTAGCGTGCTCTCCGCCGGCAACTTGTACACGAGGTATTTGGCCGATTGGGGCGCTTTGCCGCTGCCGCCCTCGAGACAGTTCTTGACATGGTTCTCTTGGACCTCTGCGGGGCCAAGATTATCCAAAGAGACGTTACAAACGGGGCATCTGTAGAGTGGGGATGAGTCTCGCCGCTACGGCGTACGCATGATGCGACTCACTCCGCCAAGTCACTGAGCTGGGAACTAGACTGTGCACGGGTGGGGCTGGGTATCGACAGTCGCGCTTGGTCGATGAAGATTCGCTCCATGGAGTTCGTGCGTGAAGTATGCAATCCGCTGGGCACCGTCGCCGTAGCTTCTTCATAGCAATTCCTGCAGACGCGCTGCTGGGTAGCCACCACTGAAGACTCTGGGAAAGAGGGGTCATGCACGATGTCAGAAGGATCGAGGAGGGCCCGGTATGACGAGCAACGATCGCAGAAGATGCGGCCGCATCGCCGGCAATGCTGCATGAAGTATGAGCGCTGGCCGCTTCAACTGCTTGTATCACAATCATTTACTCACATGCTGCAACGTAGATCAGTATGTTGCACGCTGATATTGCGGGAGAACACTTACTCTGCGGTTTAGGAAGGTAAACCGGCGTCTGCAGTCACGGCATTCGGACACGGCGTCATCTCTCTCCCACTGAGCATGAATTTGATGGGGCACAGGAGGTGACCATCTTGGAGTCAAGACCTTCTGGGGTGCTTCATGTGTAGGTACGCGGAATTCAGGCGCTTGAGAAAGGTGTGGAGTGAGGTCGGTAGGTGCTCTTGAACCAGAGCCACTGGCGCGGCCGAAATAGTCAGTCGTGCCGGATCGGATGGATGATGGACGAGCAGTCAGCGGCGGGGACGATGCTCCGGGGTAATGGAACTCTTCCTCCTCCTCGTCATCGTCGTCCTCGAATTCCATATCTGAGAAACCAGAATGACAATGTGCTCAGCTGTCGGGCAGGAAGTACATACCTTGACCAGAGATCAATAGCCCTTGCTGGCCAGCAGCCAGTCTCCTCCTCTCGAGCTCGCGATTATAGGCGTTTAATAGCACCTCCGCTTGGATTTTCCGTTCGGTATCATCATCGCCTACGACTGAATTAGAACGGGTCGTAACCTTGGGCTTGACACAGACTCACTGAGAATGCCTTGTCTTAGCTCGTTCGTGGCGCGTTCGAGCTTGGCAATCATACGACGCGCCTCGAGTGCTGAGCCGGTATCGTTCTCGTCCGTCTGGGGCGTTCCAACAAGGTATCGTGCACGAGCAACGTAGTCCTGCGAGGACAATCCGGAGCTCGGCATAGTCCCCATTTCCTGGCCATCACTACCTCCGAAGTCGCTTCCGTCGTGTTCAATGTAGGGTATCAGTTGCCCTTCAACTAGATGGTACATCGCACCATCTGGCTGGAGGAACGGCAAAGGGGGTATATCGAGCCTTCGCCGCATCACTCGGACCCATCGGCGGCGTCTGACCCAGGTCTGCGGTCCATGGGGATGAGCACCAGAGCTAGTACTCGCACGGCTGCTACTGCGGCTACGACTGCTGCCGCCGAGGCCGACTGCGACGGCCCCACTGCCGGTTAGCAGCCGCTCAAGCTGAGGCGGTGGCTCAGAGACCCATTGGTCATCCGGATCACTGAACGTGTGCGCGTACTGCCAGCCAGCCTGAGCATCGACACCTGGATGTGTAACATCGAGAGTCCAATCCGAGCTGAGTGTGTTACAGCGTAAGTTGACGTATAACGACACCCGGGCACGATGACCGCACTTACAGCCAGAAATGACTACGATCTGCGCCATCTTGCGACGAGCCTGGCTTTGGTAGGGTGAATGGATCCTCCCGGAGAGGCAGTTGCACATCGCTGCGCCACGCGCCAATTCTGTTCCCACTGGTTTCTGAGGGTGCGGGCAAAACCAGTTCGAACGGTGCTCGTTGACCACGTCTTCCTAGCCCGGACGCCGAGAACTTGGGGCGTCCACCGGACACGGCCAAAGTCTTCAGCCTCACGTCAAGACGCTGATTCTCGTATAGTACCAGCGGCACCGTGGTGTGGACCGCGAGGGGATTGTACGAAACGGCAGAATTACGCCACTTGTCCGCTTCGAACCGTTGAAGTACCTTCAATGCAGTGGTCAGTTTATACAGCTGCAGTCATATATATAGCGACTGACCTCGCAAATCCACACTTCAAAGACGGCCGCAGCGACATCGTAAGCAGTCTCACCCCAGTTGTTCCTCACTAGAGGGTCGGCAAACTGCTTTGTTAAGAGGTATAAAACAACAGGGAGGTGTCCTTTCGAGGCCGCGTTCACTATGCTAGTTGTGAGTTTCACAATGTCCAGCTGATGAATAAAGTCACTCACTCAGCGGCGTCCATCCACCCTTACTACGCACGTCCACGCCGGGAGCGCCGTCCACCTCAGATGTAGCTCCACCCTGCTCACAGAGCCAACGAACGATATCGAGGTAGCCCTGTCGAAAATGAGTATCGGAGGTACCGCATTTATAGCTTATGAGATTGAGTTACCTTAGAGCACGCATTATGTAGAGCAGTCCACCCATCTGCGTCTTTTGCATGCACATCGGATTTCTCGGGCAATAGATAGGCGATAACTTGTAGGTGCCCGTTCAGCGCAGCCTTATGCAAAGCGGTCTGACAACCCATTCATTGGTATACGACATTTGGGCTTCGTGATAGCGCTTTCAACGCACCTCGCCCTCTTTGTCTTCGATATCCGGAATTGCGCCACAATCCTCCACGACTTACGCAGCCACTCAGTCGTGTGTACGGAAAGATAAATTGAGGCGTACGTACGCCACTTCACAATGTCCAAATAGCCTCTGCTCGCCGCTGCATGCAAGGCCGTCAATCCCGTACGTGGCGAAGCGTCGTTCGCCAACTCGAACGGATCCACGTCATCTGTGCGCACGGCCTTCCTGAACTCCGTTTGGATACGTCTGAGGTCACCGGATGCGGCAGCAGCATGCAAAGCTTCGAGTTGCGCAGCACTTGGGTGGCTCTTCGAGAGCACAGAGGATTGAGACAGTTGCGGCTGCTGTACGAGTGGGTCCGGCGTTGGTGTGCTCGCTCTAGGAGGCGAGCGGTGGACAACAGGAGAATCAATTGCTACAGGTGCTTCAGCAATTTGGCCGGCTGGGTTCCCCGCCTCCGTCTCCGCGTCGGGGTAGATGAACTCTTCATCATCTGAATCGTCGTGCATGGGTGGTGAATTCGAGGCAGGAGATGCGACACTACTTGCGACTCTGAGGACACGTGCCGGAGCAGGCAGGACGTCACTTCTTGAACCGCGCTCAGCCACATACTGGAGAACTCACTCGTCAATCGTACTGAGAAGATGCGAGGCCGAGTGGAGGCCAAGACTCATGACAAGAGTTGGGGACAGAGAGTCGAGAGAGCAAAATGCCCGTGAGGCTCAGCACAACATCGCAGGCGAAAAGTTCGGTGCTAATTGATGATGCACCGTCACGATCACATGACCATCGCGCCCAAAATGAAAAAGGCGCCCGATGCCCGTCTTGAATCTTGATTCTGTCGACGAGGCGCGCCGGTTCAAGCTCGCACAAGCTCACCGCTGGTGCCATCTGGAGCACGACTGCGCGGTACGTCGAGATTCTTATGTGGCAACTCAAGCAGGTACGCTATCCAACGTGTTTAAATCCTTGTATTCGAGCGTAGTGTGTTCCTCACCACGCGTATGCGCACAATCCAGTGCCTATCCTCTTTGATGCGACTCGGATGAGCTACAGGTCTCAGAGGCTAGGTTGGAGACACATCTCACTCGGAACAGACTGCCGTCGATAACCAAGCACCTTGCAAGGCCTAACAGATGCTGCGGTAGACCGTAGCTAGACGGGATATCTTCTCCCCGCACCCCCTCTCCCTTGGCCAGAAGCACGATGATATAGCACAACATCGTGATGCACGTTCGTCGAACGTTGCGTCTTTTAGGCGGCGATCTTCCTGAACTACCGAGGTCATTAGACGAGGCTTGAACGAATGCGAAGCCTCGCATCCTTCGAGACTTGTTCTTCACGCCCATAACAGGAACCCCGTCAACTTTAGACCGTTGTTCTCTCAGGCGATCGCATCGTCGACTCAATATCTCAACGTTGATATCCAGGTATAGCACTCTCCAATGGTGTTGCATCCGTATTGTCGAACGCAGGCAAACTCAACCCTGCCGTAAATCTCATACTACGTACACTTACAATAGGCTGAGGGTGCCCGACGCCATCCTTAACCCAGCGATCAATCCCTTTTCGACTCTCTAATGCACAGCCCTGCCATGGTTCAAGTTCATGCGTTTTGCGCTTTAGGCTAAGGTTTCATCTACGTCAAGTTTAGCATTTGTTGCCCCGAGGCTCTACTGCTGCAGGGACCAGCAGGTCAAGGTCTGCTCTGCCACCTTGTTTTACTACTAAAAATACCAAGTTCTCTCGTCTCGTGTCCTCCGTCCTCTGCACGACGACACGGTCCTTGTCTCCTTAGCAGCGTGCACCTTTAGCCCCAGCCACCTACCGGTGGCATATGTATTGTATACAAGCTCGACATAAGCTAACGCGGGCAAGTACGTACAAGTCGAACTCCTCTCGCATCATGACCCGCGGCGTCATTTTACCGCTCGATACTATGTGCTATCGCACATAGGCCCCAGGTGTGTCACCGTGCCCGCTATACTACGGAACTCAATCAATGCCGGCAGGTGTCGACTCAAGGGAGCATCCCAGATTCATCATTCATGGACCCTTGCTGCATGTCTAGGTCGTGGTCTTCTAAGGTTTGAGAATTGTGCAGAGAACCCTTGGATGCTGCGGTAATAACTGCCATTTGCGTGGCGGCCCACCCCCGTATCACTCGACCAGAAGGACGGCGACCTGCCATGGTGCACATTCTTCTAATCCTGCAACTTTGGGGTGCGATTATGCTGGGTTCGTTCCTAGTCATCGGAGAAGGCTTCCACAAACGCTAAGCCTCGCTTTCTTAGAGATACCGCGGACATGCTGAAATAGGCTCGCGCATCCCTTCAAACCAGGTAACCCGTGGAATTCACGCCACAAGACGCCGTCCAAATGGTTCTACAACCTGACATGCTGCTGTCGCCGGGGTCACGCGTGGTACGCACCTATTCCCTTAGGCCGAGTTGGACTCCAGCTCGCAGCCGCTATAAAATAGCGGTAGAAGGGACTAGCCGTCGTTCGCAATCCAGCAAGCCGTCCGTCCCCTGCCCCTAGCCAACTCACGGATCGCATCTTTGTCATGGTTCATACTTTCTGCGCCTTTGGCCCATGTATCGCTCGCAGCTCTCCGAATATTAGCTGTCCGGGCTGCAACCGTGCCCTCTATTGCAGCTTGGACCATCAGCGCAAGGCAAGCCTCATAAGTTCTGCTGTTGGTATTGTCGTGCTCCCAACTGACATCCTGAATGTAGGACTTCATCCATCGTTTGTGCGAGTGCCAATCAGCCTCGTCTCCTGAGCCTTCTGCCAACGTACAGAAACGACAGCTGAACATCCTGCTCTTCCCTGCGGACGATGATAAGCCCAAGATGGTTCAAACCGAGATCGAGGTCGGACCCGACCCCCAGGAGCCAAGCGTGAAGAAGCATCTCCTCCGTTTTCAGGACTTTCTCCACTGCCCAAAGTCCGTCCACATGCCCGTAGGGCCAATCGCCCCGACATCTCCCCGTAGCAGGCTCTTCCTCGCGTTCGATCCCAATCTCGACGACGACGACGCCCCTAAGAACCGTGCCATACAGAAGCTCTTGGGTGATGCGCTCGAATTCCCTGTCCCACTACGCGGCGTAGTGGTTGGCTACCGCGCCCGCGAGCCTTCCCGCGAGTTCACACAGTTCTTGGACGTCTCGCCCAAGGACGTGCCTACTTTCACCTCGTTCCTGCGCAAGCGCAAGCTGCCCGAATCTTGTTTCCAGTGGTACCACCTCGGGCGTCCTCTGAGCAGTACGGGCTCGGGCCCCTCCGAGAGGATGCTCAGCGTCTTGCTCTTCCCCGCCGGCGGAGCCACGCCGCAGGTCGTCCAAACCGAGATTCAGGTCCAGGACGACCCCAATAACCCAGGCGAGAAGAAGCACGCCGTCGACTTCGAATCGTTCTTCCATACCTCCACTACCGTCCACATCCCCATAGGCCCCGTGTCCGAGTCGACCTCTCCCCGTAGCAGGCTGTTCCTCGCGTTCGACAACACACTCGATGACGACGACGCCCCCCGCAACCCCGCTATACAGAAGCTCATGGGCGGCGGGCCCGGATATCCGGTACCCATGCGCGGTACCGTGGTGGGATACCGTGCGCGCGAGCCTGTAGACGACTTCACGCAGCTCATGGACGTGTCCCTTGCGGACGTCCCTGCGATCGCTTCCTTCCTGCGCAGTAGAAAGCTGCCCGAGTATAGCATGAGGTGGCGTCAAGTGGGTGGAAAGGGCTCCCGGCCTGATGTGGAGTCGATGGCGGACATGCTCGCGATGCTTGTCATATGTCGTATGCTCTTCGATCTCTAGACGATGACCGCGATTGGGAGTGCTGTAGAATGCACCCTGTTAGTTTCTTTCTCTACCTGTGGTGCCTAGGTCTGCTCAGAAGTGTGTCCGGAGCTCGTCTGCGTTTGTACCATAGTTACCGTCGAGTCGCCAGTATTCCCGACCTTGTATACCGACCATTATCCACCGCTTTGAACGACTACTCGGAGCGAATGCCTGAACCAAAATCGCACGGCGTCAGAGGACAGTCAAATTCAAACAGTTCTACGAGCTATGACTACACTGGCGACGGTCTTAGATACACGGGGAACGTAAAGTATCGGTACACGACGATATTCTAGACATTGGTATGCACAATCACCCACTACCGCCTTCACAGCATTACAAAGTTCGCCTGTCGCGTCACTTTGACATACCAAAGGTCTCCACATGGAGCGTCACCGACGGCGCGCCCCTAAGGACGTTCGCGGGGCTCGTCAGCTTGGACGACAAGATGCGCGAGACCGACGCGGACAGCGACAACGGCCCAGCAACTATCGAAGAATCAAGCGTCAACGACGTGCACAACATACAGAAGAGCAAACGAAGAAAGCACTGACCATCGACAGAGACCGGCCCCGCGGAGGAGTCGATGCTCTCCTGCAAGACGCGACGGATGCTCGGCCGTCCGTGGACGATCTTGAGCGAGGAGTACACCGGCAGCTCTTTGTCGAACTTCTCGACCTCTGAGGGGCTCGTCGGGGTAGACGATCCATCGGACGGCGCGTACATGGCGTTGCGCGGGATCTCTGGGAGCGTGCAGGTCCGCCCCGTGATGTAGATGTTGGGCTCGACAATGAGCGACGTGGACTGGGCGGCGGACAGCGCCTCGTAGAGCGTCTTGGAGATCCATTCGAGGTGGTCTGCGATGAATAATCGGCTGCATGAGACATGCCGAGCGTCAGGACGGACGGATGGACGGGTGTGCTCACCGGACTCGCGGACGGCCCACACGAATACGACCCGACGCACTTCCGACGTTCCTGCACGCGCGCGGCTATGCGCACACAGAGCAGAGATAGTGTCAGGCACGACGCCAATGAACGCAGCCACTGACAGCCCCGAGAATCACTCACTGCACAAGGTCCAGGAGGAGTGGGAGCGTGTACGAAACGCCTGAACCGCCTATCGTGGCTATCAGCCCCGGCTTTCACGAATACTGACGCGGGGGGGATCGGCTCACCAGCAATCAGCACACAGGTGCTGTATCCGGAGAGGTCTGGCGGGCACCCGTACGGGCCATCGACGAAGGCAGGCACGCGGCTCTGGCCATGACGGTTCGCGTGCTCCCTCAGACGGCCGGTGAAGCCTCGCCTGCCTCGAATAAGGAAGACGACGTCCTTCTCGCTAGGCCCGTCCGTCCCATCCAAAGACGTGGGGATGCTCGCGATAGTGAACGGGTGCGCCTCAGTCGGCAGGTCGCTCACGGTGGGCAGGACGACGTATGCGTGTTGGCCAGGACGCCAGCGGAACTTGCGCTTCAGCGTGAGACGGATGGTGTCGGACGACACGAGCTCGACCGTCGCCGTCCCGTACTCGTGCTCGGTGCCCCCCTTTCCTCTGTTGTTCCACAGCAGCCGCGCGGTGCGAAGCACGCGGTCGAAGGCCCACACGACCAAAGCCGGCCAGAAGTAGTCCCCGAAGCTATATCGAGCAAGTCAGCAAGCGCAATTCACTCTCGCATCGCGCGTGAGCGAGCAGATGCCGGGGAAACGAACGCACTCGACCTCGCGCGCGTGCAGATAGCCGCCGATGATGAATATGCTGCGAGCCGTGCGAAGGTCAGCGGGGGACTCAATGGCGAAGAGGGGACACGAGGGCGCTCACCCGACGAGGATGATGTGGGAGACCAGGAAGAACTCGAAGAAGGCGTTCCGGATGAAGCGGACCGAGAGGATGGTGGCTAATGTGAATGCCGTCAGCCCAGTCGCGCCCCATCGCATCCATGCGTGCGAGAAGTCGAACTTCTCGGTGAGACTGACGATCCATGAGGTCAACAACGCCCGTATTGAGCGATTTCTCGGCACTCACCCAGAGGCCGCACGACAGAGGGCATGTATCCATAGGAGGACAAGACAAGTTCGTGCTGCGGCACGATGCAAGATGTTCAGCTGTCATAAACATTCAGTATTGTAGAACGTAAAATCTGATCGACTGAGTTGTCACCTTTTCGTGGCCAATACCGGTCAATACTGAGAGATTATTAGCAGCCATCCTGTGAGGACCGTTCAAGTAGACTCACAAGAGATCATGTTATTCTTCCCAGCCAAAGCGACGATGAAAGGGAGCTGACAAGACGCCAGGTGCGCCGCCCTATCCTCGAAGAACCAAGTCTCGAGGTTGAAACCTGTAGACACAAGGTGAGTAGAGTATACAATACGACCGGAACAAGAGTGACACTAACTGTTCGTCAGCGCAAGACTCAGCATGGTCGCGATATATCCGCATATGAAGAACAGCTCTGTCAGGGTGGCGGTGCCAACACCAAGGGGGACCTGGACCCGGAAGGCTACCACTCGGAAAGCCGAGGCGGCCGCTTGAGGGATACGCCGCCACGATGCCTTTCCTGTCCGACCGGGGAGCACGCCTTCACCTGCCGTGCTCTTTTCGGACTTTTCAGAGGGCCGCTCCACAGAGCGTCGATAGAAGAGGGCTGCCAAGGCGAGACGCAGGAGCCGGACGACCAGTAAGAAAGCGATGATGCCCGCGATGAGCAACCACAGCTCCTTGATCGCCTTCTTCTGCTGTGCTGCCTTGATAGCCTTGTCGGCGGCGGTGGGCTCGTGGCCGCGAGGGCGGATGCGCGGGGAGAGCGTCGGCCAGGACATCTTCAGCTCGAGGGCTAGGAGCGGTGCTCGGGAGGCGTTCCTCACAGCGACCTGGTTGCTGAAGTCATCGTATTTATGGCCTCTTGCATTGCCCCCCAGGGGAAGCATTCCGTCGCGCGGATGCAGCAGCGTCTCGCAGAAGATGCCGCCCTGCCCGCGTGATATTGGACAGCAACACGCGGGGTCGCTGTTATTTGTAGACTATCATGGCGCGGTCAACGAACTGAGGTCATCTTCAGGGGGAACATTCGACCAAGCGTACCGAGTAGAGAAGCCTCGGGGCGCACGTTGAGAATCCGGGGTAAATGTCTTCAAATGTTCGGGGCAATCCATTGGGCTGTGGGGTAAGTGCATGGGCACACTAAGCGCGTTGCTAGAATGACGTGCGAGAAATGATCAGACGCAGCAGGTATACAGACCCGAGCTTCGTCCCAGTCGCGCCTCGGCGGTGAAGATTCGGTGGCTGAACGGGTAAGATTCGGTTCGGAAGTCTATAGTCGTCCTCGACGACCTCCTCGAACCCGTTCCGCTCGACCAATTGCATCACGGAGGCTAATCAGGAACGGAGCCCGACGGGTTATCTGATAGTTGAAGCTATGAGCATATGATACGGAGAGGAGTCGTGGAGGATATCAGGACGTGGCCAATGATGAGCTCCGCGCAAGTGTGGCCGGGTTGCATTGTAGGAGGCATCGATGAATGCAGACTGAATCATCCTGGATGTTTAGAACTACGACCATGGCGAAAGTCGTGGAGCTGTGCCTTGGAGGCCAGACTGTCCGCGCGTTGACGCAGAATGCCGTGTGCAGTCGTGAGAGGAATTAATAAGAGCTGCATTCTCCGAGTTTCCTGAACATCCATGCTGCGTGGCCAAAGGCAAGGATGCTTCGTGCATGTAGTCCCCACCGCTCGGCAATTCAGCCAAGGTCGCCTAAGAGCTGGTGCACCGAGATATCTGGCTGTCAATCTGTGCCGAAGGTCCTATTGATATCACTGCTCTCGAGCCTACCTGCTGTGCATGGAATGCCCGCCGGCGAGTATTTCTCCGTACACGCAATCAAATCAGTGAGCAAGTATTCCTTTCCATGATGCCCGGAAGTCGTCGATGTACGTTGTTCTGGCTGCAGCGTGAGATTGCAAGAGCGGTCCAGGTTTTCCGAGCTGACAATGCAACAAAGTACGATGGCAGGCGGCATATGACATGCGCGCGATGTGTGGACAGATAGATATTGCAAGAAGAGGCGATGGCAGGTATGCGTGTCTACCAACGGACTGTGGAAGCAGAGCGTTGCGTCTACCGTGGCGTTATGCCAAGTCCAGGGAGGTGACCAATCAGAGAGGGCGGATAGGCGGCCCGGGGGCAATTAACGGGACGCCGAGAAAGTCGGAGGAGGGAGAGCGGATAGTTGGCTGCGTCGGAACAGCCACTCGAGATGAGATTCATGCCATTCATGCATCACGTCCATCGCTGTCTTTCAACGCCGACTTCACGACAACTGCACGTCGGCTCGAGTCCAGCGTCGACTATCCCCAACTCCGAGGAGGACGAGTGTGGGATAATTGCGGACGGATTACAGCAGATCGTGGGCTGGCCGGGCGGGTAGAGTCACAGCTTTAGTCGCAGTTCCAGTCATGCTGACGCGATTGGACGCAAATATTATACGTCCCCTTCCCTCCTTCGCCCGACTCTCTCCCTCCCGTCCGTCTATCCTGGCTTGCCATCGTCGCGGAACCTCCCTCTTGCGCCGTCTTGCGCCCTCTCTCGCTCGTTCGCACTGTGGGACACCATCGCTCTCACTGACTCGCCCTATAAATTCCGGGAAAGCCCTTCGTCCTACTTCGCTCTCGTCCAACCGCATTCAGCCTATCTCAGCCATGTCTACCGCCGCAGAAAAGCACACCAACGGCACCAGTCCCCAGAAGGACCGCTCGAAGCTCATCCCCTTCTCGTCCAGATTGAAGGAGGGCAGGGCGCTCGCCCAGGACGTCTGGTCCATCTTCAAGTGCGTCGTGTGATCTCAGCCCCGTCCCGCCCGCAGCAGCAGCCCATTAACCGGAGATGAAAGTGCCGCCAACCTCCCGTCAGATTGCATCAACCTCGGCCAGGGCTACATGAACTTCGCGCCCCCGGAATGGGTCAAGCACGCCGCCGAGGAGGCCCTGAACTCCGTCGCGACCAACCACTACTCACACCCGAAGGGCCGTATCCGCCTTCGCGAGGCGATCAAGAACCACTACAGCCCAGAGTTTGGCCGAGAACTGGATGTAGAGTCCGAGATCCTGGTTACCAGCGGCGCGAACGAAGGTCTGTCTTCATCCGGGGCGGGTCCCGTACGTTTCCTCACATTGATGATTAGGGCAATACTCCGTCTTCGTGGCGTTCCTCGAGCAGGGCGATGAAGTGATCATGTTCGAGCCGTTCTTCGACCAGTACCTGCCCTCCGTCACATTCAACGGCGGCGTTCCTGTCTACGTGCCTCTCCATCCGCCCAAGCACGATGGCAAGCACAGCAGCTCCGAGTGGACCATCGATTTCGACGAGCTTCGGTAGGTCATTTTTACCGCATCCCCGGACACGGACGCGGACGCAGTGGACGCTCACACCCGGCCCTTTACGCGCCCCAGCCGCGCGGTGACGCCCCGGACGAAGATGATCATCGTGAACACCCCGCAGAACCCCGTGGGCAAGGTCTTCACGCGCCACGAGCTCGAGCAGATCGCAGCGATCGCGGAGGAGCACAACCTGCTCGTCATGTCGGACGAAGTGGTAAGCACCACCTGCTCTCGTACGCTCCGCGCGCCTTCTCTTCTGCGCGCGCGGTCGGACCCCCGGCGCACCTGGTATCTGACAGCGTCCGCGCATGCTCCTCCCAGTACGATTCCCTCGTCTTCGACGATAACGAGCACGTCCGCATCGCCACGCTCCCCGGCATGTGGGACCGCACCGTCACCGTGGGCTCCGCAGGCAGTACGTATCCCCCTCCGCTTCCATTCCGTCCTCTCCGCCCCGAGGAATGTCCCCCCACACGATACCGACAAAATCGCTGACGCGCGCGCACGCTTTCGCAGAGATGTTCGCCGCGACGGGATGGCGGGTAGGCTGGCTCATCGGCCCGGCGTCGATCATCCAGCCGACGCTCGCGGCGACGACGCGGATCGTGTTCTGCAGCAACTCGCCGCTCCAGGAGGCGTCCGCGGTCGGGCTCGAGCAGGCGAAGAAGCGCGGCTTCCTCGAGCAGCAGCGCAGGGAGTACACCGAGCGCCGCAACATCCTCACCGCCGGGTTCGATAAGCTGGGCATGAAGTACACGAACCCGCAAGGGAGCTATTTCGTTCTTTTGGTGCGTGATCCGCGTCGCGACTGGACGGACGGACGGGCAGACGCGCGGACGGTAACAGTTGTCGGGCATCTCGGGCGCTGACTTGTGTTCCCAGGATATCTCGAGCGTGAAATGGCCCGAGGACTACCCCTTCCCTAAGAGTGTCGAGGGCAGAGGGCGTGATTTCAAGTAGGTGCTCTCAATGTTTATACCCCAATCTCAGCTGCTCAGATGCACATTCAGGGCGTGCTGGTTCATCGCGATGGAGGTCGGCGTGTCCTCCATCCCCGTCAGCGAGGTAAAATTTATTTACAGCTCATGCGGTCGCAATGGAGCTGACTAACGTCCGTCTCGACAGTTCTACTGCGAGGAGCACACCTCCATCGGCGAGAATTATGCGAGGTTCGCGTTCTGCAAGGACGTCGACACGCTCAAGCAGGCGGTAGAGCGGCTGCAGAACCTCAAGAAATTCCTCGCGTGATTTAGTGGCGGACCCCGTCTGGCGGGTCGTCGACAACGGTGTGGCTTGGCTCGGGGGGCCGAGGCGTTGGTTATTACATGAGGTAGATGAAGGGCATTTCCCGGCGTGTTGTATCAATGTATTTGCTACATGGCGACCCATCGCCCAATTCTGCCGCAATCACGTAG
Organism: Cubamyces lactineus; assembly: GCA_022376465.1. Taxonomy (NCBI): domain Eukaryota; kingdom Fungi; phylum Basidiomycota; class Agaricomycetes; order Polyporales; family Polyporaceae; genus Cubamyces; species Cubamyces lactineus. The sequence goes on from JACDTU010000003.1 coordinate 1,750,582, forward strand.
TCTTGTTGTACATCGGATATCCTCCCTATCGTCGCTGCGTCGCTGCGTTCCTCGCACCCTATCTGCTGTATCTATCTACGCCTCCAGCTGGTCCACGATGCGCGATAGCAGCTCGTTCACGGCCGTCGACTTGGCGTCGTAATACGCCGGGTTGCTCACGAGCCGGCGCGCGAGGAACGTGAACGAGAGCACGTCCACCGCCGCCTGCCTATCCGGAATCGTCCCGTCCCTCCGCCTGTCCCGATACCAGCCCCGGAGGACGCTGCCCTCCTCGAGGAGCGTCGACTCGAGCGGGAGGCCGTCGTTCAGGAAGCGCGTGATCGTGTCCTTGCCCTCCGCCTGGCAGAACAGGTGGAAGTGGCCCGCCGCGCCGCGGTGCCGCACCGCCTTGCCCTGCATGCGCACGAGCTCCTCGAGCGCGTACTCGCGCACCTGCCGCTCGTCCGTCCCCGGCGCCGCGCGCACGTACTGCGTGCCGAGCACGACGACGGTGCGCGCGCGCACGGGGAGCGTCCAGCACGCTTCGCGCGGGACGACGAGCACGCGGAGGATGCCCTCGGCGTAGAGCTCGAGCATGAGCAGCCGGTCGGCTTTGGCGATGCCGTCGTGGAAGAAGCCGACGCCGCGCGCGATGAAGTCTTGCAGGCCTGCGGCGTCTTGCAGTCGTGCGAGGTACCGCTCGAGCCGATCGAGGGAGACGTCGTCTGGGAGGTACCCCTTTGCGGTCTCCATCTCGAGCGCGCACTGCGTGATGAGGTCGCGCGCGACGGGGAAGCATTGCGTACGCGAGGGAACGAAGACAATCGCAGGCTCGCCGCGCGCGGCTTGGATGGCAGAGTGCGCAGGCTTGGCCATCGCCTTGAAGAGCGCGGCGGAGTGCGGGATCGTGAACGTCTGCGTCGAGACGGTGAGCGCCTGGTCGCGGTCGCTCGGCCGGAAGCTGTGAAGCGCGAGGGGGTCGACATCGAGCCAGGCGGCGAGGTCCGCAGGATCATTGAGCGAGGAAGAGAGGCCCAGGAAACGCACGGGGTACGACTGTGTCGCATGGAGCAACAGTGAAACGCCTAGTTCGTACACGGAATCGAGGATTTCGAGACTCTCGCAGAGGACTAATCGGAGTTTAGACAGCGATTCCTTCATGTTTCGCTGACGGGAGAGCGCATGGAAGAGGTCCGCGGCGGTAACAACGCGGACGCTCTTGCGTGTGGACTTCTCAAAGAGACGGTCTGCCCCGACAAAATCCACAGTAGCGTCCGAAACCCTCGATTGTTGACGAAGATCCGAGGTTACCTCGAGTGCGATGCTTCTTCGCGGAGCAACGACGAGGACCCAAGAGGCATTGGGCGAATCGCGCAACGTTTCCCTACATATCCATAAGCTCCATTAGGAAGGCAAATCTGGTTTGGAGGCTCACCATATAGCTAGCTGCCCCATTACAGACTTGCCACAGGCGGTCGGTGCGCACAGAAGCGTGTGCAACCTCGTTTTGACGACGCTCCAGAAAACTTGGCTCTGGATCGCATTGAAGCCCTGCACCCTTCGAGAGATGACCTCTTGCAAAGGCGGGTTCTGGATCACAGACAACGGAAGGAAAGGTATGTCGAGACGTGGTGTATGCGAATCCGAGGAGGACGGCATGACGAGGTCTTCCAAGGACGCCTCAACCTCCTCCTCAGCACCCTGCCACCGGTCAGAGACGAAGCGGATCGTCACAGACGGCGGACGCTTCTGGCTAGGTATCGAGATCACAAAATCGACATCGAGGCTCTCCGTCGTCGGCCTGAAAATGAGGTGTGACAGCTGCAGGATGTTCGTCCCATCGTGGTCCTCCACCCACAGCCAGAACGGCTCGGCGGATCCGTGCACCTTGCTGCTCCAGTTGAACGCGCGCTCGACCTTCACAGCGATCTTGAGCACGTCTGCGCCCAACGGCCGGAGGTTGTATGTGATCCTGGCAGTCGGGAACTGCTTTGCCGCCTCGCGCACGGCGGATCCGTGCCGTTCGTTGAGGTGGAGGAGCTTGCCCAGCTCCTCCGCGCTCATCTCTGCGAGCTCGGACACCGCGTAGTCGTCCGCCCAGCGCTCGAGGTTGTACAACACATCCGCCTTTAGTTCGAACTGTTTCAGGGGGTTCTCGAAGGGCCAGAGCCGCTTTTCGATCGCTTTGCTCATGCCCATGAGCACCGCGCTGACGTTCGCCCATTTGCGGGAAATGGCGATCTCGAGGAGGGCACGGATGATACGTCCGCCATTCTGCGCCGCGTACGCCTGGTCGGAAACCAGGGCGAAGTCCTCTGGCCGTTGTTGAGAGATGTACGCTTGGAGCAGGATGTTGACTTTGCCTTGACTGCTTTCTGTGCCTCCCTGATACGACTCTAGTATGTCAGCGCCATATCAAACCTAATGAAGGACAAACCGACCTTGACCGCGCACGGCACGACCTCCATCATCGCCTCCAACTCCTTGACCTCGTTCTCGCGCACTTGTATCTGGTCGAACTACACCAGCATCCAACTCCTCAGCACCCATCATAGTCTCACACCACTAATATCCACGCACCTCAGTGCTCATGCTGAGCATCGCGAGCACGTCCGCCTCAGACATCTTCGGGCGGAACTTTTCGTTGAAGATCTCAATCGACTTGTGTCGAATATAGTACTTCGCCGCGATCCGCCCCAGGTCGGTGCAGACGAGGCTGCCCGTCTGGCGGTCGAACGCGACCATGCGCGCCTCGGCGAGCTGCAGCGCGGCGGACGTGATGAGCTGGTTCCGCTTCGCGCCGAGGTAGGGGTCTTCTGCGACTTCTTCCCATCCGAGGCCTAATGTAGAGTGGTTGTGAGACTGGTGTTTGGCTAGGAGGGTAGGGGCTTACCGTATTGGAAGGGGTTCTTGCGCATGCGGACGAAGAGGTAGGTGTATCCGAGCCATTGCACTGCGTCGTGGACGTTGGCGACTGTCCCTAGGGCAATCTCCGCGTTGAGTGCGTCGATCATCCCTGCAACGAACCTGGCATAGGTGTGAGTAGCGAATCACACGTCGAGAGCTCATATAACACCTACCGTGATTCGATGGGGACCTGTATGATGGCGAGTGGTTAGCGAAGACCTCGCGCAGAAGTGCCAAACCCGACTCACCTGGGACGTCACCGCGTCAAGGTAGTGGGCGAGTTTGTCTTCCGAGGTACAGATGAAGCCGACACCGCTGTCTTCCAGACCAGGACGGCCGGCACGTCCGAATACCTGCAGGACGTCGAGAACAGATAGGTCTGTGAAGGCACCCTTGGAGCTGTCGTAGACCTGCGTCCCTTTGATGATCACTACAAGGGCGGAGTCAGCGTTTCAACTATGAACATTCAGTTGAACGACGTACCTGCGTGTGCAGGCAAGTTGACACCCCATGCGAGTGTAGCAGTACAGCAAAGGACCTGCCACTTGTCAGAATCTCTGCAGTATATACAACTACGAACCTCACCTTGATCGCTCGCGCCTCAAACATCCTCTCCATCATGTTCCTATCCGTGCGCAGCATCCCAGCATGGTGTATGCCAAACCCATGATCAAACAGCTGCCTCATCTCCTTATTCCTCGACTGCGCCACGTCCCGCCGGAAGAAATCATACTGTGGGTGGTCCACGCAGCTGAAATCGTCGAGCGAGCCGTCCGCCTGCGCCGCCTCCTTGATCGCCTCCGCGGCCTTGACCGTCTCCTTGCGCGCGTGCACGAAGACCATGACCTGGTGCCCCTCGCGCACGAGCTCGGACACCTTCTCGTACGTGACGCGGTCGAGGTTCTTCTTCGACTGCGGGCTGTTGGGCTTCCCGCGCACGCCGATGAAGTGTTGTTCGAGCGGGACGGGCCTGAAAGACGAGTCGAAGTAGAATAGGCCTGTGTGGCGGTTGACACTGCACGCGTTGGCTGCCGTTAATACGATTGTTCTATGGGTGGTTGCACCGAGACCTACCTAAGGAAGTCGGCAACGTCGAGATAGTTCGGCAGCGTGGCACTGAGACCCACGATACGGATCACGGATTGGGTCGATTCGACCTACGTCTACGTTTAGAGCGTTTCAAGGTTTACCTTGCCATTGACTCACCTGTCTGAGAGTACGCGCGACGATAGTCTCAATGACGGCACCGCGCTCATCGTTGAGCAAGTGCACTTCGTCGATGATTAAGAGCTTGACTTTCTGACAACGTGGTACGCATTGGGATTGGAGCTTGTAGAGACTCGGGGAAACGCACTCACCGAGGCCAACTCGCCCTCGCCGGTAGGTTTCCTCGTGACGACGTCCCACTTCTCGGGCGTGGTCACGATTATCTGTGTCTCCGCGATTTCTTTCTTGGTAAGTTGCATGTCACCTATCCAGACGTCACCATCTGTGTGCAAGACTGCGCATCACACTCGCATACCAGTAAGCTCACGGACACGGATTGACAACCACTGAAGCCGTTTTCCGAGCTTGCGAACGATTTCAGAAGCGAGCGCTTTCATGGGTGCACTAGACATCCCCATCAACTTAGCCATTCAGCTTGCCCGCCGCACATTGGGATGGACGTACACGTAGATAATCTTGAACTTGTCCCTGTCGATTGTCGCCGCAATGTTGCTCGATGCGTCCGAGCGTGTCCTATGTTGGTCCAGGACGCGAAGCACCGTGAGCATCGCGACATCCGTTTTACCCTGCCCGACAGTCAGTCCGCATCCGACATCGATGTGAGTTCGCTTACAGCACCGGTAGGAGCTGTCGAGAACGCAGTGAGGTACGGATATTGATCACGAAGGGAAGTTACGGACCACAGATGAGCATGTTCTCGTTTGACTGGTAGGCGGTAGGGTAGACGATTGATTGAATCCTGTTCAGTGACGAATAGCCCTGAGAAATGCGTACATCAACAACCAGGCATGTGGTATAACCAGCAAGCTGGAACGCACCGGGAAGGAGCCCCTCGCGAGGGGATCCAACTCTGGGACGGGAATGAGCCGCTCGGAAGCACGCGGAGGAACTGTCCTGGCAGGGGGGATAGTAACTTCCTCGTAGTCCTGCATGGGCGTTTAGTGGCCGAGATTGTGCAGGAGATTGTGAGAATATTTACGTCGTAATCCCGCCGTGTGGTGCCTATGGGTAGCATGTATCTCGTCCCGAGATGCGACAGCATATTCCCTTGGACCACCGCGGCTGATGTGTATACATGCGGAAGCACCTCTGGTGCATCGTGCTGATCTCGGCGAGGTCAGTTAAGCCTTTGTGGGCGAACGGCTTCTTGCAACTTACAGCAGTACCAGTAAAGAGAGGGCGCTCTGCATTCGCTCGGAGCGCTTCTTCCATGCGCCTCCGAGCTTCTGCTGGATCGAGTTGATCCAGGCGAAGGGATGTCTCTAAGGAGCGGGTCAACGTCACGAAGCCTTGGCTACAAGCATACTTGGTCGGACCTTCTTTCTGTTTTCCCTTGCTACGACCATTGGCTTGCGATGGTTCGATGGGCCTCGACGCCTCTTGCTCGCCTTTCAGATACGCGGAGAGTTCCCTCACTGCGTCTTGACGCCTCGCCAACAGCTGCATCGATAGCTCGATGTTGTCGAAGCCTATCATCTCGACGAGCTCTTCAGATATCGCATCATCCCGCTTCGACGAAGACAAGAGCGACACAAGAGACGGCAGCAGATGCTCGACATCAGGTTTCCTGTGGAGAAACAAGGGAAAGTTTGAAAACCAGGGCGACTGGACTTCCAACGATGCACCCACGCAAGTAGGGCGCCGAGTAGGGAGTCATCTGCATAGCCCTGGATGTCTTTGGAAGAACCTTGAACGAAGTCCAGGACGGACTCCCAGCGCTCGTCATCGTCGAGGTCGGGTGGTACGTCATTACTAGCGGCCGTTGCTAGACCGAATGTGAGACGAGTCTAGGGTAGCATGACTGCCATGTTCACCTGGTACAGAATACCTATATGCGATCAGTTACGATTTTCGAAAGATAGTATACTGTGCCCACTTTGCCCATTCGTCAAGGAGGCGTTTGTCACGATCCGCGGATTCTTCCACGGTGCTAACGAGAAGTTCCAGATGGCCTGCAAGATCTACGCCCATCGCGAGTCAAACTGTCGTTGCTGTCGTCGTCTGTCGTGGTCAATGTCTAAGCCTTTCACGAGGCCTATTTTGAGACAGTCCTGGAGCTGTCTATCCTAGTCACTGGAAGGTCGCTGTATGTTGCGGGCTGCGGCACCGACGCTCAACGACTCGACGTGAAGTAGACGCCCATTTCGATCGAGGGATGTAATGGGCGCTTGTGATAAGCGCTGGACGGATGAACTTATCTCTGGATGTGTTTTCCGAGGGGACGTTGTGGCGCCCAATGGGTAGGACGGCTTATCGTATAGTGTCTGGATGCGGGGAAGATAAGAAGCACTAGGCTGGTACGTACGGGCGCACAGGCACCCTCCTTCTTATCGCTTCGTAGCCAGTCCAGAATGCATCTACAGCCCGTACTATATAGCCCCACCCCTCAACGACGGCGCTGCGTCCCCCGCCCCCGCCAGCTTGCAACCGTCCCGCTTTCTCTGCACCACCAGGGCTAGCAGGCAGCCATGTCCATGTCGATCCACACGGTGACGACGGACCAGCCGGAGAAGATCCCGCCGCCTTCGGTCGACCATCTTCCCACAGCCAGGTCGACGAAGCGCCGCTGGGACGTCGGAGGTCGCGTGCATCGTCTCCACCAGAAGCTCACCACCAAGCACGGCTGGGTTGGGGACTACGACTATGCTTGGCTTTGCATGCCGACATTGCCGCGGCGATGGGGACGCGCTCGTTCAGGACGTGCAAAGACCGGACCGCCCTTTTACGCTCTGGACTCCGAGCTGCCCATCATCTTGGCCGCTGCCAGTGGTCTGCAGCATGCCCTTGCTATGCTTGCAGGGCTCATCACCCCGCCTATCATTTTCGCGAGTGCGCTCAACCTTGACTCCGAGACGTCCGCGTACATGATTTCCGCGTCACTAATTGGGTGCGGTAAGTGTGTTCAGCTGCCGTCGTATGAACGTCCACTGAGGTAGTCACTGGTCCGCTAGGTATCCTTAGTCTTGTTCAAATGTCGCGCATACGCCTCTTCGGCAACTATTTCCTCGGCACGGGCCTCATCTCTGTCGTCGGTACCAGCTTTGCTACCCTGAGCACAGCCAACGCTGTGAGTGCTGCATACACCTGTCCTGGCGACATAGTCTAACGTACCTCATTGAAGATATTCGACTCCATGTACGCAGATGGGACATGCCCTTCCACAACGGCACCAGATGGAACGGTCACGCGCGGCGCATGTCCGGACGCATATGGAATGGTTCTCGGTGCGGGTCCATGACCCTCCTACAGTCATGGATTAGCAGCTCATGAAACCACAGGAACGTCTATCATTTGCTCTTTCCTTGAAATTCTAATGTCATTCGTGCCTCCCCGGATTCTCAAGCGAGTCTTTCCGCCTATGGTGACAGGTATAAATCATCGACCATACCGCAAAACAGAACAGCACAGCTAATGCATCCCTCAGGAACGGTCATCGTCATGATCGGTGCTTCGCTCATCGGCTCCTCCGGTATCCCCAACTGGGGCGGAGGCTCAAACGACTGCATGGGCCGCCCCAGCTCGGGCTTCTTCCAGCTCTGCCCCGACATCTCCGCCCCGAGGCCGCTCCCCTGGGGCTCCCCAGAATTCATTGGGCTGGGCTTCTTGTCCTTCGTCACGATCATCTTCACAGAGCTGTTCGGGTCGCCGTTCCTCAAGAACATTTCGGTCATCATCGGTCTGGCGGTTGGCTGCATTGTTGCGGGTGCTGCTGGGTATATCGACGGAAGCAGCATCAAGACTGCTCCTGCGATCACGTTCTTGTGGTAAGCCTTACCTAGCTGGTAGTTTTTGAGGACTGTGGGCCAACGTCCTAACACCAACCCAGGGTCCATACCTTCAAGATCCGGGTGTACCCTCCCGCTATCCTCCCAATGCTTGCGGTTTATGGTGAGATTCTAGCTTTGTACATCCAGGGCGGTATAGCTCAGCAAGTCTACCAGTGTCCCTTGCTATGGAAGCCATCGGAGATATTACCGCATCGGCGGAAGTATCCCGCGTCGCAGTCGTTGGCGAAGAGTTCGATAGCCGTATACAAGGCGGCGTCCTGGTCCGTGGTCATTCCCCCGCTTGCACACTGCGAAGACACTCATGATCCGTCCATGTCTAGAGCGACGGTATCGGTGGCTTCTTATCAGCGCTGTTCACCGTGACGCCCCTATCCATCTTCGCACAGGTAGCGTTTATCAGTGCACCGAGGCTGGTTCGTGTAAGACTAACCCATGCCGCGCCCGACAGAATAACGGCGTCATTGCGATCACCCGATGCGCGAACCGCACAGCCGGGCGATTCTGCTGCGTCTTCCTCATCATCTTCGGCGTCCTTGGCAAGATATCTGGGGTCTTCCTAGCGAGTACGTCCATCTCCAATACGCAGCTCGACCTCATCTGACCTGAACGCGTCAAACGCAGTACCAAATCCCGTGCTCGGCGGCGTCACGACCTTCCTCTTTGCAAGCGTCGCGACGTCCGGTGTCCGTGTCCTCTCGTACAACCGCTTCACGCGCCGGGATCGGTTCGTACTCGCCGCGGCGTTCTCCTTCGGCTTCGGCGACCTGCTCGTCCCGACCATCTTCACGCACCTGTTCGACGGCGTGCAACATCCGAACAAGGGCCTGCAGGGCTTGTTCGACTCGATCACTATCGTTCTCAGCACCCCATGTCAGTGTCTTGTCGGATTTGCTGTTCGCAGGCTTACGTGTTTTGCAGTCTTGATATCGGGTCTGATCGCGCTCGTTCTCAACCTCATCTTGCCGCAAGAAGATACGGACGACGACGACGACGTGGTCGAGGTCATCGACGTGGAAGCGCATCCGAATAGCAAGGAGAAGGAGCTCCATATATAAGGGACCCATAGCGGCGTGGGATATACACAATAGCTTGGCAGTACAGCACACATAGTAGCGACTAGACACTCTGAGCAAATAATATAGCACGCACACATCCTCGAAAGCGTTTACGCAGACACGACAGCTGCCCAGAAGACGCTCCACAGCAGGACAACCACACCCGCTACGACATTGGTGATAGCATTCAGCACAGCGTTCACCAGCCAGAGGATCGTCCTCGGCAACAACAGCAGGGGGACGACGACACACCGCCATGTGCAGTATGCGGCTATCCCCGCGCCGAGAGCGGTCAGTAGCCCCTCCTTGATTTGTTCTGCGATGATCGTCTTCAGGGCCTCCCTCTCCTGCACGAGCTGCTCTTGCACGAACGGGCGCAGTTCTGCCATCAGCATACGGACGAGCTCGGTATCGTCCTGGGCGCGTCGTTCAGCAAGTTCGGCTTGTTGCGACCGACGTTCTGGTCGAGGCCCTAGTTCGGGTTCTGACTGAGGTCTTGGCCCATCATCGGGCGTCCCACCAGAACCCCTCGAACCGCCTCCAGCAGTAGACGAAGCCGCGCGCGCCTGGCTGGTCTCTGCGTCCCGACTCCGAGCCAACGCCTCCATCAGCACCCTCATCACAATATCCTCCAGGACCTCGTCGGGCGGCATCTCGTCCCACGTCAGAAAGTATGGTGCTAGTGCCCGGCTGTTCAAGCCCGCCGCGAACGCCGGAAGGTCCTGCAGATCGACGTCGACGAACTGCCTGGTCGTGCGCACCGGCTCGCGCGCGCGGAAACCGACGAGGGCGCCCCGCCACGGCTTGTGGGGCTGGCCGTCGTCGGTGATTCCTAGCGCGGCGCGGTTGAGCGGTCGGGGCCCAGAGGGAGAGTGTCCCTGGATCGACGCGTCGAAAGCGAGGTAGAGCCGCGTGGGCGGTGCGCCAATATTGTTGGACTGGGGGAAGGCGATGGGCCCTATGGGGATTGCGGTGACGGTGGACGTGTCGAGGAGCGTCGTGCCGATCCGGATTTTGTGCCTCTCTTCGCCTTGGTTTATGCTGTCGTCGGTGTAAACTTCGCATTCCGTCTCGACAACCCTAGGGGCATCTTCGTCGGGCGGGAATAGGAGGACCTTGAGCATCCGCGTTCGAACCCCAGGTGGTCGCGTTGTTCGGGCCTCGGGAGAGGGGGAATCGGTGGACGGCCCCCCATAACACTCCGTGTCATGGCGGATCTTGTCCTAGACAATTTCCTATTTAGTCCTGTGCCATTATAGCTGCGATCCTGGTCGAAGAAATCGGGATTGAACCACTCACCCGGAGCTGGTGCGCTTTCTTGCAGTAACACGCCATTTCGCACCGAGCGCAACGCATGCCCTCATGCCCGACGGACAGACACGGAGGATAGGCGCATTTCATCTCGCACTGACAGCTGCAAGTCGCGGATGGATGTGGGCGCGTGAATAGAGTATGATAGGTAGCGTATTGCTACGGCTCCACCAGTACGACTGGCCCACCTTTAAGGCATCTGGACTCATGACCTGCGCATTGCGTATGTCCAGAAAATGCATATGGGCGACTCGTGGCATTGCTGAGAGGAAGCAGCGCGGCGAGGCAAGGGTTCTGTGATCCTTAACCCTGCACGCACACACGCTGAGTCGTTGGTTAGTGCCAGAGCGGTCCAAATAGAGACCATGATCCATCGGCAGACTCACAAGATTCTTCGCTTCTCTACGTCTATGGCACCTCATCACAACGTGTCAATGGTACCCGTCCAGCCTACAAGTGCCTGTGGCCTATTGCGAACGTTGAGGGGTAGGCGAGACCTTCCTTTGTGCTCTGACATGTGCTCGTTGTATGCTGAGAGTGGTGGTGATCAGACCCCAAGGAAGCTGCGGATAGCTATATTACCGCAGCTGCAGCGCGCTATTATGCGGTCAGCGTCCCTGCGGTAATAGCGCAAAGTCGAGACAGAGCCCACAGGCAGCAACCCTCGACTCCATGGTCGAGCCCTTGGATCCATGAAGGTCGGCGCACTACCTGAGAAGTGTTCGAGGTTCTGGACGGAATACTCGGGGTGCGTCGACGCTTTCCTGCAACTGCTCAGTTCTGAGCTGCCTGCTACTTCGCACAGCGTTCTAGAGCTAGACCATGTATATGTCGCGCTCCGATTAGCGTCAAGCTTCAACCAGCCTAACCGCCGCCCGCTGTAGTATAGTCCGTTTATTCCGACACAGTGGGCATAATCGGACGAGCAAGTATCGTACCTTTTTTACACGCAACAGAGTGGAATCGTGACACGACATATCACATGTAGCATCCAGGATCAAGGCCACACATGTCCACTGTTACGAAACAAGGATGAGTACCACCGCAAGTTTCTCGACCGCGTACTACACTCACATCCGAATGCATGAACTTGAGAAAGCAGAGCTATCCCGCATCGATGCTTTGTCCTGAGTCGTCGAAAGTGGCAGCAACGCTGCAGCTCAGTGGCCGTAGATGACACGGCAAGATGTTGGCTATAGTGTGTCATTGTCAATGTCAAGACGCGACGCCGGAAGTTATTGAGGTTGATTACCCAGCGGATTTGCTCGGGTTTTGACGCTCAGTTCAGATCCCGCCGTAGCGCATCACTCCCTCGCGCCACCTCGGACGAGCACTTGTATCGGGCCCCCTCGCGCCTGGTCTCCTACTCGTCGCGTACACCTATCACTCCCCGCGCGTCGTCGTGCGCGTGCGCTTCTTTATATCTATCGATTTGGAATATATGTCCTGTGTGCATACGCACAGCACCGCGCGATTGGGAGCTTCATATTAGAGAGTAAGCGCTCGACAGTGCGAACCCTATGTAATGGTCAAAGGGCTAAGTGCAGTATAATATCACCATCTCGGACGCTGATTTGAACGGGTCTTATGCAGATAAGTACCTGCGCAACGACGCGCGAATAGTGAGGGGTGTACGTGACGAGTAGGAGACCAGGCGCGAGGGGGCCCGATACAAGTGCTCGTCCGAGGTGGCGCGAGGGAGTGATGCGCTACGGCGGGATCTGAACTGAGCGTCAAAACCCGAGCAAATCCGCTGGGTAATCAACCTCAAGTGCCGGAAGTTCGAACTTCGGAAGAATCGGAACGCACATAAATTAGGACAATAGTAGGACAGCCAACATGATGCATGAACCCTAACCCCGGGTGCAGCCACCGATATTCAACACTTATTCAAGTCAATATAACTAGTGCCATCCACTGGCAAACGATGTATAGTAATAGTCACTGTGTACCATACACAGCAGAACTACGACAGACGTGCCATGTACAATGACAGTAGAGATACCGCGCTCCAGACAAACTGACCACCTCTCACAAACGCGCTCAGCAACGCCCCCACAGTCGCATCGACGGCCGAGGAGAGCATCGCGCAAAATGCGAAGATAGGAAAAACTACGCAAGCCCCCGCAGCGCACACACCAGCCGCGACGGCAAGGGCGGTCAACGTAGTGCGTAGCGACTCTTCTGCCACGATGGCTCTGATAGCTGCGTTCTGCTGCTCGAAGTCTACTTGCAAGGGTCGGATGTGAACGCGATTGATGAGGCTGGCGGATACGTCGTGGTTATCCAGCGATTCGGTTTGTACCTGCACGGAACGATACGACTGCTGTGTACAAGTAGGCGGATCGGCGGATGACATTGACCCTGCGCGAGTCGTTTCCTTGAACATAGCTCGAAGTATGTTGGAAGTGGAGGATGGCCACTTCATATAACGCCAAGTGATGACGAAGTCGGGATATTCTCTCGCCCGCAAGAACGCAGAATACGCAGGGATGTCATCCGGCGACACGTCCATGTACTGCGTCCAATCTCGTGTAGGTTCTCGGGCCCGATAACCGATCAGGGTGCCCCCAAGGGGCAACGGATAGTCGTTGACGCCACCCATCAACTGAGCTACTGCGCGATTGCGCGGTGCGCCGTTGGTAGTAGTGCCCTCTAGCCCTGCGAGGTATAATCTGGTAGGAGGCTCTGATCGTTGGATATGCCCGACGGGTAGGTGGAAGCTACGCGCGCCGCTCGGTGCTTGGAGAAGCGCTCCGAAGTCGATCTGATGAGCTTTCTTGTTTGGGTCATCATCATCGTCTTCAACTCGACACTCCGTTTGTATGATTCGAGGCGAGTCTTCGTCCACCGGGAAAAGCAAGACGCTGAGCATCTTCCTATTGCCGAGCGTTGACGAAGACGAAGACGATGGAGACGAACAAGGCGAAGATGAAGACGAAGGTGGGGGGATCGAGCGACATTCATCGCGATGGCGAGTGAAGTCCTATGTTCTCGAAGTCAGCCTCCTGTATGTAAATGATGCTGAAGACGATAAGTCGTAGCACGTACCCTGAGTTGATGCTCGCTGCTACAATAATACGCTTGTCCGCAGACCGCGCATCGGATGTCCGCCAAGGCATCGGATAAGCAAGCTGGGAAAGCACAAAAATCCGTCATGAGGTGTGGACTATGAGGGGGGTCAGCTGGATAACGGTCGTTGGATGCAGCATTTCCACTCGGTTGTGGGTGATTATATCTGTACAGGAGACTGGCCCGCATGTGAAAAGAGCACGCACTGTACGAGCGGTGTCGGCGTGTCGGACTCAAAGTTCAAGCCAGTCTGCAGGCAGACACGTTGGCGAGTCCTGTCCACTCTTCACATCTGAGTAAGCATACAGAAGGCTAAAGAAAGGTTCCAGATACTGCATGGCGCCGTGTATCCTCGCGTCCAAAGTGTGCTATGATGTCCGAAACAAGACAGGCAGCCTGGACCACAACTAGAGAGGAGTTGGATTGGATCATCAATACTCCGGAATACAATTCGTTGCAATCGCCAGGACAGGCAAGGATAATGTGGTGCATGATCAGCATGGCTACCGCAGCATCGACCTCCTTCGCCAGCGTTCAGCCCCGGGGAATACGACGGACCGCAGTGAAAAAGGAGGCATACGACTGACACAACCGGAGTATAGGGACATCTGGAATTGTCGAGGCCCGCGTTGTGCCGAATTGCTTGAGGTGCGTGACAAGAATCGGGATGTCTTCCTGATTGACTTTGAGATACTGCATGAACTTCGCGGTAGGTTCCCGGCAGCGAAAGCCGACGACGTCTCCGGTCCAGGTAGAGCTATCGCACCCCTCGGTGAGCCGACGAATGCACATATTCGTCGGTCCACCATGGGGAAAATTGCCCCTCGCCAGGTATAGCCTAGTAGTATGGCGCGATGCCGAACGACGCGTCGATCCGACCGCGTGGCAGACGATCGTACTCGCATTGAGGAGGGTTTGAAAGTCCACAAAATCTTCCTTGAGCCCGTCGTGGACTGGGCTCATCCAGGCGTAGCAATCCACGACGATCACCATTGGGGGAAGACCATTCGCGGGAAACAGCACCATTTCCACCTTGCGTTCCTCGCAATGTAGATTCCGCGGTGAGTTAACGACCGTCTGCTCTCGCGGCGGGTTGGTGCAATTTGTTTTATGCCGCATGATATCCTACTGCAGGTTCAGCGTGCTTGGGGAACATAGGAGGTCGCACACCTACCGCGATTTGGTGATCACGACTACAGTAGTAGGTGGCCCTACATCGGGAACATACTATATTGATGTCGCGAGCGCGCGCACGGCATCCTGGCTTCGCGCAGTATAGAATTGGGATTGGAGCGCGAGACGAGTTCATCAATGTTGTTGGAGGTGTGAGGGGACAGTGTCAATGCCACAGGCCGCATGCAGGAGCCACCGTTATAACCAGCGGAACACAGGGGTTATCCATTCCCATGGTCCTTCGGTCACCCTGTGATTATCCATCGAGCAGCCTCGCCATACAGCAACGCATATGACGCCACCCAAGTTAGCCAGTAGTATGTATCTTGTGTCGCATTCATTTCAGTCGCGCGTACGGTGAACACCATTGCATTCCAATATGTAGGACGAGCAACAGACTCGGGGGCTGCCACAGGCGACGCGTAGCAAGACAAGAAAGAGAAAGAAAGAGACGCATTAGGTTCCAGATGTAGCGATATTCAGCCAAGATCTATGTCGTCGACCAGTTCTGCTGCCAGAGAAATATGGACCACAGGTGGTGGTCGCGACGAAGCCGGAAGGTGGAGAAGCGCTCAGCGTGCGCGGTCATGCTCAGCGCTCAGCCGGACTCATTGCCGCCCAGCCACTGCTCACCTCCTACCAACATGTCGAGCTCTACGTATGTCTCCAGTCAACTCGCTGAAGTCCCCAGCATGCTATCAGATCACGCTAAAATGTGTCAACTTACAGAGTGTCTCTGTACCTCGACCCCCAAATACGGGATTGGGTCCTGTTCCCAATCACCGTGGTCATGGTGCGTCCTCTCCAGTCACGAACCCAATCCTAGGACTCAAACGCGTGTCGGGTTTTGTAGATCCTAGTGGGCATACTCCGGCACTATGTCGTTTTATTGCTGCAGTCTCCACCGAAGAAACTTCCCCGCAACGCGATACGGGAACAGTACGTCCCTCGCCAGCCCTCGCTAGACACATTCACGTAGCGGTGCCTGCTTGCTCCCCTTGGATCAGACGCGCCCTTGTACGATCCCAAATCCTGCGCGCGACGTCCGCAAACTCCCCTCTACCGCCCACATACTATAAGGCGATTTCCCAATACCTCTCTCAAGCGTTTGTGGATGGCACCTACCTCAAGGATGGCCCGCCCAAGGCAGACGCCCCGGCGAGCGCACCGCCCAACCCACTTACAGATCCTAATGCCATGGAAGGCATGATGGCCGGGATGAAGACACAGATGGTCATGATGGTCCCGCAGATGGTCATCATGGGATGGATCAACTTCTTCTTCCAGGGCTTCGTCCTGAGTGAGTCCCACCTTCCCCGTACTCTGATCGCGCGAGCATCTATCCCCGAAGACGACACCTCTCATGCTGACCCATCGAACGTTCTCCATGTGATCCCGTCCGGCGCGTCTAGTCAAGCTTCCCTTCCCGCTCACACTTGGATTCAAGAGCATGCTCCAGCGCGGAGTCGAGACACCTGACATGGACGTCCGCTGGGTCTCGTCTCTGTCGTGGTACTTCCTGAACTTCTTCGGTCTGAACGGCTTATACCGGCTCATTCTCGGCGGCGAGAACTGTGCGTCTGTCTCCCCTTTCGTATCGCTATGACCGCAGCCGCTGAAAGGCTGTCCCGCTTCTCTCATTCTATACCTTTCCAGCGGCCGATTCTTCGCGGGACATGACAACGCCGTTCGCCGCCGCCGCTGTCGCGATGCCTCAACCGGGCCAGGCACAAGATTACAACAAATTGTTCAAAGCCGAGCGCGATAACCTCGAGTTTTCCGAAGGCTTGCATTCCTGGGTGGCTAAAGATGTTGACACGAGGATCCTCCAGAAGTATGGGCGGTTATCCTGAGATTGCTAACCGATTCCAGGACCGACTCCGCGATTATTATCCATAATGATAAACTTCATAAACATACATTTGCTGTCTACAACACGGGGGGATACATCATTACAGTTCGTACAGCTCCGAGCCAGAGTCCCTCCAAGTACCGATGACGAGGCGTGAGTGGTATGCGGTCTGAAGGGGTCCACCTAATCGGGGCGATGAGCAAGAAGTGCTCACTTAGGTGCTCGCGCGAATCATCGACCTGCCTCAAACTCATGGAAACCGCGACACAACCCGGCGTTCTATACGAGGCCGTCGTATAGTGACAATGCCTATATAACTGGATCAGCCCCTGCGCACTAGCTTGACGCCCAGCGTGCTCACCTGTACGATCGTCGGATCCTGCTTGCTGCCCTCCACGAATTCATCGTATGTCAACCTCGCATCCTTGTCCTTGTCCATGTTGCGGAAGATTTTATCGACACGCTAGAAGCCAGCTGGAGGTTGATCGACGGCATGTGCGCATATCATGGATACGCACCTTCTCTGGCGTGTCCTCATCCACCGGTAGCTTCACCATCTGCCCTGTCATCTTGTAGATCGACTGCACGATCTGCAGCATCTCCTGGTATGTGATGAACCCATCTCCGTCTATGTCGTACAACTGGAACGCCCCTGGTACGCCACGGCGTCAAACGAAGCGGACTTGCAGTGCGGCGTCCAGGACGTACATTTCAACTTCTCGTCTAACCTGCCGCGGCTCGTGACACTGAGTGCACAGATGAACTCCTTGAAGTCGATGGTGCCATTCTTGTTTTCGTCGAAGACATTGAATACGTAGTCGGCGAATTCTCCGGGATCACCGAAGGGGAAGAACTGCTTGTATATTCGGCTGAACTCCGCCTTGTCGAGCTGTCCCGAGGGGCAGTCCTTCAAAAAGCCTTTATACCTGTGGACAATAGGACGGGCGGAGAGAAAGGAACGCTGTGAGACACCCGGAATGCGTAGGCTGATCGGCGAGCGTGACGTACCACTGCTGTAGTTCTCGCTTATCGACTGGAGGACAAACGGCTCGTGAGTGGATCACGGCTTGAGGGAGGAGACACACGCACAGTAGGTGTGTTTCTGGAGATCGGCGAGCTGCTCCGGGGAAAGTTTGCTTTGGGATTTGCCCATGGCGGGAGAGAGGAGGATTGAGAGGAAGGAGGCGGTGGAAAGTTGGATTCTGAGCGGAAGTCGGCTCGGCCTAGATCATCTGTGCCAGTATTCGTATCTGGCGCCTATTCAGTACCCGCCCAATACAAGCAACCGCCAAGGCTAACCACCGCGTCATACCTCCCCGATAAGTCCAAAAACGGCTATTCGCCCCATATTCCATGTGCTTCTGCTCCTCGACATTGTCCGCCCAGAACAAGCACGACCAGACACAGCACAAACGCCGTCGCTTTACACACTCAGCGACTCGCCTCGCATGACCCGAGCTGCCCTTGCACGATGTGCAGCATACGTAGGATATGAATTTGTGCGATAAGTGGAAATGTAAGGGGGCGCTGATGATGCAGTCGGGACGGATAGCACGCTGGTGCCTCGAGGCAGGGAGGGGAGAGAAAGGAAGCAGCGTGAGCTGAAAGCTGCGTAGAACCGCCATCGCGAGTCTGAAGCAGTCTTGCAACTTGTCAGTCCGACCGTCCTCGAGCCCTTCCCCCCTTGGTTTATCACCAGAACTTACATGACTCGCCTAAATGGACTTGATCAGCTACGTGAACAGGAACCGCATGCATTTGCCTTCTTCCTCCTCCAGCTTCTCAGTACAAATACCACTATACCCCTTTTCTAGCTCTCTCTCCGCCGTCCTGTCTGCATCCTCGCCCTCCCTCCTCGCTTCCCTCTAGCCCCCGCCAATCCTCACTAAGCTCCCCTTCGCCTCCAATGTGCTACGCAGTCGGCTCTATCCAGCAGGCCACCAGCACATGCCCCATGTGCAAGGTATTCAAGCCTAGCGCCTCCAGGTATGCTCCATCCTCTCTCCATTTCATTCCTGGCGCCCACATCTCGCCATCTAGATGTCCACACGTCATGGCGACCTGCTCAAACACCGCAAACCACCCCCGCCATGAAGTGATGTACCTCAAGAACGCTGAGGGTTAGTCTCGCCACCCCCACTCCGTACGCCCGTTATCGCCGTCTCCTAACCCAGATCGCCCTACAGTACAGACCTTCAATGGCTGCGGCTTCTGCAAGGTAAGGTGTTCGTGCAATTCGAATCCTTGATCGTAACTGAAGTGTTTCATCTAAGTGGGCGAAGACCAATCCGCCACCTCGTCTAGCGGGGTATCAGAACCCGGGCTGGCCAGGCTGCTGCCGCCCACCCGCGCCTGGCGAGTACAAGTTGATTGGAGCTGCCGACTGGCCCACCGTCAGTCTTGTGCACCATATCCCCATCCCGCCTGAGATCAAGACCATTCTCGACGGCATCACCTCGCCCAGAGGCACGTCCCCTCTCGCTAGTCCCACTGGGACGGTGCGCAGTGCCGCCACCCAGGCTCCTGCTCCAGCTATGTCGAGACGGTCCAGCTATAACGTTTCCAGCCCGACGCGCAGCGAAGCGGTAACCGCGAAGGTCGTCCCCGCAACGATCTCGACGAAGGCCCGATCGGGAGGGAGCCCGCAGCAGGTGGCCGCGTCGTTGTCGGGCAACGCTCGTGGTGCTACTGGGGATGTACCGATGGCGTCACTTTCCAAGGCCTCTGCGGTAGAACCGCATCAGAGCAGCCGCCGTTCCGCCATGGACGTCTTCGCGGAGAAGCGTCCCGACCCATCCAACATGACGCACTCCCCGGGCCGTAAGCACGCTGAACTCAGTGGCTCAGTGGCTCGCCGTAGTTCTGAGCGTCGCCCCTCCATAACTGCCGCGGCGCCGTCCGCACCGGCGGGCAAGGTCACAGTGGACGCCACACCTCAGCGTCGGCGCACTGCACCTTCGACCCCCAATGCCTCTTCTACCAGCCTTCCGCAGGCTAACCGCCCCGTGGAACGCCCGGCGGAACGCATAACGGATCGGGCTCCCGTCGATCCCGTTCCTTCCAAGCGGGGTAGCCCGCTAGAAGAGGCAGTCGAGAGGATGAGCCTTTCCAGCGCCTCCAGCAGCAGCAGCGGCAGCGGCAGCTCTGAGACCACTCTGGACGGTGGATTCACCGACTACCTCTCTGATGAGTCCGAGGCAGAGCTTCAGAGGCAGGCGGAGGCCAAGGCGGCCATACTCGCCCAGAACCAGCTCGAGGAGCTGGAGTTTAAGGCGGCGCGTCAGCAACTCGCTCATGTCGACCTTCGTCCGCCCAAGTCGTGGCGCGGCGACGTCCACAGCGCTACCCCGCGCTCGCAAGTTCAGTCCTCTCGCAACACATCGACCTACGGACAATCGTTCACTGCTGCTCCGGCGTACGCCGCCAGCGCGGCATCCACTCCTTCTCGAGGCTAGGTCAGGGAAGGGATCTCTCACAACATATGGGTACGGGGGGAAGATTTGTACGAGTTGAAGCTGAAAGTTGGGACACTGGTTTCGCGCACCGACATAACATCATGCTCCAGAGTTCGTATGCATCTAACACTGCTGTATTTCTCGTGTTTCCTTAGGCGCCACTGTAGCAGAGCTTCGTCCGTATGTATGGCTTACTTAACTCTCAAGGGTCTGTAGTGTCGCTACTCATGTTTCTCCGGAATACACATCCTATCGTTGGCATCGCGTTCGTCCGCCTTGTGACGCCATGTTGAGCTATTCCTAGTGATTACCTGGTAGGTCTAGTCGACTCGCGAAGCCCGCGAGGAGGAGCACGGAGGGAGCCGATTCAGTACTATACTGCAGTCGCGCACGTGACATCTATAACGCGATAGCAGCAGCGTGCGCGCCGTGCTGCTGCCTGCGAGCTCCCTCTCTGTCTTCGTACCACCAGCTGAATGAATCTAGCGCGGCACTCTATCAGCTCCACCGCCCCCGTCCTCATCTTCGACGCACGCTTCGACCCTGACTGTCGCATCTTCACGACCTCCACAAAGGCCGGCTTCGCAGTCTATCGCGCATGGCCGCTGCAGCTACTACGGAAGCGAGGTGAGCGTATGCCTCCTGTACCTCTCGTGACTGGAATGGTATTGATCGAATATGTGCCATGGTATCTACTCGCAGAGATAACAGGGGGGACGTTGTCGTTCGTCGTGCCCCTGCACACCTCGTCGCTTCTCTTCCTTGTCGGTGGCGGAAGGAGCCCGCGCTACCCGCCTAATAAGGTCATTCTCTGGGATGATGCACTCGCGCAAGAGGTCGCTGAACTGGAGTTCAGAGAGAAGGTCAGAGGCCTTGCGTGCCGGCGGGGATGGCTCGCAGTCGCACTCCGCAGGCGCGTCGTGGTGTTCCAGGTGGGAGAGACGATCTCGCGGTATGGGGAATATGACACTTGCGACAACCCGAGAGGTAAATGAGCCATTCCCCATACCATCGCACTTCACGGCTGTCTTTGGGACGATGCTGAACGTATGCCCTCCTTAGGTTTGCTTGCCATAGCTACCGCAGCGCACTCTACACTCCTCGCCATACCCGGTCGGCAAATGGGCCACATTCAGCTGGTGCACCTACCCCCCTGCCCCGCCCCACAGCCCATCGGACCCCCTTCCTCTGTACCTTCGACGAGGCCTCCTCCAGCGCCAACAAAGCACCCAGTCTCGATCATCGCTGCGCATACCACTGCCCTCAGCACACTGTCCGTTCCCCCTTCCGGCCGACTCCTCGCTACTACCTCATCACGCGGCACTTTGATCCGGATATGGGACACCACGACAGGAAAGCTTGTCAGAGAGCTCCGGAGAGGGACCGACAAGGCGGAGATATATGGCGTGGCTTTCCGTCCTGACGAACGAGAGGTATGCGTTTGGAGCGATAAAGGCACTGTGCATGTGTTTGCCCTCACTTCCGGCTCTGGCGCTTCGTGAGTGGTTTCCTGTTGTTCAGTCCCTCACGATGATACTTATTTCTATTCACCATAGTAACCGCCAGTCTACGTTCTCACCTCTCACGCCCTTCATACCCTTACCGAAGTACTTCGATTCCGAGTGGTCTTATGCACAATATCGCATACCATCACAATCCGCGCACATCTCCCTCTCTGCGCAGCCTGCTAAGCCGCCGACGGCGGACGTTGTCGACGAAGAGAAATGCGTCGTCGGATGGATACAGGTCTCCCCAGAAGACCTAGACGAACCCGGGCGAATACGGACCGTCGAATACCAACTCATCGCCCTAACCTATACCGGTGGCTGGTACCGTCTATCGCTACCTTCCTCTTCCTCATCCACCTCTGCACCCTCGTCGTCACCAGGGAGTGCCCGGCCTGGGACACCCTCCGTCAGAGACCCACTATCTACCTCGCCACCTAGCGTGAGAGCGCTCTCTATGACGAGGCCGCGGTCATCGAGCGGGTCCTCTTTCGCTGCGCGGTCTGACAAGGGTAAAGAGCGCGAAAGAGACAAGGTCGAAAAGCCCGGCCGGGACTGCATCTTGCAAGAGTACAGGCGGTTCGGACGGTGGGATGGTTGGGGCTGACGTATGGCGGCACCCAGTATTGGATCTGTTTGTCGGTATGGCGCCCTAGTCGGTGCCCTCTTTGTTACGTCGGTCATGATCACGCTTTCTGCTAGGACTTGGATGTGTGCACTAGTTTATCCCGCTACTTCTCATGCTCTGGAGACGCTTCATATGTAATATCACACATTGGTTCACCCGCAATCATTGCGTTGTATATCTATGCCATAGCCTGAACTATCAAGATCCCTGCTTGCCAATCCCAAATCGGGAGACGAGGTAAGTCTACTCCGGAATGCGTCCATTGGGAGAACTGTACAGAAATGTGTGACCACCGCCGCCGCCGAGATATCCTCCAGGTTTGTTGGACAGGACGAGCTGACGATCCCAAAGTAATCGTGAGCGCGGTCCAGATGATCGGCTGCGATCGAGATCGTATCTTAGGAATTGATGACCCCGCATTCCTTCGAATCTACCACTGCAACTGCAGCCACTACTACCGCTGTGCACTACATCTTAGCGGCGTTGAACACAAGTCCGACACCGATTGTTCTTCTAACATTCGCTCCACAGAAGACCGCAGGTACGCTCGTCTTCGTCATAGTATCACTGGACTTCTAGTGACACACTTGAACTGTCCGGATATCAAGATCGCAGGCTAGGATGTCAAACGAACCTCTCAGCATCCTCGCGCCGCTCCGCCCGCACAACAGCACGTGCGGGTACTGTGGTCCTCCAGGCCAACGAAGTGAGGAGGAAACGAACTACCACAGAGCGGAAGGCCTTGCCCTGCAGTTATCGTGCCGCGTATGGACCGAATCAATCGCCCAGGCTAGTGAATATGCTACTCACCTCGCTGTGCCCGGTCATAGGTATATCAAAAAATGATAGACCGAGGGTGGCGGCGTTCGGGGACGTACTGCTATAAACCCGACTTGAAGCGATCGTGCTGTCCACAGTACACCATCAAGTTCGTGAGATAGGTGCAGTTATCGCAATCGCATTAGTGCTCAGACTTTACCAGACTGGATGCTCTTCAGTTCAAGCCCTCGAAGAGTCAACGCAAACTGCTCAATAGGTAGGCTCAACTATCTCCAGGAGCAGCAAGTAGTTATAAACATAGTCTGGCAGGTTCAACCGCTTCGTGATCCATGGAGACCACCGGGATGCAGATGATCCCAAGGAAGAAACCAGCAAAGAGTAAGTCAGCCTAACTCGGCGTCGTGTCACATACTCACCTCTCTCCTTGTACAGACAGTCGCGGTCAGATCGGTCAAAAGGCAAAGGAAAGGCTACCCACGTCTTCAATCTGGTGGACGACATTCACGCTGCTGAATCAAGCTTTGTGCGGGATACCACTCCCGCCCATCGATTTGAGGTGCGGTTCCTCCAGTACTGTCGGCGAACACTGAGCACATGCTATCCTTGAAGGTCACTCTTGAGCCTTCTTCATACACCGATGAGAAGTTTGCACTCTATTGCAGCTATCAGAAGGAGATTCACAAGGAAGACGATAAGCGTGCCTCTAGTTTCAGGCGATTTTTGGTGCAGACCCCACTGATAGTGAGTATTCTGGAAATCAGTATTGCGTTTGTCTGAAGGACTCGTCAGCCACAAACCATAGAGTATGCAGGCGAGCAACGACCAGCCCACCTTCCAGAAAAATATGGCTCGTACCATCAGCTCTACCGGCTTGACGGTGAGCTCATCGCGATGGGTGTCATCGACATCTTGCCCAACTGCGTGTCGAGCGTATACTTCATGTATGAGAAGAAATGGGAGAAGTTCTCGCTTGGAAAGGTGGGCGATCCGTTAGGGTGTCAGAACGAGGCACTCATGCATTTCCCCAATATAGCTGAGCGCATTGCGAGAAGCGTCTCTGGCAAGAGAAATACACGAGGCTGGAGTTCCAGATATGCAATGCCTCTACATGGGTGGGTCATCCAGACATGGTTGTAGTCCTACAGTCGCTCACAGTTCACAGGCTTCTACGTTCATTCATGCCCGAAGATGCGCTATAAGGGTGACTACGCGCCATCTTACCTCGCTGATCCGGAAGAGAATACCTGGCATCCTTTAGAACGATGCCGTCCTCTCCTGGAACAGAATCACTACGCATGTTTTGCGCATCCAGAACACTCACTCAAGTCGCCAGCCTCGACTGCAGGTAGTACACTATCCTCCATCCCCTTCCTCTGAAGCATACTGAGTCGCACTGACTTGACCACGAAGACCCCACGCCTGAGCTACCACCAGAGCTCCTCTCGGTGACGCGCTACATTGCCGACATCGAGGGAAACAAGGTGACGGTAGCTCCTGTTGTGGTGAGAAATCGTACAGCTCTTGTAAGCGTGGATATGGCACTCATTCAGACCGTAGCTGGCAGATGATCGGAACGCTCCTGGCATGCAGGAGACTATCCTCGTTACGCTAGCTGCCTTGGGAGAGAAATTGGCTCGTGAAGTACTTCTAGATCTAAGCTACGTCGAGTTGTAGGTGGCAACTCGTAGGCCAACGAATTGTGCATACATACCGTATGAAGATCGACGTTCTAAGCCTAGCATGCTCATTAGTGTGGCGGCTTTCGTACAACGTTTGATCTCGATGTTTATGAACCTGCGATGAGAAGTACTTGGTGGCTGCAGCAAGCGCGCGCGATTTGCCGTCGATCGCAACTTGGCTTTCAGCCACCACGACTATACAGGTACACCGCTCTGAGTCTGACCACACGCTACGGGTAACGGCTACCGCGTCTCGGCTTGCTTGCCTCCCTCATTTCTAGCCACTACTATCCCACATCTCAACGCGAGGCTTATTGTGCGAGCGAGAGGCAATATACAGCATGAACGCGCTCCGTGGAGTACGCTCCGCCTACGCATCCTGTCGCGCATTCGTCCAGAAGCGGCCTGCAGTAAAGTACACGCTCTCTGTGCTCGTCTGGCTTCCACTCGCGAGCGCCGTCATCGAGTATGGGTTGAGCGTGAAGACAGTGCGGGGGCGCAGTATGCAGGTGCGTCCACCTACCCTACTCTCGTTGGCCTGCCCGACGCTCGTAGCGCGAGGAGAAGGAATGTGATGGTTTGACGAAGGCGCTATGCCAGCCAGCCTACGCTCAACCCGGATGACTCGCCCTGGAAGGACATCGTCCTGTTCGACACGTTCGCCATCAAGTTCAGGCATGATTACAAGCGTGGCGACGTAGTCGCGCTCAAGTACGTAGCGATGCGCCTCCTTACCGCCTGCTGGTGTTGAATGACATGCACCGTACACCGACAGGTCTCCTGTAGACTCGAAGCTAATTGTGAAGCGTATCATCGCGCTCGAGGGAGATACGGTACGCGTTGAGCTTCTATCGAATGTCCTCAGCCACGCGAGCTCAACTTGCTCAGGTCAAAACTCTGCCACCGTATCCCGACGCCGAGGTATGCATACCCCCAGGGCATGCATGGGTTGAAGGTGTGTTTCCCGTACTTCCCTGTGACCCGCGTACTGGAAACCTCACGCTTCCCGAAGGGGACGAACCATTCCGAACGGAAGACAGCAATCGTTTTGGGCCCGTACGTCTACCCACTCTAGTCTCCTAACCATCGCACCTTCCACATCTCACTCGGCATTGGCGCATCCCGCCGGATAGGTCCCGCTGGGCTTAGTCCAGTCAAGACTAGCCTACATCCTCTGGCCCTGGAATCGCATTGGTCCTCTAGGCAAACCGCTCGTGCCCCGACATGACGCGGTGTTCGGAAGCCCAGACTGGCGACGGAGCAAGAGCGAGCTCGAGCGTGAGAAATGGCGCCAGTCCCGAGTAACCATCGCTGGCTCAGCAGCAGCTACTGCACCCCATAGTCCCGAGGCATAGCACCTCACCAAAAACACGCGAATGCGTTGACCGTGGGCCCCTCATGCAACCTAGCTCTTGGTTTCCCGAGCGAGGCAGGCGGCAGACGTCCAAGTAGACTCCCTGTTTTGCCCCAAGGGAGAGGCTCGGATGTCCGTATGGCCTGCATAGATAGCTGAGGCACGTATGTCTACAATCGGTCCGTAGGAATGTGAGGGAGATTATGATAATACAGTTCTGCGTGCTCCAGTCATAATAAAATAGTGAGGAAGGTGCGGACGGCAAAAGGAAAGAAAAAGTACGAGTGGGATCGAACGTCAATAAAATGTCTAGTATACGGGCTCCAAACGAACGAAGTGCAACGACAGCAGCGTAACCGACTATGACACAGGGCCTCCGTCGTCGAAGAGTTCACCTGAGATGGACACTGCGATGGCGGCAGTGACAGTGGCCTCGACAGCGGTGGAAAACGAACGGACTGCTGAGTTGGGATGCGCAGTACAACTACATGGCATGAACGTGGCCGGCACTATAATCATACCCGTCGCTGCCTCCGCTATATCTCTGGTACTGCTGCTGCTGCTGGGATTGCTGCTGCCCCTGGTACCCGTGCCCGTGCTGCGCGGGTTGGAACATCTGATGCGGCCCTGGCGAGTACGGGTTCGGGTACTCCTGCTGGCCGTATTGCTGATGCTGGCCGTACGGCGCAGTGCTCGCCGACCGATAGTCAGGCGCGGTGCTCGCTGACCTATAGTCGGGCGCGGTGGTTCCGGAGCTGTATTCAGGGGCGACGCTTCCTGAACGGTAGTCGGGCGCGACGCTCCCTGAACGATAATCGGGAGCAACGCTCCCCGAGCGGTAGTCGGGCGCGGTGCTCGCAGCACGGTATGGATCGTACTCGTACCCACCACCATACCCGGCATGTTGAGGTGACTGCTGCGACACCGGCGACGTGTGGTGGTCCTCCGCGACGCCGAACGGTGCTGCTGCGGACGGCAGGTGGAGCTGGCTCGCGTACTCGTCGTCATATGCGCCGCCCTGGGGCGTGTCGGGTAGCGTGCCGATCGAGCCGTTGTACTGGTGGTACGCACCACCGCCCTGCGCATACGCAGGCATAGGCGGGTAGTCGAGCGGGGGATAGTCGACGCCGTAGTCAGAGGCCGCGGGCGCCTTGTAGTCGGTGTAGGAATAATAATCGCTCTGCCCCATCGTGCTCGGGGCAGGACCACGGGTGCGCATAGACGCGGCGTCGTCGAAGTCGTCGTCGATGGAGACGTTCGGAAGTGTAGGCTGCGGGAGGGGTTTGGCGATAAGCTCGCCCTTCTTGTTCTTGAGATGCGAGAAATCGCCTGCAGCTTCCTTCTTGGCAAGAGCAGCAGCCTTAGCCAGACGCTGCTTGTTCCTGCGCTTGATAATCTCGGAGATACGCTACAAGTTTGTGAGTATTGATGTCAATGGTGACGCGCAGTAGGAGGAGCATACCTTGTCAACTTTGTGACAGCAATATTCCTGATCAGGTATAAGCATACAACAACTACAGAGGATCTAGATCCGTCATACCTTGAGATTACCTTGGATATGGCAAAGCAAAGGAATGTAGCAGACGCCAGCAATAATGAGCATGAGTAGAGAAAGACAGAAGACGAAGACGGTGAATGCGGT
Organism: Cubamyces lactineus; assembly: GCA_022376465.1. Taxonomy (NCBI): domain Eukaryota; kingdom Fungi; phylum Basidiomycota; class Agaricomycetes; order Polyporales; family Polyporaceae; genus Cubamyces; species Cubamyces lactineus. Next base: position 1,777,989 of record JACDTU010000003.1, read on the forward strand.
GGACACCGTGAGGGCAGACGTGATCAGGTCGCCATCGAAGTACTTGCTGATCTGCCAAAAAGGTCCGTCGTCCTCCTTGGATAGATAGAACGCGTAGAGTGTCAACGCGTTGATGGTCTGACGGGGGCCATCAGCGAAGAGGAGCCGCTTCCAACCTAGCAACTTCAGTGAGCCTTGCGTGTGCGTCGTGCGGGGTACGCGCTGCACTCACTCTTGAATGTGAAGAACACGAAGAAAGCGAAGTCATCCATGCGCTTTGTGGAAGCGGAGATGTGGTTGAAGAAGCAAAAGTGGTCATATGACCCTGTGCAAGGTGATCAACGTTGGGAAGGCGCGGACGGGGGGCATTGTGCGGCCTTACTGAGTGAGTAGTATTTATTGGCCATGACATTGGTGAACGCGTACGAAATGTCGCGGCTCTGGATGATCTTCTTGGCTTTGTATGCCTCATACGCAAGCTGAGCGTGCAAGAGTGTCAGGGCCGAGAGGAATGGAAGGCCCAGGCAAGCGCTAAATTTAGACACATACCAGGAGGAATGAGAAGACGACACAGCCAAAGAAGAGCCAACGGCCGATGCTGAAGGGGATGTAGACGCAACCGTTGGACTGGTCTTGAGGGCAGGAGTTGAAGATAGCGTTTGACCATGATGTTGTTGTAAGCATGGTCACTGCTGTGAAAATATCGGAGACGTAGACGAGGAAGGAGATGAGGACGCCGACATAGAGCCACAGATACCTTGAAGTGCACGGATGCATGAGATGAGTGTCGAGAGCCAATTGCAGATAGACCTACTTCATTCGCATGCCACATCCATTGTCTCTGAATTCTCGCGTATCGATAAAGTCGAACTACAAGAGACGGTAAGCTGACACCAGACGGGGAGACCTTGTCGGGGTGATCACAGACCTTGTGGTCGGGGACGACCTCTCGTTTCCAGCGTGCGGTTTTGCACATCGTAGCTCACAGATTCGCGTAAGGAGTTGGTGGAGGATAAAGAGTGGAATGCGACGTGGGGGGCGGCCTCGCGGAGAGAGAAGCAGCGCCCGGGCCAGCCAAGTCGCAGGGGGCAATGAGCGGTGGTTTGGAGAACGACCGGAGGCGAACCTGGTGGAAGCGGGGGCGGACGCTGTGGGAGATGAGGGAGTGGGCGTGGGCGTGAGCGGGGGATGAGGCGGTGGCTGGAATCAAGACACGGCGGCGACTTGGGCGAGACAGAGGAGAGGCTGGGGAAAGGACAGACAGGCGTTGCGATGAAGGCAAGCTCAAGCAGACAACAGGCGCCCGTCCATCTCTCCCATATCCCGCATAGGCGCCCATCTCCCTCTCTTGTTCCTCCAATTGCACCCATCAAGCGCCCGTATCTCTCACCCACTCCGCAACAATGACCACCCTTCAGAAAATAAAGGTACCGCCGACCCTTCCCCCGCACGCGATTGTTCTGACTGCTTTGTCCACTCAAGGAAATCGAAGATGAGATGGTAAGCTTCCCAGCCTCTCGTCAAGAAGCCATGCTCAGTATCGCAGGCCAGGAGTATGTCATACCGCACTTTCCACCCCAGGTCCCAGCGTCTCTGAACACCGTAACAAAACACAGCCCAGAAGAATAAGGCCACGAGCTACCACTTGGGTCAGCTCAAGGCCAAGCTCGCAAAACTCCGTCGCGAGCTCCTTGGCCCCCAGGGCGGCGGCGGCGGCGGCGGAGGCATCGGCTTCGATGTTGCTCGAACCGGTATAGCTACGGTAGGGTTCGTGGGCTTCCCTTCAGTGGGCAAGGTCAGCACATCTCTGCTCTCAAGTCGTCGAGATGTTCATGTCCGTTCACCGCAGTCAACATTGATGTCCAAATTGACCGGCACCCATTCGGAGGCATCTGAGATTGATTTCACGACTCTTACCACCGTCCCCGGAACGCTCAAGGTTCATGGTGCACCAATACAAATTCTAGATCTGCGTGCGTACTTTATTCTGTCAGATATGCTCACAGCCTTACGCTCCCCCAAGCCGGTATCATCGAAGGTGCAAACGACGGTCGCGGTCGTGGTCGGCAGGGTATGTCCCCATCGTTCCCTATCACCGCATTGTCGCTAATGCATCTCTTCTAGTCATCGCTGGTATGTGTTGAGCATCTCTCCCATCATACGATGTCTCCGCTCATCTCGCATGAACCCGCTCTCCAGTCGCGCGAACATGCCACCTCATTTTCATCGTGCTGGACGTCTTGAAGCCGCTCGGCGACAAGGCCATCATCGAGAGCGAACTCGAAAGTTTCGGCATCCGGCTCAACAAGAAACCACCCGCGATCACCGTGCGCAAGAAGGACAAGGGCGGCATTGCCATCACAAATACCGTGCCACTGACGAACATTGATCACGATGAGATCAAGGCCATCCTCAGCGAATATCGCATCAGCAACGCGGACGTCGCTATCCGTCAGCCCAACGCGACAGCAGACGACCTCGTCGATGTTATCGAAGGCAACAGGTGAGTCAGGGCCCGGCCCAGCACGCTCTCCTCTGGTCGCAAGTGCATCTAGCTCACTGCGGCGTCTTCGCGCGTGTGTATAGAGTGTACATTCCCGCAATTTACGTGCTGAATAAAATCGATGCGATCTCGATCGAGGAGCTCGACCTGCTGTACCGCATCCCGCACAGCGTGCCCATCTCGTCGCGCGAGTGGTGGAACATCGACGAGCTGATCGAGAAGATGTGGGAGACGCTCAACCTCGTGCGCGTGTACACCAAGCCGCGCGGGCTCGCCCCAGACTACTCTGCGCCGGTCGTGCTACGGCGCGGGAAGTGCACGGTGGAGGATTTCTGTAATGCGATCCATAAGGAGATCGCGAAGCAGATGAAGTAGTGCGTATCACGTTTCTCTGGGACTTGGTGAGCTGTATTGGATATGTTGGCTGACTGGAGCGGCGCAGTGCGATCGTGTGGGGTGCGAGTGCGAAGCATGCGAGAGGGCAGAAGGTTGGCCTGGACCACGTACTTGAGGACGAGGATGGTACGTGATTTGATCGCCTTTCGAACGCAGGCAATGCTCACTCATATACCCTAGTCGTCCACATCGCTAAAAAGTAGTCGTCTTACTCATTGCAATGCTTTGTATTTCATGTAGCCCTACTTGTTTTCCACTATCGCATTCATATACACTTAGCTCCACTGATGAAATGTCGCGCGCATGCAAGCTTCCAGATCCGGACACTCAAGATCAAGGATGAGCGGCCGTAATAATTAAGATTAGGCTCTATGGTGACTATATGCTGCGGTACAGATAGCGAGAATGTTACAAGAGTGGGGGTGGAACGACGCATCTATAGCTATAATACAGCACAATATGATACACGTCCAAGATCCAAGGAGCCAAGAAGGGAAGCGGCGTCAGAAGTCTTCGTCCAAGGTGCTGCACACGCTGTCAGCATTACAATAAACGACAACACGAAGAGGTGCTCACAAGACTCTATTTCCGTGCGCTTCTGACGCTTCCTTGCTGGACCCGTCCTGCGAAGGGTTGCGCTGGAAGCCCGCCATGGCGTACTCGGACACGCGCTTCTCGAAAAAGTTGGTCTTTCCTTGGAGCGAGATCAAGTCCATGAAGTCGAACGGGTTCGTCGCGCGGTAGTGCTTGTCGTTGCCCAGGGCGACGAGCAACCGGTCCGCGACGAACTCGATGTATTGGCACATGAGGTCGGCGTTCATACCGATGAGCGAGACGGGAAGCGCTTCTGTAAGCGAGTGTGAGACTTCATGTAACGGGTCGCGAAAGGGGATAGGTCCACCGCGGCATTACCTGTGAGGAACTCCTTCTCAATCTCCACGGCCTCTGTGATGATGCGCAATATCCGCTTGGGATGTGGTCGCCGCCGGAGGTGGTGGAAGAGGAGACACGCGAAGTCGGTATGCATCCCTTCATCCCTACTGATGAGTTCGTTGGAGAAGGTCAGCCCAGGCATGAGACCGCGCTTCTTGAGCCAGAATATCGCAGCGAACGAGCCAGAGAAGAACACGCCCTCGACGGCGGCAAATGCGACGAGCCGTTCCGCAAATACGGAGCGCTCGTCGGCGATCCAGCGCAGCGCCCAGTCCGCCTTTTTCTTTATGCAAGGAATGGTCTCGATGGCGTCGAAGAGGAACGTGCGCTGGTCCGGGTCTTTGATGTATGTGTCGATGAGAAGGGAGTACGTCTCTGAATGCACATTCTCGATCATTATCTGGAAGCCGTAGAAACAGCGCGCCTCGGCGGCCTGCACCTCGTTGGAGAATCGCTCGACGAGGTTCTCGTTCACGATGCCGTCGGAGGCAGCGAAGAAGGCGAGAACGTATGAGATGAAGTGCCGCTCGTTCGGGTTCAGCTTGTAGTTCCAGTCCATGAGGTCGTGTGAGAGGTCTATTTCCTCAACGGTCCAGAAGGAAGCCTGGGCATCCTTGTACATCTGCCATATCTGCCAAAAGCGTTAGACAGGCGGAACGGGACGCAATGTGCCTTGAACCTACATCATTGTATTGTATAGGGAAGAGCACAAAGCGACGTGTTGTCTCCGTGAGCAATGGCTCTTCGTCTGTATGCGGGGAGGTCAGTTCCATTCTTGCGGTATATGCGCAGCTCCGACACACATACGTTCTGGAAGGTCAACTTCGCCAGCAAACCGTTCATGTGGATCCTCCTCGTCTACTGGACTTGCAGCGCACGGCCCGTCAGCGAGATTCATAGAGGAGCTGCTCTTGGACAGCCGACGTTTTGACACAGGGCTCCTTGGTGAACACGGAGAAACGCTGGGTGAATAAGCTTTACCATTTGACGACGACGCAATGGCTTTGGCTTGCGCTGGCGGCGGATGCGAAGATGCTGGTGGTGCACGCATATACTCGTATGATAAAGTGGGAGCCATGTCTTGCATGCGCTACGTTGCAGCGGTGAGCGAGACTGCTGGCAGACCGGCGAAAGGGGAAAAGGAGAGCTGCTATAGATTTCAGCCGCGCCTTGTCGCAGTCATCCAGTGGAGAGCGGCTGTCGCGTACAATAGGCGCCCGGGTGCGCTGAAAATGAATCGCGTTATGTCACGCGTCGCATTCATTAAGCGCCCGAAGAAATCGGTTTGGTCTCGGCCTGTTTCGGCTTTGTCATTCCAGAGCAGTCAAGCGCCTGCCTGGGCAGCTTGGAGGGCGTTTTCCCACGGGCGCGGTCAGCCCTGGGCTTATATACGAACGCGACACGGTCACGCGTCAACACAACCAAACAGCGCGTCTGCGTCGCTTGTTGAAAATCCTGCAATATATAAGGCCATCCAGCGCACCAGGTTCCTCTTCACTGCCATCTTCGACGACGACCTCGAGCCTTCTGCCAGCCTACACATTTACGTATACGACCCTGAGATCCTTGAACATGTCAGCTGCTGGCGTTTGCACCCCTCCTCGCGTCCCTTCTCCCGCCCCGACGCCGTCCAAGAAGGTAAGACGCGTCGCATTCGTGTTGCGTGCGCCGTAATCTCACTCTGCAACACACCAGGCGGCCGCAGCTCTTAAAGAGATGTCCTTGACCACACCCACTAAGCATGCCAAGAAGCACGGGGTTATCGACGATGCCCGTCGCTCCGAGTCCCCCGAGTCTGACGATGAGACGGCTGTGGCTACTTCATCAAGGACGCACCGCTGGGTTGGGGAGGTCGATCTGCCTGAACGTGAGTCTCGTATGCGCGTTATGACGCATCGCGGCGCGTACTAATCAACGTGTCCTTGGTTAGACATGGAGCCTCTCCTTATGGAGTCTAAGCGCCGGTTTGTTCTGTTCCCCATCCAATACCATGAGGTATGTCTTGTCGTCTGAATGTATGACACCTTAGCTCATGTTGTCGACCCTTTAGATCTGGCAAATGTACAAGAAGGCTGAGGCTTCCTTCTGGACTGCAGAGGAGATGGACCTTTCGAAGGACCTCCACGATTGGAACAACCGCCTCAACGATGACGAGCGCCACTTCATCTCACACGTCCTTGCCTTCTTCGCTGCGTCGGATGGTATCGTCAACGAGAACCTCGTTGAACGTTTCTCGAACGAAGTGCAGGCTGCCGAGGCTCGCTGCTTCTACGGTTTCCAGATCATGATGGAGAACATTCACTCTGAGACGTACTCCCTTCTCATCGACACGTATATCAAGGACCCGAGGCAACGCGAGCACCTCTTCGACGCCATCGAGACGATCCCGTGCATCAAAAAGAAGGCTGACTGGGCCCTTCGTTGGATCTCGGACAAGGAGTCCGCATTCGCGGAGCGTCTTGTCGCGTTCGCTGCTGTTGAGGGTATCTTCTTCTCGGGCTCCTTTGCATCCATCTTCTGGCTCAAGAAGCGTGGCTTGATGCCCGGTCTCACGTTCTCCAACGAGCTCATCTCTCGTGATGAGGGCATGCACACCGATTTCGCCTGCTTGCTCTTCAGCCATTTGAAGAGGCGTCCCCACCCCGAGGTCGTCCGCCAAATCATCACTGAGGCAGTCGAGATCGAGCAGGAGTTCTTGACCGGTACGTTCCCTCGTTCTGCGTTCTCTGCTTGAAGTAGTTGCTGATCCTGTCTTAGATGCGCTTCCTGTTGCGCTCATCGGAATGAACGCCAAGTTGATGCGCCAGTACATCGAGTTCGTCGCAGATCGTCTCCTGGTTGCTCTCGGCGATGAGAAGCACTACAATGTGACCAACCCCTTTGACTTCATGGACATGATCTCGCTTCAGGGCAAGACCAACTTCTTTGAGAAGCGCGTGTCCGACTACTCGAAGGCAGGTGTCAACACGTCTGCCCAGAGCGCGACTGCAGAAGTGTCGACAAGCAAGACTTTGTACGTGAACAATTTACACGCGCTTCCTCATCATACTGATATTTGTCCTTATAGCTCGCTCGACGAGGACTTCTAAGCTCATCGTACCCTATGACCATCTCGGAGGACTTTCGGTTATCTTATTCTCTGCATCTCTTCGCATGACTATGGCTCCCGCACGCTCACCTCGTATAAGTATCTTACTGCACGATAGATTTGTCGCATTAGCATCCGTCCACTGTAATACTACCCCTCATGTACTAGTCTAGGTTGTTATCAGTATCAATGCAATCGATACTTCGAATACCACATGTCGTTCTGCTGAGTTACGAGGCTATCTTTTAGACCAGTTATTCATGTAGTTGTGGCTGCTGCTATGAGGGTGAGTCATTTATGGAGGCACTGAAGTTTCAGGATCTCAGTGCTTCAGATTTCGACTTGACGACTGATCCACCCATCGAGTGTTTGCTTAACATGCTCAGTATCCGCGACGCAGCTGAGCTAGACCTCCCCGCGATCCTTGACATCTACAATGAACAGATCCTAAACGGCACCGCGACTTTCCATACGCATCCTCAACTGCTCGAGGAACGCGTCAAGTGGCTCCAGGATCTGCGCGCGGAGAACTACCCCTGCATCGTCGCCGAAGTCACCGACGAGACGTCAGGGAGCACGCGTACGGTGGGATGGTGCAACCTCTGGCACTTGAAGGAACGGCCAGCCTATGACGGGTGAGCTCCCAGCCTCGACCGGACGCTCACGAAACCGTTGCGAGGTCATCGAGAGGGACGTTGACCTCGTGCACGTGCAAACGATCTGACTGTCGCCTCTTGCACAGATCAGCAGAATTGTCGCTCTACGTCCACCGGGATTTCCGGGGTCAAGGGATTGGGGAGAAGCTACTTCACAGCATACTCGAAGAGGCGCGGAAGCAAGGCGATCGGTTTCATACCATCATAGGTTGGCCTGCAATCACTCTGTAAGACCACGGCTGACAGGATGGGTGTAGCAAGCGTCACGACGGAAAACGAGCGAACGATCAAGTTCTGGCAGAAACAAGGATTCGAGCTACGTGGAACGCTGCGCGAGGTTGGCCGCAAGTTCGGGAGGTGGCTGGATGTCTCGTATTTCCAGCTTTTCGTGTAGTGGAGGCAGATAGGGTATAGCATGGGGTAATCGCATGGAGGGAGGCGATGAAGTAAGAGGAGCAACGCTACCGGTCCTTCTTGCTTTCACTCTGCTGCTTCTCGTGCGCGCGAAGCCGCGACTCTTCGCGGACAGCCCCGACGATATACAGGACCAGGACCAGGTTCGCAGCAAAGATGGCGGTCAGGGCCGCATAGATTGTATTGCCTGCATAGAAAGTATCAGGATCCGCATGGCAAAGATGCGGAAATGTATGACACACAACGCACCTGCCCAGAGATAGTCTCTTGATAGAAAGTACGACGAGAGGGGCGCAATACCCAGCGCGAGCGCGGTGATGATGAGTTTGGTGAGAACACCCCTGAAGTCGCGGACAACTCAACGTCAGGCCGAGTGATGCTGAAGAGAGCGCATGAACGCTGCGGACCCGGCATCGTCAGCTTGCGCAGCTAGCTTTCCTGCTGCAGCTTGTCCGCTCATTATGTTGCGTTTGGGATGAATTCACTATGCAAGCTAGCAATTCTGAGCAGGGGTGTCGCAGATGACGGTAGCCTCGGTAGGTGGTGGTAGGGAGGAAAGGTGCGAAGACGCGCGACGCGTGCCGACGCGTCTGCACGTATGCATCATGTGAGGGCCTGTACAGCGGCAGTCCTGCGCGCGGTGCCAGTGCCACATCGCGGTCACTTCCTCCCCATCTTCATCATCCTTGTGTCTGGTACTACTTCGCTAACTGCTTGCTTTGGTCGTCTACATGCTCTGATACCCTGCTGTACTGAAACAATTGTCCAACTAGGGGATCTGCACCTCCTATGAGCCAGCCTCGACTCTCACCTATACTCACCCGCTCCGCCTCTGGTCTTCCTGGTGGAGAGAAGGCACATCCTCTTCCTGGCGCGATACCCGAGGAAAGCACAACGAAGGATGGCCAGGATGTTGTCCCGGAAACAAAGCCTGGACGCTTTGCGTGGCTGAAGCTGGACATGACCAAGTCGGAGTGGGATATACTCATCGCATCAACGTGTCTCAAGCTGCTGCTATTCCCCGCTTAGTATGTTGGCGCCAGTCTGGCATACGACTCCCGACTAAATAAGCTTCTAGCCGGTCTACAGACTTCGAGGTACACCGTAACTGGTTAGCTATCACACACTCGTTACCACTGTCAAAGTGGTACTATGATGTACGGTTAGCCCTCCTGGAGTATTACTGCATGACCATCATACTGAGGCTCTACAATCATCGTCTAGACGACATCTGAATGGAGTAAGCCATAGGATTGAACTTAGTCGATCATAATAACAGCGACTGAACTGGCCCATAGCGCTCGACTATCCACCCTTCTTCGCGTATTTCGAGAAGTTGTTGTCCATCCCCGCCTACTTCGTGGACCCCAAGATTGTCGACTTGAACAATCTGAACTATGGTGCCTGGTCTGTTGTTGCGTATCAGCGCACGACTGTCATCTTGACCGAGCTTGTGCTCGGAGCCGCAGTGCTGAAGTAGGTGCTAATTAGACCTTTCACGGTCATGGCTCGAGACTGATATTGGTTAGGTATATTCGGGGTGCGGAGAACCCAGCGATGCAACGCATCATATCTGCGTCTCTGTTCCTTCACCCCGGTTTCCTCATCGTGGATCACATTCATTTCCAGTACAACGGATTCATGTTCGGCATATTGCTGTGGTCGCTCTTGATGGCGCGGAATGTGAGCCCTCTTGATATGCTACTCTTCTCCAGTACTGATAGCTTTGCGAAGGACCGTAAACTCGCAAGCGGTTTCCTCTTCGCGGTGCTTCTCAACTTCAAGCATATCTACCTCTATTTGGCGGTATGTCTATCTCCAGGAAGAGTGCGGCGCCAGCTGACAGGTAGAAAATACAGCCAGCATACTTTGTATGGCTGCTCCGGTCATACTGCTTGTCTCCTACTGGTACATTGCTTCCCTCCCGCTTCCTCTCTCTGGCCAACGCCGTTATCTTTGTCTTCCTGGTCTCGCTCGGGCCCTTCCTGCTCATGGGTCAATTGCCTCAGCTGCTGAGCCGACTCTTCCCTTTCACGCGTGGTCTCAATCATGCATATTGGGCGCCCAATGTCTGGGCTCTGGTTACAGCTTTGGATCGAGCCCTCCTGAAGGGTACGTTGTGTCACAGACCTGCTGCCACCGCGCTGACTCGTGGACCCTAGTTGCGAGCCGTGGACAACTTAGTGGATTGAACGTAAACACGTCGGGAGTAGCTTCAACTTCACGCGGTCTAGTCGGCGATACCGTTTTCGCCGTGATTCCCGCCGTGAAACCGATCCACACATTCGCCATCACTATGGCATTCCAGACCGTAAGATCTTGTCTGCTTCAGCATATTTGCGGAGACGTTGAAATCGTGCGTTATAGATATATATGGGCAAACTTTGGACGAACACATCTTACAAGTCATTCGTTACTGCGCTCACGCTTTGTGGCTTCACATCGTACATGTTCGGATGGCATGTGCATGAGAAAGCGATATTGCTTGTGCTCGTCCCTTTGAGGTTTGAGGACCCAAACTGTTGATGCGAGTTGGCCGGTGGTGCTAACGCACATGGTCTGTAGCTTGTTGGCGGCAGAAGACAATGCCCACTTCCGTACTTTCATGATCGCATCGGTAGCTGGGATCTACTCGCTCTTTCCCTTGCTGTTCACCCCTGCCGGTACGGACGAGTCTCACTACCACTCCGATGTTGACTAATGATCCTTGCAGAGACGCTGATCAAAATCATCTACTCCGTACTCTGGACTATTTTCGTTCTCAAGCCCATCCATCGACAGGTATACCAGTGAGTAAGACCTGTCTCGAATGCTGGCCAGTTTCATGACGCCTTGTTCTAGGTTTCCGCGAGGAATTTTCGCCGTCATTGTCGATGTCCTCGAAAGACTCTACCTCGCAGGCTTCCCTCTTCTACAACTCTTTGTAACCTTGTTCCCCTTGCTAACGCAGCGACGTGCCTCAGCGCAGGCATCCTCAGAGGATGGGAGTGTCGATGAGGCATCTGCGATGGAGTTCTTGCCCTTGATGTTGACAAGTGTATACTGTGCGGTCGGATTAGTGTGGGCTTTTGTTCGTCTGTCTTTTGTCTATCTTATTCGCAAGGATTAATATCATCCTGTTTGTACACCGACGCTGTGCTCGAGTGTACTAGTACTACCATTAGTATCAGTGTTAACGTCTTGAGTTCATGATCACGACCTCTACTTATCTATGTAGGACTTCATCTTATCTTATCAGAACGGCTCGAGGATCTCGATCAATTTTTGCTAAGCGCCTGCTCGTTCAATGGCCAGGCAAGCGCCCGATGGGAGGCATAGCTGTTGTCTATAACCCTCTTACGATATACCTCCCCCTAGCTCAACTCTGGTTACTCTGTGAAGCATGGTTAGTTGCGTCTGAGATCATTGACGGAGTGTGCATTAATGTCTCGCGTGCAGATACGCCGTCAAGCTCGTGAACGTCGCCAGTACATCTATGCAAAGTCCTTAGAGGCCCAGGAGCGTCAGACATACGTCCGGAAGCAACAAATAAAAGATGCACTTGCCAGCGGGAAGGCTCTCCCGACGGAGTTGAGGAAGGATGCGAAAGACCTGGGGCGCGACTTGGCATTTGACGAGGCACAGGCTGGTAAGTAATGTCGTATCTGACCGACCGGACGCTGCTCATCTTGCCATGCAGAGCCGTCGACCCATATCGACAACGAGTACTCCCGTGCAGGGATACTTGACCCCAAAATTGTTGTAACGACCTCACGAGACCCCAGTTCTAAGCTGTTGCAATTTGCCAAGGTGCGTGCATCCGACGAAACCAGGACCCCAGCAATCTCTGACGAAGGGTTTTCCACAGGAGATGCGCCTCGTCTTCCCGAACTCTCATCGCATCAATCGAGGAAACTATGTCGTGAAAGAACTAGCTGAAGCATGCAGAGCAAATGACGTGACGGACCTCATTGTCCTTCATGAGCATCGCGGTGTTCCAGGTGGGTGCATACACGCAGCGATTGCCGCTATCTCATCCCTGACCCGTATACTCCAGATGCGATGATTGTATCACACTTCCCTCACGGACCGACCGTATACTTCACACTGCACAACGTACAACTGCGGCATGACATCGCTTCGTACAAGTCTTCGACTGTCTCCGAGCAATACCCCCACCTTATCTTCGAGAATTTCTCGTCAAAACTTGGAGAGCGGATACGTGACGTCCTCAAGTATCTCTTCCCCGTACCCAAAGAAGACAGCAAACGAGTGATGACCTTCTCAAACGAGGATGACTTCATTTCCTTCAGGTGTGTTGATTCCGGTCTCGGTGTCTGTCGCGTTTGGCTCACTACATTCCCGACAGACATCATGTGTTCTTGAAACTGCCTCCACGCCAAGTCCAGCTTGCCGAAGTAGGGCCCCGCTTTGAGATGAAACGTACGTCGCAATACTCGATAGCTTCTATGCACTCACACACCATTGTTTTAGCGTACGAGATCCGCCAAGGTACCATCGAACAGACAGAGGCCGAACGCGAATGGGTCCTCGCTCACTACTCCCGCACCGCGAAGAAGCGGAGCCTGCTGAGCGGTCCTGCCCCACGCGCATCTTCTGCCGCTGCTTCCGCCGACTCGGAGGATAGCAGGAAAAAGCGCGCTCGTCGGTAACGACACCTGCCACACCCTCAGTGATCTGTTCTCGACCAAACCGGCTGGTGCGAGACTCAGACGTTGGGACAGCCCCAGTCCCGACATCGTTTGACATGCCTACTCTAGTCTTGCTGGTTGTACTCTATTGTGTGTATCTTAGGGGTTATTATGCGACTAATATCTCGTCACGTCCTGTTCTCCTTGGGCTGTGGAGTTGCGGACCGCGCGAAATTTCGCTGGCGACAACAAAAAAGCGCACAAAGCGACCCGCAAACGTACACACGGGCTATCGACATATTTCTCTATACCCCCTATACCCCTACAAACACGTTCTGCTTCTCGCTGACGGAGCTCGCTGTCTTGGCAGGTCTGTACATCTTCAGCCTATGTTAGTGCCAATACCTCCACGGCTCATGGAATCGACAGACTCACAACGCGTATTCCGACTGGCTTGCCCTTCCATTTCGGATTATCTACACCGGCAGCAGAATAACGGATCATCGAAAAACCAAGTGCTTCATAGAACCCGTATGCATCACTTGTGATCAGCCATACGTCGTGGCCGTCAGCATCCCCCTGATTTGTGTTTAGTCAACATCAATAGCAAGGGTGAAGTATATCTTACCATGTCTGTTATGGTTTTGACAAGAGCTGAGCCGTAGCCTCTGCCTTGCGCCTCCGGAGCAGTGGCTAGAGCCTGAATTTCGTACATATCCTTCACCTTCTCACCAAAGGCGTCCTCGACCATGGCTTCTATCTTGCCCCCTACCTCCTTCTTACGCTACATGGCAGCGCATGAGATGTAGTGGACAAAGGTACGTCGCCCCAAGGTATGGATTCACCTTGGCAAGTTCACGATTGTCCAGCTTGTCGATCAGAGCCGTCAAGAAAGTGCGCCAGCGGCCCATTCCTCTGGGATCTCCTGGAGTTGCGCTGCGGTGTCGTCGTGTGTGAATAGGAAGGTGCCCAAAGTAGTGTGTTGACTAACTATCTCATCAGTGCATCTCCCTGATTGACTGTCAACATCCGCTTTTTGTGGACAGCGTCGTCAAATAGCAGGTAGTGTTGCGCCTTGTTGCGGGCCTCCCGAAATGGCCGCGTATCGGCAGACTACTCAACCACGCTCAATGAAGCTCGTGTATCTTGTAGCCGATTCAACATACGGAGAAGTAAACCATCAGCGATTCCTTGAGGAACGCCCTGTGAGTTGTATCCGTTGCCTTCACGAGATCACCTGATACACATGTATTGGCGAAATCAGGTTCTTCGTTCGATACGGGAGTCCAAAAATCGTAGCGGTGCTTACCGTGCTGCATCGGTGCGACCTCGACCTTCTGAAGATAAGACAGGCCCTTGAAATCGCTCAGGAGAGGCGTCGCCTCATCATGTTTCGTACGTGAACGACCCTTGGCGCAGAGCGTGATCCAGGTCATCCTGGGCTCTTAGCTCTGGCTTTGATGCCGTGATTGAGAGGTGGGAAAGAGGCGGGCAATTCCAAGGAAGATTGACGGCTCTTATAACGTCCCCGCCGGCGCTGCCCATCATTGCTTGATGGGTTCGGTGGGATCTAATGACAGGGCGCCTGTGAGGCTGTTCCTAGGGTGAATAATACCTCTGGTTTCCAATCGGAGAAAACAAGATACTCGATGACACGGGGACCATGAGGTAACGTGGCATGCGCAGGTGAGCGCGACAGCGGCGCGCGGCGTTAGATAGCGCGCAGGCTACACATCACGATAGTAAAGTAACCTAGGTCTGTTTCGATTCTGGCGGGACTTGAGACAATATGCTCTCTGACACCAGTTGCAACAGTCTACCCTTTAATACTCCATGCTCTGCCCCCTCTGGAAGCGTACTACGCATACATAGGGCCCCTTCCCTTTGCAGATCGATGCATCTTCAGTCGCGTGTTGAACAACAACCTCAATCATGAAACCTCAGAATGTGCAGGCCACTGATCGCTCACAATGTATAGGCGAATCGGTCCTCCTTTCCATTTCGGATTGTCCGCCCCGATGGTGTCAGACCGAACGATTGAGAACCCGAGCGACTCATAGAATCGGTATGCATCGCTCGTGAGGAGCCATACGTCGTGGCGGTCAGCATCACCCTAGCGGAAAGGTGAGAAACCGCTCGATTACGATGTCAATGGGGATCACTTACTTTGTCTGTCACCGCGGTGACGAGAGCAAAACCAAATCCTTGACCTTGGGCTTCGGGAGCCGTCGCGAGGAGCTGAACTTCGTACATTTCCTTGACCTTCTCTCCGAAAGCGTCTTTAGCCATTGCACCCGCCTTGCTCTGTGCCTCCTTCTTACGCTTGGGAGTATTGGTCAAGATCAAGCACTGACATTCGACCGGGTGAACGTTCCAGATATGTTCACCTTGGTGACTTCGCGGCCATCCATCTTGTCAATGAGACCTGTCAAGAATTTGTGCCATCGGCCGAGGACTTCGGTTTCCCCGGGTGTCCCGCTATCAGCAGATTATGTGGGTTTAGAGAGGCTGAATCATGTTACAGGTACGCCCACTTACTATCTCATCAAAGCCGCACCTTTGTCTACAGTCAACATCCGCCCCTTGTGTACGCCGTCATCAAACAGCAGATAATAATACGCCTTGGAGCGAGCTTCTCGGAAAGGTCTGGTGTCGGCGGACTGTTGGACAATACTCAACGCAGCTCGACGAGTCCTACCGAACTTGATCATCTACCTACAGAAATGTACTTAGACAACAACTGATCCCGGAAAGCTCTGCGGGCTGAATCTATGGCCTTTGATATGTCGTCTATCGGTCACAGCGCGTCATGTCAGACACAAAAGGATGTAGTATTCGAGTCGCCATTGCCATGCTCACTATGCTGCATCAGTTCCACCTCGGCAAACGTCAGGTCATCCAAGCTGCCTTTTTGGTCTTGAGAAGTAAGCATTTCATCGCTATACTTCGCCTGGGAGCCGCCAAAGGGGAGCTTGAGTCGGATAGCCATGGTTCAGCACCAGATCACATCAGTCCAGTTCGTGCCAAGTTAGACGTTCCACCCCTTCTGCCACTTGTGAGAAGAAGGTGGGGAAAAGAGACCGGTGTGAATCCAGTTCGAAGCAACTCGAACTAGACAGCTCTTCGCTCAGGGTGATAGAATCGACTGCGCCGCTCCTGCGCACAGTAACCAATGACGCCGGCCCCTAACGCTGCACAGGTACACACGGGAAATTCTGCTTATGGCGAAGTCAAAGGTTCGCCCTCCCCTAGCCGTATGCATACATTAACGCAACCGTAAGTCTAGGCACTTCCTGTAACACCTCCGTCGGTTGAAATTGCGCTGGCCTTGTGTTTTCTACACATCTACGCAGATGCCCAAGGGTTGCTGTCAGCCTCGTGAAGTTGTCCAATGTGGTCGCACTACTCACGACATGGACTTCAATAGGCTTGCCATCCCAGTTGGGATTGTCTCCGCCGACGGAGTCCTCAGCGACAGTTACGAAGCCCAGTCTGGCATAAAATCCGTAGGCGCCTGTAATCACCCATACATCACGACCTGCAGCGTCCGCCTGTAAGAGGGACGTCGTGAGGTCAACAGCATCCACACAACATCAGGAGAGAGGTGCTTGCCATCTCGGATAGTGCATTCACGAGTGCAGACGCGTACCCTCGGTTCTGTGCCTCTGGAGCCGTCCCCAGGATTTGAATGTCGTACATGTCCGCGACTCTTTCCCCAAAAGCCTTCTGAACCATTGCCGTGATCTTACCACGGAACTCGGCCTTTCTCTGCAGAATTGACGTCGTGACGAGGCTGGGTCAGATTACTACGTCGCCAACGTGAACTGCTGGCACTGACCTTCGTCAGCTCAGGTGTGTTGAACTTCTCAAGAAGGCTGAAGAAGAAGTTGTACGCTTTGCTAGGATGGTTGTTTCCAGGCGCACCGCTGACATTTGTGAGGGTGAATGATCAATCAAGCAATAACACAGCACAACTTATGGACTCACTATTCGAGCAGCGACTCGCCTCCGTTGATAGTCAACACGCGTTTTTGATGAACCGCGTCTAGCAATGTCATATTGTGGCGAATCTTCCACCGAGCGTGGAAGAATGGCGCGGTGTCAACCGACTTTCCCCCAGGTGTAAGCCTCAGTTCCGGCCGCACGCAACAGAGAGCAGTAGAAACCACCTACCCCATAGTATATCATGACCGGGTCGTTGACGAAAGCCCTCTGTAGCATGTCCGCGCCGCGCGGTACGTGGGCTGTAGGGAGCGTTGAATATCAGATGGTCTGCTGTATATTCAATTCAAGATAAGTACTGAAGCAACGTACCATACTTCATGGGCGCTACCTCGAGGGCGTTGCTATTGCGATCATGACCGCCTACTAAGAGTGGTGTCTGCTCGCCGGCATGTTGAACCCCACTAGCAGAGGCGGGGCTCTCGCGAATGGATGCCATCTTCGTCCGCCACGAGGGTATGGCACTGGTGGAAGGCACACGTAGCCCGAAGCAATGGCCTAAGGGACTACTTATAGCTATAGCCGGCCGCGGGCCCGGACTACGTCCGTAATCTGAGCCGACCTTCTCCGGATCCATCATCAATGTCAAACACCGGTGAGTGGGCTTGTCTCACACAATAACTTTGACCGGACGAGCGTGGCAGGTTGGCACAACTGAACTCTGAGCAAGCACCGCACCTCGAGTACATTTGGAGACGTGGGCGCTGTGTCAAATCTGCAGGTGATTTCATGTGCATCCGACCACAACCCATCCAATTCTGTAGACACGGGGAGAAATGGGCAAGGCCTACGTCTTCCGGTTTACGTATGCGCTCTTGGCTTCCTATACATCTAACAATGAAGAGTGAGATCGTGCCTGAGGGACCTAGTCTGAACCTCTACTTACTATCTTGATATGTACGGGATCTCCGTTCCACCTTGGATTATCGACCCCGACGACAGCTTCTTGCAGTATAGAGTATCCAACGCTTTGATAGAATCCGTGAGCACCCGTGGTGAAGATATATACACCCCGGTTCTGTGCGTCTGCCTATGTGTGGGCAGTGCGTCAGTTCAATTTGGCCTGAAACGAAGTAGAGAGAGAAGTACCAGTGCGTTGACGAATCGCATCAAGACAGTGCCATAACCCCGGCCTTGCTTCTCTGGTGCTGTAACGAGCCCTTGCACCTCGATCATGTCCTTCGCACTGTCGCCCAATGTGTCGTTCAGCAGTGCCTTCGTAGCGTTTGCCCATTCTCTCCTACGCTATAACATAAAGCGTAAGCATAGGTGAGTGTAAGCAACACAATGCACAACCATACCCTCTTTAATTCCTCCGTGACGAACGCCCCCAGGAAGGGCGCGACAATTGGTCGGAAGGGACCCTCCTTGTTTCCGGGAAAGCCTCTAGAACAAAGCGTGAGTGATAGCCAGGTAAACATCGAAGGATTAGAGCGAACAGTGTCACTATTGAGCTGCCATGGTCGACAGCCCATGCTTTACGACAGTAGACGCTATCCAGATAGTGGATAGTGAGCGAGAGTCTCTGCCTCGCTACACTACAAGGCGCGGTGTCAGCGTCCTGTCAGATGGTTAGCTGAGTACATATAGAGAAGTGCATCAGGACTGACACGGAGGTAGTGATTGGATGCGAGATCGGCGACTGCATCCTGAGTGCATCGCGCGGCTCGGAAGATCTCAACTGAACTTCGCTTAGTAGTAGAACCATATCGATCGGAATATCCATGGGGCAGTACTCACCATAACGAAGCGGGACTACGTCTGGTACGTGTGATCGTGTTGTCTGCGAATCGCCCTGACTGGATAACAGTGGTGAGCCCTCGTCGGTGAGGTCTGTTGGCCGTCTCATGCTTCCGACCGCGCGAGTTGAACGGGCGAACTATTCGTAGGAGGTTTAGCTGTCGCGTCCATTTATGCTGGCCTTCGCGCTACGTGTAACGCGTGGCTTGTTCGTCGCGTCTCAAGCTCCATCAGAAGACGGCCCTTGGGCTAGCAGTTGGCCGCATCCGTGGTGGTAGGAAGAACGATTCGATAGTGTCGAGAGGGCTGGTGACCTGTTTCCGCAGCGGCGGAGGCGCTAGTACGACGTCACAGACTGTACTTAGCGGTTGTGCCTGATGGAGTTCTGCAAACACAAGCACACCAGTACGTATAGTCGTATGACGGAAACGGTACTGATAGCCCGCGCCCGTTGTGGCGGCGACCACGGCGTACCTGGGCAATGAGATATGACGTCAACTGAGAGGTCCTAACCTCCGTCTGCAGTCCGTCTCTTCAGCCGTACTTCACGTGTATTCGGCCAAGAACAACGCTATGCTGCATCATATATCATTATCGTGACCTCCAGGTCTATACATCCATACTCGGTGCCCTGTACATCTATCGCAGAAGAATCAGACTTCAAGCACCTCCGCGTCGCACGCACACGTTTCAACCACCACTTACAATTCTAATGTGTATGGGATCCCCGTTCCACTTCGGATTGTCGACTCCGATAACAGCTTCTTGTAGCACAGTGTATCCAACGGTCTCGTAGAAACCGTACGCATCCGTAGTAAAGAGGTATACGCTGCGTTCCTGGGCGTCTGCCTGTAAGCAAAATGTGCGTTAATCCAACTTACTTTGGGTGACAGCCGGGAGAGCAGTACAAGCGCGTTCACAAATCGCATCAGTGCGGTGGCGTATCCTCGTCCCTGCTTTTCTGGCGCTGTGGCAAGTCCCTGTACCTCGATCATGTCCTTGACGGCGTCGCCCAATGTCTCTCTCAGTAGCATGTTTGTAGCGTCCACCCATTCCTTTTTACGCTGTAGCGGTGTGCAAAGCATATTGCAGCAGTCGCTTCCGTGATGCGGTATATCGACGTACCTTTTTGAGTTCTTCGGTATCAAACGCCTTCAGTAGCGGCGCCACAATCGGCAGGAACGGACCCTCGCGGTTCTCTGGGAAGCCGCTGAACAGAGCTTAAGTGATGCAGGGCTGTCGACAAGGCAGCGGAGCGTACAGGGTCAATATCGAACTGCCATGGTCGATGGTCCATGCTTTATGGCAGTGGACGTTGTCCAGATAGTTGATAGTGAGCGCGAACCTCTGCCTTACCACGCTGCCGGGCGCAGTGTCGGCGTCCTGCTAGGTTATCAGACCGAGTACGCATCGAAGAGTATAGCAGCACCCACGTGGAGGTAACGACTAGATGATTCGCTCGCAATCGCATGTTGAGCGCATCGCGCCGCTCGGAAGATCTCCACTACACTCTATGTCAGCACTTTGCTAACGGTGGTACGAAGCACACTGATGCAGTACTCACCATGTCGAAGGGAAACTACTTCTAGTTCGGGTGACCTGGTCGTTTGTGGATGGCTCCCCTGAGATAACAACGGCGACGCTTCGTTGAAGTACTGAGTGCTTCCCGCCGCTTCTTTCAGCTGCATCATTGCGTGGGTTCGACGTATGCAGACCCGGAGGAACCTGAGCAATCGCATCCATATATGCCAGACCAGACGCTGCGCAGGCGCGTCTCAAATGCCATCAGAAGACATCAGGGCTAGCTGCGTCCGCAGCGGTGGTGAGGTGTCTTCAGCTAACTTGGTCCGCAGCACCCGCAGGGCCGCGTCACGGACGTTGAATACGTACAGGAACGCACGGCGCTTATGTCTGTTCACCGGCAGAGCGCCCATCGTAGCTGCGGTTAGGGCATGGTACCTGGAGGGAGTCTGATAGAGAGCGCACGCCTACGTCTTTCTTTTTCAATGTGATTGAGGGTTGTGATGACACACGGAAGCGTCCAGCCATGTGCTACATGGTGACTGCGTACAGTCAAAAACCGTGCAACGCAACACCACCGCCCAACGCAACGCCTGCCCGATATAGTATATTCCAGCTGATAAACGCCGTCTAAGCGCGGAAACTGTTGCGTTGCGCGGTATGAGCGCCCATGAGCGCCTAGCGCCGTCGAGCCGAGTTCGGGCAGTCATGAAGTATTTATGCAGCTTTCTCATTCATTCTTCACCACATACAGTGTGCAGAGCTACTGTATGTTGCCGTGCAAATTTTTACACTCTTCTCTTGATTTTTCTAGCATTGTAACTAGGTGAGAGTGCAAATCGCCCAACGCAACACTTGAGCGCTTATAAAGCGCTAATATCCCTTATCGGGTAGGCGTTGCGTTGGGCGGTGGTGTTGCGTTGCACGGTTTTTGACTGTACTATATATTCGCCTTCGGTGCTCTATACATCTGATAGCCATATATTCAATGGTAGGCCACAAGCGTCGGGTGATGGTGCTGACTTACGACGCGTATTGCCACTGGTGGTCCATTCCGTGTAGGATTGCCGGCCCCAATGAAGTCCTCAGAGGCAAGGGTGTATCCCAGTGATTCATAGAATCCTTGCGCATCTGAGGTGACAGCATATACGGCGCGGCCTTGGGCATCGCTCTGTCCATTCGGGCATCCAGTAAGTCGCAATCTCCAGAAAACACTAAGATGACTCACCACAGCGTTGATGAACTGTACAAGGGCCTTACCATACCCCTTCCCTTGTTTCCGAGGGTCCGTCGCAAGCCCGCAGATCTCAAGCATGTCGGAGACCTTCTCTCCGAACGCAACGTCTAGCATCTGATCCAACTTCGCGACAAATTCCTGCTTTCTCTACACAGAGGTTAGCACAGCTGCATACCCAATCGAACACTACTAGGGCGGACCTTGTTCACCTCCTCGGAGCCGAATCTGTCGAGTATAGCCAGTACTATCTTGCCCACAGGACCCCGTCGCCGTCTTCCGAGCCCTCTGCATGAGTCATCGGTCAGTGTGAGATACTGTACTTCCGGTCTGAGAGCGACGGGTAGAGTACATCGCCACAGTTGCTTCGCCGCGGTTGATACAGATCGCTTTCTGTGCGAAGACGTTGTCCGCAAGCACTGCGGCAATACGCAGCATCCCGCGGAATTTCGGCATTGGGGCATTGTCTGCATCCTGTAGACGAGGGCGGTGAGCTGTGGTCTGATGCCTACTTCAGAATCGACTCACTGCGTAGTATTGCTCATACCCGCTGATCAAGCAAGCTCTGTATCTCGTTCGTGTAGCTTTGGGGATATCAACTAGTGCATCGATGACAGAAGTGAATGAGTGTTCACTTCTCGATTTACCGGAGGAGATGAAGACATACTATATCTGAGAGCTTGGACCTCGATCGCTCTAGCATTATTTTGTGCAAGAGACGTTGACATCTGTGCTATCGCTGCAGGGGTCAGCTTGTCGGGCATCGAGGGAGAAGCAGCGGTGCAGTTTCGAGCCCAGGACATTTTCAGATCTTCGTAAAGTTAGGACGTGTCCCTTCGTGTTGATGCGATTGCAAACATCACGCTTAGGTATTTGCCTCCGGACAGAGACGGCCACCAGCTGACAAGGCTGGCGGTGATATTGCGAGCCCCCGTAAAGGTACAGTAAAGCGTTACAATGCCTGATTGGGCGACAGTGAAGCCGTTGGCGCCGTGAAAGCCATCGGTGGCCTGCACATCTGATGACAGGTAAGCGTCGTGGTCCAGTATTGCAAAAGAAATGTCGTGCTTACGATATCTATACGTACCGCTGGGCCGTGCCAGCTCCGATTATCACTTCTTATAGAATCCCCCCGAACGGTGGTGTAGCCCACCTCCCCATGAAACCCGTGCGCGTCGGTGGTGACTGCAAATGCGGCGCGCCCTTGTGCATCGCTCTGCCACGCGTTGCATTGCTCAGCCTCGGGAGATAACGAGCAGGGAAGATGTCAGACCATCTCGTGTGCGAGGTGCATGAGCATCGTCGCATAGCCTCGCCTCCGCTTGTCGGAGGCCGTCGCCAGACCGCGGATCTCCAGCATGTTCGCCGTCTGGTCACCGAAGGAGGCTTGAAGCATCTGGCCGACTTTTGACCCGAATTTCCTCTTTCTCTGCGATGCCGGGCTCGAAGTCAGGGCTGTACTGCAGCGAGAGAAGGCTGCGAACTCGCTTTCGTCAGTTCATCGGAATCAAACCTCGCAAGGAATGGTATGAGGTATGGGCTGATCAGCCCCTTTTGACGTTTTGCAAGTCCTCTGTGCGGTGAAGTTTGTCTCACGTAAGGAATTCGCCTGAGAAACACGAGGGATGCGAAGGTACATTGCGATGGTTGCATCGCCACCGTTTATGCAGTATGCTCTTTGTGCATAGACGTTGTCTATCAGACTCGCTGCCGTACTCAGCATTTTGCGGAGCTTGGGCATTGGTGCACCGTCGACATCCTGTATCATAGCTCAACGTTGATCTACGAGTACTAGTATCTAATACTCACCGCGAAGTAGCGAGCGTACGCGTTGTCAAGGAAGGCGTCGTAGGTGGTCTGCGTTGCTTTGAAGATATCGACTGCGTCGTGAACGTGGCGTTGTCAGTCGTGATGACCATGAGTGGGAATCTCGCAACTTACCATATCTCAACGGGGCGGCTGCCACTGATCCAGTCGAATCCACAGGGAGTCTTGCATATCGGTATTCTGACTGCTTTAACATCGTTGTGTATGGTGGGACTGAAGGGTTGCGGTTACTCGATAGCAATCGGGTACGCTGCACAATTTCAGACGCCTGTACGTTAGTACACCATCACGCATACTCACGCCTCACGCGTCCTGTACAAGGGGCAAAGATGCCGCAAGCTAATTGTCCATTGGACAGGCTGCGAATACTGGTACATTGATCCTCGCTGTTGTTACATCTGATGGCTTACTCGACGGTAAGCGACTTGTCCAGCTCCGAGAAGCCTTCAAAGAACGCAGTGAAGAGATCAATGGCGTTCTGGACGTCGTGTGCCCCTGCAGTCTCGCGGATGGAGTGCATAGCGAGCTGCGCACAGCCAACGTCTACAGTACGGACGCCAATCTTGGACAGCATAGGTCCAACAGTGGAACCGCATGCCCTATCAAGCCGTGGTCAGTACGTACGCGTAAGAGAGCGAACGAAGAATGCGCATACATATCATTGCGGACCTCGTACTCTTGCACCTTACCGCCCTTCTTCTCGATGAGCTTCTTGACCACGAAACTGCCAATCGCATCGCTCGCGTAGCGCTGCTTGGCGTTCGTCTTGATGACCACGCCGCCGTTGATGATAGGGGCGTGGTTCTCCTCGTGCTTACTGGTGTAGTTAGGATGAATGGCGTGGCCCATATCTGAGCTGATGAGGAACGAGCGAGCGACAGACTGGGCGTAAGCAGCGGGGGTGGGCGAAAGGCGTTGAAGCAGGAATGGGATGAGCGAAGATTCTGCGCCCGATGTTGACACTGAACCGATCTCTTCATGGTTGAAGAGCGCGATGCAGTTCACGTTGCCCTCCAACACATTGAATGAGGAAGAATTTGCGAAAGTGGAGATGGCCTCCACAGCAGCGAAGCTGGATGCGTGGGTAAACAACGGGATAGATCATCCTCCGGTAGATCTAAGAGAAACTCACGACGAGAATTGGTTGTCCATACGGGGAGCAAAAATGAACTCGTTGTTCAACCCACCCAAAACAGCAGGCTGCGTGTCATACAGGTGACTGCACGAGAATGACATTAGTGTTCGCGATTACAACTCTCAGGCTTTGTCAATTATCTCACAGTTCGAAATCATGGATCAATTCCGGCGACACGGAAAGGTGGTCGGCCAAGAGCGCGAGGAGGGCAGGGTGATGGTTGCCCTGAATGTCAGAGGCGCTCTTATTGGTAGCTGCATCCTCCTTCGGAGAGCCGTTGAGCTGTGCCTCGACGAGCCCAGTAATGGGAACATATTCAGTCTCCAGATTGAATTGGAAGTTATCAGCTGCCCCTCTGTTTACTGCGATCTTGTCAGCACCACGCGTAGTGACTTTGTTGATCCTGAACGGCGTTCTGGTCGCTTACGGTGGATGGCTAGGTTTGGGATGCGCAAAATAGGCCTGTCAATTTTGACCAGTCGAGACTGGAATTTGCCGCTCTTGTCGGCGATGACCACCCTTCCTGCCAAGGACAGGTCGCGGTCGAACCAGGTATGCCAGAGACCACCGCCGTATGTTTCGACGCCTACTTGCAGATACCCCGACTTCGCGCGCTTAGAGACGGGCCTGACCTATGATACGATGAGCACGGTAGGTGAAGCCTTGTACAATGTAGACTCACGCGGAGATTCGGACTGTCTATATGAGTTGCAACGATAGAGACACCGGCACCAGGCTGCCAGTTCTGGGGGATAGTGAAGGCAAGAAGCGCACTCTGGTTTCTGTAACGATCATCGCGGCGTAAGCCCGCATCCTGAACCAAGCTATGGATGTTGTAGAGCACAAACCGAGTGAAGTAGTACTTGCCACCAGCCTTCAGGCCCTTCTCCCAGTCATCATGCTCCCGGATCTGACGCGATCGTCAGATGCATCCTCCTTCGCGCCCTCGCCTGAGACCTATACCTTCTGGAACCTAGCCTTCTCCAGACGCGCACTCGCAGCCTGTACGGCATGGAAAGGCGTTGGCGAGGCGTTTACAAAGTCAAGGAGCTTGTGAGCGGCCTCTGGGCCAGATTGCTGCATCATGGTCATGGTACGGAAGAAAGAGGGGGAGAAAGATCGTGGTAAATTGCGTGCGATATCGCTTCGCGGGGTGCGGGTGCCTGAGATTGAGATAATGCCGAGGGAGAGAGAACGCGAGTCCGGTGCTGGGACTCTCAGCTGCAGCCTGCATACGGATCGGAGGAGCATCGAGAGCGTCAAGTCCGCCGCACGTGGGAATCCGCGAAATATTCCCTGCGCGCGCTCTCATTGGCTCCCGCGTCCTTCGCGCGCCCTCACGCTCGCGCTGCCGTCCTCTGAGGACGTCCTGCTCTTGCCTCTTGCCACCGTCTTCTAGCCGTCCGTCATGGTCCAGAGCTATCTGCGTCACGGGCCCACGGAGGTAATCATTTTATACGCTACGCTCTTTGACTGTAGACTCAAGGCTTTGTATAGGCTTTCGGGCTCGTCTGCAGCTCGTCCTCCAACTCACACTACGACGGGAAATTGGCTTATGTCCCCGCGCTCGAGGATGTCCTAGTCTGGGATGTCAAGAAGGGTCAAATGGTACGTAATGCAGACGCCTCAAAAGTCCGCGTACTTAATTCAGGGTAGATGGCAATGTGGCACGAAACTGGTCACCGAGCTGAAGTGACTGCTATCCTGCGTTCACCTCAAAAGGACATCTTCGCCATCGGCTATGCAGACGGTTCGATACGCCTGTGGAGTGCCTCTTCAGCCTCTGTTATTGCGACGTTCAACGGCCATAAGAAAGCCGTAACTGCGCTAGCATTTGACGAGACCGGGACTCGGTTAGCGTCTGGCTCACAAGACACCGACCTCATTCTTTGGGATGTAGTGGGAGAGACAGGGCTTTACCGGTATGTCCCGTACATGCACCATCGTCGAATGTGCTGATAAATATGGGACAGGTTGCGAGGCCACCGTGACCAAATCACTTCCATCCGCTTCGTCCGCTCTCTTGCCGGATCGGCACCCTCCACCTCTACGGGGACCGCTCCCGGCTATCTTTTGACTGCTTCCAAGGATACGTTCCTCAAACTTTGGGACCTCCAGACACAACATTGTATCCAGACCGTTGTCGCGCATCGGTCAGAAGTATGGACTATGGACCTCAACCCTGAGCAGGGCCTCGTTTTCACTGGTAGCAGCGAGGGCGAGATGAAGGTGTGGAAGATCGACCATGAAGCTTTGTCTCAGGGGCTACGGGAGACAGAAAACGGCGAGGTATGTTTGCATACAATGATCCTAATGACAGAAGACATCTAAGATCCCGCTCTACAGGTCACGAAGTTCATTCATCCTGCTACTACGCTACCCCTTGCTTCTTCCCATCGTGTCTCACAGATCAGCTTCCACCCGCACAAACCGTACCTCGCTGTACAGTCTCACGACAAGTCTGTGGAGGTATTCAGGATCCGTACGGAGGAGGAAATAAAAAAGAAGCAAGCTCGCCGAAGGAGACGTGCTAAGGAAAAGGAACTCGAGAAGAAGGGCAAGAAGGGTGACAATGCGGAGGCGGACGTACAGATGGACGGCGAGCACGATGACAAGGACGTCGAGCTCGCGGATCTCTTCACGCCATACCTCATTGTCCGCGCGAGCGGCAAAATAAGGTCATTCGACTTCGGTGACGAGGAAGCTGGTGGCAAGGGGAATACCCAGTTGTTCGTCGCTCTGTCGAACAACGCATTGGAGGTGTACAGTATACCTCCGCCCACAAAGACGAAGGATGCTGCCCCAGAGGCCAGTCGTATATTCTCTGTCGATCTTCCTGGACACAGGACGGACGTTCGGACGCTATGCTTGAGCTCTGATGATGCTCTCCTGGCGTCTGCATCGAATGGTACGCACGCCTATTAGTGCACGCCCCATCCACTCACTCAACCACTCCCCCTACCAGGTTCCCTCAAGATTTGGAATATGAAGACGACTGCGTGCATTCGCACCATGGACTGTGGCTACGCGATCTGCAGCACTTTCCTCCCCGGCGACAGGCAAATAGCTGTGGGCACGAAGTCTGGCGAAATCCTCATCTACGACATTGCCTCGTCATCGCTCGTTGACACAATTCAGGCGCATACTGCCACGGTATGGTCCATCCATGTGCGACCAGACGAGCAAGGCCTTGTCAGCGGAAGCGCCGACAAGGATGTCAAGTTTTGGGTGTTCGAGCGTAAACCTGTGGATAGTGACAACGTACGCCTATGATCTTTGCCAAGCCGTGTTGTGAAGATGATGACTCAAACCCGTTGCAGCCTCGCAGTGCGAGCTTGCTTACCCTTGTGCATGTGCGGACACTCAAGATGACGGACGATGTTCTGTCTGTTCGATACAGCCCGAATGGCAAGCTACTCGCGGTTGCTCTGCTCGACTCAACCGTGAAGGTCTTCTACCAAGACACGCTCAAGTTCTTCCTCTCGCTGTACGGCCATAAGGTTTGTACAGCTAAAACTCTTGATATCTCTTCAGTGTGATTCATGCATCCGTCATAGCTCCCAGTGCTCTCGATGGACATTTCCGGAGACTCGAAGCTCATCGTGACATGTTCTGCCGACAAGAACGTCAAGATCTGGGGTCTCGACTTCGGCGACTGCCACAAGTCGATCTTCGCGCACGACGAGAGCGTCATGCAGGTGGCCTTTGAGCGCACTGACACCCGTGAGGGCGACACGAAGGCTTCGCACTACTTCTGGACCGTCGGAAAGGACAAGATGGTCAAGTACTGGGATGGCGACAAGGTTCGTTCGATCATGATCAGGCTACCACACTGTTCCCCATACTGACTGGGACGGTGCTTCAAACAGTTCGAGAATATCCAGAAGCTGGAAGGTCACCACGGTGAGGTTTGGGCTCTCGCCGTCAGCCATCACGGCAAGTTCGTCGTGACCGGCTCGCACGACAAGTCTATCCGTGTCTGGGAGAAGCTCGATGAGCCTGTAAGTCAATCCCATCAATCCCATCCGTCCATTGTCCACTAACACAATCCGCCCGACAGTTGTTCCTCGAAGAAGAGCGGGAGCGAGAACTCGAAGCGCTCTACGAGACAGGCATCGCCGACACTCTCAACCGCCCCGACGCCCCAATCGGAAGCGGTGCTCCCGGGGCAGATCCCAACGCGGCAGCCTCCGGCGGCGCGGAGACGACTGCGGTCACCAAGCAGACGACGGAGACCCTCATGGCAGGAGAGCGCATCATGGAGGCGCTCGAGCTCGCGGACACGGAGATCGAGACGTTCCGCGAATACGAGGAGGCGCGTGCTAAGGGCGGCCTTGCGGAGAGCGTTGCACCTCCCCCACGCAACCCGGTCCTCGCAGCGTACGATGTCAGCCCGGAGGAATACGTCTTGCGCGTGGTCGAGAAGGTGCCATCGACAGCGCTATACGACGCACTCCTGGTACTTCCATTCGGCAAGGTGGTGAGCCTCATGCGGTATCTGAACATATGGGCGCAGAAGGCAAGTGAACCCAAGACTTAGTATGAAGAAGTCCATCGCTGACAGTGTCCAAACCAGGAGTGGAACATCGTCTTGACTTCGCGCATCATCTTCTTCCTGCTCAAAACTCACCACCACCAGATCGTCGCGAACCGCGTGATGCGCACCGCGCTGATCCCGCTGCGGCGCAACCTGCGCGAGGGCCTGCGCAGGCAGAAGGACACGATCGGCTACAACCTCGCCGCGCTGCGCTTCATCCAGCGCCAGACGGACGCGAAGCGTACCGCGGAGTTCTATGAAGAGGAAGAGGACCTCACTGAAGAGAAAGTCCGCGAGAAGATCGCCGAGGGCAAGAAGCGCAAGCGCGTCAGCATAAAGGCATGAGTTTAGAGTAAATTGCTTCGCGTCGCTCCGGTATGGATGAAAAGTAGTGTATCCTACAATAGTGTGTCTGTAAAGGTACATCATCGCTATCCGATACAATGTTGTGTTACAGGTTGTGCGTGTTAGTATGTTTACATGTCTGCGCCAGCAGAACTGCAAGTTATCCGGAGCACTGCCCCGCAGGTTGGCCAACCAAAATCCTAACCGACTACTTCATGACTATTTGGGGCCCCAGAATTTCTCCAGCCTATACATCATGCATGGTCAGTCGCCTTCCCCGTGTTACAATGTAGGAACGCACCATCCATCCAGCGGATCCGTTGCCGGCCGCATCTGCACCGTGAGCAGGCCTTCCTCTAAATCCGCAAGGGCGGAGAACGCGGCCTTGGTTAGATCAACATGCTTGGATCCTTCGGCACATCCCGCACAGGAGTCGACAACCCGGACGAAGACACATTTCTGTGAGGTATGGCACACTGAGATGATGGTTGAGTGCACGTTCTGGACATTCATCGTACGCTCACTTACACTCAAGGAATTTGAAGCACTTGGGCTTGGAAGTCCAGCCGGAGAGTGTGAGAGCAGCCGCGAAAGAAGCATCCTGATGCTAACTGAGTGTGTGAATAATTGAGCACAAGTGAGATAGGCATACAGTGGGATGCCAGTCCGGGTTTTCCCAGCAGCTGGGATTCAGTAGATCGTGTCCCGTATACCTGTGAACCACAATGAGCAAGGGGTACGCAATAACGAACGAAATTGTATTGACCAAGTAATAGTCACTGGCTCTGGCTTGCCTATTCCCTTGATGCTGTTGACGATCTTGGTGAGTCCACCAGACAAGACACTCCCAGCCGAGCTAGCAAGTTTCTTCGCAGTTGCTTTCTTGGGGTTAGTCTTCTTGACCGCCTTCTTGGGGCTTGCCTTCTTGGCCGCTTTCTTAGGACTTGCCTTTTTGGCCTTAGATGTATTAGCCCTGGGCTGCAAAGACGAAGTTCCAGTAGACCCAGAGCTGTCATTTGGGTCGTCGTCCGGTTCCAAGTCCGAATCAGCCGGAGTTGAATACTTGTAGAGCAAGTTGGTCGTGTTGACAGTCTCCCAGCCATCCCGGGGATCAAAGACGTAGCCTTTCCCGAGGGAGTGTGGTGTGGAGTATTTGCGCTCCAGAGCCATGCGAGAAGCACCGATTTCTGCAGCAGAGACACCAGTACAAGCCAAAGGTACGAGAGACATCGCCAGGAAGAGCGTTACTCCAAGACGGCCTAGAGCCATGGGGTTGAACATCGCCTTCATTGTCATGTAATAGAGAGTAAAGACAGGCCTGCCTGAGGGCGCGACAGTGAGAAGATGGTGGAGGGTTAGAAGCAAGTGCAAGTTGCGGAGTGAACGAACCCGAGGCTCGCACCTCTTTGGCGTGCAACGCGTCGCGTCACGAGCACGTGCTGGGAACGCGGCACGCCGTCTCCGTGCGATATGAGCTCAGGCGCTCGCGCTATCTGTAACAGACGCCGGCAAGTATGTCGAGACCGCTCAGGAGAAGAGTCGTGCAGTACGCGAAGGCACGAGTTCGACTCGTTGACCACCGTTTGCCACGTCCTACAGCCAACGCCGTCGACATCGCAAGGTTACAGAGCGCAAGATAATGGCACCCAAGACCAATTCTAAGCTGAGCGGCACCGACCTCGTCCATGCGGATGATGAGTTCCATGGGCCGGAGGTAGCGCCCTCCCTATCCGTCTCGACCAGTCAGTTCTGCCAAGGCTCTACGAGAATCCGTCCAGCTGACAGCATTTGTCTGATAGCGTTCAGAGCTCCCAATCCCCTCGATGGGCCGCCCGGTGAACCTGACATGTGGAACCCCACTCGGCACATCTACTCGCGTTACACCCAGAACGTGAGCACGCGTGCGGAGCGAGTCCTCAGCAAAATCAATGTAAGCCTGGGCTCTCATAGCACCCATGGCCAGTGCATATGCGATTGATGTTGGTCTTGTTTGCAGGATGGATACGCTATCACTTTCTCTTCTGGGCTTGCCGCCTCGTACGCCGTATGTACAACGCCCACTTCACTCGACCTATAAATTTTGAGCATTTTTACAGGCACTCGTTTACTTCAAGCCCAAGCGGGTAGCCATCACTGCTGGATACCATGGCTGCCATGCTACCATTGACGTGTATAAGCGGAGCCGCAACGCCGAGTTGCCCATCATCGGAATCGACGATGACTTCCAGCCCGGCGACCTGTGCTGGTTGGAGACTCCGCTCAACCCGACAGGAGAGGCTAGAGACATCAAGTACTATGCTGACAAGGTAAACGACTGCGTCAGAGGACCAGATGGATTGCATCACTGACGCTGTCTCCTCCAGGTACACGCTGCTGGCGGCTGGCTGCTTGTAGACTCCACGTTCGCTCCGCCTCCGATCCAGTACCCGTTCAAGTGGGGTGCAGACATCGTGATGCATAGCGGTACGTTCTCATGAATTTACATATATCACGTTAGCTCAGCTTGCTTGGTCTAGGTACCAAGTACTTTGGCGGCCACTCCGACCTGCTCTGCGGCGTCCTCGTCGCACCCTCGCTCGAGAAGTGGAAGGAGGTAAGGCAGGTCAATCTCTCATGATGCGCACTTCAGATTGACCTTTTCTACCCAATCAGCTCTGGCACGCCCGCACATTCCTCGGGAATATGATGGGCTCGCTCGAATCGTGGCTTCTGCTCCGGTCTCTCCGCACCCTCCACCTCCGCGTGCCGCGCCAATCCGAGAATGCATACGGGCTCGCGCAGTGGCTTTCCAAGGCTGCCGGGGTGAGAACGCTTGTCTTTTCCTATGGGCCTCTGGGTGCTTACCACGAAACCCGTTTGTGTGAATTTCAGGGTAAGGCCCACGACGGCATTCCCGCCGGTGTCATTGAGAAGGTATGGCACTCAAGCCTCCAAGGCGTCGATGCTCGCGGGTTCGACCCGAAGACTCAGCTCGAGGGCGGATGGAACCCCACCTTCGCCATCTTCGTAAGTCTCTGGTCTCGCAGCCTTCGTTCCGTATGAGTCTGACGTGGACCTTCCTGTAGATGACAAAGGAGAAGTATGCGGCATTGCTGCCTCATTCGCTCAAGTTCTTCATCGTGAGTCGTTGTATCGGGCCTGCAGGTATCCCAGCTTACATGAGTGTACTCCCAACTAGCCTGCGACCAGTCTCGGTGGTGTCGAGTCCTTGATCGAGCAGCGCGTACACTCGGACCCCGGTGCGGACCCTCGCCTTATCCGTATCAGTGTTGGCGTCGAGGACCTTGAGGTATTATTACCTGTTGGAACTGATACCTGCGATAGTGCTGACGACCCCATCCAGGACCTGAAGAACGACCTGCGGAAGGCATTCCAGGAGATCGTCAAGCACCCCAAGGCTAAACTTTAAACTGTCCCTAGCTTAATTTCCAAGTACAGGGCAATGGGGGCCGTCGGCATGTATTATTTGCATTAGACGCAATAGATTCGACGTTCCGAGTGATCTATGAGATGGGAGATTCGGAGCCAATTTGCCGACCTTGCTAATAGAGGAAGCAGCACACTCCGAATTGGCGACATGCACAAGATGTATGGCGATCCGTAGAGCATGTCGTGCTGAGACCGCCACGAACTAAAGTTCGTGCAGCCTTATATTCTACTCTTGCCCCGGTACAACCTCAGGAAAGACACCTTGTCCTCCCAGCCTAGTCCAACTCTCTTAACGCGCCCAATTTGAGCCATGAGCGCAGCGCAGCACTCTGCCAGAGGGTCCGCATACGTGCCGCCTGCCAGGAATTCGCTGAGCATAAAGGAACCCGAGCTCGGAGACTCTGAAGGTGCGAGCAAGCGGATTGAACACGTCAGAGGCGCGAGTGTGCTCGCCAGTTTGAAGATGTGTCCCAGCGGGTTCAAGAAGTTATAGGTGATGGAGTGCGAAAGCGTGGGCGAGAATGCGGTGGGCGGATCGTACCTAGTTGTCCTCGCGATGAGAAAAGAGAGATTCTGTGGAGCGGCTAGAGGGCACTCACCGAACACACATGATGAACACTTTGTACTTCATGACAGGAAGTTTGACGTCACCGAACACCTCGGCGAACCTGAGCAGAGCGCGCCCATTGCTCGTCGTGCATTCTGGGAACACCACCACAGGTCTGTCCGCCTTGCTCCTGATGGCTTCGAGGGTCTCAGCTTTGGTCGCAATAGAGTCTTTCGGGACCGGCAGCTTGCCAGCCGATGCAATCATAGAAAGCAGCGAGACGCGGCGGAAACCGACGATGGGAATGCGCGTTGTAGGGGTACGCGCTGAAGGCGTAGAGATCGCGGCGGAACCTGTGCCGGTGCGACGACCTGGCGTGCGGGAGATGGGCGATGCCGCGCTTTTGGTAGGTGAGGGCACATCAAGGGTCTCGCAGACGGGGAGCACGAATATGGGGTTGAACCTACGAGAGGACGTCACTTTGATGGTACACTGACTAGGACGTATGATACGCACCGGAACGCGAGCCAGAGAACTTCTACCCAAGATGCCCAGTTAGAGACAATGAGATCCCCTGCCCGTGGGTTCCAGCTTTCCTGCGCAGGCGCAGTCCGACTATGCCGTAGACAGGTGAGCGTTTGCGAGTCACATAACCCAGCGGATAGCGCGACATACCCGCGTTTCCTTTGCACAACCTCCACGGGGATCCAGTATAACCCTACAAGGAACAAGGCTAATCGAGACAGGAGGGCGGTGAAGAGGTGTGTTACGCTTCTATGTAGTGGCGGGATTGGGGACTAGAATCTGCAGAGGTGAATGACCTGACAGTAGAAAGGCGGGTGGTGCACTCACAAAGACCAGACAGACTCCCTGAACGACCACAAGGTAGACCAGTGCGAGCGCAAGAAGGACAGCAGTCTTGACTGCCCCAATTGCGTACCCGAATGGTGAAATGGCGGTAGCTGTCCACTCCGAACCCGAGGGGGGGATAGGTCGCAGGAAAGGCTATAGATGCAGCTCGCCCTCAGTTTCCTCGGCATAATTCGCTTGTATGTGAGCTGTACGAACCTGAATACCTGTCCCCGGGTCCTACCCAGCGTAAGTTAGAATTCGATACAGCTAATATCCATTGCTCACCCTGTAGGCGGAGAACTTCTCCATGCTGCTCAGTCGAAGAGGATTGGCCCAGCTGCAGTGGCACTTGCAAGATGACGCCCGCCTGCAGTTAGACGCCTGTGAATGGGCGCCTGTAAGCCACGTGGGCGGGGATCACGATCGACCCACGCCTCCGCCGCCGCGTTCCTGACGTCCTCGATTCGGCCGCAGCGGCCGTCCCCGCAGTAGTCACCGTCTTGGAGGCCCTTGCTTGCCTTCAGCTACCACTGTCGTTCTGCGTTCTTCCGAGACTCAATCTCATACAACGACCACTTGAAATCTCGGGAACGTCTCTAAACTGTAGCCTAGGCCCATTGGGCCAAAGACCTCAAGAAGCCGCTGCTACTTGATCTAGACCTACAGCTATACTTACCACCGTTCCGTTCACCCTCAAGTGTTCTTCTGAGTACCGTACCCGCTCTCTTTACGTCAAATATGGATAGTAGCCGCAATGAAGGTCGCAAGCCGATGGTTACTTTTGCTCAAGTGAAACAATTCGGCTGGGCTGCACTGCAACGCTACAGGAAGTTGAACACATATTCCAAGGTGATGTACACGACGTTCAGCCTGATATTGATCCTTGCGCTCATGCTTGCGTTCTTCAGCTGTTCGTTTGGGGTACCGTCGCACTCTATGCTTCTCTCGCTGTGACTCTGTTGGCTATCGGCCCGGACCGTATCGGCCAGACCCTTTACAACCTAGCGCAGAAGATCAGCCATTATCCCCTCGGATGGCTCATCCTATTCGGCGTCTTCTGTGCGTATACTTCGGCGTGCGGGTGCAGGAGTGATTGTCTAACGCTCGAGCCAGTTGTTATATCATTCCCTCCGTGCGTGGGACATACCACCCTCATCACCCTGTGTGGATATGCGTACGGCATGAAGGGCTTCCCCATCGCCGCAGGGGGAACCCTCTTCGGCTCGGCCTTCACTTTCGTTACGTTACGTTTCTTGTTCAGTAGAAGGTTGCGGAAATGGTCCCAATCCAACGAGAAGTGGCAGGCACTGGAAACCGTCATCGTACGTCGGGTCCAATGATTTCCCGTGCAGCCGATGCTGAGCGAGTTATGCTACAGGCTACTAAGGGGTTACCATTGATTGTACTCATCCGTGCCTCACCCTTCCCTCCTTGGGTCTACTCCAACACGCTCTTTGCTGTGAGTCACGCAGCCTGCTGTGATGTCGACGACTGTTGATCAGCTTGAGCCGTACAGTCTATTCAGTCGGTTGCCCTGTGGCAGTTCTTCTTGGCCACGTTCGTGGTTTTCCCGAAGGTCGCGATATTCGTATTTGTCGGCTCTCGGCTGGCCTCTCTTTCCGATGGAGAGCAGCGGTCACACATGGATACCAGTATGTCCCACCGAATGGCGCGGCTGTGTGAGGTGCTGACGAGCTCGCATCACTCAGCCACCAAGATCTTGAACGTCTCAATATCAGTTGGTGGCGTTGTGGTCGCGGCGCTGGCGAGCTGGTATGTCCTCATCTCTGTGCAGTTGAGATGTGAACTGACCGGAAGATAGGATAATCTACCGTGCAATGCGGAAGGAAATCCTCCACCTGCAGGGCGTGCCACCTGAGATAGACGAGCTCGCAGCCGAGGCGATAGAAGAGGCGGAAGAGGGCGCTCCTCTGCTAGGCCCGCACCGCGAGAACTCAGACAGGTACGGTCGCCCCTCCGCTTGAGTATGCTGCTTTATAACATTAGCGATACACGGTCGTATGTGCGGGTATATACAGCCTGGTAGATATATAGTCGCGATAATCCTTGGGACACTGCTTCTAGTCGTAGAATCCGGAGTGCAATTCCATAAGCATAGAGATACCATAACACCGACAATGGAGGAAATAGACGAATGCGATCAGTAGTAATGCAAGAAGAGCAGGGACAAGCTGGCGCCGATGAGGAACAGCAAGATCCATTTCCGCCCGTCCCTTGCCCTCCGCCGCGCCTCTTTCAATTGCTCATTGCCTTTTTCCACCGTCGCAGCCGTGGCGATCGCGTCCTCGTACAGCTGCTCTGTCTGTTCCGTCTGTTTGGTCAGATGTGCCACAAGCTCCATCTGCAGTGCGCTGATCTCCATGAGCCGCGCCTCCGCCTGCTGGACGGACGCGAGCGTGTCCTGCACCGACTGCAAGATGTTCGCGTTCTCCTCCTCGAACTGCTGTATCTGTGACGCGGATAGCTCCAGCTCCTCTTCATCCGTCTCGGACATCCAGTCGTCCCGCACGGACGCCGAAGGCTTGATGGTGGAGGTAGATTGCGACGGGTCGAGCGAAGGTGTGGACGGCCCGCCGATGCTAGCAGCAAAGCTTGACGCCAGGTTTGACGCACCTCCCAGCCAACTACCACTGGTGGACGATTCCACTGGTGAGGGAAGCGCGTCGTTGGTCCCAAGGAACATAGCCTCCCGTGCTGCTCCCGATCCCAATGTGCGCGACCGCTCTAGCTGCCGCTTCATCCGCTCTTCCTGCATGTCTCGTAGGAACTGGCTCGTCTCAGTCAGGCGCCGGCTGAGGTACCAAGTTATGCCCGCATGGTGGGCCGCGACGAAGTCGGACGCGGCCGTTGAGTCGTCCTGCCGGAGACGTGCGGGGAGCAGTCTCGTGAGGGGGTTCTGCTGGCTGGCCGCGTACTCGGCGCGTTCTGCACATGTGTGTCAACGCAC
Organism: Cubamyces lactineus; assembly: GCA_022376465.1. Classification (NCBI taxonomy): domain Eukaryota; kingdom Fungi; phylum Basidiomycota; class Agaricomycetes; order Polyporales; family Polyporaceae; genus Cubamyces; species Cubamyces lactineus. The sequence continues at coordinate 1,814,726 of JACDTU010000003.1, forward strand.
CACCCATCTTGTATGGACAGAGGCCGAAGAGGCCGGGGTTTAATGCTCACTTTTCTCCAGTTCTTCGAGCTGCGCGACACGGTCCTTGCAGCGCGAGAGGATGACCCGGGCCTGCAGGTCTATCTGGTCCCGCTCTTCGTTGGTGAGGTTGCGCAGCTCCGCCCAGGACTGGTTCTCCCCCGCAAGGTCTATTGTACGGCTTGAAGGACGCAGCATGGGCGGACCTCGGGCGTCGACGTTCAGATACGCCTTGCGTACCGCAGCCACCATGCGGGCGAGCGTGTTAATGTGGTTGAGCTGCGGCCGCACAGGCACACGTGAGCCGTCATCCCTCTGCACATGCACCACAGATTCCTATGTGCCTATACTCACGACGACATATGCCTCCCTGACGTACTCCTTGTTCAATGTCTCCAGTCTCTCGCTCTCCGGGGTCGAGCGCTTGGATGACCGAGAAAGCTTGCGCCGTTTGGTGTCTGGGACAGCTCTCTCCTTTTCCCGCACAAGCTCACGGAATTCTGAGGTGCGAGGAACGGCAGGCATTCTAAGACGAGACGTGCGGAACAGCGAAAGAGACGTGAGCGTCGTCGGAGTGTGTGTAACAAGTTACTTGTACCACACTCAGACGGACCCGTGGGCCGTGGGCGGGGACGCTGACGCCGGCGGTACACGCGCGATCTCGATGGGTGCGCCACGTGGGCGGGGTGCGACCGAGTACAAAAACGCGCGCGCGGTGCGTTGTTCTCCCAGCAAATGCTTACCACAAGGATGCCCTACGCCTCGCCGAGACGGTCCTACCACGGACGAGGCCTATCTGCTGTGGGAGAGCGAGCTGTCCTCGTTTGAGGCGTGTGGCGTGCTTCCTACCGCTGCCTGCCATAGTTTGCGACGTACATCTTCTAGTGGCATGAGCTCAGTCTGTCTTTTTCTGGCGTAGCCTGCGATCCATACGATCCCTTCACATGTGTACATGTTACAAGATGTCGAGAACATGCTAGCCGGGCTTTGGCGGGAGTCACCTACGCACACATCCGCTGAAAATGTCAGCTGTTCGATAGCGGCTGTTCGTGTCGGTACCGTGAGGGTGAGTTGATACCTCAGAAATCAACGCGTAAACAAGGTTGGCCGCTATGATAGGCTTGTACTACCGGACTCGCTCTATTTCAATGTTCCCACTCTTATACCGCGACGTAGTTCGTCAATCAAGCCAAGGGAGGATATTCAATCGATCCAGCTACTAGGTCACGGTATCCCTCTGGGCACTGAGGATCCCAGCGTGAGCGGTATACTCGAGTCCTTCAGCGTTTTGCGTGCCACATTCTGATAATCAGGATTATGACAGGTATTTCCAAGCAGCCTCGATTCCATCGACTTCAACGCAAGCTCTCCAGGAGGACACAGGCCATCACCACCACCGATCGGCCCATCTACGTTACACTGTACCGCCACTCCCACAAGCAGCCCCGGGCAACGTTGCATCGTCGTGATCCCATCTCGGTCGTCGGGATGACGGCAATCTCAGCGGTCTCCACCGACGACCAAGGTCACACGCTCGGCTCGGCGCAAACTGCAGACTGATACCGTAGAAGACACAGAAGGCCTGGATCCCCGTGGCTTTGGCTGGGCTTCCAAGGTCGGCTCCTACCAAGCGGCGAGGGCTAGTCGTTGCACATACCCGGCGGTCTACCATGCGGATTATGCTCTGTGTGCCGCGTCAGGAACCGGGTGGTTCTTGCTGCAATGGTGCATGCGGTTTGAACGCCGTACTCTGTGCTCGGTAGGGATCTGCGGTGATCTGGCGACACGCTTTCAACGAGATATTTTTCTATGGCTTTTTTATTTAGCTTGCTATGAGGAAGACAGGCGTACCTGAACCCAACCTGAACCTTGGTAGGGCGTGCAATAAATAGGTAGCGACTGGGCGGTATCGTCGTAGGTGCCCGCCCATACCACAGCCCACTTTCCTTCCCTCGACGGGCACTATGTCGGACATCGTTGCATTATACTCACGACTGTATGTCGCAGTCAACACCCGCCTCTTATCGTGTCTACTTGCGCTGACAGTCTCGGGATGTAGCTTCATCGAGGCTTGCTGCGATATGGCAGCCTTCGGTGAGTTCCGCGACGTCCGAACCTCTTACGTAGCCTGAGACTGACTACGTTCCTTTGCAGCTCTCATATGCTACGAGTACTTCATCACTCTAGATCGCGAAGTCGCCTTAATATGGGGCAGGAAGTTCACCGGCGCGACCGTGCTGTTCATCCTCAACCGGTACTTGGCGCTCTTCAAGTATCCAATCTACATCGCCGACTTGGTACCCATTCCCGACGAGGTATTGGCTTAACATCCAAACAGCCCCGGCGCTGTATCGCTGACGTATACCTCGTTCCAGAGGTATACATCCTGTTGTGGGATGCGCACAACCAGGCGCTAACTCCTCACCCGTTTGTCGTCCAGTTGCAAAGTCACCAATATCCTGGGCCAAGTGTTGGAAATCCTGCCTTACGCTGTGTGGACTTGTAAGCGGTTCCAAGCCTGTTGATCTCATTGACACTGGCTAATCGACCCCCCGCAGCGTTCTCGACCTTACGCATCTATGCCATATGTCAACAGTCGTGGAAGATTGCACTGCTCGTGGCGCTGCCCGCTTCTGTACCTCTGGCAACCAATATCGTGAGCTTCCCCACGTGTTATACTTCGATCTGCACTTACGCCGATATGCTCTAGTACCTGTACTCGCAAACATACGCCGCAAATTATGCACAGCCGATAGGATGCGTATGGCTCAACACGGTGCCCGTTCACGTCTATAGCAGGTACGTCTCGGTTCGAACGTCCTGGCCTGTCGTTTAGTCTGACAGTTCACATCCAATAGCCGTACGTATACGCTGAGCTGCGATCGATTGATTTGCGGTTCTAACGACCACCACCACAGTGCTCATCTTCACACGCTCCAGCGTGATCACCGCAGACGTCCTCGTCCTGCTGATCACATGGTGGAAGACGAACGACATCCGGAGGCTGGCGGCCCAAACCGACGTCAAAGTCTCGCTGACTTCGCTCATAGTGAGAGACGGTACGCAGGCCTATCTGCCCCCATCTATCTCAACTGACACGATGAATAGGAACAATGTACTTCCTGTGAGTCTGACGAATCGACCCGCCTTGTTCTGATGACCATATGAACCGGTTGACCCGCAGTGTACTGCTCTACATGAACACCATCCACATTGTCCTAAGCCTTACCGGGGTAAGTAGGCCATCTATGTAGAGTGCAACGTCATGCTTATAGGCTTGTATATGCATCCAGCGGTTTACCTTCACTATCACCTTCGAAGAGCCGTGAGTCGACGTACCATAGAGACCTCATCGTACCGGTTATGCTCACACTGATCCCATCTCATAGGCTCACCACGATCCTCGTCTCTCGGTTCCTACTCAACCTGCGAGAGGTCAATGAGATTCGCGCTTCCGGTGAAAGCACCGACTACGATATGAGCCGTCCGTCATTCGTCCGGCCGCTCAGTGACATTGCGCCGGATGAACAACGGAGCCATGTAGCGAGTTTCATAGCGCCGCTTGGAGCTCCCCTGACGCATACTTCCTTCCTTGCGGGAGGAGAGCAGTTTGAGCAGGGGCAATCCGGCGAACATGATGATGCCGAGCTTCTAGGAACCCCCGAGGATAGTCGGGAACTCGCCCACGAGGCATAATGACTGTTCAAGCCATGATATTCGTAGCGGTAACGATGTGTTCGCGACGTTTGTTCCGTCTCTTCTTCTTTCCATGTAGCATAGGATGATGGTGATCTGTTGTATTTATAGAACGACTTGGGCTACATATACGCAGTATAGATTTCGCACTGCAAACATTGCTCTGAAATGCCTTGTATCTTGATACATAGGTTATTAGCCTACACGAAATATCGATACACGTTTTCACGAAAGCATACTATCGGTGCTGTAATGGGATTGCTTTGTGGTTTTGGGAGCTGGCATTCAGATATTCAACAATTGGCCCCGTACTGACATCGACCCTGTAAACATGGGCAGGTCTGAGATGTGATCCCTGCAGAACAAGATCCACGCCGACCAATAATTTAACCAACGTTTTAGTTTGTCTTCGAGACCTATCGGGGGAACTCAGCTATCCAAGGAGTATACTTGACTTCGCATACTATGAAGGGCTGAGCCCGATGCTCGGAGATGTGCATGGCAGAATGTTCGTGACGCTCTTCTAATGCACGAATACAACACAAGCCAGTATCAACTTGGAGGTGAGGTGCGGGGGTGGCATGCAGGATCTTGAGGAGAATGGAACCGAGACGACAAGTCGGCAATCCTTGGGCAATACGGGGTAGCAGAAGGGGGTAACAATACAAATATGATACACAGCACAACCGGCCCAACATACCGCGGGACGCGTCACCGGATTGCCTCTAATGTCTCCATGGAAGTGACGCTGTTGCCACGGATGACCTGTTTGATAAGGCACAGTGAGCATGCGACAGGTCTTCATCGGATGGTGTGTTCAGAAAGGAACTCACGACTGTACCGATGGGGTGCTTTTGTGCCGGGTTTGTCTCCTCGAGAGCGTCATCAATAACAAGGTTCAAGAACAAGTCGTATCCTCGCAGGATCCCGCTGACTTTGCGACCGCCCTGAAGGTGGACGAACAACTTCTTGTCCATAAACTACCCAGGTAATTCAAAGGCGTCAGCTGCGAGTACGCGGGAGAAAGCGGCCATGGCACGTACCTTTTTGAGCTCGGGCTGCGAGGCTTTTGACATCGTGGATGCGAGGTAGGGCGGTGGAGGGACTGAAGGAGCTTCAACTGAGGGAGGGACTTGGGAGAAAGCAGGGTGCAAGGCCACGTGGGACGAGCCGAAAGCGGAAGGTGAGATGCCTGGGGAGTGTGCGCCTGTGTGCGTGCAGCGTGCAGGAGAGCTCGCTTGGGCCCCTTTCGTCTCGGCTTCGGCTCTGAACAACCCAACTCACAACACACACGCCTCTACGCCTCTCCTTCCCGTCTCCGTCCCTCACGCCTGTGCCCACGTCCTGCTATATATTCCTACCTGCTGACACGACAAATCACGACTCTTGCTCTCTCCACGACCCTCTTGTATAACCCGTGTCCTCCAGCCACCGTCCATATCTTTCCCGTGGGTCGACTCTTGTCCCACCTATCCGTCCTCGCTGAGATGGTGCATAACATGTTCACAGGTGTTTTTCCATATCACAAACTAGCTATTCGCCCGCATGGCTTCTGCTGCCTCGCCCTCAACTCCCTCCGGAGGTGTCAGCGCTTCGATGTGGGCTGGCCAGCCACCTGCTAGGAACGGCTGGGGTCGGAACGGCGAGTCAGGCTCCGCCTTCCGTGGCGTCTCCTCTCGCGGCCGTCCTGGTAGAGGTGCTGGTGGACGAGGTGGTCGTGGTGGTCGTGGTGGCGGTCGAGCTGGCGGGCCCAACTCACCGCGTCCGGACGATAAATCCTCTAAACAAAACAGCGATCAGTCCAAGGATCAGCCCAAGAAAGATCTACTCCCACCCACCTCTACCTCTTCTGCAACCTCCATCAGCGACGTTTCAACATCTTTGCCTCCGAAACCGCAGACTCGGCCGAATAATTCCAAACCGCCCACCAGAAAGCCATCAGAAAGCAAACAACCCCGCAAGCTCCCTCCAATTGTTGTAAACCCCCCTCCTACCAGCTCCAGTAATGCTCCTCCTTCTGCTACTACGCCCAATCGTTCCCGTCGCAAACGTTCCCAGAACAAAGGCAGCAACTCATCTGTCGCATCAAAGAAGTCACCCTCTAGCGAGTCTAGCTCTAGTCTCCTTCGCGCGGAGAAGTCTCCAGTGATCACCAAGGACCTCCCTCCGCATCTCGCTCCACCTCCACCTGCAGAGACACCTTCCTTCGACATCAAGCATGACATCGACGCACTTGTTGAACGAGTCCGAGCCGTGGCCATGGACAGGCCGCACACTCCGGGCAGCCACATTGACTGGGCGGGAGACGACGATGACAGCCTTCCGGATCTGGATGACTGGGGCGTGAAGAACGTGAACGAGAAGAGCAGCGCGGCTCTTGCACAATCTGATCTGATTTCCCCCATCCTCGCGGACGCGTTGAAGCCCCTTCCGAACTTGGAGTTCGGGTCTCCGCAGAGTGCAGCACCGGCTTCTCTTGAATCGCGGGATACTGCTCCCGCGAAGACACTACCGCAGCCTTCAATGCCCCCACTTGTCAAGACAGACGACGGCGACCACACTCCTCGCGGTCCGCCGGTCCCCTCGCGAGCCATAGAGGCAGCGCACGCAGGTGCGACGAAGGAGCCGGCGAAGGAGAATCTGACGACTGGCGAGACGAAGAAGGAACCGCTGGCCGCCGCGACCGGTTCGGGTCCGCTGAGCGAGCAGAAGGCGAAGGGCGTACCCAAGTCCCCGCAGAGATCCAAGGCACCCCTGCATCCGTCCCTGCCCCCGAAGCCAGTCGCGGTAGTTGAGCCTGCGGCCAAACGCGTACCTCGCAAGCCGCCCGTGCCTCCGGTAAAGACGACAGAGCCCGGTGCAGTTGACGAACCGCCGACGACTGGTGTGGCTGAATCTATGCACGCACCGAAGCCTAGCGAGGCCGTCCAAGCGGAATCTTCGTCCAAGGAATCGTCGCCGGAGCGACAGGGCCTCGCGGCGTCTATGCACGCGCCGATGCCCGCCTCCATGTCCGCCCCAAGCCACATCACGACGCACTCGACGCCCTCCTCGACTTCCTTCCACCCGACGCACGGGCGCGCGCACACCGTCGGCCGCCCGAACGGCGCCTTCCCCGACGGGTCGCACCCATACGCGGAGCACGAGCGCGTGTCGCATCGGGAGCGCATCAACCACGCGCGGACCCACTCGTCGCCGCCGACGGGTCCGGGCACAGCTACCGCCCGCGCGAGGACGGTCCATGCGAGCAGGCCGATCATTACTGGGGCTGCGCTCTCCCAGTTGGCTCGTGCCATTGGTGGAGAGCCCCGCCCGAAGCGCGAGGCGGCCCCCGTTTCTGCTGCCGCTACCGCGACGAAGGAATGATTGATCGTGTCATCCCGTGGAGGTCCAGCGGGATAGAGAATCCGTGCTGTCTTCTGTACAATTACCGTCGCAATTTGGTTTCGTGCTATCGTTCAACGTTCAATGCTTCTTTCCCCGCCGTTCGGTTCTATACCCAGCTCCGTACTCGGTCCCCTGTCATCTCCCCCCTCCTCTGCTTCACCTACCTCTCTGTCTCCACTTGCTTCCCGTGCTTGTATACGATATCTACCGCGTACGTTTCGGACTCTAATCTCCGTGCTGGATCTTTCAGGTGATAGTGTGCTAGTAGTTCTGGAAATCGATGAATCAGGCTACGACCCGGGGGTGCAATGGATGTTCATGCACAATAAGAGGAGGCACTGTGGGTATATTATCCGGAGCTGAAGTAGGACAGCTCGAGTCCGATAGATTTTATGGGTTTAGAGCGACTGGAGAGGTTAGATACCACCCCAAGGCTAACGAGGACATTTCGTAGGCGGCCTTCCCATAATAGAGAGATGTCCTACAACGACCCGTCGAATCAGATACGTACATATGGTTAAACGGGAGGAAAGCTCACAGTTGTTGTGGACACCTTGGCCTTCACCACACCCTGCACCTCATCGGCAAGTTCCGACATGGCAGACTGCTGCTGATCCCCATCCGTTAGAGGTTCAGGGCCTCGCATTTTACCACGGCGCTGCCACCATTCTGCACCTATTGACCATTCGCTCTCGTAGCTGTAGACGTTGAAGTCGAAGCGGGAGGCTAGGGAGAGATCGCGGGAGACGCGCGCGGCGTACGCACCCGAGATGTGGCCGAGCATGGGATTGAAGAGTGCAGTAATGGTGGTGGGCGGCTGAGAAGGCGGGCTACGGGGCGCTGAACCTACGGGTGATGAAGACGAGGGGACTTGGAACGACGGTGGCGTCGCGTCGGGCACGGTAGTAAAACGTATTCCGGTGGATACTGTGAAGATGTCAGAACGCCCCTGCAGAAAGGCTCTAGAACAGACATGGTCTACTTGCCTCCAGCACTCTTCTCTTTCGCACTGAAGTAGAATTCTCCGCCAATGGACACCCGGCCGCGAAGTCCACCCTCGACCGCATCCTCCTCGTCTACTCTCTTTGATCGCCTGCCCGTAGGGGCATGGCCGGTCTTCTCGCTGTCGTTCTGCACGGACTCGGCCGACGAACCTACCCTGCCGAAGTTGTACAGAGAGCGTATGCCCCACATCCCGTCTTCCGCACTCCATGTATACTCTGTGCACCACTTCCCTGTGTCCTGCTGCAGGCTAAACATGATGTTGCTGGCTGGCCCATGGGTTCTCGGCCTTTCGGCAGATATTGGTGAGCGCGGGTCTGAGATGGCAGCGACCATTGCTTGCAGAGTTGGCGTTAGGCGTGTTGAGTAGAGCGCGTCAAGACGCCCCGTAGGGATGTAGATACGACCATACAGTAGGTAGTCTGGCATTCATGTCAGTCATTGCGAACATGGTGGTGAGGACCGAAAAGAGCAAGCATACCGCGAGTATCAACCCGTTCACCCGCTAACCATTCCTCCTCCTTGCCCTCAGGTCTTCGTGGTTGATCAAAGACCTTGAAACGGTCCACCATGTCCTTGAAACGAACATCTCCTGACCCTTTGACGTCCAGATTGCAGCTTGTAAATATGTAGCCCACCGAGCCATTTAACGAGGGCAGCGCGTTCATCGAGTACGTCGTCTTGAACAGGGAGTTTGGAGACTTGGAGATCGAGAAATGCAGCCCTCTGGGCACGCTAAAGTCGAGAAGGGCTGTTCTAGCCGTCTGGCATTGTTCTGCAAAGAGCATAACATGTTTACGCACCATTTGAAGAGCGGGTGAGGTTAGCATACAGGTTGTCCTCGTTCCAACCTGTAGCCTTATAGTAGCTCCGTAGGACATAAGATGCGAAAGGGTGCATGTCAGGAAATGGATAGAAGCGCAAGCGGATAATGTGGGGAAAGCAGTCGACCAGCGACGACTCTGGAAGAACTTGGTCGACTTGTTCGCGAGCGTCGGCGTTAGAGCGAGAGCAGTCAGCGAGCAGAAGCGCCCAGGACGATCTATGGGCGTCTACCTCACACGCTATGACATCGTTGCGGGCCATCGGGCCGGCGCCTACCGCAGTGCAGGAAGCCTCGAGCCCTCGCAAGAATTGCAGAACGTTCTCGGTACTCGCCGTTCGATACAAAGTCCTCTCATCCATCTACAGTGAGGCGCTCTGCATCACCACCACCATCTGCTCTCCTCACGGAGCCATGGATTTAGACGACTTTGACGCTGCCATCGAGCAGCTTCCCCCCGAGACTCAACCCTCGTTGAGTGCACAAAGCCCAAAAGATGCGGTCGCCTACGTCGACGCGCAGTGGTACACGCTCGTGAACAGACGAGGTCGATGGATGGACCTCATTGGAGACTACGCCGGCAGCGAACCGTTCGTTGTAGATGGTGAGTGCATGAGTGTGGGTGTAGCAAGCAGGTGTTACGTACTGAGCTGTCCTACAGGCGAAGCGCTCATCCAGCTCGTACTGGACGACCCACTATTGGCATTGGGACGCAAGGGCGGTATGTAGATACTCGTGTGACCTTTCAAATTCGGCCGCTCACCCTTCAGCAGACGTGAGCTTTCAGATCGTCCATGCAATCTATTCTCTCGAGAGAATACTACATGAAATCTCAAGGCGTTCTACGTCCTTCGACGTTGTATTCTGGCATGGTATGAGTATAACAAGTATACCTCAGAGATGTCTGTGACTGATCATAGTCTGGCAGAGAGACGCTATATGACGCTCTTCAACGGTGATGATGATTACATTATCACATCGCGTTCGCTAGCAAGAAAGCTCTTGTTCAATCACCTAATGTCGCTTGACATTCCTGTGCATACATTCCTCGATACGGCAGATCCGGCATGGCTCTCTTACCAAAGACATAAGAAGGTATTGTTCTTGCTGTAAGTGACCTGGATGACATGCTGAGATCGATTGCGCACACAGCCGATGTTTGTGATGACCAACGATGGCGGCGTGGCTGAAGAATCGTCTTCGGAAGCCCATGCCGAGCGAGTGCTTCTGCAGCGCGTGTTCATTTACAATCTTCTGTCTCAAGGCGTCTCCGTCACGTTGTTGAAGGGTGCTGAATACCGGGATTCGAAGGTCTGTCCAGTCTGAGTCGCGACAGGAACAGTGACTGAAGTTGTAATTCCCACAGATCTTATCCTTCGTTTACGAACAACGGATAGATAATGAACCTAGAAGCCGATTCCGCGCTGAGTTCTGGCTGGCAGTCGAGAATGCATCTCAATCTCTAGCAACGCGAGAGAGCAAAGCAAGGGCAGGGCTTCCCGCAACACCACTGAAGTCCTTTGAGCCTCTTTCTGCGCATGACCTCGCTACTCATCTTGTCGAGGATGCATCACGCCTCAGCGCATCGCAAAGCGAATTGTTCCCTGAGCTCCTTCAACTCTTCATCGCACACATTTTCTACGTCCCACATCTCGGCTTGAAGGAACGCGCCCTGCTACCTGTCACCCTCCCCGATGCCCTCGCTAGCCATGTAACCGCCTCATTCCTCCCTAAAGTATTCCTCTTCGTCGAAAACGGGGCCTCCGCCGTAACGATCGACGGTCGTGTCTTTGCTTCCCTCGTGGACTACCTCCTTAGGTCCCAGGACACCTCACTGTCCCCCTTGCTTGGACATGAGATTGCGTCCCAGGTCGAGGCTCTATGGAAGGAGAACGACATCCGTGCTCCCGACTATGCAGCATTCCGTGCTCGTTTCCCTCCCGCGCCTGTACCGCGGGCCGACGACTCCTTCGACGACAGTCACCCGGGCCTGCTTCCGTTCCATCACCCTCTCTTTGATCAAGAGCTCGCCTCCATTCGCGTCGATGCAGATGAGACGAGCGATGACGAAGATGAGGACCCTTCCCACCTCGAATTCAACACCCTGTTCAGCGACACACAACACTGGCACAATCACAAGCGGGCTATTCTGCCTCCTCACCTTGGTGGTAACGACACGCAAGGTCCGATGACTGAGTGGCAGCGCAAGCGCCAACTTCGGAGCGAGCAACGTTTCATGTCCAAATTGCAATGGCAGGCGGAGACTTTGACGGGCGCATACGGCACCCCTCTTCAGCAGATGATCATCCCCAGTGCCGCCGTCGCACGGAAGTCGAAGGGCTCTACTACTTCTGCTGCAAAATCCGAGGTCAGTGTTTTCGCTGTCTGCACCGTGTACATGATGATAACCGCCCACAGGACATCGCGAAGCCCACCAAGGGCGCCTCAGGCAAGAAGGGCAAGAAGGAGACGTTATCTTCTGCAGAGAAGATCCGTCTCGCCAATCTCGCCAAAAAGCAGGCGAAGGAGGACGAGTCCAATATCCACTGGTGGAAGGAACAGCTCGAGGCCATCGAAGAGAAGCCGATCGCGTCAAGGATCGTCGCCATCGAGCACCTCATGCGTAACAAGAGGACGAAAGAAGGGTGGCTCGCCGTTGAAGCGCGCCTGTATCGCATCCACCTGGAGTTCCTGCGTTGGCTCGAGGACCCGAACCACGAGAGCGCGGCAGCGCGCGACCGCTACAGCGTTTCCATTATGTGTATGGTGAAGGATCTCTTCGAGTCGAAGGAGCTGTTCCCCACCGCTGTCAAGAAGCTCGCCGGATGCCTCGCCGCGCTCGGGTTCGAGGAGTACATCGACCCGCTTGCAGACGCCGCGACGATTTCGAGCGAGGACCGCGCGCTCAACTTCGAGTTCGTGAAGGTCGTGAAGTCGAAGACCGGACATCCCGTGCACAAATGGATGCGGATTACCGAAGACCCGGTCGTGTGGCAATTACGCTTGTTCGGCGAGTACATGGACAGGAGCATGGATAGCCAGAGCGACCCGCGTGTTGCGTTCAAACCCGATGCTTGGCAGCGTAAGGTGTTGGATTGCCTGGACCGGAACGAATCTGTCCTTGTAGCTGGTAAGCTATCCATGCGCAAACGCTTCCAGTTCCACGTCAGGCTCATTCATATCCAGCTCCCACGAGTGCCGGAAAGACGTTCATCTCGTACTACGCCATGGAAAAGCTACTTCGGTCGTCGGACGACGACATCCTCGTCTACGTCGCACCCACCAAGGCGCTCGTCAGCCAGATTGCAGCAGAGGTCTACGCACGGTTCAGGAAAGAGCTCAACGGCAGTAAGTGCTTCCCTAATCACTCTCTGGAGTTTCACGCATCTAAGCTCGCATTCTACAGAGGCATGCTGGGCTATCCACACCCGAGATTACCGGGTGCACAACCCGCAGAACTGCCAGATCCTGGTCACTGTTCCAGAAATGCTGGCTACTATGCTGCTCTCGCCTCCGCTCGCCAGGTCGTGGACGCCCCGAATCAAGCGGTTAGTCCCTTCTTGTCACTTCTTTATCGAAAATAGCGTCTAACGCCACTTCAGCATCATTCTCGATGAAATCCATACGATTGGCCAGCAAGAAGGCGGCGCAGTGTGGGAGCAAATCATCTTGCTTGCCCCCTGTCCTCTAATGTAAGCCATGGTCGTGCTCTAACATAGCCGTCATGCTAATTCGAGCCTCGCAGTGGTCTCTCCGCGACTATCGGAGAGCCCGAGAAGTTCAACGCCTGGCTTGCATCCGTCCAGCAAGCGCACGGCTTCAAGCACACATTCATCCACCATCCCCACCGATACTCGCATCTCCGCAAGTACACGTACTTGCTTCAGCCGGACGACCATCCTGCGCCTTTCAACGGCGGCCTCGCCGAATACCGCAAGACCGAGCGCATGCGTTTCCTGCACCCGATCTCCATGCTTTCCTTCGGTGCACGCAGCCTTCCTCCCGACTTCTCTTTGGAAGCAGCAGACTGCCTGTCCCTGTACCGCGCGTTCGACGCGCACAAGGATAAGCTTGGGTTCAACCTCGACGAGCTCAGCCCGACGCGGTTCTTTGCGGAATCGAAGGGCACGTTGCTCAAGCAGAAGGACATCTTGCGATATGAGGCGGCGTTGACCAAGCGGATCTCGGAGATGATGGAGACGGCGGACCCTCAAGATCCGGGCACTGTCCTTAGCAGCATGATCAGGAAGGTGTCTGACCCACTGGTCGACAAGGCCGACCAAAGTTATATTCCTACCGCCGGAGAGTTCTACGCGAACCTCATCACGCTGGTTGCGGACCTGCAAGCCAACGGAGATCTGGTATGTCATCACATTGAGCCACCGATGGTACAGTGATTACTGACGTTATTCTCAGCCTGCCCTCTTGTTCAACTTCGATCGCAAGGTTTGTGAGAACATGGCCCAGGCGATGCTCGACGTTCTCGAGAAAACGGAGGCGCAATGGCGCGAGACGAACCCCGAGTGGAAGCGAAAAATCAAGCAATGGGAGGCTTGGGTCTCGAAGGCCAAGGAGCGCGAACGGCAGGCGGAGCGCCTCAAGAAGGTGAAGAAGGACGATGAGCACCCTTCCACGCAAGCAGAGCCGGAGACCAGCTGGGAGGCTTCCTTCGACCCCGAGGACCCGTCGCCTCAGTTCTCGTTTGCAGGCGCATCGCCCGCGTTCACCAAGTCGGATCTTGATGAGGAGATCCAGTCCCTTGCTCGGTGGAGCTCGGCTCCTGATTGGGCCTTGAGGGCACTGCGTAGGGGTATTGGTGTGCACCACTCCGGTATGAACAAGCACTACAGAACGCTCGTCGAGAGGTACGTAAAGCGAATCGCCTGGCATAAACGCCGATGTTCATATATGTTCTCAGTCTGTATCGTTCGGGCTTCCTGCGTGTTGTCATTGCAACCGGTACGTTCATTCATGGTACGCCGTGACAGGAGGATGAAGAGACTGACATACGACGCAGGCACTTTGGCCCTCGGTATCAATGCACCGACGAAGACATCCGTGTTCTGTGGCGATTCGCCGTACCTTACCGCTCTCATGGTGAGTGATAGATGTGCATATATTGAGTATAATCCACGACTCATCGGCGTGTCTTTCTTCAGTACCGGCAATGCGCTGGTCGCGGTGAGTAATTGCTCAATAATTGTAAGGGATGCAAGACTGATGCGATTGTGATGACAGCTGGTCGTAGAGGATTCGACCTTCTCGGAAAGGTTGTGTTCTACGGCCTCCCAATGGACAGGTGTCAGCGACTCGTCCTCTCGAAATTGCCTTCGCTCGGTGGCAACTTCCCGCTAACATCAACCATGGTGCTCCGCCTCTTCAATCTCTTGCAGGGGTCGAACAACGCGCCCGTCGCGCAGGACGCCATCAGAAGTATCCTTCGCTTGCCTCATATTAGCTTTGTATCAGAAGTTGGCCGGGACCAGCTTTTGCACCACATCCGATTCAGCATTGACTACCTCCGTCGCGCTGGTCTTCTCGATGCCGGGGGCAACCCCATCAACCTATTCGGCGTCGCGGCTCATCTCTACTACACGGAGCCAAGCAATCTCGCTCTCGTCGCTCTCCTCCGCCACGGTGTCATGCACCGAGTTTGCAACCAAAGCAATCCGGTCCAAGCAAAACGCGATCTGCTCCTGATCCTGTGCCATCTCTTCGGCCGGCGCTACCTCCCGAAGACGTACGCTTCTGCAACCTTCCTGAAGACGATCACGGGCAAGTCGCCTTCTGTGGTCGTTCTCCCTCCGCTGCCGGAAGATGCTCGCAAAGTGCTCCTCGAACACGAGGAACACATCAGGCGCGTTTTCACTGGCTATGCATTGGCCTACATCTCCCACAACGCGGACGCACTTGGACAAGAGACTAAGTTGCCATTGAGCGGCAAGGAGCTATGCCGTGCGGAGAAGGAAGAGTCCACGCCTTTCCGTGAGCAACTGCGGCGGTCTGCCGTGTCTGCCGTCGCACGTTCGCCATATGTCGCCACTTCGGGCCACGGTGATGCTTTCGGCTCGGTCACGGAATTGGCCAGCACCTCAAGGCACGGACTGCACTTGAACGAATACGCCATTCCTTCCATGCGGCAGTTTACCGCAGTCCCGGGCGAAGACAACGAGTTCGCCCTCAACGCGTATCTCCTCGATTTCTATACGCATGGACAGACCGCCGCCCTAAGGGCTGCGAACGGCATCCGCGACGGCGAGGTGTGGTACCTCCTGCAGGACTTCAGCCTTACCCTCAAGACGATCCGAACCGGCCTTTTCCAGCTGCTTCAGAAGGCGTCCGCAAGCGCCGCGCGTGCGGACTCGGCAGTCGGCGACGAGGCGTCGGAGATCGACAGCGGCTATGGCACGCTTGACCCTGCGGAGGCCGATCCGGACACAGAGGGCTCAGACGCTGGTCCAGAGTCGTTCAAAAAGCCGGCAGGCGTGTCGGAGAGAGACTGGAAGGTGTTTGAGGTGATGAACGCGGTGACGACCGAGTTCGACGAAAAGTTCCGCGCCATCTGGGCGTGAACAGGACACTATTTCTCCTCGTGCTTCGTTCACTATCCCACTGTCTTCGCTATCCGTTTCGTTCTCAGTTCGCTACACGATACGCTACGCTCTGACACCTATGCATGCTACTATACCACGCTCAATACCTAGACTCGTTTCAATTGTTCTACGATGCTTTGTAGCCACGATCGCCAATCAATCAATGCTATTCCTATTGCCCCCAATGGTTGGTGATCAACCTCAAGTTGTGGCTGTGCGACCTGTTAAAGGCTCGCGAGGACCGTGACCGGGACTCTCGCTATCGCATTTACTTGCCACAACCATGAACTTGAAGCGCACGCATGGTAATTCATCGGCTTGCGCAGCATGACAACTCTGTTTCCCCAACCATGTCCAGAATTGCCTGCCTTCCAAAGTCTCCTCGTCAAGGGTCCCTACCATGCTTCGGCACCCTTTCATCTCGCGCTCTCGCACGCAACTCTACATCCCGACGACAAAATCATCTTGTTGACTCCGAATCGAGGTCTCGTCAAGGACTCACTGGTTGAGCTCAACGACGAGTGGCTAAGACGAAATAGCGGCCACGGCAATGTCAGCGCTGCTGCACGACGCATCGAAATATTGTAGGCCGCGGTTCCACCTGCGTGTTCAACAAGTTCACTGACTTGTACTCCTAGTTACCCGCCTACTCTGGCACATCTTAGACTTCTGCTGTCCATGCTGCACGAATATCACGACACGTTGCATGACCAGAAGACCACATTGGATGCTGCACCGAGCCTGTTGATACTCCATGAGATTTCCTCGTATTTCACAGCGTCATCTTCGGAAGCAACGTAGGTTCTCTCTCGCAGACGAACAAAGTATCGCAAGTACTGATAACAAACAGTGTCTCCGCATATCTTTCAGTCGTGTCATCTGCGCTTGCTCTGACCACCTCGTGGTCGCCCAATTCGTCAGTACCTCTTGGCCTGGATCATTCTCTCATATATGCTGAGTTCTCGCGATAACACAGTACAAAAGCGTCTCAGTTCGCAGTCTTCGACTCCGGAGTTTCAGATCTGAGGTTGCCCATTTTGCGACAGCTCTCCTTCGATGACCAAGACGGAAACACCCATCGCCACAGGGACGCGCTGACCATCTTGCTTGAACGGTACTTCGAATGGGTGGCTGAAGTGCATATAGGTGGGCCTCTGATCTGATGAGCATCTCTCGGGTACTGACATCGATGGCTCTGAGCGTAGAACATGAAACGTACGACGCCACAGAAGAGGAACAAGTCGATGAGAGAAATGTGTCCCCTAGGAGTGGAGCTGTGTCAAAGATCATGAAACTGAACCTTTGTAGACATGATGAACGCGAAGGTGTCGGAGGTGATGTAGAGATTGTCTGGGATTGGACGGAACTGAGTTGTCCTGGAGAAAACGGAAGGCCTTGTACTGCATTCCAGTGGCAATAAACTATATAGATAGATTGTATTCCTCTTTCTCTGTCCTGCCCGCGATAGACATGTCTGCACGGGATGAGACAGGCGAATTTACGCACGCCGTCAATGTAGGTCACAGGGCGGTTGAGAGCCTCGTGGCATCGTCAAGCATATGATTACCGCGCACTTGTAAGCGGTTAGACGCCCATAGCTTTCCCCATATCCCTCGCGCCACGCCTGGATTTGCACCGTGTCATACCTTCTACCTGTACCTCCCTCGCTAGTTCTGTAACTAATCGTATGGAGTTCTATAACGACGTAGGCGGAGACCCGCTCAAGCCCACCTTGTTTGAGCTAGTCGCTCAGGAACAGTTGAGGGACTTGCTTCAACCAGCTCTGAAGTACGTGCTCTCGGTGAGGGACCACGCGTCTGTGCATTTGTGACGGTGCTCTGACTGCCTTGAAGGTGTTTGCTCAATCATACCCTCGCTATCTCCTGCGTATAGTCAACCGACATGAAGAGTTCTACGCGTTGCTCATGTTCTTCGTCGAGAGACACTACCTTCGCACCCAAGGTCGGTGGTTATGTGAGACTCATCACTCCCGCGTATTCATGACATAGATGCACAGGTGCATCATTCGCCGAGAACTTCTACGGCTTGAAGCGTCGGCGCGTACCTCTATTCAAGACAGACCGTGCACGAAGCGCTGCTGGAGGGATTTTCCCTGAGGAGAAGCTGAGGGAACGAGAGATCTGGCGTTCGCTGCTGTTCCTGGTATGTCGTCCTTTGCAATGCGAGCCTGTCGCAGCGCTGTGAACTATGTATAGGTAGGCCTGCCCTACCTCCGTGCCAAGGCACAGGATTACTTCGAGGAACTCGGCGGTGGTGTTCAAAGTGATATAATAGAGGAGAGCCGACAATCACCAGTCGACGAGGTAGGTATTAAATTAGCTCATGTTCGAAAGACTCTAACATATTGCAGTCATGGCGAGGCCGTTTGAAGAGATTGTACAAAACGGCGTATCCATGGCTGAATACCAGTTTTGAAGCCTGGCTGCTCATATACAACGTGGCGTACCTCTTCGAGAAGACGCCATACTATCGTCCGTGGTTGTCGTGGGTTGGGGTTGACTTGCGCCGCATTAGCGCAGACGATATGGTAAGGTCCCGCAGGCGCTATCGACTGATCGTCTCTGACCCATTCCCGACACCAGCGCGCTGCACAAAGCATTGTGCAGAAGTCTGCTAAACCATCTCCGAAAGGTTTCCTCGCTCTCTTCAAATACATACTCAGGCGATCTCCTCGCCTGCTGCTCGACTCGCTCAAAGTGCTGCTCCCCACGGCGATATTCTTCATCAAGTTCCTTGAATGGTGGTATTCACCGTCGTCTCCGGCCCGATCACTGTCGATGTCGCCTCTCGGGCCTGCGGTGCCGCCACCCCGGCTACTGGCTCCGCATCCTCAAGGGATCAGGGTAGACGACGTCGAGTACGGGGTTTGCGCGCTCTGCAGAGAGACACTGTCGAACGCGACGGCGATGCCGTCGGGCTATGTGTTTTGTTACCGATGTGCACACGACTACGTGGAGAAGCACGGACGGTGCCCTGTGACGCTTGTTCCGGCTCGTATGTGGCAGCTGAGGAAAATCCTCGTGTGATGTATGTTGTAGCGGGAGCTGGGATGTTCCAATGTGATTTTGACGATGGACGCACGTTTGTACGATCTGATTTGAGGAGGCGACCCGAGCTGTCGGGCAGATAATCGAGATGCAGAAGACTCGTACAGATCTGTCCTAATTTGGGTGCACGTGGGTCAGACTGAGGTTCTGTGCGGGCACGGCGTCCTGGGCGCATATACTCTGTCCGCACCCCCAATGGGTCCAGCCATCGCACTCCGCCGTGCCTTCATTTCTCCAGTCTCTGCTTCCTGACCGTCTGCACCCACCCTCCTTGATTTCTTACCACCATGAAGGTCCCTCTCCTCCCGTTTCTCCTCTCTCTCGCGCGCTGAATCCTGTATGCAGTTCGGCAAGCAAATCCAGGCAGAGCAAGTGCCAGGATGGTCGGCGTACTATCTCGACTACAAGGCCTTGAAGAAGATCATCTCTTCTCTTGCCGCAAACCGTCCGCCGTCAGAGGCGGCCGCGTTCGGTCCTCCGGGAAATGTACGTGCTCAGGACCACCGGGTTACCAGCCCCTGGGTCTCACTTCTCGCTGCAGGTCGCCGTTCCAAACGAAGAGCCTCCGCTGTACGCTTCTTTGGGACAGGATGATGACAGGGGTCCCAGCTTCCAAGCTCACAAAGCTGCATTCTTCTTCAAGCTTGAGCGAGAGCTTGAGAAGGTATGGTCACGCGATTAGCTATTACCGGCTGTAACTCACACTATCCGGGTAGATAAACGCGTTCTACCTCGAGAAAGAAGCAGAGCTCAAGCTGCGTTTGGAGACACTGCTCAGCAAGCGACGTGCTGCCGCTATGCGAGTGCTACCCGATGCGCTTGACGACGCCACCAAGAACCATGTCGAATGGAGTGCCGTCGAGGAAGGCTTTCGGCTGCTGGAACGGGACATCGGGAAGTTGCAGGTAGATGATAGCGCCTGCGTGTCGTCGAGCTCATCATACACACCTACCGCCTCTCCAGCAATTCGTTGAGATCAACGCTATGGGCTTCCGGAAGATCCTGAAGAAATGGGACAAGCGGTCCCGATCGACCACCAAGGAGCTCTACCTTTCTCGTCAAGTGGAGGTGCAGCCGGTTTTTAATAGACAAGTCAGTTTCTATTCGCCGTTGTTCCGACCCGTGAGCACTGATTGCCCCCCGCTTGGTTAGCTTATTTCCGAATTGGCAGACACTGTTGCAGCGTGTTTGCTCGACCTCACGGACCTCTCCATAGGATTGGGAAATGAACTGACGGTTGCTGAGGACGTCATTCTCAGTCACCAGTTGAACATCGACCGCAGCGTGCAAATGGCCCCTTTCTACGACCTCGAAAGCAACCTCCGCAAGGCCCTTGCCGACAAAGACGCGACGGCTGTTCGTGACTTGGTTCGTTATTCTGACTCTCTTGCCCAGTCTCGAGAGGCGCGCAACCACGTTACTCGCATTCTCTGGAAGGCTGTGATCGATGCTCCCCAGGACCTGGCAGACCTCATCCTGACTTCCGTCGTCTCGCCATTCGATTACACGTTCGTCGACGATATCAATGGTCGAACGTGTCTGCATGAAGCTTCTATCGCAGGTATCCTCAGGCTTGTCGATCTATGCCTTGCTGGCGGTGTGCAAAAGGACAAGACTGACGCCTACGGCCGTTCTGCGCTTCATTATGCGGCTATGCATGGCCATGGCGCCGTTTGCCAAAGGCTCATCCAGGTTGGCCTCCCTCCGGACGTGGTCGATGTCGACAACTGTACTCCTCTCATATACGCAACCTTGAAAGGGTGCGTGATCTGTCTCAAGGCTCTCCTTGAGGAGGGTCGTGTCTCCGTCCGGAATCCAAGCTCGAACACGGACCTCATGCCGTTGTCCCTCGCCGCCCGTGCGGGTCACATGGACGTCGTTGTCCTTCTGCTGGAGTTCGGAGCGCCGAGTCTCCCTAATACCAATGGCGAATACCCGATTCATCTAGCCGCGCAAGAGGGGCATGCAGACGTTTGCCGGACGCTCTCCCGACAGGAGGGATGGGACGTACCGGACAAGTACAACGAATGGACACCTCTCTTTCATGCTGCGCGGTTTGGTCGGCACGATTGTCTACAAGTCTTGCTTGGCGTCGGATGTCGTATCAACATCACTGACGAGGCAGGCAACTCTCCAATGTATTACGCTGCATGGTACGGCCACCGACGTTGTGTCACTCTCCTCGTCGAGGCTGCTGCTCGGGCGCAAGCTGCTCAACCTATTGCGTCCCGTTCGTCGCCTCTCACTCATACGCAGAGATCCACGGGAACTGATCCCGACATCGACGCCATCCCTTCTCTGTACCTTCCGCCACCGATGATGCCCTACCGGGTCTATGGGCACAACTACCTCGACAAGACGTCCCTCATCCAAGTCACGATAGGCCATCTGACGACTTGCTATGGAATTAGCAATAGCCAGGCTGCAGTACGCCTCCGGCATCCGCTTGCAGGTCCACAGTACGACGATCGCTACTTACACGCGTCGCCATTGTTGAAACTGGTCATGACGGCCACTCCCGTAGTCACCTCGGCGCCATATAGTATCCCTCTGCCCATTAGAGATCAGAAAATCGTGTTCACCTTCCAGGTCTCTTCTCCGGAGAGCCTCTCATTAGAATTCTCATTATACCCCAACTTCGGCACGAAGACAATCGGTCGCGCTACTGCGCTCCCGTCGCTGTTCCAGAACATCCAGAACAGTCAACCGTTCACGCTTCCCATCCTGGACCCGCGTTTGCATGTCATTGGAGAGGTGCGAAGTTCATGATAGATCACACCGCACTGGGACTGACCGATTGGGCAGGTTTCTTTCGAAGTCAACATAATCTCACCTTTCAATGGCGTCAAGCTGGAGATTGGAGGGGCGGTCGAGACATATTGGAAGTCGCTTGCCATGCCTGTACCCAGCTCTAGTTCCAAGATCCTAGCCCCTCGGCCCCCACAGCATGGGCGGCCCCTTGGATCGGCTCAAACGTCCCCGTCCAATCCAAGCCTAGCGATGGCGGGCGGCCATTCCTTAACACATTCGTCGGTGACAGGAAGCTACATCTACGTGACCGTGCAGGTCACCCGGGACTTGCATCCTGTTATCTTCGCGGACTGGAAACTGCCGGACGATCACTACGATCTGGGGGTCTCCGACGTCACCTTGGCTCAGTTCCAGTCGCTGGGTGTGCGCCTAGGGCGTAGCACTGCCGCCCCCGAGGCTGCTTCGGCACCATCTGCTTGGTCGAGGTGGATATTGTCCTCGATGACGACCCTGCAGGAACTACTGAGGGTGTGTCCGTTCGTCATTCAGAGATCTCGCCAAGTACTCACCAGGGACGGCGCAGCTTGTGCCCGCATCTTACGGCATCTGTGTAGAAATAGCATACGCCCCGCTCAGGGTCCGCCGCCGACAGTCCCTGCGGCACCAGCTCGACCTCAATGACGTGGTCAACGCCGTCTTACGAACCGTTTACGACACATCATCCCTAGAGGGGCAGATGGCGCGCCGCCCGGTCGTCTTTACGTCCTTCTCGCCAGACATCTGCGCAGCATTGAATTGGAAACAGCCGAACTGTACGTAGACATCCATCTTCTCGTCTCGGCGACGGCAACAAGCGGGTGGACTGAATGCGGCATCGCAGATCCCGTATTCTTGGCTTCCCAGTGTGGCGAGTTGAGCCGCGCGCCCCCAAGCGCAACCGCGCTCAACATGGACGACGTGCACGATTATCGATTGTGGAGTCTTGACGCCGCGGTAGAGTTCAGCAAGATGAACAATCTCCTCGGCGTCATACTGGACGCCGGCTTGCTGGTACGTTTGCGCCGGTTCCATACTGACGAGGACCGCACTGAGCATGTGGCGCCAGGCACGAGTCCCTTCGCTGATTCAAGGCGTGAAGGACTTCGGGCTCCTTGTGGGCACTTTTGGCCTTCTGGAGGATTTAGAGAGGTTGCCGTCATCGGCGGGGGCCGAGGCAAGCGGGGTCGATGCCGTCCTGCACGACGGGGTCTTGACGTACTTCAACCATGGCAAGAAGGGGATGCAAGGAATCTAAAGCATGTATAACAGTATCGCGAGCATTATTCTTATCTGTAATTCGAATTAGTCGACATCTTGCTACTACACGCATCCAATCCAATAGAGTCTTCCATACATCAATCGTACACCACCGGGCGAAACAGCACTGCAGAAGACTGGCGGGGTTACATGGAAGCGTCGTACATCGCAGCGTATCGCCCTTTGAGTGCGATGAGTTCCTGGTGGGTTCCGAACTCGGTAATTTCCTGGGTTTCGCGAGAGAATTCAGTTTCATTCCCCACGGCTGCGTACAGAGGACATGGGTATTCAGCAGATATTACTCACCCCGTTTTCCATCATCGCAATCTTGTCCGCACGACGTGCTGTGGAAAGTCTATGGGTGATGAAGATGACGGTTTTCGTCCGCGCCCCGTCGGCATCGCGCGAAACCTGCTCGACCGCATTGAAGAACTGTTTCTGCGCGTGGGCGTCGAGGGACGACGTCTGTGGACTGCGGTCAACAGACGACACCTCGGGCTCGCGGAGCGCGTGGAAAACGTACCGGTTCGTCGAACACCAGGAGCTCCACCTCCGGCCGTCTCGCACGCATGAACGCGCGGGAGATAGCGATGCGCTGCCACTGCGGATGCGGAAAGCGGTCGCGATGTCAGTCAGTCGCTCTGGATCTGTACCCGGTGCCGTGACGCCAGTGAAGGCCGCGTACCTCGCCCCCAGACAGACCGTGCGGCTTACGCGAGGACGAGCCGCCGGAAGCGAAGCCCTCGCAGGCGATGGGATACGCTCCGTCCCCGTCCAGCGTCGTCTTGAGTCCTTCCGGTAGGGATCGGACGAGGTCGTCCGCCCCCGCGAGGTCGAGTGCCGCCTGCACCGACTCGGCGCTGTTCATCTCGGGGACATACCCGACGCCGACGTTGCCCTTCACGTTCGTGCTGAATCGCGAGAAGCCCTGGAAGACCGCGGTAACGTGCGCGTGGAAGTCCTGCGGCTGGAAACGGCGGACGTCGGTACCGTTCACGAGCAGCTGCCCGTCGTCAAAATCGAATATCCGGAGGAGCACTTTGGCGAGCGTTGTTTTGCCTGGGAGAGCGGGTAAGGCACAGCCCTGTCGGACGTGGGAGGTGGCCCTAGCTTACCGGACCCATTACACCCGACTATAGCCACAGTTTCCCCGGCGCCTATGGACAGGCTCACCCGGCGGAGGCTCGGCGTTTTGCTGCCAGGGTACGTGAAGGTAACGTTCCTGACAAAATCGTGAACAACTGCGACCTGTACTTCGCGGAGAAACCTGTCTAACGCTTACCGTATGTCAATGGCCGCCCCCTTTCCTGTATGACAGTAAGGAGTCGTGCGCTCCGCTGGGGGCTCCAGTCGAGGGGTCAATTTCGTCGCAGCACAGAAGGCACTCATCAGGAAGATGCCTTGGAACGCGAGTCGAAGCGTTTGCACCATCGTCCCAGCAGTCAGAAAGAGGCTTTGCAGTGTGCTGCGGTACAGGCTGAACGCTCCAAGAGACGATGTAGACGAATTCAGGACCAGTAGAACGGGGATCTAGTCGTGGTGAGTTCGGGCCAAGTGACAGCATCAGCAAAACATGACTGCACATACATGCTCGAACGCAGAAAATGCCCCCGAGAGATATAGCTGAGAGAGGAGCTTGGACACGATATCTCTATCGGAGCCCTCGTGACGACGCTCAAGGCCAAGCATCGCCTTCCGGGCCTGCGCCCACGTACGCAAAATCCACGGTCCGAGGTCAAAAAGCATGACTTCCGGCCGATACGAGTCGCTGTGAGCGAGATGGCGCATAGCCTCTTGCTTCGCGGCGAGGCGCGCCTCGAGTCGTGTGGTGCGTGTGTCCCACGATTTTGGTGGCCCAGTAGACCAGGCAAGCATGGAGGGGAGCGCCGACAGTGCAACGGACAGAAGGATGACGGGGAAAGGCGTCGTGCCGAATGTAAGGGTAGACAGGACCCAGAGGTGGGTGAGCAGCTCGGAAAGCAGAGTGACGATACGCATGAAGTCGAGCGGAGAAAACAATCCGAAGGGCGAGAAGCCGTTGAAAGAACGAACGAATATATCGGCCTCCTGCAAAAGGTCGCGCACGGAGGGATCAGAAAGAGTCGGAATGTCTGCACGAAGCCTGTACTCCAGCTGCGCATGTTCCACCAAGAAACGCGCAGAGGCTTGAATTTTAATTTCGTTAGAGGCCCTGCCGGTGCGACGAGTCAGCTATGTTCGGACCGACGGCGACGGGCAGACGACTCACGCCATGCTGTCCATCGCAGTCTCGAAGATCATGCGTAGCAGCTCCATTAGCGCAGGGCGTATCAGAGGAGCAACAGTCAAGTTGCCTGACAGCACGGACCTTTGCACCTGGGCACGACTGTGAGTATGATGCGAGCGTCATTAGGGACCGGACGGACCTCGTCGATGATGAGGGCGTGAGAGTAGCCTCTAAGCGCAGGAAATGCGCCGCGTAAAAGGTCAAATCCAGCCATGAGTGATATCCTGTAAGGATGAATCTGCCAGAGACGACCCAATATATCAAGCGCACAACGCTTAGATACTTCACATGCTAGCGCCACGTTCCTGGGCGTGAACGCACGCTGTCCGCCAGGAGGAAGGGGATTAATGGGCTCGCAAGGATTGTGTCGAGAGGCAAGCCAAAGGGCATAGATGTCTTTTTGTGTGTCTGAGGACTGTGAACGGTCACTAGACGGTGCATTTTTGAGAGGGATGACGTTGAGGATGGACGATAGACAGTTTGCCGGAGTGTCAATGTAGGTACCTGCGTTGAATATGAGGGAACGCAAAGGTTGCGGCATACCGACCGCGCAGGAACGAGGAGGGGATGACTGGGGATGAATGACCGCGGTATTTAAAGGGGATTCCGTCAGGGCATGGAGCGGCAGGAGCCCACGCCATTCTCTATTGTTGCGCAACACGCCGCCGTAAGATTGGATCGCCAGCGCGCTGCTTCATTGCGAGCGGAGGCATTTTATGGGAAGCGTGCACCGGGGAAAACGGTCGGAGCAAGCAGGAGGGGGCATGCAGTGCGAGCGTTTGGGTCACGTCAGACTGATTGAGGAAATGAATGATAGGCAAACTGCGAGATGAACGGTTGCCAAAGAACGGCGCACTCACCTTCCGCACTGGGTACCTTGAACCGTAGCTGTCCCCGAAAAGGGTCGCAATGGGAGCGCCTTGATACGAGCCCATTCCCCATCGGCGGACCCGGCCTCTTCCCGGGCGTAGCCTTTGGACTTGCCCCTTTCGGCTTACCGTCCGCCACCGCACGAGAATTTTGTCGGGAAGCTGGAATGCTTATAAGTCACCATGGAGACGTTTCATGCCACACGGGCGGTCGCCCACATCCCAGACAAGAGCGCAAGGGCTCGAGTACCATATGCACATGTTTAGGGCAGGCATCGTCACTGCCTCATACTTGTAGGTCCAAGTGTGTCCGTTGGCACTCAGCGGCATCGAGGAGGAATCTCGTCAACGACGCCCAACCGTTTTAGCAAAAGGAGCTACCCCAGAGAAATGATACGAAAAACAGGATAGGTCTCCATTTAGACCGGCAAATGCCACAAGGTTTCCTACAGTAATATTAGCCGTTGACTTGCGATCTAGTTTTCCTCGCCATCGCATGTATAACGTCACGGCTGTCGGTAACACCGAGGCTCTTCTGGAGCCCAGAGAAGGTCTAGAGACTGTCTCCGAGAGAACAGCAGGTGGGTATATCGTGTACAAAAGTCTCCACGAAGTAGGCTGTACGGGCCCGGAGACAATGGAAGCCGCCCGGGAGTTGTGTGAGTGGAGACGCGTGGCCTAGTCGCACTCAGGCGTCCGCTAAATGCCCCGCCTTCCAGTACATTGGAAGACTATGTCAACATTGGGACCTACATGCGTCCCACGGGGAAGAAGCTGGAATGGCCGACATGCATCATGTCGTGCCACATGTAGCAATATCATAATGACGGAGCTGGATTCGTGACAGCATATACGGTGTATGCTTGACGCACCTCCTACCATGAGACTACCACGAGATTGGGGTGCGTTACTCGACACATGGAGGTGATGGATGGATGAGAAAGAGGTTTCGGAGGCCGTACGCGGCTCCCGAGAAACAAGTGAACTTGACTTTGGCGCCGGAGAGCCAAAAAGGACATAGCCGACCGATCGAGGTCGTTACTCACGCTGAGTCTGACTTTGTCGCGGTGGCTCTTCCGCATATATTCGCTCTCCCTGATCCCCGCCATGTCCCTTGACGACCCTGCCGGCCAACACCGTCTTTCTGCCAGCCTCGAAAAGCTCAAAATGGTTCGGGATGAGGGCAGCAGCAGCGGCAGTGGCCAAAACTTGAACGGCCATGACGCTCATCCACACGACGAATCCGCTCTCGCAGACGGCCCGTCCTCCCAACGCCCTCTTGCGAACCCGCGCATTTTAGAAGGCCTTGGCTTCCGTCCGACGTCGGGAATCTCGACGCCGCAGTATTCATCAAGGCCGGTAGGGAAGGCGGCGACAAGCCCTTTACCTGATGCGAACGGACTCGGATGGCCAGGCAAGGATTTTTGTGGCCCCGGCGCCTCTGTCCGTTCTGACCGTACTAAAAGCGAAGTCCACACACCTCCGTCTGAACGCGACGTCCGAGGAGCGCGCCGAACGCGAGAAGAAGATGGCTTCTGCCGTCAGGACGATCTTGGAATGCATCGGCGAGGATCCTGATAGGGAAGGGCTGCTCAAGACACCCGATCGTTATGCAAAAGCACTTCTTTGGATGACTAGAGGGTACGAGGAACGGCTAGCAGGTGAGCCTCTATGTAAGACGGGGTTGTGAGCGGAAAGCTGATGCCCGCGCTGGAAAGACATTATCAACGATGCCGTCTTCGAGGAGGACCACGACGAGATGGTCATCGTCCGTGATATAGAGATATCCAGTCTGTGCGAGCACCACCTCGTGCCGTTCACGGGCAAGGTGATTACCGCAATTGCTCCCATCCCCACGCGTGTCCTTATTGTCATTGGTCAGATCGCGATCGCGTACGTTCCGAACAAGCTTGTCCTCGGACTTTCGAAGCTCGCGCGCATTGCGGAGGTGTTCAGCCGGCGGCTGCAAGTGCAGGAACGTCTCACGAAGCAGGTCGCGCTTGCCGTACAAGAGGCAATACACCCGCGGGGTGTTGCAGTGGTGATGGAGGCAACGTGAGTTGTACATCCCCTTACTACCTTCCAGAATGATGCTCAACGAAACTGCAGACATATGTGCATGACTATGCGCGGGGTGCAGAAACCCGGTGCAATCACAGTCACATCCTGTATGCTGGGATGCTTCCGGACGCAGCAGAAGACCCGCGAAGAGTTCCTCACTCTCGTCAAGGGCGGCCGGTGATTGGCCGTCAGTACATCTCGATCGCATTTCCCCCGTATCTTATTAGTGTCGATTCAACTCGCTGGTCATGAAGCAGTTCAACAGTGTATTACCCTCACCCATCTTGTAGCCTTTCCTCACCCCGACGGTCCAACATCGCACACTACGTACAATTCAACATTGCTCTACAGACAGACAGACGGATTTCCTTAGTAGCTGTATATAGCTTGTACTATCACGGAATAATCAGTAGCACCTGGGAGCCTCGGGCCCCTCCTTCAATCTTCAATGTTTGGTGAACTAGTGCATCCGTCAGCGGCAAGGTCTTCAACTTGTATGTTGCTATAGTCGCACGTTCAGGGACCTGAACAGAATGAACGGGTTCCCAAGCTTGTTCAACGTCCACGCTAAGGAGCCGGAGAGTGCGTAATATTACAGCAACAGATGACGGTATACTAACACGAGCTAATACAATGAATAGACGTCCGAGGAGATAGGGTGCGGACTAGTCCTTGCGCGCGGATTTCGCCTTTTCCGCGGCATGCGGGTCGATGGGGAGCACCTTCTTAGCAAAGCCGTTGGAAGGGCCACTGGCGGTCGCATAACGATCACGGATAAGCTTGGGTCGCTTCGAGTGCTGGGGCGCAGGCTCGTTCGCAGGGGGAGCGTCAGGCGCGTCCCGCTCGCGTTCTGCAAGGCGAAGTTGGTTAGCTTATAATTCGTGGCAAGTAGGATCTGGCGCCGAAGCTCACCTGACAGGGTGCGTTTTCTGCTCCCGTCCCGGCCGTCATCCCTCGACGCCTCAACCTTCCTATCCGCCGAGGGTGCTTGCGGAGGCGGACGCGCGTCCCTATCCGCAGGCCCAGAGATGCGGGAGCGAAGACTGCCACCCTCGGGCACAGTGCCGTTTTGGCTGCCACTGGAAGGCCCGGTGGGCGGCGCGTGAGGGGGCTGGTCTCTCTTCCATTCCCTGTCCCGCCCTGGTCCGTCACCCTTACGTGCAGAATCCCCTGCTGCGGTCATCGCCCGGGGCGCAGAGGGAGTGGAGGGAGGCAGCGACTTGGCCGACGCCGGGCCCTCAGGGATGCGTTTGTCACCCAGCTGTGCGCGGAGCTTAGCCAGGATTCTCTTGAGCGAGGAGAGATCGCTACCCACCTTGGTGTCCACGGTGAGGCCCTTTCCATCCCCTTCGCCCTCGCGATCCTTTCTCCGACGATCAGAGTCGCGCCCGCGGTCGTGGCCATCCTTGTCAGAAGAGCGGCGACTTCTGTCTTCGTGATGGCTCTCCTTGCGAGACGAACGCTTTGAGGAACGATCAGCCTATCAACCTTTCAGCGATGTGTGGGGAAATATCTCGCGATCCGACTGACCTCGTCGTCGGCACCTCTGCGCCGCTTCCCAAGGGAATCATCGTGTTGACCTCTGCGGTCCCGCCCTGTCTCCGGCCTGCTGGGCAACCCACGATCGTCGGTTGCAGTGCGGTCGCGATCGCGGTCCTTCTCATCGCGACGATGACGGTCCCGATCTCTGTCGCGATCCCGCTCGCGTTCGCGTTCTCTGTGACTGTCCCGGTCACGGTGGTCGCGATCCCGTTCACGATCCCGGTCCTTGTCACGACCCCGTCGGTCTCGATCACCATGCCGGTCACGGCCTCTGTCTCTGTCGTCACCGTCGCGGTCGGTGTCGCGGGTTCTGCGCTCGCCGCGCGTGCTCTCGCGGCGTGAGGATTCACGTTCACGCTTGCCTTCAGACTTATCGGCGGAGCCAGTCTCACGAGCCGAGCGACGGTCACCGCTCGCCCTGGAATCTTGACTTGGGGGCCTCGTACCGGGTCGGCTCGTAGGCGAGGGTGAACGGCGGCGAGGTGAGGGTGCTGGTGGGGCCGCTGCTTGACCGCGAGGCTCAGTAGGCGGCTGAGACGGGCGCTCATCTCCCCTGTCCCGCTTGGCGGTTTCTCTAAGCTCCTGGGCGGACATAGTCTGACTGGGCGTGCTCGGAGGCGGCATGGCCTGTTGTGGTTCCAAGCGCTGGGGTCGTTGGTCGAGCGAGTTCAATGCTGCACGGGGTGAGCTAGGGATTGGCTTGTTCGCTGCAGCAAGACGAGCGGCCATGGGCTGATTGGGCGTTGGAGGACGAGACGTCCTTGCGGAATCATTGAGGGAAGAAGGGATCGCCGAGGGGCCCTTCGGGGCGGACGGTACGTTAAGATTGTCTCGGTTACCTTGTTGAGGGGCAGGCTGGTCAATGTCCATAGCGTCGGGTTTGGGTGTACCGTTCGAATTGGCGCCCGTGTCTGAGGGCCTGTTCTCTGGCCTGACTCTCTTGACAACTTCAGGCCTCGGTACGCTGCAGCGATGTTTGAGATGTTTAGGGATATGTCGCATAGCTCGAATGTTGTATGGCACTGACCTGTCTACAACTAACTTCATGGAGTTGGGCGTTCCAGAGCGTTCTCCTGGAGCGGGAGACGCGACTCCTGGGGGCACTGTCGCCGCTTGAGTCTTCGGTGCCGTTGGTGCCGTTGGTGGAGGACCACGACGGGGCTCCGAGGGCGGTTGCGTTGTGCCATTGGGTGCTGAGGGAGCGCCATTGACGGGTTTCTCGTTTGAAGAAGGAGCTGGTGTAGGGGCAGACGGCGTTCCAGCCTTGGAGGCAGGAGGGACCACCTACATTGTAGCACACGGGCATCAGTTTTGATACATACTGACGCTAAACCACTTACAATAGGGATTGGATGAGGAGCAGCCCAGATCGGCTCACGTTTCTTCAGGCTCGCATAGTAACTGACAATTGATGTCAATGAGATACATCGAAGATTTTGGTACATGCATGGTAACTCACGCTCGGCCAAGGATCTTGAGGTCGCCACGTTCCTCCTTTTCCAGGAACCTCTCGATCGCCCTAGCAAGGTTCGCACCGCCAAACTCGTTGATGGCGGCGATTGGGAAGACGGGAAGAATTTCCTTCAGGACAATGATAGCGTTGTAGATGTGCATGAACTCTCCAGTCTCAATGCACTCCACGAGCGACTGCGACAGAAGATCGATCAATTTCAACATATACAACAGCCATGTAGCATGAACACCAACCTTGTAGAGTTTACGATGCCACTTCCGCACGACTTGCTTGAAGTCAGCCCATGTGATGAGATCCTCCTGAGCAATGACGGGCTTGGGCGTCAGAGGCCAACGTAGCTGAAGACCAGGCAAAAACACGGTGTTGCCACCGCTCTTTGTCCTATTCTCCTGCAGGAAAAGCTGTTCGTCTTGGAACCACTTCGAAATATCGGTCAAGATGCCCAACAAGAAACGACCTGGCAACTGTATGTCAACGAAACTCATGAACGCGGCCAGACTTCAACTCACCGTAGTTCCGCGCCTCGTACTCGCTGCACGAGAATATCACAACCTTGACATGGTCTCCGAGTAGCTACACCAACAACGTCATTAACTCCAAGCAAGGACGAGAACAGTTGTCCCGGGCTAACCTTGTCGTAACACATGAGAGTAGAGAATCCTGGCGTGCCCTGCGTATGAATCACCTTGATGAACTGTGCGCAGAAGTCCGCGTCCATAGGCGAGATCAGGCATCTTGGCTGCAAACAGTATTCGATGATGGCAGAAGCCAACGTAGCAGCCTTGGGGTCTAAACAACTCGTTCAGTAAACGTCAACACGTAGGGCAGGAGTTTACTCACTATGAGAGAACCAGTGCTGCTTCTCACGTGCCAGACGCTTGATCGTGAAGGCGCGCGCCGCTGTCTGCTCCTTGAGTTCCTGGCTGAGTGCATTGACAATGGTATTGATCCTGTTCCTCTTCTCGCGGTGCGAATTTGCGGTCGCACGCCTCACGCGATCGGACGACCGGTCTGCAGCGGTATACAGCGAATCTTCGTGACGGCTCAAACTACGCAGCGTCGCGCACTCCTCATCGTACTTCGCCGCGGGAGGCGAGAGGTCGTAGGTCGACATCTGCCAGAAGGTGAGGTAGAACCCAGCGCCGATGACTTCGGAAGCGTTGCCCGGTGCAATCTTCTTGATCTCATCGAGGTATGGAAGGAGTTCCGGGAGCCAGGGGGTCTGTGTATAATGTCCTTTACTGCGTGTTCTGAGCCTTGGAGAGGAGCTGCAACGTACCTCTGGCGGTGACGCAGGTGCTACTGCTACCGTTACGGCTGCTTCCGATGTCTCCATTGAAATATCCATCTGTTGACCCTCCGGTGCGGAGGGCTTGCCTTCGCCTGGCGTCTCACCATTTGTGGCGGGGGCCTCCCCTCCCGTGCCAGGGTTGGGCGAAGCAACACGAGAAGCGCTGATATTAGGCTCGCGTTTGGCTGTAAGAGCTGCCTTGAGACGCTTTTCCGCCTCCTCGCTCGCGACCCGCTCCTTCTCCTGTTGGGCGAGGGCGGCAGCCTTCGCGAGGATCAGTACCATTTCGGCTGATTAATGAGTAGTGAACATACCAGCAATGCTCTGTTCATGATAGGCCGATAGATCTGCATGCAGATGGGCGCGCAGATTCCATACTTCTCATTGAGCTCCGAGAGCGCCGGAACAACCTTCTGAGAATATTCTTCCGGAGTGATCACGGTAGGCGTGGTAAGCAGCTCTAAGTATTGCAGGAGCACGCCGTGCGTCTAGAAGGGATCAGACATGGGTCAATTCGAGCGATGTCCACGCGCGTAGTCAATATGGACCTACCGTGTCGAACAAGCTCGCCAAAGATTTCAAGTAGGCATCTTGGGTCCGGAATACACATGCCTGGCGTTGTTGAGCAACCTGGATGAGGAGTGGGAGAGCCAACGACGAATCGAGCAGAGCTTTTCCCAGGCGCTGGGGACCCTTGAGTATCACGTCACCAGGATCCTGTCGCGCACCACGAGTGCTAGAAGCAACAGCCTCGATACGGAGAGTCGGCCCACCAGCCATCGCGGCGATTTGTGAGTCGGACAAGCTGGGCAAAGGCTGGATGCCGGCCATCTTCCAAATGAGCTCGCGGAAGACGACGATCTCCGTCGTTTGGCCGTTGTGCAGCTGGTGGACGATATAGGTAAGCAAAGGCGTCAAGTCCGCGCTGTAGCGCCGGAAGAGCATTCCAGTGAAGGATGCCAAGCCTAGCAAAAGTAGTTAGCCAAGGATAAGCACGTCTCACATCGATACTTACTTTGCAACCAGTCGGAAGTGTTGACACCGTCGTCCTTGACCCTATCCTTGTGCGGGTTCGCCAGAGCGTCCAAGATGATGTACACCAAGACATCGAAGCCCATGATGGTCACGTAGTTCAGGGCCTGGATGACGACACCAGCTAGGTTGTCGTACGCCATGATCTGGTTCACCGCGTTCGTGAAGAAGATGCAAGGATTGGAGTGTGCGAGCTTCGCCACCGTACCCGAAAGCGTGTCGATCGTGTTGTGCGAAAGCCTTCGCATGATGCCCTTCGACTCTCTGTCCGTCTGGACCTGGCGCACTCGAAGCTCGGGATGAGACTTGTATGTGCTCGCCTTCCACTCGCCATAGAGCTGCCATCGGAGGGTCGTCTCGAATTGTCGGACAATATTCCATACTTCGACCGTGCACACCGCATTGCCGCGGATGAGCGGGAGAGCAGGCAGGAGGTAGAGGCGGATAACCTTGAACCAGAACTTCCTGACGGGATGTTCCGGGTCCGGGGTGCCGACCGGCCTCTTCGTTTCGGGGTCGATGGTGATCTACGACAATAGAACCATTCAGTCTGATAATAGGGACAGGCCAAGTTACGAATGGACTTACGGTAGTTAGCATATGGTGACGGCCCAGCCGCAGGAACTTTGTCAAGAATGCAGGGTCACGCGACACATGCAGCCCAATGAAGCGCATCAACGGCTCAAGCACGTCGATGAGGTCATCATAAGAAGTGCACATAGGGACTCGCCGCACCCAGTCCGGGAAGAAGAACACGAATTCAACCGTACTCGTACACGGCGGTGTAGGCGCCCATAGAGTGAGATGCGGTCTACGCTCAGGAGCCGGAACGACACCCGCGGCGCCGTACCTTGCTCGGGGCTTAGTGAAGCTAGCAGTCTTGTCCCTGGCCGTCACTGTTGACTCGTACAGTGGGGTGATCGAATGCTTCAAGACACGGATAACCAGGTCGGCAATCTCAGGATACGCGTCCACCATCCACGGGAACTTGGACAAGATCGCAATCGCAGGCCGGAGAGCTCCCACAGCGAGCAAGGCATTGAGCAAACCCAATTTCTGATTCGGCGCCTCTTTCTTAACCTCCGGCTTTGGCTCGGGTGCAGCGGCCGGCTTGGGTTTTGAATTTGACGGTCCTCCAGACTCCAGCGGGGCGGCCATCGCAAGCTGGCTGATCTTGGCACCAGCTATGCGAGCCTCGATGTTGTCCAGATAGGCTTTGTGGAGGTTCGGCATTTCGTCATCCGCCGGGCCAACCTACAGTTAGGTTTGTTTGAGTCACTTTACGCACAAAATCTGTGTAAGTCTCTTACATGAGGATACAAGTCTTCGAGTCGTAGGAAACCCTCGCGGATAAGAAGAGCTGTCATGAGAAACAGGTTTTGCGGGGTGCTCTCCGAGACCTCAAGGGACTAGGCATGGTCAACATAAATGCATTACCCTAGCAGTCATTCACCAACCTGATAATATCTGAACTTGAAGCCGAGCACCTGGGCCAAAACTCGGGCATTACTGCTATCAACATCGTCCAAGCGGGCGCCTGCCTGCGCCTCAGCGATCTTGAGTACCTCCATGAGGCTCTTGCCCCTGTACTGCGCTGGATCAGGCTCAACAGCCATATCCTCCTGCTTGACATCATGCGTGCGGTTGCCCCAGGGAGAGAACGATAGCAGAGCGATGAAGAAGCTGTGGTGTGTAGCCAGGTGGACAGAGAAGACATCAAGGATGATATCCAACACCCTGTTAGGATCCAGATCGAAGTAACCAATGAGGCCTAGAGTCCGCTCCCATGTGGGACGGGCGCGAGCTTCGATCGCTTCAAGGGGTTCTGTGGGATGTCCTGTCGAAGCGGAATGAGCGGGTCCTAGACTACTCGTCAGCTCTGCTGTGAGCTTGCTGTAGCCTTCGGACTCTTCGCGAAGGAGGTTGAACTTGTTCTGTTTGTAGCTACGGTAGCAATGAGGTCAGGTCAGTGAACGGGCACGACGTCACTCACAAGAGTCCTGTACGAGTTCTGATCTCCTTTCTCTCGAAAGCCAACTTATCCGCAATCAGACCCACGTTCGCCACCAAAGCGAGGTCGAGACGTTCCCTGCAAATGTCAGGGTCGAGGACTCCAATGGACTGTGGCATACGACGTCAAGTCAAAGACATACAGCGTAACTGCTGCATAATACGCACCAGGAGCCTCTTCACTACAGTCTCAATAGTAGACTTGTCAGACTCGGCGTTGGCTTTTGCCTTCAGTACCTGGTCGACTGTGGCAGGCGACACCGTGCCCTCCTCAGCCGCACTCCCCGCATTCTTCGCATCTCCGACGATCTCCTCCAGCTCTGAGTCTATAGTCCAGATGACGTCGACGAGGATCTCCCCAAACGCAACAACGTTCGGACTCTTCTCCGAGGGCGCAGAAGAGGACGGCAGATGATCCAGTACGGACTGGACGAACCCGACCACCGCGTCCACAGACAGCCTCTTCTTGACCGGCCAAGAAAGCAGCGTCGAGGACAGCAGAGCATGATAGACCGTCGTCAGCGTCGCGTTCGCATCCGCGTCGTACGGGTTAGAATGGGGGCCGGTCACTAGTTTGCGACTGCCGCCACAACGTCAGGGATCGTCGCGAAAGGAAGACATGGCTCGTAACACACGCACCATTCCGCATCTCCGCCGCTCTCCCAATCCAGCAAGCATCTTTGCGTCGTATCTAGTATATCCATGCAGAGTAGAGGGAGAAACGAGGGGATAACGGAAGAGGTGAGTACAAGGAGAACGGTACGGTGCTCTGGCCGCCAAGCCTCCAGTGTGGCGGCGGCGAGAGGTGTTGTAGCGTATTTGGCTACCGGGACTTACTAGGCGCCCATACTGTAGATCAACAGAGACGCCCGCCGAAAGTGCGAAGTCCTGACCACATCGCCCACTTTGCTCTTGCTATGATGACGGTGTTGGCGTCCAAAGTATGACGATATTCCAGTACCAAATAGCATCGCAGTACATCCCCGAGTACACCACTCCAGCGTCTTGTCACAGGTACAGTAGCAGGCCAAGACATACCATTCATTGCTCTTCCGTTCCCTGCCGCGACGAGGGTGAGCGGCCCCGCGCGCCGTTCCTTGTTCTCACAACGTCTGCATTCAAAGTGGATACCGCATGAACGATTCGGAGACGGAACCTCTCTCTCAAGCCAGGCCCTGCCTTTGTACATCCGTACCTGGCACGACCCCCCGGAGCGCGGTTCGCTCATGTTCATCATCATGTGAGTCTAGATTCCTTCCCCTGCGAGATGCGCGATAGCACACGGATATTGAGGGCATCTGCAGCGTGGCCGAAGCCTCTCCATCCGCGCGAGCGAAGCGTACGGCATGTTGTAGCCTTCTGTCATGAGAGCCGTCACATGGGCGACATAATCCCGCACATTCAGCTCTCTGATGCTCGATAGCATACGCGCTCCCGCACAATGCGACGAGCTTGGGGGATTCGTGTAGTGATCCCCGGAGGCTCCATACCGGGGACGCTCCTCCGAAAACGTACACCGGTCCCTGGAATGCCACTGGCTCTGCGAGATTCCCGACGCGATCAGGGAAACATGCCTGCATCCTCATTCAGCACATCCGCTGCACTGGGACATCACCCGAGGTTTCTGGGCTTTGCGACATTGTCGTCATCGCGAATTCTTGCACGTCGGCCATGCTATCTCCCTTGATTCACGTTCTTGCAGACAGGCCCTCTGACCTAGGTATAAAGCCCACGGGGCGTGATGTAGGGAGAAGCGAGGTTTCTGCCCTCTCCGCACCAAGTTGTTCCTCATAGCCTGCGTGAGACATGGTTCCTCTCTCCGCACTCACCCTCCTCCTTGGCTGCGTTTCGACTCTGGCTGCGCCGGCTGCCGAGCCAGTGACGAGCCTCAGCGATGCCATGGTGTCGAAGGTCAAGACCAATATGAAGCAGATCGCCACTCACAGGTGCGACGCCCTGCATATACCCGTAATGCAATTCAGCCAACGATCAGGCAGCTGGGAGATAGGAACGGCTTTAGAGGCACTGACCGAGTTTGAGTGGCCTTCGTTATCAGTGTTCGGAGGCTCTCTCCCGCCGCCTGTCAAGCTGCACTCTAGTGACGCAGCGGACGTCATTCAGTGGGCCACCAAGTGAGCCTCCATGCGTTCTGGACATTGTGCGGTAGTTGATACCCTGCCAAGGATTGTGAAAGCCAAGAACCCGAATGCCCTACCATTGATCGATGGTGATGGGGCCGTGGGGGACCCCGCCAGTGAGTGCCACTGCTCTCTGCAACGAGTCCATGTATTAAATCACTCAGGTATCGGAACTGCGGTCCTGTTGACCAACTGGACTCGGACGGACCGGAGCGACCATGAGTTCTCCACGGCCGCCGGGCACCAACTCACATACTTGCTAGACGTTGCGCCGCGTACCTCCGATGGCGCCATCTCGCACCGTGCAGATCAAGTCCAGCTCTGGTACGCGGCCCGCTTCCCACATTATGTCAAACCCACGTCTGACCGGGTGTTAATGACGCAGGGCGGACTTTGTGTACATGGCGCCTCCGTTCATCGCCTACTTTGGCGCACTCAAGGGCGGCAGCGGGGGCTTAAGTTTGCTGGAGATCGCGTACAAGCAGTGCAAGCTCTACCGCCAGTACCTGCGCGATTCCAGCGGGCTGTGGCAACATATCGTTCTGGGATCCGGACAGGACCACCACCACTGGGCCACCGGTACGTCTTACATCCTGCTAGTTTAGGGTTCGCCACTGACAGTGCTTGCAGGCAATGCATGGGCAGCTGCAGGCATGCTCAGGGTGCTCGAGACGATCCATCACTCGAAGCTCGCGTCTCAAATGAAGAGTGAGCAGGCGGACCTCACGTCATGGATCAACGAGATTGTGAGCGCGTCCTGGAAGCACCAGGTATGTCGTTTCCTCCCTCTTGTCTACCTCACTCTCACGTTTTACGGTCGCACCCAGCATACGAACGGCACGCTTTACAACTATATTGACGACAGTTCCTCGTTCGCGGACTCGTCTTCGACGGCGCTTCTGGCTTCGGTGACGTACCGGATGGCGACCCTGACCGGCGACAGCAGCCATATCTCTGCTGCGAACAAGGCATACAACCTCATCAAATCAAGTGTAGACTCGAACGGGTGGCTGCGCAATACCGTGGACCCCGAGACATTCAACACGCCGTCCAAGCCAGGCAGCCACAGTCCCGAAGGCCAAGCATTCGTAGTCCTTCTGCAGTCGGCCTATCGCGACTACCACCAAGCGCTGGCATCGAAAAAGTGATGAAGACGAAGCTGTGGGTAACAGTCATCATGATGATCACAGGTGGTTGCTCTTGTTGTACATGTAGTATGGACGGTGAGAATGAAACGCGACGGCTCGGACATTTTACGTCCACCGCCACCGTCTTGCAATATGACAGCGCGCGTTCTAGTTGTGCATTGCGCTTGGGAGGATTGCAAATGGCTCAAATTGACGAGGGGTGTCTGGGAGAGACGAATTCGCCTGCGTTTGTGGCACGCACTGAGATCTGGACAGGGGATCGGCCGCAGTAAAGGGGAAGTGAGCCAATCAGAGGGCCTGATGCGCTGAGTCAGCTGAAACGCGATACCGGATAGGGAAGGGGAAGGGAGCTCGAGACGGTTGAAGAGGAACTTGAAGAGACGCTGGCTGCTCTTGGACTCGAGCCAGTCAGTCAGTCGCAACGGTTGCCCCGCGTACTGGAGTGCCTCTACGGCCGTCCTGCTCGTAGAGCACGATGTCTCCCCTCATCCTCCTCTCCTTTCTCGCGTCCCTCCTTCTCTGCTGCCTCTGCTTTCCCTCGGTGTGGTCATCGATTACCGGCGGAGATGAGTTCCTCGATGCACATGAAGCTGGCCTCGCGGTCGTCGCGTCTCGTGAGTCTCTCCACCGCCCTCCTCGAGGCTCCGTGCCGACCGCCGTACGCTTTTCCTGCGTGCTCTCCTCTCGATATAGGCACACCTTTCCGCGAGTCCGGCCCTCCTGCGTGCATGGCCAAGCTCATCATGCTCAGGCACAAGGTCAGCCCCCCTTTCCTCTCCCCTGCGAAGTTGTCCCGCGCAGAGAGCACCCACACGCGTTTGTCCGTCCTTTTCTGTGCAGATCCAGCAGGACAACACGAAGCGGCGAAACAGCATGAACCACGCCCGTCGGGCTGCACGCACGTTCAACGTATCACCCGCTCGCACATCGCGCAACGTCCCATGGGTTCGCTTCGGGCGGGCGTATGGCAAGCAAAATTACTGATTGTATACCACCACGTACCACATTACTACTACATGGCGCTGCTAGGGTTCCATCTGTATACCCGGAGAATCTAATACCTGTTGGCTGTTGTTGCACTATCATCTTTCGAGAGTCGACCGAGCTGCTCTCTCAGCCTCTCTGTTGTCCCGCCCGAGTGAGCCCGTATCTGTCTGGGCGCCGGCGCGCTGTACCCAGGCCTATTCAGACGGGTTCTTCTATAGAGTCCGAACGTGATGCTTAACGTCACTGCTTTCCCACAACGCTTCCCAGCGTAAAAGACTACGAGCCAACATAACGAGTCAAAATAGTACACATGTGTATTCCAATACAGCTACATACAGAGTTACATATCGACATAGTAGTGGTGCATAGAGCAGTAGGACTGCAAAGAGGTATCACAGATGGTAGGACTGTGTCCACAACTCAGTTAGCAAACTTGGCGCGCCTGTTGGACACAGCGGAAAGCACGCTCGGCGCTTTCGCGAGCTTCGCGTTCGACTTCCCAGACGTGGAGGAAGAAGCGGCCGAAGGTCGGGCACCCTTGAAGGAGCCGCTGCCACTCTTAGATTTCGCGTGGCCCGTAACCGCTGCAGACCCGCCGGTGTTGCGGCCCACGACACCCGCCGTCCGCGACGAGTTCTCCGACTTGGCCCAGCGCGCGAGCCTCGCGCGGTCTCCCTCGCCCATAGCCGCCGTCTTCTCCTACGCGGGTCGTAAGCCAGTTGTTCGGGACGCAATAGACTCGTGTGGCTCACCTGTGAACGGTTCGTGGTCCCACGGGTTGTACTGGTGACTGCGTCGGCGGCCACCTCTCTCACTCGCATCTCGACGTCCATCTCGTCATCGCTGTCTCCGCCGTCCTCGACCCAGGACGTATCATGGGGATTGAAGGCCTGAGCCTCCTTCTGTGTCCGAGTGTCAGCGAAAGTTACGATAACGATTATTATGCGGATATATCTTACCTCTGCCCTGGCAGCCTCCCGAAGCTGCTCGCGCAAACTCTCAGCGGTCACGACTTCTCGTTCCTCTTCGCTTTCCGGCTCCTGAGTGTCCAGGTCCATCACGTCCTGCTTTAGGTGGGCGAAGTCATCGTCATCCTCATGCGCTGCGTTGTACTCCTTCGCGAACGCCTGAGTCTCCTCATTTTGAGCTGGATAGCTTGGTCAGACAGTTGGTCAACGCGAGGTGATAGACGGGCGACACACCTAGCGCAGCGATATTGTCGTTCTGTACGCGCCGCTTCTTGCCCTTCCGCCTGATCTTCCCGGCCTCCTCGTCGCTCTCAGAACCACTGTCCTCAAAGCCAATACCATAGTCTTTGCGCTTCACGCGGAACTTGCCCTGAATGGCGTCCAGATGGACCTTCTCTAGCGCCTTATCGTCCTCCTCCTGGTGCTCTCTAATCCGTGGTCAACCTCCGCGACACCCAACGATGCGCAGCTGACGCCTGGTACTTACCGGACTTTCTCCAGTACGGCCTCCTCTGCAAGCGTCTT
Organism: Cubamyces lactineus; assembly: GCA_022376465.1. Lineage (NCBI taxonomy): Eukaryota > Fungi > Basidiomycota > Agaricomycetes > Polyporales > Polyporaceae > Cubamyces > Cubamyces lactineus. The sequence goes on from JACDTU010000003.1 coordinate 1,855,671, forward strand.
CTCGTCAATCTCCTTGTCATCGACCAGCTCAGCCAGCACCTGGTCTTGATCCTCTCCGTCTTCCTCGTCATCGTCATCCTTCCGCTTGGCCCCGAAGCCAAACGCTGCGTCGTCGTCGGACTCTTCTGCCTCTCCCTCAATGAAGGCTGATCGCTCCAGCTTCTGCTTGGGCTTCAGCTTCGGCGAGGGCGCACGGCGGCCCAGGACATCGAATGCGTTCCTGGGCTTCGTCACAGCAGGCGATGAGTTATGGACAGGTGTGGGCGACTCGCTGCGTCTCCGCAACCGGCGACGGGGCAAGTTCTCGTCGATATCATCTTCGTCATCGTCGTCGGGAGCTTGCGACAGCAACGGTGCAAGGGGCTTGCGCACGGACGATAGCAAGGTGGCTGGCGAGGAGAGCCGCAGACTCGTGAACTGGCTGGGCGTCATCATGTTCAGCGGACTTCTGATCTGTGGTCGGGTCTGCGTCAAGAAGCTGTGCCGGATTGTGAGTATATGGGACAGTCAAAGATTCAATGCAGCACTCTCACCCATTCTCGTCGACGAACAGTTGAGGCTTTGGCTCGTCCAAAGCAGCTTGGTGTTCCTGGACGACCAGCTCCTGCTCCTTCTCAAAGAGCTCGTCGGCCTTCTTCACCAGACTCTGATCCACCTCGAGAACCGGTCGTACACCGGTATCCATAGTCAACGAGATATCGTCGTCTTGCTGGGCAGCCTTCAGCTTCTCGAAACCACCGCCCTGCATCGCAATCCGCATCAGTGCATTGCCTATGATATCGTTGACATCACTTACACCTTCCTGAGTGAAAAACTGAGAGAATCCACCACCTCCTCCGATGGGCAAGACCTCCTCTAAGAGTTCAGGGCTGGAAGCCCGTGCACGTTGTTTGCCTTTGTTGGACAATGAGAAGGCTGGCTCGAGACCACCTCCACCGCTCAAGGCCATCGGAGAGGCTTCAAGAATAGGGTCAGCAGCCGCGGGTGGGGGGCTGCTCAGGCGAAGAGGCCCAGGGGTCGGTCCAAGAACGAATGGATCATCGCTATCCTCATCGTCTGGTGGGAGCTCCTTCAGCGGCGAGCGGACTCCGTCGGCCGTGCTCCTTGCTGCTGGTGAACCCTGCGCTGATGGTACAAACAGCGAGCCGAAGCCACGACTCATACGGAGGGAGAAGCTGGGAGACTGCACAGCGACGATGGTATTCTCCTTGTTCTCGCCCCGATCGAAGCTCAGCCGGATGTCGTTCTCCTTGTCTGTACCGTCCTCGGTACGTTCTCCCACTGAAGATATGGAGCCGCGGTGAGGGTTCGAGCGATCCTCATCCATTGCGTCTTCCGCCTGGCGCGATTGCGCGGGACGTGGAAGGGAGGACTCGGGTGCGAGGCTGGCGCTCAATGGTGGTGGGCCGTTCTCGACGTCTTCCTCGTCGTCCGAAACGACTGCCACAATGGGCCTATGTCGGGCATTCACAAGGGAACGACGTTGGCGAGGAGCGACGAATGGGTTCTCATTTTCACCTTCGTCGTCCGCCTGGTCTCCTGGGTCACCCCGCGAGGGACCGGGCATGATATTTTCGTCGCCTTCGCCTTCGGACTGTTGCGAGCGACGTTCTGCTTCATCGTCGCCAGGCCGGTAATCATCGTCGCTGTCATCGTCGCCTGCCATATCTGCGTCCTCGGTATTGCCATGGGCCTTCTGCTTCTCCACAATAGCCTTGAGCAGCTCCCCGGGTGCTATGGATGTAACTCCATCCCCAGGCTGCTGCTTGATCTTCCCACCGCGACGCTTCCAATCCTCCTCTTTCTCCCTGACGATCCTCTGGGCGGCGTTGGCGTTCCGGTGCAAGAGGATCCTATTGAGCGTCATGGGCTCGCTGATTACATTGGCAGACTGTTGCTTGCTACTCGGCGCGACGAATTTAGATGCGGCCGCGATTTCCAATAGGCGACGTGTTTCGTGTTCGTCCCTTACCGATAGTGATGCATGTGCGCGACGAGGAGCAGCCATGGCAAGTTGTTTCTGTCGTGCTTTCGATGGATGAATTCCATGCATGGCCATCACGCGCCGGGCTCGTTCCTCGTCATGTACGACGGTCTGGGGGTCGTCAGCTATGACCAAGTCGTCGTCACTGTCGTCCGCTGCGCCTGACATTGCATTCCGCTGCTCTAGTGCACGCTTCTTGAGCTCCAGCGCAGCGCGGCGAGTCTCCTCTTCGCCCCGCTTCTTCTCGTCCTGCTGCTTGAACGCAGATACGTCGGGGAAGTCGTCGTCCGAATCCCCTGAACCTCCGAGAAGACCATTCGGCTTGAACTCTGCGTTGACGGAACCGCTCGAAGACGCTTGTTTGAGGTCATATTCAGCTCGTGCGCCAGGAGAAGAAAAGGTTTGTATCGGGTCAGACGGTGGCGGAGACATCTTCCCTCGTGTGATAGACGGGCGTATGCTATCGCAATGGCTCTGTCAGTGCATTGCGACCTGGAGAAATGAAAGGACGCCGACAGTTCCAATAGATCTCCCAGGCGATAGGCATTCTGCTGCATACGCGGGACAGAAACGGGCTGCTCTGCAACGATTCGCGCAGTGGCCTTCTTCGTCTCAAGCTGCTCTTTCTTCGTAGGAGCCTGTAGCATTATGGAGCTCAGCTTAGTGACTGAGCGGCGTAACTGGCATTATTATACTGACCTTAACGCGCTTTGGGGCATTAGACGCCTTCCTCTTCTTCCGCTTGTCCGCGAAGGAAATCTGGGAACCCGAAGCTAACTCCTCGCTGGCCTCAAATTGCAATGGGTTGACGGCCCTCTGCTTTCCTTTTCCTTTCTTGTCCTGCATTTCAATAGAGGTGGGAGGCGTTGGTGAGGACTGTGCTTGGGGTGTATTGATAGGGTGGCGTGGGGAAGACTGAGGGGTGGCCGGTCGATCCTCCGTCTCTGAGTCAGGTTCTGAGGCAAGCACAGCTCCGACCCTACGAGCCGTGCGGTTGTGAACAATTACAGAGGATGGTCGAGAGGAGTTGGTCAACGAGGACAGTGTGCCACCAAAGGGGTCTGCCACCGCCCCGTCCTCAGGAGACGCCGGCCGAGTGGGTACAGTTGCTCTGCCCTCAGAAGGCTTAGCATAGGGTGCTCGCGCGCTTGGGTCCGCGTCCAGCTCAAAATTGCCTGCATCTATCTGCCTTAGCGTATCTTGCCAGGCGAAATGGTATTTTGAGGGACTCCGGTCAGGTTCATCTTCGTCATCGTCTTCAGGAGCGTTTGCTTCCGCAGCATGTGAACCCAGAGGAGACGATTTCCACGCGTCGACGTCGTCAGAGCTAGGTGGTACATCATTGTCCAGAGCTAGTGAGGTAGAAGAGTAGGAGTCTTCATGCGAGTCAATACTAGTATTTGCGCCATCGAAGGACATTTCATGGTCGGACGTGTCGCGTCGGCGGCCGTAAGTTCTGTTCGCCCGCCGAATGACTGGGGAAGGGGAGCGCGACATTCGGTGTTTATATGTGTATTAAGTTGTCCAGACAGTAGTATGTGGCCGTCGAAGAGTATAGAAAAGCAGCACAGAGGTAGAGGAGGTTCACGGTAGGCGTTAGGCGAGACAACTCCCCCGCCTTCGTGCGCGGCATCGAGCGCTCACAATTGTGACCTGGATGTGACAAGCGCGTTTTAGGCAACTCGCGACGCGTCTTGGGCGCTTCTACCATGCATGACGCGTGTGCGGGCACGAGAGGTCAGAAGTTTTGTCTAGTAGATTATATATTAGCGCACCCTTGTAGTGTATACGACACTGAATTACATCGCATTACTATCTCCAGGTTATGTAACCGGAAGGACGACACTTGATAGTGAAGTGAAAGCCGAAGCGAGCTGCTTTGGTAGCGTTGTATTATCTCAAGCTATCATGTTCGCCTACAACTGCAGGTCTCTGCCTGATCAATTTCGTGAAATCGGAATCAAGGAGCATCGTGCATAGAGAGGTGATCGTCAAGTTCAAACGAGTGCTGCAAGGTGCTGTAGCTGGATTTACCGTTCTTACTGAGATCGAGAAGCGAGATCAAGCCCGATCAGATCGTTTAGCGCTCGTAGCTCGGTTGGTACGGGCCGAAAACTCACCTTCTATTCTTGGTTGTACTATACAGTTCTCTCAGCCACCGCCACTTTCCGTGCTAGAATCTCAGGTGAATACCCTCAACGACACCGACGCCCTCAAGACCTCCTCAAAATGAGGTACGTTATGCCGTTCTACGCTAATAAACGTCGCTAACGAAAGTTCACAGTCACCGTAAGGTCCGTAGAGACATATTCCAGCCTCGAGGGCGAATTTCTGACTTTACGACCTACAGTACGAAGCCCCTCGTCACGGTTCGCTTGGTTTCCTGCCCCGCAAGCGTGCTGCGCGCCACCGCGGAAAGGTCAAGGCGTTCCCTAAGGTACGTGAAAAAGATGGACAAGGAGAAGTTGGTATTGAGGGAAAATGGTGGGATAGGATGACCCCAAGAAGCCCGTCCACTTGACGGCTATCATGGGCTACAAGGCTGGTATGACCCACGTTGTCCGTGACCTTGACCGTCCTGGATCCAGTAAGTTGTCTCGGAAATCTCACTATCACTGCCCATGCCGATATTTGTACAGAGATGCACAAGCGCGAGGTCGTGGAGGCGGTCACGATTGTCGAGACTCCCCCGATGATCGTTGTCGGTGTTGTCGGCTACGTCGAGACTCCCCGTGGTCTCCGTACCCTCACCACTGTCTGGGCGACCCACCTTTCCGACGAGCTCAAGCGTCGCTTCTACAAGAACTGGTACCGTTCCAAGAAGAAGGCGTTCACCCGCTACGCCAAGAAGCACGCCGAGGACGGCGGCAAGTCCACTGAGCGCGAGCTCGAGCGCATCCGCAAGTACTGCACTGTCGTCCGTGTCCTTGCACACACGCAGATCCGCAAGACCGGTCTCTCCCAGAAGAAGGCGCACCTTATGGAGATCCAGGTCAACGGTGGCTCTATCGCCGACAAGGTTGCCTTCGCGCACGGTCTTTTCGAGAAGCCCGTGGAGGTCGGCTCTGTCTTCGAGCAGGACGAGGTCGTCGACGTGATTGCGGTGACTAAGGGTCATGGTTTCGAGGGTGTCACCCACCGTTGGGGTACGAAGAAGCTTCCTCGCAAGACTCACAAGGGTCTCCGCAAGGTCGCTTGTATCGGTGCATGGCACCCTTCGAAGGTCATGTTCTCCGTTGCCCGTGCTGGTCAAAGTATGTATACCAGGCACTCTCAGGTACAACAGTACACTAACTATGACATCTAGACGGTTACCACCACCGTACGGAGCTCAACAAGAAGATTTACCGTATCGGCAGCGGGTCGGACGAGGCCAACGCGTCTACTGAGCACGATATCACCAAGAAGGCGATCACCCCCATGGGTGGCTTCCCTCACTACGGTATTGTCAAGAACGACTTCCTCATGTTGAAGGGTTCCATCCCCGGCACGAAGAAGCGTGTCATCACCATTCGCAAGTCCCTCATGGTCCACACCTCTCGCCGGGATCTCGAGAAGGTCCAGCTCAAGTTCATCGACACCTCGTCGAAGTTCGGCGTAAGTGCAATCCGCTGGATGTTCTACTACCTCCAACTCACACACCCTGTCCACAGCACGGCGCGTTCCAGACTGCCGAGGAAAAGGCTGCGTTCCTGGGAACGCTCAAGGCCCGGGCTTAATCGCTCTCCTCCTCCATACCTTCATCCTTCTCTTTACCGTTATGCTACACAGTCCATGCTATGCTTTGTATTGCCCAATGACATGACGCTCGCTTCTGACTTGAAGCATCACGGTTGTACATCATCCATATCTTGTGTGAGCTTGAAGTATAACCCCTCACCCCCATATGAGCGTGATCTGCATCGTTAAGCAACCGTCCATGTCTGAGTGAATATGTGGGCGAAGGCCTTACTCTGGTGTTAGGGGATGCCGCGAGAGTAAGCCACGATTGGGTGGATGCTGAAGTCAGACGCATTGAGCCAATCGGCACACAGGGAATGAAATTGGCGCCCAAGCCCGCTTTGCGAAAAAGTGAGTGACGCTGGCGGCGACGAGCTCGTTCCTTTCCGCCGTGTCCACTACGCCTCCTTCCCCAGACACGTGTGTCTGGCTTCTCTGCTGCGTCTCTCCGGTATATTGTCACACTATTGCGTAGCCGAATGTTGCTCACACCGGTTGGACAGGTGTACGACAACACCACGCTGGCGCGTCACCGCGTCTACTAACACGGTGGTGCTGGTTTGTCGTGTCGCGGTGTGTACTACTTTTTCACCTTTAATGTCGACATCTCTGACTCCGAGTTAGGATGACTGGTCATTGCATTGATGCTGAGAGCGTCCTCTCTGGGCCTCGCATTCACACATGGGATCTCGCGCCGCTACCCTCTCCGTTCCCACTGCTTGCACCAGCAACTTTGTCATGAGACCCGCCCCATCCCCTCTACCCTATCGCACCTGCATACACAGGAGACGCCTGAGATGTCAAAGAGTCTCCCTCCTTCCAACGGGACCGACCCTGGACCAACCACCGCCGTTACTGGCCCCTCCCCAGACGAGGCCAACCCTGCGTCGAATACCAACGACCGGCCTCCTCAGAACGAAACTAAGTCGCACCAGGCAGCGACAGGCACCCATTCGGATCTTGTGCGTTGTAGTTCATCGCAAACAACCAAAGGATCCAGGCAGCCCACTCCCCCTCGCTCCGTCTTCTCGCGGTACGCCTACCGCGACCACCGGATCCGCCAGCCTCTTTACGAGAAGATGGTGGAAGCCACCGACCCCGACGAAGCATGGCAGACCTACCAAGAGCTGCTCAAGTATCGACCGCCCCACATAGAGCAAAGCATCCCCCATAAGTACCTTCACGCATTCGCTGCCTCCCTTGTCAATCGCTCGGAGTCCCTACCATCTCAGAAAACCCGCACCCGGACCGTCTTCCTGCGATTGCTCTCTGTCCTCAATACCATCTATTATACGGGTGGGCAGGTGCGTTTGTGGGAGTGGAATGCCCTCATAGAGTGCGCGGGGCGTGGCTGGCGGAAAACGAGGATGGATGATTTTCAGGCCGCGCTGAACGTCTACCAGGATATGGTCGCGAACCGAGCCCCAGGCTCATCCTTTTCCAGCAAGGGGCCTGGATCTAACGACCCGGCAAGAATCGTATCCCATCCCGTTACACCCGATATTGTGACCTATAATACCCTCCTCTCCGTTGCCGGGCGTACGCTCAACCCTAGGGTCATGCGTTTGGCGGAGGAACTATTAGAATCCTCTGGCATGTCCCCCGATCGGATCACCTACCTCATCTATCAACGCTACTATGCTCGCAAAGGCAAGCTCAGTGGAGTGCGCAGGGTCACTGCTCGACTTTTGGCAGACGGCTGGCACCTAGGCATGGAAGGCATTAACTCCCTGATATGGGCGTACGGACGTAACGGGCGACTAGATGTCGTCGAGTACATCTACTGCATTTTGCGGCATAACCTACTCCCCGACGCCCCCTTCACCAGCGGTCTCGACGTTGAAGACTGCATACGACAGTTGGATTGGCTGGAGAGCATCACCGTCCCCTCGGACCTGAAGCCCGATGCCATCACCTACTACACAGTCATCCAGGTGTACGCATACCATGGACGCCTTCGCGAATCCCTGAAGACCTTCTCGGACATGATCACCTCGCCGGTGCCTATTACGGGAAAGCTCGAAGACATCGAAGAATTCGAGCCCGGTGCCAACCTTCCCAACCCCATTATCCCCATCTACCGCGCGCTGTTCCTTGGCTTCGCTCGACACGCGCTTCCCCCAGGGATTTCGCCATCTGAGGTAGAAGCGAGACGACCGGAGGACAGAGACAAGGTGTGGCGAGCTTGGACGTTCGAGCAGCTGTACACCATCTTCAACGACTTCATCAATCTGCCCTTCGACTCGAAGCCAAACAACCGGACCGTGTATTGGCTCCTTGTGGCCTTCGCGACCACCAGCGGCCACAATCAAGCGGTTCTGCGCAACGTGTTGGAACAGATAGAAGACCGGTTTGGGATTGAGGGATGGGATGAGCGATTGCGCGTGCTGCGGGAGAAGATCCTTGCGGAGCAGGTTGACAGCGCGTACTTTGAGGGGCTACGCCAGACGCAGGAGCGGCGAGGTTGGAAGGCATGAGCGATCTTTGTACATTTGGAGAATATACTATGTAAAGACACCGTAATTGGGCAACTCTATGGTACACACTGCACAGTCCTATGCCACACATCGTACACACGGATCCGGGATTCGAAGCATGAGTTCCGTCGCTTCTACATCGAGCACCACAGTCACATGGGAGCGTACGGGAGCTCCGTCAAGCGCAGCTACAGAGAGCCTCCGTTATCGGTTCTCCAGCGGGCGTAGTCCTCCCAGCTCACGGCACATGACCGGCTCTGGTACCGGCGCACCTTGAGAGCGCGCCTGAGGTCCTCGGAGATGCGGCCGCTCCATCCGGCTTTGCGGATGGCGCTGTCTATGGTCTCTATCTTGTCCCAACCCTGCTCCTCTGCGACGTGGGGGAGAAAAGTCGCAGAGAAGGTGTGCTTCAGGACGCCGCGCGTCGGCACCGAAGACGAGGAGCCCAGCGGGGACGGGGCGGACGACGGGGAGGGCGCAACGGGGATAAGGGACGGGTGAGGGAAAGTGATATGGATCCCGTGCACGCCTAGCTCCCAATCGAGGTAGGTTTCCACGTCCTCAAAGTCTGTGAGCAATGAGACCCTGCATGTGGCGATCGGATCAGTACCCTCTTACTGTACGGCAGCACGATGGACGAGCGAAGGAGGAGGGAACACCCACGAGCACTCCAGGTTCTCGAGCTCCCACTCCTCGATCTTCCTGAACCTGTGGTCACGGAACGCACTGATGAGTGCATACTCTGCCAAACCATCCTGAAGTGGCTGCGGCTCAAAGGTGCCTATGCAGCCCCGGAGCTTGTGGGGCTTCCCGGGGCGCGACGCCTTGGTGTTCCAGGTGACAAAGAGGGGGCTGGGAACATTCGCAGGCATCAGCAATGTGTTTCGGGCCAGCGCGTCCGGGGGTGCTTACAATTTGCCGTCAGGGAACTTGGGGGGTATCGGCTTCTGGGACGTGAGGGCACAAAAGAGGGTGTCGAAGCTGTGGAAGCAGTGCTCTGGGAGGCAGACCTGCTCAACCTCCTCTCCGGCGGGCTTGGGGAGCTCAGGCGCGGCGAGAGACATGGCGAGAGGGCTCTGGCCGGCGGGAACGGAGGGGAGCAGATGGCGTTGGATGCAGAGAAAGGAGTGGCGAGCGACGAAGAGGGAGTATTGGATAAATTTGGGCGGTACTCTACACCTGCCCGATTCAGACAGCTCGGGTCGTTTGCATTCACTTGCGCGCTCCCTCACTCTGCAGCAGTCCACAGTGGCTTAACAACATCGAGAGCAGGCAACAGATGGCATTGCATTCAGGATCACTACGGAAACCAATGAGCTGTATCACTATGGACATTGTATGTACAATACGATATGCAGTAAAAAGCGATAAATCGGAAAAGGAGACATGAGATAGTACGTAGACACTGAAACGGGATATCCTGATGGTGTGGGGACGAGCTGTGGCAGATGTGCGAGAGAGGAGAGTCATGGGTCATAACGGGCATCGTAAAGAAGGAAAGTAATAACATAGGGTCATGAGGGGAATAGAGGAGGAAAGCAGCAGCAGACTGGCGGCCAAGCGCAAAATGTAGAAGGAGCCAGGCAAAATGTCCATGAGTCACGCAGGCGGGGAGCGAGTGCTATGTCTGACAACAGCTCCAAGATGTGCCAGTAGCTGCTCGAGCCTTCTCGCGAGCTTCTTCCTGGTCGGCTTGAGCTGCCCAAACGGGGGTCGCGGAGCTCGAGAGTAGGACACTATCGCGTCGTTTGATCTCGTTCTCTTGCTCAATTTTGTCCTTTTTCTGTATAATAGCGTCGATTAGGCTATCAAATAAGTTCTGAATGCCTGGGCGGGAGTTAGCGCAGTGCGATGCAATTGTAGCACAGCACTCACCAAAATCGTCTTTGGCGGAGACTTCGAACAGCTCCATGCCCTTGTGGAGGCCCCATTCCTGGTCCTCACCGGTGTCGGCTTCATCGTCCTCTGGTAAGCTGTTACTGCTCCCATCGCCGATGTCATTCCAACCTCCTGGGCGATAACCAAAACGTGATGGTGTCGGGCGGGTGTTCGCGGTAGTAGAATTGGATCGGGGTAATAATAGGTCGCCGCTCTTGGCGCGTGGACGGGTATAGGCTTGGGTGTTCGAGCGTTTCATTCCTGACGACCGAGGATCGTTGAATGACTCCACTTCTGGAGGGGGGGAGAACGTCTTTGGAGACGTGAGGGCGGGGACGGAGCGTATACTAGTGAAGGAGGTGAATCTAGGGCGGATATAAGAAAAGGTCGACGGTGGTGGGGGAGGCGGGGGAGGAGTGGGCGGTCGTGGAGGGGGGAACCATGTGTGCAATGAGAGGCGAGCTAAGTCAGAAGTGACCTGCCGCGCATGCTGGAGGTCGGCTTTCGCGCCGACAATATAGATAATCAAATCAGGAGAACAGTTCTTCTTCAGCTCTGTAAATGCGAAGGTTGGTAGGTCAGAACAGGGATTCGTTCGGCGACGCGCCCGCTGCGGACAATAAATTTGCTCACCTTCCAGCCAGCCACGAACATCTTCGAAACTGGACGCGTTCGTGATATCATACAGCAGTAATGCCGCGTTTGCACCACGGTAATACATCGGTGCCTGGCCAGGGCGTCAAGGCCACACTATTAGCCACACTCTGGTTGAAAACAACAGACGGCCACGCACCATGCTGCGAAACCTTTCCTGACCCGCGGTATCCCACAATTGAAGCCTAACCTTTGTTCCCCCAACGGTTACCTTCTTAGTGACGAAGAATGCGCCCGTAGTCGAAGTGGTGTTCTTCGGATCGAACTTGCCCTGGGTATACCTGTGCAGCAGGCTGGTCTTGCCAACACCTGTAGGAGTTTTGAGATTGGGGCTCTCGCGCGGATAGGAGCACAGAAGAGCAAGCAGGCGAGGCCGCTGAGGAATGGACGAGGAAGCATACCTGTATTGCCCATGATCACAATCTTGGCATCGACCCCCTGGTCATATCTGGCCTTCCTGTAAGGGTCCAAACGAGGATATTCCGCCATCATGGTTGGGAGACCTGCGCGACGATGGGGGGCGGGGGCCGCCAGGGAGCGGGGGGGCGGGGGGCGGAAGGCAGAGACCGGAGAGCGTAGTAGGGGGAAAGAGAAGAGACGGAGAAAGCGAAGGAGAGCCTATTGAGCCGTTTGAGATGGAGAACCACACTCGCCACGTGCGTCTATCTGTCCGGCTAGTTCGGGACGGGGCCTGGCAGCGCTCTTGCACAGGCGCCCAACACAAAGTACACGGCGAGTCCGCCCTCTGCAGGAAACCTACAGAATTGTGTGGTATGTGTAATCACATAGGTGATCTTAAGAGAATCGCATTTGGAGACCCGTGTGCGCAACACAAGAGGGGCCATTTCTTAAGATTTTCTTAAGAGTGAACCTCGGCAACGCTGTGAGATTGATGCGAGATGCAAGGCGCTACCGAATATATCCGAACAATTCCGATTGATTCCGAAATCTATTCACACCCACAGCATTCCGTACAGGATTCAGAAATGAAGTATATTCAGTACCTGCAATATCTACTCTACTCTACATACAAGCTGTGGTATCTATCAGAGGAGCTGTGCTGAGTGATCAGGAAAATAACGTACCGTAGAGGGAACACGTACCTCTGAGCTTAAGTGGTTTAGTCGCTCTTGGCCCTTGAGATACGTGCGCATGCGTGCACATGAACGAGCTGACACTGACATCCACATATTAGCCATGGTGTTTGCAGGCGAATGGGGCGCAAAAGACTCACCACAGGGCTTGAGGATGCACAGTGACTAGAGCAATTTGTGACGTGGCATCCGTTGGCGATGCTGTATGGCGTTCTCGACGATGTTATGTTAGTTGCCTAGCATGATGGGCAGCAGTATCGCTCACCTTGCAAAGCCCAACGGGCAGATAATTGCACATCGATTCGTAGCAAGGCTATGCGTCAGCTATCAGCGATGACTACTTACCTTAGGCTCTCTTGTTTTGGCACGAAAAGTACAAACGCGTAGTGAACAAGTCACTAAAGAGAGTCGCATGAGGGAGACTGGCGCAGACTAACGCAGAGAGACCGATGTCGAAAGGATCAGGGTCAGAAGTCGAGGGGACCAAGCTCAGTCATGGTGGTTGGAGTTGAACGTTGAAGACGGTTGCAACAGTGGGGTCAGCGCAACCTGCGTGGAAAGAGCTGGAAAACGTGACAGTTCGTCACAATTTGTCACATGTTCACACGGTCACTGGGTCAGACTGCCGAAATCGTGCCGGAGGGACGGGGCTGCCGTGTGAACCACCTGCCCTTTCTTGTCTCCCCTGCCGACGTTGCCAAGGGCCAAGGAGATTAGCGCCTTCTTGACCTTAAGGATATTTGAGATCACTCTGCGACGATCTCAATTCCTGCCCCACATAAGATAATCTCGGTTTGACCTGCAATCCATCACAAGAAGTCATCACAGACAATTTGCAGGCGGGTCCTCTCTTAAGAATCTCGCAGATTCCTCCCTGGCCGTGTATCGCTCGCTTACTTACAATTGCAGCGCGGCGTCCCCACCGGCGATTCACTGCACTGCACCATCCCTTATCCGCCCCGCCGGGGCCGGCCAGTGGCACAGGCACAGTCCTCACACTCCCGACCACACTGCTCGGCGCATTCCATATACAGATGACAGGCATGTAGAGGGGCATGCGAGCATACAATTTTGATGGAGGTGAGACAACAAATGACATAGTGCAATACACCCATAACGCCCAGCCGCAGCCCTCTAATCCTGCGCCTGCACGGGGAACTCGAAAACGACGTCCTTGCCAGTCAGGCGGCGGTAGACGGACGAGAACGAGTCGAGCTTGTACTCCAATGACGTCGCATCCTTCGAGTCAAGGAAGCTGAAACACGCGAACTGTCAGCCTGCATTCGCCCGCCCGAGATAAGACGTCCAACATACACTTTGAGGAGTTTTGAGCCGTCAACAGCCACACGCGTGCGCTTGCCAACGATCTCGGTAGGGAAGACGAGGTCCTCGAGGATCTTCTCGTGAACGCTCGTGAGGGTGCGGCTACGGGGGCGCTTCTGCTTAACGCGAGAGGTGCGGGTGGGCTTGCGCAGCATCCGGCGCTGGGCAACGAAGACGACGTGGCGGTCGGAGAACTTCTTCTCGAGTTCCCGGGTCAGCCTGTGGATGGATGGTAGAGGTGACATAGTCAATTTCCCGGTTCTACCTGGCGCGTCTCTTCCGCGCTGTTTCACGCCGAAACTAACCTCTGCTGGACCTTGTGGAATGCCTTGAGCTGGGGAACGGGGACGAAGATGACAATGGCCTTCTTGCCGCCGCGAACATCGACTTCGCGGGCAGCAGAGATCTGGAGGGGGCGGAGCTCGCTCTTCAGCTCGGGCGCGCTGTTCTCAAGGTCGATCATGGCCTGAGCGACGGCAATCTCAGTCTCATCGGGGGCGGTCCTGGGCGCGTTGGCCGTGCGGAAGATCTTGTGCTGGACGGACATCTTGAAGCCTTGAGGGTCCTAGCAGAGGTAGCGGATAGCACGGTCAGCATCCATTCCCAGCACATCCAATCCAACCCCTTCCGTTCCGTCCCATCCTTCCAAATTTCCACCAGCCGTTCGTAACATCCTGCAGGAACCCTCTCGCACAGAGAAATGGCATAATAACACTCACCGAGCCTGTCGCCGTCGTCGATAGTGTGTCCGTTGGGTACCGTCTCACAGATCTTTTGCGGGCGCTGGGCGTTGAGTGTGTGGGAATATAGCCAAATACAGTCAAACAAGATAGACGCTCAATATGATAAGTACTCAATTACCCCGCATAGTCGCAGGTGGTTGAGTAGTTCCTGCACATCTCTAGAAGCCTAGTGAACGTATCATGTGTGTAACTGTAAGCAGTATCTGACCGTGTATCCCAGTAACATAGTAGAATTGTGTGTAATTCATATTCTGGTTCATCGCACATTCGGTCGGACGGTGCACTGAGCGATAGCCTGAGAGTCAAAAAGTACTTGGACGTCACAACTACAGGCCTATAGCTACATCGTGTACATGATTCAGTAGATAGTTAGTAGCGTAAAATTCTATGAAGCTCTATTCTTCTTGAAATCCTCCACCCATTTCTGCTCCTCCTCTCCCTTGGGCAAAACGATGAATGTGAGGGTGCCGTCTTTCAGCTCAAGCCCGTCCTGCGGCTCGCCTTCCTTGGCCTTCGCCGCCTTGCACACATCCCGCAGCGTCATCTTCTTGCCTATCTTCAGCAGCCGCTGCCTCCTGGTGAACCCGTACACAACCAGGTTGCCGTCGACGTACTCTCTCTTCTTGTCCCACTCCGGCTGCGGCGCGTTTGGCGGGAACATCGCGCTGAGGTGTGCGGAGAACGGCGTGTCCTCTTGGTAGTGTGAGATGAGATCTGACGTCGCGTATTGAGGGTATAGGAAGAGCACGGGGAAGATTAAGGTGTTGTTCGTCGGGTCCTCGGGATCGAAATCAGGTTCGTAGGGATTTTGTGCCACGGTGTCAGGGACTGGAACCACGATGATGTTGCGTTCCTGCATAGGGCATGAGTTCAACGTTCTCGGTTGTGATGAGACAACGTTACCTTGTAAGCCGCACGTAGACGTCCCTGTTTCAGCTGTTCCTGCCGTATGCGCTCCTGCCGCTCTCGTTCTTTACGTTCCTTCGCCTCCTTCAGCTTAGCAGCCTTCTCCCGCGTAGTCTGCACTGCTTTGTTTTCCTTGTCGAACTGGAGGCATCGATCGCAGCAGTCGAGCGCCTCGTCGTAGCGTTCAAGTGCGATGAGGGCCAGAGCGGAGCGGTAATACGCCTTGGAGCACTTGGGGTTCACGCTAATCGCTCTCGAGCAATCTCGTAAGACCGACCCGTAGTTCTCTGGTGATATGAGCGCTGCGACAATTGAATGTCAATATAGATACACTTACGGAGCTCTAGATTACATGCCGCCCGGTTGCACAGCAGAGCTTCTAGGACTGTGTTGTCTGTGGGTTTGGCATCCACGCCCTGGGTGTAGAACCCTAAAGCTTCACGGTATCGCTTCCCCTTGAAGTAATCATTTCCCTGCTCTTTGAAATTCTGCGCGATCTCTGCTCATTTGTGCATTAGCCTCTGCGAACTATATACACTGTTTGAAGTGCGTCTTACCTACCATCTGGAGTACCCTCATATGCTAAGCTCTGCAGCGCCGATATAGCAACGTCATCTGCCGCGTCCTCCGGGAGGCTCTTCATGAACAGCGGAACGGAGTCAAACTCGGCGAGCTTCTCATCGGCGGGAAGCGGTTGTGGTAGCGGCACGCCTTCTTGTGCAGCCATTGTGTGCGTAGCAGATGCCTTCAGAGATACTGATGAACAATAGGTGGGTGAATACGACGAAACTGGAGTTGTAGATGGTGAGGGGTCTGGAGATAGATGCTGGTACCGGACAAACTTCCAGAGTGATCGAGGATCGACAGAGGATCTAATCTAATCTTGTAATGACGCACCACTTGGTCAGAGATCTCGAAGCGCGACCACCGGCTCTCCGCATTCCCACTGTTCTATGCTGCTGGTGCTCACCACAATCAACTACACTTCAGCATGAAAGTGAGAGGCTTGGTCACTGCGCTTAACAGTCGCAAGAGATACTGTTTCAAGGTCAGACATATGTGCAACATGCAACTATCAGTTCGTGCGCCGTTAACGACAAGTCCTCCGATTCCATCCAGACTCCGGAGTACGCAATCGACCATCTAGTCATCGGCGGAGGTAGGACGCGAACGTATCAATTCCCTCATAATACGTTGAAGTTGACCTTCTATAAGGAGTGGTAGGCCTTGCCGTGGCACAGCGGCTCGCCCAGACGTTCCCTGAGCGGTCGACATACCTTGTTGAACGACACGGCGTGGCAGGAGAGGAAACCAGGTACGCACAGGCTGGCCATCGGACTCACGGCGTGCTCTGATCCACCTTTGAAGCTCGCGGAACTCGGAAGTTATTCATGCAGGTCCGCTTTTCACCGCCCAAGGCCGATTGATGTTCTCAATATCGCCGCGCACAGGCCTCTATTACCCCCCAGACTCCCTCAAAACCCGTCTGTGTCTCCGCGGCAGGCACCTTCTGTACGACCGCTGCCAGGCACACAATATACCCTACCGAAAGACTGGGAAGCTCATCGTCGCCCAGGAAGCACAGCGGCCTTATATCGAGTCGCTGCACGCGAAGGCGCAGAAGCTCTCCTGGCCGCCACACTCTAACCCTGCAGAGACCCATTCACCCGTCCTACCAACCACACTCATCAGTGGCGATGAGGCGCGCGACATGGAACCCGATCTCCATACAAATATCGCTGCTGCGCTCTGGAGTCCAGAGACGGGCATCATCGACTCGCACACGCTCATGGAGAGCCTCGAAAAGGACATCGCGGATGCTGAAAACAGTGAATTGGTATATTCTACCAAGGTCGTACGCATCGATCCCAGCCGCAATGAACCCGGATGGGTAGTGCAGCTTGTCACTGGGGACGCCGAAGAAGGAGATGCGCTGCTAGCACGGACGGTGATCAATTGCGCTGGTTTGACGGCACCCCTCATCCTCAACTCCATTCTCCCCGAGTCGCAGCGGCTCCCCATGTATTTTGCTCGAGGTTCCTATGCCTCGTACCGAGGCCCGGGGGTCAAGCACATTTCTCATTTGATATACCCATGCCCTGCCGTCGGGAAGGACAGCCATGCTTTCCACTCACTTGGCACACATCTAACGCTGGATCTGCAAGGAAAGATACGCTTCGGTCCTGATCTAGACTGGCTCGATCCCCCCGAAGACAACGACCCAGACTTTTGGCAGAAGCACCTCGTACCGAACGACTCACGACTGGAGCTGATGTACCAGGCAGTCAAACAATACCTCCGTAACGTCTCGCAAGAAGGCTTCCAACCGGATTACTGCGGGGTCAGACCGAAGTTGGTTGGGCCAGAGGCAGGATTCCAAGACTTCGTGTTTCGTAGGGACAAAGCAAACGGCCACGGAGACGGGGAGATGATCAGTCTCTTAGGTATAGAGAGCCCTGGGTTGACGTCTAGCCTTGCCATCGCGGAGTATGTGGTCGAGGACTTGATGGGTGGAGCCGCCTAGCCCGCGATACCCGGTGTGTACAGTAGGAGATGGATTGCCCGTGGATGAAGCTAGCACATTCTACGGATGCGACTCTCCTCTAGGGAGCGACTTGGGCTCCCAGGCCTCATATTTGGGCTTGGTGGTGTTGTACGTGCGGAAGGCTCCGCGCGTACCAGTCAGGTTCTCAACCCAGGGCTGAAGCGATCGTGAAGAATGAGTCGTAGCCTACGTTGACGTGAGGATTAGACGTACCCCCTTCCAGGGTGGCGAAAGGTTCTGCACGACCCGATCTTCGGTGGGAGGGTCCTTGCGGATATGGTGAATCCAGGAGTGCCATTCGGGAGGAACTTGCGTGGCGTTGTAATCATGCTACACGGGAGAGTATTGGCGGAAGAAAATAGGTAGACACTGCGAATTGCAGCTCACCTGAGCATAGTCAACCCAGCGGTGACGTCCTATGCAGGATTGGTTCTCTCTAACATCTCCCAGCAGATATACAGCAACTCACCAGGGACCTCCTCCTCTGGATTCAAGTTCTCAAAGTAGCGGTTCCCAAACCTGAAGGTCGGTTTGTGCTGAGCACTGTCAGGCGCGTGTAGTAAAGGCTTATACGCACTGGTCCTGCCCAACGAAGCGTCCCGACTTCGCGTCACCGATGTACTGCATCTGGCGCCACCATTCCCGGAGACCGACACGACGAATACTGCGGATTGTCCGCGCAAGGGAGACCATGGCTGAGTGAACGAGGGTGTACGGTCGTCACCACCGAAAGCGCTCCTGAACGCCCCGCCGTTGCTTATGTAAGCCACAATGGGCGCTCCTCCGCACATATCTCCTGACATGTACAGAGTCCACGGTGTTCGCTAAGTATAGGCTATTCTGGCTATTCATTGTTCTACGTTGGTGACTACCGAAATATCCGAGCGTGAGCGTTGTTCTATATTGCTTTTGACCTTTGGATGATGCCAGGGAGATGAATGTCTCACATCTTCCGCGCGGCCCAAGTGAATTGGGTGTTCAAGCCCAGTCAAAATTAACTACGGGTTTCTACGCTTCGTTCCGCGCCGCTCTGTGAAATGCCACATATTGCGGAGTGCATCCGGGCCCATCTGGTCTGATACGATGCAGATTCACACGGCTGACGTGCGTTGAATCAGACCATGCTCGAGACGTGCTCGAACATGCTTTGCGTCGCTTTGCTCGACCGTGTTTGGCTCGATCTGGACGTGTTCGGGCTCGTCAAGCAGGTGTTTGGTTTGACGACCGCCTGTTGTCCGGGGCCGCTTGCTGGACGACGCTCGTGTTTGGAACAAGGTCGCGCTCGCCTGTGTTTGCCCCAAGACATCCCTCTGCCAATCCCCTCCGTGCCCTCCTTGTCCTCGAGCAAGCGCCCGCACTCTGTCTCGGCTATGGATCGAAATATCGACGTCATACCTCCCTCGCGATTCTCCTTAAGTGCAGCGACGCCGTCTTGGAACTCGACACACTCGCTTCTCTTCTGACCACCATCATCTCCGTCCTTCGTGCAATGTTCGTCCTTGCTCTTGTCGTCTATTCCCTTGTTCTGATATAATTCCCATAGCATCTTTCATACTCACATCAAACTGTGCAAATCCTCCAAGTACGTAGGCTCATGGCGTTACGGCTCGATGATTGACCCAGAAAGCTGACTATATGCGCTCAGTCACCCAATCGGAACACGTTAGGGTCCCACGCCAGGTGAGTTTTGCATTTTATTACTATCCCCACCTGCCACAGCTTTCGGCTAACGGGTTACTTAGCCTAGCAAGCATGTCCCAAGGCAAGGCAACACGCAGTAGGGGGGGCGGAGGCCAATGTTGCAATCGGTAGGGACAGGATATGTGCAGGTGCGAGGGGGGACAAGGGGCAGCGGGCTGTCCACGTGCGTATAGCCCGCCGGCTACCTTCACATCTGTGTCGATACGGATTGCGTGGTCAGCGGGCCCGTATGTATATATTAGTACAGCTATTTGCAGAATGTAACGTATATATGCGGTTTCAAACAGTAAACCTATGTGCTGATACGGCTGGATACGGGAGTATATGCGTGTATATGGGGTCCCCAAATAAGCTTTGCTATGCTGCAGGAGCGGATATGCACGGATGCACACGTAGATGGCCAACGCCACTCCAGAACGCCCCGTAAAACATTACGCCCCAGTGCACTTTTTCTGCTACCATACGGTCGTGTCCGTGGATCCGTAGATCCCGGATGCAAGCAGAGTGTCCCGTAGTTAATTTTGACTGGGGTTCAAGTGCACCGGTCCGGAGCGCACGAAGTCAACGAGATTGCGTGGGCAGCTATCTGTAGTTGGTCTCGGTACCGGCCTGCACGATCGCTATATATATGGGCCCGCTCTCAGCTGGGGGTGTCGGTGCTCTCTCATAGCTAGCAGGGACACGAGTAATCCCCGCTTCAGTGCTCAATCATGGTCCCACCCACTACCACTGGTACCGCCAAATTCGACGCCAAGGGCGCAGGCAAGCTTTGCGAGACATGGTATCAGGTCTACGGAGATCTCAAGTCTGGAGTTACTCCGGTCATAGCCTTACACGGAGGACCCGGATCCACACACCACTACATCCTCTCGCTCGTCGACCTCTGGACGAAGTACTCGATCCCGATTGTATTCTACGACCAGCTGGGCAGCGGGAACTCGACGCATCTCCCGGAGAAGTCGGGAGACGCAGGTTCGTTCTGGACGGAGGAACTGTTCTTGGACGAGCTCGACAACCTTTTGCACCACCTCGGCATCCAGGACGACTATGTGATCCTCGGGCAGTCGTGGGGCGGGATGCTCGCTGCACGCCATGCGACTAGGCAGCCCAAAGGCCTGAAACGCCTTGTTATCGCCGATAGCCCAGCGAGCATACCGCTCTTCGTCAAGGCCGCAAACGAAGAGCTCATAGCTAAGCTCCCGCCCGACGTACGGGTAAGCAACCATACACGATGTGTTGCTTTTACTCCAAGTCCTAACCGTGCATAACGACTAGGATGCCATCGTCAAGAACGAAGCGGCAGGCACAATCAACTCGCAAGAGTATAAAGACGCCGTGCAGGTCTTCTACAAACGTCACTTGTGCCGGCTCGACCCTTGGCCCGCCGAACTTGTAGAGAGTTTTGACAACATGGAGAAAGACATGACGGTCTATCTCACCATGTTCGTACACTTATCCTTCATCCTGCCTTGTCTATGCTGACCTGCCGTCCAGGAACGGCCCGTCAGAGTTCCATGTCATCGGGTCACTGAAGAACTGGAGTATTATCGACGAGGCGCACAAGATCAACGTACCGACCCTGCTGCTGAACGGTGCATACGACGAAGCGGCAGACAGCTCCGTGATGCCCTTCTTCAAGTTGATACCAAAGGTGAAATGGTTCACCTTTGCCGAGTCGAGTCATATGCCACATTGGGAGGAGAGGGAGAAGTACATGAAGCTCGTAGCTGACTTCCTGGGCGATTGAAGCTCGAGCGTTTCCACTTTTCGTATCAAACCAAAGAATTTGTATGGATACATGGATGTAGAGTGTGATGCTACAAAAGGGCTGGGCGTCCGCGAGCTGTTCTATGGGCTCTGTTGGGTCAAGGTTTCGTTGTTGTACTTTACGAGGTCGTCGAACTTCACGAGAGATCCTCCGAATATATCAAGCGAGCTGTAAGGCGTTGTAAGGACGGGCCAACCCATAAAACCAAAACTTGACACCGACCTGCCATACGTCAGATCCACTTTGCCGTTCGACAAGCGGTCAACAAGCTCCAGGTCTGCGACGCTCTTTGCACCGCCAGCGTAGGTGGTAGGTATCGACACCCACTCCCCGAGCTCTAGTGGATGATGTCAAGACGGATATCTGATGATCAAGAAAATGTCTCACTCCTGACGAGCTCTTCGTCAATGCCTTGGCACAGGCCTTCTACGTCCGCTGCATGGATCAAAAATTCGCTGATGCATTCCACGTTACACTTGGCCATTGGAGGAAACCTCATTAGACATACCTGCAATATTCGGATAACAGATCCAGTGACTCTGCATTCACACGCGTTAGAACGACTGAGAGGAATCTCATGGCTTTTTGTAGTCGCTTGCCTTTGCAAACCTCCATGTCCGTGATGGTTTGCCACTTGTTCATCGCAACAAGCCATTTGTCATCCCGTCTCCTGCAACTGCATATCGCGAATATGGTCAACTCTGACAGGACCTTGGTATCGTTCAGCAAGACTCCTACCTGACATCGACGACAAGACGGTCTTTGCCGACAGCGTTATATACGGCTCGTAGTCTCTCGAGTGAGAACTTGCCCTCCGGAAAGAGGTAGGAGGTGACGATGACCTGCAAACATCTCAGTATTCGGCGCGCGAAGAGTTACAAGGGCAACGGAGACACTCCGAGTCAGACCTTGCTCGCGCCAGCGTCCAACCATTCGCGCGCATTCTCCGCGGTGATACCCCCACCGACCTGAAGATGTCCTGCCGATTAAAAAGTTCAGTATCTGCACAACAGGCGACATAGTATGGACATGGAGGACGGACCTGGCCAAGCGGCAAGTGCGTCTTTAGCAGCTTGATCATTCCCTGGACCTAGCTTGATGACATGCCCGCCCTCTAGGTTATGCTTCTTGTACAACTCTGCATAGTATGATGACGGGTGGCTGCAAGGCGGTATTAAATATCGCTTCCAAGTCAGATGCCCTTTACGTGTACCTCGCGACAAAGTTCGTCTTTAGACGGCTCGCGTCATCTTCGTGCAGCGTGCCGCCTACGATCTGTTTCACTTCCCCGTTGTGGAGGTCGATACACGGCCGGAAAACCGACCTGCGCCGTGCTAGAGCCATGGAAAGCTGACTCGAAGTCCGAGAATGGAGGTCCGAAGCAAGCGGAATGATCCTGGTTGCGGAGACGCGGTGCGTCGATCGCGATCTGCGATTCTCGGCTACCCCCGAACATGCGAAGCGCGCAGAAGACAACTTCACAAGAGTCGCGACAAGTCTTTCGACGTACTAAGACGGTCTTTAGTCCGCCAGACTAGTGTCATACTTCGGCGACACCAACCATACGAGCAGGAATAACTCTTTCGTACATGAGGCAACGCGTATGACGCTCCTAAACCTGACAAGTACTACGAGCCTAGTATGGCAGCGTGAGCCCGCAGCCTCATACCACAGACGAAGTACTCACTGCGTACTCGCGTCAATATTTGAGTCAGAATTCTTCGCAAAGGTCGGCGAAATGTGCTCATATCCCAGCTGAAAACAGCCCGAGCAATGCTCATCTGCAGAAAAGTTGATGGAAACGAGCACATCGAAGATATCTGGCTATATGTACACAACATGACGAGCTAAAAGCCTAACATACAAACACATCCAACCCATTCCAGGAGGGCACGACGGGATCCAGCATCACCCTCTACGCGTTGAAAGGATAGCAACTGTGACGGACGCTCAGTACTCCATCGAGTTCTCGATGATCTTCGTCAAGTGCTCCCTCCCGTCCTCGCCCGCGACGTCACCGACGCCCGGGGCCAAGTCTAGCACGCGCCGCTGCGGGATCGTGCCCTCCACGAGGGCAGGGATGTCCGCCTTGGTGTACCCGACGGCCTTCAGGCCGCGAGGGACGCCGAGGCTGTCGAGGAAGCGCGCGATCGCCTCGAAGAGGTGCGCGCCGACCGCGTTGTCGGGGATGGCCGTGATCGAGGGGTCGGTTGGCGTCGTGTTGAGGAAGATGGAGAGCGCCTCGCGGTGCCGGTCGGGAGAGGATGGGGCGGTGAATTGGAAGACGGCGGGAGCGGGGAGTGCGACACTTGAATGGGTGTACGCTTTGGTACGAGAATAACAATATAGAAGAGCGACGGCTTACGTGACACCGTGCGGAATGATAGGGTGGTCGACGTTGTATCCCGGATACTTGTATTGGGGCCCCTTCTTGTTGAGCCCAGATATCTGTGCATAACCCTTGTCAGGATCATCCTGCAATATCCACAAGTCCGGTACTCACGGGATAACTGATACCATGGCACAAATGTACACCAGCATTCCCAAAGCCAATGCCTGCGAAAGACGCAGCGAGCCTATCCTCACAGTTCAGGACAAGAACTACACTGTTGTGTGAGAAACGTACATCATCTGGGATAATGATTCATAGTCGCCGGGGTTCTTAGAGATCCGCGGAAGGTGCTTGACGGTTGTGCGCAAGGCCCACATGGAGAATATATCGGCAACAGGGTTGCTACCCTGGTAGGCGGGCCTCAGGATAGGGTTCGCAGGTCGAGGAGTACGCTCGGTGTACCTATTGGTTCCAAGTCAGCGATTGATATCATAGAGAATAACAAGATATCGTACTCACGGGATAGCTGTGTAGCTTTCCAAACTGTGGAACAAGACGTCGAGACCGGCGCTGATATGAAGCTCTGCGTGATATGGTTAGAGCATTCAACCAAGTCAATTATAAACGTGCTCACCTCTCGAGCATGTCCTGGTGTTGAGCGTATCTACTATGCCTAGAATAGGCTTCATTGCCCTGTTAGCAATACCAGTCTTGAATGACATCGACGTAATGTCCAGAATCGCAGTTCCAGTGGTCTCTGAACCAGTACCCGCAGTTGTGGGAACTATATGCGGAGAGGTCAGAACAAGGTACACTGAATTGTATGTTGGAGGTCACGGACCCGCAATCAACGGCCGTAGTTTCTCCTTGATAGGCAGGCCCTTGCCAACTGGGGCGTTGATGAAGTCAAACAGGTCGGCATCCTTGTACACGGTGAACCTAGGTCAAGTTATCAGCTTCTCGTTCTGTACATTGAGAAACCTTTGATGCTCACAAGTTGGCTGCCTTCGCGGTGTCCATCACGCTTCCTCCACCGACACTATAATAACGCATCAGTGAGGTTATAACATTGCAAGGATAAGGGCAGTGAACATACGCTAGGAAGTGGCTGCAGTCCTGATCCCGGGCCCACGCAATGGCGTCTCGCCAACTTGCCTCTGTAGGCTCAGCAACGACCCGGTCATACACTACGAAGGGCAGGTCCTGCTGGGCCTCAAGAGATGCAATTGCCTGCACATATATTTGATGAGGCCGAGAGAACGCGAGATACACGCGCGAAGACATACCATCTTAGCGGGCGGGAGCTTGGCGACATTGGGGTCAGTGAAGACCGCAACCTAGAGCAACTCGTCAACCTCTCGATGCTGCAGGCATGACAGCGTCAACCCACTTTGCGCGCATTCATGTTCTTGAAGTCCATGCCGACTTCACGCGTCACGCCCTCACCGAAACGCAAGTTGGCAGCAGCAACCTATAACACGAACTGCCTCAGCCCCCTATTCCTCATGATTGTAGCTACACGCGATGGACACGAACCTCGAACGCGTACTCCTTCTCAACCGGAAGTGACTCAACAGGGGTCGCATACTTCCTCATCTGCTGGAGAGCATGTATAGGGTTGTGGGCCCCGCCGGTCCGACAGCCATGACAAGGGCATGCCGTATGCTGAGCGGCGTTGATGAGGCGTCGGATGACGTTCCTGGAGGCTGTCGCGGAGGACATGGTGACCGGTGAGAGAGGAAGGAACGATGAGAAGGAGTGGGAAGGCGGAGTGGAGGCATTTATAGGGAGGGGCGTCCAGCCTGAGTTCGGACGGGGCGGGTGTGGGGAAGGCCGACGGGCGTCGGTGGGGTCACGAGAAGCTGAGCCGTACACGATCACGAGTCGTGTGATCGCGTCTATCGCGCGCCTCTTCCCCGCAAGGCCTCGGTCCGGCTATCCTGCCCATCCCCAGCTCGGTTTAAGCTCTATGCGTCGTAGAGTAGGTTGGCAAGAGGTCCATGAGACGGCGTAGCACATGCGTTACAAGAACAGCTCAAGTACGGCAACCGGTCTCAATGCAGATGGTTTACAATGGCAGGCGCGAATTTATGCATCGTAACCATTTATCGACGAAGCATTTCCTGGTTATACTAAGGCCTCGCATAGCAGGTAGGCAGTCATACACACCCTGCGGGTGTTTGTTGCCTCGAGAGACCAAATACACACTGTATGATGCCCACATGAAGCACGCAGTGTATGACGTTTCAAATATGTTGACATGGTATGATTGATGTCCTGTTGTAACACTTTACCTTCCACTGCATCATCACGGCCGCGAGACGAGGCGGAGATCAGCCGTCCAGTCGGACAACTCTCATCACAGCCCTTCTGCTTTGGAGCGGACGCCATCTTGAGCCTTCCGTGCTGCAAGTACAGTGGATGCCAGTGCTGCCTTGCGTAGTATATACTCAGAGGTTCGAGCGTACCTGAAGGGCGAATCGCGAACCACGTTCGCCTGGACAGGGGCAAGCCGCCAAGGAACGACCTGCGGAAAGTGGCAAAATCATACCCGAGACGCGCGCGGCGCAGCAGAAATGATTGAAGCCGGTAGAAGCGACCGAGACTATAAACGGATTGACTTCAGACGCTAGTCCTTGGGGCGACGGCTGCCAGCATGCTGGTATTTTACGCGTTTTGGGCGGACGGAGGGCTCGAGCAGTGCGAAAGGGAATGAATGGTAGAAGATGAGTGTGTATGTCGGCAAGGATAAGCGCAAGGGCCAGGGCGTTGCGGGGATGCTAGCGGGGAACACTGCCACGTGAGGGACGGATATGGGAGGGAACAAGGAAAGGAAAGGACAAGTGCGCCGAGTCGAGGCCTGATCAATGTTGCCTATCGACCTCTCCTTCCCTTCCTCCCCTCTCTCCTCTCCTTGAGTTCCTCCTCCATCGTGTCTTTCTCCCCAGACACGCACATCCCGTCCTCCCCCCTCGCTCCCTCTCTCGCTCACATTCCTTCTGTCATTCCTTTGCTACGCCTCCGGCTCTCGTCCTACCTGTCATGCGGCCATACGCCCTCGCTCTCGCCGTCCTTCTCTCCGGCTCTCTATCCGACGCCGCGAAGATCTCCTTCACCCAGCGCAAGCGTCCGCAAGTTCCCGCTCACCAAAAGAGATCCGGCAAGGCACCGTTCAAGCGTCCTGTCCTCGCCGCGACGTCCAGCGCTGACGACTCTGATGTGGATTTGAGGTGGGCACGGCATCCTGTCTACCTTTGTACAACCTCTGAAGTATACTGGCCTTCTACAGCTCTTTCCATGACCTGTTATATATTGCCAACGTGAGCCTTGCCTGTCTTGTATAGCGCGTCGCTCGTCTGACATGCCCGTAGCTCACCATTGGAGGCACCGGTATGTCCTTGTGAAACCGAGACCGTTTGGGCCACGCTCATATCCGCCCAGAATACCCGTTGCAATTGGATACCGGTTCCTCCGACCTCTGGGTAAAGGGGGCATCGCATCCCCTCCCTCACAGCACTCAAACGGTGCGTCACACTCCATATTAATCCGCAATGCCTGACCGTAACGTCCCTACGCTCTTCGCAGTCCTACACGCTGAACTTGACAGTAAGTCGCCACTCCACGAATCGTCTTGTTGAATCTCAACAAAGTGCCACTGTTTGTGTAGTACGGCATTGGGTATACGTTCGGAGATATCGGCTATACCGACGTAGAGTTCGCTGGGTAAGCTTCGACAGCCCGTACAATTGGAGAGCGCGCGCCAACCTCGTCTCTCGTGCAGCATCACAGTACCTAACCAAGCATACATCGACGCATCCGATGCTTCGAATCCCATATTGAGCTACGGTGTCAGCGGTATCGTAGGTCTGGGCTTCACCAAGCTCTCTAGCATAGACCACGCTCTCCAGGGGGTCGGCAAAACCGACGGCAAGAGTCTGCTCTACAACCTCTTCGCGGACAATCCGAAAGAGCCAAACTTCATTGCGTTTGCGCTGCAAAGAACGACAGATGGCGGCGGAGATGTGGAGGGTTCCTTCACAATAGGTGCGTTGTTACTTACCGGCTTCCATAGTCCTCTGATGCGACGGATTCTGTCAGGCGAGTATGATGATGACTACAAGGACGTAGCGAACAGTCCGAAGATCTCAACCTTCCCGGAGAGTGACCCTACGCGTTGGACGGTCCTTCTCGATGCGCTTCTTGTCGGCCAGAAGTCCGTCCCGCTGTCGAGCGTAGTTGCCAATGCACCCTCTGGGAAGGCCGTTGTCATGTTCGACAGTGGTACATCTTACACGTTCGTTGCTTTGTTCCATATGCTAGCTTGCTACACTGTTCTCAAATTCCTGTTGCCACAGCTACGCGCCCAAAGATGTATGTGACGCGCTGTATAGCGGCGTTCAGGGAGCCTCGTACAACTCGGATCTGGGTATGTGGGTCGTTCCCTGCGACGCAGAGGTAGACATTGCTCTTCAGCTAGGGTATGCTCTATTCCCGTCCCCCGAATGTCATGCGCTTATAATGTGTTATAGAACGAGCGTATATCCCATTCATCCTTTGGACGTAACTCCAACCAACGTAGCCGACCCCTCGATGTGCGTTGGTTCCTTTGTCCCCCAAGCCGTCAGCGTTGCAAACGGCCAATTGTGAGTGACGTTCATACTTTACATTAGAATATAACTCATCTGGCTATGGTGTCCTTCTAGCGATTGGCTCATTGGCGACAACGTGATGCGTTCCATCTACGCGGTCTACGACTTCGGCGACTTCGACAGCTCCGGCAAAATGGGAAACCCGTACATGCAGATCCTCTCGCTTGTCGACCCGAACACAGCCTCGCAAGAGTTCCACAAGGTCCGCGGCGGCACACCCAGTGGGAACATTACCTACAACGCACAGAACGTCTCTGGGTCTTCTTCAGCAAGCGACAGCGGCAGCAGCAGCAGCGGTAGCGGCACGTCCGTGCAGCTCTCCGACGAGGTCACGAGCACCCTCAACAAGCTCCAGGGCTACTTCCCCGCAATGCTCGCCGTCATGGCCCTCAACGCCGTCGTCCTGTTCGTCCTCGCTGGCGCTGCGATCTACTGGCTCTGCCGCCGGCGCGGCGGCAAGGCTCGCGCCCGTCGTAACATCGGCCGTGCGAGCCCCCTCCCGCTCGAGCGTACATCGTCCTTCGGCATGCCCACAAGCGGCGAAGGGCACGTGTACCAGCCGGTGTCGATGGCGCTCACGGAGGACACGTTCGTGCCCCCCACTCCCGCATTCTCCAAGCCCGGCTTTGGCGACAACTCGCTGCGCCCCGGCGAGCGGCCAAAGTCTGTCGCGTAGAAGGGTGTCGGGTGGTAGACGTGCGCCATGTACGTCGGGAATCTACGAGGTGTATGCTCTCATGCTGCGTTTTTGGATATGCTCGGAGTCGTCTTGGGGTGTTCGCGATCTTTTTTCTCCTTCTACTGACTATTCTTCTCACCCCTCGACTCCGTCCTGACCTTATTGCCTCTCTCTCTATATCATGTTGTGTTGCTCTGTCGATGATGCATGGACCTTCTCTCCCCTCTCACTTAGTTGGTACTATATTACAGTATGGTGTGGCTCTCACTTCACGTCGTACACGCGCTTGGAACATGGACCTTGCATACCCAACATCTGATCCCTGCTTCCGTCTGTCCGTCGTCTGTCGTGTTGTGGACAAGACCCCACACCGCTCTCGTCTAGAGGCAAATGAGTAAAGTGATATTACGCCGAAGCGATGGTGTAAGGTAAGTAACAATGTACAAGCAGTGTCTATCGCGCGCTCTTCTGCTCCCGATGTATCCTGGTCCACTCCACCGCGTTGTCTATCGCTGCCAGTTCCGATCCGCTGCCCAGCGGCTGCTCCTCCAGCTCCGGAGTGTGTCGGGGCCGATTCTCGCGTTCGTTGATCAGGAACCTCTTCGCGTCCTTGCGCAGATCGACCCACACCCGCTCGTCCGCCGTCAGCGGCGCGCTCTCGTCCGTCTTCTTCGGCACGAGCACGTCGATGATGTTCACGACCGCCTGCGCGGTCTTGTGCGCGTAGAACGAGTGGTCCTTCCGGAAGCGCGCCCCCGCGCGGTACACGGACTCCTTCCCGGACGGGGGCCCGGGCACGAGGAAGTGCGCGAGGCCGATGTGCTTCACGATCCGGAGGCATTGGCGCATCGCGGCGGGGTTGCCCGTCTCGAGCGCGGTGCGGACGAGGCACGACATCGCCGCGGCGTCGGGCAAGAACTTGCGCCCGTCGGCGTGCGCGGGCCTCTGCGGCTCGCCCTCGGCGCCGTCTGCGAAGTCCTTGCCGCGGTAGCCAGTCATGAGCTCGAACGTACGCACGGCGCTCTCCCAGTCCTTCACGCGCCAGCATACGATGAGCACGAGCGTGTATGTGGACAAGCCAGGGCGGATGCGCCAGCTGTCCGCCGCCGTCAGCTCGCGCTCGATCATCCACTCGAGCGCCTGCAGCGCGCGCGACGCGTCGGTGATGGAGCTCGTCGCGCTGAGGGTGCCGTACGCGGTGAGGACGTGGTCGAAGTGCCCGCGGTCGAGGATCTCCGGCTGCCTCTCCATAAGCTGTTGGACGAAATGGATGCAGAGTCGGGGTTTCTGAGCCGTGTTGCAGAGCCAGAGTACGTCTTGGAGCAATGCAGGGTGAAGTTCGACGCGCGGAGGGGGTGCGGTCTCGCCAGGTTTCGCGAGTCCAACATACTCGCGAAGGATGTCGAACGCGACAATGTGGTCTGCTGGCCGGCCTAGTGCGAGCGCCTGGACTAAACTAGCAATTAGGACGGAGTCCACCGCGACGTTGCTGCCGTTCTCGATACGCTTCGCCAGGTGGCGCCAAACGAGGCGTGCATCCGAAGCAGCACGTTCTCGTTCCGCGTGCGAACCGTCCTTGTTGGCCGCGAAGCCACGCATGTACATCGCCTTGAACATACTAGTATACGTGAAAGCATCGGGGGAGAATGGCCCCTCCTCGTCTAGCGCGTTCCACACGTCGAACATGCGTTGGTAGTCGCCCATCCTGGAGAGTGTGCGAATGTATGCATTAATGGGCATGACGGAAATTTCTGGGCTTGAAGGATTGTGGGTTCTGACGGTATTGATGTAGTCGAGGAAGCTCTGGTATACTTTGTGAACGTCCTCGGCCATCTTGGTGCGCTCTGTCCAGGATTGCACGGCGGAAAATTCACCCATGAGTGTTGCGTACGTCCTGAGATTGGGTTTGAACCCGCGCCGCTTCATCTAGAGTGGAGAGGCCTTGAGCACAAGTGACTAGCAGCTGCGGAAAGGTAGCGTACCTCGATGTAAATTTGGTACATGAAACGATACCGTTGAGCTTCACCGGCATGTGAGATCAGCGTGTTCCAAACAGGAACGTTCTGCGCATCCAGTGGTAGGGTCTGAAGGTATTCAAAGGCCTTGTCCAGCCTCCCTTCGCGACACATCGTTGTTAGCCTGCGTGACAGGATGTGTGGCTGCAAAAGTCGTTTCTGCTCTTGTTGTTCGCCATTTTCTTGAGTAGCCGCTGCACGTTTGGGGGTGTCGTTCTGCTTCAGAGCAGAGTTCTTGGATGTGGACGCGCCGCTAGTCGAAGCGGGAGGGTCGCGTGGGGAAGTAGAGGCCTTTCTCGAGGACGTGGCAGTCGATGCAAGTCGAACGGCAGAAGGCATATGCCGGGCGCTGCGCCTGGCAGCATTGAGGGCCGAGCAGGTACCCCGAAGCATGACGGGCACAGTCAAGGTATGTGGTGGCGGGAAGGAGGTAGCGTCCTAGACATAAATCGCGAATACGGTTACAGCATGAGCGCCTACACGAGCAATTTACGAAGCGCCGATATAAGAGACTTGGACGGACTCCGCACCGACGCTCCGGGACGAGGAGCAGCCCAGGAGTCAGCGCACTTGGTACAGAAAAGCCACAGCGCGGGAATACGCTCTTGATGTCCTTTTCCTTCTTATCGTCTCGCCATCTTCCTGTACATATCTTCTCTTTTTCTCGAGCCCGCGCAAGGACAATGTCCACCAGGACCTACCGCGACGCGGTCGACCACCTCAATTCGCTCCAGTCCAATGCAGCCACCCTCGAAGCCGTGCGTGCGTCTGGCGGACGCCTCAGCGAATTCGCCATCCCCGAGATGGTCGAATACCTGGGCAGAATAGGGTACAGCGCAAGTCACGTTCTTGTACTGCTGTGATTGGCCTCATCATAATGGCACGCAACAGACGTCCGACCTGAACAAGCTCAATGTTATCCATATCACCGGTACGAAGGGGAAAGGCTCGACCTCCGCTTTCACGGATGCTATAATCCGTCGCGCAAAGCCCGATTGGAAAGTCGGTATGTCATCCACACATGGATTCTCGCACAAGTCCTGATCCATCTCCCAGGATTGTACACTTCGCCCCACTTGGTGGCCGTTCGCGAGCGCATCCGCGTAAACGGAGCGCCTATCTCAGAAGAGCTGTTCACGAAGTACTTCTTCGAGGTTTGGGACAAGCTGAAAGCCAACAACAAGGTGATGGATAGCAAACTGAATGCACCCCATTTGGCCGCTAATATCCACGAGCAGACTGCCAACCCTCAGACCCCTCTCATGCCCGGCTACTTCCGTTTCATCACTCTCCTTGCATATCACACCTTCCTCGAGCTCAAGGTAATGAGTTGAACAACAGATTGCAACATGAAGGCTTATGCGCGAACAGGTAGACGCGACTGTACTCGAAGTTGGGGTTGGCGGAAGATACGACAGCACCAATATTGTCCCTAAACCCGTCGTGACCGGAATCACTGCACTTGGCTTGGACCACACGGCTATCCTCGGCAAGACACTCAAGGAAATTGCATGGCAGAAAGCGGGTATATTCAAGGTATCGCCTAATGGACTGAAAATCTATGGAACGTA
Source organism: Cubamyces lactineus (assembly GCA_022376465.1). Lineage (NCBI taxonomy): Eukaryota > Fungi > Basidiomycota > Agaricomycetes > Polyporales > Polyporaceae > Cubamyces > Cubamyces lactineus. The sequence goes on from JACDTU010000003.1 coordinate 1,887,710, forward strand.
AGACTCACCTGAAATGATCACCTCAGGAAGGAGTACCTGCGTTGTCAGTTGAGCAACCCGAAGAAGGTATGACTGTGCTGAAGGAACAAGCTAGTGAGGTCAAGGTGCGTGAACCGATTCGCTTCACTCTCAACTCGTACCTTATCCCAAATCCTAGGCGTCCGAGTTCATCGTAGTCCCGGCGATCCCGGCGTTGTCGCAACTCAAACTTGGTACGAAGAGAAACCACGACTATCGTGCCACTTCTGACCCGGCGTTCTCTAGGCCTAGCGGGCGATCACCAGTATCAGAACGCGACCCTCGCTGTGCAACTCGCCAAGAAGTTCCTGACGTTGAGCACCGGAGAGGCCTTCGAGGAGGATCTTCCACCGGCGTTCGTCGAGGGGCTGCAGTCTACCAAGTGGCCTGGACGTTGTCAGACCGTTACGGATCCCTCCCACGAGAAGACGACGTGGTTCCTCGACGGAGCGCACACACTTGAGAGTCTTAACTGCTGCATGCAGTGGTTTGTGAGCTCTGACGCAGCGTTACGATCTCCCGAAGACTTGTGAGAACCTCGTTCCTCTTAGTCGGTGATGTGTCAGAGGCTAACCGCGTTGTCTGTGGGTCCAGTGAGAAGCGCTCGCGCGTGCTCGTATTCAACTGCACAAGCGGTCGTTCCGGGACCAGCTTCCTTGGTGCTATGCTGTCTAAGGCAGCAGAGCTGCTCAAGACGCACGGCCGCAACGATGACGCTAGTGCACTGTTTGACCAAGTCGTCTTCTGCGCGAACGTCACGTACGCGGATGGCGGTTTCAAAGGGGGTACGTTGCCCCTATGAACATGGCGTAATGCAGAGATGCTCATCCGTTTGTCAAATAGACCTCACCACGCTCGCTATCCCCGAGTCTGACTTGGCGCACCTGAAGACGCAGCACGAGCTCGCAAACGCATGGTCCGCGCTTGTCCCCTCGTTCCCGAAAGAGAACATACACGTCCTCCCGTCCATCGAGCACGCTGTAAACGTCGTTCGTAAGGCGGGCGAAGGCGAGAAGGCGGTGGACGTTCTCGTCGCAGGCAGCCTGCATCTCGTCGGCGGCGTCATCGAGGTTGCGGGGCTGTCACACGTCGCTCTATAGCGGCGTGGCACCTTGGATTAGAGTAAGATTTCCTGTTCGTCATTTTCTGTCGTTTGCATTGGATAGAAGTAGAAGTAGCGCAGCTTGTTACGCCTTCAACAGGTCATCGTCCTTAATTTACTGATAATGTATGTAGTAGTCCGTCGTCACTGTTTTAGCTAGGGATGTCGTGTCCGTCTTGTCCGGCTCTTGCTAGGATCCGCACCGTAGAAATGTATGGCCTTCATAGGAGTACTTGTTCAACCATCGTGTACATTCGCATAGTAGTGCAGTAGGAACCGCACCTTTTGGTCGAGAAACGCGCGCACTTTGCCTTTCAGACCAGACCGTTTCGCAGGGATACCGAGGTCGACCGCGATTTGGAGGAACACATCGAAATGGATGGGCTGCTCGCCGTTAGGTTCGTTTGTGAGCACACAGAAGGTAAAAACGACAAAGAAGTCTAACCTCATAGCGCAGGATGCGGAGATGGAGCGCCTCGTCTTTCAGGATGGCTTCTTTCATCTTGGTGTTCAGTTCGTCCTGCGAAATGTCCCCTGCCTTGCCTTCCGCATCGCTCTCCTCGCCTGCGACTTTCTTGCGCTTAGCTCTCTTCTTGGGCGGCCGTTGGCTCGGGGCGGGCTCATTTGTATCCGTTCCCTTAGAAGGTCCCGCTACTGCATTCTCGATAATCGTCGTCAGCCGACCGCGCGGTTGAGAACTTGGCGGCTTGTCTTGAGTGGCTGGCAGCCGTGACGGTCCTGCGCCTTCCGTATCGGGGACATAGTGCAAGCACGCGCCGTCATCCTCGCCCCACACGTCGTGTATCCATTCATTCCAGTGATGGTCGTAGTCATCCGCCGGTACATTCAGATCTAGCTGCCGTTGTGACTGGGCTTCAACCCACCCATCACCAACGGGCGACCTGCTCCGTCTGTAAGGCGGAGGAACTGAGGGCGGTATGGGAGGTACGTCTTCTGCGGGGCTCGCCGGCCGCGAGAAATGTGGAGGATTTCCGTTTGACCTAGGGGACGAGTGTATGGAAATCTGGCGGTCATGAGTCTCGTCTAAAGCATAGAAGGTGGATGACACGTACAGGCCTTGGAGGGGACAACTTGGTGAATTCGTCTTCCGACGTATCGTGGATGGAAATATGGTCCTCTTGAGGGTCGGCTGATGTTACCGGGGCTCAGAGTGACGGCGAGGTATAGGAACGAGTGTTCCGTACCTGCTGCAGGAAACACCCTTCGCGTGACTCCATTGGTGTTAGTCAATTTGCTCGGTGCGAAGACTTGAGTAGATGGAGGAAAGGCATCCGAGTGATTCGAAGCGGCTCCGTCAGGAGCTGTGCCTTCGTCGTTGGGCATTTGCGTGAGAGGCGAAATGTCAGAGTGAGCAGCAATCTCCGCTCCTGCGCGGACGACGGCCCCGTGAAGTCGAGAAGTCTGAACGGCCAGTCTGCTCGGTCGAAATACCTGGGTAGTATCGGCCCCTTGATATACGTCTGCAGACGCGGCTTGAGTAGTAGTAGCAATGTTGCTCCGGCTGAAGACTTGGGTAGCGGGTGGCGCCTCCTCACACACAGGCTCGCTATTGCGACTGTTCAGAGAGGTGGAACCAGCTCGACTGGATCCACCATTCTGAAGCAGTGTTCGTGCCTTGTCCAAAATCGTCTCCCGAGTCTCGGTGACACTCTTGACGGTCTGGAGAACTTGTGGCCTGCGCCCTGGCTTCTTCTTTCCTGTTTCCTTCAGTATATCCTCGAGGAGAGTCTCTGGGGCAGAAGGAGGTGCTGGTGTTGAGGATACCGATTTTGAAGACGAGGTGACGGGTGAAAGTTTGTCAATCTCATTTCGGAGCAGAATTCGGACAGTATCGTCCGTCAGTCCATTCTTCTTCGAACACATCTGTATGTGCTTCATCTTCTGCGGCACTGTCTTCCGCGTCGTCCATGCCAGATTGCAAGAGATGCATTTGAGCAGTCGGGACAAATCAGAGTCGGCAAATTCCCCTGCGAAGCGATGGCTAGCTGCTCGCTTGATCTTGGGTGCCCCTTGGCCCTCCGGAGGCAGGGAGCCCCGTTCAGTGGGAGAGGGGATTTTGGAGAGTGTACGCCGTATAGGCTCTGGAGCCGTATAAGCGAAACGGGCCAGCTGAAGAGGGCCTTCATCCTCCCTGCAGTCTGATTGTGATCGTGGTCGGGACGGCGCCGGTGCCGGCGCATAGGAGTGCGTGGGAGGGGCATTCGGCCTGTTCCCTTCCGAAGAAGTGGCCGAAGCTCTGCTCTCTGCTTCTGGTACAAGCAGGGACGTTTTCGGGAGGTCGAAGATATTTCCGATAGAAGGTAATGAGTCGTCCGTGGTGCAGTCTAGTTCGGAAGTCGCGTCAAGGGGGCTCCAGTACAGGTTGCGTTGTGTCCATACCCTGGGCTAGTAATGGCTCATCTTCCTCCGAACCGTTCGCTACTTCAGCATTCTGTAAAGCTGGAACTGCTTCTCCCTCGCGATGTGTCACTGAGAAATCACTGCTATCTATTACACACTGTAAGCAATGATGATTTGGCCGAATTAGCAGCACCGACGAACACACCCGATATCTCTATGACAATCAGAGGCTTTCCTCTTGCACCCACCATAGGTATCGGAGGATGTGCATCGTCATCATGATCCGAAGAGTCACTGTCGGTCAGTTCGATGACGTCCTGAGACGACTGTACACGGCAATCGGCATGCTGCTGTTTGTCGGAGGACCTCTTCTTGATGCGACGCTGTTCCCTTTCTGGCTCGGAATCTTCGACATACTCTGAGGCGCTTGCTTGGGAGCAGCTTGTTTGACTGCGTGTGTGCGAGGGGCCAGCGAGCATGCTCCCAGAGCGAAAAGTCACAACAGCACCAGGAGGCTTCTGAATGATAGTCATATGTTTCTTAGGATAGATGTGCCCAAGAAGAAATGCGCGCAGAGGGAGAGCGGCGCGGCTCATGCAGAGAGAGCGGAAGGACCGAAAGTGGCGAAGGCAAGGAGCGCGTCTCGGCTAGGACGCGTGGTTGTGTTGACGCGTTGTTTGGCGTCCTCGCCCCTGCACATCGTAGGCGCCCACGCCTCGCGCACACTTGCAGGGCCAAGTCTCCTGCTTCGAAATATAAAAGCTCTTCCCCCCCTACTCAGCCATTCGGTCCTTCTCTCCTCTGTACTTACCGTTCTAATCTCTTCAATTCCATCGCGTGCATCGTGTGCCTCTCTTCGCGGTTAAAACATGGCACCGCCTGCTCAGGCTCCCCCCTCTGCCGTCTCCCCAGAGGAGCTATTTAATGTGGTATGCGGCGCGGCATCCCAGGATCCAGCTCAAGTGCAAGCGTCGACGACACGCCTGAAAGAACTTCTTGAAGTCCCCGGCGCATATGATGTACTACAGGAGATTGCTGCGACGAAATCTGTCACTCTACAGGTGCGGCAACAGGCCATCATACAGTTCAAGAACGCCGCAACTGGTCATTGGAGATCTCGCAAGTGGGTGATCTGATAGACCTCGGATTCTATGCTATGTACCAACCGCAGTGGCCCGTACTAGACTCTTTCCTCCGGAGCACAAACAACGCATCAGGGAAAGATGCTTAACTTTCTTGGACGAGCCAGATGACATCGTACGTCCCAAATTTGTTGCCTCATCATGCCACAAGACCCTACCTAACTGCACACAGATTGCGGAGTGCAATGCCCTGATAGTCGCCAAAATTGCTCGTCAAGACTACCCAGTCAGTTGGTATGGCCTGCTGTAACTGCATTATCCCTAACGCCGTACTGATCCTGGTATAGGCCTGGCTTGATACCACATCTCGCTGGTGTCATCGGCACTTCAGTGGAGGGCCACTTGAGCGGCAGCGCGCCACAAGCGACATTGCTACTCCGACGCTCCTTGGAAGTGCTCAATGCGGTCCTCAAGGAATATGCCGCATACAAGATGCTCACAGGCGTCAAGACAATGGGTCAGGTATGCCAGACTCGCAGTCCGCGCGCCCCACAACGCATGCCCATTGACGCCTCAAATATAGATTGTCGAGGTTGTGCGAATGCCGCTGCAGGCGCACTATGCTCGCTTGGCTTCGTTCCTACCTTCGCTCACTCCTGCCGCTCTGAGTCAAGTCAGCACTGTCGAGAACCTGTTGCTCGCCCACCTCACCTTCAAATGTCTCTCTAGACTGACGTTCTGGGCCTACCACCGCTATACGTGTTGCAATGATTTCCATGATTATGAGCCTTGGGTAAGCGTCAATGTATTTCGATGACGCGACGCGACTGCTCACATCTCTTAGGTAAACGAAGTGTTCCAAAACTCTACAATACAGTTCCAAGCCATCTCTGAACTGCGCATCAACGTAGTCTCGGCTCTTGGTTCGCCGCCTACGGATCCTGTCACCCAACGTGCGCTTGACCTGTTTACGAGACATGTTCGTATCTTCGGCAAGCTCTTCAGACGCATGCAGCGCAGTTCAACCGCGCGTTTCGTGACTCTGCCTATGTGTGGTGACCTTGTGCTGTACTACTGGAGCAAAGTGGTGCGAGCCACAACTGGGCCGCCAGAGCAAATTGCAGGTCCGCAGCGCTCTTCCTCAATGAGTATAGCAGGAGCTAACAGCGTAGGACAGACTCTTCTCAAGTTACTTTCCCTGTTCGGTTCCTTGTGCAAGGCATGGCCCTTTTCAGAGATAGTCTGGCACAATGGGCGCCGACGAAGAAAGACGGTTCCCCGAACGACCGAGGTCTGTACGGTGCATCCGAGTCAGAAGCATAGCTCGTGCTAATCGCTCGATATGACAGTGCTTTCCAAGGAGTTCGTAGAAGATGCGGTGAAGATCCTGGTGACGAGGTTCATCCCCCTGAATCCCTCCGACCTCGAAGGTTGGATGGAGGATCCAGAGGAGTGGGTCAATGCGGAAGAAAAGGAGAACGACCAATGGGAATATGAACTTCGGGTATGTATGCGTTTGTGCGATGTGTCAATGAGGTATTTGCTGATACTGTGTATAGCCGTGCGCAGAACGTGTTCTCATGACACTTGCTACTCAATACCCTCAATACGTGCGCCCTCTGATTGAGCTGACTTTCAACCAAATAGTTGGTAGGTACTAATGCAAATTAATGCGTCAAGTCGCATGGTTCACGTTGAGCAGGTCAGAAATCTATGGAGCTTCCCGCCATCATCCAGAAGGAAGCACTCTACTGTGCCGTGGGGCGGTGTGCCATTCGTTTGAAGGAGTCAATTCCCTTCGAGCAATGGCTCGACTCCACCCTGATCGCCGAAGCACAAGTCACCGATCACAAGTGCGTCTTGCTGACCTCCCAGCTGTCGAATTCGTTGCTCACTATGGCTGGTATGCAGCTATGCGATCGTTAAACGGCGAATCGCATGGTTACTCGGCAAGCTTGTCTCAGACGAGTGTCTTGCCGCGAACAACTCGAAGCTCTGGCAGATCCTCGTCCACCTGCTGCAAGACCAAGGTCCGGGCTCTGATGCAGTCGTGCGACTGACAGCAGCCATTGCGATCCGCGAATGTGTCGACGTGAGTCCTACTCCATACTATCCATATCTTAGCTATCGACGCTTACGCCGTCATACAGAGCCTCAAATTCGACGCGGATGTGTTCGCGCCCTTCCTCCCGACGGTCGTCACCTCTCTGGTGCAGCTGACATCCGATGCGGACACACTCGAGAGCAAGCGGAGGATAACGGACAGTCTCAACACTGTGATCGAGCGCGCCGAGAGCCGAGTGAGTAGTGTCTGCTTTGTCTGCTGTGAGCGAATCAGTAACGATGAAACTACTGCTATAGATTGTACCGTTGATGGGCATGGTCGCGGAGCCTATACCTCAGTTATGTGAGTAGGCATGTCTTGCTTGCTGACTTGTGCTAAACGTACCTAAAGGGACCGCTGCGGCCGAGGACTGGCTCTTCAAGGCGTGCCTCTTGGGCACTGTCACCAAACTCGTTGAGGTAGGCTTGCATATCTATCCGCTGATCCCGACTCGTGCTGACCTCCGACAGGCTGCGAAAGAGCACGCAAATTCCTTGAGCGCTCTCATCGTGCCGTTGATTCGTGATTGTTTCAACTCACCCGTACGTCAGCTCCTCCCACATCGTGTATACAACAGCTCACACTTTTCTAGGCACAAATGCATCTGGACCAGGACGCCTTCATCTTGTGGCAGAGTGCGCTCAGGAATACCACTACGATCGATGGCGTGAACGGCGCGCCTGGCCTAATAGACCTTGTGCCCCTGATAATCCAACAGCTTTCCAGCAACCTGGAGGTGCTGGGTACAATCGTGCACATTGTGGAGTCATACTTCCTACTGGATGCCCCACGAATTCTCCAGGTTGGTCCATAATCCGCGAGCCCGATTAGCTGGGCTTACCAAATCATTGTCGCAGCTCTACGTTCTCGATATCTTCCGCGCGTTCCATGTTGCGATCAACGAAGCTGTCCACACCAACGTCAAGCAGATGACGACGGCGCTCTGCTTGCTCTTCCAGATTGCACCTCCGGGCCTTTGGGGTGAGGCTCTGCACATTTCTGGCCTCTTCGCTACCTTCGTTAAAGGTCTCGAGGAAGACAAGGTACGTTGAAGTGGAATCCTGGGCGTTTGTAATATTAACGTGACGCGCATCACAGCTTCCTACGCCTGTCTTGACGGAATATGTCTATGTTCTCGCGCGCGTTGCGCTTGCAGACAAGCAGTTGTTCCTGCAGCTTGTCTCTGCCACAGCAGCTGCGCAGAACGTCAAGGAGGAGCGCATCTGGGAGCCGATCATGAATCAGTGGTGGAACAGGGTCAGTCATGCCGTTCTCTGCGTTCACTTGCATACCTTTGACGAGCCTCCCCCATCAGTTCGACAACATGTCGGAACCGCGCTCGCGTAAGCTGACCGCAATGGGCATCGCGAACTTGGTGTCTACCGGGCGGTCGGAAGTGCTCGACCGGTTGTCCACGGAGATCTGCAACCTCTGGTTGGACGTCTTTGGGGAGATCAAGGAGGCACAGGACAATCGTGGGACCGGGTATGTACCTCATAAGCTCGCTACCCTTGTCTCGATGCTTATACACCTCACCGGTGTAGCACGCCGCTCACGCTGTACTGGGACAAACCCTTCGAGGAAGTCTACACCGATACGGAGGGTACGCTTGAGCACGAACGTCGCAAAGCCGTAAGCAACTGCGCTTTCATTTTGCCTCTGTCATAAGTTGACCGCCCACTTCCGCAGGCGTTCGAAAACGACCCAGTACGAACCACTCCCCTGACTGGCTTCATCGCGGCTCGTATGCACGAAGCTGAGCTTGTTTGCGGCGGTGGCGCGGAGCTGCAGTCTCGCTATCTCTCCAAGGCGGATCCACTCCTGCTCAAACAAATCGGAGATGCCCTCAACGGCACGCTCCCGTGAAGAACGCGAACCGTCGTATCTGCCATCAGGTCAAATCTATTAGGTCGCTGCTTGCCGCCGTTTTGCATAGATGGTATCGCTTAGTCACTCGGTAGTAAAGTGAACACAACCGCTACGTCCCACTGGTTCTGCAAATATAGGATATAATAATGTTACGTGTTCCGCCACATGCATATTGCCCACGCTACCAACAGAGCTAAGTAGTATTCCACGTATCCTGGGTGCAACTCGAGGTCACTTCTTGGGCTTCCCGAAGAAGTCCTTGAGACTACCCTGCGCCCCTGCTTTGCCCGCCGCGGGCTTCTTCGCCTTTGTAGCGCTAGACGCGCGAGAGATCGACTTGCTCTTTGCTGGTGCTTCATCGCCGGAGGCCTCAGCGTCATCGCCAGGAGATTTCTTCGCCTTGGCGGAAGAAGTGGTAGTAGGGGTTGCTTTCTTGCCTCTTCCCTTCTTTGGCGGCTCCTCTTCGGCCTCCTCCTCGTCAACGGATTCATATGACGAGTAGTCCTCTGTGACTGTACCGAGCGGACGTGAGACAGGTCGCCGAGGCTTTACTTCGCACGCAACAGACGCACCCATGTAGCCCTTGGCGTCGACGGTCATACGCGACTTCATCACCCGCTTCTTCTTTAGCCCATTGCGACCGACAGGGATAACCTTCTTTTCCTTCTTCTTCCGTGGCTTAGGCTTGGGCTTGTCTTCCTCCATCTCTTCGGGCTCTGGCTCAGGTTCTGGCTCCTGGGCCATCTCAACATCTTCATCATCCACTGGCTCAGGCTTCGCGGGCGCCGGGCGAGACGCAGATGCCTTCTCCACCAGTGCTGTATTATATAGGCATGAGTTTGCAAACGAAACATGTATCACAATGCTACAGGACTGACCGTCATCAATATCCATCATGGCCCGGAGGCTCTTCTCCGCCTCCGATTCGAGCACATCAGCGACGGCTGAGGCGCGACCCTTACCCTTGCCATTCGCCTTGCGCGGCGCGGGGGAGGGCTCCTCATCTTCATCGTCGGACACGATGCGATTCTTGCGGAGCTTGATGTCACTAGCTGTAGTGGTTGGCGTGCTACGCTCCTTCTCTCGGGACTTTGGTTTCTCCTCAACGCCGGATGCTTCAGGCACTTCAGCTTTGCGCTTGATTCCGCGCTTGATAATAGGCCGTGTGTCAGTATAGCAGGTAGCCGGTGCCTTGAGTGGAAACGAGCATACCTTGCCATTCTTCGTAGTGTCGTCATTCAAATCGAGCTTAGCGGTGCGCTTCGCAGCGTTCTCGATAGGAGAGACGCTCTCTTCTTTCTTCACCTTCAGATCCTTCTTGCCCTTGTCGCTATCCGACGGTTTCTTCGCTTTGCTCCAGTCGAGTTTCCCCGATGCCTTAAGTCTCGACGAGCTGGTCTTGTCCTTCTCTGAGCTTGAGGCAGACAAAGATGCCGATTTCATGGGAGTTGCCTCTTCTGATTTTGCTGCTCCCTCCGTCTTGACGTTGAGTGTTGGCTTGCGCGACATCGGTTCTGCAGCTTTCGACGAAGACGCCACCGGAGGTAACGGCTTGCCGATCTGGATATCGTTGAGCACTACGAAAAGGACAGTGGAAAACATGACACTTACCTTGACATCGGGACCAACAACGCGACCGAGTGCTATTGAGGACGTTGGGTCCTTGGCATCTGTCTTGTGTACTATGACTGAGGGGTCGCATATCAGGCCAGCGTCCTGATGCAGTAGACGGGTGAGTGGGTGGATAGACAGGATATTCGGATGCAAAATGTACCGTGAGAGGTGATGGGCTGAGGGAGTATACGTGGACGGAGAATATGCGGGCGTACTTCGCTTTTGCGTCTGGGTCCAGGAGAAGTTGGTGAAGGCCAGGAAAGCTTGACAGGCAACATACCTTCAAGATCCTTCTCTCCCACGAGAGTCAACGTTATGGTCGGGACATCTTCCTCTCCGCCGTCCACAGCTTCCGAGTCTATGTCCATATCATCTTGGGACTGTGTAGTAGATACACCTTGGCTTGGACCTTGGACAGGGAAGACTTCGCCGGAGACAAGATATGTGGCGAACGAACGCGTCGTCTTGTCTGCGGACTGTTTGTGGAACTTAGCTAACTCGCTGCCAAGTCATAATCAGCGGGTCGTAGTAAGTATATGGGTACCAGGACACACGTTTTGGCGTCATTGACATGGAGGCTAAATTGGCGGCTGAGAGAACGGTAGGTGACCTTGCAGGATTGCTCCGCTTAGACTCATCCGTGTAGGAGTCTACAAGTGAGAGAACATACAACGTTCTTCTCTATGTATATTTGTTTCGTGATGTAGTCGTCCATCGCAGGCATAGTGAATGACCGAGAGCACTAGTGTGTGGACGCAAGAGACAGGACGCGTTGGCGAGGGCGAGGCGTCGCGAGACGCGTGACCGCAGACGCGTCTGTGGCTGAGATTTCATAGGCGCCCAGTGTTTAGCTCAAACCAGATCTACGAATCCGTTCTATTCCACTGCTGTACATCTGTTACTATCCAGTATACCCAAAAGGTAGGTTGCTCATAACGAAATCTGGGAAGGTTACAATCAGACACGCTGTTTAAGAAATTGATACAGGGTCAATAGTATTCATATGCACCCTCTCAGGCTGTGCTCTGACGGCGCGTGGGCTTTCAGTCACCTTGATGCGGCACGAGCGCACCTAGACGTTGTCAATGTTTCTGCTATAGATTCGGTATAGTCAGCTGCTGAATGACCCGTCAGTAGGTGGCGTATAGGCGGCTTACAACGGATGCCCACTAGGCCTGATCACAATCTTCAGGACTGGGCTCTCAACAATCGCTCTTGGTAGCAGATCGTGGATCATCCCTTTGCAATCGTCGTAATCGAATACCTGCGTCACCGTCAAAATGATATCCTTGATTTCCGGAAACCGTGTTACGGCCTGCACGACCCGTGGTGCGAGGCATAACGCCATGGGCTCAAACACCTCCTTCGTGACTCGGTGGGGGGCCGACAGGCTGATCTTCAATTCCCGAAGAGTGCGAGGGGCGCTTCCTACGATAGCATCGTACACCTCGCCATGATTTTGGTCCGGTCGCAAGACGTCCATCTCCCATGACAAGCACAACGACTGGAGCCGCGTGCAGGCTGCGAGGTTACACATCTGCCAACCAACTTGCGAAATCGCATGAGCATATTGTGGGGTGTTTCAGCTATGCATTCCCGCGCTCACCATCCTCCTCAGGAAACTCCCTCTCAACTGTGTAGTCAACGTCCAGGTGGATTCTAGTAGCGTTGCAACCGTAGTGCTCCAAGAGCGACCGGACGAATAGCACATCGGAGGCGTTATCAAAGACGTTTAACGTGAGATGGTCCACATTGGACGCTCCGCGTCGAAGATTACACTCGAGAAAGCAGTCGTGCCCGTAAGTCCTCAGCTCGGCAATCGTCGGTGGATTTGTGTTTGAGATCGCTAGCACCTCAGAGGGAGGCACGTGCTGGTTGGCCCCGTACACGTCCTTATTACCCGTGATGATGAGCAGGCCGACCTCGAAGAAGCTGAGTATATCTAAGGGTTTTGTGCCAGGTTGGACCAAAGGCATATAGGTGTTCACAAAGAGGTTCAGCGATCGCAAGGATACCGGGCGCGAGGGCAAGGAGCGATCTTCGGGCCAACCGAGAAGGACGATACGGTCGAGGTGGAGGTAGGAGAGGTTGGGAAGGGTGCCTACGATGTCCATCAACAGGGCAGGGGATAGCAGTCGTTCCGATGACGTCTGCTGGACACGCTCCCAAAGCGGTCCGCTATGGACTTCGACGTTGAACGCATCCTCATCCTCATCTTCATCTGGCGCGGTGCCAGATTGAAGGCGGAGGCTTCGAATGGCATTTGCGGCATGCGGGGTAGATTGGAGGAATACAAGGAAGTCGACGAGCCTACTCCCTACGGCGAGACTAAGTCCCTCGAAAAGCAGCGCCTGTGCGGGGAGTCTCCAGGATAGACACACGAGGGAACAAGATGCAAGAATTCGTCTGTCTCGATGCAGTCCATGTGGGTCGTCGAACATATGGCCGAGGGCGTTTCTTTGCGTTTCTCTCAGTATGTGGTACGTGACTTCATAGGGTAAGTGAAGAGCCATGAAACTAGGCTGAGCAGGCGTGCGTGAAGTGGCTGGGTCGTAAGGAAGCTTGTACTGGTCGTGTAGATGGCCGTGGTTGATCAGGATTACGAACCGCTCAAAAGTGCATCTCGGCAGATGTATAGATGTAGATAGTACCGCATGAGGAAATGCAGCGTACCAGCGCACAAGACGAGGTGGTATGTCGTGCGCAGAAGTCACGTATCTGCTCGATCCTGTTCACAAAGACACCACGAGGGGCAGTCGGATTCGATACTCACGTAATTCCAAAGTTGAAGGTAACCAAGTTGCAAGACAATGCGCTCCAAGAACATCCCCGCGCGCCGCATGCAACGAGTACGCGGCCATATGAACAATCGTACGCGACCTCAAGTTGACAGTTATTCACTCGATATGTCCGAGCCGTTGTCCGTATAGCTGCCCATACTACCGCTCATGTCTGTGAACTCCGTGTATGCGTCTTCGCTTCCAAATTCGAAGCTCATCCTGCTCATTGAGTCGTCTCCGTCTTCATCGTCCACACCGCTCAGGTAATCTGGACCTTCGGCTTGCGCCTCAACCCTATCGGCCGCAATAACACCTTCAGCGCACCGTAGACACTCCCACTGAGTGCCTTTAGGTCCAGTTCCCGAACGATCGTCTGCGGTGCGCATCATACGCTCCGTGAGGCAATAGTAGCAGTAGATGTGCCCGCAGGAAGTGATGTATGGCGTTTGAATGGGGAAACGCGGCGCCTGGTCTGGATCACCGCTGTCTGTAGGTTCATCAGTGGCGGCCGTTGGATAAGGTGCAACTTCTGTCAGAGACGTCAAAGCGTTGGCAGGATCTGCGAAGTTGGTGGATGCGTTCTCCGCGCAGATGGCGCACTGGTCTTCGGGCAGTGTCCAGTATTTTCCTCTTCGTTGGGTCCCACTATGCACCGTCTCGGGTGAGCCAATGTACGGTCGTATGGACGCGGGGAGGATGGACGCAAAGGTCAGACGTGATGTTAAGGAAAGGATTTGTCGTCTGAGGGCCCTCGTGTTGATGAGAGGGAGGAGGAATAGGAGGAATTCCTGAAACACGAGCCTATCAGTCGACTTTCGCCATAAAGTATGACAAGGTGCTCTCACAGTGAACGCATGCCAGACCATCTGGCGGTTCATGAACTCGTACGATACTTCGCGCTGGAAATTGCGTCTTGCAGCGACAAGGCGTAAGCAAAGGAGTCTGTCCGCTATCGTCCGGTATCTAGAAGAATCTCAGGCGATGAGGGGGAAGGTAGATCCCACTAGCAAGATGGTTTTACCTTCCATTCCATAGGAATACGACGAAGTTCAGCAAGGCAGCCAACCCATGTATGGACTCGAGACGGGTCAGAAGCTCCCATGCTTTACGCCGTCTGTCGGAGGATGGTGCTTCCGGCCAAGCATTAGACAATGCATGCGCCCGCACGCGATTGTGGATATATGGCACGAGGATTGTTAGGACGCTATGCAGTGCCAGAGTTGATCTGGGCAGCCAAGATCCTGTAAAGTACGCTCAAGGCCTGCTCTCCGGAAACAGGGGTAAGCTTACCGCCGTGCATATCTGTGCCTGTTCTAGAGGACATGTACTTGAGGCCTTGGAGCTTCGCGCCATAGCTTGCACCATGATCCCAAACAGAGAATTTGTAGAGTACGAGGTGGATTAACAGCGTAAGCTCGGGTTCTAGCTTGGCTTTCAACGTGGACTGGGAAAACGTCGAGGTTGGACGCGTGTTCGGTCAAAGTAGAGAAGCGCGTACGTTCGCCAAGTTGAGTGCCTTGGTCAGGGGCTCCTTCAAGAGCTGGACAAGCTCTGCGTCGAGGAGTTCGGCATCCACCTTCCCCACGCGCGTTATGCGAGCAAGCGGGGTAGGCGTGGCGGCAATGTCGGCCTGTAATTGAGGTATTCTGCGTTCAGCATCGCTCCAGGCGCGCTGCCAGGGCTGTTCGAGGGCTGAAGGGAGAGTGGAGGACATGGAACGAGGGAGACATCGCTTGCAGGACGCCGACGCCGGACACTATCCATCGCACTCGGAGTAGAGACGTGCATTCACGTGCCCGTGCCCTCAGCGATCGCTTTATGGGCGCTTCTCGAGTCAAGCCCATCTCGATTTCGATTGCTCGCGACGCTCTCAGTCTTTACACGGCGTGCCTCTCATCTCCTCTGCTCGTTCTCCCCATCCCAAAGCTCCAGGGATCTGCTGTAATCAAAAGCTGAACGGGAAGGCGCTGTGTTTCTGTGGTGATGGCCGAGGCAATCCAGCAACTAATCTTGGACACCCTCGACAAAGAGGGTGAGATCAAGGATACTCGCACTCTCGTCCTTCCTGGGTACAAGGAGCCGGCGGCCACCCATGATTCTCAAATCATCATTTTGGGAGCTCTGAACTCCCTATCGAGTCGCGATGTACGTCATATGCTCGAGGAAACGCATGTATACTCAGTTATTCTTTAGATGATCACATATACCACGCACGAGACTGTTTCCCATGTCCTTACCCAGGAGGGTGCACAAATCGCTCTCCAGGGCTCTCATGAAGCCCGCGTATGGGCCGCATGCCCTAAGAAGGGTGAGGGTGAACCCATCCCTCCGAAGCAACTTCAGGAGAAGGTTGGCGCGGAAACCGCCAAGGTCGGTCAAGGGCAGGCGTTCAAAAACAAATGGATTGGCAAAGAAGGCGATGGCCTCGTTAAACTTGTTCGTAGTAGCTGTCTTGCGGGCCATAAACATATGCTGACCTCGACCCCAGGTCGATTCCATCACCGATAACACTCAGCTTCAAATGCGGGAAGTCGATTCCACTGGAACGCTGAAGGCTGGGGAGAAAGCTCTTGCTGAGTTGAGGAAACGCAAGCTCATCGCCCAACGGTATGCCTTTGGATGGTTATGAGAACAGATTCATTGACGGAACGTTGTGTGCATAGGAAAGGCCAGTGGTTCTCCGTGAGCAAGGGCCCCAACTTCAGCACCTCAACAGCGAAGCCCGAGACAGATCTTACCGTCGACATGCTTACTTCGTAGGTCACGATGCTCTGCGGGATATCGTACCAACCCTCACTCTCTTCTCAGAGGATCCTGGAAGACATCGACTTACAAGAAATACAACTTCGAAGCAGATGGCATACCCCCCAACGGTGGCGCATTGCATCCACTTCTCAAAGTCCGCGAGGAAATTCGGAATATCTTCCTTGAGATGGGGTATAGTAGTGTACTTGCGGCTAGATCGCTTGCTTTGGTTGACCCATGTCAATATCCAGTTTCGCCGAGATGCCCACATCGTCCTTCGTTGAATCTGGTTTCTGGTGCTTCGATGCCCTTTTTGTTCCTCAGCAGCATCCCGCACGTGAAGTCCAGGATACCTTCTACCTTTCAGGTACATATCAATGCACACTCTCACACAATCACCCTCTCAAGCTTTCTTCAGATCCTGCCGAGTCGCTCCCGCCTCCCAAGGAGTACTACGAACGCGTATCAAAAGTGCACGAACAGGGTGGTTACGGCTCCACGGGGTACCGCGCGCCATGGTCGCACGAAGAGTCACGCAAGCTGCTCCTCCGCACCCACACCACCGCTTCTTCGGCGTCAATGCTTTACAAGCTGGCCGCACGCTGCCGCGGCGAGGAGGACGATTCCGAGGAGGCTGTCAAGCGGGAAGGCGCGCACGCAGCCTCGACCGTTCCGGGCACAGGCAAGGCGGGCCCGGACGGCTTCCGGCCTGCGAAACTGTTCTCCATCGATAGGGTGTTCCGTAACGAGACTATGGACGCGACGCATTTGGCAGAGTTCCACCAGGTCGAGGGCGTCGTCGCGGATAGGGGACTGACCCTGGCGGACCTCATTGGTGCGCATGCCCGACGAGCGGCGCGAGATCGATGTGACTGACCAGCTGACACACAGGCTTCATGCGTGTCTTCTTCAAGAAAATGGGAATCGAGAACCTGCGCTTTAAGCCAGCATACAACCCATACACGGAGGTCGGTAGTCTCGGCGCAACCACCTGCCTTCCGCGCCTTCTTACATTTTGTCGCCATAGCCTTCGCTAGAGATCTTCGCCTTCCACCCGCAGCTGAAGAAGTGGGTGGAGGTCGGCAACAGCGGTATGTTCCGTCCCGAGATGCTGGAGCCGATGGGCTTCCCCAAGGACGTCCACGTCCACGGCTGGGGAATCAGTCTTGAGCGGCCTACGATGATTCGGTACGTGGTGTGAAATGTTCGCTATCTGCGTGGGGACCGACTGACGATGCTCCGTTGTCAGCTACGGCATTAACAACATCCGCACGCTGGTTGGCCACAAGGTGTCGCTTGAGAGCGTGGAGAGATCCCCCGCCGTCCGCTTCTAGTGGCGGCCCGTTGCGACGATAAGGCGTAGAGAAGAGCAGTCCCGTACATTTGTACTCATCAAAAATCTTGCGGCGTATGAATAAAAGTGTATTTCTGTGCGTGCAACAGAGACTACAGCACCGAGACCGGACGTATATGATCACAGATAGGATGAGCCCAGTACTCATAGCTCATGGGTGGTGATTTTACATAGGACAGGAAGGTGAATAACTTAGGGAGGATCGGCGATGTTATGATTTACAAATGATTCGTGGTGGAGGGATGCAGAAAGAGACGGCGAAACGGAGATGAAGCTGTCAGAACGAGAAAATGGCGGCGTTCTTGCGCGAGCCGAACATATAGACCAGGGCCTGGCTCATGAACAAGCCAACCGTGATACCGATGGTGACGGCGATCATGGCCCCTCCGATGTCGATGCCGTTTCCTTGCGCGGTGATACCTCCCGCTTGAGACAGGCCAGACTATTTGACATACGTGATCAGTGAAAAGTCCAATGAGATTTCGAGCCAAGTTGACACTCACTGGGACGAGGAACAGAACGCCCGTGACCATGGATGTGAACGCCGTCCCGCCCATCTTCCTGGAGTAGATGTTTCCCAACAGACCAACCGCAAACGCTCCGATCGCGGAGACGACGTCCGAGCGGTTGAAGATGAAGTGATTCGCGACCTTGTTTGCGGCGTAGGACACGCACGAGATCACGACCATCACGACCAGCTCGACCGTCCAGAACGGCTGCAGGTTCGCAAGCGAGGACATGATGGAGAAGATCGGCACGATGATGAACTGCGTCCACCACGGGAACGGCTGAAGGTACCACGGGAATGTCGGCGGTCGGTAACAGCCGTCGATGATGTGCTCCCTGGTGTATGGTGCGCCGCTCACGAACGTGAAGGTGCCCTCGAGCGGTTCGCCGTGGTTGATGTTCGCAAAGGTCCCGTTGTCGGAGATGAAGGTGCCTGTGATGGTGGCCTGCGACATCATTCGTGCAGCCAAGGCAGCCAGGTCACGTCTAGCGCCCTGGTCGAAGAGCAGGTACAGGTCAGATCCGATCTGCAACCCAAATCCCTACATCAAACGCGTAAGATGTTAGCGAAGTACAGGGATCGGTGATTACACACATACCAAGAACAACGTGTAAATCAACGCATAGACCATTTTGACGCTTCCACATACGATGTTCTTTGACGCAAGCTCAAGAGAGCTGCTCACTGAACATGGCACGTCAGGATACAGCACAAATACATGACTCTGATCTACATACGGATGAGATACCCAGGAAGAATTCCGACGATACCAGCCGATGATATCGCAGTATAGCAGAAGATCTGGCTGCGGATACTGCTGAGGCCTCTTGCAGCGAATGAAATGACGATGGTGACGGAAATCCTGCCAAATGGCGTAAGCACAATACGTCATGTCGAGGAAGGAAACTTACTCGAAGACGTTCGCATACAGCTGGCTTTTCGTCGCGACGCAGATCTGCATGAGGCACAAAAAGGTAGCGCCTGCTCCGGCAATCCACATGTCGACGAACGAGCCACCAAAGGCTAGGACACAGATGAGGGCGGACAGGCAGAAAGCCAGGGTGCATCGCGTGAAGGAGCCGTACAGCGGTTTCGCGGCAATTAAGGCTTCAAGTTTCACAGTCGCCTTCCTTGCGCTGATCTCGTCGTGGACCACCTGCCGATAGATCTGGTGGACCTCGTGAAGGCTACCAAGCGCAAGCCTGCCGCCACACTTAACGAAGTGCATCTCAGATGTTTTCGTCTCCTGATCACCGAACGAACAGATGATGACACCGGGGATGTGGATGAACTCGGCGTCGACCTCGAGGATCCTCGCCGCGGAGAGTAGCTGGGACTCGATACGGTGAGAGGGTGCGCCGAACGTCATCAGTGCCTTCGCGAGCCGCATCAAGAATTTCTGCCGGTTGATAACAGCTGCACGTATTGTCAGAGCATCGCCGAGGCTCATTATAGATGCTGGACTCACAAGTGATGTTGAACTCGATCCGCACACGCTGCTGCAGCTTACGGCGGGCCTTGTAGTTCATCTGCTTGAGACAGGCCCTCTCGACATCTTCAGGGTCGTCCAAGGTGTTCTTCCGCTCTCCAGTTACGGTGGGGTCGTCCGGATCCAGGACTTGAGACCCATTGGATGCGAAAGAGTCCATCCGATGTAGGTCATAGCGGGTAGACGTAGTCGCGGCCGAGTCAAAGGAGTTGTGCCGGACTCGGCGATAGAGTTTGGAACGACCTTGCTTGTCGCCGGCACTTCCACCGCCTTGCTCGTTCGCGTACAAGTCCATCAGGTTAGCCAAGTACCCGCGATGACGATCCTCTCGGCTACCCAAGTTGCAGCCGTCTCCTTGCCCTTCGTCATCATCGGAGTCCTCAGGGTCGTCGTGTTCTTCGTCGCCATCCTGGTGAACGCGTGGGCGATCCGAGGGCTGAAAACGAGCCCCCTGCGAAGGTGAGCCGGTATAGGCTCGATGAGGGGGGCGAATGTCGTCCGGGTGCTTGTAATTGGCGAAGGATGATGCCGAATACTTGCTCTCCGCACTGCACGCAGCCTCCGCGATCTCATAGAGGGTGGCATCGGAATCTCGATGACCATCGTTACGGCTCCCTCGCGGAGACACATTTCCGTCGGGCTGACGTGGTGTCGCCGGGGGGATGTTGTCGTGCTCATAGTCTGGTATGTGCCATTCCACGCTTGCACGCCTGGCGTGCGACGCCTCGGGAACGTTGACGACAGGTGCGTCCTCTGTTTCTCTGTCACCATAGCCCGCGTACTCCCCGACGATGTCGTCCGTTATCGAGGGCTGCTCTTCATCGTCAAAGCGCACGCGAGAGCAGCGCCTTGAGCCGGCCGCGTTGTCCGCAGATCGTCTAGACAAGGAGGAGCGGCGAGGAGGTAGGTCTGTGTACGGCATGTCGCGAACAAGAACTCCTCCTGGGAGCCTTTGGATTTGTAGAGGAGAGTGTACAACGGGAGCAACTAATGCAGGTCAAAAGGAGAGAGACGGAGACAGACCATGGCTGTTCGAACCGGGGCTACATAGGTTTGCAGTCCGTCAGCCTCGTCGGTTCAAATCGCAACGAATTCCGGCCTTACCGGGATCGTGCACCATACTCGGAGTAGAAATATCCACATAGAAGTATCAGCAAACACGATGCCCGCCATATCCTTGACTTTCTATCGGACCAGCTTGCATTGTGTGGGGATGTACTGATGGTGGTTGAGCGTTACAAGCAAGCTGTGTCCAGGTTCTTCCTCAGTATACGCACGGGTCGCGATCGCTTCCCAATTTGGGAATCAACCAGGTTCAGGGCGCTCGTCTGATTGGCTGCAAGGCTCACTCCGAGGTTTCTCCTGTAGTTGTGTATATACCGGCGGCACGATAGCGTGCGATCATGCTCGATGGCATTGACATGGGTCCGATGACTATGAAGTCCTTTCTGGTCGATACCTCGCTTCGTGCGTTGAGGCAAGCATAGATCGACCGCGGTAGCAACTACCTACCCCTTTGAGCACCACGGCTGGTAAGTCATAGTGATATCACTCATGATCTGTACTGATTCATCGACATGCACATTCTCCACCTCCAGGACTCCCTTTCTGAGGCCACGAGTATGTGCTACTATGATCCAACGAATACCACAACTTACCGCTATGATGTAGCATGTCGGATACCAACTCTAGCAACGCGGTTTACATACGCCCGGTTCGTCAAACGGACTCACCGGTGCTCAACCGCATCTGCCTTTTAACCGGCAATGCTGGGCAGTCTGCTGAACATCTCCACACGTTCGGCGAGCTCATAGGCCTCGTATACGCTGAGCCGTACGCTCACCTCCCCGCCACGTTCGGCTTCGTCATGGTCGATCCTACCAAGGGCGACGAGGTAGTCGGCTACATCCTCGGCGCCTACGACACCAGAACGTACGAGCAGCACGCGCTGGACGAATGGTTCCCGCGAGTCCGCGCAAAGTACACGTATCCGCCGGAGACGAACGAGGGCGCGACGGAGGCGGACAAGCGGTACATCAACATCCTGTACAACCCCTCTCACGCCCCGCAAGCCGCTGTCGACTATTCCCCGGCGCACTTGCACATCGACATCCTTCCAGAATACCAGCGGCAGGGATGGGGCCGGAAGCTTATCGCGCGCGCCGTGGAACACTTGCGGGACGAGCGAGGGCTGACCAACCTCTGGCTCGGCTTGGATCCGAAGAACGAGGGTGCGAAGAGGTTCTATGAGCGGCTGGGATTCAAGGAATTGCAGGGCGCACCCGCTGGTACGATGGGCTTGAACTTCGCCGATTTCTAGGTGCTTCCCTAGTCAGAGATAGCAGGTGAGCGGGCATTGAGATGGCTCTCTTCGAAAACCGTGATTTGCTCATCGCTTCCCCTCTTGCTTAGATTGCACGATGTACCACAAGGTATATTACGCGATCTTTCTCAGTCACCCATCTTTTCCTACGGGTACACGTTGGGCCAACGCTGGTACCATATTTCCGTCCATTTACTAGTACTGACAGTGTGTTATGATATACTACCCTTGCGGGGTAGTACATCAGCAGATATAAAGGGTGTCAGCACAGCCGCAGCGCGACGTACCCCACAGGATATCGAACGAACTCGTGGCACACGTTGATTATCAGTCGCTTCTCTTACCTAGCTCGCTCGTTCCCAAGGGTCTCCGATATGTGGCCGTTCAACTAATCGTCGACCATCAGCTACCCGTGCCTGTACGGAAGGTAGAGGATATATTCATCGCTAGAGCCTCTTGAATAGTACGCCCGTTCACGAAGCACCTCGACGGCGAACCCCGCTACGCCTTAACGGCGACCCGCTCCTTTCCCAGCAAGATCGTCCTCCGCGTCCCCACTCCGCGGATTAACCACCCCATCGATGCGCGCGTGAGAGCGCCGGATCGCCATCCACGAATGATAATATGCGCTTCGCCTGCTCAATTCACGGACAAAGATAGCCATGTGTATCGTACATATGCACCGGCGTGTCTAGCACAGCATCGTCATCACACTATGCATGCATGCGATATTGACTCGATGACGTCCGCGAGCTGCAGATTTAGGCGGCCCAATGCTTGGGTGCCGCTCGTCCTGCAAGTTCACATCGACGCTCTGCACCATCAACCGTCAACGTTAAACCGCGGTGAACCTCAAGCTTTGCGCGTACTCAGATAGCAGCCGGCACGATGACGCGCAGCCTGGCTCTCCAGCCTCCAGGCGCATGCGTCCCATGGGATCCGGACGAACCCGAATAGACCCGTAGAACCGTTCGGTGAAAACGGTCCATGCAGGTCGCGACTCGCAATGCGCCGCCGGTGTCTTCACGGAATGGCCCTCGTGCGTTCCCGCATCGCGACTTGCGCCGTGCACTGGGTAGGCACCGGTGCAGCGGGAGATAGCGCGAGCCAATTGCACAAGACCTTCGATAATCAACGACGACGACATCCTCCGGGCGTTGTCGCGAACTGCGGTTGGCAAGTCCACTGTCCCCAGCGGCCCAGCCGGACACATTCGGTCGACGTGTCCTTCGGGCTTGCAACACCTTGATCATCTGCACTCGTGAAACTACTGCACTTAGTACTAGTCCACCGCTAGGGGCGTCATCCCCGCAAGACACGGCCTGACTCAGCGATGGAAATCCTCCGCCGCCGATGATGCACACTCTACGTAATGGTGAAACGTACCTTCAGCGGTCTCTGTATACGGGCGTCGGCGGTCCCACTAGCCAATCCCCACGATCGCGCGAACCCGCCCGCGATAGGCCAATAGCGGTACCGGGGGCACGGTGTACGCGCTCCTAATAGCTTACCTAGAGTATCTGCTGTTCTCAGGACTTGCCACCAAAACAGGAGCGCTTCGACGACACTGCGCAAGCAGCCTCGACTAGGACGGGACAGCATGTCAGAGGACCCTGCAGTCTGCAGTCTGCAGCGCCGAAGCCGGAAGGGGCTGCAGTGGTCCAGTGGCACAACAGCTAGTGCATCCGCGGTATGCACTAGATCTGCCAGAACACGCGCCACGATTGGTTGGGACGCAGGCAATTGCCCGGGACGTTCGGCACGCAAGCGGCACGCCCGAGGATCGTGATTCGTGAGGCGTGACAGGAATTCTTGACCGTCGACGAAGTTCGCGCCGCGACGGGAACCGCGGTCCAGGCCCTCTCAGCCAATCAGAGAAGCGCTTTGCTCCGCGGCTTGCAGGTGGCGATATGAAGGGCGTATGAATGCGCGGGGTGTGCTAGCGACGCTCACAGGGGGTGTCCGGCACGAACCTTCGAGCTCTCGCAAAATTGTTTGCGGCAGACGTAGCGGCTGCGAGCCTCGAGCGTTCGCGCCGCACGTCCCCCCGCATGCACCCTCTCCCTTCTGTAAGCTAGTTGGATGCGCACGCGACAGCTGCATGTGCTGCAGCCAATGGAACGGCATACGCCCCGACAAGGCGTCGGCGGGGCTGCGATGGCCCGAGACGCGGAGGCACGCGACGTTTGAAGGAAGACAGTGACATGGGCGCGCCCCAGGTCCAGAACGGGTGAGGCGCAGACCGATCGGTCTATCCACCACATTACAACTCCCACCTTCGGCCGGTCCAGCAGCTACTGGCCAATGGCCTCTGCCAACGGGCAGCGGAACGGCTCACCACCACCCGTTCACCGGCTACCCACTTCCTGCCCCTCGGCCGAAGAACTGCTACGCTCTCTCCAAACACGTCGCGAACGGCACACGCGACGCGCACAAGCCAATCCGAGGCCGGTCTGGATGGACCCAGCTTAATTCGCGGCGTGCCGAAAATGCTACCGATCGATATTCAAGTGGAGTAAGACGCGTGCGGTCCTGACGATACACCTCAATGGGGCGCGCAAAGCGCACGCTCACGGCACAGGCCGCACAGCAGGCACGTCCGGACGGTGCGGGACGCGAGTTACCGGCGACCACCAGATCCCTGGCCACGGGCGCCCGCTGCCTCCTCTTCAGCCGGCGCCGGTGCGAGAACTGGAGCGTACGAGGCACGGCGAGGGTCAGCAATGCCTTCGGGCGTATGCAGACGGCAGACATACCCATGGCCACGAGCGCGATGGCGATGTACATCCAGTACTTTTCCAGGAATGATTTCTCCTTCGGAGGCTCGACGGGCTTGCCTTCCGCCGTCACGGGAGGCGGTACGCGAAGCTGCGGGCTGTAAAGGTGGGAAGCGCAGATGAGATGATCAGCCACCATCATCGCAACACAGAATGCGAGACGCCCGGTGGCAAGGACTCAATGTGGAGACAAGGTTCACGAAGGTGGCAAGCGCAAGAGGGGACAAAGGACGTACAGTGGCGGGAAACTCGGGGATCTGAGAGCGACGGTCGTGTTGGTGATGGGCCTGAACTCGACTGGGCTCGACTGGGCGGCGGCCTTGCGAGCTTTCTTCGGACAAGCTCCGTTGTGCGGAATGGGCCCCACGAAGTAATCGAGGCTAAATGGGTTACCATTCTGGTCAAGATGGATCGTGAACGATTCTGAAGTGCTTTGAGGCAGGTGGCACTAGAGGGTGACAAGTCAACATCTTGATTGGCAGCGCGCAGGAGGATTACGGGGAGATAAAGGCCGTATATGTAAAGCGAACAGACGTGCACAGACACGGTGAGAACGCGCGGGGTTGTCCAGAGCGCGGTGGTCACAAATTAGCAAGGGCCGAGAGGGAAATGGGCTCACAGCGAGAACGGACGAAATGGCCCACTGGGACTGGTCCGCATCGCCTGGGTGCTCTAGTGCGACCTGGTATAATGCGTCTTTGGAACCCTCGACCGTGCGGGAATAATCGAGGATCTCATGAGCGAAGGTCTCGGAGGGAACGAGACGGGCGGTAGCGGCAGGCCCAGAGCCAGACAGGAGGACGGTCGCGCGGTCTACGAAGGGCGCGGCAGGAAGAGAGGGGTGCAGAACTCTGTGGGCGATACGGAGCTCTGGGGCGGCATTGGCGGAGAGGAAGAGGGCGGCGAGAAGGAGGAGTACGGGAGGGAGCGTGAGTCGGGAGGACATGGGAGGACGCGTCGGAGGAGGGAAGCTGGGAGCGAATCAGCGGTGAGCATGGGTGGCGGAGAGTAAACGCCCGTGACAGGACGCGATTGGACGCGGGGGAGGATCGGGGAAGAATTTAATGCCAGGAATAGCAAGCGGCTGACGAATGGAAAGATGTGGCCATGTCGTCACTCGCCTTCTTTTCCTGGGCGAACAACTCATGTCTTCGGTCACGCGTCCGTATGTCAGATCTGTGCCTTGCGCTCTCCTCCCTCCTCTCTTTCTGTTCTCTCTTCCATCGCCCTCTCCTCGTCTCGCTCCCTTGCTCATCCGCTTCAGACAGCACAACAACGCAAACAACGTCGCGGAAGGGTACGTGGATGTGCTATGGACCAATCACAGCTGGCTATCATGTACTGATTGGCCAATAGGATGGAGGGCTCCCATTGGCTCGGAGGGCCTGGTCTGGAACGCTATTGGTCTGGACATTCACCCAAGCTCCCGTGCGGTTGTTCTCGAGTCGAGACAGTCGAGACTCGTCCTCTCCCCCTCATATAATGCCCAGCCAACCCACGACAGCCTTCCCTCCCCGCTATCAACACCCCGTCTCCCTCGTCCCCCTTCGCCCCCCCTAACCCACCAATCCAAATGAAGTACCGCTCCCCCTCCCCGGACAACGTCCTCCCCACTCCTCCTCAGTCCCCTACCTCAAACGAGATCGTACACTCCACCGCAATGCTCCTCGACTCCCTCGAGCAGTTCTACCAGCAGGAACGGTACTGGGTTCATCACACCCGCGCCGCGCTCGAACTCGCCCTCTCCAAGGGTATCGACGGGCCTGCCGTTGCAGACGCACCGTCCCCCTCCTCGTCCACCCAGTCCGCCCTCTCCCCAACACCGTCCATGGGCTCAGACACTACCGCCGTCGACGCACCCATCGTGAAGATGGAGACGGACGCCACCATGCCCCCACCATCCTCGTCCCGTTCCGCTCAGGCGACGCGCTGGATGCGGCGGAAGAACATGATGCGTCTGAAAATCGATGGCATAGCCCTTCATCACAGGAAACGTCGTCCGTCACGCGCACCTCCAACCGAGCCCGCTGCACGGATCCTCGAGATGTTCTCGGAGCTCGTTGACGCACGGATGGAGAGCTGCCAACGCGTGCAGCGCCTCGTTCGCGACGCGAACCGCGCTGACCTGTACATGCGCTAGCGAAGCAGGTATGTACCTGGGCTGCATTTGTACCGTCTAAGCCGTGCGCTGACACGGCCTCCGGTAGACGGTCGCATGTGGATCCGGACTATACCCCGTCGCGCCTCGGTCGAGCGCGACAAGCCTCGACTGTGCGCAGCGCGCGCATCCGCTCCGTCCACCAGTCGCAAGAGGGCGTGGGAGCGCCCGGAGAAGAGAGCTCTTCGGGCCACTTCGCCAGCCGAAGATGCGACGATGTTGCTGATTTATGGATGTCATTATATGGTGTCGACCCGGTTTCCCGACCTGACAAAGGCTTTCCGGTGCAGATGGGCGTAGTGGCGGTCGCGTTCCTATCCGTTGCTTGTATCGCAGTACCATCCAGTGCAGATATATGAATAGCAGCTTCGATGATAGATATCAACTGTCGGTGGCGACCTGTCCAAAGTTGAGCATCTGTATCGGTGGTTGATACAGGGAATTAGCTGCCCATGCAAGTAGATGGAGGAAAAGCGCAGTAACGAACAGCACAACGCCTCGCTTACGATCTAGGCTCTGAGCCAATGGGAGGTCGCAGTCCGCCACAACGTCCATATGGACAAACAGCTCTACGCATTGTGATTGGCTGACGGGCGTCCGAATATGGCAGGTAGGATTGCGCACTTGTAATCTGGGCGCCTGTTCGCTGCTGCTGCTGTGCATCCGCCCATCCACTCTCCTCAACGCCTCCAACGTCCCTCCTCCATCCTCTTCCGCTTTCTATCCTTTTTATTCCTCCTTATGTCTGCACGCTATGCCCCTCTGCCAAATCCACATACAGACCCGGACGCTATCAACGAGATGGAGGCGGCCTTTGATGACTCGGACGACGACGACGATCACCATACCCCAGTGACCTCTCGCAACGGGTACCAGTCTCTCCCCAACGCCGAGCCCGAGCCCGCTCGCCATTCATACGACGATGACCGCCATCACACTGCGTCTACACATGCACCGGCTCCTTCGGGGACCTACGACTTCGAGAACGTCGACTTCGACTACATCAGGCCCCCACCTGGTTCGCCCCCAGGACCTTCCACGCGGGCTCTCCCGAACGAGTTCGGGAACTCCAACGGCTACGTCCCCTCGTTCTCCCAAGTCAGGACGGACGCATCGCCTGCCCCATCGCAGCGACGAGGCCCGAGCTGGTTTAGGAAGACCGCGCAAGCGGTCCTGCCGAGCCACTACGTGCAGCGGTTTGGCTTGGCGGATCCCGAGCGACCGCACGGGCCCATCGGGGGCGGGACTGCGAACGACGGCGTGTTCGCGAATGTGACGGCGAAGCCGTCGCGGGGGGTGCGCATACAGGACGGTACGTACGCCTCGTCGTGTGAGAACGCCCTATCAGTCGTGCTGATGATGGGTTGGTGCCTGAACTTCGATGCGATCCGACGACGACGCCTTGCGTTGCTCTGCCTCCTGCTGTCTCTTTGCTCAATCTTATAGGGGATGATGTGTTCATCGTACCGGAAGAGGTGCAGAAGGAGGTCCCGCCGTCGTACGCGCAAGCGCAGGCGGATGCGGTGCCACCGTACTGGGAGACCACGATCCACGCACCCTCGGCCTCCAACACAGCCGGGGACATCGTTATCGACTCCCTCCCGACGGGCAGCCTGTTCTCCTTCCTCTGGAACATGCTCGTCTCCATCTCGTTCCAGTTTGTCGGCTTCTTGCTCACATATCTCCTACACACGACGCACGCCGCCAAATTGGGATCGCGTGCAGGTCTGGGCATTACGCTCATTCAGTACGGTTTTGCTCTGCGGGGCAAGGACTCATATGGTGGTCCCACCGAGCAAGATGTATGGGGAGGGTGGAAGCCCGAAGAGCCCAGACCTACGTTCAACACCGCTGCGGAAGCAGAGGCCTATTACAACAATCTCAACCTCACCGCGACCAATCCCACACCCACCGTAGATACCATGCCCGAGAGCTTCATGGGCGGCGATGCCGCAACAGAATGGCTGTCGTTCCTCCTTATGACCATCGGTAAGTACGCCGGTCCTGCACTACGATCTGTCACGATGTCAGATTGACTCACCCTTCCATTGCAGGGTGGTTCATCCTCCTGACGTCCGTCCTGGGCTTCTGGCGCGTCAAGCGCTGGGAGCGCGGCATCCTCTCGTCGCAGGGCGAGACGGCTGCACCCGCCACGCCCGAGGAGCACGCCCGCTCTGCCGCGATCATTCACTCCATCGAACGTGCGTTTGGGCTGCAGGGTCTTGCCGACGGCTCGCTTCTCCGCGCGGGACTCGGTTTCCCTGGTGCAGAACAGCGCGAAAGACACAGCATGGACGAGGAAGATGACGCGCCCGCGCGCAATTCGTACGTCCTCCCGCTCGACCCGACCGATCCGGAGCGCAACGAACGCATCGCGCGTGCGTATGCGGACGAGGCGCGGCTGCACCACGACTTGCGCAATGCGGGGCTTTTGTGAGCAGGTTATCAGCCCGTCAGCCTATCATGTTCACACGCTTTGTTTGTAGTTAACAGGACCGGTCCCGTGGGCATGGACGGATGTGGAGAAGTTGTGCGATCCTTGTATACGTTTCTCCTGCTAATCTCTCACTTATTTCGCCGTTGAACACATTCATTCAGCTTGATGATGCCTGCGTCGCGCTGCACACACATTCGTACTTCTATACACACACGCTATCTTATCTCGTCAGAGCGCTCTTCTATATAGCTGCTCGGGTCCTGTCGCTCTTCGTGTAATATATACTCGTGTGTACTAGACGGGCCCACCGCGTGCAGGAAGAAAGTTCGGGCAGCTACTTCGGCACGACGGTCATTCTGAGTCTGGCGTTTCAGTTGTAAGATGGCTCGATTCATTGTCAAGCAAGGTACATATGTAACAACTTCTGCTCCTTGGTCTACCGTCTCTCTTCTCCCGTCTCTACGATGTTCGGCACTCTACCCATACGCCGCGCGACGCATATCTGCCCATCGATATCACGTCCACACCGTCTGCAGCTCCTTCTTGAACGGCTCGAGCGTGAACTCGACGGCAGAGCACGGGTACGAGATCTCGAACTTCTCAAGGACGGACGGGTGCAGGATACCGAGCACGCCGATCTCGAGGTCGTCGGGGTTGTGAAGCGCCGCCTTGAGCGTGCGCTTGAGGACCTGCAGCCCGTTCGAGCCCTTCGGCGGGCGGTAGTAGATCGTCGCGGCGCGTCCGGGGAAGAACGTAGGGTCTACATGGATGTCCGTCAGCATCACATGCACGGGCACAGGTGGCGACAGGGCGTACCTTCGCGCTCCTTGATGTAGTAGCCCGTGGCCGCCTTGAAGTCGTTGCTCGCGATGCGCGGGACCTCGAGCATGAGCATGATGCGGTCGAGCAGGCCGTGCACAACCTCGAACCCGGCCGTCTTGTTGCACCAGACCGCGGCCGCGTGGCGGACGTTGCGCGCCTGGCGCTCGAGCGCGGGGTCCTTGAACACGACGTCCGCGCTCTCGAACACCCGGATCGGGAGCGGGTGCGACCGGTTCTCGCGGATCGTCTTGAGCAGGCCTTGGAGGAGCGACGTGCGCACGACCTGGAACTCGAGTGTCTTTGGGTTCGCGATCCGTACTGCGGTCTTGCCGTCGTCCTTGCGGTTCAGCCACTCGAAGTTCTCCTCGTGCGAGCACTGCGCGGTGGGGTATGTCAGCCACAAGAAGTGGTATGAGAAGATAGTGGACGCACCAGGATGAGAGGCAGTGCCTCGACCCAACCGGCGAGGCCCCACTCCAGACGAACGATGTCGCTCAGCTTGCTGATCGCTAGCGGCTGTGCTACGGTGCTCGTCGTAGGGAAAGTGTCAGGAAGCTTGTTGAATCCGTACGCGATGGCAGCGTCCTCCATCAGATCGCATTCGTGCAAGATGTCTGGCCGGGTTGGCGGAACCTGGACGATGATCTCATCTGCATCGTTCGGGGAGACGGAAGCAGTGAGTGTCATGCGCTCTAGCAGCTGAGCGACCTCGGTTGCGTTCAGCTGGAGACCTGTACATGAGTTGACGTATGAGGCGTGTGCTGAGGTTGTCCGGTACTTGAGGTCAGGCGTGATGCGGGTGGTACCGTCGGGGTAGATCACCTTGCACGGCTCAATTCTGATAGATAGAATAATAGGACGATCAATGCGTCTTCAGAGTGCAGATGGAGTCCAGTCCAATTAGGCACGTACGTGTATGGCACCTCGCAGTACTCTGAGAACATGGTCGCAATGATGTTAGTGACGATGTTGAGCTTCGTCTCGTCCGTGGCAGTAACATCGATGAAGATATTCCGAGTGTTCAGTGTGATTTTACTGTGCTCGGAGTTGATGATGGGTGGCATGGACAGCACGACGTCGTTCTTGTCGTAGATGATAGGGTACACGGGGGAGTCGCGGATGATGGGGAGGTAGCGTGCGAGATGTTTTTCAGACTGTGTGATGGTCAACAGAAGAACATCGCCAGTAACATAATGGATGCGTTCGCACCTCGTAAACGGTCATGAGCTCCTCCGCAGTGTACTCTTTCGACTTCCCTAGCGGCGCGAACTTGATGTCCTTCGGAGGACGTGCGCGATACCTGAAGGGCGCCTGGATAGTGTCGAGATCATGGGTACCGATCGCGACGAACTGCCGCCGTCTACAGATGTTCTGGTGCAGCTTGTCCTGTAGGTCGATGAAAGACTCGTATGACCGCTCTGTGAACTTGACATTGCGGAGCACAGCGCAAGCGAAGTAAGGGCGGATTTGCTTGGTCTGGTAAATTCGCGGGAGGTTTAGCCTGTGCATGGGTACCTACAATGGTTCGCACCCACCTCAGGCTCGATGGTTGTCGTTAGCAGGGCATCCTCTCCACCAGCAGGGTAGGCGAGCTTGTATTGAGGAGGCTTGTCGAGACCAAGGAAAACACGGAGAGCACGGGAGATACCCTCGATACAAAGGAGGTCGTAACTTGGGGCTTCTCTTCAGTACCCGTATCTCTATCTCCTTCGGGATGATGACATACCGGTTAGCGGGGATCTCGATTTTGAGTTGCTGTAGGAGAATATATATTGTTGAGTTGGAGCCGAGAGTTCTCTGAAGGATCGATACACACTGGACGCTCAGCCGGAAGCCCTTTCTTCTTGAGCTCCTCCACTTCCTCGGTGGTCTATATACGAATGCGTCTTGAGATGCGGTACATAGATATTCCAGAGAGGATAGCGAACGTACGTCCTCATCAAGCTCGAGCCCAAACTCGAATAGGAGACGATCAAACTCTTCTGCAGCTTCAGTCCGAAATCAGCAAGGAGTTACGGCCACTTTTGCCTGGACATACAGTACTCGCGGCCAAGCCTCTTCCAGAGCTCCTCTTTATCGCACGAGACGGTCGGCATCGCGCACCAGCTAGCACAGACTACAGATGAAGAAGACTAGCGACGGAGAGCACGGCGATGCGAGAAAGTAGAAAGTAGAATCAAGAGCTTGTGCGAGATGATCTCGTTTCCCGCGAATCGCGATCGAGTCAGGTCCGGCGGCTATCTACCCACTTAGCGATAATGCACGCTGCTCAGTGCTTAACGCACGTTAACAGCACTGGATGTCATAGTACACTCGATTACACTCCAAAAAACGGATACGTAGGTATAGTAATACAGATGAACGTACAAAACCAAGACTGACTTCACTTCCGGTAGAACTGCATCCATAGTGTTAGAATGACTTGTATTGGAGGCTGCGGCGAAGCCACTTACGTTCCGACGGAAATTGAACCATAGCGAGAGACATCCTCTGTCGAAGCTGCTCCGGAAGCCGCTGCAGGAATATTCAGTGCGCTGCATCAAACTCGCTGTTTGGACAAGACGTACCGCTTGTGCGAGTATTCCCACTCGCGATTGACGATACGGAATGCGATATCCTCGTACGGAGGCCCAGCACTGAAGTACAGCAGGACAGTCTCGTCGTTGCCAGGCTCCTTGATGATTTTGTAAGTTGGAGCTTTGGATTTGTCGATAAGGTCGGGGTAGAAAATATTGAACTGTATCAAAATCAGTACCAGCATTGGAAGATGTCATGCGTAACACTCTCACCTTGTAGCCCTGCACGACCTTGGGCGGAGGGTTGTCGGTGCTGCATGAAATGTCAGACCACCATCACAGGACACGAACACAGCAAGCGATACGTACTCGTAGTGCGTCTGGTTGTACTTGTTCCACTCGTAACCCGTGTGCACGCGGTTAAAGTACCTCGGCTTCCGCGGACGATACTTGTCTTCCCAGTTGTATGCGGTCGTACGGTTGATGGTCTCTTCCACGTTGAACAGCTCCTCTTCTTCGTCCAGCTCCCGCTCTGCTTCGGCACGGTATAGTGCTTCGGCGAGGTCTGCATTGCTGGGAGCTTCCTGGGCCTGCTCTTCGACAGGCGCCTCGGCGGGTTTGGGGATGAACCGAGAGCCTGCGACGCTGCGCCGTTGTTGCATCTAGACCAAAAGGTGAGTATCACGCAGCCCACAGGGTCAAAAGCCGTACATACAAGGTATCGGAGGTCTTCCACAGTAGTAACAATATCCATCTGTCGTTCCTCGTGTTTGAGATTGCGGATGTCCACGAGCGGGGGACTCATTGAACGGTCATAGGGTTCCACATCTTCTGCCGCCGCTTGTTCCGCGCCTTCTGAAGGCATGACATGGCGAGCCTCGCCCCTTTGTGCAGACCTTGCAACACCAGCGAGCAACTCTTCCTGAGCTTGAAGCGCCTCGTCCCTCTGCCGCTTGCGAAGTTGTTCGAGACGATTGCGGACCACGACTTCGTGGAAGGTACGCAGTTTAGCCTGCAACCCTGGTGAGACCATGTCTTCCTATAATTAGGCGTCGACCCACGTACCTTTGCTTTCCACACGAGCAATTTCTGCAAGAGATTCTCCCAGTAATCCGTATCGATAGGCTCTCCGCTTGCGAGCTTGGCCTGGATCTGCTTCTGCAGCTGCACAAGGTGATCGTAGGACTTCCCCTGTAAAAGAGCAGTGATGTCCGCTTCCACAGCGGCGGCAGCAGCAGCGCCCATTCTTCTGGTAGCCTTGATGCGCTCCAAGGCATCCTTCGTGATGACCATCATGTTCTAGGGGAGGTATTAGCAAATGAGGGCAGACAGCGCGATGCAGCAGTACATACAGTCCAGAACTCAAGGTTCGTCTCGGACTTCTCCAACCGAAGGTACTTCTCGATATCGTCGTGCAGCTCCTCGACTTGCTGGGAAGTAAGGCTCTGCGCGTGTGTGAGGCAAACGAACAGCAATGGCTAGAGAATGAAGACATACGTCGACAATGGTATAGGGTTCGTCCAAGTCGATTTCCAGCCCCTCTTTGGTGAGCTCGTCGTCTTCTTCACTGACAGGGTTGACGTAACGGAGGTTCAGAGCCAGGAAGTCGATAGCTTTCGCTCTCTTCTCCTTGATTCGAATCATCGCCCGGTTACGCTCTTGCTCCAGCTGGAACTCCTCCTCCTTGGCCAGCCAGTCCGCCATTTGGGCTGATTCCGCCAACCGCTGCATCCTGATTTCTTCTTCCTCGCGCAACCGTTGCTCGGCCTCTCTCTCAGCTCGACGTCTATTTAGACGTTCCAGCTCCTCCTTTGCTTCTTGCCGGCGGATGGCATCCCTACGTTGTGCCTCTTCTAACGACAAGCCCTGCTTCTTCTCCTTTTCGTTCTTCTTGTGCCAACGGAATTGCTGGTCCAAGTTGACGTCGTGGAAGGGATTGTCCGTCGCGCTGTACACGCTCAATTCCGCAACTCTGCGAGCCTCTTCCTCCTCCTTGGCCCGTTTCTTCTCGGCCTTACGGGCCTTCCTGTCCTCCGACTTGTCGCGCTTGCGCCTATAATGCCTCAGTTGACACGAACGACCCAAAGAAGGTCATAGACGCACTTCTTCTTGCTCCGCTCAGAGCTGTGGCTTCTGTCCCTGTGCCGGCGATGGGACTTGTGTTCTCTATCCTTGCTCTCACTACGGTGGCGACTGCGATGCCGACGCCTGTCGTCGTCGTCGTCATCACTATCGTATCTCCTGGACTCCTTTCGTCTATCCTTGTCGCGCGACCTCGCCCGTGGTGACCTAGACCTGTCGCGATAGCGGTCACGATCCCTGGAGTCCGGTGTGACAGAGCGAGAACGGTTTCTACCCATTGCTTGATCCTGTACGTGTGCGACCTTATACCAGTAGTTCCAGCGAAGTCAGCGGAGGACGGCTAGGAGAGTGAAGCAAGCAGTGGCTGCAGTGAACACTAAAGGTCAGGCTCCGACTGCACCGGTGGCGATGGTCAAGCTACAGTTGGGCGTCAGGCGTGCTAGCGCTCTCTGTCGGTCTGTAGCCGCCCGGACACACCCACTCACGCGCACTGATCGCTCCTCCGGAGAGGAATTGTGCGTGTCTTGTCTTTACTCTATACCCCATACCATGTTCGACGGCTGCTCATCAGCACTCAGCCGCTGCTCTCGCATCTCGGCGTTGCGGAAGACTTCTCATTCTAACGTCTTTGCACGATCTGTGCGCACACAGCCGCGGTATACATCCCCTCAGGACGATCGGCCCAGTGATTCACTTCGCAATACGAGGCCAATGGGTCTCGCAACCCCCCGTAAGGTACCATTGGGCATGAATCAGTCAGCTATGCAAGTGCACCACTGACCTGCATGAAAGCTGGTCAAATATCTGAATGAATATGTCGTCGGCCAAGAGAACGCAAAGAAGGTCCTCTCGGTGGCGTACGTTGACGTTGCCGAATGCACATGACACACTTGTGAACTTGCCTGATCTTCATCCACCAAAGCGTGTACAACCACTACAATCGCGTCCACGCCAACATGAAGGCTATGTACGAATATGACGAGCCGCCACACCTCTCAAGAGCTACTTATATGGCAACAGACAGGCGTATGTTCGCCCGAACTCGTGTGGGCTCTCGAATCCTGATGTGACTAAAATATTCAGCTAGCCCCATGGCAGATACTACTAACGTATACCAGCGTGCTGGAGGGTTCGAAGAGACGCCATTGACACCCCGTACACCCATCCCACTATTTGAGAAGAGTAACGTCCTGGTGATGTGCGTCCGCTGTCGTAGCCTGATTTGATGGGTGTTTGTCCCGAGCTGGGATCGTGCTGATTGCACCTCAACTGTTAGCGGACCTACGGGTTCTGGTAGGATCAGTCTACATGTTGAATGAGCGTGCAAATGCTCAATGAAGTATAGGGAAGACGCTACTAGCGAAGACGCTTGCTAAGGTGCTAGACGTACCTTTCTCTGTCAGCGATGCGACCACTTTCACGCAGGTAAGTGATAGTGAACATGGCGGAGAGCTGAGGTTTAGTGTTCTATTATTGTCTAGGCTGGATGTACGTATCTGTTTGGATCAATTTTATAAGAAAGGATGGTACTGACAAGTGCCAGACGTCGGAGACGATGTGGACATGTGTGTCCAAAGGCTGGTGGGTTGACGTGCATTTTTGTGAGCTGCTGCCGATTGTTGACTTGAAGATGTTTAGTTGCAAGCAGCCAATTGGGATCCATACAAGGCCAAGTACGTTCCTTTGCTCTCTACTTAGATCTCCCACGTCGACCTGATTCGCTGTTCCAGCATGGGAATCATATACATTGACGAGATAGACAAGATCGCTCGCAGATCTGTCGGCCCAGACACGACGCGAGACGTCGGTGGCGAAGGCGTACAACAAGCCCTTCTCCGCATCATGGAAGGCTCGGTAGTGAATGTCCCCGCCAAAGGACCATCAATGCCCTCGCCCAACGGGGTCTCGCGAGGAGGACGGCCAGGGATGCCTTCTCCAGTCCGTAGGTATAGAAAGCATGTTCGGCCTATCGACCACTCATACCAGACAGAATGGCCCGACTCGTTCGCGGTCGACACCTCCAATATTCTGTTCATCTTGAGCGGCGCGTTTGTGGGACTGGAAGACATAATCAAAAAGCGCATGGCGAAAGGAGTGAGCACGAGCATCATCGAACTATATAATCAGCGTTGACATGTATGCGTCGTAGTCCATCGGGTTCACTGCGAACCTCACGTCTTCATCAACATCAGAACCTGGATTGCCTTTCTTCACTCCGAACATCCCTACTACGCTGCTTGATCAAGTAGAGCCCGCTGGTATGTCTCTTATCTCCCGTGCCTACTGCTGATTTGTCTGACGCCTTCTTCAATAGACCTAGTGAAGTTCGGGTATGTTGTATGCACACCTAGCACTGCTGGACGAATCCTGTTGACATGTTTCTTCGCAGCTTTATCCCAGAGTTCATCTCGCGGATGCCGTCCATCACAACGCTAGCCCCATTATCACCCTCGGACTTGCGTCGCGTGCTCACTGAAGTCAAGGGCTCACTCATCTCGCAGTACACCGCGCTATTCGGCTATTCCGGAATCGAGATCAAGTTCACCAGTGCGGCCATAGACCAGATCTGTAAGCAAGCGGCTGCTAGAGGCGGTGGTGCAAGAGGACTCAGGGGAATCCTGGTGAGTGCACTTTGATTATACTTTTGAGGCCATCATAGTCACACATTTGGCAGGAAAACTTGCTTTTGGATCCCATGTATGAAGCACCGTGAGTCATGTTCCATCTCTGACCGTAGTGTAACAAGCTGATCGATGTGCTACAGTGGCTCGGTAAGCTTTTCGTCAGCGAGCGTACAATAACGTTTAATTCACGTTGTCCATAGTGGATCAAGTACGTCCTCATTCACGAGGCGGCAGTACTAGGAACGGCGCCCCCGGACTATTGGTATTCAGGGAAGAAGGAGGAAGAGAAATTCTGGAGTGCATGGGCAGCCGAGGAAGAGAGATATTCGGGTCGCCTATAGCCCGCAACGCTGACTACCTGCATCGAGCCTACTAACGAACTGTCCTGAACGCTGCAGGACCATGTTGTATTGTATGTTGTATGCACGATGGATGGACCAACGGATGTGAAAGCACGCTATGTTTCGGGACACCATGCGAATATAAATGAAGGAATGTGTGAAGATACACCGTACTGGCTACATGGGCTGATCACACTTCTACCGAGCGCAAGAGCTATACAGGTAAACCGTCTGTGGCGCGCAGAGCCGGTAGTGAGCGGGTGGATGCCACAGATGGGTGTCGATATCAATGGAAAATATGGTAACAGTGGTATGTTTAGTCTTCCTTCTTCTCGTCCTCGACCTTGGGCTCTTCCTTGGCTTCCTCTTTGGCCTCCTCCTTGGCCTCCTCTGTGGACTCCTCCTTCTTCTCCTCAGCAGCGGGCTCGCCCTCAGCCTTCTTTTCTGAGTCGCCACCGGCGAGGCCCGCGTTGATCTTCTGCGCGTTCTCGAACGCGTCCTTGAACTGCTGAGCGTCTGCGCAAACAGATTACTGATTGGTTCACACTTTGTTAGTTGCTAGCACTTACTCTCAGCGTTCGCGAAGCGGATGGCAAGGGTCTCGGAGGTCGGTGGGTTCTCAGAGTAGTCTGCCGCGACTTTCCAGACCCAGCTGCGGTCCGAACCAATGTTGGGCTGGAGGCGCATGTCCGAGGTGACTGCATAGCAGATAAATCATCTTGTCATGGAATGGAAGGCGGATTATGTGCTTACTGGCGTGGTTCGCGCAGACCTTGTAGGTCTTATCGCGTCTCATCACAAGACGGACCTTCTTGGTCTCCTTGTGCTGGAGCAGACGGACGTCGCCCGTACCACGTTCCTTCCACTCTGAGGAGTCGGTCGCGAACCTGAAGAGCTTCGCGCGCCTGCGGGGTAGTCACGAACGTAAGCACATTACTCGGCACGGGCGATACAAGCGATCGAGCGCACATTTTGAAGAGAACGTCCTCATCTTCCTCGAGGGTCTTGGTCTCGACCTGCTCAGTGAGCTTGATTACGGGCTCAAAGTGAGGGTCGTGCTCCTCCTCCTGCAGATCCCAAAAATTCGTCAATACGAGCGTGTCCGAGGCCGCAGAAGGTGGCGCGATCTCTGTCTGCATCGATTGCGCCGACAGGGTCGCCTGACCACTTGGTCGAGAGGAAACTCACCCTGGGCGCAAGGGCATCGGTCGGCTCAGACATGTTGTCGTGGGTATTGGTCGTGAGTGCGAAAAATACAAGCGGGGTGGTAGATGAGAGTAAGAGCTGAAAAAGTGCGGTAGAGAAAGAGCTCGCGTCTCTAACCCTTCTCCAGATCGCGAGAAGGACCCCGAGATGGCAATCAAAGGTGCCTCGGGTCCCGCAGACGCTGTGCACGTGACCCTGTACAGCTGTGCTGTGTGCAAGTCGGCGGCGTCCGAGTCGGTTTCCAGTCGCTGCTCACGGCGAAGACCTCATCTTTCAACTTGACCAAGGCCTCGACGACCATGCTACGACCATATACCCCTGCGCTGTCCGCGATGTGGCTCGCTATCTTGCTCGTACTGCCTGTGCTGGTTTCTGGGCATATGATCGAAGTTCCTGCGTCCAAGAAGGAGTGCTTCTTCGAGGACCTGCATGTGAACGACAAAGTACGCCTAATCGCTCTGTGAAACCCCTCAGCTCGTTCATGGCTGCATGCAGATGACGGTGACATACCAAGTAGGCGGCGGCGGCCACCTCGACATTGACTTCTGGGTACGTTCTTCCTCCACATGTACGCGCGCGTGCCACGCAGAACGCGAACCAATCCCTTTGTGCAGCTGGCGGACCCGGACGGCATCGCGCTCGGAAAGCACATCAAGCAGTCGACCGGCACAGTGTCAATAACGGCGAAGAAGGACGGGCGGTACGAGTACTGCTTCTCGAACCAAATGTCCACCGTGGTGGACAAGATGGTCAGGTACGTGTCACTTTCGCAGGCGCAAGCGCGCGGCGCCTCACCTTACCGCGGCACGCGTCCGCCCGCATAGCTTCAATGTGCACGGTGTCATCTACGTCGACGACGAAGGTATGTCTGTATGCTATCATGGCGCAGTGCGCACGTGTTGAGCTTCCTTGTCATAGACATCGTCTCGCCTATCGAACGCGAGATTCGCGCGCTGTCTCACGGATTGGCTGCCGTCAAGGACGAGCAGGAGTACATTGTTGTCCGCGAGCGCACGCACCGAAACACAGCCGAGTCGACAAACGACCGTGTCAAATGGTGGTCTATTCTCCAGGCAGTAGTACTGTTCTCCGTTGTCGCATGGCAGGTGTACTACCTGAAGGTACGTCGTACATCAATAGCGCGCTTCGCCCGTACTGAACACCTCCGCAGTCATTCTTCGAGGTCAAGCGGGCCTTCTAATTACTGGCAGGAATATATGGTCGTCTTGCATAATTTATTCGTTTACATCGGACCTGCTTGCAGACTCATCGTCCTAGCTGGCACTACTCAAACGCTTCGCCAGTTTCAAGAAATCTGCTACGTCTTGGAAGGTCCATGAGTGAGTGCAGTAGAAAGTGTGCATAGGGTAATAGAAAACAACAATGGGACAACGAATACGGATGGAGGGTATCATGCAATTTACAAGATGTCAAAACGATCGCAGGCAAAGCTTGTGGAACCGGCGCAAGGAGCGAGAGACGAGCGAGAGAGAGAGGATGACGAGGAAGTGGAGTGCATGTGTGTGTAATGGAACATAGCAAAACAAGTATATGAAGACGAGTCTGTCGTGTCGCGTCGTGATAAATCGAGTACACAGATCGTAGGTCAACCAACATCTACCTCTAACCCTCTCCGTCCCACCGTCATCATGCAAAGACGGAACCAACGCGCATACACACGCTCACCGCCATGTCGGCTTCGACCCGCCCGCAACGCTCCGGAAGCTCGTGTCCATGCTCGCGTTTGGATCCATGCCCTTCCCGCGCAACGAGCCCGCGTGCAGCCTCGCCGACGACACCGCAAGCAAGGACATCCGCTTTGGACGTTTCGCGGGTGAGCCCAGCGCGACGCGTCTCGGGCCCGATGTACTCTTACCCAAACCAGACGACCCGCCAGCACCCCCTAGCGACGCACGGCCCTGCGGCGAAAGCTGCGGAATCATGCTCGAACGCCGCCGTGGCCGTTCCACGCGCATGGGCCCGATGTTCGACCGTCGCCGACCCGCCTTGCTCGCGCCCTTGGGTGTAAGCGGGACGCGTTTCGCAGGGCTGGTGTGGTGGCGCTCGCGCGCCTTGCCTTTGCCCGAGTCCGACGCGCTCGAGTCGTCCGACGGAGAGGAGACACGGTTCATGTTGCGGTCGGAAAGCGGAGCGGCGCGTCGCGGGGAACCCTGCGCCGCCGCGCGCTCCTCGTCATCCTCGGCGAGGCTGCCCAAGGCGGAACCTCGTGAACGAGACTTGAGGAATCCGGGGTCGAGTCGGCTTGCCCGTGGCCGCCTTGGTCCAGTTCCACGCATGAAGCCTGTCGAGGATGATGCAGCGGAGGACGTCGAGGGTGCAGAGAACAAGCTGAGGTCAAGGCTGGTATCCGTCTTCTCGTCCTCCCACTCGCTCTCCGAGCCCGCAACAGAGATGTTTCTAGCCGACGCATCCGGGGCGGAGAACGAACTGGAGCTCGCGCTCGCGCTGGCATCCTCCGCGGGAGTGACGGAGATGACGACGGGCGCAGCTGCGGATCCCTGCCCGCCATCGTCGATGTCGCCCTGGCCGGCGTAGTCCCGCCACTGTACCCCCTTCTTCTTCCCTTTGTCTTTATCTGAGACTCGACGGTACGGAGCCGAAGACGGCGCGAGGCTCGATCGCAGTGACTTCCGCGGGCTCTTGTGTGACTTGCGGAGGGGCGAGCCTGCTGTTGATCCATACGACGACGACCGCCTCGACACCTTCGCCTTCATCTGCTGCGATACCACGGGCCCCGACACGACACGTCCGACACCGAGGGACGCGTAGCCGCTGAAGTTGCTGAGCGCGGATACCGCCGCCTGCGGGCTCGCAGAGACGGCATACGCCGCGATAGAGTGCCCCAATAGAGACTTGAATGCCGAGTCGTTCCCGTCGGCGACGCTCTTCAGTGACAGGCTGAGGGACTTCGCAGTCGCCTCCAGCCCTTCGCGTCCCTCCTCCGTGGCGGCGCCGAGCGCCCTGCTTGCTTCGTTGAGCATGACTGTGCACCGGCCGACAAGACCGACAAGGCTGACGACGGCTTCGGCCTGCGCGGTGACAGCCTCGCGGAGGGCTTCCTGCCTCGCCTCCGCCTTGATACGCTCCATCTCCGCCTTGCGCCAGCGCGCGTCGAGCTTCACGTTCTCTATCGACACCTCGTCCAGCCGGTCGGACGAGCGCCGTTCTTGCACGGCACGCAGCGTCGCCTCGAAGAGCGCACCCGAGTTGTTCGCCCGTTGTACACGCACGTTCAGCGCGCTCTCCGACTTGAGTACCTGCTCTTCGGGTCCCGCCAACGCTTGCAACAGTGCGCGCTCCGTCTCCAGATCTGGCGAGAGCGGGCTTGACGACGACGACGCCTGCGCATCGAGCTCCGCAAGCCTTGCGCGGATGACCTTGAGCTTCGCCTCGGCGACGGCGACCTTGCCTGAGCAGCTGGCCCCGTCGGCGATGCTGGGCTGCATCTGCTCGGCCTTGAGCTGGAGGTCGTTCTTCGCCTTCTCCACCTCCATGAGCGCCTCGCGACGCTTGCGCTTCTCCGCATCCCGCTCGGCGTCGCGCTTGCCCGCGAGCTTCTCCTTGAGCTCCGCGACTTGGAGGTTGAGCCGATTGATTGCCTCGACGTATTGCCCGACGTGTCGGTCGACGTTGACAACGTTCCGCGTCACGACCTTGGTCTTGATCTTCGTCGCGCGTTCCGCATAGATCAAGGTGTTGTGCGTATCATCGAAGTGCGCACTCGTCGGTGCAATGCATACGATCATGACCGTCTTGCAGTTGCCTCCGAGCGAGAACTTGAGCAGGCGCGTGAGTTTGCTGTTGCGGTAGGGTACGTGACGGATGGCACCGCCGCTCTCGCAGAGCGCATTGATACAGTTGCCAAGAGCCAGTAGCGACTTGTTAATGTTCGCACCCTCAACCATTCGTTGACCCATGTTAGTTGTTGCCGCTGCACGTTCGCTACCCGCAAGGTCGATAATCGAGAGTGTGGCCATAGTTCGCTGTTCGGTCAAAGCTGCTGTTCGCGGCGACTGAGTGATGTGCACCTGCAGCACCGCATGCGAGCGCGAACTAGTTTCGTTTGCATGTGTCGGGCTCTGCGTCCGCCGCGAATTGCCGAGGAGCACGATCTCCTTCACCTCGTCCGCACTCGCTGGCCTGAGCTCTGTCAATCCGACGACCTTGACCGTCTTGTCTTCCCGAATCTGGAGCCCGCCGCGCGGGGTTGGCGTCCCCGGCTCGGCGAGGAGGTCACGGATTTCCTCGTTGTAGATTTCCAAGAACGTAACAACGACGTCGATGTTGTGGTCTTCGCGGCGGTCCTCGATCTCCTGGAAGAGGTCCGCCATAGTGAGGTATATAATGCCGGGATCCGCGTCCGTCCCGCTGATGGTGTGCGTCTTACCGCACCCGGTGGCCTGCGTTGAATGGGGTGCGGTGCGTCAGCATCCCGGGGCTCCATCGAAACCTACCGCGAAGCAACGAGAGAAGGTGCTCACGCCATAAGCAAATATCGTAGTGTTGTACCCGTCCAGGAGGTTGCTCAGCAGCGGCCGCGCCGTGCCCTGGTAGACCTCCTGCTGCGTCGCGTCGTGGCGGAACACGCGGTCGAAGATGAACCGGCGGTCCTTGTACCGCTTCGTGCCGGGCGGGAGGAACCCCCGCTCGACGAAGGCCCGGGTCTGGTCCTTCTCTTGCGGGTCGAACGTCAGCACGCGGTCGTCGACAATCTCGACGATGTCGCGCAGGGTAGAGGTGTTGGCCACGCGTGCGGGCGTGGAGAGCGCGCCGTCGCCGCGGATGCAGCTGTCGTAGACTTGTTGGGGCAGCCGGGCGGACTCCCATGCTGTTGGGGGGCGCACACGGACTGTGGTTGCCAGCACAGATGGTTAGCATCCGATGCGCGTTTCCTGCCTGCTCCGTTCTTCGGGAGCACCGCAGGAAGACAAAGACGTACCTGCAACCGTGATGGAGCCAGCGGCAACCATGCTGTGGTGGTAGAAAGGGGGAGAGAGCGGAGAGAGAAAATTAGTGTAGGTGGCCCAGGATGTCAGAGGAAGTGGGTGGCCGGGCGGAGGAGGAGGGTGAGTGTGGTGGATGGAACTGTTCAACTTGGCGACGCGGCGCGGCAGGTCGAACCAAACCAACCGCTCGCCGCGTGCCTCGGGCGTCTACGCGTCTACCCACTCCACCACGTGATCGCATCCGCTCTTAATGGGCGCTTGTCTCTCTTGGATTTAGACGTCCACTTGCAATCAACGCCCGGCGAGAAATGTCTGCCTCGGTAGAGACGATCTCTGTCCCCTCTCCGGCGGACTTCCACGTCCACCTCCGCCAGGGCGAGCTCGCACAAGTAGTGACGAAGCATGTCCGCCAGGGCGGCTTCTCTCTTGCCTATGTCATGGCAGGTCCTTTCTCCCCGTGGTACTCCTCTTCCTTGCCTCCATCGACTTATCGCGTTCGCTGTCCCGCCTAGCCCAACCTCAAGCCGCCCATCACCAACACAGAGCAGGCGTTGCTCTACCGGGCGCAGCTCCAGGCGATCGATCCCGCCGTCGAATACCTGATGACGCTCTACCTCTCTCCTGAGCTCACGCCGGACGAAATCCGCAAAGCCGCGCGCGCCGGCATCGTCGGTACGCACCAGATCGCACCCTCTATTATCGCTCACCCAGAAGCCCATCGCGCTCATCCTGTCCGCTCTTCATGCCTCATCTTTTCTATCACACAGGTGTCAAGTCGTACCCGCGCGGCGTGACGACCAACTCGGAGGGCGGGATCGAATCGTACGAAGCTTATTACCCCGTGTTTGCCGCCATGGAAGAAGTCGGCATGGTGCTCAACCTTCACGGAGAGGTGCCCTCTTCTGCGGCGTCCAACACCTGCGTCCTGAACGCCGAGCCGGCGTTCCTGCCGCACCTGCGCAAGCTGCACGCCCAGTTCCCGAAGCTGCGCATCGTGCTCGAGCACGCCACGACGCGGGCAGCGGTGGAATGCGTCAAGAGCCTCGGGGACACGGTCGCGTGCACGATCACAGCGCACCACCTCGCGCTGACGGTCGACGACTGGGCCGGGCAGGCTTGGCACTTTTGCAAGCCCGTGGCAAAGTACCCGGACGACCGGGCTGCGCTGCAGGAGGTCGTAAAAGAAGGTCCGGGGTTTCATTGTTCGCCCGACAGTTTAGGTTGCCGCAGCTTCTGACGCTGTCTTTTGCGTTCATCTATCGCGCCCTCATGCGGGTGCCTCTGCCCTCCACCTCCTCCTTCACGCGGGTGTGAATTTGGTCGTGCGTGCAGGGCATCCCCGATTCTTCCTCGGCTCCGACTCTGCACCCCACCCGGCAGAGACAAAAGCAACGGCGACGCCGAGCCACGCGTGTGCGGCGGGGGTGTACACGTCTCCGATCCTGCTCCCGCTTGTGGCGCATCTGCTGGAGTCGTTTGGGGCGCTGGACAAGCTGGGAGGGTTCGTGAGCGCAAACGGGCGTGGGTTCTATGGACGACCGGTAACGGCAGGCG
This sequence comes from Cubamyces lactineus, assembly GCA_022376465.1. Classification (NCBI taxonomy): domain Eukaryota; kingdom Fungi; phylum Basidiomycota; class Agaricomycetes; order Polyporales; family Polyporaceae; genus Cubamyces; species Cubamyces lactineus. The sequence continues at coordinate 1,932,543 of JACDTU010000003.1, forward strand.
ACAAGCAGGTTGTCCTGCGGCGGGCGTCAGGGAAAGTGGTCGGGATCGAGGGCTACGGGACCGGGCCGACGCATGTGGTGCCGTTCTGGGCTGGTAAGGAGATCGGATGGGAGATTGTGGACGAGCGGGAGGAGATCTCGTGAGGCTATGAGAGAGGTAGCGCGGGAGGGAAGGAACGGCACGCAGGAAAAAATGACGGTGTAGGAATATGGATGAAGCGGGAGGGAGACGAGAATGACAAGAAGACTACTCGTACTCGGCCCCGCTCCATGGGCTGTCGAGGGTCGGTATGAAGAAGGATGCATTACATTACAGTGACGGGCGTGAGAACGAGGGAGCATCGTTGAGCCAAGCATGCGACGGGTGAGGCGATGAAAAACGCGGGCATGCTTCACGTATGGGTGCCGCGAAGAGAGGGGCTGGGAGAGTGCTTAAAGGTAGGAAGGCGGAGAGGGAGGGGAGAGCTGGAGGAGGGCAAGCGAGGAGAACGAGATTGAGTGTGTAAGGGGTAGATCTGAATCTCGATCGAGAGAGGAAGCACGTGGCAGGAATAGTCGATTGAGGTACGACGATCGGCGACTTGTTGGGTGCAAGAAGAGATCGGTCGCGGGTCGTCCTTGCAACGCTTTCTCTCCCGCTCTCTTCCATCTCGCCTCGTGTGTGTGCACGTCCCGCTTGCTGTCCATCTGGCTGCTGCCGTGATATGTGCTGAAGAGGGCGTGCGGAGAATGGCTGTGACAGACAGGGAGAGCGCGGGAGGAGGTGGAGAGGGGGCTGAAGGGGGGAATGCAGGCGCCAGAAGGGGATGGAGGCGCAGGGAGGGGAGGGATCGGAGGGAGGAGAGGCATGAGGCCGAAGGACAGGCTGCGAATCGGAGCGAGGGCGAGGGCGAGGGCGAGGGCGAGGGCGAGGGCGAGGGCGAGTGTGTGCGATTGCAGGCGTCCTCTCCGCGTCCTCCTCCCTCTGAATCTCCCTCCAGCCCACACCTCCCGCCCTCCTCTCGATCTCTGCCCCCGCCCTCTCCTACTTGTACTCCTCCGCCTCTCCCGTCTTCTCCCTCGCCCTCCTCCTCTCCTCGCTCAGCCCATGCTCATCCTCTCCCCTCCGTCTTTCCCACACACTCTCCGCGCATGCAGCCTCGCGCCCTCCTCCCTTCCCTCTACTGCCCTCTCTGCTCGCCCCCGGCTCTCCTCCGCGCTCCAGTCACCCTCCACTGCGGCCATTCCTTCTGTGCAGCCCACTTCCCCGTCTCCAATGCTCCATCTACCTCAACCGCGCCCAGCCCTGCGCTCATCCTCCCTTCCTGTCCTCTCGAGTCCTGTTCCTACTCCTCGCGCGACCGGCCCTCCTTCGCGCGCACCCCGCCCCTTGACGTCACCGTGAACAAGCTCATCGACATCATCCTCTCCCTCCCCCCGGACACACCAGAAGACGCCCCGCTGCCCTCTTTTCACGACGACCGCGGCGACTGCACAGGCACAGAGGACGAAGTCGACTCCGATTCCGACCTTGAGTACCTCCCTCTCCCCCCTCTCTCCCCCGACAGCAACGCCTCCCACCCTCCATCTTCTCCCGTCCGAGACTCGGGCGCCGTGGAGCGTGTTTCGAGACCCGACTCCCCTCGCGTCAACGCCCGTCACCACTCACGTCCACGCTCTCAATCAAGCCCACGTCTTCGCCCACGCAAACGCCGGAGACGTCTTCCTCGCACCGTTTCGCCCCCTTCATCACACCCACAGCCCCACCGCACAGATCACGACCCATGCGCTCGCGTACGCAAAGAATTGCTCTCAGAGCTCACATGTGAGATCTGTTTCGGCCTCCTGTGGCAGCCCATCACCACACCATGCCAGCATGTGAGTAATTCTGCCTGTTCATTCTGGCTCGCTTTTCCCGCTTGGCCCTCGCCTGCATTTTTTTTTCGCTCCCGTCGATCCTTGCACCGTGTTCACCTTGATCCCGCGCGCTTGCCTTCACAGCCGGTCTGCTCGCGATCGCCGGCCGTTGTGTCGCGCGCGATTCCGTCCCTCTCGGAGTCGCGCTCGATGCAGGGGTGTCGTCCCCGCATCGCCCTGGACGAGGGCCGCGCTCGATCCCGGGAGGCCACGATCATCTTGTGTGCCCTCGTCGCTTTTGCCTCCGCGAGTCGAGATCCTGAGCGCCGCGCATCTCGCTCCCGCCATGTTTGCGGCGCAGAAGCAGTCTCTTTGGCAGACGGATGTCCGCATTCGGCATCTCTGCACTATTCAATCTGGCACTCCCGCGTTCGAGCACTTTCGACTTGGCCCAGGCGTCTAGCTTCCCGCAGCTGTTCTCGATCGATGCTGGCGTCTGGGATCGGCGGGCTTAGAAGTGCACAATGAGGCTTGGTACATATACCTGCCTCTTGAACATGGGAACGCATGCCGGTCACGTCTCTTCCGTGGCTCGCATAGATACCCCAACGTTTTCTTCTTCGGACAGTGGCTGATATCTTTCTACCCTTCAGACCTTTTGCACGCGCTGTCTTTTCCGGTCGCTCGACCACAGTCAAACGTGCCCGCTCTGCAGGCAGAATCTCCCTGGTTACGACTATTTCCAACAACACCCGTGCAATAAAGTCATCCTGGCTATCAGTACGTCGTCCCTCTACGCCACTTGCTGTCTCACAGCTATCGGTTCTGACGTTGTGATTGTAGTCTTAAAGGCGTTCCCTGACGAATATGCCGAACGCGGCGCTACGATCGAGGCGGAGGAGCGCGATGCACGCCTCGATACGCCTATATTCGTCTGTCAATTGAGCTTCCCGGGGATACCAACGATGCTGCACTTTTTTGAGCCACGGTCAGTAGTACTGCATCTCCTTTCGGACGGCTGCTGACATTTTCCCCATAGTTACCGTTTAATGCTGAGACGCTGTTTGGATTCTCCACATCCATGCTTCGGCATGATCCCTCCGCCACGAGCCGCGCCGTCGGCATCCGCAGGCGTGTCAAGTACAGGCAACGATTACGGGACGATGCTCGCCATCAGGAACGTCCGCATGTACCCCGACGGACGCAGCCTGGTAGAGACCTGGGGAACCTGGCGCTTCCGGATCATGGAACGGGGGACGCTTGACGGGTACATGGTCGCGCGCGTAGAGCGTATCGAAGACTACGAGGAGGAGCTGGACGAGAGTGCGGCTGCATCCGCGGAGCCGAACGAACGGTCACATGGTGACAATCAACCCGAGGCCGGCACGGGGCCAGAAGTGGACACCGGCCAGGATCTGGGGGAGGGACGCCCGGCGGATGACAGCGAAGGGGAACAGGTCGAAGCCGCAGTCAGGGCCGAACTCGGTGCAGACGTCGCGGAGGCTCAAACTGCGTCATCCGAGCCCTCTTCATCGCGCCCGGACGCGATCCCCAGCGTACGGCCTTCACACGATGCCGGACACCGCCCTGGGCCCTCCCAGGATCGGGGCCAACGCAGTGGAGGCGGCCGGCCACGCGCATCGCCTGGTAACGAGCAGCAGGCAGGACAACCGGGCATGGGCCCAGGACCTGCTGCTCCTTCCCCGCCGGCAGGGCGTGTGCCGACGAATGCAGAGCTAATGGACAAGTGCCGTGCGTTCGTCGAGCAGATGCGCGCAGGGACGCCGTGGGTGGTCGAGCACCTGGACAACAATTTCGTCCCGATGCCAAACGACGCGGCGAGCTTCAGCTTCTGGATGGCGCTGGTGCGTGTCTCCCTTTCCCCTTGCCCTTCCCGCGCTTTCCCACATGTTGTCTCCGGTGGTGCGATGGCGAGCGTGTGTGCTGATCGCGTCCGCTCTCGCGTACACAGCTCCTCCCGATCGATGAATACGAGAAGGCGAAGCTCCTCCCCATTCGCTCCCCGCGCCTGCGCCTGCGGCTCGTCGTGCACTGGATCGAACAGCTCAACAACAACTGGTAAGTCTCCGCTCAATCGCCCACCTTCACCCCCTCACCCTCGTCTCATCACCCCTCACCCCTCCCCCATCACTCCTCGCCCCCTCTCCCTCCCCTCCTACACGCGTTCCGCTCCACAATTCATATCTGCTTTGCCGCGTATTCGTCCGGGCCTGATCGTCTCGCTCTCTCCCCCCGCTCGCGTGATCAAGGGCTCGTGCTTACGCGTCTGCGTCTGCTTGGCAGGTGGTTCTCTGGCGGATGCGTCGTCTGCTAGTGCCCCCGCGGCCGCCCCGGTTCTGGGCCCTGCTCGCGGCGTACGCGATCCTCCTCGCCGGTATATACCTCACGCAGGCTAGCTGGCAGCGGGGCGGGCTAGCGGCGGTGGGCGAGGGCGGCAGCATGCAGGGCGCGGGGCGGGCTGAGTTGTAGGTGGTGTAGTGGGCGAGGGACGATTCTGAGGGAATTGGGGGGAATGGGTGGTTGGAGTAGACCTACGCAGTCGCTATTGGGTCTTCTTGGTTTTTGCGGTTTGTCGCTTTTCAGGGATGCTTGCACATATCTAATGGGGTCATTTCTGTTTTTGTTCTCGGCGGAGCGCAGTACTGCGTCCCAAACGTTGGATGCTTCGGTAGTACGCGGGAGAGCCTGCACTTTGTTCGCTGCCGTCCTTCTCCCTTTTCTCTTCTTCTTCGGTTTGCTTGTTGTTTGTTGTTCTGGAACTCTACGTCTTCTTTCACGTACGGTATGATTTGCTTCGTGTGATGAATTTTGTGCTTTGTCGGAGTTTTCGCCTCTTTCTTTCATCGCCGTCTTCGGTCGTCCACACCATCGTATGCTCGTATGACTCCCTCGCTGTCCCCGCCATGACTATCTCCGTCACATTCTCGTCGTGCAACATCATCTTTCATTCTCTGTCTAGCATTTTCAGTCTCTGTTTCCCTCTTACTCTCCCCATCGCATCCCTCGCACCCGTCGTCGTCTCCCGACCCAGATGAATCTCCAACGCTCGTACTAAGCTACTAAATTCCCCAGCGCGCACGCTACCAGTGCTCGCCAGTATGCACAGGCACTGCCCGAGTGAGGCACCGGTGACGCCACTCGTCGCCGCCACTAGTGTTCCTCTAGCCTCGTGCTGGCTATTCAACAATTCCCCGCATCTTATGCCGTCCGAGTCGGGAGCGGTTATTGTGGGCGCTGGCTAGGCAGACCACAACAGGTGCAAATAGTGTGCTGTACGTGATCGGCGTGAGCGCCTGCCAAGGCCGCTGCCATGGCCAGTGGCACAGTGAGCCACTCAGGCTGTCCAGCGACTCTGACGAGGCCGTTGACCGAACGGCCAACTTAGCTTTCTACTTCACCACTGTTTGATTGCGGACGCAAGTGTATCCCGTGCGCTCAGGACCGTACCAACAATGCTCCCATACCTACCACCAGAACTCGTAGAGATCGTGATCGCCGAAACCCAACGGCATCCTGACGGCCTCCTCCCGACCAAGCCCCCGTTCCGGCGAAACAAGGCGCACCTGGCGTCGTACTCTCTCGTGTGCCGACTGTGGAGGCCCATCGCGCAGGCGCTGCTCTTCCACGAGGTCATCATGACTCTCGAACGCCGGTCCCCTGGGGAGTTCCTCGCGTTCATGCGGCAGTGCTCGCCGCACATCGCCCGCGCGGTGCGCTTCCTCGTCTTCACCGCGACTAGCCTCCCGATCTGGATTGGACGCGACGGCAAGCCTCTCCGGGGAGAGATAGAGGTCTGCCCAGCGGTGCTCATGGAGATCCTTCGTACTCTTCCGGGGGTCGCCCACGTGAAGTTCCAGGGATTCGCCATCCTGGGCTGGCCGCAAGACGTCCCGTTGCCTGCGCAGCGCTTGTACCTCAAACGGCTCGCCCTCAAGGCGCTTAGATACAAGCCGCTGTCCGAACCCCACCTCTTGCCCTTTGATATCCTGAGCTTCTTCTCCGCCGAGACGCTCGAAGTGCACGAGAACGCCGTCCTCCAGCCCGCGGATCGGGAGGCTGGCCCCACCCCCTCAGCCGTACTCGCTCTTGCGGGTTCGCAAGGACGGATTGTCAGGGAAATCATGGCAGCCGGTCCCGACTGTTTCCTCACCGACGGCATAGAGCGCGGTGCGTTGTTGAATGTAGAGCACATACGCTCGCTCGTCCTAAGCCCGTACGATGCGCCGTCCCTCCGCTTCGCCGGCCTACTCCTCCAGCACTACGGGAGGCACGCAACAGACGTCGAGCTCAACGTCCGCCAGAGTGCCTGGCATAGGAATGTGCTGCCCCCTGCGCCCGGTGAGCGTCGATTGACCGATGGGCGGCAACGCGAGCACTCACTTGAACTGTGAATGACCTCTACGTAAACAGCTTTCCTGGAAGCGTGCAGCATGGCGTCGTGCGAGCGCATTCAGCGTTTGCGGCTCTTCTGGATGGTCGCCTCTGGCCGCCCGGGCTACAGCGAGGAGGATCTGCTGGTGCGCCTGAGCGACGCGTACGGCGCCGTGCTCTCTAGCACGCCGACTACCACTCTCCGCGAGCTCGAGTTCACGTTTTGGGAGGGCGCGATTGGCCCCCTGAAGGACTTTGCGAAAGTGGCGACGCACGTCGCGCACAGAATCGTGCAAGCGGTCGGCCGCTTCCCAGACCTGAAGAGAGTCGTGCTTGTGATAGAGGAACCGCTGACGGTCGATCGATGCACGACCATCATCAATGATCTCTTGCCAGGTGAGATCGTCGAGCGCCGACTCGTCATTTTCGAGCTAGAGGACCGTGACCGCTGGTGAAAGTGCACCTATACTGTATGTACGTCTTCGAATAGCTAATGCAGACCTCGACATTTCAACTATGGCGGAGAAGACGCAGGGGCCTATTCCTAACGAGTACAACTGATATTGAATATAGTAGACAACGGTGTATCATCGATATCTAGTCTCAGGCTATCGCTGCTGTTTCTCCAAATCGCCTTTGAGATTTGGGGTGAGTCGCCAGCACCTTGATCGACCTGCTACCCAATTTCAGGCGATATGTCTGTGAGAGAAGTGCACTTCAAGATCTTGGCACCCGGTCGATCTCGTGATCGTGGACACACCACAACTCCAAACCTTGACTTATGCATTGATTACCTGTGGGCGCTTGAGTGGTTGCCAATAACTCACAATGGAACAGATCGGAGCCACTCACTGCTGCCAGCAGCAGGTATCCGGCCGAAGCCCGCGTAGGTTCTCAATTATACCGGTACTGCTGTTGTCTGATCATGATAAGTATCACCCCATGGCACCTTACATGCCGCCCGAAATCGTGGAGATCGTCATCACAAAGTCCCAACGGAACCCGCTCAATGGTTTCCTCCCGACTCAACCGCTGTTCTTCCGTAATAAAGGGTGCTTGGCTGCGTGCTCACTAGTTTGTCGGTCCTGGAGGCCTGCTGCTCAAGCACTGCTCTTCCAGGAAGTGCTCTTGACTCTCGAACATAGATCTCCCGATGACTTCCTCGCGTTCATCCAGTCTTCGCCGCACATCGCTGGCTGCGTACGCTACTTTACCTGCACCGTCGGCTTTCTCCTGAGCCTGATGAAGGAATGGGCTGGCGGCGAACGTCTGGAGCTCAAGGAACTCAGGTCTGAATATGCCATCTCTCCCGCAGTACTCATGGAAATCCTCTACACTCTTCCCGCGGTCATGCATGTGCAGTTCGAAGGATTTACCATCCTCGGGTGGCCGAGGGATATCCCACTGCCAACCCAACCCGTGGGTCTCAAACGCCTCACCCTCAAATCCCTCAGATACAAACCATTCTCTGGACCCCAAATATTTCTTCCGCATCGAGCGCCTCGCCGTAGGCGATAACGAGCTCGTGTATCAGACAGAATGGCATGTCCGGCTGCTTTCGAAGCCATATACCCTGTCGAACACAGCTCCGCCAATCATCAGGGACATCATCTCCACCGAGCCCGACTGCTTCCTGAACTGCAATATCGAGCACGGCGGGCTCGATCCAGAGCACATACGCTCGCTTATCCTGAGCCTGTACGATGTGCCATCTCTCCGCTTCGCCGGCTCGTTCCTCCAACACTACGGTAGTCACGCAACCGCTATCTAACTGAACGTTCACCTGGATGTTTTGTACGAAAAGACGAAACCCGATGAACTCAGTGAGTGTTGAGTACCATGTAGATGGGGATATAGTCACTCACTGTGTATGATCTCTATGAAATTTCAAATAGCTCCCTGACGAACTTCTGAACCTGGAAGGCTGGGGAGCGACCTGTAAGCGACACAAAGAAGTCTTCAGTCTGTGAGCGAACGACTATATTGCATAGTATAAGTACCTGTAAGCGACACAAAGAAGCTACAAGTACTTCAGTAAGTAACTGCATATAAACCATAGGTATTAAGGGAACTTACTCTTCAGTCTGTGAGCGAACGACTGAAGAGTAGGGGCGAAGAATGTCCTCCTTATATACTGAGAGAGGAGTGCCATGAGTAAGCGAAGAAAGGAGGCATGTGATCCCTATGTACAATGAGTAAGACAATGGTGCGAGTATCGCAACATATGGTGTCATAGATATAGAACCCTCTGGAAGGATCCGTAGCAGTGTAGAACGCAACGGAAAGATGGAGGGAATGAAAGAATGTCCAACTACAGTACGTACACTGAGCAGTCCATAAAAGGAATAAAGTCCATGCTGTGCGCGTTGTAGGCGCCACAGCCACAAGGTCCACATTCCCGGTCCGGCACAGCCGACAACCTGGAAGTTCAACACTCCCACTCGTTCAAACTGCGGAGGGAGAGACTAGACCAATCGCCTTTCTGAAGCGCTCCAATATAGAGAAGGAGACGTTCTTCGTCAAGGAATCAGCTAGTTGATCCTCTGTCGCTACGTAGAAGATGTCGATCGTCCCTAACTCAGCCTGTTCGCGAGTGTAGTGGTACTGGACGTCGACGTGCTTCGTGCGACGCTCGGTGACTGGATTAACCGATAAGAAGATGGACCCTTGGTTGTCGAGACACAAGGGTGTAGGGCGAGAGATGTCGTCCCCCAACTCTTCACCAAACGTGCGAAGCCATACAACTTGACGACAAGCGTCTGACGCAGCCTTGTATTCCGCCTCGGTCGAGGAGAGCGAAACAGTCGGCTGTTTCCTAGACTGCCAGGAAATAGCGCCGCCCGCCATCAAGAAGACGTAAGCTCCAGTGGACCTGCGGTCATCCCGGTCCTCAGCCCAGTCCGAGTCTGAATAACCCAAAAGACCGTCATTCGAGGAACCGAAGTAACGCAACCGGTAGTCTTTGGTCCCTTGCAGGTACCGCAGAACATACTTGGCATAGTTCCAGTGTGTGTCACTAGGATTAGAGTTGTACTGAGACAACTTCTGGACCGCGAAGGAGATATCCGGACGTGTACCCAAAGTCGCATAGAGCAGACTGCCAATTAGGCTCTGGTACCGTTTCCGGGAGTGATCGGCGGCGGTGTGACTAGATTTCTCCAGTACAGCACCAGCAGGGAGAGGAGTGCGAGCCGGCTTGCAGTCGGCCATGTCGAAACGTTCGAGAACGGACTGGATATAGTCTATCTGGTCGATGTCGATCGTTTGAGCTTTACGATCGCGAACAATGTTCAGACCGAGAAAACGCGAGACAGGACCCAGATCCGTCATCTTGAACCGCTGCATCAAGGCCTCCTTGGTAGCCTTGATATGGCCAGGCTTGTCACCCATGAGGAGTAGATCGTCGACATACAGAACGATGATCGTGACGGAATCCCCCCTATGTCGCCGATATACGTAGACTCCGGCATCAGAGTATGTCCGTATGAATCCCAGATCTAGCAAGATTTGGTGTATCTTGGCGTTCCATTGACGAGACGCCTGCTTCAAGCCATAGATAGCTTTCAGCAATAGACACACAAAGTTTTCCTTGCCAGGAACAACCCAGCCCTCAGGCTGTTCCATGTAGATCTCCTCCTCCAAGTCGCCGTTCAAGAACGCGGTTTTGACGTCCATCGACTCGATGTCCCAGTCCTCAAGCGCAGCATGTGCGAGGAGGTAACGAATCGACTCAAAACGCGCAACAGGCGAAAAGGTTTCGTTGTAATCCTCCCCCCAGACCTGAGTAAAACCCTTGGCCACAAGACGAGCCTTGTACCGACCATCATGCTTGATGTCATACACCCAACGATTGGCGACGACTTGTCGGTTCTTTGGCCTAGGCACAAGAAGCCAGGTCTTGTTCTTAATGAGCGAGTCGTACTCTGCTTTCTCAGCTGCACGCCACTTCTCCGCGTCTGGAGATGCCATGGCTTGTCGATGAGAGTTAGGAATGCCAGGCTTATGGGTTGCGGCGGCGAGCATTGCAATGATAGACTGTACAACTTGTTCATCGTCCTCCAAGTTCCCTTCCGCATCTGTTCGAGCATCAACCTTTGCAGGTGGCTCATCACCGTACACACTGTCCCTGTAGCGCTGAGGTCTAGGAACGTTCTCGCGACGAGGGCGATCACGCGCTATGCTAGGACCTCCCACTGGCTCATGACGATTTCGCTGATGGTTAGGCCGTGGCAGAGGAACAGCAGGTGGTGGATTAGGTTGTTGCGGAGGAGGGGGAGCAGGTTGCTCTGGAGGTGCAGGAGGTGCAGGAGGTGCAACCTCCGGGAGAGAAATTGGAAGAGGGATATCGATCTCGAAGTTTTCAGGCTCAGCATTGGAGGCATCGTCTGAAGAGACTTCTTGATCTGAGAACGGACTATCGTCTGGGGTAACAGGACGATTGCCAGGAATCTTACGTGCAGGAAAAGACTCTTCGTCGAAGATCACATCGCGAGATACGACGATAGAGTGGGTGGCTGGATTCCAGAATTTATACCCCTTGGAACCCTGCTCATACCCGACAAAGATCATCTCGACAGCCTTCTTGTCGAGTTTCCCTTTGCGCTTGTCCTTTTGCACATGAACATAGGCTTTGCAGCCAAAAACGCGGAAATAGGACACATCAGGGATGGTCCCATCCCACAGAGTGATGGGACATCGCCATTTCAGGCGACGCATAGGCTGACGATTATAGATATGAACGGCTGCCTCAATAGCGAGTTGCCAGAAACCGTGACTAAGTCCTGCATGATGAAGCATAGACAGAGCCTTTTCAGTGATTGTACGGTTCCAGCGTTCAGCGCGTCCATTCTGCTGAGGCGAATCAGGCATGGTTTTGTGGTGCTCAATCCCTAGACTGCGGAGAAGCTCAAAGAACTCGTTTGACGTGTACTCCCCACCACGATCAGAGCGGACTCGCTTGATTTTCCTCCCAGTTTGATTCTCAGCCCAAGCCTTGAAGTCCTTGAACGCTTTGAAGGCGTCCGACTTGTACTTCAGGAAATAAGCACGGGCGAGACCGGAGTAATCATCTATGAAGCTAGCGAAGTACTTGAATCCGCTGCCAACTGACGCAGTGTGTTACGACGAGCCTAGATCGGTCACAGCAAGCGATGTCCTAGGGATCGGACCAGAGGTCTCCAGTAGTTCGAGTCGAGTAGAGGTTCAGAGGAATAGGCAATGGATAACCAGGTCGAGCTGAGGATCCCGAGTGGATCCTCTGGTCTTAAATACAGGAAGAGAGACATGGACACGTCAGCGCCACGTAGGCGCCACGTACCGTGAGAGTCCAGTATAACTACGTAGAGTCAGGGCTGGGAGTACAGATGATGTGGCGATGACGTGGCGGAAGGTGATAGGGTAGTAATACAACAGCCGTGTGAACCAGTGGGAAAGGGTGACGTGGCATGGGAAAGGATGACGTGGCATAACGGAGGCACGAGGGAGAGAGAGGAAAAGGAAACTGGGTGACCGTGACACAGTGAGCGTCGTAACATTACCCCCTTCGTATGCTTCTACGCTGTTCCATCAGCGGAATATCCAGCTCAACTCGTAAACCGCTCGTCCATGTCTTCTGGGCGCAGAGGGCACTCCCACGGGTGATGGCCAGGGGCGGTGGCGCGACACCAGACACATCGCCAGTCTCTGCACCACAGGTACTCGTGATCGGGCGACCCACAGACTAGGCAGCTGCGGCCAATAGGGTGGAGGGACGGCGGGGACTCAGGTCGGGCTGGCGAAGCGTCCATTGGGGCGGGCGAGGTGTCTCTTCGAGCTCTTACGTTACGCTCGTCGGGGGATGGATCACGGGGCCGACGTCTTCCTGCAGAGACTCTGGTGTGGAACAAGGGCAGATAGGTCCCTTGGCGTCGGGCTTCGCCGGGTACTCTTCTTGCCGCAGCTGGGAGTTCTCCGGGAGGTGGGGCCGCGTCGTTGATGACCGAGGCCAGTGGCGCCATCCTTGCACGGAATGCGGGGAGTTCAAATGTTTGTATGAGGAAGTTCCTCCATGTGCGCGTGGTCCGGGCGAGCCGTCGAGTGGTGTTCAAAGAGTGTCTTGCCAACCTCCGTAACTCGTGGGCATGGTGCCCGACGTTTTCGAGGGCGCGCGCCTGCCGTTCTGCGATGTCGTAGTCCGAGACTTGCCGTTGCTCCTCTTCTTCACCAAACGCCTCGTGAAGAGCGTCTAGAGCGTCCTCTGCGATGTCAGCTGCGTCAACAAGGTTCCCTTCCAGTGCGTCCAGTTCCCGTTGCTCGTTGTAGAGGCATCGATATTCTCTAAGGAAGTACTGCAAGCCTCGCTCGGTGGCATTGACGACCGGGGTAGGGTTGGTGAGGAGCGCACGGAGCAACTGGTTGACGTCGGGGTGCCGGGAGTGGTCTACCAGATGAGAGTCTTCGACACCGACCGTGCTGAGGTCCGACGTCGAGGAGGCGGGCGATGGTGACCTAGAGGTGTATTCCGGTGGGGGCGACGAGAGGCGTCTGGCGAGTGGGGGAGGAATGGGTAGCGGCTGTTGGTTTTCCTGGTCGCTTGCATTGTCGTCAGCGACTTGGGTGCTATAGAGGGGGCGGCCCATTCTACTCGTCCCAGCTGGAGTTATTGAGGGTGCGGTCGGCCTGGTCAAGCTTGTCGTTTGCGGGGTCGAGAGGGTCACGGTGTTCGAGAGCAATTTCGAGGATGTTGATGGAGAGGCGCAGGTGAGTGGCGATGAAGGCAAGGGCAAGGAGGTAGCCGAGGGTCATGCAGGTGAAGAGCGCGATGATCATGGGCTTCACGATCCCCACGCTGATCGGGATGGGTAGTCACGGCTGTGGAGAGTGTGCTCGATGATGCGGTTGAAGAGGTCGCGGAGGATATACCAGAGAAAGAGGAGGGTGATGGCGAGGAGGGTGAGGCAGTAGATGGCGAAGAGGATGGCGAGAGAGAGCATTGCAGATTACAGCAGCTTCTTCGCCCTTTTATACCGCTGGAGGATTTCTTTGGCGTTCGGAATTAGAGCGGACTCGGGTTCCCATGTGTTCTCGGCGCTGGAGTAGCCTTTCCACTTGATTTGGTAGCGGATTCCGCCTCGTGTGGTCTTGTGTCCGACGATCGCTTCGACCTCATATTCTTCTTCTCCGTCGATAAGGTCAGGTGGTGGCCTCGTGTAGTTCGGTCCGTGGGTGTCGTTTTCCTTGTATGGGGTGAGGAAGCATGCGTGGAACACGGGGTGTACCTTCCAGTGTTTCGGCAGCTCCAGCCGATAGGTCACGGGTCCAAGTACTTCGGTGATGACAAAGGGGCCTTCTCGTTTGGGTGCGAGTTTCCGGGATGCGTAAGCGAGCTTGAGGTTCTTCCCTTCGAGCCAGACCTTCTGTCCTTTCTTGAATTGGACAAACTTTCCCTTGAACCTGTCACGTATGACGTGTCGGGCTAGCTCGTGGGCTGCTAGGGCTTCGTCTCGGGCCTTCTGGAGGTTCACTAGCCGTTCTTGTACTGTCGGGGTGTTGGTCTTGGGGTATGCGATAGGAATCAGTGTCGGTTCGTACCCCATCATGAGGTAGAATGGTGATGCGTTCCGTGCTGAGTGGGTCCGTTGATTGTGTGCGACTTCTGCGTCGACAAGGTGTTCCGCCCATTCGTCTGGTCGGCCTTCGCAGAATATCCTGAGGTAGACTTCCAGTTCTTGATTCACTCGTTCCGTTTGTCCGTCGGTCTGCGGGTGATACGCGGTAGACGGGGAAAGGGTGATGCCTAAGAGTCTTCCTAGTTCGCGAGTGACGTTGGATACGAATTGTGGCCCTCGGTCGGATATGATCTTGCTGGGTAGTCCAAAGCGTCGGTAGACATGCCGGTGGTAAAGCGCCGCTGTGCCGATTGCGTCGATCGTCTTCTTGCATGGTGCGAAAATCACCCCCTTCGTAAGGCCATGGTCGACCACGACCAGAATACTATCGTAGCCGTGGGATTCGGGGAGATCGGTGATGAGATCCATCGCGACGTTCTGGAATGGCCGAGTAACATCGTCAGCGGGGATTGGTTGTGGGGGCGGGGTGGTCGGGTGTGTGTTTGGCTTGTTCTGCTGGCATGTGGCACAGCCTTCGACGTATCGGGATACCATGGCATACATGCCGGGCCACCAGTATGACCGCCGTATCAGTTCTAGAGTCTTGAATTTCCCAGGGTGTCCGGCTGCCGGGGAGTCGTGGTGTTGACTGATCAGGTCTCGTCGCAGGGCTTCGTCGGCCGGTACGTAGCATCGGTTCTTGTAGAAGATTAAGCCATCTCGTTCTTGCCAATCGGTGAGTGCACTTCTGATCGGGGGTGGTCCGTCGTGTTGGATGGCAGCAAGTGCGTCGCAAAAGAGTCTGTCTTGCGTGGCCAAATGTCGGAACCTCGGTGCCAGTCGGGTGTCCACTAGCCGTACGAAGAGGTTGTCAGGTAGCATGGTTCGTTCCGTATTGTCGTCTTCTGATCCTTGTCGGTGATCGGGTCTTCGGGATAGCGCATCCGATTGTACCATTGCCGTGCCGGGGGTATGTACGAGTTGGATGTCGAACTGGGAGAGAAAGAGGGCCCATCGTGCTTGTCGTCTGTTCAGTTGTTGCGGGTTGCGCCAGTAGGTGAGGTTCTTGTGGTCGGATAGGATCGTAACCGGGTGCCCTGATCCTTCGAGGTAGTGTCGCCAGGCCTTCAGGGCTCGAATGATGCCAAGTAGTTCTCGGTCATAGATTTCGTAGTTCCGTTCCGCTTCGGTGAATCCTTCGGATAGATACGCGCACGGGTGCAGGTCGCCGTTGGCGTCTCGTTGTCGGAGTACTGCCCCTGTGGCCCATTGCGAGGCGTCGGATTCGACGACAAAGGGTTTGCTAATGTCGGGCATTTGCAGCACGGGGGCCGTCGCGAATCGTTGCTTCAGCATGTCGAAGGCCTTCTGGCATTCCGTTGTCCATTCCCATTTGGCGTCTTTCTTGGTGAGGGCGTTCAGCGGTCGCGCGATCTCCGAGAAGTGGTCGATGAATCGTCGGTAAAAGTTGCCGAATCCAAGGAACGATCGAACGTCCTTGACGGTTGTCGGTTCTGGCCAGTCGAGTATTCCCTTTATCTTGATAGGGTCCATGGAGATCCGGTTCTCACTGATGATCATTCCAAGATACTCCACTTCTGGTGCGTCGAATATGCACTTCTCTAGTTTGAGGTAGAGGTCGTGTTCTTTGAGTCGTTCCAGGACACGTAAGGTCCTTCTTCGGTGTTCGTCCAGGTCTGCCGAAAAGATCAGTATGTCGTCCATGTAAATCACTACCCATCCTTCGTCGATCATGTCTGCGAAGATCGCGTTCATCATAGCTTGGAAAGCCGAGGGGGAGTTCCGCAGTCCAAAGAACATGACCATTGGTTCGTATAGCCCTTTGCTGGTTCTGAAGGCGGCCTTCCATTGATCACCGTCCTTGATACGGACGTTGTTATATCCCGATCGGAGGTCCAGTTTGGAGAAAACCTTCGCTCCGCGCAGCTTGTCGACCAATTCCGATATGAGCGGTAGTGGGTACTTGTTGGGGACGGTTCCTTCGTTGAGGTATCGATAATCTTGGCAGGGTCGTAGTGTTCCGTCCTTCTTGCCGACGAAGAAGAATGGGGATGCCATCGGCAAGTTCGAGGGTCGGATGTAGCCTTTTCGCAGGTTCTCCCGGATGAATTCTTCCTCGGCTTCGAGTTCCTTGGGCGTGAGTTGATATCGCTTGAAGTCCTTCGGGGTAAAGCCTTCCTTGAGTTCAATGGCCAGGTCCCAGGGTCGTGATGGTGGGAATCGTTCGGACGCCTTCTTTTCAAAGATGGCGGCATATCCTCGGTACGGTTCGGGGAGCATCTCTTCGAAAGTCTTCTTCTCTTCCTGTGCTTGGTGCTGTTGTGCGAGTGCCATTGCGGGGTTGACCTTTGCTCGGATCCAGACGTTGGCTGCAATTGCAAATCGAAGTCCTTGTGGGGCTCGTCGGATTCTTCCGATGGTGGGTCCAGGTCCAATCTTCGTGGGTTCGTAGTCGTGTTCCGTGGTGAGGGGGGATCCGGGTCGAGGCATATCTCCGTGCCATTCTGTCGCGTGCGATGCTATCATGGCTTCGTGTTCTCCGCGAAGATAAGCTATCAGCAGATCTTGGTCGTTGGGTTCTTCTTCCGGGTGCACGTCGGAGAGGGTAACTCGTTCGATGTTCTCGTAGATTGGTTCTTGGGTCGATGCTTCCTCGGTCGCGTCTTCGTCTTCCTCATTTGCTTCTTCGTTCGGTTCTTCTTCCACTGGCTTGGGTCTTCCGGTGAAGGGGTCTTGATCTGGGAACCACATTGCACGCAGATGTTCCACAATTGTTCGGTTCACCCGGGCGGGGTCGATATCGAGGGTCCCTTTCGTGAAGTCGATGTTGGCAGTGACGCGCTGCAGCCATGGCAGGCCCAGGATGATTGGTTCCTTTCCTAGCGACGTAATCAGGAACCGCACAATGTGTCGGTGGCGCCCAGCTTCAATTTCAAGGACTGCGCATTTCTTGATATCGCCTGCTTCATTCCTGGTTCCGTCAGCGTTGTATACTCGGATCGGGGCTTTCAGCGATTTGAGCGGGAAGTTGTGTTCTTTCGCAAACCTGTGGTCCATGAATACTTCTCCCGCTCCCGTGTCGATGAGGGCTTTCGTTTCGACGCTTAGGTCCGCGTGGATAGATAACGGAATTCTCATAGACTGTCGAGAAGTCTGCGCTACTATTACACGGCGGACCTTAGTACGCGGTCGTGACGTCGAGACACGCCGGTTCTTCAAAAACCCTCGTTGGAGAAGCTTGCGAGGATTTCCTTCGCGTCTTGGTCTTCTTCTAGCCCCTTCAGAGCGGTACGGATCCTTGCTGCGATAAGCTGCTTCTTGTCAGCCGCTTGGCCGTCGATGGATTTGATGTCTTCTTCATCGTCGCTCTCGTCTTCTTCGACCTCGGTGATGCGGGCCTTGGCAGCAGGCTTCGTCTTCTTACGGTCGTTGGTTCTTCTGTTGGGGCACTGCCGCGCTAGATGCCCTATCTGATGGCAATTGAAGCATCGTCCTTCTCGGTAGTGCTTCTCACGTTCTTCGGTTGTCATCTTGTCGACATCCATGGCGTCAGGGTCGCGTTCTTGCGGTCGGGGTCTGTACGGCTTGTACGTAGGTCGGAAGGTCGAGGTCTTCCCGTCGTATGCTCTTCCCAGGTGATACTGCTGTTCGAGGGTGGAGGCTCGGAGGTAGAGTTCGCTGGCATCCTTCGGTAGGGGGTACATCCCGAAGATCTTCTCTCGAAGGGGACGGTTGAGTCCAGCATAGAAGAAGTCGGCAATGACTTCGAACTCTGTGATTCCGCATCGCGAGATGATTGACTTGAACTCGGCAATGTAGTCTTCGACTTTCTTGCTTCCTTGCTTCAGGTTTCGCAGCAGCACACGGGCGCTGGCCTTCTGGTCGATGTCGTCGAATGCTTCCAGTAGTTGCTTCTTGAAGTCGTCCCATGTTCCGTAGTTGGGTTCGATACGTTCTTCGCCTGGTCTTCGGTTCTTGTTCTGGTCGGCTGCCTGCCGTTCTACGTCTTCAATGAAGGTGCGGGCCCAGGTTCCGGCGGTGCCCCCGTTCATCAGCATAAGGCAGAAGACGATCTTCATTTCGTCGGTGGCGTAGGTCTTCTTGTTCATCGTGAGGTAGAGGGAGCATTTCTGCAACCACTCTACTACTTCGCCTCGCTTCCCTGAGAACTCTGGGGGCATCTTGAGCTTGATCTCGTTCGTCTTTTCTTCAGCCATCGTGGCTTCAGTCCGGCCTTCGGGTTCGTTCGTAGTTCGGTTCGATTCTTCTTGAGGGGTCTTCCCTACGGGTTCTGGTGCGGCTTCGCTTCCCTCCGGGTCGTGGTCGTCGTTCGAGGTTCTTGTAGTGTTCTCGCTTTCTGGTTCACTCTCCTCGAGTATCTCCGCCTGAGCTGGTCTGGGAGTAGTGAAGTCTACCGGGGAAGGTTGTTCTGGTTCTGTTCTCGGTTCCGGGGTGGCCGCTGGTTCCTCCGGAAGTTCGTCTCCAAGTGATATTTCGCGGTAGCGTCTTCGGTAGTCGGGGTCGATGTCAAGGCAGTTCCGCCAGGTGAGAGGGACTTCGGTGAAGTGCCAGGACTTGTTCTTCCAGAAGACTTGTTGCCCTTCGTAGTAGACTAGCTTGGCTTCCTTGTCAACCGCAAATTCTTTCGGTATCGACGCCGTGTTGTTCGGTTCGGGGCCGCTCTGTCTTGAGCGGGTGTCGTGTGTCGAGATCTGGGTAGATCGACGGGTTCTGGTGAGCTCGACCTAATGTTACGACGAGCCTAGATCGGTCACAGCAAGCGACGTCCTAGGGATCGGACCAGAGGTCTCCAGTAGTTCGAGTCGAGTAGAGGTTCAGAGGAATAGGCAATGGATAACCAGGTCGAGCTGAGGATCCCGAGTGGATCCTCTGGTCTTAAATACAGGAAGAGAGACATGGACACGTCAGCGCCACGTAGGCGCCACGTACCGTGAGAGTCCAGTATAACTACGTAGAGTCAGGGCTGGGAGTACAGATGATGTGGCGATGATGTGGCGGAAGGTGATAGGGTAGTAATACAACAGCCGTGTGAACCAGTGGGAAAGGGTGACGTGGCATGGGAAAGGATGACGTGGCATAACGGAGGCACGAGGGAGAGAGAGGAAAAGGAAACTGGGTGACCGTGACACAGTGAGCGTCGTAACACAGTGCGCATTGGCCCATCAAGATCAGTGTGGACGAGCTCAAGGGGCTCAGTCGCACGCTTTTCTGATGGCGGGAAAGGGAGTCTGTGGGATTTGCCAAAGGCACAACCCTCACACGGTTCATCATCCACGGGATCAAGCTGGTCTACACCCTTAACGTTCTTAGGCAGGTGGCGAAGAGGCTCCTTGCCTGCATGACCAAAGCGACGATGCCAGGTCTTGTAACTGCGAACGTTTAGGTGGACGTGCCTGTTCAGGATAATCTCCAGAGTCAAATCATAGAGATTGCTCGCAGGATTGTACGGTGCCTCAAGGATCTTTCGACCCTTGATGCGAATCGTCGAGCCTGAGTCGACAGCGCCTTCCGGCTGCTTGTCGAAGATCATCATCTTCCTCGCTCCTTGGAAGAGAGAATAACCATTCTTCTCAATGGTACCGGTGGAGAACAGTCGTGCAGAGGCCTGAGGCACATAGCAGACGTTCGGAAGAGTGATAGTCCACCGTTGTCCATCGACAAGAGTCTCAGCTTTAACAGTGCCTTGACCGAGTCCCTGAATAACCGAACCTTCGCCAGATGAGGCAGTATTGAAGGTCAGTGGTTTGTCAAAGGGTTCATACTCGGTGAAGTCGTCAAAGCACCAAGTGACGTGCTGAGATGCGCCAGAGTCCATCAGCCAACGAGTATACCGCACACCAGCAGCAGCTTTCGCCGCATCATAGAAAGAAGCGTGCATGTTAGAGCCGGATTCAGCTACAAGTACATTGGCCGAGACGTGCGCATGGTCATGAGAATTGTCCTTTCCCTTCCCTTTGTCCTTCTCCTTATCCTTGTCCTTCTTCTTGCCACCATTGCCCTTACCCTTGTTGCCCTTAGGGCGAAGCTCGGGGTGCTTCTTGTAGCAAGTCGACTCATGATGGGTCTGACTGCCACAGAAGTCGCAGGGGCCGGACGGCTTGGGCTTGGTCTTGGAGATCCGAGCAGCGGACTGACCGGTCTTGCGCATGGCTTCCTCAGAGAGAGACTTCTCGAGGATGACGTCGACGGTGATCTTGTCGAGGTCCATAGTGGCCATGAGCGCAGAGATCATAGGTCGGTAGGACTCCGGGACCTTGGAGAGAAGGATGAGGGCCTGAATGTTGTCCTCTAACTTCAGGCCGTTGGTCGAGATCTCGCGGATACGCGTGACGATCCGACTCATCTGATCCTGAAGCGAACGCTGGTCCGACATGCGAGACTCACTGATGAGTGACTCGAAAAGACCCCAAACGTGCGCAGAGTTCGGTTTCCCAAACTTGTCTTTCAGCGCATCCCACATCTCTTTGGCAGTGAGATTAGCCGGAGAGGAGGTGCCGTTGGTCATCTTCGTCTCAAGGAGATAGTGGAAGCTAGGCCCAGTCCGCATGAAGAGCAGACCGCATGCCCGAGCATTCTTCTTCCTATACTCCTTGCGCTCTTCAGCGTCGGAAGGTTCAGTCGTCTCCAAAGAGACTACATCCCAGCAGTTCATGAACATGAGGAGACCCTTCATCTTCGCAGCCCAGTCGGCGTACTGGCTGGCCGAAGAAAGGAGAGGGACGGATTCAGGTTTGATGTCGCCCATAGTGAGGAGAAAGAATTGGGGCGAATCGACGAGGTTCTCGGTTAGATCGAGTGTAGGAGGTGGAGATTGTGGAGGCACGAATTGGAGAGGCGCGTCCGGAGGAAGGGGTGTGGGAGCAAGGAGAGGTGAAGGCTCGTAGACTGATTCTAGGTCTTCTTCTTCTTCTGTCGAAGAAGGAGGAAGCGGAGTAACTTGCCAAGGTTCTGGGACTACAGCCCAGACGTTACCGGGTGGAGGCTCTTGAAGGTTCTGGTAGCGATTAGGGCAGGGGAAGCTATCGCAAGCAAAGTAGCTGTCGTCTTCTGGGTCGTAGTAACGATCGAGGTTCTCGTCAACGTCGAAGAAGTGGATAAGCCCAGAACAATCAAAGGCAGATGATTCTGAAGGGTTGTCGAGAGTGGCGTCGACTTCCTCCTCAGAATCTATGGCAAGAGGTTCCGCTGTGGTCGGCTCCAAAACGGTTCAGAAAAAACGCGATGATTGACTTGCTGTGTGCACCGAGAAGTCCTGGTAGATGGGAACACCTGTTCAGGAGAACCAGAGATCCAGACAGCCGAAATGCCCGAAAATCTGGGTAGAAGTTGCCAACTGTGCCCAAGAAAAACTATGTACTGCTATCCGACAAAAAGAGTATCGTAAGGAGGGTCCAGACGGTTGTCCTCCGGTCCTAAGTTCCTAAAGAACCCGGATACAAGGGCTGGCTGTCGCAAGTGCGAGGCCTGACCCAGGGATACTAGAAAGAGCTCGCTACAAAGAGCTGTACAGCCTACTGAGTACTAGGGCTATAGTAAAAGCACTCAGGGCTGCGTCACGAGCGCAGAAATGTCCCCCTGGTAGCAGTGTCGGCGGGCAACAGTCAAGAGTTTAGGAATAATGGAGGGGAGGGTGCACAACAGCGATGTCGACGAAGGGAGGGTGCGCGCAGAGATGTCGACAGAAGCAGCAACAAGTTAGAGCACAGGGCTCATAACCTGACGAACTTCTGAACCTGGAAGGCTGGGGAGCGACCTGTAAGCGACACAAAGAAGTCTTCAGTCTGTGAGCGAACGACTATATTGCATAGTATAAGTACCTGTAAGCGACACAAAGAAGCTACAAGTACTTCAGTAAGTAACTGCATATAAACCATAGGTATTAAGGGAACTTACTCTTCAGTCTGTGAGCGAACGACTGAAGAGTAGGGGCGAAGAATGTCCTCCTTATATACTGAGAGAGGAGTGCCATGAGTAAGCGAAGAAAGGAGGCATGTGATCCCTATGTACAATGAGTAAGACAATGGTGCGAGTATCGCAACATATGGTGTCATAGATATAGAACCCTCTGGAAGGATCCGTAGCAGTGTAGAACGCAACGGAAAGATGGAGGGAATGAAAGAATGTCCAACTACAGTACGTACACTGAGCAGTCCATAAAAGGAATAAAGTCCATGCTGTGCGCGTTGTAGGCGCCACAGCCACAAGGTCCACATTCCCGGTCCGGCACAGCCGACAACCTGGAAGTTCAACACTCCCCTACTAGAGGCGTACAGCTTGGCGCAATCCGTTCGCATGCGACGCTTGCGACTCTTGTACAGCAAGACGAATGTACGAGCTCCTCAAAGCGACCTGTACGCTGCTGTGCCGCTCGCCAGCACTCCTGTTTCCCTCCACAAGCTCGAGTTCGCGTTTTGGCAGGACACTGTCAGATCGCCAGAGGCTTTCGCGCACGTCGCAATGCACGTCGCGCAAAGAGTTGCGCAAGCGGTCGACCGCTTTCCGCATCTCAAGAGAGTCAGGCTTTTGATAGACACCATGAGCATGACAATTTCCGAGTGCATCAAAATCATCAATGACCTCTTACCGGGCGATATCATAGAGCGCGGACTTGTGGCTGTCGAGAAGCCGGGTGATCGATGTGAGTGCGTTCAGACTGTCTGCACTTCTTCGCTGGTGATTTATGCGACCCCTCAAGTCGTCAATGTAGCGTAGAAATGTAGCGATCTAATTCCACGCGGCGTGTATATAGTAGCCACATGCTGTATTGAACTACTGGATGACTTCCCGTAAGGATTTAGAGACGTCTCTATTTCTCTAGATCACTCGCTCAAGCCGGATTTGGGAGCTCGTTTGAGATCCGAAGGTAGATTCAAAGTCCGCCTAGAGAGACGCTCGTCTCTAAACCTTGCGATCTAGAAGGGGGGGTCGACCCCCCCTTCCAGATTGAAGTTCGTCTCTAAATCGACACAAATGGCAGGTAACCGGGGCAGAAACCGTACATCCGACCCTTTTGCATGGCTTCCCATCAGCAAATTGCTATATACGTGAGCACCAAGTGTGCTGACTAAGCGGCAGGAGTGGTGCAGCCGATGGGCGTTTGCAAGTGGAGCCAAGTCGAAGCCCCGACATATTTTGCTCCCCGCTTTAGAATTTAGCCATGATCTAGAGAAATAGAGACGTCTCTAAATCCTTACGGGAAGTCATCCACTGACGCCGAGGAACGTCGGCATTGTCCGATAAGGTGATCATACTTGTGGCAATCGTGCTACGTACGCTACATGTCGGCCCATCATTGTAGCACGTACTCTTGTCAGCTCAGTCCAACCCACCATTGAAGCAAAGCTCAAGTGATCTCGGGCTTGGAACACTCAAGAACGGAGCTCCTGAAACACGCTACGCATGAACCTGCGAGTAGTACTTGCGATAGCAGCCATACCAAGATGGCAGTAGCCTCCCGTATACCGCCCGAGATTCTGGAGAATATCTTTAACGAGTCCCAGAGAAACCCCTACGGCGTACTCGTCATTCAGTCGCCGTTTCACCCAGATAAAGCCATACGGGATTTAGGATCATACTCTCTCGTATGCCGCTCCTGGAACCCCGCCGCCCAATCGCTGCTCTTCCGAGATATTATCCTCACCGTCGGTTGGCAGCGCTCCTCCAAAGAGTTCCTTACCTTCATCCAATCCGCACCGCACATCGCTGGCTTCATCCGTTATTTCCGAATGAGGAGTTTTCCCAGCGTCAATATTAGAGCAGGTGCGCATAGATTGTTTGCGGGGCCCGAGACGAGGACAGTGCTGATGCTTGACCATACTCAAGGCAGAGGGTATGATGGAGAATGCCCCGCACTCCTGGTAGGCATCATCAGCGCTCTCACTGCGCTCTCCCATGTGGAAATCATCACACAGACCATCCTCGGCTGGCCTAAAGACGTTCCAATGCCTTCGCAGTCTATAAGTTTTACACACCTCACTCTCAGCCAGGTGACATACAAGCCGCTCTCTGGAGCCGATCGCGTGCCGTTTGATATCCTATCCCTCTTCGACATCGATCATCTCGAGGTTTCCAACAATCACCTTCATCGTCCTGAGAAGCATACACACATATCCGACGTGTTCGTTCGTCCGGGATCAGGGCTACCGATTGTACGCGAGCTCGTATATAGAAACTACGACTGCTTCATCAAGTGCAACCTCGAGTGCGGCGGACTCAACGCCGAGCACATACGTCTACTCAGCTTCGATCCGGGCAGCGTCGACTCCCTCAAGTTCGCCGGGTTGCTCCTCAGCCGGTACGGAGCGTACGCAACTGACATCCGTCTCGATCTCAGCGCGCTGGCCACCCTAGAACGGCCAAAACAAGCCAGTGAGTCCAAGTCAAGCGCTTGGGAATGCTCCTACTCACATAGGACGGTGTCTCGTCAGGTTTCTGGCAGGCGTGCAGCCTGACGCCCTGCATTCGCATACAGCGTTTGCAGCTCTCGTGGATCCACAGCTACCTGACCTACACGCCGGACGAAGACTACAGCAATGCATACGAGGCGATCCTCGCTAGCACCCCTCTCACTCTGCGCGAGCTCAAGTTCTCCTTTGGCTCTGCGCTGAGCGACCGCCTGGGACGAGCGGCGCCCCTCGTTGCGCAGAGGATCACGCAAGCCGTCGCCCGCTTTCCGGACCTCAGGAGGGTCACACTATCCATCCTCAAGCCGCTGAGCGTCGACGAATGCACCGAAGCTATGGGCGGCTTTTTGCCGCGCGAGATTGTCGACCGTGGACTGATGATAGTCGAAAGGGACGATCGGTGTAAGTGCTTTCCGCGTTATGCCCACCTCCGAGTTCAGCATACACAGTTTCTCACTCCGAATCATCTACTTAGAATTTATTTATGGGGGACTATACCGAATGGCCGGTACGTTTGGGCGCTGTGTTGTATTTCCGAAGGATTGGACCCTGAAGTAGACTGCTCATATCATCTCGCAACTCGTACTTTCAGTTCTCCGACTTTCGTTGACACCTACGGTAGGCCTATACCCTCTAGCTCCAGTCACAAGCGCGTTGTCCTGCCATATATACCGTGACCATTCAGCAAGAAGCGTGTAGGCTACAGTGTATCATCTGTATATCTTGCTACGCCACCTACATTGCTACGCACGGAATGGTCGGGAACACTACGCTTCGAGCTGTTCATACACTCGGCCAAGACAGCACGCTTGTATTGCAACAATCAACGGGCGAGATGCTTGTGGCGGACTGCGCTACTCGTACAACTTTGCGCGAACTACATCATCATCAACGAACGATCACAACTTCGGAAGACTCAGAGAGCAGAGACGTTCATGATGGGCCAGGTGCTGAAGTGCGAGGCAGTCGGGTCAGCGTTGACCCATCGAGTGTGGATGGCTGACGACTTACTACTCGGGGACGGTCCGCTTGAAGCCGTACTTCGCGATGAACGAGTCCAGCTCTTTAGGGCCCCGCGAGCCGTACGGGTATGGCACGGGCTTGGGCGCGGGGCCTGCCTTGCCATCTATCCAGTGGAGGATGGGCGTGAAGATCTTGTTGAGAAAGAGATCAGCCTGGTTACCCAGCGACGTAAAATGTAGAGATCGCCCTACCTTCCACGCAACATCGAGCTCATCGTCACGGACAAAGTTCGAGTGATCGCCACGGAGTGCGTCGAGGATGAGGGCCTCGTATGCCTCGGGGATCTTGATCTCCGTGAAGCGACGCTTGTACGTCAGGTCCATCTCGGTCGGGATCGCGCGCGTGTTCAGGCCCGGCGTCTTCGTGTTCAGCTTGAGGTAGACAGCCTCGGACGGCTGGATGCGGATGACGAGCTCGTTGCGGGAGATGTCCTTGAAGATGCCCTGCGTGACGTCCTTGAACTGGATCCGGACCTCGACCTTCGCCTCGTTGAGCGCTGGATTGCAGACGCGGGTAGAGATGAGTTATCAGGCGCAGAGGATGCTGTTGCGCGAGACCTGCTGACCTTTGCCGGCCTTGAGGATGAAAGGCACGCCCTCCCACCGGGGGTTGTGGATCCACAGCGTCGTCGCGGCGAACGTCGGGCAGACAGAGTTGTGCGGGACAGTATCGTCGTCGAGGTACCCGGGCTTGCCGTTCGCAGCGACATACTGGCCAAGGAGGGTGTCACTCCGCTCAATGGGAGGGATCGCACGAAGGACCTTGACCTGCGCCGTGACATGGGTGGGTAAGAACGTGGGCGCTCACCGCGATAGGAGCGTAACACCCACCTTCTCGTCACGAATATCCTCGGCCGAGAAGGACACAGGGCGCTCCATCGTGAGGATGCTGAGAACCTGCAGCAAGTCTGCGTTGCAGTGTCAGCACGTCGGCGTTCTCAACGTATTACAACG
This sequence comes from Cubamyces lactineus, assembly GCA_022376465.1. Taxonomy (NCBI): domain Eukaryota; kingdom Fungi; phylum Basidiomycota; class Agaricomycetes; order Polyporales; family Polyporaceae; genus Cubamyces; species Cubamyces lactineus. The sequence continues at coordinate 1,958,777 of JACDTU010000003.1, forward strand.
GGGGACGGCATTATTCGGACACCGGTGGCAAGCGGTGGGAAACTCACGGTTCTGGAGAATGTCACGAATGATACCGAACTCGTCGAAGTAGCCGCCGCGACCCTCTGTACCGAACGGCTCCTTGAATGTGATTTGGACGTTGCTGATGGAGTTCTTGTCCCAGCCGGAGCTGAGCGCAACGTTGGCAAAGCGGAGCACGAGGATATTCTTGACCATCTCCTTCCCGAGATAGTGATCGATACGGAACGTCTCGTCCTCTGTCCAGTGCTGCTTGAGGGATCCCAGAAGTTGGCGGCAGGACTCGAGGTCCTTGCCGAACGGCTTTTCTACAATGATACGGTTCTTGCCGTCTTTAGAGTAGCACTGCTCCTTGAGGTGCTGAGCAACAGGAATGAAGACGCTGGGAGGGAGGGCAAGGTAGAAGAGACGGTTGCGCTCCTTGGATTGGTATTTCGACTCGATGTTGTCCACAATAAACTTGTTGAGGTTCTCGAACGACGGCGCGTCCTCGTAGCCGCCAGAGATGTAGAAGCTGAACTTCTTGAACTCCTCGAGCTTCGTCTTGCCGTCCGCATCGTCGTCGGCGATCTTGATGTAAGAGGTGATGCGCTTGTGGTACTCGGCATCATCCATCTTGGTACGAGCATAGCCTACGATGTGGACATCGCGAGGCAGGAAGCCCATGCGGTAGAGACCGAAGAGGGCGGGATATGTCTGGGGACGGTGAGCGCGTATCGGGGGGCTGATTAGATAGAGACGCGTACTTTCTTCTTAGCGAGGTCGCCCGACGCACCGAGCACTGTAAACGGCACGGTCAACTGCACAGTCTGGAATGGGAGCGCGGTGGGAAGTACGGACCAACGATGACGGTGTTGTCCTTGAGCGCGTCGTGCGCAGAGGACTCCATGGAGGGGATGGTGCCGGACATGGCGCGAGGACGACCTGTGGTTGCCATGGCTAGATAATGGATGAACTGTGTGCGAGGTGGTGGTCAGAAAGAAAGAAAGCAGACGAGGGGGGAGGACGCGCACCTGTCGGACTGATATCGAGAGAAAGAAAGAGACTGGCTGGGAGACGGACGCGTGAGGACGGAGGGGTACGGGGGCTGATGCCGATGCAGTCGATGTGCTCGTTCAGCACCTCCGATGCGATGATGCAACCTCACTAAGCTCACCCGGCCCGTCCCTCCGCCCTCCTCCTATTGGCTATCTCCGTTCCCACGACCACGCTTACCGTCCGCCTGCCTTCGCACATTCACCTCGTCTTCTCATCCTTGTACGCCCTCCTCTCAGTCCCCGCGCACATGACCTCCCTCACTCCCACACACGACGACGACCTGCTCTTGCCTCCAGCTCCAGACTCCGAGCTCGACGCCCTGCGCGACCTCGTCTCCTCTACCTTCCTCAATCACGACCCCGCCCTCGTCCAGATCCGCGCAGGCGCCCTCTTCGCTCGACTCAAGGCCCTCAACAGGTCCGCTAATCATGCCACACGAGCCCACAAGCAAGCCACCGCGGATGCGCGCCATGAGATGGACCAAACGTACCTTGGGCTTCAGAACCTCTTGTACGAGAAGAGGCACCTCGAGCGCGAGATAGAGAAATGTCGCCAATTCGCGTATGTGACGCGGCATCTTTGATGTATGCACATCGTTAGCTGACGGCCGCCGCATCCAGGTCCATATATCAGGACATTCCCGTTCACTCCCTTGAGGAGTTCAAGCAGCTCGCGCCCGAGGAAGCGCGTACCGAGGAGGTCCTCGCGGACGAGCATCAGCTCATGCTGAACCGGCTCAGCTTCGAGCTCTCAGAGCGACAGAGGTATTTTACCCCTCTTGACGCCTGTCCGACCCGTCAGCTGAGACTCTACGTAGACTCGATCAGAAAAGAAGGGAGCTCATCAAGGAGAAGGAGGCGCTCCTGAAGGAGAGCAAGACAAAGGCCGCCACCATGGAGAGCGTCAAGACGCAAATCGACAGCCTCATGAAGGTGCGTCGCTATCGCGTCGGACATGCGCTGGCCTTATGCTGACCGCGTCGCCTTCTAGTCCGCACTTGATGCGCAGAAGAAGGTCTCGGACCTCGTGCAGTCGAGCCCGCTACCCGCGGCAACGAATCCTTCTACACCGGCGCCTAGCTAAATGCTCGGCACAAGGCATCTGCGCGCATTGTTTCTTCACATGGATAGAGGCCGTCGACTCCGCTTGCTTACCTTCCTCCTGCATCGACGAGTCCGCCGCACCACGATCGTCACGTACTGGAAATCATGACTCGATATGGTGCCATCCTTCCAATCCCCTACGTCGGGCACGACTGGCGTAAGGAGTCCATATGCTCGATTGGGAGAACAGAAGGGGGTCGCGAAGAGCGGGGTCCAAGCTCGGGGGGAGAAAAGGCGAGGGTTTAGAGTATGTATACTGGGGGAGAGGGGCAGCAGAGCTACCGAAGGGGCCGAGGAAGGCGACGCAGATCGCGCCCTTCAGTGCATGCCGGGAATGGCGTGATCTACAGTGAATACAACGATGATTCCGGGGATGATACGAGCCAAAAGGAAGAGGGGATGCGATGGGGTAGTGTGGTGTTACAGCGACATCAAGTACAGACGGTACCAGCAACGGCACGCATTACAAGTGGGTGATAGGAGACGACGACTGGGGAGGTATGCGTGAGACGAGAGTAACGGTGACCGATCCAAGGATGAGAAATGCGACAGTGAACGAAATGAGACGGAAAGCGAATATACTGCTGCTGACGGCGGGCATGCTCACGACTCCATGGGTTCCGCCGCGTCGTCGTCATCGCTGATGCTGCCGATGTCGCTCATCTCCTCGTCCTCGCCGTCCTCATCGTCCTTATCAAAGGCGGCGTCTGCAGCCTCCTTTGTTGCGAACCGCTGCACGTATTCCTTCACCTTCGCATCGTACTCCTTTGGGTGACGCATGAGGAGCGCCGCAGCCTCGCCGTTGAGCGGATCGTTCGGGTTCGGGTAGCGCAGCAGCTGCGGGAGGAAGACCTCGAAGATGTTGATCATATCTGCAGATTCCGTCGCCACACGGTCGGTCCGGCGGGTCAGTGGACAGCCCGTCGAGTCAACGAGGTAACGGGTACACGACGCACCGAACATGGGCGACCACGTCTGGTTGATCACGTCGAGACATACAGAACCGCTTCTGGATGGAACGCAAAAGGGGGTGAGCGATCGCTGCGAGCAGAGATGAGGGCGAGAAGACGCACAGCTCGTCGATATTGGGGTGGAAGATCTTGTTCATGAAACCGATGGAAGGCGACTTGAACGGATACTGGTCCGGTAGCTCGACATGGATCTTCCACACGCCGCCGGCGAACGGGGCTGCAGGACCGCGATGTAATGACCGGCGCGGAGTGGCGAAGGATGCAGCAGGGACGAGCGCACAGTGACCAGTCAGACGAGTTGGCAATAGGGGCAGTAGCGTCGTGCACGTACTCTCTGGTGGCCCGAAGAAGCGGACGTAGAACTCTTGCATGTTGTCGTTGACGAGGTTCACCTCGTAGTCCGACATGAGCCTATCCCGAGGGGACCGCGGTTAGGACATATTAACGACGACCGCCTCGCGTGTAGACAGCTACGTACAGCTTCATGACATCGGTCTCAATGCGACGCTTGCTAGGAGAGCTGTATAATCCCGAGAGTTCATGTCAGTTCGCGCTGCACCGCTGAATGCGGGGTAATTGGGGAAACACTCATCATAGTGTCTGGTCTGAGTGGGAGTCAACGTTGCTAAGAAAGACACTGGGGAGCTGTGATGGATACAAGGAGAATGCGAGGACGAGTATGCTGAGAGGCGCGAGAGACGAGGACGAGCTGGACGGAGAACGGAGAGGAGAGCTCGGAGGAGGCGGAGGAGGTCAAGGGGGGGAGTGAAGGGAAAGCCGAGGGAAGCGGTGACAAGCGGTGACCCGCCCGATATGTCCCCTTGAGCGCCGGCATTCTCCCTACTACCAGCTACACTATACACTCATCATCCTCTCTGCTTTCCGCCTTCCTCTCTAGCTAGCATCTATTGTTCCGTCGACTGTCGTGCTCGTCGTTTCCTCGTTGCACTGTCTGGCCTGGACTGATGGGACACCTGGAATCTAGCAGACATTGCTGCAGCCTCGTGAATCTAAACGGCAGAACGGCTCTGGCGCGTGCGCGCGAGGCTTGAGCTAATCCGAAGGGTCGACCCAAAGGCCTTCGACATCTCCATCGCACACGCGCACGTACACGTAGTCCTCGTTACACAAAACGCGTGTTTAGGGCGCGTGTCTTCCAGGACGGTGCACATTGCGACCGCGAAACGTTTGGAGGCCCGTCTCTTCCCACCCGCTGCATTCGCGTGCAGAACCCCATCGATATCGGCTTCAGTATTGGCACAACCCTCGCTCAATCCCCTGCAGGATCCCCCCTCCCGGGCGGCTTCTCTTTGTCCCTAGACGCATTTTAGGCGTTGCATGCTCTCAGGGCTCACTCGTAACTCTCTTGACGCGTCGCGGCGTTCTCGGTGAGAGTATCGCAAAACTGACTAGCGAACCTACGTACAATCTCCCCTCCTCGTCGCCAACTTAGCCTGATTCACGCGAAGGACGGAACTCCCCTATTGGTTCGGGACCCAAGAACGAGCTTCGAATGTGTACTCAACGCCGGTGGCCACCGGGTTCACGGAACTTCCAAAGCGCCAGCCCGAAGCAGTTCGCGTCGAGCAGCCTATTTCATTCGTCGCTAAATATCGAGCACCCTTCGCGCACAGCGCGCGTGAGCTCATCCCGCCCGGAACATGCCTAATCGTACAGCGAACCATGCGCCCCATCCTCACCAGTACGTCCACTCTTCCACCACGCAGTACACTGAGTCGCTCGAACATGGGTACGGCCGACGCTGCCCTGTGAACCCTTCCTGCGCCGATCTACCGCCACTGCCGCTGCGCGCTCCTGCGTGCGCCGCGGATGCGCTCGCGAGGTCGGTCCCAGGGTCAAGGTTTGGGTCGAAACCTCTCTGCTGCAGCGCACGCCATCCGATCAAGAGCGCTACACAGATGTGTCAAGTGAACATCGAGAACATACTTGGTTCTGTGTGGGAATCGGTGCGTACCGAACCACATGAGCCCGAAGGCGATGATGAGCACCATTTCCTCTTGTGCGTGCGTGAGGAGCTCGCCATGTCGCCTATGGTGTGTCACGACCCTGCAGGTGCGCGAGGTGAGATGCGGTAGGTTCATACGGAGGAGTGCTGACACTCACATCAACCCCAGCGATGCGATAGCCAAGAAGGCCACCGAGGTCTGCATCAGGCTGAACACCTCTGCGTGCGAATACGATCAACCCGCGGACGGACAATTAGGTGAATGCTAGATCGACTCACGCATCGAATGTGGGACGAGCCTCGTCGCGAGATGAGCGATCACAGCTGCACCAACAGCTACATCCATCCCGCCGACGAGAGACGATCACAGGTCCGCATCACTGAGCGAACATCCTCCCACATCAAAGTCTAAGTCGAACACATACCATACGCCGCCGAGCGAGTCTCCCTGCCTTCAAACAATCTCGGCATTCCAACTCAAGAGCCTTCTACGAGATACTTCAATCAAACTGTGTATACGCTTCGTGCGCGAAGCCGTCGTCGTTCGTCGTTGCCGCGTCCGGGGCGATACAGCGGAGCACGCTGGTTTCTCTGTTGCTGCGAGCGAGATCCTTCCTCGTAAGTAGGGCTACGGATGGGGTTTGCTGGGCTGAGTGCGCTCGAGACTCAGAGCTATCGTCGATGCGATAGTGGGTACAGCGAACTTGAGCTGCACGGCATGCGCGGTGTAGTCTATCGCGCGTGCGCGCGGAGGACATGCGGAGTACGCCTGGCGCGGGAACCCGTGCGTGCGTGCGTGCGTGCATGGGCAACCACGCGGTGCGAGGACGTTGTACTCCCTGATCAAGAACTCGCTGTGTCCGAACGCGTAGCGGCAAGCAAGGGATCTGATACGGGCGCATCTTGGTAGCCGATGAGAGTACGGTAGGAGTAGGTCCGACAGCGATCACTCGACATCCTGTGGGCATACAACATAGAGCCATAGACCAGACAAATGCGAGGGTCTGTCTGCAATTACTAGTGGTCTGGTGTGCATGAGCGTTATGCCGTAATAGCCGAATTCGACCTCGACGGAGATGCACATCGCCCGGCATCCGGTTGGCACACCGAGCTCAATTGGTCCAAGTCGAACCTAGAGAAGAGAAGCGGCCAGGGTGCGTGATCCACGTTCATAGAGCAATGTGATAATAGAGGTGGTACATCCGCGCATACATAGATCGTAGCATCAACTTGGAACCGGAATGCGTTATATATGTACAGTACAACAAGTGCGCACGCGGGTGGGCGGGGTGAAGTCGGGTCGCCCCGTATCCTAGAACCACCGCGCACCGCGTTCGTCACAGAAAGCAATAAAAACACGTCTATAGTGGGTCAGCATGCATAAGAGCGCAGCAGCCGGCCGCGGGGGCGTTGATCCCTTCCGTCTTCTGAATCATCATCTTTTCTCAGCGTCACTATCATCAGTATCGTAGCGAGGAGGGGAGGGAAGGGGACCGCTTCCGCCCACGACGTAAAGGAAAACGAGGTAACGAGGTAGCGAAGGGGCAGCACGAGGTGTGATTTTTTGTATGTTCTAGACCTTGTAATGTTCGCCCAAAGCCTCTTGCCCCGTCCGCTTGAAGAATCGCGCCGCCGCAGCGAGTCGCGACGCGCCCTCAAGCGGACGTGACCGTGCCCGGGACTTGAGTTATCGTCGGAGGCTGCCCGTTGATCCCAGGCTGAATCACTACCGAGTGACCAGGGTTCTGCTGAACCACATACCCAGGCGCCATCTGCGATCCTGCATAGCCTCCCATGGACGGCACGTTCATCATCGGGTATCCGTACGGGGCAGGGGGATACATCCCGCCGGCGAACTGCCCGCCCTCGGGGTAGCCTGGCCACTGGCCGAACCAAGGCAGCTCGATGATGGGCTCCGCCCACGCGTAGGGCCGCCCGAGCACCTTGGCCCTCGTGGTGAGCGAGATCAGGATCCAGAGGAAAATGGCGTCTATGCGCGGGCGGGTGATCAGCGGCACGTCGGTGAGAGATGGGAGGACTGCAAGTGTGAACGGCCTACGCACAGAGGCAGAAGATCATCCACGAAAAGGCCTGGACGACGCGCATCTCGTAGCACCAGCTTCGCTCGGATACTGTGCAAGGTTAAGTTCGTGCGAGACGCGCGCGAATACGGCAGGGAACTTACTGCTACCGGTCTTGGTGGGCACTTGCTGGCTGGTCAGGGCGTCGCATTGTATATTTCCGATGATATCACTGTGCAGATGTCAAGGTGAGCTTCTCAATCACCTAAACCACGAACTGTTCGTCCTCACGTCGTCCAGGCGGCTTGAGCTGGTGAAGGGGAACCGCGTCACGTAACCTCTCTGCGCGAGCAGTAGACATCGACTTACCGAGCCAGAGCACTCCAAGAACGAAGAGGAAGACAGCCTCTGTCCTTGGAGTCGACCATTGCATCCTGAAGACGCGCGCTATTAGATGCCGTGATCGCTCGAAGACTTCAATTTCATCACGCACCCAATTAATATCAGGACTATGGTCAAGCATGGCACGATGAGAGAGAAGATCGAGTAGTCATCTGAAAGCGGTCGAGTGGGCTATTTGTATGCGAGACGAGAGCCGTGCGAAGAAGGGCACGCACGTCGTATGTTGGGCAAGAATATGCTGGCCCAGTACGCGGTGATTCCAAGCACCGTAGCTGAGAGCAAGAGGAGCACGACTGCCGTGCGCGAGCAGGGCGTTGATCAGCTCCCGTCCCTCGCGTCGCGGAGTGGGAGAAAAGCGAGAGCTCACTGTTGCCGTAGAGGCGCATCGCCCGGAAGAGTTGCGTCATGCTGGGTGATATCCACGCGTCAGCTGGGCCGTCCTTGGAGAGAGCGGTGGGATAGGCACCTGGGTAGATAGCGGAGTGTGGCAGTCGCACGAAGGCAAGAGAGGTATCGCGAGGAGGGCGGTATGCGGATAGCAGGAGTGCGCGGATATCTGTAGTCGTCGTCGCAGTCGTAAGATCGTCGAACACCCAACGCACAGGCGAGGGCAGAGGGGAGGAAAACGGACTGGCACTGGCCAAGTGACGTCGTCTCTCCCGACATGCATGGTTCATTTACCAGGACACACGTGACCAGGCGCGCCCACCACACCAACACGTGCACGCGTCTTTGATCCAGCTTTCCTCCGCCCAGACCGTCTTCCTCCGCTGCGCCCCTGCCTGCAGGCATCCTCGTGTTCCATCGCCGCCCCCAAATCCGCCCATCAGCTCTCACCAACACCCCTGTTTCGCCGCCCTTCGTACAAGCTCAAGCTCTTGACATCTTGTTGTCTCACTCGTCTCACTCGGCCAGGGCGGTGCGCGCAACGTCTCGCGCAACGCGCCTTCTTATACTGCAAATACATCCCGATAGGTTTCCTAATGGTACAACGTGAAAAGCCCTAAGCAGATACATCAATGTGTGGTGCGTGCGGCCCAGACGCCGTCGTGTGTGTGTGTCTCTATATGTCGTAAATAATAATCATCACCCGTCTCGCTCGCGCTCTCCGCGCAAGGCAGGAGAGAAAGCCTCTTCACCGCCGGGATGAGAGGCCCAGGAACCGGCTATCGCGGGCGGGCGGTCGTGGCGGTTGCGTGTCCCGCACATGCGCCTCTTCAGGCGTCTTGTGCGGCATCCAATATACATATGTCGGGACCTCGTTGCGCGTCGGTTCACCGCTGCGTTGTGGCAGCCGTCGTGGCTCGCCGGGGGTCGCCCGACGGGAGTCTTCACGGCGCACGTCAGCACCAGGGTTCGTTCGCCGAGAGTCGTCCCGTCGTACGTCCGCGCCAGGGTTCGTCCGCCGAGAGTCATCGCGGCGAACGTCGGCTCCAGGCTTAGTCCGACGGGAATCTTCCCGACGCAGATCCGTAGCAGGGTTTGTCCGACGGGAGTCGTCGCGGCGTACATCCGCACCAGGGTTCGTCCGGCGTGAATCGTCTCTGCGCACGTCTGCACCAGGGACGGTCCGGCGCGAGTCGTCGCGCCTGAGGTCCGTGCTGCGTCCTGTACGGCGAGAGTCCACCGTCCTATACGAGTCGTCGCGAAGGAGCGCACGCTGAGATTCGTTCCGGCGCACGTCGGCGGGGCGGGACCGAGAACGAGCGCGAGGCTTCTCGTCCGTCGTCGGCCGTCTTGACTGCGACCGCGAGCGGTGCGTGACTGGGGCTGGAAGCTTGCCCTGGGGGCGGCCCGACCGACCGAAGAAGGCGACAATGGACACCGGTTGAATCCAGACGCCCTTGGTGCCAGCGCGGCGCTGACGCAGGACGAGGACCAATAACAATACAAGAAAACCAAAAACTGTATGATCGTCCCCATCAGAAAGAAGCGCACGACAAAGTTTGGGGAGCCGAGGACGCACTAAGAATCATATTGAAGAAGGAGAAGGCCTCCAGGACATGGTATTGAGCGTGGTAGGTCTCCGTGTTGACTGCGGCACGTATCTCATTAGCACAAGTCCGTCACAGAATGCTGCAGCGGCATAAACTCACATCCGGGCAGTTCGATGGGCTCACTGTCCGCATCCGCAGAGGAGAAACATTCCACATCAGCCATTTCCGAGTCGGAGGAAGCTACAAACGCCCCGAGCGCTGCCAGACAGAAAAGACGGTGTCAGTCACCCGTGCGCCCTGTGTACCTTTACTGAGACCGAAACTCACCCATCCACAAAGTGCCGGCGAGACCGAGGCAGCCCAGCTCAACCCGCGTGGATATGGGGTTCCTTTCCTTCCATAATCCGAACGCAAGCCTACACCTCCGTGTGAGCCCCAGACCCGACGGTGAGAAGTGAGACGGGCGAATACGTACAGTGCAATAAAGATGAGCAGGCTCGCACAGCAGACGAAGATAGCGAAGGGCACGAAACGAGCTGCAGAGCTGCGGTCAGACTTTTTCGCTCCCGCAGCGGACAAGATGAGGGGAGGAGTACTCACTGAGGTCAGAGGACACCAAGATGCTCTGGAAGTGCGCCGCGATGGCCAAGCAAATGATGGTCCACACCAAGACCGCCACTAGACAGAGCGTAGGAGGGAAGGATGAGTACCAGGAAGAGCGATGAGGGCATCAGAGAACGCACAGTACACGCACGCCCGGACGATGTTGAACACGGGGGGCATGCTGGGCAGGCGGAAGAGAGAAGCAAAGCGAGACCGGCTAGCAGGAGCGTTGGGGGAAGAGGAAGACTTGTCGTTGTACGAACGAGATCGGGATTGGCCCCGGGGCCTGCTCTGCGCTCTGGTATTTGAGGGGCTCATGGCGATCGTGGCAGGAGCCGGTCAAGGCGATGGTGTGGTATGAAAACAACGAGGCTTGGGGGCGGCGGCGGCTTTGGAAAAAGCGTAGCGTAAGCGGGCTTGGACGCGAAAGCCCGTGATCTTGCGCGTGTACGCTGGTGCCGTGCGTGCGTGCGTGTCCGTGACCTTTGTCGCGTTGCGTGCCTGTTCGGTATCGGGGCACTCGAGAGAGGGAGAAGCTGTGCGAGGGACGGCCGAGCTGGGAGGGGAACCTCGGGCTGTGGTCGTGTCGAGGCGGGAGGGGGAGGACGGGGGGGAGGCGACCAGAAGCTGGAGGCTCGGAGGCAAGGCACGGCGGGAGGAGGTGCGCGAGCTTTAGGCGTGCGCCGGACCCCAAATTTTCCATTGTTTGTCTGCGAACGGCCTGCAAAGCGAAAAGCCATGCGTGATGGCAAAGACCGAGTCCACGCCTCGAGGCTGAAGTCAAACATACAGACGCCCGTTTATGCCCCCTTTTGGAAACCCATCACTACTTTCAGCACAGGATTCCAGGGCCCCCAGATCGATCGGACCGGTATTCTCTCTCGGAGCGGGGCAGAAGGCCGGCTATCCCTCCACTCCGTCTCCCCGACGCTCCCACCTCCGTCCAGATACCCCGGGTGTTATCCCTTTGATTGACTTCTTCTCATTTGCTTTCGGGCCTCACATACCTACGATCCACAGTCCACGGTCGTATCCAGATATCACTGCCCTCAACCCCCTGCTTCTATACACCTATCCTGCTCAACTGCTCACGCCACCTCCGCCCGCAGCTTCTTCCCGATCTCCTCGTAAACAGCGAGGCACTCTGGGTTCCGCAACGTCGCCGGGTTAACGCTTTCCAGCGGCGCGCCGTTGATGATCTAGTCACCCGACAGATACACCCTCTCAGCATCGTGCCTACGTTTTCCCGCCGACAGCCCGGCCGTCGTCCAGACCGCCCACGGCCACTCACCTTTTTCACAGGAACTTCCACACGCTTCATGTTCACCGTGTATGGGATATCGTCGACCTGGATGATCTGCACAGCCCACCAGCTCGTCAGTCGACATGAGATTACAACGTTGCATGGAAGGCGCAGATGCCAGAACGCGAAGCTACGCGGCCTGGGGCACGGGGCCCTCTGGCCTGCTTAGCAAAGGCAAGCTCCCAGCTGCGCAGGGCGGCAGAAGGTCTCAACAGGAACGCTATTGTACTTACCCGAGCGGGAACATGGCGCGCGCTCCGGCGAGCGCGTATTTCAGCCTTGATCCTCTTCTCCAGCTCCTCGGTGAGCACTTGTCCTTCGAGCAGCTTGACGAACAGCACCACGCGTTCGTCCGTGCCTCCTGCGATGCTCTGCCCAACGACGAGGCTGTCGACGACCGTGTGCGCGGCGTGCGTCGTCGACGGCGCGAAACAGTGCTCGATCACGTCGTATATCTCAGCTGACCCGAAGCGCACTCCTCCGGGGTTCCTGATGGGCGTGTTTTGTGAGCAACGGCGTCTGCGATGGTTGCGAGGCGCGCACAGCAGAAGGCGCGCGCCTCGAGAAATGAGGCGTGAGGGATGGATGCAGAATACGTACAGGACACCGTCGCTGCGACCGAGCATGATCAGCCCACCGCCATTGCCTGCGCGCGAACGAGTGATAACGATGTGGTCGCCGTGGTCTGCAACGCCCGCGTTTGAATTGTCCACCCACATCCACAATCACGTCCACATTCGCATCCACATACCCGCGTCCACTGTCAGTTAGCCCAGATCATGGCAGACAATAGAAGCAACAGCGCCACTCACACCACACGCCCTTGTACTCGGAGAAATACGCGTCCTGATAACGCTTGCGCGCCGCCTCCACCGCCTCCGCGCTACCATATCCTGGAAGCGGCCAGAAGCCTGCAGGCATGCACGGGAACGGCCTGAGGCAGACGAGTTCGCCCGGCTCGTCCGGGCCCGCGGGCGTGCCTGCAGGCGTGAACGCCTCGACGGCCATCCCGAGCAGTCGGCACTGGATCTCGCCGCGGAAGACAGGCAGCGCGGTGCACATACCCGCGAAGAGCGAGCAAATGTCCGTCCCGCCTGAGTAGAAGAAGCGCGTCAGCGGTTAGCTGGGCGTGTCAATGGCCGCGAAGGGTCCCAGCGCGGAACGTCTGGAAAGAGAAGGGTGAAAGGAGGGGAAGGCGCAGGACGGACGCACCGGTGATAGACGCGAGAAGGACATGGGGGCTGATGTGCTCGTATACGAAGTCGAACAGGTGGGGCGCAAGGGGCGAGCCGGTGGAGTAGATGTGCCGCAAAGTTGAAAGCTTGTGGTGCTCCGCAGGTTTATACACTTTCTGTGGAAAAGCGTGCGTTCAATGTCGCATGCTATAAGAAGCGTGCACTGTGGCGCAGCGGACATTCACCACGCAGGGTCCCATGGGAAACACGTACCGCCAGCTGATCGATGTATTTTGCGCTCGTGCCGAAGATCGTTATGTTCAGTTCGTCCACGAGGCGCCACAAGTAGGCAGGGTCGTGGAGCGGGCTACCGTCGTACAAAACGAGCGTGCAGCCCACAGTAAGCCCACTTACAAGGAAGTTCCACATCATCCAACCCCTGCGGTTATACGGCGTGTGAGCGTAAGACACCGGCAACAGGGGGTGTGAAGATCGCTAACGTGGTGGTATAATAAAAGAAAACGTCGTCCGGCTGAAGATCCGCGCAGATTACGAACTCTTTCTTCGCCTGTATTAACATCCCACCTGCGCGGTGGACGATCGGCCTGCGTGACGCGTATCCCGTGAGCAGCACACTTCCATCGAAGAAACATGGACCACCCTCACTTTGGGCGACCTTCACAAGAATCGGGTCGGATCCCGGTGTCTTCGTAGCAAAAACAGACAAGAGGCGGGATCACGTACCTGTCGTGCCCGAGCTGAACAATATCCACAACGGCCAATTGAAGTCAAGTCGCTGCCATTCAATCTCGCCGTCAGGTGTGCGACCTAGCTTCTTCGCTTGGCCCTCTGCAACAAAGTCACTCCAATCAATCCAGCTAGGATCCCACTGCTGGCGTGTGGTCACGTTGAATGGGTGTCTGACGATAACGACTTCCGGCCGGAGCTGAGCCCTATCAGACAGCTTGCCTAGCAGATCCTTGAGCTTTGGCAGGTGCGGGTGCACCTTGGCGTTGTAGCTATTTGGACTTGTCAATGAAGTGGCGAGAGCAGATCGGGAAGTGCACGTACACTACAGCATCGACGGAGATGATGAGGCGGGGCTGCACCTGCTCCAACCTACCGCGGAAAGCTCTTCTTTGAGTATAACCACAGCCTACGACGTCCTAGACCGACCTCTCAAAGACGCCCTCAGCGCCAAAGTCTGCGGCTGCGCTGACCCAGATGCATCCTGGCCGCGGAGACGGAGATGAACGAAACGCGTCGCAACCCACCCAAGTCGAATTGCTTACCTATGGCGGCGCAGGCGAGACATGCCGCGACGTTCTCCTACATATGCAATATCAGCAATGACTCGTCTCGAGAACCCGCCAGCCCGCCCACAGGCCGAGTTAGGGCAGAGGCCAGCAGCGCCCAGTACAGAGCGGGAATCCGACCCGCTCTATTTCTGGGTGATCCGGTGCGCAATATGTGCAGATGTCGAGTAACTTAGCTGCCTGCGCACCCGAGCTGCACGATGCGAAGCTGACGTTCGAGCGGTGTTCCGTATACGTACAATACAGTTGGACGAGTATGACGCAATGCGGTCACCCGGCTTCAGGCCGTGTGCGAGGAAGCCCGACACCAGGTCCGAGACGAGGGCGTACAGCTCCGCGTAGGAGACGCGTCGGAAGTCGGGATTGGGATGGTTCGGCTCCGGCTCGACTGAGAGTGGACGAGAATGAAATGGCCGAGCTTAGACGAACGTGCATCCAGGAGGCGGCGTGAACGAGAACCTACTGGCTTGGACGAGTGCGGTCTTGTCTGGGGAGCGTTCGCGGAGCATGTTCTCGGCGTAATTGACCCTGGCCTCCGTGAACCATGGCGGGTTCTCAGGAGGAGAAGCGGATGTATCGACAACATGACTGCCCTTGTGGCCGACGATCGCGGTGTCGTCCCACACGGTGCTCCAGAAGAGGTCGATGTTTTGAGTAGACCAGTTGTACAAGTCGTGGTAAGTATTGAGTGATAAGCCGTAATCGGCGTTAATGCGACTCATGAAGCGGACGACATGAGACGTTTCGGGAGAAGATGGAGCGTAGAGTGCCATTCCGAATTGCAGCCCCTGGCAGATGTTGCGATGGCTGCGGGAGGGTGGTAGCAGATGGACGGGCAGCCTGAGAACGTGGAAGGCGGCCGAGAGTCGTAGAAGCGGGAACCTGAAGGCTCGTGTGTGCGCGGGGAAGACCAGTGGAGACGAGGGGAAAGAGCGAGTGGGCGCGTAGGAGCCCAAGCGTGCCAAGAGAGCGCTAGACAGCAGACGCGATATGGGAGTCGCAGTAGCCAAGGCCGACGACGGGCTTCGATGACTGCTGGCGAGCGTTGGGAACGCAGAGAGCAGCCAAGGCGATGAGCGGGACGTCCGACGAGCAAGGCCAAGGCCGGCTGTCCGGCGCCCCCGCACTCCCCGGAGGCGCGCAATAACCTTATCTGGATATGTCAATTCGGGTGACTTGTAAGGCCATCCCGCCCCAGCCTGAGCCTCGGCGCCTGTCTCATCGGATCTGCCCATGCAGTCCGCGGCGTCAAAGATAAGGCCGTCCCATCCAATCAGCGCTCATTCATCTCTGCCGATCGCCTCGTACCATCCCATTAGATAACGCCTCTTACCACAACAAAAAATCTCGTCTCAGCCAACGCCTTTGTGCCGTGGCCAGTGGCGGCTCTTGTGTGAGTGCGCCCGTATAAGAGCCCTCGCACGAGAGGGGCTCGTTGAGAAAAATCACGGATAATACCGTGGGCCGAGTTATTGCGGAGGGAGGCGGAGTGATTGGCAAGCGGATGTAAGCGGATGAGATGAATCGCGTCGGCACGAACGTGCGAAGAATCCGCCAAGGCCCTGGTTATATGAGTGTGGCTGAAAATGACTCTTGCCTCGTCCTCCGCAGAACCCAATCTTCACGTTTGTCCTCTGCACTGCTCCCAATTGCCGTGCCCTGCACAGTTCATCTGTCCAGCCATCCGCGAAGCTCTCACCCACCATACTCGCCTTTGTCATAATATATCCCCCTTGTCCTATAAAACCTCCTCGGGTGCTTAACACCCCTCCACCGCTCACCTCAGCATCGCTCCAACCCTCCCCCCCCTCCGACCTACCCCTCGGCTCTCTTCCTATCTCACATTCACCTTCCACCCCAAACCACTCAGTACCTATGATGGACCGCCTCTTCGCACCTCAAAGCGCTGAAGCGCAGGCGCACACCCGCCTCACGTATGTTGTGACTCCTTTGTGGCGCCGCCTCTTCCCTTAACAGGTTCTCCAACAGGGAAAACTGGTTCTCGTGGGACCAAGACCACCCATCCCTCGATGAGACCCTCACCGCGGGTTGCGCCACCTACCAGGCGTTCCAGAGATACTTGAATGGGGCAGACCTTTACCTCGTCCCTCAAACTCGCGGCGAACTTGAGAACGTCCTGTACGTCTGTTTCCCCCGTGCCTGCTCTTGGATGCTGGATGCTTACTCGTAACGAACAGGCGGAGATACGCGTATGACGCCATCCACAACACCATCGCGAAGTCGCGTTCCCAACTCGAGCGAGGCGGCTACAGCAGAGTGAGTTCTAACTCCGGTGCTCGATTCTGGGCGTCCCCCTGACTTCTATCCTCCGCACCATCAGATGTGCCATCTCGTCGAGATGTCGATAGCCAAGGTGCTCAACGAGAACGACAATGCAATGTTCCTGCTGTCGCTGCACCGCCCTCGCCACGACACTGCGCGTTCGCCAGACCTCAGCTCGTCGCCGCGGTTTATCAGGATCAAGTGAACTGTGACTGGTCGCATCCTGTCTGGCGTCGCCTCCTGCTTTGTCTTTCGTGGCTGTCTTCGTCTCCTCTTGCTCGCAACTGTACCATTACCTGCATCCCCAACCTGAACTTGAACGCGTTGTCTACGTATACTCGCCACGCCGTGTAATTTGTACCTGTACATCAGAGAATCGCTGTGAATATACGTCCTAGTAATGCGTGCCGATACGAACGTTGGTGGTCGTCAGAATGGCGTCAGCTCTGGCGACGTGGGAGCGCGACTGTATGCGCGCTGGATGCGGACGATAAGACGCGTATGCACGCGTGGTGCATCTGACAAGACGCGTCGACCGAGAAAGACGCGTACGCGAAGGCTCGGTGTGACGTCTGTGGACATCTTAGGCTCGGGTGTAGCCGACTTGGGCGCTTATGTTTATTGGACGCCGTGCTGAATTCTGGTGAACGCCGCTCGGAGTTGGTTGGACTGACGAACGTGCGAGGACCTCGACGGTCATTCTCCTGCTCCCCCACTCTGCCATGATGCCCCGCATTTAGATCTACTCTACAGCACTCCTTTCCGGTACTTCTCTGTCGTTCCGCTCGGTGCTCTCTCAACTTTTCGTTTCGCTCTCCGTGTTGTCTCTCGCCGCCATGCTAGAGCTAAGAGTACTCAGGCTGCTGCTCGTATTCCTTGTCTTTGCGCAGGTCAAAGAGGGCCTATCAGTGCCCACACAAGCACCGATGGAGATATCACTCACACCAGCTAGTACGTCCGCTCCTACTATCGCGCACAAGTCGCGTGCGTGAGCCAGAGGTCGTCTGACTGTGGTCCGCATGCACGCTCATCCCAGAATCGCGCCGCAAGCTCCAGGGCCGCTTTTTGCACATCACTGACATGCATCCTGACCCCCACTACCGCGTCGATTCCTCGGAGAAGAAGGCGTGCCATCGGGGAAAGCCCAAAGAGGGGAAGAGGCCCGCGGGTTTCTACGGCCTGCCCTTCAGGTGAGTGAGCGAGCGATGCGACGCACCGCCTGCTGTTCCTCCACCCCATCATCTAGCGAGTGACCGGATGTTCGCAATTGACTCGTTGGACGCGGTAGCGATTGCGACGCGCCGTTTTCCCTCACGAACTATACCCTAGATTTTCTAGACAGAGAGTGGGCGGACGAAATAGACTTTGTGATATGTAAATATCGCGTCAACTCTTCCCCTCTGCCCCGCTTCGATGCTCATTCGTCTTCCGTCGCGTAGGGACAGGAGACAGTGCAAGGTACCGTCGCCCTCCCTCGCGCTCGCAGGAAAATTCGACGAGTTCTGTCTGTCTGACATACGGATCTGCGCCTCCGCCTCCGTGCGGCTGCATACAGACATGACAACGACCGTAGGCGGCCGCGCACGACGGCGGAGATCTACGAGCTCAACCGCGCCCTGGCTCGGAAGATGGAACGCGTCTTCGTTCGGAAAGGCATCCCAGTCGTGCCCAGCATAGGTAGGCCGCGTCCTTCCCAGCGGAAGTTTCCTCGTTTTCTGGTGCATGCAGCGGCTCACGGCATGCGTGGGTGCTGCTTCACGCTCGGCGCGGCGCGTGTTCTGCAGGGAACAACGATGTGTGGCGTACGTCTCGTCTATTCCTGTTTCGAGTGCGTGGCATTGACTTTTGGCTCGGCTTCGCTTCATTCAGCACATGTGAGTGAGCCTGGTTCGCGGAAGTGAGGCTGGCGCTGAGAGCTGCATTCGTGGATCTAGAATATTATGATGCCAGGTGAGAGAGCAGTAGCTCGGAAACCGTATACGCACCATTCAACGTGCTTACTTGGGCCAGGCCCTAACAGCATCACCGCCGAGTTCACTTCGTGAGTGCCGCACGGCGTCTTAGCAAACCCGACCTGCTGGATTCTCATGGCTTCTGCGTCCCAGCATTTGGCGGGCGTTTGTGCCGTTTCCGTCGTATCAGGTGTTCCAGCGTGGGGGCTATTTCTCGGTTGAGGTCATCCCAGACTCCGTGGCGGTCATCAGCCTGAACACTATGTACTTCTACGATTCAAACACAGGTACGCTTCTGCTCTTGCGATCTCGTGGCGTTGGGTCCGCGCCGCCGGAATCTCTGACCTATTGCCATGGCGACCGGACAGCTGTGGGAGGATGTGCACGAACGGAGCCGCAAGACCCCGGGAACCTCGAACTCGACTGGCTCGAGGTGCAGTTGCAGATGTTCCGTGACAGAGGGATGCAGGTCCGACGCGCCGCTCCGATTGGCTGGACTTTTAATTGACGTTATCCACAGGTCTGGCTGTCGGGACACATCCCGCCGTCGTCCCGCAACTTCTACTCTGAATGCGTTAGTCTGCCTCGGTTGACGACTGATAAAATGGAAGTGGGAAGCAACGCGCTGACATTTGCTCTCTGTTTTTCTATTCAGTACGTTCGATACCTGGAGCTCTCGCTCAGGTACCAGGATACGATTCTGGGGCACGTCTATGGTGTGAGTGCTTAGACTTTCTTCTGGTGCTGCCGCCTCGTCGTCTGACATGCACTCTTCCGGACGCGGCGTTTTGGACCGTACAGCACATGAATATGGATCACGTAAGTGCTACTAGACGTCTTCTCGAAAATCCTTCTCATCTTGAACGCGACGCGGATGCAGTTCTTCCTCCTGGATGCAGAGCAGCTAGGCAATCGTACGACAGGAAGCGACGACACGTCATTCGTAGCGGTACCGGCAGTCGACGACGACGACGACGACAGCGGCGACGGCGATGGCGACGAGGATGAGCCAGCGTCGGTTCTGAAGCACAACAAGAAGGAACTGTACAGACTGTTGCTGCAGGAATTTTCGGACCTGCCGCGAGCGCAGAACCTCAACCATGACAACTACGCGGTAGTCAACGTCGCGCCGTCCGTGGTCCCGACCTACCTCCCGTCTTTTCGCATATTTGCGTACAACACGACGGGGGAGGCATACCTGCCCGGGCAGCTCGGAGGCGCAAGCTTAGACGAGTCGCAACCAGGTCGGCCGTCGCGGTCGCTCAAGGCTCTCAGCGGCGGCCTGTGTGCGGACGCGGAGCATGCGAATTCGTGGCGATGCCATCTCGAAGAAGAGTGGCACTCGAGCCCCGAGTCACCCTCGCGGATGAATAGGCTCTGGACGCCGCTTGGATATGCACAGGTGCGCGGTGTTTGCGTTCGTGGTGGCGGCACTGTGGGCTGACCCGACCCATTTGCATCGCGTTGGGTTTGATTGATCGAATATCATCATCACAATCTGTCCTGGGGTGCACACTGGCCGACGTTACAGTACACGCTGCGGAAGATGGACGAGGCGGACGAGTCGCACCCTCCGAAATTCAAGCTCGAGTACCTGACGTTCCCTGTCACGTCGCTGCACCCGCCGCCTAAAGGGGACGGAGCCGACGGAAACGCCACCGATAATATTGGTGCTGTCGACGCAGCCGTCAGTGCCGAGGCACATAACGGCGCTAACAAGTTTTGGTATCCGATCCCGCGCCGACACCTGCCTCGGATGCTACGAAACAACACGCTGACGAGGTCGAAGAAGTTCGCGCCGTACGGCCTGGAGGATCTGACGATACCGTCGTGGACGGCGCTGGCACAGCGGCTGGGCCGGTCGAAGGCGAAACGGCTGCGACAGAAGTTCAAACAGTACATGTACATGGGAGCGGCGGGCGAGGTGTAGGTGGCTATATGGCTGTGTGCGAGAGCTGTGAGGGTGTCTGGGTGGAAGCTGTCGTCATTTGTGATGTGTGCGTTTTGTGTACAGTAGGGAGGTATGTTGAGCACTCGCTGGCTATGCGGTGGGTGGATCACCGGATGATGGGATGGGCTTGTTCCTGCGGCGGATCAGGCGGCGGTGTGATGAAGGCGATGGGGGCGGAGGAGGCCAGGAACGGGGCCGGAGGGAGAGCGCGGGTCTGGGCGAGGAGAGGCCGGAAGCGGACGTGAGCGTGGGCGTGGGCGTGGGGAAGTGGGATGGCGGAAGAGCGTCGTTGAGAGTTGCCTTGACCACCGACAACGTTGTCCCATCCACAGTCACACATTTCTTGCCATCTGAACTTTCCACTCCTTCCGTCCTGCCGGGCATATTCTCCTGTGACCGTCCTCGTCCGTTTTCGCTGTTTTGTATTTACCTTTGCGCCCGAGGATCTGACCGAAGAGGACTCGGGGGACTCGCCACTGGCTTCGGATTGAGCACAGCTACCGTACCGCTGCTGCTAGTCTGCTGCACGTCTTCGCTGCTCGTGCTGCTGCTCTGGCCCTAGCGTGCATTTGCGGCTGTTGCATAATTTCCTGGCTCTACTCTCAGGCTTCGATTCGATTTCAGACGTTCGCATTCGATAGGATCATCAGCTCATCTGCATCAGCCTCGCCAGCCCTTCTCCCTTTTTACTCCCACCTCCTCATCCTCCTCAAGCCCTTTCTCGTCACTTCCCGTTCCCGTTTCCCGTCCCTCTCCTTTGCCTGATCTCTCTCTCCCTCTCTCTCCCTCCTCCCCCATCCTCCCCTCTCTTTCGTTCGCGCACGGCTGGGCCGCTTCAGGATCTCTGCATCCCCCTCAATCACTGTCCTTACCATTCCTTTCCTTCACCACTCCCCTCCCTCTCCCATCCTCGCACTCGCCCTCGCGCCCGTCTCCTCTATCTATATCTACTTATCTGCATGGCGGCCGTGAACTTTCAGATGGCCGCAAACGTCCCGTTCGACTTTCTCCCTGGTGCACACCTCCACTCTCGCTCGAACTCCGTCTCCTCCTCGTCCTCGCACTCCCCCGGCTCGCGGCCCCAGTCTTCCCAGGGCGGCGGCGTTCTGCGCTCCTCGGCCGGCCTCCCCCCGTCCGCAGAAGACCTCTACCGCGCTTCTTTCCACACCACCAACTCCTTCGACCACGCCCGCAACACCTCCGACGCCTCCCTCTCCTCTGCGTACTCGCTCGACCTCGCCACCCCCGCAGACTCCCCGCCCAACCACAACATCACGAACCCCGCCCTCAAGGGCCACTTGCGTCAGACCCACATCCGTGCACGCGTCTCCGCCTCCCCATACCCCCGCGACACGGAGTCTGTCCACTCCTCCTCGAGCGAGACCGAGGACATCTCCATGTACCTCGCCGCCACCGGCCCAGAGTACCATCCCACGATGTACGCCGCTCCTCCCCCAACGATGATGCCCACCCCGGAGTCCATGCACGCGCCCGGCGCTGCGTATGGCAGGATGGCCCTCAGCCCTGACCACGCCTTGGAGAAGCTCGCGGCCAACGTCCGCGCCGCGACGACGACGAGTGCGTCGGACAGGGCGAAGCAGATATTCGTGCAGGCCTGGTATGTCCCTCCTTGTTTTCCGTGCCCGGCGACACTAAGCGCTCATATGTCCCCCTTCTTCCTATTCCATTCCCCTCTATGTCCTTTTGCTATCATTCCCCCTCGCCGCCCTTGTTCCCTTCTTGCAGGTTGACGGCGAACTACTCTCCGTACCCCGACGGGAACGTCCCCCGCCAGGGTTTGTACTTCTCGTACCGCCGGGTTTGCGATCAGTATGGGATCCCACATATCAATACCGCCACGCTCGGAAAGGCGATCAGGCTATGTTTCCCTACAATCAAAACAAGACGTCTGGGGGTCCGAGGGAACAGCAAGTATCATTGTGCGTGTTTTTGTCCTTCGATCATGATTCTGCCAGCGCTTGATTGACGCTGACCTCAAACTATCTCTGTCCCGTCTTTGGTGTGACAGATTGCGGCATCCGTCCAGCGACGTCCGCAGAGGCCGAGTTCCTCCAGGATTACATCCGCAAGTCAAACAACAATGCGGCCCAGCAGTCTGTAAACGCAGCGCGCATGGCGAACGACCAGGGCGACGGCAACCGTGGTGGCTCCGACGAGGACGAGGAGGACGAGTCCGAGGGCCCTGGGTCCGGCGCCGCATCAAAGCGCAACTCGTTGAATTTGTCCAGTGGCGCGAAAGCCCCGGCAATCTTCGCCGACGAGAAGACGCCTACTGCGGCGAGCCTGCTCTCGCAAGCTCAGGCCACTCAGCGGCCGGCGAGCACCTTCCCTGCGCAAGCTCCGATACGGAGGCACCCTGGGCAAGAGGGGCTTGCAGTCCCCTCGCAGCCGTCACCGTCCGGGAGCGTGCCCCCACCCATACAGATGATGAGCGGGAGCACGGCCACGTCCGTGAGACAACTGCCCAACTTCCCATCCATTGACGAGGCGGTCGGCGCGAACTCGACGACGCCGCAGAGCATCGCCGCGCGTGAGGTGTGGCAGTGGTTCCAAGATCATCTAGATGCGCTGTTGGAGAGCATCCGCACGTACAGGTTCGACCAGTTCGAACTTCATCTCCGCTCGTTCTGGTCGAGCCTTACTGGCGCCCATCGCGAGGTGGTACACGCACCGGCTGTCGCAGGTCTCATGGCCAAGGCGGATGCCATCGTGTACGATGTAAGTCGTTGCGCAGCCGACAGCGAAGCCTGATACTCATTAGATCACTGCAGGAAATTCTCGAGATGTTGCGGTCACAGATGCTCTCACCCATCTCACCGGCGTCGCTGGCCGGGCTGCGTCAGCTAGCGGACAAGATGGAGAAGATCCTGCTCGTGGCCCTCGATTCCTATGGAAACACGTTCGTCGAGCCCAAAGTTGAGTTGGGCGCCCGCTTCGGACATCTTGTCTGTGAGTAAACTGCCGCTTCTCCCGTGATTTAGTCGCCGCAGCCGAGCTCATCGAGGCTTTAGTGCGCTTCCTGGACATCTACCAGGTGACCCAGGCACTCAACACCGTCCTGACGAACCAGAAGCAGCTCATGGAGATGCGCCGCTCGTGGGCAAAGATCGACTTTGAGTCTGTGCGGAATCAGTCTGCGCTCGTGTGTAACTGCCGCCACGAAGACCTCGTGCAGCTCCTCGAGGGCGAGTTCGTCGCCGTGCTCGACAGCCTGTCCAAGAGCCAGGACCCTGTACGGGACGTCATGGCCTGGGCAGACAAGTGCTGCGAACGGCTCATGGGCGGCCGAGGCGGTGGTGTGGAGGACCGGACGACGATGAGTTCGCGGAGCGTTCTCATCCGATGGGGCTATGTTACCAGTCAAGTCATGCGCGACTTGGTAGGCAGATTCATCATTCTGACGATAGCTGAGAAAGATATGCTGATCATCGCTTCTTGTGCAGACTATCAGGAGCGATCCCGCGTTCGGTGCCTTCCAGATCTTGAAGCTGTTCTTGGAGTGAGTTGCAGCCTCAGCCCCTTGTGCCGATCCTGGCTTAACGCCTGCCATTCTTTCTCAGTGACTGGATCGCTCTGAACGTCCTGCGCAATGTCGCGTTGTCAACGAACTCCGTGGCAGCGTCCGTGGAGCCCGTCATGCAGCAACAGTTCTTCACGCTCTCGCCTATGGCAGGGCAGGAGAGCTTCCCCAACACGACGCTCGACGTCCGCCCTGGCGCGGCGATGGCACATACCCCGACGACGTCGAGCATGATTGCCGCGCTACAGGGAGACAGCTTCGGGAGCGGAACGCTCGACCCGACGTCCACCTTCCCCGCCGACGCGTTCGGCCTGCCCTACATTGACGGCGCGTCGTCTCAGGACGACCTCTCCGTGCACACTTCGGGCCTGAGCTTCCCCGACTACGGGTCAGGCACGTTCG
The DNA here is from genome assembly GCA_022376465.1 of Cubamyces lactineus. Taxonomy (NCBI): domain Eukaryota; kingdom Fungi; phylum Basidiomycota; class Agaricomycetes; order Polyporales; family Polyporaceae; genus Cubamyces; species Cubamyces lactineus. The sequence goes on from JACDTU010000003.1 coordinate 1,982,759, forward strand.
AGGTTCCCGCTTTCACGCCCCAAGACCTGGGCATCAGTACGACCGGCACGCCACCGTCCGCGAGCAGCGACCCGGAGAACGAGTCCGAGTCGGTCAAGGCCGAGTCATGAACGCCTCCTCGAAATGAAGACAGCCGTTTCCAGTTATGTGGTGGATACATGGGGCTTTGCGGACGTCGTCTTCTCCCTCCCTCTCTCTCTGTCTCCCTACCCTACGTATATAACCACACTAATGTTTCGTCTGATGCTCTCGGCTGCTAGTAATTATTGACTTTCGATGCGCTGCTGTATTGACGTACGTACGCTTTCTCGCCCTCCTTTAACCGCCCTTTTTGCGCTATATTGCACCTGTCGTTCCCAACGAATGTATCCCATCCTTTTTTGCCAGGGAGATGTACTGGACACAACTGTGATACCACCCCCAGAATCCGGCCTCACTTCACACTCAGAACACAGACAAAAACAATATCACAACAGTCATTTTTCGAACGAACGCGCGAGCGTGTGTGGTCTGATCGCAGAGAGAGAGGAACTATGTGTGCCGTGCGATTGTGAGTGGCGAGTGTACGGTAGCATGTGCAACGACGATTACAGAATAAGTAGTCCAACCTATAAAGCCCGATATACCATCTGAAGTCGTCGTCATATCATGAGGCCTCCGCCTCCTGCTCCTGCACAGTTTCTAGCTTCTCGTCTACGGGTTCCGCAGGGACGGCCGTCGATGGGAGGTCCGTCGACGCAGGAGTGGGTGCAGGCTCGGCGGGCAGCTCGGCACCGCCGTTCGGAGGCTTAACGTCGTTCGACGCAGCGGGAGCCTCGACATTGTCCGCGGACTTGCCCAGAAGCCGGCGAATCTCCGCCTCCGCCTTCGCCTTGTTCTCCGCGGTGACCCGCGCCTGGTTCGCCTCGAACCACGCCTTCTTTGTCTTCAGGTCCTCGATGACCCGGGGCACGTCAGCGGGGGAGGTAGGCGGCGGTATTGAGAGGGTGAGGAGCGCAGACAGGGTGGGCAAGGGGACGTTGAGCTGGCCGCTCGGGCTCGGGGAGTCCGCGCCATTGCTCTCGCCTGCAGGCGTCGCGGGCTTCGCACCACCCTTCTTGCCGCCCTTCTTCTTCCCACCGCCGACAAAGTACGCCTCCTCGTCCTCGCCCTTCTTCTTGCGCACGACGGCACCCTCCGGCACCGCCTCGACCTTGCGCAGCTCGAGCTTGGGCACGCCCGCGAGGTCAGACTTCTCCGTGAGTGGCTTCTGGGAGGACAACGTGGCGGAGGACGACTTTCCGGAGAAGTAATCGATGAGAGTCTGGCAGTCCTCGATCTGGGCTTGGAACGCGGGGATCTCAGCCTCCTCACGCAGCCGGTCCGCGATCTCCTTCTTCTTGGCCTCTTCCTCCGCCGCACGTTGTGCACGTGCACGCTCCGCACGCCGTGCACGATCCTCGTTGAGCTTCGCGTAGAACCGGTCGTTGGCCTCCTTGAAGCGCTGCGCAGACTCACGCTTGCGGTTGTACAGTTCGTCCAGTTGGTTCTGCAATGAGGTACGTTCGTCCAGCAACTTGCTCCGGCTCGCATACGCCTCGTCGCTTTCCTTCTTCAGCTCATCCAGCTCAGCCTTGATCTCATCGAACCGCTTGGAGATAGCCTGCGCCTCCGGGTCGTCGAGCTGCTTACGCAACTCGTCTGCCTTCGCGCGGTCGGCCTCGATGGACTCCTGCTCAGTCTGGAAACCTTCCACTATCCGCCTGCTACGCTTCCACTGGCTGATTTCCTGGAGAGCACGCTTCTCCTCGACGAGTTTGAGGTTGCCAGACTCAACTTGTCTCTCCAATTGCCTTGTAAGGTAAGTGAGTATGAAGTAAGATAGCCTCGTGGAAGAAGGTTAATGTACCTGATCCGTTCGTCGACCTCGGCAACCGTCTTGTAAGGAATTTTGGCCTTCGCGGCGTTCAGGTCTTTAATCTTGTTAGGTTGAGGCGTAAGTGTTGGTTAATGCGTCATAGGTGTTGGCACGCACCTTCTTTTGGATCCCGTCCTGCAGAGTCTTGAGCTGCTCGATGACCTTGCCTCGAGAGAGCTTGTTTGTCGACTGCTGGCCGCGGATGCTGTCGAGCTCTGCCTTCAGTGCATTCCGTCTCTCGCTTCCGGGGCCGGACTTGGACGTGAGGGCAATCTTCTCCTTGACCGCGGTCTATGCCGATGTGAAGGGCGTATGAACTTCGGAGTCGGCGAGCAGGGCCGAGTGCTGGCGAACTCACCAGCTTGAGCTGGACTGCGTCAATTTCGGTCTTGATTTTGTTCTGCTCCGCGTCATAGAGCGTCTTGTCTGGCTTCCCAGGGCCGTAGACGACGGCGGCGATCTCCTGGACCTCGACGGTAGTCGTGGCAGGGCTAGCGGTGCCGGAGGGCGTGGCCGACTTGGCGGGCTTTTTAGCTGCGCCGTTCGTTGCGGCAGGCTTCGACTTTGGGGCCATTGCGGAAGAGAGCGTGGGTGGGTGAGGATGCGGACGAAAGGCGAGGCACAGGAGGAGATGACAGTTGAGCAGCAAAGGAGTGGGGGAGCGGGCGTGAGAAGGCGGTGGTTACAGGCTCAGTCGATTCGCGTTTCCCGTGACGTGGCTGGCGGACGCCTGAGCCTCGAATTCACGCGCGCTCACTCTTACGTGCTCGTCGGTGTCCGCATCAGACGCGTTATTAGTGGGGCAATGTATACGTGCTAGTAGGTAGAAACAATACATAGTCGACAGAAAACCGAGAGAAGATGCACAAGTACAGATGCAGCAGGCAGGCAGAGTAGATGGATAGATGCGAGACGTGTCCGGGTTCAAAATATGAGCTTCTGGTCCAGCTGCTGCACCTCCTTACAGCTCTCGTCGTACATTTCCCGGTAGTCCTCGTCCTTCTCCTCATCGCCCTCCTTCGACTTTGCCTTCTTCTTTTTCTGGTCGGGACAGACCATCACGCAACTTGTTGGCCGCTTCGTCGCGCTTGCGTGTCCGAGCTCCTCCTTGGAGGGCACAAAGACGTACGGGATACCCGCATCCTCAGCCATGATGGGCAAATGTGAGATGATGTCGATGGGTGTGATATCGGCGGCGAGGATGAGCAAGCTAGCGAATGAAATTCAATGTAGTCCATATGTACTGCTCGTGAGAGCACTTACCCCTTCTCCCCTTTCCGAATGGCCTTCACGACCTCCTTGACACCTCGCTTGACTTGCCGTTGCTTCGAAGCTGGAATGAATACCGGTGAGACCATTTGCTGCACTGCACACGCCATTATGAACCAACCCTTCTTGATGGTCTTGTGAAGCTTCTTGAGTAGCTTCTTCTGAGCTAATGGCTGAGCGATTGGAGACAAGTCCTCTAGGGGAACGATAATCTCCTCCTTCTCTTTTTTGACCTTGGTCTCCACCTGCGGGAATAGTTCGCATGACAGACACCGTCTGGTGGGAGGTAAACGCACCTTCACAAGTTCAGCATCGCCCATCTCGACATCCTCGTTGACCTGGATGGACTCCTTGACGGTCTCAGTAACCTCCTTCGTCTCTTTCTTCTTCTTGTCCTTCTTTTCTGACTTGTCCTTGGCCATTGCGGATGAGCGACGCGCGGAGATCTACGTGGGGATGGACCGGACGAAGCGAACCGACTCGGTGCACTCGCCGCAGGAAATTTCGTGCTGGTGTTGCGATCACGTGCACAAAGGAACGAGTGTGTATAGGCGCCCATGTACCGACGCGAATCTGGGCAGGAAGGCGGCAAAGCACAATATCATACTGGGAAGGCTTACGATCCTAGAACTTTGCTACACAGGACCGGTGTCGTGGCCTAACGGCATTGTCATTCATGTAGTATGAAGAAGACAGAAGACTACCGAAAGCGACTGTGTCGTACACGTCCCCTGAAGACTGCAATCCTCCAATCCACCAGGAACGTGAATGGCCGGGCCAGGGACGTCGAGGGCCAGGCCGACTGCATCCGTAGATGACGGCCAAAGTGGGGTCCATTCTCAATAACGGCTTCGCTGAGTGCTAGGCTACCGAGATCTCGGGCTTCCTTTCGTAAAGGAAGGGAGGCTTGATACGGGAGCCCTGACGACATATTGCAGGATGCATGGGGTGGGTGGTACAAGTCGGTCGCATACGTTCCTCCAATTAATGCTGGTTGCTCTCACGTTTCTACTGGCCAAGTGTTCGGGATGACACAGACTGTCATTGGAGGGCTGTTCCTTGCTTTCTGCTGCGAACTGATGAGCGGCATATTTTGGCTGCCTCTCCCATGGCGATTGCCCATGACCAAAAGCGGGCTGAAATCCACCGAGCGATCGCGGCTTCTAGGCATACGGACAGCATGGTCGAGCTTCCCGTCGATAAGTCCGGCGCGTTTGGGGACGCGTGCGCGTGCGCGACCGGCCGAGCAAGGTCGACTTCTTCGGAGAGGGTGAACCGCGCAGGCCTCGGAGGGGGAAGACGCCGTTCTGGCACGCGAAGAGGGCGCGTCGATGGGTGCAGTCGCCTGACGAGGAGGGGAGGGTGTGTGGGCTGGTAGCCATGAGAGCGCGGCGATGGTCGATATGGCAGTCGAATTCCATGCAGAGGAGAAGCGAGGGCGTTGGAAGAGGGCGACTGGCTGCGACTGGCCAGACGCAGCGGGCGAGGGAACGTGATTCGTATCAAGCAATGTAACCCTTTTCGAGCGCGGTCGGGCCTTTTGACCCACGTGGTTATCAGGAATGCTCGCCACGCGCTCTTGCCTCTGCACGTCCATATTATCGTACTTAGACACTCCGCCGAGCAGCGTTCCCGCCCTCGCTGGCCGACGTTACACGTTCCCCATGTCCCCCGCGTCTGCAGACGGCGACAGAGCCAGCGCAGCTCCCAAAATGTCAGGCGATACGCCCAATGGAAGCTCCCCAAGCACCGCCTTTCAGCCCAAAACATCCTCTCCCTCTCTGAGCTCCCGACAGACCCCAGTGACCCCTCTCGCCCCCCTTGAATTCCTCCAAAATCAACGCCGGGGCTCGATCACTGACCCGTCCTTGCACGCCGCTCCTACTCCTCCTTCTTTCTCGTCTGGCCCATCCGGCCAGCCAGCCATCGCGTCGCCTTTCCGACGCCCTGATTCCCCTGCCACCAACTTTCCATCTTCCTCCTCCCACGAGTCGCGACGCTCCTTTTCGCAGTCTCGCCCCTTGTCGCCGTTCAAATTCGGTGACGCCTCTGCGCAGCCAGGCGAAAGTCCCAACGCACATCTTAGACGCGTGCTCAGGTCACCCTCGGTTGAGATGGGGGACAGACGCACGCCCACCCAGACCTTGGGCGCCGATAGCGGACGTGACCGAAGCACGCCTGGCGCGGTGGATCGTAGCGGTAGTGAAGGTATGTGTGCCTAGAATACGAACGCGCAAGAACGTTCTCGTTGATGCAAAGCCGCCTTCGCGACCCAATTTATGTCCAGCCCAAGACAGGGTCAAGGGCAGTGACCAAATGGACGTGGACCGAACCGACCACGCACAGTCTCAAGGACAGGAGCCAGGTGGAAGCACGCGACCGGACCACGCTGTCCGAGATATGGAAGACGTCGACTACAACGGCCGCCGTCAGTCTGTGGTAGCAGGTTGTTAATCCTTTTGGGTGGCTAGTTCGAACCCTTACTCACGTTCATGCCTCAAGGCACGAAGCGCAAGATGTCGTCAGACAAAGGCGTGTACCCCCCGGGGCCCACAGACATCGATCCACAATTAGTAGGCCAGGATGGCAGAGAACCAGAGGGACCAGCGCCCAAACGGCGAGGATCAGCGATCGACACCCAGAGAATTGCGCAGCTCAGCCTGTACGACCGCGACCGGAGGAGTTCTGTAGATGCACGAGCTGCAGCAGGGTCGCCATGGTGGTCGAACGACAACAGACGAGATTCGACCTCTTCCGCGTCTGCCTTCACGAACACGCCTTTGACGACTGGCTTCAGTACGCCCTCTTCGGCAATTCCCGGCGACTCGCCACATGGCCGACCTCCTGGCGGCATCGCAACTTTCGCGTGGCCTGCCAATCCTCACGTTCCTCCCGATCAGGTTACCCCTCCAGCCATGCAGAACGAGCCTCCTGCAGTTAATATGCAGGGCCCTCCCCCTCCTTTCGACCCGCTCACACAAATCATGCCTCCAGTCACTTTCGCCCACGATCGCAGAATGTCTGCGCCAAATATTTCCCCTGAAAATCTTCCCGCCCCGCCTGCAACAGGCCCGACCCGGGCCCTTAGGTCGCGTTCGCGCCCGCCCTCGCGTGTCCGCACCGTCGACCAATCCGCCCCCAATGACGCTGGTCAAACTTCCCCAGGCTCCAGCGGGAACCCCGAAGAAGCTTCGACGTCGTCGCGTCCTTCCGACAAGCCCCCGGGCTCTACACCATACTCGCGTTCGCCGGAGTTGCGCATATCCCACAAGCTTGCGGAACGGAAACGGAGGAAGGAAATGAAGGAGCTCTTTGACGAGCTTCGAGATCAGCTGCCCGCTGATAGAGGGATGAAGGCGAGCAAATGGGAGATCTTGAGTAAAGGTGCGTGGAATGCATCATTGGCTGATGGCTCGCGATCCTGAATTGGGCCTCTGTATAGCCATCGACTTTATTGTCACTCTGAAGCAGAGCCACCAAGAGATGGGTCGGGAGATAGAGATGCTACGCCACGAACTCGAAGGCTATCGTCAAGGAATGCCCCCGCCATTCCCTGGTGCACCTCCCCATCCTGTAGTGTATGGTCACGGCCCACCCGTTGGTGTACCCCCATATGCGCCACCTCCTCATGGAGCGCCCGGAGTACCCCCGCAAGGTCCTCCTCCCCCGCATCCTTCCCATACCCATCCCACAGGACCTCCAGGGCCGCCCGGCGCGCCTGGTCACCCCGTCCCGCCGCACCATCCCCACCCAATGCCTCCTCAGCCTCCTCCCCAACAGCCTGTATCTCGTCCGGGCTCCTCACAGAATGCATATCCCTCAGGTCCACCCCCGCCCCAGCAGCCTCAGCCGCCTACTGTCAATGGCAATCCGCCTAGCACAACTCCTCGTACGGAAACTCCGACGACATAAGGCTGCTGCGTGGATACCTGGAATCCTCGAGCTGTATCGATAACGTTTCATTGTTTTCTTCCTGGATCGAGGGCTGTCATCGTCTATCCCAAAGGTGATATATTGTGGTGTATCTCCTCTCACCCTACTGTTTTCTAAATGACTCCCCATATAGAGATGCAAAGATTTCGGTCCTCGCGGAGCTATCGTCGCTGTCGCACCTACGTATTATTACCACCCCTTCCCCGCTCCATAAGTATTTCCCTTGCGATAACATTGACCAATCTTGGCGCTTTGGACGATCCATATATTTCTAGACGGACAGATCCCTTGTTCACTACTACCTGGGCAATGTCACTCAGGGAACATCAAGTACGAGAACAATGAGGGTGCACACAGATACATTTATTGTATTTGTCTGGTCTTGGTCGAGGCCTTGTGTGATACGCTTGGGCCGGTGAGCCTAATTACAAGAGTCAGCTGCAAGCGCCGGCGGCTCCGCACTGAACGCACGCCCGCTTGTCTCTGTACCACGACCACGACCAGCCTCAGCCTGGTCCTCTGCGCTATACCACCACCTCAGCTTGGCTCATCGCGCGCTATTGTAACATTAGAACGTCCTACAATCGCAGAATAATAACTCTGTGTGCTCCGCCACCGTCCAGATCTGTCCAGTCGAGACCCCCCCTTCCCAGAATAACGACGATATGGCGAAAGGCGCTGTTAGCCTCTTCAATCCTCGGCCTAGCCGACCTACGCTTCCCAAGAAGAAAGAATCACCTGTGACGAACACACCCTCGCCCGGACCCTCGCAGTCCGCACCTGGTACGCCTAAAAAGCCCGCCACCGCGGCGGCATCTGGCCCAGCACCTGGAGCAGGCGCAGGGGCTGCAGCACCACCGCGACGGCCCGCGCCCCCTCCCAAGCCCAAGACGGAGGACGAGGCGAAGCCGCCGCCCCCAGAGGGCCCGTTCTCGGAGTTCCGGCTGCTGTCGTCGAAGCTGAACGGGTGGAAGTACGACGTGATGAAGTTCGAGTCGCGCAAGCGGATCGACATCAACACCTGGGCGCCGCCCGTGAAGCTGAACCGCAAGGAGCCGCGCCGCGAGGAGGCCCCGTCGACGTCGTCGCAGCAGCCGGTGAGCGCGATGGTCGGCTCGGACGGGAAGCACGTCGTTGGGGCGGACGGGAAGCTCGTCATGGTCGACGCGGCGGGGCGGCCGGTGCGCGCCGACCCGCCCGAGCCCAAGGAGGAGAAGGGGAAGGACAAGGACGGCAAGAAGAAGCGGTTCCAGAAGAAGACGCGGCAGGTGTTCTTGGTGCCGGACGACGTGCGGCAGCTCAGGCGGGAGGAGCGTTTCCCGTGGGTCATGGAGGACGGCAAGAAGCAGGAGGTGTGGGTGGCGTCGATGGAGGAGGTCGCCAAGTCGCAGACGTATGCGATGTTCATGCCCGCCGCGGACGACGTGTTCAAGTTCGTGCCCGCCCATCGATGGTACAAGTTCCAGAAGAGGCCGAACCATCACATACCGAACTTGGAGGAGGCTGAGTCCTTGGTACGTGTCAGCCGCTTGGATATACAACGTCATTGTCTCATTGTGCTACGTCCCTCTACAATAGATGACCAAAATGCAGAAACACAAAGACGCCACCCAGTGGACGCTGCGGCAGAAGACCGAGCAAGCCGCTAGTGGCTCGTCCCTTGTGTACAACGCCAGCCAGAGTCTGGGCCCAGGCGGCCGGAAACTCAAGGCGGTAGACAGTGGTCCTGCCGAACTGTTTGGTGACGACGACGATGAAGACGGCGATGGTCGTAAACGCAAGGTCAAGCGTGAGCTTGGCGCAGAAGGCTTCTTGGACGAACTGGATTACGAGGAGACGTTCGCTGATGACGAGGAGAAGATGGATGCTGATGATAAGGAGGACGAAGAGGCGAAAGAGCTCGAGGTACGTGCTCATCGTTCACTGACGGCCTTACCTGGCATCATGACTGACTCGTTGGTATTATAGGAACGTCTCAAGAAGGAGTACAAGAATGCGAACAAGCTTCGCGAGGGGTACATTGACGAGTCTGACGAGGAAGAGGATGACGCGAAGTTGACTGGAGCGGGCAAGAACCTCCAGAAGACACTGAAGAAGTTGGATAAGGATGGCGCCTATGATGATTCCGACGACGAGAAGAATCCATACGCCAGCGAGGTGTGTACATTCCAGTGTACCCTATACATCGTACTGACAGAATGTAGGAGGAAGAGGAGGAAGAAGAGGAGGTTCCCATTCCGACTGGCCCCGCCATTCTCCCTCCGGAGCCCAAACCCGGTGTACGATCTGCGTCACAATCGTCATCGAATGGCCAAATCGGCAAGCCAGCGACGAACGGCCAGCCCCCACTTGCCGTGAAGACGGAGCCGCAATCCCAGTCGCTCTCGCGTGCGACCTCACCCGCGCCGGCACCAGGCCACGGTGGTCATTCCGTAGTGGCGAAGCGGGCAACGAGCCCGAAGATGCCCAAACCGAAAGCGGGCATTCCCAGCCGTGCGGGAAGCCCTCTGGCGAGTCCCAACGGGGTGTCTCCTCCCGCAAGTCGGGCCACGAGTCCCGGCGTTGGGAGTACTCCGGGGGTAGCGATGCCCAGCAACATGAAGCTGAAGCGCAAAGCGACCGACGACGGCTCGGGGGCTGCCGCTGGAGCTGGCGGTCCGGCGGGCGGGGCTCCACGCCCAAAGAAGCGCAAGGCGCAACTGCCGCCCGGGGCAGAGCTCGAGGATCGGATGGTCATCGAGTGGTTGCGGAACACGCCGAACGCGACGACGCGGGAATGCATCCTGCACTTCACGCCGTACCTCACGGACGAGGAGAAGAAGAACAAGTTCACGGCGCTCGTGAAGGAGGTCGCGCAGCTGAGCAAGGGCGTGCTCGTGCTCAGGCCGGCGTACCGTGGCACGGGTGCGCCGACTTCGCCCACGCCGGCCGCTGCTGGATAGATAGGGTTTTGCTGGCCGCTTGAAGTTCGCTCAATGAACTCGTGCGACGCGGTGGCGTGCTTCTAGCGGGAGGCCTGGTTGTCGTGGGGTGTACGCATGGACCGGTTGATGGCTCGTTTGTGTTTGTATTCCGGCGTTCAGCGTTTGTCGCACCCGCTTGCCTTATAGACGTGGACTACATCGCGGGACCGGACCCATGTGTGAGAATGATTCTTTGAGTGAATTGCTCCTCTGTCGTCAGAATCAGAGTACCGAGAGAGGCGTTGCCAGGGTCGTTGACTGCAGCAGGTGGTGGTGCATGGCCTTCGCTCACAGAACGGCATATATGCGATAATCTGGCTTGTCAGACATGCCGGGAGAGTGATAATGTGTTGCCGTCGGGGATCTCTCTGCGTGGCGGGAAGTATATTCCAAAGGGCGAGAAGGCTAAAAATAGTGCAAGATACGTACGATGATGAGGTTGCGAGAGCGGGATCGGTAACTGAAAATCATGATGAAGGACATCCGACAAATGGGCGCAGACGCCGCAGAGGAAGGAAGCGAGAGCGTTGCGAGTGTACTGGCGTGGGGCAATGCGCTCGAATTCGACCGGAGAGTCGAGCTAGATAGGCCCGGGTCATCAGCTGGTCCTCCGGCTGGCTGGCTGCCGTGCAGCAGATGGGCCGATGGATGGAGGATAGGTACCGAGCGTTCGAGCCGGGCCGTGGAGGACGTCCAGACGCTAATGGTGGTATAGTTTGGTTGCAAGGAGGATCCGACCGGAGGCAGGAGAGGAGTCACGGCTGTAGACGCTGCCCCGAGAGAAATGGACGGTAGGAGGTGAGCTAGGAGCAGTCGGAGAGCGGGAGAAGGGCGGTCGAGAGAGGTTGATCTCAAAGCCAGGCGGTGATTGGACGAGGACTCGGTCGGCAGGGTCGGCATCGAGGAGGCAGGGCCGGATATGGCAGGGGAGCTTCCTAGTGCGGCAATGTAGGTCGAGGAACGGCTTGGCATGGCCGAGTGTGATCGAGTCTAAATGTGCGGGCGCTCGAGTGCAGCCACTGCGAATTACCAGCGGCAGCACCAGCCTCGTCCGCCCACACCCAACTCAACTCCCAAAGCGCTGCCCGATCGCCATATGTTCGCCCATCCCTATAAATCAACCCCTCCTCCTCCCCCGTCCGCTTTCCGCCATACCCCCCTCACCTCCCCCCTCCCTCCGCAAGATGCCTTCCGTCCGCTCATTTCTACTCCTAGCTGCAACAGCATTACTATCCTCTTCGGCCACCGCCATCCCCCACGACCACCACGATCATGAACACACCGTAAACAAGCGCCTTCCTGGGTCATGGTACCACCCAGAGGGCCACCCCGCGTACTCTCTCTTCAGGAGAGGCGCAGCCGGCACAGACGGCATCACCTACGCCGAAGTCGGTAGCCCAGGTACGCCACTCTATTGATGTTTGCTGCGCATATGCGCTCATACCCTCTTGCGGTAGAATGGACTGCGGCTTGGCCCCAGGGCAAGCCCGACACGAACAGCCTCCCTCAGGAATGGGTCGACGCGTATAATGCTGCCGTCAAGGCGGGCAAGATTCCCAACATTCCCGTCACTACTTTGAACGGGAACCCCGTCTACCCCCAGGGCTATGATCCGCTCAGCGACACCGTCTGCTCCGCCACTTACAAATGCCGGAACAAGGAGGATCTTTGGGACGCCCCTGACGGCGTAGTCGGCGGCAGCTTCGACGACGGACCCCTCGATGTATGTTGGATTATTTCATTGTAGGTACAGACTAACTCACCGCCCGCTGCAGACGTCTGTCCCGCTCTACCAGTTCTTGAAGCAGAACAACGTGCACGCCACCCATTTCATGATCGGAGTGAATATCCTCTGGTACCCGCAAGAGTTCAAGATGGCCTTCGAAGACAATGAAGGTAGATGGATCTGTTGTGCTGTCTCATACCGGACCCATCACTGATCTACACCCCGCCACACCAGATGATATTGCCGTACACACCTGGACACACCCGTACATGACGACGCTTTCGGACCTTGAGCTCGTCGGCGAGTTCGGCTGGACGATGGAAATCATCCACAACTCCACTGGCGGACGTCTTCCCAAGTACTGGCGCCCCCCGTACGGCGACTCTGATAACCGCGTCCGCGCCATCGCGAAGGAGGTCTTCGGTCTCACTACCGTCATCTGGAACCAAGAGTGCGTCCCGTTGTTTGCGCACCGCATGCCTCTGATGCGCTCGGGCTTGTGGTGGATGGCTGGCTGATACATGCACTGCAGCACCGAGGACTGGAGCATCGGCCAGCCCGGCGGCACGACGCGTGACAAGGTCAACCAGAACCTGCAGACGTGGTACACCGGCTCCAAATCGCCCGGTCTCATCATCCTCGAGCACGAGCTCACGAACGACACCGTCGGCGCGTTCATCCAGGCGTTCCCGCTTATCCAGCAGAACGGCTGGAAGTACGTCAGTGTCGCCCAGCTCGACGGCGGCTCTCCGTATCAGAACTCTCCTAGCTCGACCGGCGATGTCACGCCGGGTTCCGTTGCCGTTCTTGAGAACAACGCCTCAGGCTCGAGCAACTCGTCTTCGTCTGCCGGCGCGTCGGGTACATCTAGCGCCTCAGGAGCTGGTTCGACCGGCAGTACTTCCTCAGGCTCCTCAGGAACGTCCTCGGGCAACACGTCTGGGAAGGCTGCAAACGGCAATTCGACGACGACATCGTCTGGACAGGGCAGCCAGCCCACTGGCGCAAGCGAGACACAGAACAACTCCGCTACGTCCGCGCTCCGCATCGGCGCGCTGACGTGCTTGCCCGCTCTCGTCGCGGCGCTCGTCCTCTCATGAGTCAACTCATGGCGGAGCCGTTGGCTCGGGAGGTTCACGGACCCCGCTTGTCTTCTTCTCTTCGCTTCGCTTTTACACCCCTTGTTCGGACTCGTGGTGGGTTTGTGGACCACACGCTACGGGCTACGGGACGGTGTGTGCGGACACCGAATCGGACAGTGCAGAGCTACCCTATAGGCATCTTGTTGAACCGATCTAATGTTCTCCCCTTCCACATTATACTACTATTCCCTTGTCTATGACGATGCTCGCCCCCCCTCTCGTGACAGTACTTGCAGTGTATACTCTCGCATCGGTCGCTCTCCACCACCCCGCTGCCTTGTGTACAGTATCGCACTCGTCGTACTATCTACTCTCCCTCATGTCACGATAAGGACTCTTTGGATCTACTGTTACTACGCGGACATGTCTCATCCCCCCCCCAACCCCCACCCCCCACCCTTCCTATTCCTTCACCGTGTGTAGATCTTTGGACGTTCTCCTTTTTACGACCTTTCATGGACCCTTTCTTGTTTCTACTCATCTTCGTTGTCTCCTCGTCTCCCTGGACTCCTGGACACAAAATCGGAACAACCTCGTGCTTACCACTCCACGCTCCTTTGCAAACTTCGCTCGTTCACCAAATCCTCTTGGCTGCACCTAGTCAGCAGTCGGTGCGCCAAATTTAGAGTGTTCGGACTGACGCTGAGATATTTAGCGTCGAAGCCGAAGCTGTGGCACGAGCGTGTCTGCTCGGAGTGTGGCTGGGCTACCTGCGTTCGCATTGCGGGTATATCCGCGCGGCCGCGGGCTCGTGTTGACGTTTATTGAGTAGGGCTTTCCATGCAGGGATCGCGCCGTCGCGTCATCCTGAGCAGCGCTCCGAGCGGAAGAGGAAGTGCGGCATCCGCTCAAGCCAAGAGCAGCGTCTTAGGAGGGGCTGGGGCGGATATTACGGGGCAGAGAACGCTAAGGCAGAGTTCCAAGCGATTAGGACCCTCTTTCGCCGGAGCGGGCAAGACGTACGTGCGTCAGAAGCTTTAGGATGCGGGAGGACAGTTTGGGCCTCGTGAAGTACATCGTCTCTCGGGCTACATACGATTGCGTGTACATATGGGACGTTCGCAGGGGATCAGATGTGCCAAAATCACAAGCCTACGCATCTACGGGTTCGAATATGACAGTGACTCTGTGCAGACCATTGTCATGTCGCAGCGACAGAAGACAAGTTGCACAACATCAGACTAGCACCGTCCTTGAGCGGGGGCGCCTCCCCCCTTGCCCGGTCCGCTACGCTGACGACTCGCGCGATGCGTTCGGTGTCCGCACCTCCGACAACATTCAGGAGGGTCTCGACAGCTATGTTGCCACCCTCGGCCCATCGGGCCACCATAGGGTGACCCAAAGCGTTTTCAGCCTCCGCCCGGGCTGTGTCGTCTCCAATAACGTTGGAGATGAGCTGCCCAGGATCCACCGGCTGCCGTGGCTGGGCAGAGGTGGCGTGGTAGTGCTCTATGACACCGTCGACTCCGCCGGAAAAGAGAACCACGGTCGGGTTCGCGTTCCAGATGGGAGCCAGGTCGAGGAAGTAGGCGGCAGGCTTCGCAGAGATATACGGTGGCGTCTTGAGGGGCGGCGGCGGCGGCGGAGGATGGGATGGCTCGCCTTCTGCATCTGTGTCCTTTAAGAATTTGAAAAGGTGGTCGACGTAAGAGGGCCCGAGTTTCATGGCAAAATCGCCAATGGCTAGGAGAGTGGATCGAGTGTCAATAATCGTGACGGCAGCATGGTGGGAGAGACATGAGATCGACTTTCCTCTCGTTGTCGAGTAATACCCCAGGATACGGTCGTTTGCCGTCAACTCGTCTCTTTCATCGGACGGATGTCTCATGACGACGCGGAAGTACTCCCGAGGTGCTGTCAGACGGTGGCGTTCGCACAACCTCGTCCATTCGCGCTTGCCGCTCGTGGACGTGGAGGTTACGCCTTCAGCATTTCAATGATTGAGGACGTGGCCCAGTCCGAGCGAACGCGTACTACGCACCGACTGTTGAGTCCCCTACACCTAAAGTCCAGATACAGCGGTTGGTGACGTTCACGATTGCCGCGACGAGAGTCGTCCCATAGTAGGCCTTACGTATCACGTCGCGGTGTGCGTCGACGAGAGCTTCGCTCTCGGTATCGGTCAAGCTCTCCGGCGCCGGGCAAAGCTTCTTCACGGCTTCACCTAGTTTCTCATCGATCCGGCGAGCGTCGCAACGGAGGACGTGAAGCATCACATCTGCCTTCGATAGCATCGTCTCGCGGTCTCCCGATCCGTTGAGAACGTGCTCCATGAAGTAGTGGATGTCCTTCTTCAATCTCTTAGGGAGCCTCGTGATGGTATGCTCTGCGGTGACGGCAGACCCACCGTGTCCTTGGAGCTGTCATCAACGAGTGTTGTGCGAACATCTCACACAGGACATACCGCTGCATATGGCCAAGAAAATCCACTGCTGCCCTCCTATCTCCCATGTATGGATGGCACCACGATCCATACTACGAGCGCTCGAGAGAGGCTGGAACGAAGCAACGTGTGCATCGACGACGTTGTTGCGAGCGGCCATGCAAAGGCCGATGAACTCGCGATGGACATCGGACAGGTCGTGCATTGCCAGGTTTGACAAGGAGGATTGCAAGCTATCGAGATGCGACGGCGCAACGTGGTCAGTACTGGTACAACCAGCAAGGAGATCGAGAGGATATGCAGCCGCGCAATCAACACAGACGCTTGCAATACCGATTCGTCGAGCTCCGATCGACTCCGACTCCGGTGGACCCACAAGTCACACTGGTGAGGCCCGCTTGCGCTTGGGCGGCGTGGCGCGTGCCTGGTCATGAATATTGAATTGCAAGGGTTCGGGAACCCGCTTGCAGGACCCGAACGCTTCTTTTCATATCCTGGGTTCTCAATCAGCCTGGGCTGAATGCTCGAGACTCCGGGAGAACCGAGCGTGAGCGGCCTGGGACCGCCCTCGCGTACGTACGTACGGTATATTGAGGGGATTCAGGGGCCAGGAACGAAGGCGTTGGTGATGCTGCAGCCTGCTGCAGCTGGTGATATCGAGGCTGACATGGTCATGTGTAGCAAACCAAGGTGGGCGGACTGGGGGCGAGTGCGCAAGGGTTCTCTATACGACTACGAATGCTGACTAGCCATTAGAATCGCAGTGTAAGTAGATGTAGTACGGTATGTACGCGACGTCATGCCTGGCAGCGGTGTGGCTGCCCGGGCGATCGCAACCGTTGAGATGCCGAGGCGGGGTGGCTATTTATGGAAGCACGCCTCCCGATGCCGTTCAGGGGATGCGAGGATGAGATCGGTGCCGTGGCCCATCACTGTCAGCGGACGCCGGAAAGGGACGAGGGGCCAAGGAACGAGATTGGATTGCTAGATTTGACGCCACAACGTCACTCCAACTTGCTTTACAACCTCTACCACGGCGCGCCACGGCTCCCTGAAAATACTGCGGGTCCAGGCGGTACCACGGCATCTAATCCGAAGACACGCAATAAGCCACCTTTCTGTCCTATGCTACGACATATCCATGTCGATATCACTGCTCGAGAACGGAGCGTGACATCCGGATATGCAGCCGGGAGGACTGGCGGAGAAGGCGCACGATGGGGTCTACTTTCGTGCCCTAACAGGCATGACGCTACCATCGACGTAGTGCTAATGTGCTGCCATGCATACCCCGTTACAACAGACTGCGGGCGCTGCGTCCGCGTTATGCTTCTCAGTTGAACCCAATCCCCCTACGTCGACGGTCGGTTGGTCTGCCCCGAACTTGAACATCGCCTGCGCAGCGGGGACAGCTTCTGCCATCTGCGCGGAGGACTTCTGTGAGTGCTCGTTGCTATGACTTCGCTCGTGTGCGCATATACTACTGCTGACAGATGTGACCACAGTGATATGATACGGACGATAGAGGGCTAGCAATCTGCCCATTGGATGTGGATGGCCGTCCCTCACGCATAGAGAAACTGCGAGTTCATGACACTATCGCAGTCACAACACATCATTTACGCTGCGCACAGCGAACGGGCATTGAGGTTGCTGAGTACGTCCCGATTGTCATCGGCGGACATGCATTAACATGCCCTCGTCGTGCAGCACGCCCGTACACGGATCTGCAGGGAAGACCATACGGCAGCTAGAGCGCCGCAGCCTATGTGATGCCACAGACATTAACAATCCCTAAGGTGACTTGTCTCCGGACTCATCCGGGACGAAAACAACATACAAACGAGGCTGCCTAATCGTTGCCCTCCCTCCCTCCAGCTCTGTCGTACCTCCCTTCCTCCCTTCGACCTCCTCCCTCATCCCCTCCCACTGTCCTCCAAACCAGGCAGCCGATACAAAGGTGATAAATTATGGATAAAGCGGCGCCGAAGCGGCTAACGTATACGTCAAAGGTGCAGGCGTCGCGGCCGGAACGAATGAAGGGGGCGGCCGCGCGCCGCGTCGTCGTGTCAAGTCGTGGATGATGTAGTCGGGGTCCGAGTCGAGTGAATGCCGAGGCCGTGAAGACAGAAAAATCCGGGTGTGTGGGGCGTGCGTGCAGCAAGTCACGCCTGGGCCCAATCTTTCAAGAGGAAAGGCGGTCAGAATGGACGCGAATGGTGAGTCCGACGGTGAAATGAGACGCTCACGGGAAACGGGCAGCCAGGCAAGCGCAGGCCGCTCAAGCGATAGTGCAGGAGCCGTGGTCACCGTTGGTGCCGGTGTCGTCCCTATCCACGAACACGTCCGTGGTGGGCTCGTCGACGGGGACGGGGGGAGCGATGGTGAAGAACGCGTCCATGTCGGATGGGTGAGTGTGGTGGGTGTGGGCGGGTGTGGGTGCTGCTACTCGCGCGGGTGCTGTGGCTGAGGCGGGCCCGAAGAGGCAGGGCAGAGCAGGGCGGAGGTTGTCTGGCAGACGGCGACGACTTCGCTGTCGGACTCCCCTGGTGCCTTCCCCAGGGGGTATTTATGCCCCGTCCCCAGCTCCCCCTCCCCTCCTTCCTCCTCCAAATCAAAAATCCTACAAGATCCTTTGCACGCCAGACACGATCCTATCGCGCACTAGCATCGCGCTGCGTCATGGGCCCTTAGCGCATGCCGTGTCCCCCGGGCGTGCAAAGACAATAAAACCGCCCCATCGCGCGCGCACGTGAAGGTGAAGCCCGCGTCCGCACCCTCAGATCGCGCGCGCAGATGCGTCTTGTTGTCTCTGCGCGGTTTCTAGCGTCCCCCGCCGCCTTCTCTCGACCGCGCGGTCTCGCACAGACAATAACGGCCCATCGCGCTAGCCGCCGCATTGATCTCAGCCCCCCTTCATCTCCGGGCCCGAGGCGCGTGCGCGTGGCGATGTGTGGCGATATCGCACCGGCTTCGACGAGCCCAGAGCGAGCCGGGGGTGCGTGCGCTCGATATGTCGACATTGACTGGCGCTGCGCGCAGCCGTGCAGGTGAGCGGGTGGTGAGACAGCTTTATTGTTGTACGAAACACCACGTTTCTGAGAACATCGGCCACTTTCGCAAAGTCAATCTTGTCGATCGCACACATCGGCATCGGGCCGCGTTCTTACCCTGTTCTTGCCTGCTGTTGTTGCACAGAGCTGGAAAGTTTTCGACAAATATGTCATATCCCGCCGTCTATCATCATGCTACCATACTTTACACGCTGTAGCACCGAAATCAGAGCATATGATCCTACCCCTTGCAGACGGTAGTAGTACCACGGGCGACAGAAATAGCCATGGCGCTTCCAGCTGCAGTCGAAGCGAATCCAGGTCGAGTGGCACAGAATTGCATCATAGCGCTCAGCCGACGATCGTGCGCACAGAACCAACACAAGACGGCATACGACACAACTGCAAGTCATCGTACATTTCGCAACAACCGACACGTCTCGTTATGTCATAAAGTCATGAGCACGCAACGCACAGAACAGGCCGCAATGCGAGAAACGGCTCTGCGGAGCAGAAGGAGAGGAAGCCGCGTGTCCGCCACAGAAAGAGCAGGCTGGGAGCGTGTGAGGCGGATGAGGGAGGAGAGCGGACGGCGAATGGACGGGTGAATGGGCAGAGGGCAGAGGGAAATCTGGGCAAGAAGGGGCAGGACTATGTGGGCGGAACGAGGAGGCGATAAGATAAATGCGACATTAAGATATGTACCGAGCGAAGGGGGTCAATGGAAGAGTGAGAGTGAGGGTGAGAAGATCGATGAAGTGAGACGACGAGCACGACGAGGGGAAGGAACGAGGCGCGATGCAAAGCAGTGTAATATCCGACCGAGGAGAAATGTCCCATGTATGCAGGGCAAGGGCAAGGGCGAGCGGAAAGGAGAGGGAAAGTGCGGTGAGCGCAGCGGCGGCGTCGAAAACACGAGCTGGCCGCTCAGGAGTCCGTATAAGGAGGAGTCGCGAGGAGCCAAGAACGGAGCGATCGAGGCGGCAGGCAGAAACGCGAGACATGCACCGGGACCCAGTCCGTATCTAACGGCGAGCAGAGGGGAATGGAGAGGACGATGTCCATAGGACAAGTCTGAGCAGAGCGCATCGATGACGCAGCCAACGGCGGCTGGAGACCGAACGAGTTAGACTCGACTGACCGCACAATCACAAGATGCTCGGCCACTTGAGCTTGAGACCCTCCAGCCAGCGCAAGTACAGCAGCTCCGATATGGGCGACTTGCGCACGGGCGAGCCGGGCTCCGGCTGCGCTTGTGCTGGGCTGGGAGTGGATGGTGTAGGGAGACCGGATATCTCTTCTTCTTCCGTGACGACGAGGCCCTTCGCAGTCATCTCGCTCCTGCGGATGATCCGCTTGTGAGGGAAGAGACCGCGAGCAGTCTGTATGTGACTGCGCACGGCAGGGCTCCTGTAAGCAAGTGATAAATGATCTGTGAGGACTGATAGACTCTATACACGTACTCATTGATGCCGGTCAGCATATCGAGAACGAGATTGTAGGCAAGTTCGGGGTTCACGGCTCCAAGCTCTTCGAAGCCTCGTGAGATCATGCTCAAGGACTCGATTTCCCGAGCATCCATATCGTCTCTTGTTGTCTGAAAAAGGCGTCATCAGATCATTCTCCCAGCAACCCCACAACGAAGCATACCTTTTGCAAGAGCGGCAGCAAAACATCCTCCACAATCGACTTGCCCGCCTTCGCCGCCTCGCTACCTCCACGCTTGTGCGAACTCTTCGAGCCCTTCGAGCTTTGTGGAGACGGAGGGACAGAAGATCCGCTCCCTTCCCTATTCCTGAGACTCCCCACGTACTCCTCCGACAGCCGTATTGACCGCGCAGTATCAACCTTCTTCACAGGCCTGATCGTGTCGACACCGGTCCCGATGTCAGCCTCGCTGAGCACCGTTCCACTCGATACGTTGTTCCGCATCGCGTACGACGCTCTCCGAGTGGAACGGATGGAGCCTGTGTACGCGGGAGGTGGTTCTGAGGCGTCCTCCACCTGCGCCTCGACGTGCTCTACGCTTTGCGACGGAGTGACAAGGGCAGAGGTGTGTGCAGTCTCGTCCGAACCGTTGTCTGTCATGAGCGAGGGCGCGTCCTTCTCGTCGCCTGCGGGTGCGTACGAGCGTATGACCACCGTTGAGTGTCCAGCGTCAGCGTTCATACCGAGACCTCCTAAGCCGAGGGGTGATCGCAGAGGAACGTCGCTACCTTTCGTTGTCGCAGCAGTAGTATCTATCGAACCTCGCGCCTCGAAGGTGGAGTCGTCCTCCTCTGGCATCTCGTCGTAGTACTGCTCGTCGGGCTCCATGCCCGGAGGCATGATGTCCTTCGCCATGCTCCGAAGCGAGCCCATCGCTGACGTCGATCGAATAGTGTTGAAATCCCATTCGCTGCGGAGCGTTCCGTCCCATGCACCGCTGTTGCGCACGGTGGCCTGGTACATCTGAGGAACCCGCCCAGGGGAGCGATTACGGTAATCTTGGTATCGCTCGATGAGCTCTGTGAGATATGACGTTTTGCGGGCATTCTTGATGAAGCGGTGCTGGAGCAGCTCCTTCGTCGTCGGCCGCTGTATATGGGTTGCGTAGGAAGGGAGCCGATACGTCAGCGCCGGCCGGAAATATAGCCTGGAGACCATGTAGGCGCGACACTCACGGAATGGGGATCCTTGGTCAAGCACTGTGCCACAAAATCCTTAAAAGCCAGGGAGAACTGGCCTTCGAGGACGGGCGGTTTCGCCTTCGGGATCAAGAACAACACTCGCATCGGATGGTACTCCGCGAGGGGCGGTTCACCCTTCGCCATCTCTATCGCGGTGATTCCCAGACTCCAAATGTCGGCCTTGGCATCGTAGCCTGCTTGACGTATGACTTCCGGTGCCATCCAAAACGGGGTACCCACGAAGGTGTGCCGCAGAGTGCTAGTCAACTGTGCTGCGACGCCGAAGTCGGCAAGTTTGACCTTGCCGGACGCGGAGAGTAGGATATTGGCCGCCTTGATATCCCGGTGGATGGTCCCTTCGCTGTGAAGGTAGTCCAAGCCGAGGAGAAGCTCGCGACATATGATCGCTATGTGGGCTTCGGAGAACGAGCCGGCCTTCAGGAGGTCGAGACAGGAGCCACCGGCGAGATACTCCATGACTATCCAGAGCTTGTATGCGACGACAAAGGAGCCGTAGTACCGAGTGACATACTCGGAGTCGCACTGTGCGAGGTTTGCAATCTCTTGCTGTATCTCAGAAATGTCGTCGTCAGAGTCTTCCAGGTCTGCGTTCACGCGTGAGTTGACCTGGCTTTCATGACCGTCGACGTGAGAAACGCACCAATCTGCTTGATGGCCACAATCTGCCCCGTCTCGTTATGCTCGGCCTTGTAGACCGTGCCAAAGCTGCCCGTTCCAAGCTTCTCTTGTAGTGTATACTGGGCCGCGGGATTGGGCCCGGGGACGAATGGCCATGGGTCTGGCCTGGCCTTGCGCTCGCCGCCTGGCGATGGCGGGGGAGACTTGGATAGCTGTTTGGGCTGAAAACCACGACCGTAGTCAGATGAACCGCTCGACGAGCTAGGCTTCTTGAGGAGACGGGAACCCTGAGGAGGCATGTCGCGCAGAGGGACGGCAGCGCTCTACGGGCGTGGGCGGGGGAGAGGGGCGCGCACGGGGGAGGATGGGACGCGACACAGATGGACGCCAGAAGCTAGCCGTCCAACTGGCTAATCGTCACCGAGGGAGCCTTCTAGTGTGCACGTGTATGGTGGTATGGCCAGGACAACCACGCGGGGCAGAGATCGAAAGCCCCACCACCCATGATCATCTCTTCCTCTGGTGATTGCCCCCGTGCGATGACGGAAATTGTAACAGTGGAAACGGATAACTCACCATGAGTCGTGAACGTCGTGAAAGTAATCAAGCTGCGTGATAAATATCGTGATAACTAAGGCGATTCCAGAGCTGGATTCGCAGCGTAAGGTTCCGGCACGAGCGAGGCAAGGGCAGGGAAGGAGCAAACGGGGGAAACACGCGGTGGTAGTGCCAGTGGTGGTTGCACGGAGACGCGGGTTCTAAGAAGGTGCAGGAGATTGCCGTGGCAGCTGTTGCCGAGGCTGAGCGAGATTATTCCTAAATGCGCGCCACAGACGTGACTTGAGAGGAGCTCGTCGAGCTTGACGTCGAACACGACGTTGTGGACGGCGGAGGAGAGGGCGATCAGGGGCCGGAGAGGAGACGAGAGAGGAGGTAGGGCGGGCGAGGGGCGGCAGGGGGGCGCGTCTGGGAGTCCGAGGGTGGGAGGCGCGAGTGCCGGTGACGTCTGCTGCTAGATCGTCCCTTCCCACAAGAGCGACCTCTCCGGTCCGGCCCTCTCTCGCTTTATAACTCCCACAGCCATCGCAGTCCATTTCAGACATGCAATGCACGCCACGCCTTGTCTCCTCCTGCCACTACATATACATATGTTGCTCACCGTGTTCCGCGATCCATTTTCTACCCAGCTCCGACGGCGAGGCACAAAAGCTCGGAGGAATTCACAGCGTCCGAGCTTCCACGGAAAACAATTTCCCGCACGTTCACACATCGCACGCATCGCATTCATTAGTGGCTACGCATATCCGCATGGGATGGCATGGCATGTTGGTTTGGTGGTGGCAGCGTATGGCATACAGATGAAAAATGAACAAACTCAAAGCAACGTAGACGACCAGCTCCGCAATTCGCCCTCGAGCGAATCCCTCATGCCTTCACCGCGTACTTCCGGATGGGGAAGTGGATGTCCTTCTTGCGCTGCTTGAGCGTCTTCAACGAAGCCTCGTGCTATGAGATCCAGTATCGTCAGTAACTCCCAAACCTGTATCAACACGCAAAGACAGACCTTCGTCAGACGTCTCCGGATGGCGCGGGTCTTCTTGGCGCGGAGGTCGAGGGGCAAGTACTTCTTCTTCTTGTAGTACTCGCGGAGGTTTTGCCTCTGCTTTTGGTTCATGACAGTCAAGACCCGGGCAATGGACTTGCGGACAGTGTTGCTGAAGTCGACCCATAAGCACAGAAACAAGGTAGAACTGATTTATTGCACTCACATCTTGGTGAGCTTCGCCGCAGAGCCACCAGCGATCTTCTGTACCCGGAGGTTCAAGAGCTCAGTCTTGAGCTCCATGAGCTGCTTGGACAAGTCATTCTTGGACCTGTGGTTCAAGCAAAGATGAGCAAACAAGTAAACCAGACCCTGCAAGTAAGCGATACGCACTTGGACTGGAGCTCGTACGCCTTGACCTTGCCGGGCATTTTGTCGAATTAGGATCTACCAGAGCAAACGCAGTGTCAGAACCGAGTTCCAGCGCCCGCAGAGCATTTTCCAGCTCGCTGGATCAACCGGCAGCATCCCACCAGCCTCCAGACGAGCGCACAGCAGCCATAAACGAGGAGAACAGGATATTCACCTTGAGGAGTGTCGTAGGGGATGTACGCGCCGGGCGGGGAACGAGCAATACAGAGCGTGGGACAACGAAGGGATGAACTGCCTAGTTCTTTCAGCCACATGTCCCACGCTCGCGTGGAGTTGCCTATTCTGGCGACCCACGCCCTCGACGCGCGTGGCGACGTGCTCGAGGTGGCGGATGATCCCAAGTCTTTGCTTGCTCAATCCTGCATCCTGAGTGCTTGCTGCTCTGCTCGATGGCTGGCTCGATGGCTGCTGGCGAACTTGGGAATCTGGCGTCTGCGGGTGCTTGTGCGACTGCGGGTGCTCCTTCCGGCTGCCTTTGTGGGAGATGCTGTGGCTTGGTGGCTTGTGCGTCCTGTTAGACCGTCGTCTTTCTCTCTCCATTACCATTGTATTGTATGGTTGCCCTCCGCCGTTCCACCGCCCCCTCGACACTCCCGAGTCTCCTTGTATACCCCCTAATCTGCCTCGATCTGTGTGGTACGTATCTTCTGTGATATGCGATGGCGTGTAATCACTTGACGAAGCCGTGTGTAATCAGCTCCTACCAATCATGGCTGCGATATACCCTCCAGGCCAGGACGCTCAGTCCATTGCCTCCCTTTTCCCACATGTCGATCTCGACGTGATAGCGTCCGTGGTCCGGCATGAGCTCCCCGGCGCCGAGATATACAAGCTCGACTCCCGCCGCATCCTTGAGTCGACGTGGAACATCGTCGAGATGTCTATGGACGACTCCACTCTCTCCCTCCACGCCGCACCCCTTGCCATTGAGACCTACCCGACGCTCGACTCCCTTCTTGTCCCCCTCAACGTGTACTTTTCCATCCTTTGTGTGGAAGGACTGTCAAAAGGCCAATCTGTGGTACTACCCTGCCATTTCTTCCGGTACAGCAGTCACCTTGTCAAGATCGCGGCACAATACGAGTGGAAGGCCGTTCTATCTTATCATCTCGCGTCTTTCGCCCGGCGATGCAAGGAGATGCGCAAGGGTGACTATGCGGGTTGGGGGCGGGTCGATATGGACTTGATGGAGGAGTTCCTTGTACCCAATCAGAAGAAGCGTCCGTACGGTAGCGTGTTCTCTACCCACAGTGCGTCTCAATCGTGGGAGCTAATATACCCGTGATACTTGCAAGATGCGAGACGGAAGCAAAAGTAGATTTACAGGGACGTTGTGTACGATTGCGCTAGTGCCTTGGATAGTAGAGCAAAAAATGTGTATCGATACATGTCTGTACTCATAGTACATGATCGTCCCAAGAATCATCCAACCCTCAACACTACCGAGTTCTGCGTGTTGGTAAGTTCCTTCATGGTCTACGATTTCTTCTGACCGGCCGCGTCGTCGGGTTTCGCGACATCTTCACCTTTGCACTTAGGCTGCGACGATGCTGGGGCCTTGCTTTGTGCCTGCTGCTACAAATCGCTGTCAGCACGTACGCTACCCACGTATGTGGCGACCTCCTTACCGCAGCCTCTGCAAAGTGCTGAAGCCTCTTGCCGAGGCTCCGCATCCTCTCTATCCCCCGACCATCCTGTGGGCGTGGGGTCCATCCTTGGCGCATCTCCACCTCTTCAATGAACGCCGCGGTGTCTGCGAGAGACTTGCCTAGCTCTTTCAGCTCCGCCGCGAGCTGAGCCCTGCAGACATACACGGATGTCAGTTCGAGTCTGTGAGTCGTCGGTGTCGTTCCGTGCTGACCTCCTTTTACTCTCTTCATCCAGCAGGGTGTCCATCTTACGTCTCATATCTGCTTCCCACGTCCTCCTGCGCCCCTCCCGGTTATCCCCCACCCTCCCCGCGGCGACCAACGCATCATGCAGCTTGCCGCTCTCCCGCACGACCTCATCGACGACGTGCTTTCTAGCCTGCACGAGCTCGCCCTTGATCCCGCTCCTCACATCCGCGAGCTGCTTCCGGGTCTGCTCGAGCGCCGCGTCCGCGTGTTCGACGGCCTTCCGGTGGTGCTCGTCGGCATGCGCGCGGGCGGCCTTGAACTCCTTCGTGAGCAGCGTCTGCATGCTCGCGAGCTTCCTGTCCATCCGGACGGTATGCTGCCGCACGAAGACGTACGGCACGAACGCGAGCGGCGCGACGACGGCGGAGAACACGAGGATGGTGCGCACGGTGCTCCGCGTGTCGGTGTCCTGGCTTGTGTCGGAGCTGTTCATGAATGACAGAGGGCCCATTTCGGTCTGAGTACTAGTATGCTGCTGGTCGTGGTAGCCTGAAGAGTCCGCCTGCGGCATGGCTTGAGACGAAGTGCTCGAAGGTGCATGCGGAGCACTCATGGTGACCCGGAGACACCCAGGCTCGGGCTTCTTGACCCTGATCGATATCGGCCTCCTGGCTTTGGAAGCATTCGCTTCCCTAGGTGCTATGTAATTCGCGCCAACGTCTGTGTTGTGGGCGCAACATTACACATCCAGAGTCCACGTGATAGATTTCGTAACTTATGTACACGGTAAACATAGGCGGAGCGTAGATGGTGGCGCGTACGTAGTGCGTAGTGCTAGCTAGTAATACACGTAGTCGTATCGGGGAGATTAGCACGGGAGTGGAGGGTATAACCAACAGGAAGAAATCTAGAGCGAACAAACAGGTCTGGAGGCAGGGATACAGTGTGCGATGCAATGGACAGCGAGAAAGCGCAAAGATGGAGCAAACAAGAACACGGGCGTGATATGAGAGAGGAGGCGTGGGTGGTCGTGGTGGTCATGAAGCAGCAGTGGCCGCTTTCTTCCCTCCGAAGAGCCTGCGGAGGAACGCGAAGCGCACTTTCTTCTTCTTCGGTGCCGCCGCTTCGGGCTTCACCGGTAGCCTGTCCCTGCCTTTTCAGTCCTGCTGTAGAAACGTGAATACAAAGAGCACTTACTCGTCGACATACACCGGGTAGTCTTTGAGCTCCGCCTTCACGGCGAGGATGTCGTCATGGTGTGCATCGCGCACGGAGTCCGGTACGTTGAGCTTGCGCCGCCAGAGCGCCATGCTGTTCCCGGACGGAGACAGCAGGAACACAAATACGATCACCTGGAACGCGGGGTCGTACAGCGAGACCGATTCTTGCAGAGTAGCGTCGAGCGTCCTCTGGAGTTTGTCGAGTGTGATATAGTCGTAAGCAGGCTGCGGCGGAGCCCCCGGCGTCGGCGCAGGTACGCGATAGTCAGCGTTGAAGAAAAGCGCGCCCTTTTCTTGGGTTTCGAGGAATCGTTGCAGCTAAGTGCGAAGTCGAGATGAGAGCTACATTCCCGCACACGATGAAGTGACTTACACCGATGGTTGCTAGCCCATTAGCCGTCGAAGCAATCCAACGGAGGAGTGTGCCGACGCGGGGGTCCTTGTCTGGATTGAAACCCCATCGGAACCGCTCCTTTGCGGGCCGATCCCTGTTGAAAAGAGCCCTTTCCGCCGGTCTAATGGCCGCACCGCGCGAGTCGATAAAACTCAGCTCCCCCATCCCGTTCCGAGGGGGCGCCAGTTCGAATACGGTGGTTGAAATCTGACCGGTCGCCATCTTCATCGTCCTCGACGCTACCGGGGAGGGTGCCCAGAGCTGTTGCGGGTGGCTCTGGTGTTGGTGTGCATCTGTCATAGCATGGCCCTGCGAGCCGCTCGATGCGCGGTGTCGAGGAGAAGAGGAGTAGGAGATGTTCGGAGAGAAGCGCACGCGCCCGTTGCTTGCTTGACCAGTTCCCCAGTCATAGCCCTTGTTGCCACCCATACCATTCCCCCAGTCATCTTCCTCTTCCTCCTCTTCATCTTCGTATTCGTCCTCTTCAGGGATAGTGGAAGCACGTTCTCCCCAACCACCGCCGCTCATATATCCCCAACTGTCAGCGTGTTGTATTGGTTGTGGATGGCTCGGGCCGCGCTGGGGTTGGGATTCCTGTATGCTCCGCAAAATGCTCTGTTGCTCTGCGAGGAAGTGCGGATCCTGCCACTGTTGACTGGGGTGAATGTACTGTTGAGGTCGCGCCTGCTGGGACCCGGAGGGTCTAGCGTTGTGGTGGTTCTGTTGTGCCTGCGCCTGCGAGAAGTAGTCCTTAGTGTACTGATTGTTCGGGGCTTGCAACAACGAATTTAGAATCTGGGAGCGCTGCTGATCTGAGAGAACTGGTCTAGCTCCACCTCCGGCAGCAGCGTTCGGGTTGGGATAGGAGTACGATGGTGTGGGGACTGGTTGAGTATTCACCGTAGGTAGTTTCTTCGCTTCGTTCGCCCAATTGGCCCAAGCAGGTTTTGCAGAACTCTGAGCAGGTGGTGGTGGTGGCTTCGGGGGAGGCGCGGGCGCACCCCAGGTGCCTGGTGCGCCCCATTCAGATGAAGTAGCAAGACCCCAGGTCTGCGAAGCATGTTGCGCGCCATAGTGAGACGAGGCCATATGAGCAGCAGCCGAAGGATGGAAAGAAGTGTGAGCGGGCGCTTGTGCGGGTTGCGGAGCAGGATGAGCTGATGGCTGCGAGTGACTGTGCGCACCGCCCTTCTTCATCGCGCTTTTCTTCGTCCCGAATCCTCCTCCCGTCGCGCTGACGGGGGAATCAGCTGATCCCCATACCTCGTCTGCTGCTGCAGGAGACGCGTCCCAATTGCCGCCGGAAGCTGCCCCCCACTCGCCTGCAGGAGCAGCGTGCGCGACAACTCCAGGATCGCCCCAAGCATCATCGACGGGCGCACCAGCACCATTGCCTCCCCAGTCGCCAGCACCATCCTGGCTTCCTACGTGTCCGGGTGCACCCCATTCATCTGTGGGGAACGGAATGTAATTGCGAGAGGAACGATGGTTCGTGTTACGTCGCATGAGATTGATGAAGATTGTGGACGGGGGACATGGAGAGATAGAGAAAAGGAAGGTGAAGTGGATATTGAGTGCTCATGGTCGAGTCATGATCCTAAAGCAAAGTACGAACCATATCCACCTCCTTCCTCGGCGGCAGGACTGTTCGCTCTTACGTCGTGGCTCGGTGATTTCACACGAACGGCAGGTTCAACATGAGATTGCTCTGGCTGTGCGCTGGCAGGCTGATCGGGTGCGGCAGCCTTCGCTTTCTGCGGCTTCTTGGGCTTTGCCATGTAGCAAGAGCAGGGGCGTCAGCAGCCTCGCGGAGAGGGCGTGCAGAGCAAGAGCAGCGCGTAGGGTGCCGAGATTGATATGAGGGTTTTGTATCACTCGAACACGCGCCGATTGACTTTGTGGTCTCTTCGCCAAGGTCACGGTGGTAGGGTCCGAGCTGGCATGAGTCAAAGCGAAAGTTACAGCGCCAGGGAGGAGAGGGAGAAGCAGCAGAGGGTCACCGGGTGCACGAGTTCGGTGTACGGACTTCTCTGTAGTAGCCGTGGGAACAACTTCTCTAGCGCGTACACCGACGTCAAGCCACTTCCCCGCACAGTCCTCTTCAGTCCTCTCTCTGTAACCACCATCCTCGACGACGCCCACCGCAGCCTGGTCCCCTCGAACTTAGTCCTAGTCTAGGGTACTGGCGGACCTGCAATTCCTGTGTGCTCTCTTGCAAACTGTGACGAGCCGGGGCATGTGGCTGGGGTGACCGACGGCGCATACCATCATGGCATCCGAATCCAGTCCCCCCAAGCGCAAGTCCACTCCTGGCTACCTGACGATCCCAAGCTCTCCGACCATGCGCTCAAAGTCACCAACTATGCCAGCGCTGACACCTTCGTCCAGTCCGCCGTCTCCTAGACCGCGCCCTGCTGCTTCTCGCGCCCAGACAGCGGTCTCGGCACAATCGCTCACGATACCCTCAACGCCGTTCTATACCCCCCATGTGTCCTCTGTCAACATCGGAAGCTCCAGGCGCTTGCTCCTACCAACTGTACGACCTGCCAGACCACATGGTATTTCTTCGCGTAACTCGAGCAAGACACCGTCTAAGCCCATGCGATCGAGGGCGGGCTCTCTGTCCGTAAACGTTTCTCCCGAGCCGCCCGAGCGCGTGCCAACTGGTGCTGCAGATTGGTTGCCAGGTGGAGAAAAGTTCGAGATTGTGGAAGAGCAGCTTGAACTGGAGGGATTCCAGATATATGCTGTAGAGAAGTGGTACGCTCGAGGGTTCTGTGCATAGTACCAGTCCCGCGGTAATCATACTTTGCACACAAGGGTCGTTGCGCGCAAACGTCCAGTACTGGTGTTAACAGTATACACTGGTGATCCTAACCACAAGGTAGCGCGAGCCATGCATATTCTACAGACACGCGCGGTAACATTGGACAGATTACAGTGACAGCTCTCAGCACGCAGTCTTCACTGTCCTCAAACGATGCTCAAACCGCGTGGGAGGACGCAATCCGTGTGCTTCGCGGGGATGGTGCACGTCCTAAAGAGGTATGCTCGAACTTCTGACATCTACTGAGGGGTACTTATGCGGTGCACCGGCAAAGACAGACAAGGGTATACTCATGGTGACTTCGCTGGCTAACTTCCGCTCGGACTACACAATTGTCCATGTACCGTCAGGGAACTTCCTCGATGTGCGCGAGCAACTTTATACCAATGTCAACCTCCTGCGAATGGGTTGCGGTGGACGTAGTGCCCTGACACTTGAGGAGCCAAGGTATGGACTAATCCAAAAGCTCCGGATGTCATTGCTCACAGCACCATATCTCAGTGATGCCACCAAGGACCGTTTTATAGCGATGTATCATGTCACCGACAAAGCTCCTGCTCGTTCTGGTGCTCTTTTCAATGCAACAGTGCTCGAGCTCGTGAAGCTCATTCAAGCAGCGCTTGCGATATTCGGCATGTTCGACTTAAAGCCTGAGGAGAGGAATGGCCTTCTATGTGATGTCACCTGCGAAGGTATTCAGAAGTGGGTCGCGGAGATCGGCGAGCCTTACCTGAAGATTGAGGTACGGCCCACTGTCGTGTCTGAGCATCATATATGACCCTCATCGCTTACTTGTCTAGCCCACTGAGAAAGTCGCCGATCCCATAGTCATTGCTGCACTCCTGAGTTTGATTCTGAGCATGCGTAGCAAATTGCATGCTCTAGGATTGGTATGTACACAAAGTGAAAGCGCTTCCTACTATCTATTCATAAATTCTACAGGTCGTGCCGAAAGATCCCTTCCTGGATCCCTCGGCGTTTGTAAGGGTTCTTGCAACGTTCCTGTCTTCCAGATCCCATCCGCATGGTCACTCACCTCACTCGCATGGTCATAACCACAATTCCCACATGCCATCATCCACACCACAGAGTCCGACAATGAACACAACGCCGGCTACAACCGCGTCGCCAGTGGCCTCACCTCCAGGCTCCAGTCCCGTGTACTTGACACAAGCACTGATCGAGTCCATCGAATCGCAGTACGAGAAAGTGCGCCAAAGCGAGTCGTACAAGGTTCACCGCGTGCTGAAGAACAAGCTCGACGACCTGGCCACCGACCTTCGAACGCACGCATCTGATAGCACTGGGACTGCTGCGAGCACGCTCAGCGTGACCTCCGATCTGTCAGCGTTCGTGCGGTGTATCGTAAGTACCAAAGACGCTCCGCAGAGCTTACGGTACCTGTGGACGGGCCGTCCAGGGCACGCGGAGAAGAAACGGCGCGAGAAGGAGGCAGTGTGGAGCGATGGCGAGCGTGACCGAGAAGAACGAGAAAAGGAACGCGAGGCCGAAAGGGAAGGGCAAGGGAAGGACGTCAGGGACAAGGACGACAAGGACAGAGAAAGGGAGAAGGAGCCTCGGTCGGGCGACGAAGGCGATTCCATCAAGCCTTGGTCCGGGAGGATGCAACGCAAGATAGAAAGCTGGGCCGCGTGAGTGCGCCACCATAACCTACTTCGCGGGGTACTCACGCTCGATGCCGCAGCCTGGGCAAAAACAAGAAGCTGAGTGTGGACTTTGGCACCCTTGGAAAGGCGTTCATGCCGGAGTCGCCGCGAGGACCGTCCGAGAAGTCCGGACAATCCTCGATGGTGCCGTCAGTCATCGTTTCCAGGTCAGTGATATAATTGGTTTTCTGCCCTCTGTTAATTTTGGTTATAACAACTCTGAATATAGGGAGCCCGGTGACGAGGAAGAAGTGTTGAGCAGCGGCCAGCAATCCCCCGTCTGTACGTCGCTTTCATATGAGGCTCACCTCAAGATATTCTTTCTCACGTTCTCTTGGGTAGCTGATGCACCTAATCCTCTCATGCTGGGAGTGGGATCGCTCGCACACGCCGATCGCTCTTCCAGCGAACTGTCCGAGTACGATCGCAAGGTCACAGAGTTCAACCAGAAACGACCCGCAACGAGGCCGCAGTCCCGCATAACCAGCTGGTCAGACGCTCGCAGCGCCCGAGGCATGTTGCACGAGAACACGTCCAAGACGCACCGTATAGGCGCGAGTCCACTGAGGAGAGCCGATTCGGCTTCGTCACCCGGAGAGGACGAGGAGGCCTCAGTGGCCGACACGAGCGACATCGAGAAGTCCCACCGCCGGCGCCTGCTCTCATCCGGCGCAGACAGACGGCGCAGCTTCGACGACGCGATCGACATGGCCGACATCCGCATCCTCCCCATCGAGCACATGCGCATCGACGTCGAGCTCTGCGGGCAGCTCCTCGTCATGCGCCGGCGCGAAGCGCACCTCGCGAACGTCCTCGCGTGTCTCCAGGCGCTCGCGACGCAGCTCTCCGCGCAGAACGCGCAGCTACACGCCCAGCACGAAGGCGTGCGCGGGGCGCGTGCCGAGCTCGACGTACGCGCAGGCGAGCTGCAGCGCCTGGAGGCGCTCCGGACGGAGGCGGAGGCGCTCACGCAGGAGACGCACGCGCTCGCGTACGAGAGCGAGCAGTTCCTCGTCGAGGACCTGTGGCACATGGCCGCGCAGCCCCGGCAGAGGGTCCTCGCGCTGCGCGAGAAGGCATTTGGGACGGGGCGGCGGCTCCCGCAGGGCGTGAGGGGCGCGCATGGCCCGTTCAGCCGGGTGCAGTGGACGCTAGATGGGAAGGAGCGGTTGGTGGATCGGCTGGGGAGGACGGAGAGTGAGGCGGAGGAGGATGAGGAGCTGCCGCCCTTGCCCGGGATGGAGGTGGATTCGGACGAGGAGGTCGATGCGGTCGAGCACCAGACCCTCAAGCCGACGTGGCTGCTACGGTTCTTCAACTACTGGGGGAGCAAGTTGGGTCTTGGCCGTGGTGCCCCAGCTGCACCGTCAGAGGGACAAACGACGACCGAGGATGCCAAGGACCAGCCGCGGATTAGCCAGCAGAACGGCAGCAGCAGCGACGCACCATCGCCCACGAGTGGGTCGAGCAGTGCTGTGGGATTGCCCGCAGAGGACGCACGCACGCATCTGCTGCAGCGTACAATGACGACCTGATTTCGGTGACGGATCTTCTGCTCGCGGTTTAGGGATTTAGTACTCAGTTGGTATACCGGGATCTACGCTATCGACGGACAAAGCTATGCGACGCAACATGTACATGTACGCACTCATATAACCTACTCGATCTCCGTAGCTTTTGGTCCCCCCACCGTCACCACCGTCACACTGCGCTTCCCCAAGATGCTCTGCGCACAGACAGTTCATAGGGCTAGCTCAGAACCCGGGCAGCCTACCGCATCTTGACCTTGCCCTGAGTCTTGCGCATCATGCGTTTCTTCTCCCGCTCGAGGGCCTTCTTCTGCTCGGCCGCACTGAGCTTCGACAACCGTTCCTCCTGCGCTTTCTTCCTCGCCGCAGCCTTCTGCTCCTCCGCCTCCTCACGCTTCTCGCGCACGGCCTCCTCCCGGATCTCCCGGTCGACGTCCTCGCGCGTCTTGCGCAGCTTCGTCTTCGTCTCTGGGCGGAGAGCCGCGTACAGGCCGCCGCGCGCAGAGCCGGGCAAGTGCTTGCCCTCGCCTGCGATGATGTCCACGAGCTGGAAGGCGGCGGCGACGAGCGGGGCCGTTGCGCCCGCCTCAGAGGAGGGGGGCAACGCGAGCGTGAGAATGAGTCGCTTGGAGCGCTCCGAGGGCGAGAGCGGATGCGAGGGACGCGCGCGAGGCTGGTCCGTAAGAGAAAGCGAGCGGAAGTAGGGCTGGATCGCGGGCGAGGAGAGAACCGAGGTGAGGGAGAATCCGCCATATGGCTTCAGTAGGTTCGTCGTGATGTCGGCGAACTCTGCAAAGGTATCGACGTTAGGAGTGCTGAGTGTGCAGCGGGATATACGCGAGTGGTCGTACCAGACATGACTGCGAGCGAAGCCGGGAGCGCCGGGCTGTCGGTCGTCTTCGTGAATGTCTGCGGAGGAGATCACGAACGACACTGAGCGATGCCATCTAGGCCTGCTGCCATGTTGCGCACGCACCAGATCCCAACGCGCGTCCCTGATCTTCTTCAGCTCGTCCTTGGCGACGACGGCCCAGACGCACTCGGGGACTGCGCCGTCCTTGCCCACGGGTTCGCGGAAAGTGAATTCAAGCTCGACCTCATCGTACGCCTTGTAGTCCAGCTCGATGAGACCGCGGACGATCTGGAAAAGGTACTGGAAGAGGTCGTGGCGAGGCCTGAGGGTGAACGTCGTGTGCAGGGAGGACAGGGCACGCCTCCCGGTAGAGTACACGAAAAAGTCGCTGTTGCCGTCTACGGGAAGAAGGGCGTTGGGTGAATCCACCCCATGGACCTAGGGACACATGTGCGTACCTTGACTGAGTCCTTCCGTATGAGTAGGCTTTGAGAACTGTGACTGGTAAAGCTGCTTGTGGGCCTCGAACCTACGCGCGTTGAGCACGAACGCGTCCACGTAGCATGGTATCGGAACGTACCATTTCTGTGCCCGGCTCTCGTTCGCCTTCTTACCGAAGAAGTAGAAGGCCACATATAGCAGCGCAGCGGCGAGGAAGTACACCTCGTTCTTGAAGTCTATGCAGATTCCATCTCAATTAGGTTTGCCGAGGGTGTGGGGTAGGATCGCGAGGAAGGCGTACACGCTGGTCGGAAAGTGATGAACTTCCACCTCAACTCAAAACCATCGTATTCGGCGGTGACATTGGGCATGGGCGGAGTAAGGAACTTTGCGACCGTTAGAAAAGCCATGGTGACCAGCAGGAGCTCGGGGACAAGCCAGCGACGTCGACGGTGGTGGCAAGCGGAGGACTCCTCTCTCGCTCGACTGCAGGCTTCGGGGAACGACTAACAGAGTCGATAACCACGTGGCATGGATAATGATGTAGGGCGCTTCTCCCGCGGCAATGGGGTGCTGCCGAGACGGAGGTGGCCAACCAGAAGCAGCAAAACGCTGAGCAGCATGCAGTATCCGTCCACTCGCAGGCTCCAGGGCGGCACCTAGCAGCCAGTTGCTTTTCAACGTTTGTACCGAAGACCGCTCGATTATATCGAGCGCACGGTCGGTCGGCAGGCTGACGGTGACGTCGAGGCTCGCCCGGAGATTCGTGGGGCAAGGGTGGTCAGCCGCATTGGCACACTAGAAGACACACGTCTCCTACAAAACGGACTGTGCTACTACATACACGAAAGAAGCACTTCCATTCCCCCAGACGACATGCCCAACCACTCGGAATCGTCGCAGGTGTGTAGACAGCAAGGCACAGTGGCTAGTCGGCTCACCAATGCTCGGTTCAAACATCGTCCTAGGATTCAGCGTTGCAGTCATCGCCAAGCACCAGCTATAGTCAATTCGTGGTGGACGTCCTTGGGCGGATGACCCGCACGTCCGGCAGGATTGACCAGAGGGTGCTACGGCGGTGCATCGGCCTAGCGTCGTCTTATCTCGTAACGGACGTGACGATGAACACAGAGGACGGGATAGGGACGTGGCGGGCGGGATTCAACCGGCTGGTGGACGTCATGGTCGCGCTGCATGTGCGACAAGAGCTAGAGGTGGAGACGGTGAGCACGGCGAGCCAGGCATGCTCGGAGTGCTGGAGTGTGGCGGGGTCATGGCGGGAGATGGACGAGTGCCGGGAGGGGGTGAAGGCGATCGCGACGCGACTGAAGGGGCTGCTGGATGCGAACGGGAAGACTTACAAGGGACATGCTATATATGCGCCTTACTGAGGGCAGCTCGGGGTTCTATTCGGTGCACTAACGGTGGCTAGAAGGTGTAGGATACGATTATAGGAAGGGTATAGGCTTATTGCATAACGTTGTCCGTTATCACTGCAGCAGAAGAGAGCGCAAGCACTGACAGCCATCGAGACGAGCGACGATCCGTGGACTCCATCGAGCAGGAGGCTCTCATCGGACGGTGCAGAGGCGATGCACGTGGCTAGCGGACGGTGACGTAGGCCGGAGTACGGAGTGCGGCCGAGTCCCGAGAGCGGCAGACTGCCGGACACAGGCTCGGGCTCATCGGCGCCCTCCGCCTCCTTAGGGCCTCCGTACTTAGTCCACTTACGACTGCCTGTGCCTTGGCCTAGTATTAGAGCCAGCGCCAGGTGCGTACTAGTCACCTTCTGTCCTCGTCGTCGTTCCCCCCTTGATCGTCGCCCAACACGATGGAGAGGTCCTCTTCACTCCGTCCTCCAAGGCCCTCTCGTTCCGTCCCCGACGCACCTCGTCCGCCCTCGCCGCCATCCGATGCGCCCGCTTCTCCAGAGTCTGAGCACGCCGACTTTGCCACACCCCTCGCTTCGCCTCTGACTTCCTCTCCTGTGCTCGAGCACCCTCCGGAATTGCCTACTGTACCACCGCAGCCATCAGCACCCTCTGCATCTTCATCTGCATCTGCATCGGCTTCGGACTGTACGACTCTTACGCCTATCCGCGCACATTATCTCAAGAAAGAACTCGTCCGCCTACAATTTCAGCACGAACTAGATGCTCTTGTAACAGCCCCAACCAACAATGTATCGACTTTCTCATATCTTGGATCTCCATTCACTCCGCCGCCCAAGGATGCCCCGCACCTGGATCTCCCGTTTCTCCGCTACTTCTTTCGCCACTTCGTCCTCACTTTCCCGTTCCTCGAGGCCGCCCCGAAGGACTTCTTCCCAGAGAAAGTGCAGCCTTTCCTTGTGTCCCTCTTGAACAGGAATCTATCTCCGACATCTGTGTTGGATGAGAACCCGGAGGAGTCCGAGGAGGCTACTCGCCACCGTCTTCTGAACAAGCTGGAGCGCAATCTATCCATGCTGATGACCAGCGCAACCAAGCTTGTCGAGAAGGAGGAGGTCGTCCGCCTCACACAGGCCGATCTCAACCGCCTAGAGATGCTGGCCAGGAAGCGCGCTGCGCGCGAGAGGCGTCTTAAAGATAGCTTCGATGTGAATGTGGTATGCGTCCGCTCCGTCATGGAGAAGAAGCGGATGCGCAGCAAAGTGCACGAAGTAGGACGCCAGTCTTCCCGTATCCGTCCGGCGCGCTGATAGTTGCCGATAGGAATTCATCATCAGGACGCGCCGGAGGGGCCAACCGGACGTCTTTGTGTCGCGACGATACGGGGACTTCAAGACTCTCGCGGACGAGCTGCGGAAGGCGCATCCAAATGAGACCGTCCCCTCGCCACCGCCTAAGGACCGCAGCTTTGTGAACGTGAATGTAACAATATCGCCATCGCCATCGCCATATACCCCATCGCACTCCGCGAATTTCCCAATCTCGCCAACGAACTCAATACCTGGATATCTCGCGCCGTCCTCGCCACCATACCACATGCCCTCTGCGCCACCAGTAAGTCCAGTCGCAAGCCAAGCGGGACGGACGCCCTCGAAGCTCCCTCATCCAAGAGGCTCATCGGATCTATACGACATGGACAGAAATTCCAGCGCGGATTCGTTCGGCACCTCCACACCGCCTACCAGTCCGACATCGAGTTACGGCACTGGAAACGGCGGCATGACACAGCAGGCGTTACGTCTCTCGCGGGAAAAGAACCGGCTGACGTTACGGTCGTATCTGAACACGCTTCTCAACTCATCCACTTTCGCCTCCTCGCCCGTGCTGAAGTCGTTCCTTCTCAGTGGTCCTACGAGACTGTCTGAGGAGGAATCACAAGATGCGCGACGGCGGGAGGAGGCGGACCGGATGAGAGAGGATGGGCGGAAACGGTTTGCGAAAGAGATCACTGCTCGAGTGGATGGCCTTCGGGAAACAGTGCGAGGAGTCAAGGGCGAGCTCCTCGGCAAAGGTATGCAATATAAGAACATCTTGACCTATTTCTGTGATAGCGATGTGCTGATATCAGGCGCTTGACCAGACGGCCTGACACACATATTCAGCACCATTAAGGAGACGACAGACGTACGGAGTCTGCCTCCCAGTTATCAAGCAGTTATTCAGTGGGCGAGAATATCGTTAGTCTCTCCCCCTACTTGGGATTCTCAGCTATATTAGTCACACTGATGGGCACCACTCAGGCTTGCCTCGACGGTGTTCCACCACTTCGTCGCATCCGACAACGCGTCTGAGAGCTTCGCTAGCCTGAAGCGCATACACGGACTCATGCCGTACTTTATGCTCAAAGCCGCGCTCAAGATCAGCAACCCGATGGGCATGATCCGTGGCGTGCTGGACCTCTTTCTCGCGCAGCCGTTTGGCGGACGCAGTCTTCTGCAGCGGATGTTCACGGGCTCGCTCATGGAGGAGGTGCGTGCGCTCGAGGAGGACATCGAAGCGGTCAAGGAGAAGGTCGACGATCCCGTCATGTGCGAGAAAGTCAGGCTGTATGTTTACGCCCCGAGGGAGATCCAGGCGGTGTACAAAGCCGATGCTAGTAAGTGGTGCACCAACATTGTCTACGAGGTTCTGATCACGCTTGTCAGCTGCGGAGAACATGCATGTTCTTGCTGTGGTGCTGCGATCGGGAGAGCAGCCTCCGTTATCTCGCGCGCAGATGCAGCGTGTGATGTATGCACATCGAGCTCACCGAGAATATGTCAAGTACACCGAGTCGTTGGCTGACTCCGATGATGACGAAGGCCCGCAGGACGAAGAGGCTTGGCTGTTCGAGGATCTGAGTGTCCTTGCGAAGCTATATGCTCGGTTGCGGGATAGAGAACAGCTCATTGAACTGATCTTCGAGGTGCGTTACACATAAATGACGCCTATTCGGACGGCGAGAGTAACCGAGCTTTAGGGCAACACTGCGGAGCTCCTGAAGGATATCATCACCATCTTATATGCGCCATTGGCCCAGGTGTACAAGGCCGCAAGCATCGCAGACTCCCTCGGAGATCTGCAGAACTTCATGAACGATCTCATCCGAACAGTGGAGCAGACAGAGGAGTGTACGTCTTCGTTCTCGTGCCTCGCGCCTCGTGATTCGCATGCTGAGGTACGGTTACTGTAGTGAGCCAGACGGACCCCGCGCGGACGGTGCAGATCTTCATCGATCTCATCCAGCGGCACGAGCAGTCCTTCTACAGCTTCGTGCACAAGGTGCATTCCAAGGGCGAGGGGCTGTTCACGAGCCTCATGCGCTGGATTGAGCTCTTCCTCACCTTGATGCGCGACGGCCTCGGCGAGCCGATCTCGCTCGAGTTCCTCCTCCCGCATACCGGTGCCGACCGGGAGAATATCCTCCGCGAGGTGGACGAGGTGGCCCTGTACCACTACAAGCTTAAGGTCGCGTATGAGGCGAAGCTGCGACGCCGCTTCGGGCGCACGCAGGGTATGAACGACGCAGATGCGGAGGACGAGGCTGCAGCGCAGCTCGTGAACGGCGTCGTGCGCGACCTGAGTTTCGGTGATCTGGTCAAGGGCGATGCGGAGGACCTGGCAGCGCAAGAGACGGACGACGAGGATGGATCGAGCGATGAGGAATCTAGCTCCGGGTCGGGGTCTTCCGAATCGGGCTCGGATTCAGACTCGGACGGGAGCGATGAGAGCGACAGCGGGAGCAGTGGAGAAGGCAGCGACACGGAACGGGACAGCACACCGCACCCGTCCAATGTTCCTCTTCCGCCCGCGCGCTCGCGCACGGTAGGGCATACGCCTGTCGAACAGTCCATCCCTCCACATATGCGATTCCCGCAAGGCGCCCGGCATTCAGCGGACACACCCCGGCCACTCGAGGAGCGGCCCCTATCCGTCCCACAACGCGCGCGCACGCTCTCAACTCCGGCACGGCCTCCGCCTCGGGAATCGCGATTCAAGGACTTGCCTCCGCATCCGGGTAGCAAGGAGCTTCCCCCGATCCCGCCCGTCCCGCGACACTCTCGCCAGCAGGAGAAGATGCCGGAGAGAAACCACGAACGACCGGCCCCGCCGCCGCCACCACCGAAAGCGAAGACGTCTCCCAAGCCGAAGAAGGGCGCCGCTGCGGCGCCCAAGCCCCCAGAGCTAGAGCACATCCCGCAGCTTCTCCCGTTGTTCGTGGAAATGGTACGTGCCCATCAATCTGACTGGCCGTGTCTGAATCTTCCTGTTGATACGCCGCTTTGGCAGATGAGACCTCAGCTAATGGCGCGACGACAAACGTAATTACCACAGCGGTCAACCACACACTAGCATTCTTGGAAGCCGGAAGCACCACATCGGGGAGCACCTTCTAGACATCTTCCTCTACTGTAATTCAGGGATAGTGCGTGGGTTGCCCACCACGCTACTGCTTCGCATGCCAAACATTGTATCACCATTTCCATTCCGCACGGTGTTGACCCCGCGAATTCCAGATCTACTGCACTATTTATATTGTAACATTGCCGTCCATGCATGTGTGTACCTACCCGCCAAGACAGAATTGACAGACCCGATCAACCTCGGATTAGATGCGCAACGCCGGTGCGGGAGCACCATGCTGCAGAAGGGGGAAATCGTGAACGTTCGTGAACGAACAAAGATGGAGCGACGCGATGCGACGATGCCGGGCGGTTTACTTGCAAGGAAGGGTGGAAATCCAGGATAGTCTCAGAAAACGACGTGCGTATACGCTACAGGCCGACAGAAAGGTAAAAACTCCGTGCAGAATGACAGGCAAGTGGAAGAACAAGGTAGAGAGGCGGCAGAAGCTAGAATGCATGCGAGGAAATCGAGAATCGCTTGAACGTGTACCTACGCAGGAGGTCAGAGGTCGCGATTGTGAAACATGGTGGCAATAGGACGTACCCCAGGAACGCCAGGTCCTTGCTCGCGCCCGTGGTGTCTGCGCCCACAGGCTCGTCCGGCACTTGCTCGAGCTCCTCTGTCGGGAAGTAGGACGTATCGGTGATGGAGCGGAGACGGGGGATGAAAGGCGCCTCGATGTTGCGAATCCCTTCCCAGTCGACGCCGTAGAAGAACGGATGACGCTTGATCTGTTCCACGTTGAGACGCACGTCTGGGGACGTGATCAACCTGTAAGAGAAGCGTTGCAAAAACACGGGTAGTGGACGTGGTGTGTCAGCGTCGGGCCAAGCGTAAGAATTTGACGTGAGTGATTAGCAGACGTGACACCGACCTGCTGATCAAGTCCTCTGCCTCTCGGCTGAGGTGCACATCATCTGGGAAGTGCAGGTATTGTTTCCACTGCAGAATCTTCTGGTACGTGTCGTGCGTCGATTCAGAGCAGAACGGAGGATAGCCGACGAGGCACTCGAACATGATCGCTCCGAGAGACCACCAGTCGCACTCGTTGCCGTAGCCCTTCTGCATGAAGATCTCGGGCGCAATGTAGTCAGGCGTGCCGACCGTGGAGTATGCCTTACGTGAAACGTGAGCAGACTTGACACGAGCGTTTGGGATGCCGGTTACGTACCAGTTTTCTCCGGTTCGCCTTCCAAGTCGCAATTTGGTCCTTGCTGGACATAGTGAGATGGATGGCGTTCACCATTACGCTATTCCGCGCTGCGGACGTGGGTGAAGTGACGCTATTAGCAGAATCGAGGAGGCGTTGGTAGTAAGTAGAGTCGTGTTGCTTGTGGAAGCCGGTAGAGAGACCGAAATCAGACAGCTTGATGTGCCCGTCTTTGTCAATGAGAATGTTGTCCGGCTTGATGTCACTGTGAACCTCGTCAGGACATATGCAATCTCCTAGCTCAATAGCTTAACGCACCGATGAATGAAACCAAGCTTATGGACGGCCTCGATAGCGAGGACACACTCCGCGATGTAGAAACGGGTAACGTCCTCCGAGAACGTATCGTACTTGATGAGCATCGTCATGAGATCGCCTCCGGGCAAGAACTCCATGATGAGGTAGAGGTATTGTGGGTCCTGGAAGGAGTAGTATAGCTGGACGACCCATGGCGAATTCGATTCGGCCAAGACATCGCGCTCTGCGCGTACGTGGGCGAGCTGTGGCGTGCATTAGCGGATTGACGTATCGGGCACCGGCGCAAGCATATACTCGCCTGGTCCTTCTTCAACATCTCATCCTTCCGGAGAGTCTTCATAGCATAGATCTTGCCCGTATCGGTCTTCTGCACCACACGGACCTACGGGATCGCTCGTTCGTCAGCGAGGATGAGGCATGATTGTCTGAGACGCGTATACACACCTCGCCGAAAGCACCCTTCCCGATCACCTTCACAGTCCGGAAGTCATCCAGACCAAGCTTTGTTCGGCGTAGTCTGAGGAATGCGGATTCGCGTCTGCCCAATTGCTGCAGTTGCCGTTGCTTCCGCTCCTCCGACATCGTGGTATCAGCTGCGAGCTTCCGCTCAAGCTCTACCCGCCTGTAGTTGCTCGGTCTCTATGATTATGATGCCACGGTGTAGTATACATACCTCTGGTTGCGTTCAATGGCCGCCTCTACCGCAACCTTGTAGTAATGCTCGAGCTTGAGCTGGGCCGCTTTAGAGCGTGGCACGGCATCATCGGAGAAGCCAGCTGTAGTGCGCTCGAAGTAGACGTAGTCCGCGGGCTTGTTGTCTTTCGACGACGACGATTGAGACTGGGAACTCGCCACGCTCGACGAAGACTGGGAAGACTGCATGGGGTTTGCGGTGTTGGGAGTGGTTGCCATTGCAGAGGTTTCCAGCCTACATTTCCTCTCAACCAGCTTTAAGCGGTCTGCATTAATTGAACGTCACGTGATGATGATCGGCTTTGCGACAATGCTTTGCCGCGTCTATCCTCCCCCGCTAGCAACCACATCGCAGTAATGGCACTCCGCACTCAATCGCAACTGAGTGCATAGCAGGTCGTAGCGTCAAGTGCCAACCTTCGTGAAGAGATACATTGTAGATGGTGATGTACAACAGGGTAGGTATATCGTTCTAATGGGGGAGTCCAGGTCGATACAGCGATTCCGGTCAGATCAAATGCGGGGTAGCTGGATCTTGGCATTGTGAGTCCGTCACCTCCAACTACTAGTGGGC
Organism: Cubamyces lactineus; assembly: GCA_022376465.1. Lineage (NCBI taxonomy): Eukaryota > Fungi > Basidiomycota > Agaricomycetes > Polyporales > Polyporaceae > Cubamyces > Cubamyces lactineus. Next base: position 2,025,749 of record JACDTU010000003.1, read on the forward strand.
GACCAGGCTCGTTGTCCAGAATGATGAGTGTCGCTTGAACTGCTATCTGTCTCTGCGAATTCGGTTCTGCCATATGCATAGCTCGGTCTGGGCGAAGCAAGGGGAGGCGCAACTCTGGAGGCGGGAGCTCCGAAGTCACTGCTAGAAGGTTTCGGCATTGCCCATGTCTCACTATAGACGCTAGCTCTGCATAAGACCTGTTCAATCAGCTTCCGAGGGGGGAAACATTTGTGCACAGACTCACCGGGTTGTAGGCTGCACAGGCAGCCTTCGCGTTGATGCCTTGGGGGTGAACTGAGCGGCAACGGCATGGCTGATGAGATTCTGTTTAGCAAAATGCGTCCTCTATGCACGACGGATACTATACCTGTAGAACGCCGAGGCATCGAAGGAGAGCGGCGCAGGATCGTCTTGCGGTACAGCGGGTAATGGTCGATTGTACGCCATACGAGGATCGAAGGGTACTCTAGGGACTCCCCCAGACTTCGCGGGCATCGACGGCTGTGACTTCGTCAGATGCACGGCGGTCGCATCTGGTACAGCACGATCTGCCCGAGGACGTATAGCGATGGAAGGCGAGGTGAGAGGAATAGAGGAGGGATATGCGTCCAGAGGAGGTACTTCTTGAGGCGAAAGAGTCGGAGGTGTGTGGGAGATCGACTCAAACGAAGAGTCGAAAGGAGACAGATCAGGCGACGGTTCCACAGAATCGAGCTCTGGACCTTCGTAGCGCATTACAACTAGTTCGTATGGTGGTCCATCCAGCGAGGGCCCAACCGCACTGAATTCAGGCGGAGGTGTGATCTCGCGTTCGGCCTCCTCGACGTGGTTGAAGACTGTCAATTGTCTGCGGGGTGCGTGCAAAGCTCTCAGTGACCCCACGGAACTCCGCTGCGACGAACCGCTGACTAGGTTCGCTTCTGTGTATAGCCTAAGGGGGTTCGCGTTCGAATCAGGTCCTCCATCCTCGTACCGCAGGCCTTCCTTCTCTGCTTGACCCCATTTCGTCACTCGTAAAGGTCGTGGCCTCGACGAGGACGAGGACGAGGCGCTGGAAACCGATGCATGGTCTTGATTGAAATTCGCCTCTTGATGTGGTCGAGCTAGTGGTATTGGTGATACCGCGCGTGCCTTCTCTGAGGGATATCTGGGGGCGGACGAGGGGTGTGATATAGGTCTCGTATCGGATTTGCTTCCGGGGGACGCCTCGGCGGTTGTGAGCGGGCCCAAATGAGCCAATGCCGTCAAAGCTGCCTCAAAAACAGTGTCATCCCATATCTCGAAGCCATCGTCGTCCACGGAGGGACGGGGCGGCTCAGCCGCGCTCTCTTCCAGAGCGCGAGTGGTCTTCTGGTCAAATTCGTGTTGCGATAACTCGTAGGACGGCGGCGGCGGAGAACTAGAGGCTTCACAGATGAAGCTGTCCATTAGTCTAGGTTTCCAGCCGTATCAGCAGAGAGGGCAAGTACAGTGATAGAGGGACGGTGTGGATGAAGAAGGCGGCCCCGGGCTGGTTGCATTACGGTTCAGAGCAAGTACTGCCGGGAGGGCGTTGTGCATCCAGGTCTTGGGACTGCCACTGCGGCGCGCCGTGTCCTACATAGCCTCGGGCGGCATTAGTCTGGATTAGCCATAGCCTGGCAGATGGGTCAGGCATTCAGGGCAGCAAGATCGATCATAGCGTAAGCAGGCTCATGAGAGGTGCACGGCAAGCAATGCGATATCCTCCCGAGTCCCAGACCTCACAGGACATCAATCACGAAGTTGACCAACAAGAAGAGAAAGAAGATGATCAGGCCATAGCTCTTTCTAGATGTAGCAATTGTAGATTATACGAGCAGTTACAATCACGACCTTCGATGGTTGCGACTGCGATGGCAGCGACGCCAGGGCGCTGATAATGACGCCACCAGCTGCGTCTCTAGCGCCCGGTATCCTCCCTTGGCGTTGCGGTCTGTTACGGCAAAGCTGGCGCTTTTGAGAGTAAAGGTGACACGACGTTGACACAGATGACACTGAGCACCTGAACAAATTTCTCTAGGATAGCACCCTCCACAAGAGATTTAGATCCATGAGGCACAGTACGACGCAGATATGGACAACCGCAACGACTCCTGCGAGCTCGGTACTAGAGCTCGATACCTTCTAAGTTTTTACCCTAATCGTTATAGGACAATTAGGACAATGGATGTCACATGAGCTGAAAGCTCGACTCACCAGCTTGGGGAGCCGCACATAGACGTCAGTGCCTGGGTTCACAAGCGTGAGTACTGCCTTTCTCGAGGTGTCGCATGACAACCTACCGTAGCCGTCCAGGCTCACCAGCTCCAGAGAACCGCCGAAGTACGTCGCGTATATGTTGCTCATAGGAAGTCCGATGCCAATCCGAGGATGTGGATTGACACCGTCCGCAGGGGCATCTCCGTTGGTATCGCGCTGCCACTTCCCGATCTGCTCTGAGACGGTAGCCGTCATGCCCTGCTGGCTAGAGCTGAGGGTCCGGAGTGCACCGAGGCGAGCATCTGCTAGGCGTGCCGCGTTGCGCACGTGGGAGAAGGAAAACAAGTCGGATGGCGACTTGATCTCAGGAGATATCAAGCCGCCGCCTAGATTGATTGAGCACCCGGCTTGCGAAGAGGTCAGGCAAGAAACGGACGCACCTTGGTCGGAGATGCGCAGATACACATCGTTGTCACTGGCAACGACAGTAACACGGATGGGTGGAAGGACCCGCGCCGATGGATGCTTCTGCCTCGTTGCTCGGAGGGACTAGTTAATCACGAAGTCAGCTAGAATCCCACCTGCAACACATTATCAAGACACCTACATTCTTCAGCAACTCGAAGATGATATATCTATGCCGCGTCAGGCTTGATATATCTCGAAGACTACACGCGGACTCACTCCAGATGTTCCCGAATGTAAGCAAACCTAGTGTCTTTGTGTCCGTCCACGATGACTTCCGACCACTCCGCATCGTTCAAAGAACCGCTGAGAATATCCACATCTATATCGCGAGGCCGTTTCCGCAGGTACCGAACACATCTCTCGATGCTGTCTTGCACCTGAAGGCCGGTGCATATAATCCCCACGCTCTCCTGAGCTTGCGGTGATCGGCCATGTGACTTGACAGACTCCGTCAAGGCGATATGATGCTCCGCTAGGACCCTCCGCGAGATACGCGATACAAGCATTCTTCGCATAAACGTGTCCAGACGATCTGGTAGAAGATAAGGTGAAGAGAGTGAGAGCCCGAGGGAGAGATTTGGTATCACAGATTTGCTAGATGACCCGGTGAGTGGGGTAGAGTACGACGAGTAAGCGTTACCACTAACTGGTCGTTGAGCAGCCCACGAACAAAGGTACAGAACGCATCATTCTCTTCAAGGGTCGTGATCTCCGGATAGCGGCGGAACCTGCGAGGTAGGTTACGCGATTCCCAGGAGCTTTGAGAGGACGGCGTACTTGTCGAATGCAGTCCAATACAACTGCAAGCTGTTCAGTCTTGTATACAGGCTTGGGAGAATATGCTGCTCACCTCGTACACCTTTGCTACACCTTCCTGGGTCACTACCACGTACGGCAATGCCTGCATGTCTCGGAGCCTATGCGCGATGCGTATAGGAAGCTCGGTGCGCACATAGTTTGCACTCTACTTCCAAGTCAGCCAAACGAAAGATAGTGACCCATAAATTTGAGTGACCTTGATGAGCCTCTCCTCGTTCATCGACTTTCCAAAGAATACCTGTGCAAGCAACGATGTAGGCACCCAACCGAGATGCTTTCCTCAGCACCACATACCAGCTGCCGTAACGTTAGTCTCGTCGCCGGCTTCGATGCATACTCCTCTAGCTGTCGATTCTGATAAAAGTGTACTGCAGTGGAGATGCCACGAACGTCCGACCGTCCTGTCCTAGGAGTCGAGAGTGACATCGGACGTAGTCTGCGCAAAGCAGAGACCCGTCCTGCAGGATTTGTCGGCACTCTACAGGCGAACATGGCGAGTTCCAGAGGGAGGCACTGCCATGTCATATCCCAGGCCAAGAGACGCAAGGAACGAGCTGAGAGCCGATGTGGTTGAGCGGAGTCATGAACTCGGATGATCCACCATGCGTTTGCCAGTTCCCCGGCCCTTGCTGGAACACGCTCGCCTGGTTGTGACCGTGACTATGATAGGTCCCCACGTGACTCATAAAGTCGCGACGCAACGCGTCAGTGGCTGAAGGTAGGTGGGCTGAGAATGTCTGAGAGAGCACAGCCAGAGCTGCACATCGATCCCCGATTCTACCGCCTGATATATGTAAATACACAGCCCAGTCTAGGATCATGAAGGAACGCGCCGATAGATCCTTGTTCACAAACTCCTATATGCCTGAACCAGCAAACGATAGATCATGGTGTCGGAACACATGCCTATACTCGATCACGGACTGGTGCTTGCCTCTCATCTATCGAGGCCCATCAGCAGACCCGGGGCACCCTATTCGATAACGATTTGTTACAAGGTCTTATCCGTTATACTGCTACTATACACGCGTCCAGTTCTCTTAATCTCCACGATCTCACAGCCCGCTTAGTAGTTGTCGACGGTGACGACCTCCTCAACACGCGAAGAAGCGTGACGCTTGGCCTTCTCCTTGTCAATGAAGTCAAGCTAAGGCGTGCGTCAGTGCCACGAACTCTGTAAAGGCTTGAGAGGGTCGACGTACGCCCTTGGTCTCGACCATGCGGTCAATGAAGGCACCAGCGAAGCCGGCCATGATCTCCTTGGCCTTCTCGTGGCTCTGGGGCTTGCCCTCACGCTCGCAGTGCTGCTCGTAAGCCTTGGCGGCCTATAGATGGTAGAGGATGAGCGTCGATCGTCCCCGATGAGGGTGTATGGTAACCTACCTCGTAGGAAGCGGCAGCAGCGATCAGCTCGTGAGAGAGCTCAGCCTTGTGGGGGGCGTTGACGACCTGCTCGTAGGCCTGAGCCTCGTCGGATTCGTGGTGGAAGAAACCCATGATATCGTAAAGTGAGAGTGGTGAAGTGGTAGTGGGCGGGGGTATGAAAGACTAGGAGACTGGGGATCGATAGTCCGTAGCTGGTATGACTTTATATAGAGGGCAGAAAGGGCGTGACATAACGCGCTATAAATAGGCGGAACTGGAAGTTGCAACGGGGGGACAACTTGATCTTCAGCCAACTCGGCCTCGCGATCATCACATGCATTCGCTGCATGCGGAAAGTATTGCTGAGATGGGTGGATACTGGCCCATTTCGCCCTTCTCCGCAGGGTTCCGCAGTCTAGGACATAACGACGCCGCCGTTATCAGGTCCATGTTGCACTGCTTACCGGTGCGAGCGTTGTTCCACGTAGACCCCCTCTCTGCATCGAAGTCGTTAGGGGCACTTTACCGATTGCCCGCCGAAACTGCGCCGTCACATCCGCAGACACCAACTTGGAACAAGACTCACCCTATTCCATCGCACGTCTGGATGAACAGATACACCAGCGCATCCACGTCCGTTGCCACGCACGCTCCTGCTGGATCGATAGCGCCGGCGGGGCGGGGAATTACGGGCACGGCGCCACGGACGTGTTTGCGGAAATGCACAATCCACTATGACGAATTTCGAACACTGCCCTGATCAAGGACCGCGGGCCATCGACATGGGCCAACCATTCATCGATATGGTCAGAAGCCCTCGCACATGAACATCACATACTCCGTCAGATGCCTCTAGTTTGGGCGCTGTTTCGCATGGATCTTATGCCGGAGAAGTCGTTCTTGTGAAAGATAGGTAGCAGGTACCTTCGCGGTTGGTCGAAAGATCGGGAACGGTGGCCATCAAGCGAACGTCCTGGACTGTGGACGCCGGTCAAGATAGGAAGATGCCGACGTATTAGACTACTCACCGATTGAGCGTATAGCAGAAAGCCATAGTTTTGGCTAGTACCGGTCAACTGATATCTCATGCTAGCTCGGTGTTCTCTCCAAATTTTCGACCATCATAGGGAACCCTTCACTTTTGTGAGAGCTGTGGGCGGCCCGGCCGTCTAAACGTATGTAGCTTGCGGATGAGCCCCGTGGAAAATGTGCATCGATGCTGCATGTGCATTGTCAATCTCGCTGACGGAAGGCGCGTAGAAATCGTAAATGGTCGCCCACTCCCTGTCTCAACGTCTTCATGCACGGTCGAGACCCATGTAGTCAAGCGTACATACCTACAGTTGCCAGTCTACTATGATTGAAGCGAATGCATCACGGTCGTCTTAGCAGGTCCTAGCGCACCACCTCCAGGAAGTGCCAGGGCGTGCCAGGACGGACCAGAAACCAGAAGCGCCCAACCGCGTGGCAATGTGACGTCACGAGACCACGGGCCATGGGGTTATGCCGCCAAGGTCGGGGAGGCGGTAGGGTGAATTGGAACCAAAGCGATCAAGCGTGCTCATTGCTCTATACCCATCTCTTTCTTTGCTGCTGGTACAGTTGTCTTACTCTAAACTGTACACTATCTTCCAGTCCTCGGCTGTCTACACTTCTCAGCATGGCCCAGCATCCGGAACCCCGAAGACACTCTGGACGCAACTCCTCCCCCTTCGAGCTCGACTATGTCGACGAAAGGTGAGCTCTGTTGCCAACTCGCGTATAATCAAGACGCAAACTGTCGAATATACGAAGGCATATGCAGCAATTTGCGGAGGCGCTCAAGGCCGATGATTCTGCGCTATTGAGCGACTTCACGGAAGTCCCGAACAGTCCGGTAGTAGGCCCACAGCAACTTGGCAATACATCCTTTGGTCAGCGTGTGCGCAAAGTGTCAGCGCTGTCGGATTTTGCGCCTGTAAACTTGAAGGTCAAGAGGTGTGTATCATATACTCGCAATCCGGGCTGGTTAATTCAAGCGCTGTCCTTGAAGACGCAAACGGCCTCCTCGACCTGCGAATAAGGGACGCGAGTGGCTCTACCTCATATTACGATGGCCATTGCTGGTACGCGCCTCCCTGCGTTCTGTTAACAACCCAACCGGACGAGAATATTCAGGGTTTGATCTTTCTGTTCATTGCCGCGCAATTTGGCATGTACGTTATGATCCGCCAAATGGTGAATGCGAAGGAATGGATATCCGCATGTAAGTTCGCACATACATGCCTGCAAACAGGATCCACGATTCTAACGCATGAGAAGGGCGTGGCAGGCGAGGTGTGCTCCGAGCGAGGCTTCGCAACGCGAGGACGTACCAGGTAAGGAATGAGCCCAATACGGAAAACGGCGACTCACTTGTGAAGATAGGAATGGAAAGACGCCGCACTGGCGCTGGACGAATACATGCATTTCGACGATTGGAAACTAGTCGACGAAGATCCGTACTACGATTGGAAGCTCGTGCGCAAGGTGCGTACACGCAGGTGGCTCGCAAACAATCAATGGACGTTCGGTTTATCTGTAGGTCCGGCGATCCCTCAAAGCTATGAGAGAGAAGAACGATGCGCGCGGCGTCCTAGGGGTACTAGAGACATGTCTTAGGACAAATTTTGCCGGTATAGAATCCGCCAGGCGAGCCCTTTGTGAAATTGTGAAATAGCGCGCGGACTAACTGCTGAGGTCTCGACTAGGCTATATAGCGAAGTGGGTTGTTGGTATAACTTGCATTCAACCATGTGTGCTGACACAAGGCAGACGTTCTATGGTACGAAAGTACTAATCGAAGGTACGCTCGCAACACAATACCACCTTATCCAATACTTTGAACTATCTCGTAGCATACATCGATGAAGTCGAGAAGGCGTTGGAATACATCCGTGAGACGCATGACATATCTAACGAAGAGAAGAAACGTTTCTTCAAGAGTGCCAACACGAACCTCGGAACATCCGCATTATGCCTTTCCGGGGGTGCATCCTTCGGCTATTGTATGACGTTCACTACACTCCAATATGCCCTTGTGCTCACAGGCCATATCCTAGATCACTTCGGTGTTGTCAAGGCATTCTTAGATCAAGACCTCTTGCCCCGCGTCATCTCAGGGACATCTGCAGGCGGCCTTGTTGCAGCGCTGATATGTACGCGTACGGACGCGGAACTTCGGGAACTTCTAGTGCCCGAGTTGGCCAATCGGATAACTGCATGCGAGGAACCATTCAAGGTTTGGTTCAAGCGGTTCTGGACAACAGGCGCGAGGTTCGACAGTATGACATGGGCAAAGAAGGTGAATGCAATGAGGCCATGAAATTCCACGGAACCACCGCTCACGCAACATGCCGCAGGCCTGCTTCTTCACTCGGGGCTCAATGACATTCCGGGAGGCATACATGCGCACTGGCCGCATCTTGAATATATCAGTCATCCCTGCGGAACGCCATTCGTGAGTATATGCGCAGTTCGCGTGACAGCATGCATCGTTGAATCGTGCACAGGCCTACGAAGCTGTTGAACTACATCACCGCCCCTGATACCGTTATCTGGAGCGCTCTCCTCGCATCTGCCGCTGTCCCGGGCATTCTGAACCCAGTCGTTCTGATGCAGAAGACAAAGGAGGGGAACATCGTTCCGTGGAACTGGGGAAGCAAGTTCAAAGATGGTTCCCTGAGGTGCGTGCAGATGCTCCGAGCTACTAGCGTATGGACTGAAAGATATCATAGAGTCGACATACCCGTACAAGCCCTCAACTTGTATTTTAATGGTGTGCATGATCCCCTTAAATTTTCGGTCTAGTCTATATGGTGCTCACGGACATGTCCAGTCACGCACCCGATTGTCTCCCAAGTGAACCCCCATGTCCATCTATTCTTCTTTGCGCCGCAAGGCTCTGCAGGCAAACCCGTTGCACATAGCAAGGGTAAAGGTACGCTTCGCATTTTCATACTGGACGAGTATACATCCCTCACAATGCCCGGAATAGGGTGGAGAGGCAACTTCCTTCTTTCTGCAGCAGAGCAGTGGCTCAAGCTGGAACTCACGAAGAACTTTAAGGTACACAGATTCTTGGGAGGTCGAATCACACAGTGCTCACATCAATTCGTAGTTGATACGAGACTTAGACCTTTTGCCTCAGTTACTTGGGCAAGATTGGTCGAGCGTTTTCCTGCAGCGATTTGAAGGTTCTGTAACGTGCGTAAACTCTACCTGGTTGGTGGATGCCAAGGATTGATGGTATCTTCATCGCAGCATATGGCCGCGGACACGATTGATGGTAAGTCAAGGGAGATGTCCCTGCCGTACTCTCACCATTCTGATACCCCGTCTGCGGCAGGACTGGCTTCACATTCTGAGCGATCCAGATCCTGCGGAGTTGGAGAGAATGATGCGCATCGGTCAACTCGTTACATGGCCGAAGGTAAGCCTTTCCGCCTACATCTTTGGACGATAATTGACAGTGCAAAGCTTCACATGATCGACAACCGGTATCGACTCGAGAGGCAGATATTCCTCGGTCGCCAAGGCGTCCGCAGAGCCATGCAAAGCCGAAGCCGCGAGCACATGGCGGTCAAGATCGAATCGATGCCTCACGAGCGTGTCCCACCGCCGAACACAGGCACGAAGCTACCAGCGTTCGCAGCTCCACCGATGGCAGCAACCGCATCTGAGGAGCCGCTGCCCATGGACACGGATGCCGAGGCCGCATACATCAACCAGTCCGGGGAGCGAGCGTCTTCACCTCCGCAGGCTTCGACTTCCCACCGTGAGACGTCCGTCAACGGCACTGGCCCTTATCAACCTCGTCGCAGACGAACACCGAATAGTTTGCATTTGGGCGACGAATTGCGTGAGGATGCCGAGGGCAACTATGGTGGTGCGACACCGGACCCACCGCCGCCTCCTTCCGGTAGCGATACTGATCGCTACTCAGCACATAAAGACCACCACAATCATTCAACACACGGATCTAGCCTACTGAAACGACTGCGCAAATCGTCGCTGACATTCTCACCCTTCGCTTCGCTACGTCGCCTACCACGAGGGCCCCCAATGGACGGGCAACAAGAGACGACAACTCAGGACCCTGTGTGGTCGGGGGACAGTTCTTCCGACGACGACGATTTGTCTATCTTGTCAACCAGACGGAGCCGCTTCCCATCTGTCTACGAGCTTCATCATGGATTGGATAGGAACGACTCGGACGAAGGACAGCTTGACGGGGACGGTTAACCTTCGCATCTTGACTGCTCGCATGTATACGATCCCCGCGCTTTCCTTTTTCTTCTTGCTCTGCACAATGTATATCACCGTCGCATATATGCATAATAATTCTTGGACGCTATCAACTCATGTGCGAAGGCAAATGAGGAGACTCGTCAACGTTCAAGCTTCAAGTACAGGTTGAGCAGATTACGCCGGCGCCTGCATCCACCCCGGGGAAGACTCGCAAGCGCCCGCGTGGCTAGAATGAGAGCTGATCGAGGACGGAGTTGTCCTATACCACGAAGTACTTGGAATACCAGGACGCCTCTCTTGCCTTCTTCCTCTTGCCCGAGGTGCTAGGGCCTATACACTTGTCAAGAACGCAGCCTCGATTCGCATCTATGAACCCAGAGTCTGCCCCACAATCGCCATCGGCAGCCAATGCTCGACCGGACCACGACGCTGTGGCGGCGGCAATCGAGCGCAGGCTCCAGGCAGAGCGAGAGAAGGCTGCGGCTGCTGCTCAATCCTCGATGTTTGACGGCAAGCATGAGAAGAGACAGGAGTTCCGCAGGATGATAGATCCTGGCATCCTGCGCCCGAACCCTCGGCCGCTCGCGTTGGAGGCCCTACAAGTTCAGCCGCTTTTCAACTCGTTCCAGCTAGGAGGTGGAATGACCTTTTGTTCCGTGCGAATGTAGACGCTGTTGAAGCTCGCGCAGAACATCATAGATCACCCAGGAGAGGTAAAATACCAGAAGTTCAAGCCCACGAATGCGTCGATCAAGCGGCTGCTCGTGGATCCTAGAGGCACGCTGGAGTATGCTGTCGCTGTAAGCCTGACACGCCAATAGTTTCCATCAGGTCACAGCTAACCCACACCACCAAGCTTGGGTTCCATCCCCAGGTAAGAGATGTCAAAATTGATCTCGGTATTTCTTGTTAACCCAGATGAGCTCAGGTAGAGAACTTCCAGCCATATTATGTATTCAACCAACGGTATATGGAGGACCTGAAGATTGGAGCTGCGATGATCAAGGAGGCTCTGGACCGAGAGTTGACTAAGGAAGAACGTGAACAGCGGCGAAGAGCTGAGGAGAAGGCAGCCCATGAGGCTGCCGTGGCAAAGGTCCTGCGGCAAGCATGCGGTTGGCTCATTGAACCGCTACTCACAGACATGCTTCAGGTCAAGCAAGCCTTCTATGACGACAGGAAAGGAAGAGCAATGGTGGATGAGCGCGAGAGGACGGCTCGTGCTGCCGCAGCAGCGAATCCCAACCGTTCATCGGCTTCTCCAGCGCCGTCCACCATTGCCGACTATCGCCCCAAGCGTCGCATGCCTGGTTCTGGCCAGACACTCTCTGGCGAGGTAATTGACGTTGATGCGGAAGATGAAGAGGGACATGAAGACTCGGGTGCTGCTCCTCATTCGGAGGACGAGGATTAGATGAGGGGGTTACCGATGCTCTCAGAATTCGACCAACTTGTATGTACGTGTACGCTATCGAACACTCATTCTGTCAGGAAGGCGATCGAAACGTCGCAAATGTGGGGTCGATCTGCTCGCAGAGCAATGTGGTCAAATCAGGTGAGCATGCATCTCGCGAGATGTTTACGTGTTGCCCCTACCGCAGCACCGTCTAGCTATTCGGTGAGCGGGGTATATCAGGTGTCAGCAGTGGGTCACAACATAGTGTAGCACCTACTGGACCTGCCTGCGCCACACAGCTTGACCCAGGGCATCTTACAAGTATCGTTTTCCTCTGTTGCATTTCAGGTATGGCTGTGGATCGAGCAAAGATAGCTGCTGCTGCCCAGCGAAAGGTCGATGCTCTTCGTCAAGCGGATCCAGCACGACTACTCTACACTCCCTTCGACTCCGAATGGCAAATCCGCCAAGCCTTCCGAAAGAGAATCTATCGCGACATCATCGAGCCAAACTCCGGCAATCCGCAACTCGCGCTGCAGTCACTTCAGGTTCGTCTCTTCATTTAAGACCTGGACATGGTGCTTTACTCGTGCGTTGTGTAGACGGTGTTGAAGCTTGCCGAAAACCTCCTTGCCGAGCCTGAGGAGCCGACGTTCCGCAAATTCAGGAGGCATAACGGCCACATCAAGCGCCTTGTGGTCGAGCCGAAGGGCGTACTGCAGCTCGTCATCGATGTTCGTCGGCTCGGTTCATTTATATACCCGAACTCTTTCTAATGAGCCGTGCAGCTCGGATGGCGTGACAAGGTAGCAGTGCTAGCATCGCGTGATCTCAGGACAATATTGATGGTTCGGGCAGACCATCGACTTCGAAACATGGTATGTCTTCACGGGCAAGAATTACCACAACTTGCGGGTCGGGGCGTCGGTTATCAAGGAGATCTTGCGCAATGTGCAAACTCAACAGCAAGAAGAGAATGATGCACGGTCCAGAGAGGAAGCCGAGCGGAAATCTAGTGAAGAAAAGGTATAGTGGACTCGTTCTCGTCGACACTGCGCATGCAATGACGCCACCCGGACAAACCGCCTAAACCAGGAGCGTCTGCGTGTGCAATTTTTGGACGACCGTCTTTCTGTCGCTGCGCGGGCCCAAAGGGAAAGGCGGACCGGGGTGAAGGTGGATGTAAAAAGCATCTCCGCTCGCAAGCCCACCCCGACGGAGGCTAGAATCATGACAATTCACGGGGAGCAACAAAGCTGACGGAACGCGAACGGGAGCGAGCCGTAATACATGGATCAACACTGTACTACTTAAAAGGCCGATGTAGGATATAGTACGGGACTGTATCTATGATACGTCATGCCATGTCTGAAAGTCCGGTATAAGGTCAGTCGTCTTCATCCTCTTCCACTATATCCCCTGCGAGACTCTTCGAGGTGCGCTCAAACAAGAATGAGACTGCACCGCCAGGAACCTGATCTCTAGAAAGATATGAATGCTCCAAAATGGCATGGTTAGCGACGTCGAGCAGCTTCTCTGAGAATGTCTGGGGTACGGAGGCCTTTGGTTGAGACGAGGATTCAGGAGAGCAGATGAGGTGAGTGAGGATATCATCCTCGACTCGGTCAGCTGCGCCACCCCGTAGGCAATTGATATGGGTCCACTCTCCCAGAGCCGCGAGCTGCGCCTTCTTTTGCTTGATGAACTGTGAGAGATGAAGCGTCAGAACACCCACAGAATATCAAGTAGATCGATTCGCACTGCTTTGTCAAGCTTGTTGACGTCCTTGGGCTTCACTTGCGAAGCCGCCATGAATCCTTGGATCGGATCTTCGTCCTCGTCGCTCGACGATGTAGCCTCCTTGAGTTCATCAATCGTTACCCGGCCGGGCTCAGGCATAGACGCTTCACAAGGGCAGTCAAGGAGATCGTGGGTGTTGCATGCGGTATGCGGATGAATGGTGAAGATATCCAGGAGCTTCGGGACATGTCAGAACCCAGCCATCCCGATATTCAGATGTGGAACGTACGTCCTTGCGCGTGAAAGAATCCAACTTCGACTCAGTCGAGCCCTGCAGCCCGTCACGTCAGACACACTTTTCGCATAGAAGTCATGACAGCTCACAGATCCCATCAGAGCTGAAACCACGTCGTGTGAGGTTAGCGAAGTTGACTAGGATTTGGAGGTAGGTTCACGCACAGTCACTCAGACCTAGCTTCGTTACTTGGCGCTGATATATTTTCTCTGTAGTAGATTATCATTAACAGGTGCAACTTCGTGTGAATCTAACCACTCACCATCAATGCTGCCGGTAGTGAGGAAGCGGTAGATGTAGACGGGACGCTTCTGACCATCACTAGACAATAGAGCAGAGGTCATTTAGATCCCCTTATTCCAACGCATAGGTTTATGCGTACCGATGTATGCGAGCCATCGACTGGAGATCGTGGCTGATGAACGCTGATTGAGCACAACTATACACGATACGTTGACGCAACTTACCTAGGGTTCCAATCAGAGTCAATCAAGCATAGACGCGATGCACCAATGAGATTCAGTCCGACGCCTCCCGCCTTTGAACTGAGAAGGAACAAGACTACCAACAAGTCAGCGAGATACTAGCCGACCATAATCAATCGCATCTTACATCTCTTTGCTTGTGATGATCTATTGAAGTCGTTTACGTACTCCTGCCGTTTGGGGGCGGGTGTATTGCTATGAGAAGCCGACGTCGGTAAGTTTGGTGAACTCAAGGACGCCAGGGATACCCATTCCTTACCCATCCAACCGGTGGTACGTATAGGATTTCTTCTTGCAATACGCTTCTATGATGTTGAGCGTAGACGTGTAGTGAGAGACGATTATACACTTCTCCTCGGTATGCTAATCAGGTGGAAGTTAGGACATCACCTCACAACAGACGAAGTAGACGCACCTTGTGCAGTGCTCGCAGCAAGGTAGCGAGAGCGCTCAATTTGCCTTGTATGACGATACTGTAAGACGAGTGACTTGGACACGCAGTGCGCACCATTATGCTTACCACTAAGTGATACATCTTCGACCTGAGCCCTCTCGGGTAACAGCTTGAGCGCCTCGTCAAGGGCGTTACTTTTAACCGCGTCTCCGCCCTTCTGTGCCTTCAGCCTGGCCTGGTCCGCAGTGGCTTTGAGCAGTATGGGGCTATTGCTGATCTTGGTGAGCATATTGATGAGGGCAAGAGACTCCGCAGTAGAGTTGCGGACAAGGCTGTCGAGTTTATCATGCGAGAGTATCTTCTCAAAGATAGAAAGCTGAAGCTTCGTCGGAGTGACGAACACAACATATTCGTCTGCAAGTGTTCTGTAAGCCCCTGGTATACCTTAGGATGTCGAACTATCACTCACGTTTTGGTGGCAAGTACTTCTTGAGCATCGTAGCCTCTCTCCGAAGAACGAAGCTCTTCGCAATAGATGTGAGCTATCAACTACGTATTAGATGAGGAACGCCTTTGGAATGCCGGGACCATCACCTGGGCCGAGCGTGCTTCCCCGAGCTCTGTCTCTTTCGCGGTGCACCCTGGCGCGCGGCTCTTCAAAATGGGAGTCTCGTACACCCGCTTGAAGGTGCTATAATCGTCTATGTGCGAGTCGTGTCAGCATGCACCTTGGGCGCGAAAGACCACGCGGCGTGCGGCACCTAGCAACCCAGGGTTACAGAAATCGGCCTGTGTAAAGCAGTTTTAGGATATCTCAAGTAGTTCTGGGTTTGTAGAATCACCATCGCATGAAACTCGCTCAACTCGTTCTGAATGGGCGTTCCTGACAGTATGATGCGTCGTGGTGTCCTGAGAGCCTCGAACATTGTAGATGTCTTGTTGTTGGCTGACTTGAGCCGGTGGCCTGTGCGATATTGGACTTAGGCACGAAGCTAGAGGAGAGCATCGACGCACCTTCATCACATATGATAAGTCCGATAGGTGGACTACGCAAAGCACTTGAGTTCTCGCGTATATCCTGTATACAGCGGCGGCACACTCACTTGCAATATGCTAGGTCGTTGCTGAGATTATAGATCAGTCATATACGCCGCCGAGCATTCGCTGTTCCGGGTACGCACATCACGCTACGAAGTCGTTCATATCCAATGACCAAAACTTGGTGGATTTTCCTGGTATGCTGTTAGGAAGCGCATATTACCACTACTCTGAACGCCTACGAGTTGAGGAATTGCTTGATTGTCGACTTGTTTTTGTCTCCGACGAATACACCAACTCGATCCTTGCCAAGCCTAAGCCATCATTGAGATCAATAGCAAGAACCCTGGTTACAGTATACACACCACTTATGAAACTCGTTCTTCCAATTCTGTTATAGAGCTGTAGTTAGTCCGGATATGACGTCGCGGTAGTGACTTACGTTGATCAGAGATACTGGGCACACGATTAGTACCTTGCCCACAACAGGCCCCGCACCAGCATACGGATTTTGCTCTGGCCGTTGGTGAGTATAATGAGTCGATCCGAAACTAGATTGACGCACTAAGCAAAGTCCACACGAGAGCGATTGTCTTATGGAAGGTCAGCTAGACGTCATCAGATATTGCAACTCGCCTACCTGTAATGTCTTGCCCATACCCCTTGAATTTGGTCAGTGCCAGCAACACAGATAGCATACAATTGTGACAGACATTTCGTCGGCGAGGATACAACCTTGCCCTTCGTGCTTACGAAGGCCCATGACACATTCATACATGAATTGCACGCCTAATAGGGCGATGACATATGAGTACATCGTCCCACGTTCACTGAAGTAATATATGCATACCCTCTTTCTGATGAGGACGGAGATGGCGGGCCAATACCGGGTCAACGACGACAGGTACGACAGGCAAGTTCCTGAACGAGATCACGTTCTGAATAGGCAAGAAATGACGCGGACTTCAGTACCCACTTCTTGTTGTATTTCGCTTGATGCTCCTTGGACGGCATCTTCATCACGACAGCACCAGGGGCGTCGGGGCTGTGTCTACGGGTATACTTGTTAGTTGCTTCTCCCATGCAGACGTCCTGACAACATACAAGGGGCCTCTGGGCTTTTGCTTTGGCGCAGCACCGTAGAACGAGGAGGGCGGTATGAACTTCTTCGCCGAAGCAGGGGAGTTGACCGAAGGACTGGAGCTCCCGGCGCCTTCTTGAGATGTCCGGCGCCCCTCCACAAGGAATGAGGTTCGAGATTGTGAACTGGAAGCCTCGTTGTACTCCGGATCGACAAGGAGCTCCGCGGCTTTGCCTACGATCGTGGGCAGCTCTGCACGAGAAATCTCGTTATCTAGTTCGATTTCTCGATTCCCTATGAAAGTCCGATAGCTGGTGTATAACGGCAAACCGTCCCACTTCTTCGTCCCAAGGCTAACCTAGGCATGTGAGCGAGATACCTTCTATGAATGCAGTCATCACTCACACGAGGCCCGTATCAGATAGTAACGTGAGTTTCTCCCCTTCATGCATGACGAAACCATCCCCATCCCACGTCTTGTGCTTCTTCTGCTGTGGTTTCCGCCTTCTCGCTTGTGAGCGTAAGACCTATGACTCTCGTATAGTGATCTTACCAGTTAGCAGTCCAGTACGTGTCTTTGCTCTGCGTTTTGGTCGATGTCTTAGCAGAAGACACTAGGTTGACAGCTTCCAGAGCGACGGCGCGTTTCTCAGGTGCAGGCGCGTTATATGCGGGATTTCTGTCGCCATTCAAGGTCTTCGGTCGTAAAGGAACGAACTGCTTTGCTGCGCTAAGATGGGATGAGGTTGAGAGTGTATCTGGCATGCCGCCGCGCCCAAAGCATCTGCCAGAAAGAAAGTCTTCGCGAGACAGCTTGTGATCAATCTCAACTTCACGGTTGCCCACAGTGAATTCTGAGCCCTCGGCTAGTTTGTGCGTCCCTTCTACGCCATGAGGCTTACCACTGGCTAGTCTATATATGCACTCGGTATAAGGTCTACCAGTGGTATGATCTGAAAACACTCACTGTCTGTTGTCGGAGTCATATAAGGTGCACTTGTTCCCGCTTACAACTAATACCGCGTCTCCGTCCCATGTCTTGTGTTTCTTATACTGAGGATTCCTCCTAGTTTCGTATAGCATCTAGTCTTCGTGCCAAACATAGTCCAATAGTCAGAACTCACCATTGTACCATCCAATACTGATCCCCCTCCATGGCCGAAGGCCCAGATCCAGCACCATCGTCTTCTAATACTTGTCTCTTCCGGCTCGCATAGTTGGGGTCATGGTAGTCAGACTTGCGCTTCGTAGACGTCGACTCGATAGGGTTCTGAAATGCAGGCATCTATGCAGCAGACAGTCGAATGAGTCGAGGAAGCAGGGCGATGTAATGGCTTCCGGACAAGCTGTGGCGCTACTGCTCTCTAATCGACGCGTCGCGACGCGCCGGGCGCACACGTGGTCGCGTCGCCACTTCAAACTCGTCTTCACTGGTCTTGCTAAGTTTCACTTTTCTATTGGATGGATGCATCGCTCGAATGAAATGGCTGATACATATCGCTGTGCCTCCGGATCCATCTCGTATGCTAATCATGGTAAGAAACAACGTGGCCTAGTTCTGGCGGAACCGTTCAATTCGCGTTGACAGATGCGTAATTCAAAGGAACGGCATAATAATCATATGTATATGTACCAAGTACACGCGCCATGCAACAGGCCCGGAAAGTCACTATGAACTATACGCAGAAGAAGACCGCCTCTCACGCGAACGGGTATTTTGACTTGTCTAACCTCGAGACCGCAGGCCGTGCCGGACTCGTCGGGAGCGGGGGACGGGGAGGCGTTGGGAACTCCGCCAGTGTCGACATCAGCTTTGTCGGCGCCTCGTCTCCTGCGCAGAACGGTTCAGTTTGGCTCCACAAGTCAATTTGCTAGATGAAACTGACCATTGCCACTTGAAGAGTTGAACACTCTCGCTCTCTCTGATACCAGCGTGCTGTTCCTGGGTCCACGAGGGCCAGCGCGGACAGGCATAGTGTTGGATCTACTCAGGCTACCCGTCGTGCTGGGCAGGCGGGATGTCGGTGAAGTCTCAGTGGGCGTCCTCCATCCTCTTTGCCAATCCTCAGGGGGTGAAGGAAGCTGGGGAGAACCTCTGACGGGAGACGCTCCCTCCTCCGCGAGCGGGCTCATCAACTCCTTCTGCCGGCGAGCAATTGGCGACGGTCCCGGGCCAGGTTCGGGCACCGCGGGTAAAGGACCGAATGTGGACATGGGTCGCGGGGCAGCGATGGTCGATGCACGTCGGTTAGCAGCAGGATGGGCAGGCAAGCCTGACAGACGGTTCAAAGACCTAGCTGGCGATGATGCCGGGGAGACATCCGGGCTCGCAGGCACGGGAGGGCGAGCACCTAGAGGCCGAGAGAGCGGTGGCATGGGCGGGCGCGAGCTAACCGTTCCCGAGCGACTACGTGAAAGTACAGGAGGTGCCGGTGGTTGACGAGGAGGGGTAGCGACCGGTGTAGGTAGGGGAGGAAGGGGCGGTTGGGCCCGAGGAGCGGCCGATACTGGCGAGCGCGCCGGGGCAGCGACGATCTCGAACTCCGGCTCCGGGGGTGAGAAAGGTGTGGGCGCGGTCTCAGGCGCAACTGAGCGCATCGCAGGAGAAATAATCTCGAACTCCGGCTCAGGGGGTGAGAAGAGTTCGGGGGTTGCTGGGCTGGGCTCCGCAACGACCACCCTCGGCATCTCTTGCGCACGCGCAGAGCGCTCCGTGCTCATGACTTGCTCACGAAGTTCCAGGTGAGTGAACGTTGGTCGCCTCCGTGTGGGAACTGCTGCTGGAATGGACGACTGCATGGAACCGAGCACTTGCGCTCGGAGCTCCATGTGAGTGTACCTAGGCTGCCTGCGAGTGCTCGCCACTTTCGAGGAAACCAATTGGGCCTCTATGGCATCCCACGATCCAGGGTATATCTCGAGGTGAGGGTATACCGAAGGGTCTGGTCACACACAATGTAAGTCAACCTGTGAGTTTCCAGGCACAACGAACTACTCACAAATGACCAGATGAGGATATTGTGACACGACAGACACCTTACCGCTCAACTCTACCTCCACGGCCGTTTGTGTGGCCGGTGATATATCCGGGTAGATGGAGAAGTGCGGATATACGGGCGGATCTGCTACGTTATGAGAAAATGTATCCCCAACCCGAACGGCATACTCACAGGGACAGACGTTGGGATACAACGCGGGCAGCTGTATGGTGATCGCAACGCCAAGGCGCGCCACTGGGAGGGGTCTTCGGGACACAGGCGAGAAAGGGGTGAGTTCCCGCGCGTTCTTAGGCAAGGGTGGTACGGGTGGAGCGCCGCGCTTCCAAGATGTCTTCCGGACATGGAGTGATCTAGCGGAGGGCCTCAATGACAGTGCCGGTTTGGGTGCCATCATCGTCGCGGTATGAAGGGAGGCAGGCTGCGTCGTAGGGTAGATAGTCTCCAAGCTGTACGGGTAGACCGCCGGGTCTGTAGGTCGGGAATGTGAGTAATACAACAACGCCCGCTTGACGACGGGAGCGCTCACAGATGTCGAAGACTGGATATTGAGGAGCCCATCTCAACGACACACCGCTCATGTTACGTTCCTGTTGCCTAGGAACCTCGGGGTATGTTCCCTCTAAGTTCCATGGGTATACAGCCGGGTCTGGTACATGCGTTAGTAGGTGATGAATGGGCACAAGGAAGACTTACAGATGTCGAAAGCAGGATACTCCCTGGGCAACTTCACTGCAACACCTCCAATCACACTGCCACCAGTCGCCAGTCGGGATATAGGGGGGTCTAGAATCCCATGTTCAGAAAGTACTCGCTTGTGATGCAGAGTAGATGGACTGACAAATCTCAAATATGGGGTATTGCGAGCGTACACCGACTGAGATCGAGGATTTGCTGGCTTCTGGGTTCGATTCCGCAAGAACGGATGGATAGATTCTGTCCACGTTATAAGGGTACACAAAACGATCTACCGTCGTGTCAGTGAATGCCAGAGATCAGATTCAGGAGAAGCTTACAGATCTCGATCGTAGGATAGGATGGTTTGAGCAGCACATCAATGCCAGGGGATTGCTTCTCAGACGTAACATGAGCAGCCGGGTAGAGGTCATCGAAGCAGTAAGGGTACACAGCAGGATCTGGTCATACGGATGTCAGCATCCATCCAGCAGTGAACTAAGCCTTCCGCCCGCGACTCACAGATGTCGATAGCAGGATAAGCCAAGGGGAGGCGCACTGTAACTCTGGAAACGGAGTCCGGCCGCTTACTAGGAACGACAGCAACAGGGCCACGAGATAGAGAGGCCGTAGGGTAGATAACCAAGTTAGGATAGACCGGAGGGTCTTAGCAAGCCTATGAGCCTCTATGACGTGAAATAACAGCAAAACACATACAGGGCTCGATGATGGGATACGATGTCGGAAGATGTGTTGAGATCACCTTGGTGTCAGGACCGGAAACTCGGAGGACAGCGGGATAGATATTGAAGGACGGATAAACAGCCGGGTCTACCAGGCCAACGTTATTAGCAACTAAAGAGGGACAAAGGGTAGGAATCGTACTCACAAAGGTCGAATATGGGGTACGCAGCTCCAGAGCTCACCGCTCGTGTGCCGAGTTTACGATCATCCAAAGTCAGGAGTGCCGGGTAGATGTCGAAGGAAGGATACACGGCGGGGTAGACGTCCAGGACCGGGTAACCGAGAGCGTTATGAACCGGCTCGACGGACTTGGGCTCTTCTGAGGTCGACGTAGACGAGGCATATGGCCAAACTTGCTTCCACGGCCCTGCCTTGGGCTGGGTGTCCACCGGAGGAGGGAACACAAAGCTCTGCATCCTTGTCGCCTCCTTCTGTTCCGCGATGGGTTCCTGAGCTGTCTGCGCTTCCTCGACGTAAGGCCAAACATGCTGCCAAGACGATGCCCTGGCCGCATCATAGTAGGGGTAGACCAAGTTGTAAGGCTGTGCGGCTGAAGGAAGACGCCTGGCAATGGGTGAATGCGGGACGCTGGACGCCCCGCGCTCACCAAGATCAGGCGACTGAGGACGCGAGAAAACGAAGGGTGACGGCGGGAGCGAGGCTGGCGGGCCCCACGACGTCGCGGTTGAAGGCGTCGCAGGTCGGCTGGAAAGGCACCGCGCGGCAATATCGACCGATGGCGCATAGGGAGAGCTCAAGGGAGACGGCGGGAAGGAAAGCGGTGCACCCCAGCTGGTTGCCGTAGATGGGGTTGGCGGGACATCTTCGAGCATACGCCACGCGATGTCCGGAGACGGGAGACGTGACATGTACGACATCGGTGAGAATGCATAATTCTCGTCGTCAGGACCAAACGACGTGCAAATGGAAGGCGTGAGGCAAACAGATCCTTCGTTACGGCGATCCAAGTGGACGGAGGGAACGCGATCCCAGGACATGACAGACTCCATGTCATACTCTGGAGGTCCAGCAGAGGAAACGGACCATGCGTAGTCGTCCAGGTTCAGCTCAAAGTTGAGCTCCGTCGTACTGGCAGTCGGGAGGTCCTCCATGGTGTTGGGCATATTGGCAGGATCAAGGCTGGTCTGTCCCGTTGCCGCCAGAGGACTTCTAGCAGCTGCAGTTGCACTGAGGCGCCACGAGTGGACCCGGCTGTCGATGTCCTTCTTGGCAGTCGCTGGTTCATCCTCTTGAACAATAGGTGAGAGTGATTGCAGCACGGTGGCTTGTTTGGCAGTTTGACTGGGAGGAGACTCGTCGCGCGGGACTAGCTTAGAACCTGAGCGGACTGACAAAGTGTCAAAGCGATCCAATAGAGACAGCTTCTTGATGTTACGCCCGGCAGCCTTGGCAGGTTGCACGACGGATACCATGTCAGTTTGATCATCCAGAGGCTCGTTAATAGACGTTTGGCTATCCCCACGCCAGTGCGAAACAGACTGTGCGCGCGAAGGGGTGACAGACTGAGGAACGTCTGCATAGTCGCGGCGGGAGGACGCCAGCCAAGAGTCATACCACCGAGCTTTCGACAAGTCGATGTCGAACTCTATCTGGCCACTGATGGGTAGCTGCTGCGGAGGCAAGGATGGGGAGCGAGCGTCGAACAAGTGTGCCCAGAGCAGAGGCCATGACTCGTCGGACACACGAGGAGTCAGAGAAAGACCGCCGTGTGTCGTGTGTAAGTACACACACAGGCCCGAGATGCTTGGGAAGCTGAATTCCCGCGCAATGGCGCCGAGCTGACTGTTTAGCTAAACATAGTGCTTAGTATACCGGGTTATACGGCAGGAATGACAACTCACAGTCGGATACAGCGGCATGAGAATCCCGCCGGACAGACGACGTGCAGGGCCAGACGAGAGGGTGTGACCGAGGTGCCCGTGCTCCCTGGTGAAGGAGACAGGCGGCAGCACGACCACTAACCACTTGATGCCTCTCTGGACGACTCGCTCCCTTGACTCGCGGATGCCGGAGTTGACGTACGTTACCGACGAACGTTTGCGATGAAGGGTCGCGAATGGAGAGTCAATCACTGAGGGAGGTTGAGGAGGCAAGAAGGGCTCCGTCTCCAGTCCAGCCATATTCTGCGCGGGTTGAGCCTGATGGGATAGCGTCTCGTAGTCCGTGTCCGGGGGAGTGAGAGGGTGCGCGGGACGAGGGAAGTCGTATAGATAGGGCTTCGGGGGAGGATGCCCAGAGGGCATGGGAGCTGTCAGATGGGACATTAGGCAGAACGGCGCGTGGATAGGGTTGGGCTGAGAGAGCGAATGGGTCGGGAACCGCGCTGTCTAGCAGCACAAATTACGGCAGGGAGGAAGCACGCCGGAAAGGTTATGCGATGAGCAGAAAAAACAAATGGAGGGAATCTAGAAGGGAGAACGAAGAAGAGCAGGTCTGTGGAAGAGAGGTGGTATATGAAGCTGTGGAGGACGAGACGGGAACAGAGATGATTGGATCACAGCATCAGACAGGCGGTAACGAATCTCCAGGGCGACCGAGGCAAGCCCTGAGCGGATGATTCAGAGGAGCAGCTAGAGAAAGTAGGCCTGCTTTCTGGCGCTGCCGCCCTGGGTGGTGGGCTAGGTGAGGGGAAGAGGAAAGGAGGGAGTGCTTGGCTTGAGAGTCTGGCTGCTCAGCTTTGCTTCACCGTAACTTAATGGATTCTGGGCTTCCCGTTCCGGAGCCGGTGGCCATGGCATTATGGGCGCTAAGTCGAACGGCGATCGCTGCCCATCCCGATTAGGAACGCCATCACCGAGGACGCCAGCCACGTGCTCTGTACCTCCTGCAGCCACTCGTCCGCGCGTCTGTCTTGAGCTTGATCTGTACTCGCAGTGCGGCGCAATGGAGAGCAGACTCGCTCAGTTCGCATCCTTGAACCAAAAAGACAAGGCAACCGCATACCAGTCTCTCCTCTCAGAGATCCTCTCTCGGGAAGATCAGTCCAATCTAGCCGCTGATATCCACACCCTCATCGACAATGTCGTCAATCAAGAGAGCATAGGCCTCGTCATTAGCAGGAGCATCCTGTCCGAGCTCGTCAAGGCCCTGTCAGAAGGCAAGGTCAAAGACACAAATCTTAGGAAACAGATTGTAGAGGATACTCTAAGCATCGTCCAACCGCGGATCGTGAGCTATGAAGAGCAGGTGAGCAGCCGTGATCCTTGGATGCTGTGGCGCTAATAGTGCGCATATAGGTGAACTCACTACGCTTCCAACTGGCGGATATCTTGGAGGAAGAGGAACAATGGAGTGATGCTGCAAGAGTGCTGATGGGCATCTCGCTAGATTCTGGTCAGAGGCAAGTGTGTATGTGTGCTACAAGTAGGCATGCATATCTGACGTTGCGATAGGTCGCTTCCCGATGAAGACAAATTCCGCGTGTATGTTCGCATAGTCCGTCTGCTGCTTGAAGAAGAGGACTCCGTAGAAGCCGAGCGATACTACAACCGCGCAGCGTTGCTTGCGCACAATGCGACCGACAAGGTGACGTTACTGCAGTTCAAGCTCTGTCAGGCGCGCATCAGCGACTACGGCCGGAAGTTCCTCGAGGCTGCTGGTCGCTACCACGAGCTCAGCTGGGAGGCCGAGATCGATGAGGATGAGCGCAAGCATATGCTGTACGTCCCCGGTCTGCCTGTCCGACATCATTGCAGCGTAGCTGACCCCCGTCTCTCGTACGCAGTTCTGCCGCAGTGACATGCGCAATCCTCGCGCCTGCAGGTCCCAATCGGTCGCGCGTGCTCGCATCTCTCTGTCGCGACGAACGCACCGCCGAGCTCCCCTCCTTCAACATTCTCCTCAAGATGTTCCACGACCGCATCCTGCGCCCGAACGAGATCAAGGAATTCGAGGGCACGCTCAAGCCGCACCAGCTTGCCAAGATCGCCATCTCCTCCAATGATCGCCTTGCCTCTGCTGTCGACGAGGACGACCAGGCGAGTGACCCGACCATAAGCACGCGTAAAGGCCCCTCGACCGTCCTCGATCGCGCGGTCATGGAGCACAACCTCCTTGCGAGCTCCAAAATCTACAACAATATTACGTTCCGTGGGCTGGGCGCCCTGCTGGATCTCACGCCGGGCGCGGCTGAGACGATGGCGCGGCGCATGATCGAGCAGGGTCGTCTGAAGGGGACGATTGATCAAGTAGAGAAGCTTATCTCCTTTGACGTCTTGGGCGAAGAGGACGACGCGCAAGGGAAAGCCGGTGGTCTCGGCGACGTCGAGCAAGTCGAGGAGGATACCGGCGCTCCCTTCACAAAGCGGTGGGACATGCAGATCCGACTGACGGCAGCCAATGTGAGTGCGACACAGCTGTCTATGCTAATATATGACTGACTTGACGCTATAGGTTGAGACGATCATTCAACACCTCACAGAGAAAGGTCTCGTGTCATTTGGAACAGTACAAGCATGAGTGTGCATTATAATGTAAGATGGATGTCCTTCTGCTAGCGGCTGCTGATAGAAGTCCATACGGGGGAGTGTACGATGTGTAAAACAATACATAGCATCCTGGACACATAACATAGCGACCTCTCACTCCGGGTCGCCACCGCCACCCTCCTCTTCCCGCTTGCGCTTCTTTTCGCGCTCGCGTTTCGTCTCCATTTCATGCCACTCGCCTTGAAGCGTAGACAATCTGGGAAAACATAAGTACCATTGCACACGAAGATGAAGAGAGTGTGACGTACCCAACCGGCGCCGCAGCGAACGGCTGCTCCTGGTTGAAGTACGGCGCTTCTAGGGCTTGTGCGGCTGTGATGCGGCGCTCCGGGTTATAGGTCAGAAGTCGTTCAGCCAGGTCCAAACCAGCGGGTGTAAGCCATCTGTATATTGCGGTTAGACCATGAATGCATGCCTGAAAGATGCGCACACGTACTTCTTGAACAGCTCCCTAAACCGGTTCGGAATATCTTCTGCTGGTCGGAGTAGCTCGTACCAGGGTAGACTGGTGATCCCCGGCCATTCTTCGACTGTGGGAGTGCCCATGATCTTGTACACGACGTGCACTTGGTGGATCTCATCCGCGCCTTGAAAGACGGGTTTCTTGGTGAAGAGCTCCAGCATGATACACCTGAGAGGTTGTAAGCACTGGTCAAAGGAATGAGCGACAGCGGCTCTTACCCAGCACTCCACATGTCGACCTCGGGGCCATACACAGTCGCACCCAGGAGAAGCTCGGGAGGACGATACCATTGCGTGATCACACGGTTTGTGTAGTCACTCTTCCGGCGCTTCTGGTAAAACCGCGCCAGACCAAAGTCAGCCAATTTGAGCTCCCCGCGGTTGTTGACCAAGATGTTTGACCCCTTGATATCGCGATGGATGACGCCCTTGTGATGGAGATAGGCTAGCCCTGCGAGCATCTGCCGGCAGAACGACTTCAGATGTGCTTCCGTGAACTCGAACTGAGTTTGCGATAAGACACCGGTGAGGTCATGGTCCATGTACTCAAACACCATGTAAACGTTGCCTGGCAAGATGGTAAGTGCTGTAAGATAATTGGGGTAAAAAAGCGGCTGACCTTTCGAAACAAGCATCTCATACAGTCGCACGACGTTGTCGTGCCGCAGCGATTGCAGAAGCTTGACTTCTCGCATCGCTGTGACGGGAAAGCCATCCTTCTCCGACTCCATCCTGATCAACTTCAGGGCAACCATACGCCCGTTGGCGGTGTTGCTTGCCTTGAAGACCTTGCCGAAGGTGCCAGAGCCGACTTGCCCTAGAACGACGTACAACTTCTCCTGGCTACCAACGTACTGTGGTACCTGTGCCGCATTCCTCCGATCGCCTTGCTGACCACGCCTAGGCCGCCCCTCTGTCTCTGCAGAACGGTTGTTACGTTGGGCAGGAGTTTGGTAGGGACTCTCTTCCATATCGTTTGAAGAAAGCCGGTCATGTTGCCCTCGTCTACGCCTTGGAGAGGCAGCACGGCTCGGAGAGCTGTCTCCACTAAGGCGAGTAGTCTGCAATTCCGGAGAATCAGGCTGTGGAGTCGGAGGGCGTTGTCGCGAACGATTAGAGGGGGGTGGCGGGGTGTCTTCTTCGTCAACCCCCGGGAAGAACAGCTTGAGCGAGCTACTGGCTTGCCCGATGGGCTTGAAACCCGCTTTCTTCCCCGATGCCGAGCTCGATGTGGAGGCGGCGGGCCGTATTCCGACGGATGGTGAGGGAGACCTGCGGTGAGGAGAAGGAACTCTAGGGGGTGGCATGGACTGTGAGTCTGAAGTATTCGGCCGCTCGGGAAGTCCGGGGAAAAGCTGAAAGCGACAATTAGTAGACTGCGAAGTTAGGGAGAATTAGGCAACATACGTCTGATAGCTTCCCATTGGAGCTCTTGTTTCCCCCTTTCCCTTTCCGACTCTGGCCATTGCGGAAATTGCCTTTGGTCGGTAAGAGGATGTCTTTCATCGTGGTAGCTGGGGGTAACCGGTGCTTCGCCTTAGGACGTTCCTTCGGGCTTTGCGTAGGGCTCCTAGACCTGCTACGACTGTAGCTCGATATAGAGGAGACACTTCTTCGCCGACCACGCCCGCGACTACTGGCACTGCGCGGGGTAGACATCGGGGATCGAGAGTACCGTCTATCGCGGCGAGGATCGCGACCACGATGTCTGTCAGAGTGGCCTGGACTACGAGCCCCTCGAGGGGGGCTGTCATCACGTCGTCGACGCTTCGGGGTATCGAGAGAGCGTGAACGACTTCGGTATGATCGGCGGGAATAATATGAATCTGCTGGGGAGCGGGAGCGACCAGGCGATGTTGAACGGCGCTGACGACGCTTTCCTGTTGATGGAGGAGCAGCCTTCTTGGATGAACCGGAGTCCCTACGGGTCCAGCTGCAAAGCGGATGAGCATTACGGCATATACCGCACGAGCTATGTACTGACTTGTTCAACTGGCTGTCATCATCTCGCCAATTGCGCTTTTGCCGGTTGCTGTTGCTGTTGTTGTTTGCGTTTTTCTTACTCCCTTTGCCCTTGTTCTTCGATTTATTGGAATGGTTATTCTGGTTCCGTTGGTTGGAATTGGGACCAGTGTCTCTGCGCCCTGGCTGCCACGAGGGAGCCGGTTCCCAAGCGCGATCCTCGCGATGGGAGGGCTCGCCGTGCCCAGAAGACCACTGGCGAGGTGGCTCGTCCCAAGCATGCGACGCAGAAGAAGACTTGCGAGATTCCCAGCCGTTGTCTCGTTGCCATTCCCGGGGCGGCCCTTCCCTACGATCGTCCCTCCAATCGTTTTCGTGACGAGAATGCCCACCATGGTGACTTGAACGACTCTCTGATCGGCCATAGCCGCCAGTACGGTCGTCGTGCCGGTGTCCAGGCGTCCATCCAGCGGAGTCCTGTCAGAAATGAGCTGAACTGGCCTGGTCGTGGCTCCTGGGCCGCGTGAA
Source organism: Cubamyces lactineus (assembly GCA_022376465.1). Taxonomy (NCBI): domain Eukaryota; kingdom Fungi; phylum Basidiomycota; class Agaricomycetes; order Polyporales; family Polyporaceae; genus Cubamyces; species Cubamyces lactineus. Next base: position 2,054,193 of record JACDTU010000003.1, read on the forward strand.
AATGGAAGTATAGCGTACGTCGTTGTGCCCATGCCTCGACCAACCCTCTCCATCCCGCGCATCATTAGACTCTCCTCGTCGCTGCTCATCCCGACGGTCATAGGCGTAGCGTTCGGGTGTGTCGGCCGTACGCCAACGGTCGTCAGCGTCGAACCGACTGCGTGATGCAGATTCTTCTCTTCTCATGTCGTGGCCGTTGCGAGATGATCTTGGTGAACGTTGAACGTAGCGGTCTTGTTGAGTGTGTGAGCCTGACAAGGCTTCGCTGACCGAGACTCGTGATGTCAAACCTGCACTAGATGCCCCTTCGTCTATTCCCGGACTCTGTCGTCTCGGTCGCTTGCCTGTATTCATACAATTTGCGAGGGTGAAGTCGTGCGAGGTGGTGGCAGGAGGCGAGATGAGCGTCGAGTTGGACGCTCACGTTACGTGGGCCGTGACGCCGCAAAGTCAAAGGTCAAGGGTTTCCCCTCCAGACACACCCGTGCCAGCTCAAAACGGGCGAATGCAGGCTCTATCAATCTTACAGATACAGTCACTTGCGTCTCGGTAACGTGCGGGAACTGCGAGGAAAGCGAAGACGCGGAAAAGTCGACATGGGTCAGCAGAACGTCTCAGCCGACGTGCTCTGACAAGATAACTACAATACTTACATAGAGATCCCGCAGCTGTGGAGTTGCGGCCGTGTGTGTGAATATAAAATGCTCAGAGCATCAAAGCACCGGACGCGGCAGAGTGAGAGGAAGAGCAGCGTCCGACTTCAAGCGCGAGGTTGTGGTACAAGCTAGAGCTTGTCGCACCGCCAACCGAAGAGTCAGAGAAGCATTCTAGTCCCGACCAGCATCAACGCAAATGTACATCCTACCCCTCTCGTGATCCTGCGAAATACTCGTTGTAAAAGTTATCCGCACCGTGTCAAGGCTGCACAAGGATTGAAGCTGGTTGCTGAAGATCCGCATGGCGGTCTACCGCAAGATCGTTCCGAGCCTGAGTCAGTCGGCGCCGGAGACATGTGTCGCCGCGGACCGCTTGCACCCACTACGTACCACACGCAAGGCCATACCAGTGCGCAGATCAACATGGCTTGAACCTTTCAACCATATGCCCAGAGAAGGAACTAAACGACACGACAACATAGGTAGTATACAATCCCTTTTTGTACAGCAAAAGATAGAATCCACCGTTATGATACAGATATGGCTGTTAGTTAGGCATACTGTGGGACCGTTTACTTACTGGAGAGGGCACTGAACAACACCCTCACCAGGTCCGCCATTCTCAGCCATCTGACGAGCCAGGCGGTAGTACAACAACAGGTTCGAGAGCTCACTCCTCGACGTGGCGGCTTCAGCATTGCGTCTCATTATCGAGTCAGCCTTATCGAGTCGGGAGAACCTGCTCGGACCTGACGTGGGCGCGAAAAGCTGACGAAAACGGGGTTTGGGTACCAAGTGTTGTCGGAGATGGTATGGAAGAAGCGCACCTTGACTGTTGTATCGATTCCGCTGACTGCAACTAAAGGCAAATATGGGTGCCCTTCGATGACATTGACGACGGTCCCGTCACCTTCCAAGATGTCGTGGAGTTTTCCAGTGTCCTTTTCCCACATGAACCAGTTCCCGTCGTCAGACCCAGAGACAACAAAGTCATCCATTGGTCCTAAGAAATTCACTGAAGATGACACAGCATGAGAACCCTCGTTCTTGTCGGATAGTCAAGTAAACGCACCGTCTTTGACCGTTTCTACATTGCACGCCCCTCGGTAGCGCGAGCGAGGCATGATAGTCGGTAGCTTGCTGTATGGGTCCTCGCTCTCCCCCTCGTGCGCTGAGCCTTCATCGCCTTCATCCTCCTCATCCTCTTCCACGTCTTCACGTGTGTCGGGATCCCCGTCATATATGGTATCTTCGATAACAGGTTGGCGCGTCCGTGGAGGAGATGGAGTACTCTCGGCTCTGATTCGGTCGATATCTTGATCCATCATGTCGTCCTCGTCGACCACGCCTGTATCTGAGTCGCTCGTGGTTTGTGGACGCCGTGAACCTTGTCTCGAGTTGGGGCGTAGGAGTGCGGACGCAGCGGACGCCATGCTCGTTGGTTGAGGGTCGTCCTTGGTTGAGTAGAGATATACGGAATCCGAGCTATATGCTGTTGCGGATGTAGCCTCAGTACCACGCGCGTCCCAGATCCGAGTGAACATACATAGAAGCACTTCGTGCCCATTGCTTGAGGCCATTCTGGAACCAGTGATGTGTTCAAGCCCCCTGCGCTCGTGCTCGCCGCGCGTTCGGCGTCCAAACCTACGAACACATGTGGTCAAGTCGCTATGACTAGGGGGCTGCCCCCACTCTTCGCAGAAATGACGACCGGCGTGTCTCCTGTCGAACAGATAGCCCTGTTGCGCTTGAGCCAGAGCTCAACAGGCGGTATGAAGGCTCACTCACATATGGAGATAATCCTGCGACAACGAATTGGTATGGAGTTAATGGGGAAAGCGATAAGGTCGATAGTTCATGGTTGAGTTGCACTAACGGCGCGGGGCAGGAATCCGATGAACATGTGTGTGGGACACGCAAATCATGTTGGCGAACCGAGCCATCCTAGATTGTCATTGATCACCACGGCCGCACGTATATACGTTTTATGATCGGGTACGTACCTCTGCAACGGTGAGAAACAGATCCGGGCTGTCCTCCGTGACGATTCTCTTCACTCGGCCATTGTGGCACCTCAGTACTCGAATGGAGGCCTGTCGTACATAGTATTCGGTTTCGCCGCGATCTCCTGGATGCCCAGGAGCTTTCTCATGATCGAACACACGGACCTGGCTGTCTCCAGCTACCGTGGCACTGGACCGTAATGTATAAGGGAATGTACTAACCAAGCCAGCGCGAGTTACATACATACGAGATGAATGAGGAAGCATTTGTGCATTGAAGATGTTCGCGCGATGCCCGGTATGTATGATAGTGTCGCATACGAAGGCATAGTCTTGTTCCGTGTTCTCTGGATCTAGTCTCCATAGCCGGACGCTGGACGCCGTGTGAGCGAGTACTCCCAAGCTTCAGATTGTCAATAGACACGTACGTTGTATCATCACCACTACTGATGAGGACGCTTCCAGCTCGTGCCCACGATAGTGCATTAACACACCCTGTATGCCCAGTTGTTTCGCTGCCGAGGACGTTCACCCGATCCAATTTGCCACTAAAGTAAGAGCACGATAGGAGGCCGTCTTTCCATTGTCGTGAACATCGTTGAGAGAAAGGAGACGAATACACCGCAGTCACTCTATCCACAGGGTCGACGTGCATGTCTCTGTACGGGAAGGTTTGCTCATGATGCATGAGAGTTCAAGCCAAGAGGTGTCTGCTATGGCGCTACCCGCTCGACTATTCAGGAACTTGCCTCGACCGCGAGTCCGCGACGAACATCGATGACATCATCACAACATCCCGAGCATGATTCGTAGGACCAGAACGTAATTCCGTGCCAAATGACTAAAATGTTGTACATGTAGGTATCAAACAGGCGTGAAACGATGACATCCAGTCGTGAGCAAGGGTCCAATTCCGTCAGAGCCAACAAGCTAACCCTCTACTTGGCGAGGGCGAAGCCAACTGCATCCTTGCCATGGTCGTAGACTGTGTAGTACTTGCGGAGGAAGACGTCACCTGGTAACCTTTCAGCACCCTGCAAACCGAGGACATAGCGGGATAGTGCACTTACCAATGATCCAGAGAGAGCCGCCATCAGGCATGTTGATGTCGATGCCCGTGAAGGAGGACATGCAAGTGCCTTGCACCTCCAAGACGTAGTCGGTGCCCTTAAGTACATATGGGTTGCCGCCAAAAGTGAATGTCAGGTCGGGCAGGTTGGGGACCTTAGAACAATCAACGGTGTATTGGCCATTCCAGGACTTCTTGGCACCAATCTGAGTGTTGAGCATTTCCGCCATGTCCGTGGGAAGTGCAATGAGCGAAGTACCTGTGCGGCTAGTTCAGTAGGGGCAGAAAATACGCAAGAGCCTGAAAACGTACCCGTGTCGATCGCAGCGCCAGTGTTCTCGAGCTCCAACTCGTCGTCGCCCAGGGCAACTTTCTCGAGCTCAACCTCCCAGTACGCCTTCCTCCTGACCGGGACGTAGCTGATCTTGCCAGTGTAAGCACTGTCGTCAATGCCACCGAAGATAGCCTCGCCACCGTCGTCCTCTGAGCTTCCGAGCCGGAAGGAGAAGACAGGCGAGTCCACCAGCTTCTGGTGCATCATGTTGTAGAAGGGGGGAACGATGTGGTTCACGGAGATCGTGTCATATCCCAACCCAAGGATCCCGTCGAACCTGAAACGTCTCATTGAGTACGAGAATGTGGCGAGGCGGATGCGCCTACTCACTTGCCAAACGCGAAGGCCAAGCCAGGTTCCTTAGTGGCTTCGGCGAAGTCTTGGTCATGGATGGTGATGTCTCCAATAGTCAAAACATCTCGCGAAACGAAGCCCTCCATGGAGCCGGATCCATATTGAATGGAGAACTCGGAGCCGTTGGCCTTGTAGGTGGACGATGCGGTCGAATCATACTTGGCATGCAGGAAGCACGCGATGGAGGTGCACTTAGTGCTCGGGACCCACAAGTTACTCGAGCTAGAACAGTAGTTAGTACCAAGATGCGCCGATGGGCATACTAATTTACCCGGTATCGAGTACAACCTTGAACTATAATTACATTAGCATCACGCGCGCCAATAAACGGTGAGATGATGACACTTACCGACTGGGGAGGTGTACCGAGAGTAATTTCCGCGAAGTACTGCGCGTTCATGAAGTCTTACACGTGCAGAACCCATAAGCTGAATGCACCATACTACAGCTCGAGACACGCACTGCTAAGGGGTACATTGTGACCACCTTCCGTAGCGAACTCGTCCTGTGTCCAGAACAGCTCTTCGCCGTCCTGAACCACCGGACGCGACAGGCGCACGTTACGACCGATGCTGGGGCCAAGAGGCATCTGAGAGCCACCGCCATACTTTTCGGCAAGGTATGCGCTCTCTAGAGCGGGGTTCGTGGCTGCTGGAGCGACCTTCTTGAGCCTGAGCTTGTGCACGCCATCAGCGGCGACAAAGGGGAGGAGGACGAGGGGGGCGAGTCGAGAGAGCAACATGGTGGTCGAAGGGCAACCACGAGTGCAGCCAACTTGGGGTTGTTACCCCTGCGGAAGGGGTGACGTTGTCTCCGCTTCCCTGCGATCTTGCGCCGGCCCCATCAGCACTTTGTGTGCATTCACGGCCGGCGCGCGGCGGAGCTCCGGCCGGGCGGGCATCGGCGTGAGCGCGCAGTGACGCATCGTGACTGACGCGTGCGAGACAGCTGAGACAGCGTGAGCGTCGACGAGCGGCGCGAGCCTCAGGCTGAGGTACTCCCGACTCCGGATTCCCTCTGTTCGTAGAATGCATACATCCCATCTTCTATCTTGACCACCACAAGCTCTGTCATTTGATCCACACGATGGCCTCGGGGGCACGACGGAGAAAGTCGACGTCGACACCAGCTGTGGACATATCGGACCTGAACAATGTCGAACGTCTTATCTTCGCGCAAGCCGTGCATGAGTTCGGCGCAAATGCTTGGACGGAAGTAGCGAAGCTGCTTTCCAATCACCCCCTAATATCCCAGCCCAAGGGCACGTTCACCCCCCAAGTGAGCGGCAACGCCCCTCGGACTAAAGTATGGCAGTCTCATGATCGTTGCGCGGTATGCTCCAGTCCTGTCCAACCCTCCACCGACTTTTGATGGAAGACGCCGGCTTGGAATGGTAAGGGGAGCAGCACGCTTGTATGCATCAGTTGTGGCTAATTCGGCCTTGTACAGGTCGGAATCTGACGTCGGTCCGCGATGTGAGTCCACCAGATTCCACTGGGACGTCTAGTTGTGAACGAAATCTCCAGCAGAGAAGCATCTCAAGCTCGCACAGAGATACTATGTCGCGCGGGTAACCGAGTTGAGAGGGCTCATTGCTGCTGAGGAGACTAAGTTCAAGTACGTCCACAAAAATGCACCAACCGTTCGACCCTTACGACCTGTGTCGTATAGGACGCTTGTCACTGAAATCGATGAAATACGGAGCGGCGCATGGGACGACAAGATTCGTGCCTCGATAGGACTTGCGCCTGAACAGGAGCAAGAATCTCAGACAAAAGAGGCAGAGGACGCGCCAGAGCACGAGCACGCCGATGTGAATGAACCAACAGGAGCAAGCAGGGAGGAAGCTATCGTTGTGGAGTCTCAATCTGTCGCAGTGAAGGCCGTAAGTGGGTTATCTGACTTCGTTACGACATGTACCGACATCTGTAACAGGAAACTGAAGAACCGGGCAACACAGTAGAAATCGTCGACGAAACGGGTCAAGAAGAGCGTGTCCTTGACGCGGACAAGGTAGACTTCATCAACCCTGCGAATGCTCGCATTTTAACTGGGTCCGTAGCAGGAGGAAGGCTCTGACAATGAGGCCGTGGATGAGCTGATCGGTAACTTTAGCTCAGAAAAACCGCCTCCAAATCAACATGACGAGGAACCCGTCGCTGCCGCCACCGAGGATGCCACCGAAGAGAATACTCAGGAGATGGAAGTCGAAGAGGCCAACGAACAAGCGCATGCAGAGGCCCAAATGACTCCACAACCTGCGGACCCTTCTCCAGACGAGGATGTTCCCCAAGAGCCCGAGTCTCCCGAGGTGCCCATCAGTGTGGCCCAAGAGGCTGCGTTTGCGTCGCGAGCTGAAGGTGACCATGATCGTCTCCTACCTGATTGCCATTGCTCACAGCATTGCCAGGCAAGCGAAAAGCATCTGACGCTGACACGTTCATGCTTGATGCGCAGCGAGAGCGGAAGCGGCCTAGAGAAGAATCAGAGCCTGCCGACGAAGATGACGGTACGTCGGCCTCGACGTTCATGTTCCCCCGTCCCACATACTCAATGGCCCATTTAGTTCCGCCAAAGATGCGTCGCAAGTCGGACGCCCCCGTCGTCTCGAAGCGGTTCCAGAACGTAATCGGTATGCTGCATTCCCAGATATCACAGCACCGGTACGGGAACATCTTCCACAACCCCATCAAGAAAACTGAGGCGCCCGACTACCACGACATCGTTAAACGGCCCATGGACCTCAAGACCATCAAATCGAGAGTCAAGGATGGCTTGATCTCGAACTCGCTTGAGTTCCAGCGGGATATCTATCTCATGTTCGCGAACGCGATGATGTATAACAGGCCTGGTTCGGAGATTTATAACATGGCAGAGGAGGTGAGAAGCCGCAGCTATCCTCGTGAGCGCAGGGTGCTGAAGCGTATGCGCAGATGATGCTGTCCAGCGAGCGAGAGATCAATGCGTTCCGGCAGACAGAGGGGTTCCATCGCATGTAACGTATTGGTAGCGTCGAGATGGAATCTACATCATTCAAAGCATGGTATATGGTCCGTATGTGTACAATTACAACAAGATGTTCGCAGGAATGCACGTCGAAAGTATATATGTGGTAGTAATATCACTCAGAACCAGGGAACAAACGCCTCAGACATCCTCACAAGGTTCAAGGGGTTAGTCGCGGTAGAGATCAAGTTAGCCACCGTCTGTACGATGGGCGTCGTGGTAGTATTCTGGCTCCCCGGCTGCAAAGCCTGTGGAACAGGAGGTCAGGAACGCTTGATAGCCTTCGTCACGAATACACGTACCTGTTCCCGCTCAATCTTGCAAGCCATCGTCTCGGCCCGCTTGACGACACCCTCGATGTTGGTGGCGACGTTGAGTCGGAAGCTCATGTCGATCTGGGGCACCTTGCCGCGATGGTGCTGGTGCAACCAGGTCATCACCTCGTCACGTGCAAACAAGCAGAGCTGGTGCTCGAGCTCGTTCTGTTGGTAAATGAGAGATGATATTCAGCTACAGCGTAGACGACAACATTGACAGGAACGTACCTCCGGCTCCGTGAGGCAACGGCCGATGGACATAATCCCACATGCCAAGATGCCCTCCGTAAGGATGGGTCCAAGGAAGTGCTGCAGATTTGGAGTGAACCGGAAAGGCACCGCGTCTGCAGACGTGAAGTAGGGAGCCTGTGGTGTGAGTCCTTTCGATGGATAGTTAGCAAACTGGCCTGTGCATGGGGAAATTGAAGCATGACGCTACCTGGCAGGATCTCGCTCATCGCAATCTGTCCGGTAGACCTCGACCAGTGGAACCTGGACGGTAGACGACTCCCAAGACATATGAGGTACGTCATGAAGCAAGAAGAGGCCAGTTGCAATGCGAACTCCTTCCGCATACGCCACAGTTCGCTAGGCCCATCCATGGTCTTGATCATGTACTGCAAGGACGGTCAACACAGTTCGAAGTAATAAGAGTTGAACACGTACACGAGTAAGCACATCCTCTGGGCATGACTTCGCGACCACGTCGTCCAGAAGCTCCTTCTTGAGCAATTGATATTCTCCCTTGTTGGGCTGGATATGACCTTGGTGAGTATAACGGCTGGAATGGCCCACAAACAACTTACCGAACGGCCGTTCCTCTGCTTGAACTCTCGCATGGCAACTTTGGCCTTTTCCCCGATCATCATCGCTGGTTCCTCTCTGGCCATCCCGGCATCTTCGCAATGTTGATCGTAGATATCTCCCAGATTGATGTACGATGCATCGTTCTGCAAGAGCCGCAAGTTGGGTGCACACGACACAGCTGCTGGAAGATGGAAATGGAGGTTGCGCTTCCGGCTTTCCTTCTTGCGGCTCAAGGTGCTGATACCAATACGAATTAGCCCAAGACGAGTTACACCATGTGTCAACGGGACGCTTACCCGTTGAGCGTCCGGAAAATTTGCATGGCTCTCTCCTCTCGACGACAGTGGCGACCGGAGGGAAGCTGCACAGCAAATGACGTCGTAGAGCCATCGTGGCCCTTGATTGTCAAGCGACGCCAGCAATAGCCGTGCGAACGACAGTTCTCGTACTTGGGTCCAAACCTACGGATCCTCACGAAGTTCTGGTTATTGTCTTTATCCTGAAAGCAGCTTTCAGCAATTAGAGACGATGGTGAGCGGTAATGAGCCTTACTTCGGTGTACTGGCCGGGGACTTCCACCTCGTCGAACTTCGTGTACTGGAACTCTATCAAATAGTGACTGAGGTTGTCCAACGACTGCACGCGAGGGCGAGCATCAAGGAGCCGTTCGTATTTGTCTCGCCATTGCTGTAGTTTCCTGATGTACTCCAGAAGGCTTGGTTTGCTCTTGATGAAGTCTTCCTCGTAGTCTCTCTACCGAGCCCATGAGCGTCACACAGAATATAGGTGGATAGGAGGTCAACTAACCCGGGCAGACCCAGACAAGTTCATGGCGAGGCGAGCTAGAGTGGTGACGGTCTGCGGGCTGAGTTGACCGTCATCGTCGATGAGAGCCATCCGCCCGATGTATTGCTGTGCCACGGTCAGCATTACTACGTTTCGTAAGCAGGCAGGAGAATCCTTACCTGCATCGCGTCCTGAAGTAACATGCACGTTAGTCGATAGATCTCCTCCTCTGGCGATGCCTTGAAACGTGTGGCGATCTGTTCGACCACGGTTTCCAAAGTCAGAATGAGGAGAGGGAACGCCGTCTTCAGAATCTGAACGATCTCGTCAACCAGATCCCATGACTGCCGCGTGGCCAATGGGATGGAAAGCTCTGGGGGAGCAGGAGCGGGCCTCGGAGGGCCCGAAGAGCCCGAGGATGTCTGAGCATTTGCACCACTCTCCTCGGCGTTGCCATTGACCTTGGGAGCGCCTGTACGAAGACTCTGTGTGATGATATGCTCAGAGTATTTGCAACGAGACAACATACCGTCTGTGTTCCCTGCAGCTTGTGGGTTCGCTCGTGTGGCTGCAGCAGCGGCAGCTTGTGCAGCCTGGGTTGCTTGTCGTTTCACCAAGTTCATGTCCTCCTTGGTCGTACGAAGAGGGAAGAATAAGGCCTGTCAAGCAATTGAGTACTGGCAAGGCGGGGTGTTACAACACGGACAATAGCGACGGACCTGGGGGTAAAGCTTTGCCAAGTTAAGCAGGATGTATCGGGCTTGTTTGGCTTCCCGTTGGGAGACGGACAAGCACAGTTGCGGAATGAGCGTGATCCAGTACCAGAACGCTGCATCGCCCTTGTACCGGTCGAAGGCTTGAGAGATCGTGAAGGTGCCATCATCGACGCTGAGCAACCATAGGACACGTGTGAGCAGCGGGCGGCTCTTCCTGTTCTTGTATAGACCGGCCGCTTGAAGGTAGCAGCTGACGGCATTCGACGCGTATGACATCTCCGTTGGCACCTCCTTGAACATCTTGTCGTTGTACTTGCCCCACGCGGCCCATGCTTTCGCCTGGTACATGTCAAGCTGAACTGCCTGTCCGAATGCATTGTTCGCTTCATCGTTACGATGCGTCTTCGCGTGAAACATGCCCTTCAACGTGTAGAACTCAGCCTTCTGCGGGTTCGAGAAGTACATGAGGTTTGTGTTATTGATGACTTCCAGGCCTGCTTGCAGATCGCCTGGCTTCTGGTAGTGACATCGAGCCTGTTCGCGGAGCTTGAGGAAGGCCTCCGAGATCTCGATGTTGGGGAGAGTGTAGATGCGATTCAGGGAAGTGAAGCAGACGTCTAGTAGCTCGTGCTTGCGTGCGACATGAGCAAACCGGTTGATGATCCAAGCCGTCTCGTGGAATCCTCGATAGCCGAAAGTATTTGTACTACCGGCGGCAGCGCTGCCTTGGTTGGCAGGTGAAATCAGCGGTATGTAGGCCTTGTTGATCGCATTGAACACGTTTTGCCTCCAAGCCACAAGGTCGCTCCAAATAGAGATATCGTCGCAGACGTTAGGTAGACGTTCTCGCCATGCCTGTAAGAGCATTTTGAGGTCCGATGACTTCTTCTCCAAGTTCTGGGCGTTCGTGGACGCAAGAGAAGCGAAAATCTGGACTGCCTCTTGCAACTCGACAAATTGCTGAAAGTGCTGTAGCAGAGGGATGTGCGCGGCAGAGAATTGATGAGGTAGGCTGACCCATTTGCGGAGCGAGAGCTGCATCGCGTCTTCGAGGATCTTGGTGAACTCCGTGTTCTTGTCAGAGGGTGAGGGGAGCTTGAGCAAAGCGATGAAAGCCTCGAATACGCGGCGCCGAGGTGTAGCTGCGTCTCGAAGCTGGTTGACGTATTCTTCCATCTGCGACCGTTGATCTACCCAGTCCTTGGTCCGCCAGGCGCTCTCGAGGACGAGATCGTAGTTAGGTTCTGCCTTGCCTAACTCGAACAGGATATCCCATTGCTGCAGTTTCTCCGCTGCCAAAATCCAGTGGTCCTCCCAAAGGCAAAACTCGGGTTCCGAGAAGGGCAGCACGCCGCTTCGCGTGCGGTTCTGGGCGAGCTCGTACATGCTGGACGCCTGTTCCCACATTCCGGCTTGTTCGAAAGCAACGCCAGCGTTCGTCTCGGCGTAGAGCGAACGTCGACGCCATAGCCCATAGAAGACGTCCTCTTCCGCCAGCTCCGCGTACAACTCAGCCAAAGCGTCGTAGATCGTGTCACGGACAACAAGTTCGTCCTCTCGTACGTACTCAAGAGAGCTCTCCAGCATTTCGGCTGCGATGTGCCAGGCGCCAAACGTCTTCGCTAGGTATTTGACCAAGTGCGGCGGCAGGGTCATGGGGGAGGAACATGCTTGAATGCCAGCGAGGAGCGTCATGATGACATTCGGCCTCATTTCAGCCTGTTTGAGATGGTAGTCCTTGCTGAGAAGGGTGATCATATGGTGGGTGATATCGGCCTGTTCGCGCCTAGACAAGCAAGCCCAAGCCGATGGGAAGACGGAAGTCCATACATCATGAGCGACCTGCCGATCGACGAACAGCAGACGTTGCATTGGCTTTATGAAGGAGGATGCTTTGGCGAGCGGGAACGGTGGTGTAGACCAGCCAGGTTCCAGGTTGCCTCTCCTACCGGGGGAGACGGCGAGCTCTCCTTCGATTGAGCCCAGAAGGAGATGGAGCGCAAGGAAGATCCAGTTGTGATCTGCCAGAGGCTCCCAGCTTTGGACACCCAAGATGTAGACGAGGCGGCTATAGAGAGACCGAGGAACACTCATGTCGAGCAAGTCGATGAACCGCTCCCGGATTGTATGGTCCGCGGCACGGCAGCCCAAGAGGAAGGGGTGTTCGAGTCGGGTGGTGAGATCGCTGCGGCGAAGCGAAGGGTCGGTATAGATGTCGTAGATGAGCTCGAGATAGTTGTTGAACAACACTTCGCCGCGCTCTCCACGAGCTTCGAAAGCGATCATCTTTTGCAGTAAGCTAGCCTTCTCCTTCATCGTAGGGTAAGCATCGCGCTTGTTCATCGCCCAGTCGCGTGCAATGTCCAGCATGTACCGACAGAGGCTACCACTCTTGGATTTGTCGACCAGCACGACGAGCGTACTAAGCAACCATTTGCGCTGGTCCCCGAGGTGTGCGACGGCGATGTGGCAAACCTCCAGTATAGCGATGAGAAGCCGTACCAGTCCATCAAAAGCAGGGTTGTTGGAGCTCGAAGACTGGATATGATCCTTGGCCAGCTTGCTAAGCAGCTTCATGAGATTGGAGCAGTAAGGCTCAATACGCTCGGGCGCCACTTGAACGACCGTCTTCAAGACCAGCAAGCAACCACGTAAAGGCCCAGGGCGCGCACTCTCCGAGCTTCGGAGGCTGTCGCCGATAGCGGTGTGCACAGCAGTGTGAAACTCGACTAGCTCGCTCTGCGAGAGATCTTCCTCCTTGGGCAAGGGGAACAATCGGAGCAGCCGATCGACGATAGGGTAGAGAGAATCCTGCAATAGAGGCTCCTCCGAGAAGATTCCCTTCCGAACGAGCTTCGTGAGTGGGGTGGCGTTGGTGCGGTACCATGCGTCATCCCTCTCAGCCGTCACGAGCTGCAACACTTTCGCGCTGCTCTGCGCTAACATCTTCGAGGCGTCGTCGGTGAACTCGTTCTGGACAAACATGCGGTCAGTGTGGGAAAGGTGGAGGTCGGAGGACAGCCTTACCTGCTCAAGAGCACGCGAGAAGAAATTGAGCTTGATAGTGACGTCGCCCCACCCTGACGGCGATACCAGGTTGCGCAGGAGCGCGAGAGCACGAGGTACTACGAGCGTCCTCGACTGCACATCGAGGGGGGTTGTAGCGAGTCGGATCAGGTAGCTGACCATGTTCTCACGGAACACAAGCGGAGTAGTCCATGTCGCTGGGGTCGCTGTCGTCGATGATGACGACGTATCTGCGTTGGAGGATGCGGCAGTGTTCTTCTGTTCCCAGTCGAATATCACCTGGATGATCTCGATCGACAAGAGCCTCGATTCGATGTTAGAGCTCGGGGTCAGACCAAGTTTGATCAGGTGATTAACGATATGAGGGATGAAGAGGGCGCGGACAGGGTAAAAGAGAGCCGGCTGGGCGACGATGAGGTAGTAGACCAGATTGGTTTGCGTCGAGTTGACCCCATCTTCGGCGAGGAGTCGCCTTGTCGTCTTGGCCCATTGAGGGACCTCGGATTCAGAGCCCTGTAAGCGAAGGAGCACGGGCGCCAGAACATCGAGCGCTTGCTTGACGAGATGTCTGCCTTCAGAGTGCGGACCCTTCAGAAGGCCGGTCCAGATTCGCAGGATAAACTTGGGCGGCCCTTCGATGACATCGAAGAACCTGGCTGCAAGCATGTACGCGGTATGCTTCACGAGCATGTCCTCATTGGTGGTGTTGATGAAGACGAACGCGCACTTGATGATGTCCTTCTTCGCCTCTTGCAGGTAACTGGAGTAGTGCTGGACCATGACGGTTGTGAGACGCAACAATTCTACCTTGACGACGTCATCGGCTCCGGGGAAAGCTGCCAGGAAGGAGGTTGTCTCTGACAAGGCGAGCGGCTGCCATATCCGGGTAAGCATGCGCTGAACTATGTCCGCGTCGACGAGTCCTGTCTTCGTAGGAGAATGGACGGCGTGCATGAGAAGCATAGGTGTGATGATATATTGGAGGAAGAGGGATTTCTGAATCCAGGAGTAGGAGGGATTGTCGAACCAGATGAAAAACCTGAACAAGATATTCCTGCGGAAGGCCAGATTCGTGCTGAGAGCAACATGTCGATAGAGGAATTGTACGACGCTGACGACGTCAAGGGGCTGTCGGCGAATGAAGACGTTGATGAGGTCGAAGAGGATGTCGATGCGAGGCGACTGCTCCAATGCCTGCTTGAAGATTGAGAGCATGAGAGTGTACCTCTGTAGCAGCTCTGCCGTCGGGGCAGCCGAGGATTCGGCGGTCTGTTCTGAGCGCCAAAGCGCGATGACAGCGTCGACCGCATGCTTGTTGTCTAGCACCCAGCCAGGGACAAGTTCGGCAAGGTCGGAGCAAAGCAGGAGCCCAGGCATCACGAGGTTGGGATCCTTCCCCTCCAGACAAGCCGCTACCAGTGGGCCCGTCCTCGCATTGAGCTCGCGCAATAGATTGGGAGCGAGTCGTGCACGGAGGATGCTTCGAAGGGTACGGATCTGCATCGGGAACGCGAGGTGCCGCATGAAGTAGTCCATAGCATCGGAGGGGTAACGATCAAGGTACTTCGCCAATGGCGCGGAGAAAGGGCTTTCACCAGAGAAATGGAGGGCAGATTCCGTCTGCACGATCGCATTGACCAGATTCTCGAGGAAGATGTTGGCTGCTGAAGGCAGCAGGTGGAAGATATTTGCCAGGCAGACCAGCTTCTTGATCCCGTCGTTCTCCATGAGAGGGAGTCGCGACGACGCCTGTAGCATCTGCGGGTCCGCGACAATCCGGAAATGGTCGAGCAATTTGTGGCCGATCTCAACTTTGAAGTAGTTCGTAAGCAACTCTAGGAGTCGCGCCAACCCTTCTAGACCAGGGATAGAAAGACGCTTGGGATCAGCCAAGTTCATCAGGATCGGCCGGAGACCGGTCTGAAGCAACTCCTTTGGAAGCCGGGACTGGTGAGTCAACACCATGCGAAGCCCTTCGTGGGCCACCTCCTTGATCTCGGGGTTTGGAGAATACAGCGACTTGAAGTAGACAGTTGTCACCCTATAGGCTTGATTAGCGACATATTGAGGTGAATTGACAGAGCTAGGGTAACATACCTTTGCCTGGTCTGGTGCTGCTTCGCAAAGAAATCCGTCATAGGCATCGACGCAGTCAGGAGCTTGATGCAAGCGACCCTCAGCTTGATGATATCCAGGCTGCTCTGCCGACCGTTCGACCTCCCCACCAAAGCCATGTCATCAGCATCGGCTAATGCCAGCGTCTCGTGCAAGAGACGAAGAAGCTCGTCGTTCAGCTCTGGAAGAGGAGGTTGAAGGCTGACGCAGTACCGGATGCCTTCGATCATGCCGATCTGCAGGGGAAATGGGAGGGCTCGGAGGGGCTTCGTATAGATTGACGCGAGCATCCTGTCGCGATGGGGCATAAGCAGGTCGTATATTGGCTTCCCGCTGAGCTCTCCGAGCAACGCGATGCAATCCTGCGCGGCCTTCCGTACGATCGGATTCGGACTGGACAGTTCTGCGAAGAAGAGTCCGACGGCGTGCAGGATTTTGTTGTCCCGTACGTGTTCACCGTCGTTTGCAAGGGAATCCATGGCACTGACGCGCAGAACTTGGTGAAGCACGTCTACAACGGTATCAGCATCATGGGGCAAGTCGTGAGGCATGTCCTTCAAGACGTGGAGCAGCATGCGGACGAGGTCCACTTCTCGCTCGTTGACCCACCGAACGCCGAGCTCGGGAATGTTGGTCATCAACCGGATACCACCACACCCTGCGCTCCGACGCACCCAAGCTTCCTCCAAACACAATGAGAGGAATCGACTGGCGACTTGGTGTAGAGTGATCACTACGTCGTTCACTGACACCTCGGAGGTCGCAGCCATGGCCACAAGCTCCCGAATGGATGTATCGACGGGCTCAAGAGCCTTCTTTGCTTCTTCGGGCTTCTCACGAGCCAGCCCATGCTGCAATGCATCCAGATAACAGGAGAAGACCGGGCTAGGATAACGGCGCGTCAGGGCGTCCTTCACCGCATTCCGTCGTACTTCGGAGGTGAGCAGGAATCGGGAAACATCGGCCAGAGTCTTCTCCGCTTTCTCTTGCACGTCCGGCACGTGTATGGCGTCATATAAATTCTCGAGGCACCTCACAAAGAGCTCCTCCCGCTCGCGGCCTTTGACGCCCTGAGAGATGGCTAGGCTGAGCTCGTACATTCAGCCTGGACCCATGTAAGTGACTCACCTCATGAAGGACGAGACTCAGACATTGTTCGAGATAGCTGTACGCAAGCGGGCGATACTGAGAGCCGTACTTCGATGTGGACGAGAAGATCTTGGCAGACAACACCGACATCGGAGTCAACTCGATATTGCCCATCTGCGGTCCAAAGGAGAAACGGGCCATCAACGGCTCGGGATTTGCGCGATACTTCAACAAAGGCTCCTTCTCCAGTAGCTTACGATTCCGTCCGCCGAGTTTCCCTAGAATTCGGATCGTAGTGTGCGCATGATGGTGGTTCGCGGGGAGGGGCTTGAGGAGGTCGTGCAGTGCTTCCATCAACTCTCGCAGTACGGCGTTGAGGGTGGGGTCCAGGAAGTCCGGTGTCAGATTGTCGATGCAGAGCTCGAGCGTCCGCAGTCCTTGAGATACAAGATCCGAGTTACCCCGCAAAGCTAACGCTAGCGGCTTCATGAGGTACGACAGGTACGGGATGAGGTGCGTCAAACGAAGAGGTACGGTGAGGAATAGCTCGACAATCATGTCCCGGGTTGGCCCTTCTGCCGACTGAAGCTGGCGGTTGAGACCCTCGAGCATGTCGGGAAGGAGTGGGAGGACTTCCTTGTACAACAGCTCAAATCGCCCGCCGCCACCGCCGATCGAGCGGAAGAGGCCGCGGAGGAGATGGAAGTAGTTCATCGGTCGCGTCGTTTTCGCTGCCAAGGGGAAACAATCCATGATCAACTTTCCGAGATGCGAGGCGAGGATAGACTCGTTCAGCTGAGGGAACGTTGTGACGGCTTGGAAAGCCATCTTGAAGACCCTGATCAGCACAGCTGCAGCCTGATCGTCATAGTCGCCAAGTTCAGGAAGGCGATCCAAGAGATGTCGTAAGACGATCGCGACCAGGGTAGGGGAGGTCGGCTCTTTGGTGAACAGAACACTGGCTAGGTGCATGAGCAAGGGACGTTTCTCTGCAGAGGCGAGGTAGAAGCCGATCTTCCGTGTCCAAACCTCCTGGAAGACATGCAAGTTAAGTTCCGCCAGAGCACCAGCAAGCCAGTCCATAGCATCGTGGGCATCTCGAGCATCAGCGTCGAAGAATGCCATAGCTCGGATGCAGCTATCAAACATTCGGGCGATCAGGGCGCCGTCTGGGACAGGAGCATCGCACTTCTTCAAGCCTACTATCAGACCTCGGAAGACATGGAGGATTGTGCGGACCAGATTCCGGTACTCTGGGCTACCATTTCAGCTCGTCAGAACTTGCTACAAGAGCGATAACATACCTCCAACATGATCCTCTGGTTTTTCGGTAGCGTAGCAAGGATTGACAAGAGGCCTGGACCTCTCAATCGTTGCGAAGTCCTTGAACTCGGACGCTGCGTCTTTCTCCTTCGTCGCTTTGCTGAGCCTCTCGGCTTGCACTGACACGAGCGAATCCACCTTGTCGACACAAGCCTCTAAGAGCATCATGAGGTTGCGCGCCGCGTTCTGGTGAGTGTCCTTCACAACCTCGACCTCGACGAGATGTAATATCATCTTAGCGGACATTACGTGCATGTGCGTGGAAAGGAAGGGGTTATGCAAGTGCTGAACATAGACGGTGAAAACACGAGTGAGGTTGGCGGGCGTGAGTTCAGTCCTGAGATGGTGCAACAGATCCGCAACTGCAGTGAACAAAGGGATACTATCACACTGCGTCAACGACTCTCCTCGCTACGAGAATGGGGGAGGTGACCCACCGTAGAATTTCCCGACCTCCAACTGAGGTTCCCAACAACACTCGCTCGTCGAGCAACTTGTCTATGTGGGGAAGCAGTGCCCGCCTGTGGATTGTACTTCCAAGGTGCCTCATCAGGGTAGAGAGATCCTTCAGACGCCTGTGAGGTTGGTTCACACATGCAATGGCTTACGAGCGCACCTTGCGAGGAGAAATCGCGGTGGCAGGACAATCCTGGAACAGACGGAGCATCGTGAGGACCAACTTCTCTCCCTCCGCATCGTATTGTTCGGGGAGGCCTCTGAGTATAAAGACCAAGGATGAGGCGCACTTCAACTGAGCCAGTATGTAGTCCAAGTAGACTTGAGAATTCTTGATTGTTGGAGCCATGCCCGCCCAGTATCCCCCCATGGCCTCGAAGTCCTCTCGTGCTTTCTGTTGTGCCGGAGCTTGTACTTCGACGAACTCGAGCAGACGGGGAATGATGTTTGGTATATGCGAAGCGACCAGCGTGCGATTGCACTGTAGGAAGGGGACGAGCAGGAGACTAATCTCGGTGGCGACCTTGAAGCTCCGAATAGCAGGAAGGGAGACGTTCGAGTCGAGTTCCGGAGAGCCCTCAGAGAGAACTTCGACGACCAATTGTTTGAGGTTGTCGTGAAGAGCCAGAAGAATTGAGGTGTACTCGTTGAATACCTCCTCGTTGACAGTGCGGATACCGCGTGTAATGTCGCCGAGCATTTTACAACAAGTCACTCCCATCTCTTCATTATCATGGCGGAGTAGATGGAGCAGCCCGTGGTAAAGTGGGAGGACTTGGGGCCGAACAACTTCCAGAGATGGTATGCGGTGCAATATCTCCAAGAGGGTGCGACGGAACTGATATTCAAGGCTGTCCCTTTGAAAGGAAGGCTTGCCCGACCGTAGGATTTCAAGGAGGACGGGAATCATGTGAGGAAGCACCCGCACTTCAGCGTCTCGGACAGTGTCTATCATTTCGCGAAGCTCGCACGCAACGTCATACTTGGTTTTGAGGTCTGTGTTCGGGATTCTAGTTGAGAGTACAGAACACATGGAAGTCAGACGAACCTATGCTGGGGTCTGCGACGCGTGCGGCGCGCAACTCGAGGTCTGCGGCCGTATGCAACGGTGGCGTGTTATCCATTGTGACCGAGCTGCATGAAAGAGCCGTTCAGTTGTGCGGTTTGTCCCAGTGAGAGAATTCAAGTAATATGGGAGGGACAGAGTCGGGTCGGGCAAAGAAGCGGTCTTCAAGCAGATGTGGCTGAGGCCGCGCGCAGGACGCGGGGGTACAGTCGAAAGCCACAAAGACGCGCCCGCGACCCCGACAGCCTTCAGATCACGTGCATCATGCGAATGCCGGGCGCTTGTAACACGCCGGAGTTTGTTCGGGGCTTGAATATTGAATCCCACAACGCACTGTGCTAATGTAACATACCGAACGTTGTCTGCTCGTTGTCTGTCCCTTCAATGCTATCCTATCTGCAGATTTTGCGAATGCCAGTTGTGTCTCAATCCCATGGTCCAAAGTTTCTGGGGGATTCCGATCTTGCTGTAGGAAGGCTCGATTCAGGCAATCGAATACCGGAATTGGCGGCAGATGCGCTGGTACTTGGGCGGGCGGGAAATGCAGGGGTTCGTGCAGCAAAGGCCCGCTTCATCGTCAATATCTACACGGATTATATTCGTCTCGATGGAGCCTTAGCCTATGCGGTGCGTACTGTGTTTCCTCAGTCGAGCTGCGGACGGTGTTGTGGCGGCCTTGGCTAAGCCTATCACCCTGATGTCGCCGAGGAGCAGTTTCATCACCAGGCCCATAGCGTTGATACCAACGGGCGGCTGCGAGTCTAACAACACTCTTTGCGATGTCCGGCCTCTGACATTCTCCAGCTTGCCTGGTGCACTCTATATACCCCGTCTGACAACTCACACTCTTTTCGTTTGAGCTGGTTTCTCGCATCGGCAGCTGGGCTGCTCCACCTTTGTACTGGCTGGACCTTCACTCCTTTCGTGATCTAGCCCTCGCGTCGACGTCGGGAACGAATGTCTGGCAACTTTCCCCGCCCTGCGTTCTTGCTGCAAGATGACGAGAACCTTGATACCAGGGAATTCCTGCGTCACCCTGATTTGTGAGTTCTTTTCCCAGCCGGTCCCCCAGTTAGCACTGGCATGCTTACGTCGACTATCTTGGCGGATAGTCGCACGGCTACTGGATTTCTATTGGGATGGGTCTTCTGGAGTAGTATTTCTTACACATACAGGTCGCGCTTCTTCCAGTCACTGGGCCGTATCTGTTGGGATCGTGTTCGTCGCAAGAACCTTCAAACCAAGGCGGGCGACATCGAGGCGCGAGCGTCTGCAGACGCCGAGAAGAGGATACCAATACGCAGCGAGACTGATCCACCTGCTGCCCGGCACCTGACCAACGAATCTGCGTTAATCTTTACCCTCAACATATGCTTTTCGTTCGCCAGCTTTGCTCTATTTTGTTCCACTCTGGCTTACGACCCAGGTGGCGTGAACACTGCGTGCGGTACGACTTGACCCTCCTTCAATCTGGATAGTTCTTGACGACGCAATAGCATTCACACTCGCATGGGGGAACATGACCGCTCAAGCAGCTCGCTTGATTGGGCTTCTGATCCTCACATTGCGGCTCAAAGCGCAGGGTGGCAGGATGATAGAGTTTTACTGCCTATGTGCCTCTCTTGTGTTGATGTTCTGTATGTTCTTGATCTGTTGTGCCGCTTTCAATATCTGATCTCCATCAGCGTTCATGCTAGCTTTCAATGCAACTAATACCGGTGTGATCATGCTCGTCCACACCTTGTCAGTGGGAATCTGTACGATGGAGCGGTACGTACTACATATTCGCGTATCAAATACTGTACACTAAACAACTCACGCTGGTAGATTTCTGCCTACGGCGATCTTGACATTCGCAAGCTTCATCGCACTAGAGGTGTATATTACCACGCGATCCTTAGGCTGGGAGGGCCGTCGTTCCGGATTGCGGTCTGTCCTCTCCAAATCGGCAAACATCCAGGTTGCACGAGCAAGCAGTCTATTGCTCCTTGATGTCTTGACTATTGCGCCCAACGTTATGGACACAGGTGTACTTGCTCAATATGTGCCTTTCAGCTTAGGAGCTATATTGGTGCTCGGTAAGTGAGAGTTTCCGCGATGTAATACCACCATACTAACACTGGGCATGAGCAGCCGTCTTCAATTATCATACGGACGAGAACGAGCCTGTAGTGGGTGGAGCCATACCGCAGATTTCTGCTCCTTCGCGGCCGATATCAATCCTTGTCTCTCCACGGTTACCCGCCACGAGAACTAAAGCTTCAGGAGGTTTAGAGGACAGCCCCATCCTAATCATCGACAGCCCGAAGAACTTACCTACCTCAAGCGCCGAGCATGTACTACCAGCCGCAGTTCCCAGCAGCGCGCCTCCACGACTCGGCGATAAGGCTGTGTTCGCTGACCTTCAGGCGCGAAGGATCCTACCGTTTCAGACGCAATTCGCAGAACATCTAGAAAGGCACATACATACTGGACCAATTGCTCCGCCACGACGTCCTCAACAGCAGCGCCCGCATATACAAGTTGTAGTCAACAACAGCGAGCCGACACAGGCCCTTAAAAGCGCTCCTTCAACCATCATTGGTTCTGACATCATTCGGCTTCCGTCTGCTGCACCTAGATCGCGGCGGGAGACGAGGGAGACGAAACCTTGGTCCCCCAGCTCTTTCGCGACCCCATCCGAGTACACCACGTCTCATACCTCGTCGGCTGTCACACCCACTACGATTCGGGACTCCAGCCTGTCCATGGCGACGTCTACATTCAACCGCTCGCAGTACAGGCGCTCCCGCCCGGCTTTGTCAGGCGTATTCTCGCAGTCCTCCAGTAAGAAGAAACTACGCTCACCCGCCGAGACATCTCTCAAAATGCCCTGGCGCGGTGCACCGCGGGCGTCCGTTGCATCGGGCAGGACGTTTGGCGTACGTGAAGAGCTCCCACCGGTCGCCGAGGGCGGGACGGATGGCGTTGGTCCCATCGTGGACCAACGGCGCGGGAGTTACACGTCCTCAAAACGGCTGGTCATCAGCCGCCCTCACTCGCTGCGATCTACGAAGCCATCCAGTCCGCACCCATCGCGATTGACCATGTTGCATCTCCCCGCCGTTCCCACTACTAGCCGCCCTTCCTCCTCTCAACACCTAACGGTCCCTGAGCAGCTGTTTTCCCCTGCCATTTCTGAAGCACCCGCACGAGCAAGGACGCCCTTGCAACCCATCTTTCCAATGCCAATCTCTCCCCCATCAGGATTATACGAACGTGCCCCAGGCTCAGGGAAGCTCCGCGGACCCAGGTCGCCGCCCATGTCTAGCTCCTCGCCAAATCTCCGGAGCGCGTGGCCGATGGTGGAAGTTGCAGAGGGTGCCACGGTGCAGGGAGTCGACTCGGGGCACAGGCGCAGGCGTAGTGATAGTTGTCCGGAACTTCCACCGTTGGACCTCGGCGTGCGGTCCTTACGTCCGCCTTGCCCGCCATAGGACTGTGACTAGCTAGTGTACTAGCCTCGGTATCCGATGTTTATTTCATCCTACTTCAGGAAACCTCGCGCCGTATGCATGACGTGAAGAGATCCCCTTGAGAGGTTCAACTAGTCGATGCTGATACCATAAGTTACTGGTCATTGCCTGCTTTCCCGTGGTGCGGCGAGCTTGACGTGTGTATACAGCCTGAGGTGATGTCAACAAGCTGCGGGCTGCGGGCGTCTAATCATCTCTATCTCATACGCTTAGGTTTGAGCTTCTCTATCACCTTCACTTCAGGAGATTCTCAGCGTACTCGTCGTATTACCGTCCACATACAAGTCAAATGGCTTCAGCTGAGCTGCTGAAGCAGATCCAGGCGGGTAAGAAACTCAGGAAGGCCGAGACAAATGACCGCAGCGCACCCATTATCGAGACCCCCAAGGGAGCGGGCGGTGGTGGTAGAGCTGGCATGGGTGCACCTGCAATCCCGATGGCGGCGCCCTCGTCATCTGGTGGTGGCGGAGGCCCGCCACAGCTAGGTGCACTTTTTGCTAGTGGCATGCCCAAGTTGAAGCCCGCAGGACAAAGCCAACTAGGTGCGTTTCGTTGTTGGAAGGCAGACCGGCCGACTAATCTGCTACATGCATTCCAGGTAAACCGCCAACGCTGGGCAAACCACCATCTATACCGAAACGCGACACCTCGTCTGCATCGTCTGCGCCACCCCCGCCTCCCAATAGACCATCCCCCGCAAAACCGCCGGCGCCACCTCCACCAGCACCTCCAGCACGATCAGCCCCGAGTTTACCAGCAAGATCTGCTCCTAGTCTTCCGGCTCGAGCAACGCCCTCAGCTCCGAGCGCACCAACCCCTCCTGCCCCTCCCCCGCGGAAGGCACCCCCTCCGCCTCGTTCGGCGTCGCCACCCGCACCGCCTGCTATTCCCCCGCGGACATCTTCGCCTGCGAGTAGGGGAGGAAGACCTGTGCCGGAGACACCGCCCAGGCCGTCATCGGCGTTGCCTCATCGCAAAGTGCCTGCACCTCCCGGAGGGCGTGGCCCGCCTCCTCCCCCTCCAGCACGTCCCTCTTCGATTGCAGTCCATCATAGCGAAAGTAGTGCAGGTTCCCCTGGCCGGCCTGTTCCCCCGCCACCGCCTGCGCGAAAGTCAGCTCACTTGGCTCCTCCGCCCCCACCTGTCCGCCAAAGGGTGCATTCTGAGACGGACGCGACCCCTGCAGCGCCGCCTCCGCCTCCTATGAGGCATACACCTGCACCACCTTCGTCAACCCCTCCGCCGCCGCCTCCGGCACCTCCTGCGCGGCATTCTGCAGCTCCCACAGCGCCGCCTCCACCTCCGCCCGCTGCTCCTCCAGCACGGCACAGTGCAGCCCCCTCGGCACCCCCGCCGCCCCCTCCAGGACCGTCGCCTGTTCGTTCCCGCACATCGTCTGGGTCCAACTTGCGTCCTTCGTCTGCACCCCCGAGCAGAGTGCCGTCGGGCTTAGTACCGAGACTCAATGGGAATGGCAATTCAGAACAGCGCCGAAAGAGTGAGTGTCAGAGCTTCTACCGGTTGGGAAAAGCACAGCTTGCTGAATAGTGGTTTCAGTACCCACGCCGCCGCCGACGGTTGGATCTCACACTTTCCCGGTGTCGGATTTCCCGCCTCCGCGGCCATTTACGGCAAGCGTTAAGAAGTACGCCGGAGGGCGTCAACGGGGATGTAATTTCGACCTTGGGTCGTTGTAGGATGGAAGGACGGAGGACGGACTTCGAGGGACGGTGGAAATGCCACGTATGCTACTAATGTACCTGGTAGATGGATTCACGTTGGGCGCAAGTCATGAGTTGTCCGCGAGAAGCCATATGAGAGCTAAGAAAGAGATTGATGCGTGAAATGTCCGCGCTATGGCCGGACGTTGGGCACGGCGAAGGCAGGATTGAAGCCGGTTAAGGAAGCATGACTAGCAAAGCGCTGACTACGTGTCGCATACGATGGGCGCGAGGAAGGCGCGTCAATGGCGAGAGTGCCCGTGTCGGCAGCAAAGTGGACGAGCGCTTGCCCGTTTGGGCGCGATCAGTAACAAGTTGGCTCGGCCTGGGTGATGGTGCTTATATAGTGACACGTCGACAGTCCCCGCTCTTATAAACCCTCGCGGTCCTCGCCACCGCCCACCCATCATCTACTCCTTCCTCTCCTCGCAATGCGGTTCTCGCATTTGTTCTCCTCGGCGGCTGCCTTCGCCTTCTTCACTGCCGTCCTCGCCTCGGACGTGCTTGACCTTACCCACGACAACTTCGATGCTGTCGTCAACCCTGAGTCTCTGATCCTCGTGGAGTTCTTCGCGCCATGGTAAGTCGCCTTTGTACGTCTTACTAGCGTAACCGAGTCCAATCTCGCGTAGGTGCGGTCACTGCAAGGCTCTCGCACCCCACTATGAGGAGGCGGCCACTGCCCTCAAGGAGAAGGGCATCAAGCTCGCCAAGGTCAACTGTGTAGATGAAGCGGACTTCTGTCAGTCTAATGGCATTCAGGGATACCCGTATGTACTCCGTTTAGGAAGTGTACCACCGCTGAGCTCACGCATTCTGTAGCACTCTTCGGGTATACCGCAATGGCGACTACAGTGACTACAGCGGTCCTCGCAAGGCTGATGGTATCATCAGCTATATGACCAAGTAAGGCTTCCGCTTCGCTCTTGGTATATACTCATGCTAACATGACCTAGGCAATCTCTCCCCGCTGTCACTGATGTTACCGCTGAGAACTTCGAGGAGTTCAAGAAGGCGGACAAGATCGTTGCCGTCGCTTTCCTACCCTCTGCCACTGACGCACCCGCTGCTGAGTTCAGCGCGACTGCGAACAAGCACCGTGACGACTACCTCTTTGGTCTCTCCACCGACAACGCCGTCGCTGAGGCTGCCGGCGTCACTCCCCCTGCCATCGTGCTTTTCCGTAGCTTCGACGATCCTCAGACCGAGTTCCCTTACCCGCTGGCCTCCGCGAACGCTAAGGAAATCGAGGGCTGGATTCAGGATCTTTCCATCCCCATCATCGACGAAGTCGGCGCGGAGAACTACCAGACTTACGCCCAGAGCGGCAAGCCTCTTGCCTACCTTTTCGTTGACCCCACGGACGAGAAGCTGAACGAATACATTGCCACTGTAAAGCCCGTTGCGGCTAAGTACAAGGGCAAGGTGAACTTCGTCTGGATCGACGCTATCAAGTTCGGTGACCACGCGCGTGCCTTGAACCTCAACGAGGCCAAGTGGCCCAGCTTCGTCGTCCAGGACCTTCAGAAGCAGCTCAAGTACCCCTATGACCAGGGCGCTGAACTCTCCACCGAGGCCCTCGACACCATGGTTGAGCAGTTCCTTGACGGCAAGCTTGAGCCCCAGCTCAAGAGCCAGCCTATCCCTGAGTCTCAAGATGAGCCCGTATTTGAGCTCGTCGGCAAGCAGTTTGAGGAGATCGTCTTCGACGACGAGAAGGATGTCTTCGTCGAGTTCTACGCTAGCTGGTAAGGCTCCCTCTCACGATTAATGGTTATACGAGTCTAAGTCCCTGATGCAGGTGCGGTCACTGCAAGCGTCTCAAGCCTACCTGGGATTCTCTTGGTGAGCACTTCGCCAACGTCAAGGACCGTGTCACGATGTGAGTGTTTGATTCCACTCGTCCGGTTTGTACTTTCCTCATCTGGTCGCACCTGCAGTGCCAAGATGGAGGCGACTGAGAACGATCTCCCTCCGACCGTTCCCTTCCGCGTCTCTGGCTTCCCCACGCTCAAGTTCAAGAAGGCCGGTACCCGCGACTTCATTGACTACGACGGTGATCGCTCCCTTGAGAGCCTCATTGCCTTCGTCGAGGAGCACGCAAAGAACCCTCTTGACCCCAACGTTGCCTTCGGCAACAAGACCCCCGCTCAGGAAGCCGCACAGGTTGTCCTTGAGCACGATCACCACGACGAGCTCTGAATCTTGGGTGGACACGGTAGTCGCATTGCATTATCCCTACGCTTTATTATGTATTAGTCTAGGCGCAGTTCGCCTGAAAATATCCACGAATTCTACTTCAAAACGCTGTTACCTGCATGTTATGTCAAGAGATGGGTCGACGGCGAGGACATGCCATCCATTGGGGAGTTTTTTTGAGGATACAATGATGCTGATACTTCTCTTCCTACAGAACAGCCAACTGATACACCACGAGATACGTGATAAGTGAAAGCGAAAGGATCCAATGTGCAGCGGGGTGAGAGAGGCGCGTGGAGACACATCTAGAGCTTGACCTCCTTGAGACCGTCCTTCCAGAAGGTGAAGTAGGCTGTGCAAAGAACACTATAAGTTGCATGCCAGAGACTAGAGCGTCGAGAAAACGTACGGGTGACACCATCCTCGCGGTAGTTGAGCAGGGCGACCATGCCATCAGGGTTCATGTTCTCGCCAGTGTAAAACTCGTAGTCCTTGAAGTTGGCGACGATCTTCTTGGCGAACGCCTGCGCGCCCTTCTCGAAAGCCTCAACGCGCTCAGGCTTGTTCTCCTGAAGGTGCTGCTTGACAGCCTTCATGTAGCTCTGCATTTACAGTCGGTGTGAGACTTGTCACCCAACGGGGACACATGTCAGAGGAAACGAACCTTCAGGTAGGTGAGGTAGGACTTCTTGTCGAACTGGGTCGACTGAAGACGGAAGGAGTAGACGACGTTGTTGACCGTCTGCGCACCCTCCTCGAGGGACTCCTCCTGCTCCTCAGCGGAGGGGTTGGCGCCTGATTCAACCAGGTCAGCTTGATCGGCTCGGGTAGATTACGAGTAGGCTACTTGCCGATATCGACGTCCGCGCCAGGCTTGACGGTGATCATCGAGCAGTCGACCTCGTACACAATGTCATCGACCTCCTTGCTAGTAGAGGCAGAAGCGGTCAGCCGGACTATCTCCCGGAGATGCTGTGTCGCAGAGGAGCGTACATGGGGAAGGCATCCGAGAACATCTCGTCGTTGGAGATAACGTCAGTGTAGAGCAACATGGCGGCGTTTTAGGGGGAGCGGGTCGAGGAGACTGGAGAGGGGAGGGGAGAGAGCGAGGAGGGAGAGACAGAAAGACCTGAGAGCAAGGAAAGATGAAGAGTCCAGGCTATGTACACTTTCCGCTGAAAAATAACTGGCGGAGCAGCAGAAAAGTGATCAATCGATCTCTTATCGTCTTGTCACGTGGTTCTTCTCCGCACCGAACTCGATTGCCTTTTTGGAACTTTTTTGAGCTCGTCCACGAGCGAGCGCGCCTCAACTCTCGACTCCAGGCTGTGGTACTCAATCTTCCTCGCTGCCGCTGCTTTCTGGTGACTGCTGCCACCATGGACTACCAACCTGTTGTCATCCGAAAGCATCCACGTCCCGCTTCCACGAAACATAACGCCGAGTCTAGATACTGGCGACAATACAGGCACCCAGTCTTCATCAAAGAATATGCACCCGTTACCTCCGTCCACTTCTCTCCGGCCAAGCCTCACCGGTATGCGGTGACTGCAGCGACTCGAGTACAAATATACGCGCCCAGAACACAGAAGGTTACGAAGACGATATCTCGGTTCAAGGACGTTGCGCGCAGCGGATGTATACGAGGAGATGGGAAGCTTGTGGTTGCCGGCGACGATAGTGGCCTCATTCAGGTGAGTCTGACATGTGTTCCTATTGTCCAGGGACCGGACAAGCGGCTTTATTGTGCAGTGTAATGCTGACCAAAGTGCCGTAGATATTCGACATCAACTCCCGTGCTATCCTCCGTACACTCGACTCTCACAAACAACCCGTACATGTCACCAGATTCTCCGCTCTTGACCAGACCCAGGTCCTGTCATGTTCCGACGATACTACCGTGAAGCTTTGGGACGTCCCATCACAAGCCGCCATCACGACCTTCCTTGACCACACAGACTACGTTCGATCCGGCCAGGTCTCCACCTCCAACCCCAACCTCATCCTCACCGGTTCATACGATGCGACCGTCCGCCTCTTTGACGCTCGAACAGGAGAGTGCGAGATGGTCATGGGCGACCCCTCCGGGGAGGCTGGCACACGCAACACAACACCCGTAGAACAGGTCCTCATGTTCCCTTCCGGCACCGTCGCATTGTCGTCGGCCGGCCCAATCCTCCGCGTATGGGATCTCGTCGCGGGAGGTCGGTGTACGCGAGCCATGTCAAACCACCAGAAGACAATCACGTCCTTAGCGTTCAACTCGGACGCGAGCCGTGTCCTGACCGGTGGCTTGGACCAAATGGTGAAGGTGTACGACGTTAGCACCTACAGAGTCGTGCACACTATGCGTTACCCCGCCCCTATCCTTTGTATGGCGATCTCTGTACGGGCCATCTCACCTTTCTGCGTTGTTCCTCCATTGATTCATTTGGGTATAGCCGGACGAGACGCACATCGCTGCCGGCATGTCAGACGGTACACTGTCTGTGCGACGACGGCAACCCAAAGCCTCGGAGCCTGCGGCCAAAGATTTGTTCTCGGTCGCGTCTCTACGGACAGGCGCATTCGAGTCCTTCCTTGGCGGCGCACTGCCAACCCTCGGCCAGGGACACGTGAAGGAAAAGAAGAAGTCCAGACCCATAGGCGACGTCGACGAGTTGAAGGTCGAGAGCAAACGCAAGAAGCGGCTGCGTGAGTACGACAGGCTGCTGAAGAACTTCAAGTACTCCGCAGCGTTGGACTCCGTTTTGCGCAAGGTTTGTGGTGCCAATCCGATGCCCTAATCTGTACAGGGTATTGAGGTACATTGACAGAACGTACCTCCTACTACGGCCTTCTCTCTCATTCAAGAGCTCATTCATCGAGATGGTCTGCGGACAGCGCTTGCCGGTCGTGACGATGTGCTTTTGGAGCCCGTTCTGAGGTTGTTGCTCAAGCACATCACCGACCCTCGATTCGGCGAAATGGTCTGCGATGTTGCCAATGTAGTCATTGGTGAGCATTCCCTATTGGATGCCGACTGCTAGCGTGCGCTCGCTCATCGTTCATCGCAGAAATGTATACGCCAGTATTAGGCCAATCACCGTTGATCGATACGTTGTTCGTGCGGTTACGGAAGAAGGTAGCCGCAGAGCTACGCTTCCAAAAAGAGCTCGTGAAGGCGAAGGGTGCTCTTGACATGCTGCTTGCATCGGCAGCGCTCTCTGTTGTATAGTCGGGACGTTGGCGTCGCATTCCGCATTAGTGCTACACATACTGTACTACATACATTGTCCATAATCAGCAGGCTTCCAGGAAGGCGATCAGGTTGCGCAGAATCTCGCGCTGTGAGGGTGCGCCGTCGGGGTTGGCTTCTGTAGTGTCTTCATCGACATTGTCGTGGTAAATCTGTAAAGTTTGGACTATGTCTTTGAACGACTGATTCTTCCGGTCTAGAAGCTTTTGAATGTGGGCGCGGACCTGCGTAGAGAAAGCCCGTTTAGTAGTCATACTCCTTGATCCATGACGATACACATACGCCATCATCTTCCATTGCAATCCATGCGAGGATATAGTCGACAGTCTGTAACGTGAACAAACCGCCATCCAGTCGACGCAAGTACCAAAGGTCCTCCATCTCAGGTTCGATCTCCTCCCCTTCAGCTTCCATGCGCTGTGACACGTTGTGGGCTCAGTACCTCAGGCGCCTAGCATGCCAACGAGACATACCTTCTTCTCATCCTCAATTTCCTTGTTCGTAGCCCGAAGTCGCCCCTGCGCTGCATCCCTGATCTCGAGCAGCTTTTCTGGCTTCTCGTAATTGTTTTCCACGAACTTCGCCAGGAGACGTATGCGCGCAGGAGAATCTGAGGCTAGGTTCGAAAGTAGAGATGAAACGATCCCAAGCGTATGGGCAGTGTCTTCAGACGCGGCATGCCCGGCAGCAGCCTTTTGCTTCTTTCCAGCCTGAGAAACTCCGTCAGAAAGAGCAAAGTATACGAACAATACTTCACATACCTTCCCGCCCATAAATGAAGAGAACAGAGTCTTCAGGCCTAGTGCCTCGACAAACGTCTCACACGCCGCTGTACCCGCAGGCCCAGACATGGCGTAATCCAGAACCTTGATTGCCCTTGAACGCGCCTGCATTTTATCTCTGTAACATGGTAAGATTACCTGTCGCGATATGCAGAATGGAGTACAGCGCACTTCATCATCAGCACCATAAGGTCCACGCCCTCAAGGTCCAAGAACTGCTGCTTGATTTCGGGCTCGCCCAGTGCAGAGCAAAGGATGTCAAACACATTCTCCATGTACTCGGTCTCATCTGCATCAACAGGATCCCGTTTGCGGTAGCGCTAGGCAGAAATAAGGATAAACTGACATGGTGGTAGCAAAGTGAGGACGTACCGATAGTATCTGGAGTATACTCTCGACGCCACCCAGCTTGCCTAACTCTAGGCGATTGGGCCGGTTGTTCTGCAGGAGAATGGAGAGGATCTCCGCGGCATAACCTCGATTCTCATCATGTTTTGTAGATTCTATCCGTTTGAGCAACCATGACAGGATCTTCGTCTTTGAAACCAGCTGGGTAGACAGCTCCGCGTTGAAACCAAGGAGATTTTCAAATATACCTTGACTTATGTTAACAACCAATGAGCTCACGAGACAAACCACACCTCTTACCTAGCACATGGAAAACACCTTGACGGTCGGAGTCTTCCTCCTCATTGAATCGGTTCAGGTTATCCACCAGGAGTTCCAAGATCGCGTTATCCACCTTTGGTATTCCTCAATATCAATGGCGTCTGGTCACTAGTTCCGCGGCATGGTACTCACGAAGCTTTGGACCAATTGCTTGAGTGCATCTTCACGACTTCCTTCGGTGTCCTCCTCTTCATCCTCCGCCTCGTTGCCAACGTCTTCGTCAGTGAATTCATGGATGACTTCCACAACGTCAATTACAATGTCCACATTCTCGTGACTCAGTAGTCCAATCAGACGTTCAACAGCGCCTGAGCGGATGACTTCTGGGTATGCAACCACAGGAAACTGTGCAAGCGGCAGGAGAGCCTTGAGTGCAATATCAAGATCTGCCTCCGAGTCAATGAATCTGCGTCGCGCGAACGGAACATCAGCTAGCTGCGTGCATGTCTGAACAGCACTACCTACTTGGTAGGGTCGTCGGGATATTTCGAGCGTTGATCTTGGTTCTTATTTGCGGCCCGCTCGAAACGAGTGAGAAGTCGCCTCACAGTCGTAGCGTTCATCTCCTCCAGCTATCGTTCTAAGCTCAGTAATGAGCGCAAAGTCATGACTTCTCTGTAAGCACTCACGTCTTCTCGAGCTTCTTCGCCTCCCGCTCGATCGAAGATGTTGAGTATATCTTTCTGTTCTTTGGTCAAGCCACCACCAAAGAAACGGCCCTCTTCGTCTTCCTCCGCGAAGTAGTCCGCGTCCCCTCCGGGCGCGAAGTCCCCCTCAATGGACTGGTCACCGCTCTCGTCCTCGTCCTCTACAGTGGTAGCTCGCGACTTGCCCTTGGACGTTGAGGGTGCTTCATCTACGTCCATGACGCTTGGGCCTGCCTCAGATGCCTCGCTATCCATCCTCAAGCGTTTCAGCATCTCTGGTGTAGGATTGTCCGGAAGCCGCCTCTTGTTACTGCCCGCAGGTAGCTTAGGTACCTAGGCAAATGTTTCAGCAGCTGGGCCAGGGTGTCCTCAAGTTGTGGCTTGTCACCTTGAATAGCTTGTCGATATCCATGATATACGAACGAGACGAGACACAAACAGGATGAGAGCTCAGAGTCTAAGACGAAGTAAGACGAAGAGGCGCGCCCCATTACGCGCTGAACTGTGTCAGAAATGCGCGGGCGTCAAATGACATTCCAACTTAGCGCTAATACTCTGCACTATCGCTACGCCTGGCGTATCATGAGCAGCAATAGACTCGCGCGAAATCGATCACCCAATTGAACGGACACAATATGATGAGGGCGTAGACGGCGAGAGCACAAGGCTTGCTAGCAGCCTTCTCTACAATACAGTGGTTTAGGCCGGGATCATATGCATACAATAATCTACGAGAATCGTCCAGGAAGTGTTGGTAACCTCACGCGTAGGCACTAGTATCCATGTACCGGGATACCGCATTGTCATGGGTTATCACTAGTAAGGCTTGTGTCTGTTCTTCTTCAGCTCCTTCTCGAGCTGTTTAGCCTTTCGATGTCCGATCTCGACAGGGTTGATGGCATTGTCGGCCTTCTTCAGCTTGATAGGGCGATTCCCAACATATTTCCCTACACATGCGCATGGGTATCATGCAATGCCGTTTACACAAAACATGATGGCTTACCATCCATTTCTTTCCACGCCTTAAGGAAATCTTCAGGATCAGAGAAGGCGACGAATCCATACTTTGCCTGCGACATCAAGCTTAATGTCGCCAGTAACATTGAGGTCACGGAGTACACACCTTGCCACTAAGCCTGTCACGAATGACACGAGCTTTCTGGAAAGATGCGTATTTGTTGAACGCGTTGGATAGCACGTCATCGGATACATCATTACTCAAGTCGCCGACGAAGAGGCGGAACCATGCTGCGGGCAGCTGGTCAGGCAGGTGCGTTAGTCAACCAGAATAAGCAGCACTCACATGGGTTCCATTCCAGCAAGGTTTGGTCCTCCCAGACTTTGCCCCCGCCCTTCCGTAGAACAGTGGTCCGTTTGCCCCCCTTGGCCAACTTGCCTCCTGCGCCCCCACGTTTGTCCACGGTGGCACCTGGGACGTACGCACTCTGCTGAGCAACTATACCGACGTCATACTCGTATGCATTGGCAGGTACAGGGGCACTATGCGCCGAAGTTGACGGGCCCGGAAGCGGGTACATAGGACCCTGGTAGGGCTGATGGTAAGGATTGTAGTCCGCGGTGGGCTGTTGGTATTGGTACTGTTGATAGTAACTTTGTGCAGAGTATGGATCCATATTTGCTTTTGACACTGGTGGCAACTATCTTGTGGGCGAAACAAACAACGAATGGTCTCGCAACAGTGGAGGTAGTGAGGTAACGGCACGAAGCAGGAAGAGACGCACTATGGGCGCTCATGGGCGCCCAGCAACGGAGGCTTCAGCCTGGTCGCGGGAGTCGGACCCCGAAACCGGTCTCCACGTGGCTTATTCGGGGTCTCACCGTTCCCGAATCCTGCGCTCAAGGGCATATTCGCCGTCAACGAAGTCACCGCCCTCCTCAAGACCCCCCATTCCAAGGTGAGTAGCCCTCCGAAACGCTGCAGAGAGCCCATGTACGCACCGTACGCCCTGTTGGAGATGCTTTTCTGGGACAAATTCGACCAAAAGGCGGTGGATGGATGCCGGCCGCAGTGGATGAGGTTAGGTGACGGTCCGCTCACTTACACCTACTTTCACAGATGCCGTTCGTCAAGAAGGTCAAGTCCGACGCCTACTTCTCTCGTTTCCAGGTCAAGTACCGTCGTCGGCGCGAGGGCAAAACCGACTGTATGTATTGCATTGCAAACGGTTTCTCTGGACCATCCCTAACGTCTGTGCAGACTATGCGCGCAAGCGGTTGGTGACGCAGGCGAAGAACAAGTAGTACGTATCCAAACCTCCCTTGCTATTCGAATGCGTCTTGATCATTCCGCAGTAACGCGCCGAAGTACCGCCTGGTTGTCCGCTTCACGAACCGTGAGGTTATTGTCCAGATCGTGTACGCCCGCCTCCAGGGTGACTTCGTCCTCTGCGCTG
Source organism: Cubamyces lactineus (assembly GCA_022376465.1). Classification (NCBI taxonomy): domain Eukaryota; kingdom Fungi; phylum Basidiomycota; class Agaricomycetes; order Polyporales; family Polyporaceae; genus Cubamyces; species Cubamyces lactineus. The sequence continues at coordinate 2,088,502 of JACDTU010000003.1, forward strand.
CGCGCTCGAAGGAGCTTCCCCGTTACGGTATCAACCACGGTCTCACAAACTGGACCGCCGGTGCGTGCAACCGGTCTGTCGGAAAGAAATAATGCTGATCCTGCATACCAGCCTATGCAACCGGTCTTCTCTGCGCACGCCGTGCTCTCACCAAGCTCGGTCTTGCGGACAAGTACGAGGGTGTCGCGGAGCCCGATGGTACTCTCACTATGACCGAGACCCTTGACGAGGAAGATGCTCCCCGTCCCTTCAAGTGCTACCTTGACGTCGGTCTCAAGCGCACGTCTACCGGTTCCCGTGTCTTCGGTGCTCTCAAGGGTGCCAGCGACGGCGGCATCTTCATTCCCCACAACGAAAAGCGCTTCCCTGGCTACGACCCCGAGAGCAAGGAGCTCGACGCCGAGGTCCTGAAGAAGTACATCTTCGGTGGCCACGTCGCAGAGTACATGGAGTCTCTTGAGGAGGAGGATGACGAGCGGTAAGTGAAACTGACTGTCAATATATTTTCAACTTACCAATATTCCATCAGCTTTAAGAAGCAATTCTCGACCTACCTTGCCGACGGCGTTGGCTCAGAGGATATCGAGGAGATCTACACGAATGCCTACGCCGCGATCCGCGAAGACCCCACCTTCAAGCCCACCGAGAAGACGAAGGACTGGGCCGCGGAGAGCAAAAAGTTCCGCACTCCCAAGCTCACGCTCGAGGAGCGCAAGGCGCGCATCCAGGCCAAGATCGAGGCTTTCCAAGCCGAGCACGCCGACGAGTAGATGGATGTCCTTGTTTCTGTTACATTCTCCTGCGCATGTACTACCCTACCTTTACGCCGACTATGACCCCAAAATTAGGCTATGCCATCACCATGCTAACACTATCGGATTTCGGGCACAATCCTCGTCGGAATCGACCCAGCAATTCGTCCAAGTTGTAAGATGATAGTATATCAACGCCCTAGTGACGAATCAATGGTATGGCATACCCATTCGAAGAGCGACAATTGTCCCCCAGCACCGTAAGTATCGACGAGTGCAGCACGGCCGTCACGAGTTGCTCTGGAGGCTGCACATGTCACCGCGGTTCCACTAAAGGAGATTCGGAAATCCCTACAACAATGCCCTCAATAAGAGTTCTCCGATCAGAGAGTGCGTGACTTACAGAACACAGCCTTCCCATCTCCCAACGCATCTACCGCTTAGCAGGTCGACGAACCACGTCCCATTGACCTTTTCGCACCGGTCTGTACCGATGGAGCATATGCGGTGAAGCAATCGACTGCTGATCTCATCGACGAGTAACTGAGTGAGTTGAGAGATAGATGCAACCGGCAACGTAGCCTGAGGTAGGTGCGCCGTCAGTGTGGACGGCGATGACGTAGTAAATCGTAGTGTATGCCTATGCGGCTGTTCAGTAACACGGAACATACAAAACAAGTAGAGCGCACCTGTCGTCAATACGAAGTAAGACTTCGCCGCCAAGGGGGTTCGTTTTCTCGTGCCCGAGGGAAGCAACAAGAGCCTCGCCGCTATCTGCAACTGGATTGTAATGTACCCTGGCAGACACTCCTGCGTCTCGCAGCGCAGTCGCTACCCGGTTTATCTCGTCGCCTACGCGTTCCCAAAATTCCTGGTACTGCAGGACATCGATGATAGGCTGTAGAAGAGGTGGTGGTTGCGCAGCGGGCTGAGCAGCGGTAGAGCGCGATATACTTGTCTTGCTAAGACGTTGTACCTTCGATATCGAGTGCGCGCGAAGTAAGAGGACATGCAATGCGGAGTATATGAGATCGCAAACAGGATCTTCGAGGCCGTCGTGAACCTGTGTTGCAACATCCGCATCTATCTATATAGTCAAATGCATGAGCAGAAGAACACGAAGATAGCTATCAAGTGTCCTCACCAACTCGAAGCGAAGCTCGGTAGATTGCGCCGCGTCGATGATGATCAAGCGTTCAGAGACTTCCGCTGACGCAGTGGGCAATCCGCTAGCCTCTTTGATCAGAGACGAAAAGATCTCTTGTTCGACTACTTCTGCTTGAGCAGCACGCAGTGCACCATCCAGCGAGTTATCGTCCGGTTTGGCCAGATGACTGTGGCATGTTCGTCTCGTGCCGTCCGGGAGCGTTCGTGCCAGAGAAACGCGCAGACGGGTCTTTTGCCTCAGCGGAAATTCAAGCGGGTTCTTCACGCTTCCATCATTTGCAGAGGCCATATGGCCAATGGCACGACGTCGGAACACCACAGGAGCTAAGTATAGGTCAGTATTGGCGCACTTGCTTCCGATTCGAGCGGCAACGTACACTCCTCTAAGCCATATGAAATGAGAAAATCCTTGGACGTCTTGTCAGCGCCTTTGCCAGTGGCTGATCCCAACGGCAGGGGGGCGGGGATGAGGCCCCAGTTCCCTCTGCGGATCTTCAACGCGTCCATCCAATATCGTTCGCCAGCAACGCGACTATCCTCAATCTTCTCGGCAGCGTCCTTAAAAAGATCGGCTGCGGCACGCAGCGCCTTGTCCTTGCCGCCTATTGTTAGTTGCGCGTCAAAGGCACGCACGGACAGTATTGGCGAAGGTTTGTCCACGATCGTCGCTGCAAGGGGAGCAGGTGGTAGAGAAGAAGGCTGTGAAGAGAGTGACGAGGAGAGCAGGAGGGTCAAAAGGTCTCGAGCCTGGCACATCTCCCCGAAAGCGATGCTACACTCAGTCGAATCATTCGCACAAGATCGTTTTGGATATAGACCCACTAGAGCTGAGGCAGAAGAGACATGCGCATCTTGTACAATTCCTCCGGGGTCATGGTATGGGACGATTCATTTGGTTTCTCGCTATCTGCCGCGCTTTCATCTGGCGCAGTAGCACCAGTAGCTTGCGGTGCTGGCAGCGAACGCGACCCCCTATAAGCGTCGAAGAAATCATGGCCTCTTTCTGCGAATATCCGCCGCAGTTTCGTCCCGACCACAGAGGTGGGATCTTCGCGCCTGCTTACCAGGTCAGGCAGACATGATGTACAGACACTTCGATACGTACGGACGATAGATATGCTGTCCGTCGGGCGTGATATCTAGTAATTCTGGTAGCGGCTCCCCGTTGTCATCCTTGTACGGCCGCTCCAGTGAGAGCTTTAGCTTCTTCCAGGGTGGTTCCTCCTCCATGGTTCAGTAGTTGAAGTTCGGACCGAAGCCGGCCGTTGGAAATATGCGGGTGTCGTCGCAAGGGAAATTGCGGAACACGGCGTTTTAAATGACTCGAGGCTTACGACAAGCTGAGTCAGGAGAATGCAGGAGAAGCGTTGAATGAGAGCAGGTGCCAAACCGAAGCGCGTGGCTACTTGTGGCTCTGACTGTGGGCGCGTCCAACGAGAGAGCGTGTGGAACGGTGCACGTGCCGTTGCCTATGCGCGGAACCATCGGGCTTTGCAGTCAGAATCGCTCTTTCCTCGTCTTTTCCTACCCATCTACACAGACGGACCTGCTCCTCCCCTCTCGTGCTTTTACAACTACAGCGACCAACCCATTCTGCCCCTGCGCACAACCTCCATAATCCGGGAGTTGGACATGGTGAAGAACACAACTGTCCTAACACCGGATAATACACCCGGTCCCACCCCCGCAAGGCGCAGGTCAGAAGATGAACTAGATTCCAACCGAGCCCACAAGAAACCGCGTACACGAGTCAGGTATGCTGCACTGTCTCCTCGCCCGCCCAAGGGAGGTCGTATTGAGTGCGAGCTCAGCTACTCATGTGGTGAATGCCATCGTCGCAAGCAGAAGGTGGGTATATATCCTGCAGCCACGTGCGATGATTTTTGACCATCATGCAGTGCGACAGACAAATACCATGTTCGCATGTCAGTATATATAGATCATCCGCCATATTAAGGATTTCACGGCTTATACCGGGCTTTGCAGTGTATTGCTCGTAAAGTCCCGGAACTGTGCAAGTCGTACACACCGGGCAAGACCGACCAGGATATCCATGTGCGACTAGCTCGTCTCGAGCACATCATCGAGACCGCTCTGCCGCAATATTGGTCCTAGGGAAATGCCACACCCAATTCAGATGGTAGCGGGTTCCATGACAGACGGAGATCTACTTCGCCTGTCGACGACGGAAATCGCTCTCAAGCGGAAGACGAGGATCCTAGCGGTGGCATTTTTGAGAGCGGGCGATGGTACGGGAAGAGTGCATCTGGCCTTGTTGCTGCTCCGGCTGTTTTGGAAGAAGTACGTTCATGGATTTCTAGCCCCCTATGCAAGCATTGACGATGGTCACAATGACAGCTACAAAATATGGTTCCCAACCAAGGGGCAGAAAACGACGCGAGTGGCTCAGCGACACCATTGCCCGTCGATATCTTCAAACCAGACAACAAGTCCGGACTTGCGCCTATAGAGCAAACCGCTATAGAACGCCTCCAACGTCTCATACAAGACTGCGGGTACAGCTCTGAGCGCCTGCGGGATATGTATTATGAGTTGCCACCTCGTAAACTGCGAGACGACCTCATAGACTACTACTTCTCCACAATGTTTGTGGTTCCCTACACTTCAGTGTCGCGTTGCTGACACGATGGCCAGAAACTGGACTCGATATCCAATTTCTGAGCACGAGTTCCGTGCCTCCTACGCCGCTTTTGTCGCCAATGAGCACAACCTCGCGAACCCGAACAACATCCGTTTCCTACCCCTTCTTTTCGTCGTGCTGGCTATCTCAGTGAGACTAGCTCCAGAACGAGTAGGGGGATCAGAGCAGAAGAAAAGAACTGCAGGTTCTCGCTATTATTGGTGCTGTAAGTATACAACCTGAGCTCGACGTACATGTAGCTAAGATCTTCCTCATAGCCCGTCGTGCTCTACTCATCGTCGCCGCTATACAACCAGACTGTTTTGAAATAGTCCTTATCCGGATGCTGGTACGTAGCGTTACATATCAACTAGTTCGTAAATAAACTATGTCCCCCAGAGTGCTCGCTTCCTCGTTTTGGACCGTCGCATGACTGAATCCTGGAGCCAACTTGGCGCAGCAGTCCGCACGGCGCAGGCAATAGGATTGCACCGCGATGGCGCCGACATGGTACGTTTCACTCGACATGGACTGTTGTATGTACCAATAGATATCGCAGGGAATGGAACCTCTACAGGTAGAAAGGCGTCGTCGCATTTGGTCAGTATGGCAGCGGAAATTTAATACCTCAAAGAATACGCCTAACGGAACTTGTAGGTCAAACCTGTATCATGCCGACCGCTCCATTGCCCTCGTGCTGGGTCGGCCTGTCGCCATCCATGACAGTTATACATCAACTCGCCCACCGTCGAATGCAGAGGAAATGACGGCTAGTGGCCAGTTCAAGGTCGTCCCTCTGTCCCAACCGACGCGCATGACCTTCCTCATCTTGCGGCATCAATTGGCAGAAATCATGGGACGAATGTCTGATTTCTTCCAAAATGTGCACTCTCCTCGACATTACTCCGACGTCATCTCTCTGGACGACGAGCTTCTCAAATACAAGCAGAACTTGCCATCGTTCTTCTCCCTCGACACCGACACCTCCCTGGACTCCTCACATCCTTATATTCCACTGCAACGCTTCCTCCTCGTCACTGAATTCCTATTCGTCCGCATCTCGCTACATCGTCCGTATATCTTGCGAAAACTGGACAGTCCCAAATACGCTCGATCGCGCAACGCATGTTTCGAATCCGCCCTGAAGGATTACGAGATACGGCAAGAATACTTCACGATCATATCAAGGTCTGGTCGCGATCCCGTCGCAAGCGCATACCGTGAATTCCATGCCGCCATGATAGCTGGCATCTACCTGGTGCTCTATCCGAAAGGCAAGGACGCTGAGAGGATGCACGCCGTTCTGGATACGTTCTTGGGACGTCACGAGCGCATCCCGGAAATGGACGAGATAACCCGTCGAGAGATGAACATCATCGAGTTCCTCAAGAGCAGGTCTTCACAGTCCGCCGGTACTCCCGAAAGCACCACAGAGGCAAGACCTTCACCTGACAGCCGCAACTACCCTCCTGCAGGGCCTGGCCCATCCAATCTGCGACCTGTCGCCCCACGGCCGCCATCAAACACAATCCCGCCCGTCTTCTCTGGCCCCTCATTTGCTTCCGTTGCATCCGTTCCGCTACCCTCCCCTCAACAGAGCTATGCACTATCGCGACCGTCGCCAGTACAACAAGTCCAACAGCTCCAGCAGTCTGAGAGTGCCTCTCAGTCCGGGACCGGCAGCCCCGGCGGCGAAGAAGATTCGACCGCCCAGTCCCTGCTCGATCAATGGTGTAATATCTTCAGTGGTGGGCCTGCTGTGGACGATACGGCTGGGACAGGACTGCCATGGGCGACGCCGGGCCTCGCGGACTTGTCTGGCTGGACTGGTACAAATCCTGCTACCACCACAACCTCTCCCCTCGTAGGCCCCGACGCTCTGCCAAACGCCGAGGGATCAGATTGGAGTTACTGGGAAAACTTGGTGAACGAAATTCGCAGTGGCCCCGTTTCATAGACATAACACGACGAATCACGTCTGTACTGTATGTACCTTTCCACCCTTTCTCTAGATTGTCGTCTACGCGCTTTCATGTAAGTAGTATATTATGTCTGGTCTCTAGTATAATTTTCCGCGGATGATTGCTGGGACTTGGCTATAAGTGGACGCTTGCGGCTCATCGAACTCGGACGTATGGTTGTCACAATTCTTGAAGAAGAATGCAGTGCGAGCTCTCCGAATCGGCGTCTGCATTCAAAATTCTGTCTGGCCAGGTATGGACCGTATGACGCTACCGCTCCGCACTACAGGCCTGATGTCATGCAGTAGGTACCGTGATCATCGTGGCTGTAGCAATTACAACTTGAACGTTCCAAGGCTCGGCCTCTATACACCCGTGTCCCTTTTCCACTGCCATCATCACTCCAGAGAGGCTTTGCACCACGCCGGCCATCTTATCTGTTACTAGTATCTCGACGTCTTTGCGTAAGTTGTCGATCAAATACAACAGAACCGTGCTGATATCAGCTCAGATTCTGTGTCCTCCGCAGGCATAGTAGACGCTCAGCGCCAACGTGCCTGGCAAAAGCAAGTCAAAACATAATTACACTGCACCATGACGAAGCGCCTCCGCAGCGAAGACAATCTAGATGGAGACCTCGATGAGAGGGGTTTACATTCGAAGCCTCGCTTAGGGAGTGTGCCGCCACCACACGTCTCCCCCGATCTGACGAGGATACTCTCCTGGAACGTCTCCCCCGATCTGACGAGGATACTCTCCTGGAACGTCGAGACACCCGTGCCATTCCTTCAGCTACCCACGCGTTCAGCCACAGGTGTTGGATCCTCTGCAGGGTCCAGCCCGTCTCTTCTGCGCGAGCTACTCCAGCGGCACGGCTTCCCAGACTTCGTGTGCTTGCAGGAAGTCCGCGCACGGCACACCGACAAATCCTGGATATCAGCACTTCGTCTCGCCGCCAACTACGGCGCGCACGATGCCGGTCCGAAGTACACGATGTACCACTCTCTCAGTCGCGGCACACGCGGGCAGAGACACTTCGGCGTCGTCACGTATGCGAAGGAACCGCACACTGTTGTCGCTGCGCGCGAAGTCGACTGGGACGCGGAAGGCCGAGTGCTCATCCTGGAGCTGCAGTCAGGCTGGGCCCTGGTGAACGTCTATGCCCTGAACGGGAGTGAGTATATGTGGCGCGATCCGCTGGGGCGTGCGGCACCGAAGACGAGGAACGAGCGCAAACGCGAGTTCAACCGACTGTTGATGGAGGAGTGCCGTGCGATGCAGCAACGCGGCCTACGACTCGTCCTGATAGGAGACTTCAACATTTCGCTCACGAAGCGAGATTGTCATCCCCGTTTGCGCACCGAGTATCCGCACGGACTTGCGAGACAGGAGTTCAGGGAGCAGTTCATTCCAGAGCTAGGCGTGGTGGATGTGTTCCGTGACTTGCACCCGGACACGAAGGCTTACAGTTGGTTTGCGAAGGGCAAGCCCCAAGGCAAAGATTGCGCGCGCGTGGACTACGCACTGGTGGAGACGAGCTTGAGGAACAACGTAGTGGACTTGGCTTACCGGGAGGAACCTGAAGAAAGAGGTCATAGCGATCACGCACCTCTCATACTCACGTTGAGGGATATGTCACAACTAGGGCCCGTATTTCATCCCGTGTCTGAGTAGGGAGGCTCGGCAAGTCAGGTAGGTCTCGGTGTAGATCACCGTGCAGTTCACTTATCACAGCTATCCCATTACAGCAACGCAGCGAAGAGAACTGAAGACAGTATAACGACCTCGGACCATCGTGAACCACTTTGGAGAGGAACGCCGCTCGCGAGCTTCATGCCCCCGACCTGGGGCACGCTGGGGCCCATTCCCGAGCAAGACATCCCGCCAGTAGACGTCGACGCAGTGGCAGACGCATGCGCCTTCTTGTAGGGATAACTCGCGGTGGGGATATTTTCGGCAGCCTCGCCACTACTGCTGGGTCGGAGACTGTGTGTAGGACGAGCATGTTGGGAATTGGTCGTCGGGTCCAATGGAGAGCCAGTCGCTTCTGATGCAGCACCTGACGAGGATTTGCCGGGATAGTCAGACTGTGCGGACGGGGAAGGATCATTCGTGGGCGTCCCGTCGTCTGATTCTCGGGATGCTTTGTTGGTGTCTGGCTTAACGTCACCAGTATCGAGTGCTTCTGAAGAAGTACGTCCTCCAGAGGCGGTGTATCCGGTGCCCCATGGAACGGCGTCGCCATTCGGTTGTGTGTCATGCTCAGGAGGTTCGCTGTCGCCGTCGGGAGATGTGATCTTGACAAACAATCAGAAATCATACCGCCAGCATGCTGTATCGACACTTACCGTGAAACGAGTCGTCCATGTTGATGTCGGCTCGTCATCTCCGTTCGTGAACTACCAAGAGTTAGCTCTAGTGTCTATGCACGGCTACAGCCGATAGACAAAACCACGTATGAGAGAGAGCGGTACCTGATAGAAGTAAATATTTGAGTATGGATGCACGTCGGGACATGTCCAGTGATATGGTGAGAGGCTTGGATCCGTGCCGTCTAGTGCTGAGGAGACGGTAGACACCTTCGACATGTTGTCGTTAGAGCCAGACATCATATCTGCAAAGCCATTGAGTTGACACCGAGTAGGAACAAACAGTACTCACATATGGTGACATTTGTCCATTGACCACTCTGGTCAGGTCTCCAATCAATTGTGCAAGTTCCACCGGCGGCGAAGGAATCTCCGGGACCGGGTGCGGTAGGCGTGAGTTGAGCCAGAACCAGTCCAGCAGATGCTACCAGAGCGACCAGAAGCAGCATGGCGTAGACAAAGAAGAACGGTGCCGAAGACTGAGAGGAGCACTGTGTAAAACGAATGGCAATGTAGTCGACCAGCGAGCTGTAGATTGAAGGCGAACTGAAGGCCTAGGGATGAAGCTCATACACAAGAATATCATTGTCCGCCTTAAAACGAGCTGCCCGAGAGGCAGCCTCAGAGGCTGACCACACATACTTCGCATTGTCAGCCAGCGTAGAAGCTGCGGAGCGGGTTCGGAATCATAGGCAGACAGTAGGCTGAACTGAAAGACATGACTATCGGACGAAAGTGCCTCAGGCGCGCAAGCTTGCAGGTCGACGCGTTCGCGCCGCTGCGAGTCACATGCACCGCGTCCGTCACGCCTACTACCGCCGGTGCCACAATTGGCGTCACCCTCTTCGGACACTCTGTACTCGACTACCAGCTGGTATACAATATGCAGACTATCAACCGCTTCCTCTATGGTCCCACTGCAGAGGAGAAGGTTCGCGCATGGCAAGGCAAGCTTCGCGCCGAGCAGCGTGTCCTCGACCGCGAGATGAGGCAGGTCCGGCATCACTCCTTGCGCGGCCGTCTTCGTCCTCATTTCCGCCTAGTTAGATGCTGCCACGAAGAAGGCGCAGCAAACGGTCAAGCAGCTTGCAAAGAAGGGTGACGTCAAGTCCGCACGCATAATGGCAAGAGAGGTGGTGCGGAGCCATAAGCAGATGGATCGACTGTCTGTTAGCAAAGCAAGGTTAGGCTCTATTGGGAATCAGCTACAGCAACAGCTGGGTCAGTATCGAATGCTGTACACTGCAGTACGAGTCACTAATATGTGTTGGCAATGAAGCTATGGTCAAGGTAACAGGCGCATTGCAAAAATCCACGGAGATCATGAAACTCTCGAATGCCTTGATTAAGCTACCACAAATTAGCCAGGCGATGAGGGAGATGAGTATGGAGATGACCAAAGTACGTCAACCCCGTTAGTCAATATCGGATCGCGCGCATGCCAACCGGATCTGCGTCAGGCTGGGATCATGGAAGAAATGCTTGATGATACTCTTCAAATGGACGAAGATGAAGACCTTGAAGTCGAGGCAGACGCGGAGGTAGACAAGGTGCTATACGAACTCACTGAGGGCAAGTTGGGCCAAGCGGGAGCCGCCAAGGAAGATGTACCCGTGAGTATTGCTCGACAGTGCTGCCTTGCGTTCGCATACTCACCCTGCTCTCAGTCAATACAAGACCAGGTGGAGGACGAAGAGACCGAGAGGGCGATGGAGCAATATCGTCAACAGCTGGATGGCTTGCTCAGTGGATGATTCTCCCTTCTCTCATGCTCGTTTTCCTTGTGTATTTACTAGTGACATGTACTTTACTTGAGCAGGCGGACATCATACTTAGACGCTAGGATAGCTTACTGGAACGCATTCGTCTTTTGCAAAGTTTGAATTGAACGCAACATGTACGACTACAGCGGAGACGCCCAAGATAAGTCCGGGATCGCGACGGACGCTGTACGGACGACGACGGACATCGGGGGAGCATTCCCGCCACGTGGAAATACATCATTGTTCACGTGGGCTACAACGATTTCACCCGCTCCCTCAAGTTTCGGCTTTATACCTCTCTTCGCCGTCGTCCTCCGACATCGTCCTAAAAATGCTTGCATCTCGTACCCTCACTGGCAGTGCGCGGGTCGCAGTGAAGGCCCCTCAGGTGCGTAGAGGCTCGTATACTCAGTTCAACGAATCTCATGGCGCGGTAGGCCTTCCGTCGCTACGCATCCGCCGCACCCACCGCCGCCTTCGCTGGTCAGAAGGGCGCAAACGTGAGTAATTAACGTATTCCCCGAGTCTTGCTCAATGCCTCACATCTGGGGCCTTGTAGGGCAAATACACGGTCACCCTGATTCCTGGCGACGGTGAGCACGGCTTCAACACTGTACGAGACATGACGTGACGGGGAATGCAGGTATTGGGCCTGAAATCAGCGAGTCCGTGAAGGACATCTATTCCGCTGCGAACGTACGCGTTTCACTGCGCTTTCATCTACCCAGCAGTTCGCTTATTCTCCGATAGGTACCCATTGAGTGGGAGGAAGTCAGCGTTGCACCCATCTTGAAGGGCGGCAAGACGGTCATTCCTGATGCTGCTATCAACTCCGTCAGGAAGAACACCGTCGCTCTGAAGGGTAAGCCATATCATACTTGTCTCGCACCGTTCTCTTACTAACAGAACTCTATAGGTCCCCTTGCCACACCCAGTCAGTATCGCTCGGTAATGGACAAGCAAGACATCGCTGACGATCCTCTTAGTTGGCAAGGGCCACGTCTCTTTGAACCTGACGCTGCGCAGGACCTTCAATCTGTTCGCCAACGTTCGTCCTTGCGTTTCCATCAAGGGCTTCAAGACACCCTACGAGGACGTGAACACCGTTCTGATCCGTGAGAACACTGAGGGCGAGTACTCAGGCATCGAGCACGAGGTATGCATCGTCACAACGCGTATTCGCATAGGACAAGCGACTCATAGGCATGCAGGTGGTCGACGGCGTCGTTCAGTCCATCAAGCTTATCACATGGGACGCGTCAGAGCGTGTTGCTCGCTACGCTTTCCACTACGCTCAGGCAAGCGGACGAAAGCGTGTCACCGCCGTCCACAAAGCGAACATCATGTCTGTTACTGTATTCTACCTAATTTGGCTGGAACTCACAGTTGCTACAGGAAGATGTCAGATGGCATGTTCTTGTCCGCCTGCCGTCAAGTTGCGAAGGATTTCCCGGAAATCAGCTACGACGAGGACCTCCTCGACCGGGCTTGCCTGCAGGTGAGTGTTCTGTACTTTACGTCTACACGTGTGGCTGATTGGCGCCATCTTAGATCGTGCAAAACCCTAAGCCGTACGCGGACCGCGTGATGGTCATGCCCAACTTGTATGGTGATATCCTGTCGGACATGTGTGCTGGCCTCATCGGAGGTCTTGGTCTGACGCCGTCCGGTAACATTGGTCGCGTATGTAGTGTCCCAATCCCTTGCATGTGTATGGAGGCTGACCGCTGCGCAGGACGCCTCCATCTTCGAGGCTGTTCACGGCTCCGCTCCGGACATTGCTGGTAAGTCTTCTCCTTCCATTGCTCGCAATAAATGGTTGTTGACCGTCCGTTATACTACTAGGTAAGGGATTGGCTAACCCGACTGCCCTCCTCCTCTCTTCCATCATGATGCTTCGGTAAGTCGGCTCACGTAGTAATCGAGGCGTCGCTAAGCTTCGGCCTAGGCACATGAACCTCAACGAGTACGCTACCAAGATTGAGAACGCGGCTCTTTCGGTAGGCATGACGTAATTTTCCCTCTGTGTAGTACTGACCTCATCGTGTAGACCATCGCCGAGGGCAAGACTATTACTGGTGACCTTGGTGGTAAGGCATCGACGAAGGAGTACACGGCTGCTATCATCGAAAAGTTGCGCCGGGCATAGAGCGGCTCCAGGACGCTAGCATAGAACTACTGTACTTCGCTTCTACGTGCTCTTGCTGTAGAAAGACAGTTGTCTGTCAAATATTATACGGCCCTCGTGCAACTTGTAGCCCATATGGGCAGTTTATTGTTGCGAAACGTGTGCCGCACGGGCAGAGTAAGCCAGCAACTCCGCCGTGAGCAATGCGTATCAGTGACTAAGGGGCGTGGGAAAACCGTATTGCCGCCACGCCTGTGCTTAAAGCTGTCGTGCGCGACGCTCTCTCTCTTGCGACGATAAACAATCCCCTTCCACGCCTACCGAGGCAACCACTCCCATAAACCCCCACTCGCCCTACAGGGCAAAGCCTACCTCTTCCAACTTCCACCCAACTTTGTGTAAGTCCGCTCTTCCGTCGAGCGCCGTGTTCTTCCGTTGATTGGATCCGTCTCTATGCGCAGTCTTCGTCACTCCTGCTCTACTTCACGAAACACCTCAAACCCCAAAAACAGCTCATAACCACAAAATAACGCCTCATAACGCAACCAGACACATTACGAACGATATGACGGACGAAATCACGCCTCAAACGCAGCAAACTGTGCCCAAGAAAGACGAGAAGAAACCGCAGGCATCCGCCCAAGGAAACGGCACGGTCCAGCAGGGAGGCAACAAGCAACCTCCTAGAAAGAACGGTCCTGCCGGTCGCTCCGCATCCATCAGCGGTGGAGGCGCAGGTAATGCCCGGCCGTCGTCCAGGTCGAGCAACCGTTCGAGCAGCAAGAAGGGCCCAAACAACGGGCAGCCTAACGCTGATTCCGGCTCGGAGTCTACCAACGCCAATGCTCGTAAGGGCAACGAAGGAGGCAGACAGCGTGGCAAGTCTCAGGGCGGCGGTCAGCGGGGTGGAAATGGACACCGCAAGGCGTCCCAGTCGACTTCGCAGACAGGCCGCCAGGGGGGTAACGGCGGTGGCAACAAGTCGAAGCAGCCGTCGGGGTCCCCTGCTCCTACCTCCAACACCGAGAGCAGTGATGCTTTGTCGTCGCTCCAGCGTGTTATTGCCGACCTCAAGACGACCTCTCCCCCCACGAACTCTGGCGGCGCTAGCAACACCATATCTGCGGCCGCAGGGTCGACTCTCCCCGCCAATGCTCCTGTCTTCCAGCCTGGCGCTGTTGCCTTCCCGGGCACGAACGCTCCTGAGCAGCCCCCTCGCCACCGCAAGGCAGCTTCCCTGGGTGCATCCTCCCTTTCCTCTTCCATGGCCTATTCCCCCAACCTCGGCTCCATGATGGAGGATGTCGAGGATGGACACGGTAACCCTATCATAGAGGAGGGCGAAATCCCCGAGAACGCTTACCAGACGGGACACACGCGTCGCTCTCTCTCCCAGAACTTCACCCCACCTCGTTTTGCCGCACTTGCTGCGCAGCAGCAGGAGCAGAGCGAATCCACTGGCCCCTCTGGTCGTCCTCAGCTCGCTCCAGGCTTCATGTTTGGCGCACGTAGGCGTCCTAGCTCCAACCTAGCAATGGGTCCTCCCATCAACGAAGAGGATGTCGGTTTCCAGTTTCCTCAGCAGACGCAGCGTGATTTCGACGGTGTGGACGCTGGGCACAGGAAGCCCGAGGAATACAAGGACATCATGGCCGAGCAGGTGAGCGGTTATTTGCCAGTGTCTTCGCATGTCTCCGTATCGACCTGTTGGGCATAGATCGCCATCCAGAACCAGATTGAGGCCTTGCAGCAGCAACAGCAAGCACTATATCACCAACAGCTTGCCTCGAACCAAGTTCTTTCGTCGTTCCAGTCTCCCGGCCTTGGCGCTGGCCGCGGTGCGCACCGTCGTGTTCACAGTACCGTGCCGATGAGCATGGGCTTGAATGCTTTCGGTGGCCCCCAGACCGCTATGGGCCAGTTTGGCAACCTTGGCAGCCTCGGAATGGGCCTGGATGGACAGCCGTCCTCGGTACCTCGAGGGCACGGCAGGCGTCATAGTGTCAATGTCCTGAACAAGACTGGAGGCCCCAGCTTGGCTTCCCTTGGCTTCTCTGCTAGTGCGGATGGCTTCGATGACGGTTTCGTTCCCCCCGCCGGTCTCGGTGGCTCCGGCCACTCTCGTTCCGATTCGAGCTGGCGTATCAGTAAGTGAACCCGCTCGCGTTGTTACCTATATGCGTTACTGAGCCAATATGTAGATGGTGGCGTTGGCGGGCTCCAGGCGAACAACTTCGCGTCCGATCTGGCTCAGGCGCAGGCACAGCTCCAGAGCCTGCAGCAGTTCCGTGCTGCCGCAGGCGGTCACCACCAGAAGATGCCGTCCTTCAGCTTCCCGAACATGCTGCCGAACATGATGGCCGCCAATATGATGGGCCTCGGTCTGGGTGGGATGAACCTCCTTCAACAGCAGCAGCAGCAGTTCCAGTCGCAGCTCCAACAGCAATCTAATCAACCGCAGCGCAAATCGCTCTTCGCTCCTTACCTTCCTCAGGCTTCCCTCCCTCCGCTCCTTGCGGCTGGTAAGCTCGTTGTAGGTATCCTCCGAGTCAACAAGCGCAATCGTTCAGATGCCTATGTGGCGACGGAAGTCCTGGATGCCGATATCTATATCTGCGGTTCTAAAGATCGTAACCGCGCTCTCGAGGGCGATATCGTCGCCGTTGAGCTTCTTGACGTTGACGAAGTCTGGGGTACTAAGAAGGAGAAGGAGGAGAAGAAGCGTAAGAAGGAGGAGAACTCGGCCTACGATCTGAAGGGAGCAGCGGGCCGCAAGAACGACAAGAAGAAGGACGATGTTGAAGTTGAGGGCCAAGGCCTGATGCTCTTCGAGGATGAGGAGTGCGTGTGCTGTTGCGTCGTGTCCGGCGGCTCACTGACTAGTTTGTGCAGGGTGACGGACGATGTGAAGCCACAGTATGCCGGCCATGTCGTTGCTGTCGTGGAGCGTATGCCAGGCCAACTGTTCTCTGGGACGCTCGGTCTACTTCGTCCATCCTCTGCGGCGACCAAGGAGAAACAGGAGGCTGAACGTCGCGAGAGGGAGGGTGATAAGGGCGACGAGCCCCGTCGTCCTATCGAGCGGCCCAAGATCGTTTGGTTCAAGCCCACTGACAAGCGTGTTCCCCTCATTGCCATCCCCACTGAGCAAGCGCCTCCTGACTTTGTGCAGAACTCGGAAGCATATGCTAACAAGCTCTTCGTCGCCTGTATCAAGCGTCATGTAAGTCGATCGGTGATCATCGCACGTCCTGTCATATTCATACAGTCCAATTTAGCCCATTAGTTCCCTCCATCCGTTCGGTACCCTTGTAGAGGAGCTCGGCCCGATCGGCGATATCGAAGTCGAGACTAGCGCGCTTCTCAAGGATTGCAACTTCCCTACAGAGGACTTCACTGACAATGTGATGAAGTGCTTGCCGCCCACGCCTTGGACGTGAGTTCACGGGTTCTACCGTCGTGCACGAGCCTTACTGAAACATACTAGTATTCCTGAGCGCGAGTTCGACGTGCGCAAGGACCTGCGTACCGAGCGTGTGTTCACAATTGATCCCGAGGATGCCAAGGATCTCGACGACGCGGTTTCGGTCAAGGTGAATGAGGACGGCTCGTACGACATTGGCGTGCACATCGCGGATGTTTCCTACTTCGTCAAGCCGAACACTGCTCTGGATCGTGATGCTAGAAAGAGGGCTACCAGCGTGTACCTCGTCCAGCGTGCTGTGCCGATGCTGCCTCCTACATTGAGCGAGCAGGTCTGTAGCCTCCTGCCCGGTCAGGAGCGTCTTGCATTCTCTGTCATCTTCACGGTGACGAAGGATGCTCAAGTTACGAAGAAATGGTTTGGAAAAACCATTATCAAGTGAGTTCGCAATCCGCTCTATACCTACAAGATATTCACGAAGACATCATCCTCTAGGTCGGCGGCTAAGCTGTCGTACAATGACGCGCAGGCTGTAATTGAGGGCAAGCCGTTGGGAGATGTCCCTGTCATTCCGGAGCACGATGCTGCAGGCATTGCGCATGACATCAAGGTCTTGGACGACATCGCTAAGCAGCTCCGTGCTCGACGCTTCCAAAGTGGTTGCGTCAAAACGCACTCGCTCCGCTTGAAGTTCAAGCTTGATGAGAACGGTCTGCCCATCGACTGTGGCCCCTACGAGAGGACGGAGGCTCACAACCTCATTGAGGAGGTGCGTTTGCAGTTTCTATGATTCCACGAGCTAATCTGACACCTGTACAGTTCATGCTGCTCACCAACATCGCTGTCGCACAACAAGTCGCTGTGAACTTCTCTGAACAGGCTATGCTTCGCCGCCACGACAGTCCCATTGAGCGCCGTTTGGTACGTGCAGCAATCAGAGATTGACACAATTCCCAGCTGATTAGGTGCACCAGAATGCGTTTGT
Organism: Cubamyces lactineus; assembly: GCA_022376465.1. NCBI lineage: Eukaryota > Fungi > Basidiomycota > Agaricomycetes > Polyporales > Polyporaceae > Cubamyces > Cubamyces lactineus. The sequence continues at coordinate 2,105,692 of JACDTU010000003.1, forward strand.
TGAGCGCGCCAAGCGTCTTGGATACACCATGGACACGTCGTCGGTTGCAACGCTTATGAAGTCTCTGCAAGCAGTGCAAGATCCTACCGCCCGTAATATCTTGGAGCTCCTCCTGCAGAAGGCGTCCCCTCGCGCGAAATACTTCTGTGCTGGCATGCTTGACATTGCGAAGTACAGCCACTACGCACTGAACATCCCTCTCTACTCTCACTTTACCTCTCCCATACGCCGGTACGCGGACATCCTGGTCCACCGTCAACTAGATGCTATTTTGCAAGGCGGTTGTAAGCGGCATCGTTGCCTTCATCTTATATCATGTTCATTGACGCCACGCCCCACGTAGCCGAACCCAAGTTCAACATGGATCGCGATGCTGTCGCGAAGATTGCGCAGCAATGCAATATGTACGCATCCATGGGCTGAATCCCTGAATCGTGCTGATCAACTCTACAGCAAACGGGACTCTGCCAAGCTTGCGCAGGAACAGTCTGCGCACCTGTTCCTCTGCGTCCTGATCTCGGATCTTACCCAACGTTACGGACCTGTCATCCGTCAGGCAAAGGTCATTGGCGTCCTCGATGCCGCTTTCGACGTGCTTGTTCCCGAGTTCGGCATCGAGAAACGTGTCCATGTCGACCAGATGCCCATCGACGTGAGTACACATACCATATGACTTGCGGGACTACAATAACGCCTATGCAGAATCACGTCTACGATGAGCACACGCACACGCTTCAAATCTACTGGTCGAACCGTGATGTCATTACCTGGCTGGCCGAGAACAGCGACGACGAGCACCTGAAGAAGGTGAAGCAGAACGCAGAGCAGCATGCGCTCAAAATGGAGGTCGCATCGCGTTCCGTGCATGACGAGAAGGCGTTGTTCGACGAGGATGACGACACGGAGGAGGATGAGATCGTTCTCGGTCGTGCAAGCGACAAGGCGCCAGAGGAGGCTGAGCTTTCCTCCAAGCAGCGCATGCTGTCGAAGCAGAAGGTTCCCCCGCAATTCGAGGGATTGAAGACTCTCCCATCGGGTCACAAGATTCAAGAGATACGCGAGTTGATGACCGTTCCGGTACGTGCGTCTTGCTGTATCGTGCAGGGACGCAATATTCATGCAGACGTGCCTCGCTAGGTCATCGTCACCGCGGATTTGACCAAGAGCCCTCCCGTCATCAAGGTCTACAGCGTCAACCCGTACGCTCAGGAGGAAAGGAAGAACTCTGCTTGAACACATGCATCATACCGTGCTTCAACGCCAATGCCAATGCATCTCTCGGATGGTCTCAGGACGGTTCTGTGTACGATAGTGGTCGGAGTCCCTCGGTGCCTCTCTGTCCCCCAACCCCTTCCCAGCTTCGCTCCTCGTTAACTTCGCGTGTTGTTCCTCTTGTACGATTGCATACAGTGTGCCTACGTGTGTTCCTTGCTCTCTCCCACGATCGCCTGCTTGTGTTGTATGTAGTGCGCCGACATCGCATGGCACGCGATTGCTCTTCCGCAACGTACGATGCTTCGCGAATTCGTCTTCGTATACGTGGGCATGTGCACCGCATCGCCTCATCTCGTTTTACCCTCACACTTTATCGCTGTTGTTTTCGATGACGGGCATGTCGCGATGACTCATACCTGTTGTTCGTGGATCGTTCTAATGTAGATGTTGTTGACCAACCTGTTGCTCAAATCTGTCGGCGTGATGAACGAGTACGACATGAAGGTATTTGTGAGTGAATGAGTGGAAACAGATATCTCTCTCCAAGCGCACGCTACGCTACAACCACCGAACTGTCATCTACCATGAGCAGTCAGTACTGGACATGCAACCACCACGGGGGTGCTATCTAATATTTCTGCGCAGGGCGGTGCAGACATATGAATTCACATGACCCCGGTGAATGAGCTGCGCTTCTGAACATGGGAAGGGAGCTCGGGGAGGATTCAATCACGAAGATGGCGAAGCCAATGGGAGGGAGAGAACGCCCGACGCCCCCTCGCCATTGTCAACCTTCTGTCGAACAGCAGGTTGGACTGGTGGGCCGTATGAACCTGGCGAACTAACGCGCGACGTCCTGATGGCGTACAAACGAGTTGTTAGGTTCGAGTGCCGGGTGGAGGCCTGTCGGACGAAGACGGCAAACTGAATATGCAAAATCTCAATGAAGGGTCCCCAACTTGGAGAAGTAGATAGTCTAGACGTACCGGTCCGCTTCTGTCGGTCCACCCCGAGTATGCGAAACATGTCGTGCTTCTGCGCGAAGCGGAGGAAAGAGGCAGGCGAACCGTAATCACAGGCCCTGGAGGAAGGCGGACAAGCCCTGGCCCTGACCTTCACGCTTCTTCTCCTGCTCCTGCTTCTCGCGGTTGCGCTCGAGGAGGCTCTGCAGGCCAGCCTTCTTCTTTGGACGGGCCTTCGGCTGGCTCGGCCCATGCTGAGGCGCGCCTATCTGCTCTGCCTTGGCCGCGGGTCCGGGAGCGGGCGAAGGGCGAGCGGTTGAGGGAGCTCGAGAGCTCGAGCGAGACGAAGCGGATGAGGCGGTAGCGGGCAGCAACGAGCGAGATGCGTGTGATTGAGATGCCGGTGCGTGCTGGGCGGTTGCGGGAACAGCAGGAGGCGTCGCAGCAGCAACTGCAGGAGCAACACTGGGTGCACGAGGCGGGGCAGATGCGTTGCGCCTGGGGCGATCCCGGACCTTCGGGAAGGTGGGCGCGTGCGCGGTGCTGCTGCTGAGCGGGACGTCGTCGTCGCGACCGCATGCGCGGCAGGATCTCCGAAGGACACGTTCTACGACATCAGAACCCGAGGTCGAAGGCGTCTTTCTTTTCTTTCTCTTGCGGATGGACCTGATGCGACCGCCGGAGGAGAGAAAGGGCGTTCCGCAGTGCGAGCAATGGGTGTGAGCGAGAGAGGAGTCTGCGGGATGGAGGAGGCGAGCACGTGTAGCGTGTAAGGCGGCGAGATGGGATGAGATGGGCGACAGGATGAAAGGGAGCGCGAGCTGGAACTTTGCGGTGGCCGCGTTGGGTGTGGCCTGCTGCATTGCGGCGTTGACTGAGTCGGACGCTGGGGTCGCCTACAAGGTCGCGCCGCTAGACGCCCATAAACAATAAGCCTCCCATCCCGATATAGACGTGGGCTGGGGTTAGGGGTGGGATTTAGCATGGCCGTGGCATTGTTCTCTGAGAAGCCATTGTCCTGCAACCAACTGCTCAAATGGCCATTCCTCTCAGCTCCCCTCCTTCCCTCACTTTCCTCTCTGCTTTCAGCATCCCCCTCTGCAGCGCTTGCGCTCGTCCTTCCTGACGCCCTCCATGCTCCACTCATCTCGTCCAACCCAGCATCGACCACAGCCGTCCATCTCCGGACCCATGCCTGCCGTACTCCCACCTCCAGGCAGCTCGCGTCCGAAGTCGCCTCCAACCAGCCCACGGCCAAAGCCCAAGATCCGGCGCCCGTCCGTGTCTAGTCCGATGACCTGGCTCTCGCGCGCGTCCTCCTCTGGCTCGACGCATAACGCTCCGTACGCGCCCTCCAAGCCTGTACGCATCTCGGAGCCGCGTTTCATGGACCCAATGGAGGCTTTTGCCCCTCAACGTAGTGGCGTGCTCGGCGAAGGCGCAATTGTTGTGAGAACGCCGCAGGATGCCCTGGCTGGCCCAGCAGCATCCGCGTCCTCGCCCGACCTCCTCACCCGCACTCGGAGCGCGTCCCCCCAACGTCCGATGCCCAAGGAATACGAGGACCGCAATGAATATGAGCGCCCGCACAGTCCACCACTCCCGCCTATCCCGGACAATGATTCCGAGTATGAAGACGAGGATGAAGATGAAGATACTGTTGCTTCCCACTCGGCCATGCAGCACTGGCAACCCACGCCCATGTCTGTCACGGCCCATCCGCCACCACCATCGCGACCACCGCCGTCGATACCTTCTATCCCTGACTATGATTCCGAAGTTGCACCCGCGCGTCCTGTGTCCCCCCTACGGCCCTCGCCGAAGACCATGCCACCTCCGCCAACGGCGGAACACTGCTCACCGTCATCGTCAAGTCTGGCTCATGTTCTCGTCTCACCGCCCCAGTCGCCGTTCGACGCGATTCTCATGTCGCCTGTGCCCAACAGCACGCTTGACCCTTCTAAGATCATCGTGTCCCTGGAGACAAGCACTGCAACGCATAAGACCACAATGGCTACGCTCACGTCACGGCCGTCTCACCTCGCATCGTTCTTGTTGGGGCTATTCCCCTCGACGGATTCGGACTCCCGTTCGGTGTATTCGACCAGCAGCGAAGTTGACAGCTCGTTCAACTCCATCTTCCATCACCATCTCGCTTCTTCCGGTATCCTGACACACCCGTCGACGAACCTTCACATCTTCCTGGACAGACCGAGTGCGCCGTAAGTGGCCTTTCATATGGTCCTTCCATCTTTCCTTCTAACATTTTCTGATCATCAGGTATGCCCACATTCTGACCTACTTGCGTATGCCGCATTCCACGCGCGAAGCACCCGCCCTCCTTCCGCATGCCGCACGACTGAATGGCTCTTCTGCTCGGCTCGAGGCTCTCATCGAGCTTCGGGACGAAGCCTGCTATCTCGGTCTAGATGAACTCGAGAGTCTTTGCAATGACGAACTCCGCCATCGCCAAGCTACGCCTAGCAGCCTCGGATTGGGGCTGCACATGCGCGGGTTCAGCAACGCGAGCAACCATTCCGTGCGCAGCCTGCACACGCTCCGTGAGCGTGCCGAACCCCTTGAGGGCGTCGATAGAATCACGCACAGGAAGTCGGATGACTCTGGCTTCGCGAGTGGGGAGACGAGCGGGCGTAAGAGCGGCAGCAGCGCTGAGCTCGAGGGTCCGTGGCCGTCTCCCCACGGACTGCAACAACGCGCGACGCTCAAGGAGAGGAGCCCCAAGAAGGATGCCTTCGCGTCGCTGAAGGCGAAACCGACGGGCGAATGGATCTGAGCGTTGTGGCGGTTATGATTAGTGCACGTTGCCCTTCGGATCATGCTCCACTGTTGTCCTCTATGTCATGCTTTCTCAGTTTGGCCTTGTGCTCTCCATCATCTACGCTCGTTTTGCCTAGTGTTTACAACCCACCTGCTGTATTAGCATGCACCACCACTCTCATTTTGCGTGTTTTGACGCTAAACTGTATCGCCGCTGTTTTCCGCCCATTAGCTGTAGCTCTTCATATCTGATGCACGCACCGTGTTCGTTGTAGTATTATCATCCTTCAATAGATCGAAGTGTCCGTAGCCACGGAAGTAACGTCATGGATTCACGCCACCTAAGATGTGAAGAAACATCGGAAACCGCACGCAGCGACGTTGAATGGGAAGCGCGTTGGACGTGGCTTGCATATAGCAGGAAGAAGGTTGTTAGGCGCGGTACAAAACGTATCGCAACAGTTGCCTGCTTCCTCGGACAGAGGCTGTACGTGCAAGTTCCGGCGAAGTCCCTTGTACTGCATGGCATATCAGGGTCTAGAGTGCGCCAAGTACCGTATTATTGCTTCGGCGCCCATAGGTCATAGAGCTCCCTGTCGGCGGGGTCGAAGCACGTCACCAATGCAGGGTCGGCACGGATGGTGACTTTGCGCGCTGGCGTGCCGAACGCTGACGGAGGCGCGGAGGGGATTGGGCGGTAGAGCGAGCGCGAGGGCTCGAGGATGCGGGAGAGGTTGGAGATGGTGGACGACGTCGGGGACGCGTCTCCCGCTTGTCCGTTCTGGCGCAAAGATACGGATGTTAGCATGAGTTATTCGAATATGGGTGCGATCCGAGGGCAGACCTCGCCACGCGTTGGGGTAGTACCGCGATTGCGGAGGCCCGAGTCTGGAGTCACGGGCTCTCTCACTATTGTGCACAATAACGTCAGCTTCATATTGTATGCATTCTGTTATAGATAGAGTACTTACGCGGAGAGCTTACTGGTGGGGTCGTAAAGCGCGTTGAGGAGGCCATGGTCCGAGTCCTGCTCGCGGACAGCCACAAAGTCCTTTGCGTCTGCAGAACGCTCAGCGCTGATGGCAGGTCCCGTGATGTGACTGACGCGACGAGAATGTCACACCGCGATAGTCACACTCTCCACGGGGCGCGGAGCCGGACAGGGTCAAGCTCTCGCGGCGAGCGTCCGAGATAATAATTCCCTCTTGTCCGCTTCCACCACCATGAACATCTTCCGAAGCCGTGCGTATGCGCCTTCTCGTTTACCAGGCTTGATGAACTGACTGCTCGTGCTCTATGTTGCAGTCCTAGGCAAAGTTTGGCGTGCGTGCGAGCCGCTCGACTCCTGCACGGAGCAGCCACTCTGACATCACCGTACCATCGCAGACGATCCCAATGCGGCCGAGGTCGTCAAGATCTCAGAGGGCCAGCTCTACCTCGTCCGCTCCGGTGCCGTGCGCGGCGGTCGCGAGTGCATGTCCGTTCGCCCGCTCTCTTTGTCAACATTGTATATGAAGCCGTCGTACTGAGACCCGCGCGCCCTTTGCAGATACAATGATGCCATGGCGACGATCCGGCGCGTTCCCTCTGTCGAACACCACTTCCAGCTTGTTATCACGCGCGTGTACGAGGACGGAGACCAGGAGCTGCTGGAGGACGAGGAAGAGAGTGAGTGTATCCGGTCTTTGACGACGCCGTTCCTCAGTGATATTTATCTACCAATCTTCCCTGCGGCAATGTGTGCTGCAGCTGATGAGGAGCGCGTCTTCTTGATTGGCGAAGAGCTTGAATTCAGAACGGGCACCACTGCGGACGGCGAGCCCACGTTCGTTTGGCGGGATCTGGACGGCGACGTTGACGAACTCTACGAGTTTGTGGCCCCGGGCACGAACGAGCCTACGCGCGCATTCTTCGAGACGTGCATGTACCGCGCGATGTACGAGCGTAAGTACCGCGCTAGTGCCGACAGCCTCGCCGATGCCGACCTGCAGGAGTTCATATGGCAGTGCGTACATTCCCCATTCGGAAAGTAGGTTAGACTTGGGGTTCCTGACGGTTCACATCCAGCCCTCCCGCAGCGAAGAAATCGAAGGGCAAGGCAACGCGGAAAGTATCAGCGCCCAAATCAGACCAAGTGGCGCCTTCCGCCACAATACCAGACTCTGCGGTTGCTACCACCTCCGCCAGCCCACCTGCGAGCACAGTCGTACAGAATACCCCTTCACAGTCGCAGTCGTCCGAACCCGACATGCCCACCCTCGTAAGCGAACCGGCTGAGCTGCATCTGTGGGACAAGGACCACGGCGTGTTCGTCAAGCAGGCTGATGTCATCGCGCGAGTGGCGCATAACCCCGCGGGCGGGCAGTACGACTATTGGCTAGCGGCATCGACGGATGAGGGACAGGTGCTTGCGCACAAGTTATCGTCAGAAATGAATCAACGGTGGTCCTCACGGGTCGTCTCATTTACGTGGAATAACGTCGACGACCGCGGGGTTGGGAACAGCTGGTGCCTACGGTTCCTGTCAGAGGAGTCGTTTAACCGGTTCCGGGAGGTGTGCACTCGCGCGTTGTGGGAGGCATCGAACCAGTTGCTTTGGAATAAGGCGAAGGTCAGCAGTCCTACTGTGCGCCACTGACGGATTGTTGATCAGTTTCTGTCACAGCCCGATGAGCAAAATTACGTTCTGAGCTCAGTCACCGAAGATGTCGAGATGAAGGATGTCGAAGACGAGTCTGATGAGGAAGACGCCGTGGAAGAGGAGCTTGGTATGCGAAGCTGTCATTTAGTTCGACGCGAGTCCTGCTGACAACCACGGTAGACAAGAGCGAAGATGAGGAAGAGGAAGAATACCCCGAGGAAGACGAGGAGGCGCCTGCCATGCCGAAGGGCCGGAACAAGCAGCTCACGGTTGGCTACAAGGGTGACAGATCCTATGTAGTCCGGGACGACAAGATTGGCGTCTTCAGCCATACAGGGCAGGGCCAGGTCAAGTACTATGCGTCCATTAGCAACGTCGCGACACCGAAAGGGAAAGTGTTCAGTCCGAAGCACGTACGTCATTTGTCCGCCTGTTGTTTGGACGTTAGTCTGACAGATAGGCAGGTCATGCTGCACGACCAAGACACCAAGATGGTGTTGATGAACCCTGCCGAGCCCCACGCGTTGTACAGCCTTGACATCGAACGTGGCAAGGTTGTCGAGGAGTGGAAGGTGCACGACGACATCACCGTGGACGCGATCGCGCCGGACAACAAGTTTGCGCAGATGACACCCGAGCAGACCCTCGTGGGCATCTCGCACAACTCGCTCTTCCGTATCGACCCGCGCGTGTCGGGCACGAAGATGGTCGACTCACAGTTCAAGCAGTACGTCTCGCGGAACGCGTTCTCCTCCGTCGCGACAACCGAGGCGGGCAAGCTCGCCGTCGCGAGCGAGAAGGGCGACCTCCGCCTCTTCGACTCGATCGGCAAGAACGCGAAGACTGCGCTGCCCCCGCTCGGCGACCCAATTATTGGCGTCGATGTCACCGCGAACGGCCGCTGGATCGTTGCGACGACCAAGACGTACCTCCTCCTCATCGACACGCTCATCGGCGAGGGCCGCTACACTGGCAGCCTCGGGTTCGACCGCAGCTTCCCTGCGAACGCGAAGCCGATCCCGCGGAGGTTGCAGCTGCGCGCGGAACACGTCGCGTACATGGACAACAGCGTGTCCTTCACGCCTGCCAGGTGGGTTCCTCGCGACCTCTCGCGTCCTGTCCGAGTCCTCGGAACGCTCGTACTCACACAACATCCCCATACGCGGACGCAGATTCAACATGGGCGAGGGCAAGGAAGAGAACGCGATCGTCACGTCAACGGGCCAGTACGTCGTCGCCTGGGACTTCGCCAAGGTGAAGAAGGGCCAGCTCGACAAGTACGAGATCAAGAAGTACGTGTGCTTCCACATCCCTGTCCCCATCCCCAGCGCAACGCCCCACCTCCGATTGGCTCGAGCAAGGCTAATCTGCGCTTCTTCTCTTCCTTCCTCCCCACCCCCACAGGTACGACCAGTTCGTCGTGCAAGACAATTTCAAGTTCGGCGACGATAAGGAGATTGTACGTAACCGCCACCTCCGCTCCGCCGCTGTCTCTCTTCCCGGCATCACTCGCCGCTCACGCGAATTTCTGCGCTGCACAGATCGTGGCCCTCCAGAACGACGTGCTCGCGATCAACAAGAAGAATCTCCGGAGGCCGACGCGAGCCTCGCTCGCCGCGGGCAGCCGCACGCGCTCGAGCATTGTCAATGCCCCGTACTGATCGCGAGACCTGTCGGTGTCGATCGTGTGAAGTGCATAGGGTATATCTTCCGGAGCTTCTGCTATGGGTAAACGTGTTACGAGAAGAGCACTCATTGTATCATTTCTGGATATGTTTCAATCACTGCTTTGTCTTCACATTAAACGTCCAACTGCTTTAGTTCTTGACGTGGACGAACGATACAGGGGCCTCAACTTGCATAGCCTTACTCGGCTGAGAACCCGAGCTGTGCTATACGCCTGACCCGTGTAGGGTCTGTACTAACGATGCCCGCGGATTCTGACACGAACAATTACATTATAGTTAAGACTGCCGATGGTGATCGCACGCATATACACACAGGGGGTACTATCCAACATTACATGTGTGAACCTCTAAACCCCGCAACCCAAAAGTCCGTTTACTTGTCCAGGCAGGTGGTCTCTACGATGATGCTCGTTACTCGGTAGGGGTCTGCGGAACGGATCATGAGTCCTGGAACGGTGGAGAATGGAGGAGCGGGCAGCCCGAAACTTACCGATGTTGGACGCCGGGCGGCGGTCTTCGAGGTAGCCGAAGCCCTGAGCACCGACATGGCGGGGAATACGGATGGACGCGCCACGGTTGGCAACACCGGACGTGAAAGTGCCGATGTGGCCAGTCTCGTGACGGCCAGTGAGACGGAGGTCGTTGTCCTCGCCGTACACAGCGATGTGCTCGTTGTGACGCTTGGCGAGCTTGGCAATCGCCTCCTCAATGTGCTTCATGCCTCCAGGTTCGCGCATCGCCTTGGTGGAGTAGTTGGTGTGGCAGCCAGCACCGTTCCAGTCGCCCTGGAGAGGCTTGGGGTGGAAGGAGACCTTAATGCCCCACTGCTCAGCGATACGGATGAGGAGGTAGCGGGCCATCCAGAGGTGGTCGCCCATGGAGATGCCTTCGCAAGGGCCGACCTGGAACTCCCACTGCGAGGGCATGACCTCGGCGTTGATACCAGAGATGTTCACACCGGCGTACAGACACGCGCGGTAGTGAGCCTCAATCAAGTCGCGAGCGAAGACCTTGCCGGCGCCTTAACGTAATCGCTTCAATTAGAATGCAATGGCGGGGAGGCGACACCGGAACATATGAAACGCACCAGCACCGCAGTAGTAGGGACCCTGAGGACCAGGGAAACCGCCCTTCGGCCAACCATAGGGAGTACCGTCCATGTCGAAGAGGGTGTACTCCTGCTCGATACCGAACCAGGGAACCTGATCCTTGGCGAGCTCCATGACTTTTGCGGCATGGTGACGGTAGTTGGTCCTGTTAGGGGTGCCGTCGTTGTTGTAGCACTCCGCAAGGACGAGAATGTTGTCACCGCCGCGGAAGGGGTCCTTGAAGATCGCGCAAGGGCGAAGGTAGACATCGGAGTCACCGCCGGGGGCCTGGTTGGTGGAGGAACCATCGAAGTCCCAGATGCGGAGCTGACCGATGTCGGTCACCTTCTTGGTGACGGTCTGAATGCGGAGTCAGAAGATGTGCTATACGCTGGTGCGGCGGGTTGTGCACTCACTGTCGTTTTGGAACGGAGGCCACCATCGCCATCGATCCAGACGTCTATGGAGATTGAGCGGGTGAGTGCGAGGCGCGGAAGGAAGTAGCGGGTGGGGCATACACTCTGCCTGAATTTTGTCGCCCTGGGGGAGAGCGAGGTAGGGGGCGAGGAGTTCGGGGCGGTAGGTGTGGGACATGGCGAAAGGTATAGAGCGCGAGCGACGCTAGAAAGAGGAGGGAGGTGGTGGTGAGAGGTTGAGAGTGTGCACGCCGAGTCAATTGATTAAAGCTATAGCAAGGGGGGTGTTTACGGCTGTTTGTCTGGGGCACCGAAGTGGCTTATCTCGGACTGGGAGGGCGGAGGGGGCACCGCATCTAGCCGAGTCCGGGATCCACATCGGGCTGGAGCCCCCAACAGAGACGCCTGACCGTCCGGACCGCCCGAGTGCACACGCACAGGCGGAGAGACGCCTGCCCAGCCTTCCGTTATCTCTGCCCGACGCGCGAGCCATGCTCCCCGCAATTTTCTGTGCAATTTAGTCGTGCCAGTCTCGAGTCATCGTCGCGACGTTTCCCCGCAAGCCACGAATGAGGAATCTCCCCGGAACGACCGCAGTCAACCGACACATACTGATTGGCTGTTGGAGAGGCGCTCAGAGATAAGGACTAGGACGGACGGCCGCTGCCCCGTGGCTCCCCTCCGCCACCGCCGGCATATTCATCCTTCACTTCCTCCTCACGGCCTTTCTCCTCCTCCCACCCGCCATCGTCGTCGCTCCCCGCTGCCCGCCCTTGACGCTGCCCCCGCCCGAGGTGCTTCCTTCTCTCGGAGTAACTGCACCGCTACTCGGCACATCAGACGCCGTTCCCGAGCCCCCGTCGCTATCCTCTTCTCCACCCTCCGGCTCCGCGCTAGCCCCTTCTATCTTCGTCCCATCGCGTCTAACAACTTTCCCCACCAGACTAGTCACAAGGGACAGGAACCATGTCCTCTTGATCGATGGGGGGACCGCAGTGTCGCTGTTAACCGGAAACATGCTCCCATCTGCTTCCAGCTGATGGAGACGTTACGACATAGTTCAATGGCCTGAAAGTTGCCGAAGCTACTCACAATGTAAACGTCGTCGCCTTCCACCACCATGTCCACCGTCTTGCCTGCAATAACATTCCCGTCTTCGTCAAGTCGTGGGCCTCCGCCGAGGTTGACTTTGACCTAATGCGGAGTCCCCGTTAGTTTGGGAATCATACCAGCATCCGGCACAGAACCTGCCTTTCGCTGTCCTTCTAACGGGGTCATCTTTTGGCCCCATGCGGCGGCGCGAGCTTGGTCCCTGATCTCATGGACGCGCTTCAAGTCCCGATTATAGTTCATCTTCTGAACGAGGTATTGTAGTCCAGATGTCAACATGACCAAGAAAGTGAGAACAGCCTGTCCACAAGGTCGTGAGCATGACTCGGCTTCCGTAACAGAACAGAGCAGCGCAATCCTTACCCCAAGCCCAGGACGGAATCGTGAATAATAATAGCCAGTGCCCCGCCATCTCGGCACCCCGTTCTTGTAGAAGAAGTCATAGCTACAAGTAGCACAGGATGAGTCCGTTGCATCGGCAATGATGAGGGTTCACTCTGCCGACCGTACCGTTCGCGTTTCTCCGGATTCCTCAAGATTGAGGCGACTACACCCAGCCGCGCGAACCGTTCATGCGCGTTCTTCACACCTTTGTTTTTGTCCGGGCTGTCGTGCGAGTGAGACCTTGTTGCACGAATGCGGCGGCGGCGAACTACTCACTGAAGCTGTAAGCTCTTCTTCCTGTACGCCTTTGAGATCTCCGAAGTGGACGCCGTCGAGGGCACTTCCAGCCACGAGTAGAACGTAGTCCCCTTTCCTGCACGCCGTTCACACCATGAGTACCAAGTGAATGAGCCAAGACCGCGCATGCCTCACCTTCCGCGGCTTCTATCGCGCTCACGAGGTCAAATATCTCGTGGTCTTCCTACGTGCGGAGGCGTAAGTCGAGTCTGACAGTTCGAGGGCATCCTTGGCACGCGTACCTTTGTCCACCTGCGATCATCCAGTTCGCGTCAGCTCGCCTTGTCCTCTCCTCGAGACTGCAACGAAATGTACGTACGCGACGACAGCCGTTACCAGAACAGCCAAGAAAGCGATGAGGTGCAAAATCCTCATTTTTGCCTGTTCGGCCTACGAGCAGCGCGTAGGAGAGACAGCACAAGTCGGATGAACAGTCCGCGGGAGGACGAACGAGCGAGACGCTTGAGAGAGTGAAGAAAAGCCGAGTGCCAGCTGAACGCGGTGAACGCGGTGTCCTGCCACCGAGGTCGCTTTCGATCGTTGCGCTTCTTGATCGGGGGCCACGTGGTTATCTAATCTCTGGGAGTACCACTTCATTTCGAGCTGCCTCTCTGCCACTTACCGCAAACACTACTAGTCCGCCGCGGTTTGGCTCTGCTCTCATTTGCATAGACGTATTACAGATGGCTCCAAGACGAAGATGCCCCGTCTGCGGGTCCAAACAATGGCACAAAGAGCCATCCAGTGGCCTCATCACCTGCAGCGAGGGTCACGTCCTCCAGGTAATACCACTGCATATATGAGCACTAACTGATATTGATACTCCACCATAATACTACAGAATTACCGCAGCGAGACACAGGAAGTGACAGAGCTTGGTCCTCACGCGGTCCGGAAGAGGACATTGAAGTCTGGGAGGAAGAAGAAGGAACGCCAGAGCAAAGCAGACCCTAAACGTGGGCCCGTCTATTCTATCCTCCTAGTGTGACTTCATCCTGAAGCGAGGCTGCAGTCTACCACGGCGAACGCGCTCGCTTCCACTACTTCCAATGCTTGCAACTCATATATCGCATGCAAGTGTCAGCTTTAACTCGGCTATGGCAACTACCCCCGGAGTTCGAGGTATGAAAGACTCCCCTAATATCCGCATATATCCCCGGTAATATTCACGCCCGTGTATAGATGATATGCAGGGATGTATGGGCCCTCAACTTGGCCCTCCTTCCCAATCCACCTAGCCCAGAGCCGCTACTACACGAGCAGGATACTGCTGGACCCACGTCGTCGCCATCCAAAGGAAATCAGCCCGCGCGAAAATCTCCGAGACCTAGTGAAAACAGCGATGACGACGGGACGGCGACAGACAGAGACGACAATGACAAGGATGAGGACGCAGACGACGACCGGTCGTCCCGTTCCTCGAGTTCAGAGTCCGAATCAGACGGTTCTGACGAGGACTCTGAGCTCGATGAACTCATGCGGGAAAACTCCGAAACGTCGTCATCCGACGAAGAGGGCAATGGAGGTACGCCGAAACCGAGACCAGCCGCAAGGACCCGCAAGAAACGGCGCACTTTCGGTCTGTACGAGGTGCCAGCGAGCACGCTTTCGTGCTTGGTTCTCGCGTGTTGGACCCTGAGGCTACCCACAATGTACATGGATTTTGTCAAGTACGGGCACCTTCGTTGTAGCATTTCTTCCGGTCTAGTTGCTGATGGCCACCGTCACCTTCTACGTGTAGATTGGTTGAGAGCTACGACCTCCCTTACTTGGATGCGTTACGTCTCCTTCCTGAGACGATGACACGACATCTTCGGAAACATACAGTACAAGCACTATCTCCTCATGTCAGAGGCCCCACGTATGGTATGGCCCTCGCTGACATTTTCACAGTTTCCGCCATCTCCGCTGCACCTTCACCGACTGGCATCGCGCCTAGCGAGGCTCATGTACAGCAAATACGACATATTCACACCTGAGATGAACGCTGCTCCGATCCTCTGGAAGGCCGTCCGTTGTCTATCTGGTACACGTGAGTATGCGCTAGATGCGGACTCAGGATATGCCTTTGACTTACTCGTGGGTCAGCAACTCTCTACGTCTTGACGAAAAAGCTAGCTCGGTTGGTATCGATACCGCTGACGCTGCATCGGTCTTTGGCACCTGCACTCACCCGGGAGAAGAAGCGCGATCCGACGTTCCACAAGCAGGACAGTGCTGTCCCAGAGGTCGCATTGGTCGCGGCAGTCATTGTGGTCATGAAGCTGGTGTATGGGTTAGATGGGGCGCCCAGGTAGGTCACTGTTATACTAAAGCAAGTCTATCCTCTCCATTTTTATCTCGTCTCGAAGGCGACCACGAGACAAGGACGATCCAGCATGCGCACTGCCCCTCTCAGCGGACCTCATTCAAGCGATACGTGCCGCAGAGGAGGCAGCCGAAGCAGCGCGCCCACCATATTCTACGGATGCTCGCAGGTCAGTAAGGGATGCTATGCCTCTACCCTCAGTCACAGGTGCGCTGACGTGATCCTCGTCCTAGATCCGTGCTAGATATGGACGACAAGATGCTGGACGAGTACCTCGATTTCTGCGAGAGGGCGCTGCTCCCCCGAGCTGACCGACTACCCCGTGAGTCCTCCGCTACCCGCTCACTTGCCGAACGCGGGGCTCACCGCACATCCTGCAGCGCGCAACGTTACCACGGATCATTTCCCGCTGTCCAAGGACACCGCACTTGAACCTACGTCAGAAGAGAACGTCAGCAGCGAACTGCCCCCTCAACCTGCCATGAACGCGAACCTGGTCGACGACCGACCAGACGTCTTGAGGCCTGGTCAGGACTACCGGATTTACAATACGCAGGATATTCTGGGGACTGTTCCGGAGGACCTGGAAGTGGTTGTTTTGCGAGCCGCAAAGTGGGCGGGGGTCGACGAGAACTATGTGCTGGGTGTCGTGGAGAGGTTCGAGAGGCGGGTATTGCGGTGGCTGGAGAGCGCCAAACGGAAAGAGAGAGGGCGGAGAGGTTCTGCTTCGGAATGAAACACTGTATCGATGTACTCTAGTACTAGCTTCGCTATGATTGATAACTGCCCTATGCCTGCTACGCCTGTTGCGAGAATCAATATTGTTATGCGGGCGCTTTACGACGCCAGCTTCTCTGCAATAGCACGGGCGTCTAGTATGCTGTACTACTTTTACTCATTCACCTTGTCCTGCAATACGTCTACGCCGATCGGACAATGTCTTCTCAAACACGCGGGATGATGTCTAGCATCTAAACTCCTACCATAATGGCAGTGCTTTCAACTGAAGCGTGAGAATAGTCTACTAGACCACAACCATAATGCTGACAATATCGTCGATCTCACCAACTTGAGACAGGAGGGTTGAAACACGGTGCCTTATTGAAGCTCACAGCACGAGGCTCCCGTACACCCGCGGTGTCGCACCACGCCCTTGCCAAGGAGCCGCACTGGCAACGCCCGATGCCCTCATTGCATAGCCTGAGCATCCCCGCCCGCACCTCCAAAATCCGACTTCCTTGCCAGCGCACCAGGGATCTGCACAGGGCGATTGGGCGGCGAACCGCCTGCAGCGAAAGCCCTTGATTTCGGAGGATACGCCCTGAGACCAACCGCACCTCCGCCGAGCTTTCAACACCTCCAACGACGACGCGTAAACCGGCAGACAAAATCGCCAACTTGAGCGGGGCGCTCGTGCACCCGTCCGAGAACCCCTTGCGGCACAGCCGCCACTAGGAGGGGCACCGTCATTGGCTCAAACCGCACTTTTGTCTGCAGGACTCACTCGTCCATCACCGCCGCCGGTCCTCTCGGGGGAGCACAGCCCAATGGCGAACGTTGTTGTGTGCTATCGCGAGCGTCTTTGGCGATCACCATGCTCCCGGGCGCACCTGAGGGCGCATCACCATTGGCCGTCAGGTGCGCCTAGGGCGCGTTCCTGTGCAGGGCAAGCGTTGTGCTAGTTCACTCCAGTTTCAGAACGGATTGCTAGTGTGGATGGCCTCCCGCAGATACGGGGACTCTGTCTGTCTTGTGGGTGTGCAGATAAAAGGCAGAGTCGTGGACTCTGGAACGGCACCCCGTATCCTCTTTCTCTTCTTTCCCCATTACCTTTGCTTTTCCTCTTCCTTTTCACGAGTCCAGTCCTCCGTTATGATCTCCAGCGTCCTCCTGTCTCTTGCACTTGCAAGTGGTGCTCTTGCCCAATCGTCAGTCGCGCAGAAGATCGCTGCTCTGCGTGATGCACCGACACAGATCGACCGCCTTAACATCCTGGACCAGGACTCGGACGTGAGTATATGTGTTAGGGGCTGTCGTGATAGTCCCAAGCTGACGTTTGCTTCGCAGTTTGTTTTCAACTTTTTGACCGGCAAGGCCGCCTCGGGTGCTGGTGGTAGCGCTGTCGGTGCTACTGTAGCCAACTTCCCGGCGTTGGTCAACAATGGTATGTGAACTACATCCACGCCGTCATCGAACGTTGATATCTCATACTTCGACTCGATCAGGCCTTGCCATGACCGTTGGTTTCTTGGGTCCTTGCGGCATGAACACCCCGCACACCCACCCCCGTGCCACCGAGATGCTCTACGTCGTCAACGGCACCATCTCTAGCGGGATGATCGAGGAGAACGGTGCCCGATTCGTCTTCAACAAGGTCGACGCAGGCAGCGCCATGATCTTCCCCAAGGGCTCCATCCACTTCCAGCAGAACGAGGGTTGCGGTAAGCCTACATGTCGTACATGATCTTGCAAATGTAGACTGATAGTCGTACGATCGCTTAATAGAACCGATCACCTTCGTGGCTGCGCTCAACAACGAGGATCCTGGTGTGGAGTCTATCGCTCAGCGCTGTAAGTCATGATGTCCGTTCTTTCCCCATGAGGATCATACTAATCAGGCACTGTCCAGACTTCGGTCTTCCCCCGGACGTTGTCGCCGCTTCTCTCGGTGACTTGGGTGTGCAGGAGGTCGCTGGTATCGAGGCTATGGTACGCGACATCCTCATACATGCACCACAATCCAGGCTAACCCACCCTCCCACAGATTCCCGATAGCTTCGCACTCGGTACCCAGGAGTGCCTCGACCGCTGCGGCATCAGCCGTGGTAAGCAGCCCACGACCCAGCGTGAGCCCCGCAACGCGAACAACGCGCTCCCCGGCCAGTCGAGCAGCGACTGGAAGGCGACCTCGACCGCGTCGTACTGGCACTCGAGCTCGACGCCCAACTCGTACGCGACCTCGACGCACTACACGCGCAACACGCAGCAGACCGGTGCGCTCTTCGGCGCGCTCGCCGAGGACGCGCAGACCGTGGCCGCGAAGGGCGTGTCGGACTCGGTCGCGATCGCGCTCATCGTCGTCGTCTGCGTCATGGGCCTCGGCTACCTCGCGCTCGCGGCGTTCTACTTCGTGAGCCGTCGCCGCCGCGCTGCGGAGAAGGCGAACCGGTGGTACGTCCGCCCGGAGATGTCTGGCCGCTCTCTTGTGCCCACGAGCGAGGAGCGCGCCGAGGAGAAGTACGACCCCGCCCAGTGAGCGCGCCGCAGTCTGCACTGCTCCGCGTTTCGAGCATGTCGACACCGATGACCCGTAGATGGCAGAGCGTTTCGTTTGGTATGATTCTTTCCCGGCTAATGGACACGTCGGCATTAGTACACTTGTAGTTTACACTTCTTATTCGGTTACCCTTCCTCATTCATGTATCGCGGGCCTTCTATATATGCACGGACATTAATCACGCCATCCACGAACGTTTGCACAACGATTCAGCGACGGGCTACCGGCCTCCCTTGCTTGGATAGCCTTTTGCACGCTTCCATGCCGTGGAGATCCGCCACTGGAGTAGCTGTCAGTACGCCATTGTTACAATGGTCATGCATTCGACGCATAGCAGCAAACCCGGTACCTGGTTGGTGACTCGCAAAGCCAATTGAAATGCGTCAGTGGTCCCTGGAGGGGCGAGGTGATGGCCGTGGTGCCCGACGTCCCGCCAAGGAACACGATATCTGACCATGTGGGTGCTTGTGGGTCCCTTATCATCGTCACCACCTAGCTAGCTCAGCCATCCCCACCCTACCACAGATCCAGAACAAGATATATAGAGCAGGTCGTTCCTCGCTTGCGCAGAGGCTTCCATATCGTCCAAGCAAATCCGCAGGGAGGGGCGCTCATGAATCACGCTCGTGTTTTCAACTTCCAGATTCCGTGCGTTCGTCCTGTCGCCCCCCGCCGCGCGCCCAGTCCGCCCACGTAAAGAACTGCATGTACCCGAAACCAGAGATGAGAGACCTAACTAGAGAGATATACGAATAAACAGCGGATGGGCGCCGTAGGCGGTGACGATGGTGGAGGAGGGCGCCATCCGAGTTACGAGGGAGGGGAGGGGAGGCTGACTGGTACCGATGCCAGCTTGTTGCTGCTACTTAGCACTACTCGACACGTTCAAGACAAAAGAATAACAACCTCAAACACAGTCATCGGGAACAAATGGGGTTCAAGGCGGGCAAATGGGGGAGAAAGGGGGAATAGAGGAGAGCATCCGTGAGGGAGGGAGATTCTACAATACTGTATAGTTAACTAAAGGTGGCATCGTGAGGGATCGTGGACAACAGAGGGTCCAGTGTCCGATATGCGTATGTGCGGGGGTCGGGTTTGAATGTGCGGAGAAGGGTGGAGGTACAAGTGAAAAGGGCATGTGATGGGGAGGGACAGGAGCGGCGAGAATGTAATGAACACGATGAACAAGTGTGACAACTTGGAAATCGCAAGAGTGGATGGACGAGACAGATGCAAGGGAGGCGGGCGTGTCGGAGAAGAAACCTTACAAACAAACCACGAGAATAAAAAACGAGCGGATAGAGGTCAGGTATCAACGAGCGGCTCTGCAACACGCATCGTCCAAGAAATTAAGGTGGATAGTACGGGGTAGCGTATGCACAATGCACAAGTCCGATCATGCATGCATGGACGAGGCCGAGAGCAGCCAGGGAAGGTTAAGGGGGGATGGCCGAGCCAAGGGTAACATTGGGAGCCGAGCAAGACGCGAGCCACAGGGGTCATGATATGACCGTCTGTCGCCGCCCGCCTTGTGACGGCCTGCTAAGGTTCTCAAAGCCTGATTGAGGTAGCGCCCACGACTGCCGCGGCTGCGTGAACGACGGCGGTGGGTGGGTGGGCATCGACGAACTGTGCGTCGGCACAGGGCGTTGCGGTGTTGATATCGTACTTCTCCTGTCGTCCGACTGGGCGCGATGGCCCGCAGACGGTCGGTGCGTCGTGATGTCGCCGCTCGACGTACGATGGTGCCCACGCCGCTGCTGAGGTGTAGATTCCGAGCGTGGGACAGAGGGTGCTCGTGCGGATGACGACGAGCCGTGCGACTGCGAAAGGCGGTTCACACGCTCGTTGCTGCCGCTCGCGGGGAGGTTGTGCCGCCCCAGCGTCGGGGAGGAGCTGTGCGAACGCGATGGCGAATGTTGCGAATGCTGCGAGTTGCGGTTGCTGTTCTGCGAGGGGGGACGGTAGCCGTACTGCTGCATCATGAACGGGGGCGAGGGAGGCAGGAGGGGCATGTCCATAGGGACACCGTACATCGGCATCGGCATCGGTACCATCTGCGGGACGTTCATGTTCATGCCCATGCCCATTCCCCACATCTGAGGCATTGGAGGCATGGGGATAGGCTCGGGATGTCGGTACGATCCACCACCTTCGGAGATCATAGACCCCCGTCGACTGCCAGTAGCGCTGACCCGACGCTCGCGCTCGCGTTCCCGTTCCCGTTCCCGCTCCCGCAGGCGTACGTCTTGCTGTGATGACGAGGGCGTGCCGTACACCGAGGACGGGCGGGACGATCCCTGCATGTTCGCAGCGCCGTACACGCTGCTCGGCCGCGAGCCGGACGGAGAGGAGCCTGAGCCTGAACCGCTGCCGACCTTGGACTGTCTTGCAATGGACGAGTCGGAACCCTGTCTGACGGGAACGTGGGGATGCGCAGCGACGGGGTCGTACACCGGCCTTGCGTATGTCGAGGACGATTCGCGCTCCGGTCGAGGACGCTCGGCACGATCCCACTGTCCGGTGGCCAAGCTTTCGCCTGTCACCGAGCCCAGCGAGCCGAAACGTTGACTTTCGCGCCGGCTGCGGGCAGCAGCGAGTTCCTCCGCATACAGCCGCTTCTTGCGCTCCTCCTCGATCGCACGTTTCTCGCGCTCCCAGGTTGCACGCTCCTCCTCCCACTTTCGCTTCTCCTCCTCGTGCCGCCGTCGCTCCTCTTCATGTTTGCGGCGCTCGCGCTCCGCTTGGAGGAAACGCGCCTTCTCTTCGCGTTTCTGCTTGATCCGCTGTACATAGCCGAACGGCAGGCTGTCATCCCTGTCCGTCTTTTCGCCCTCGGCGAAGCGGACTCCTTGTTTCAGCGCTGACTTGAGGGGCGCGGGAGGTGCAGAGGCTGGCGGCGATGCGATGCTGGACGCAGGCTGTGGCGAAGCGACAACAGTTGTCGTCGATGACGTCGCAGGGGATGTAACGGCTTGTGCGGTGGCCTCCATGCGTAGCGGTGAAGGGGTAGCCTTGTACTGCTGGTTCCGCGCTGACGCGTGGGTGGTGGCTAGAGAGATCGTTATAAGAGAAACAATGCACAGACGACGATTAGATACTCACATGAAGACGGCGTTGATTGGACCATAGCTGGTGCCGACACTGGTGGTGTAGGAGACAGTGACGGGGTTGGCAAGAACGACGACTCTGACGGCGAAGAGGGGCTGAGGGTGATGGGTGATTGAGAGAGGGGAGGAGAGAGGTCCAACGAAAGATGCGTCGTGTCGAGACGTAGGAAGTCTAAAGGGGCTGAACTCGGCTCCGGAACCCGCGATTCTCGTTCTGGCTCTTGCTGGGAGGCGGGAAGTTCGTCCTCATACAAACCTGCAAGCAGCTCGAGCGCTACCGAGTACTCGAGCGCCGCCACACCAAAGCTTTCCTGCGCCGGGGCCACACGTGTCCACCGCGGTTCGTCGGTGCTGCCGAGTGGGAGATTCTCGGCGAGCAAGACCTGTACCCTGTCCTCGAAGCACGGTCGATCGGCCCACCTCTTTAGCCCCGAGGAATACGGCCTGATGTGCTTGTAGTGTACCGCATTATCGTCCAACTGCAGCGAAAGTCGTTCTTTGAGCGCGGTCCGTCTTCCGGCGAACGAGGCGATGGAACGCCTTTCGGAAGGGGATAGATCGCCGCGCTCGAGACGGCGCTGGAGGCGCTTCCGATGCATGGTGGACTCCATCGAGTCTGCATAAGGGAGAGTGCGCCTGGGATTACATGATCGAGGGAAGAGAGGGCATCCCGGTTCATGGAGCAAAGGAGGAGGCGCGAATGGAGGGCGGAGGTTGCTTGACGTAAGAGCGAGAAGGTAGGCGGGCGCGGCGAGGGGCGTTGAGCGCTCCTGCGGCCTGGAAAGATCGGGGGCAGCGACGGAAGAGCCCTCCTCGGATGAGTCGTCCTCTGTCTCAAGGGTGGACTGTCTGGATGGAGCTGCTGCGCGTGAGCGGAAGGCAGAATGGAAAGGCGGCCGATCGGGAGGAGTAGGCTCTGGATGGAGGAATGCACTAGGGGAGTGTGGTTCAGCCGGATGAGGAAGGGTATGCCATGCCTTGGAGACGGGAGCCCTGAGCAGAGAACCGCGGTCGTCGTCGGGAGTGGTGGGTGCGCCGCTGGAGGATGAGGACGAAGAGGGAGGGTGCAGCTCGGAGCTGTTGAGACGGTTCACGACGGGATCGACGGGCTTGCTCTTTCGCGAGATGGAACGGAAAAAGCGGGTGTGGGGTTTTGCGGGCTCCTTCTTGTGGGCGTGCGAGGCGGGGTGGGTGTCTGGGGCTGAGGATGCCGCAGTGGAGGAGGCAGCATCGGACCTGTCTGAACGCTTGGAAGCGAAGACGGCGGCAATACGGCGCATGGGAGGGACGTAGGAGGCAAAGACGAGGACGGGGTGTGTAGACGGGGAAGATCAGACGTCGAGAGGCCTAGAGGGCATTGGAGGGCGCGAGAAGAGAGGGCGAGAAGGGCGGGGGGGGGGCGGGGAGAGGAGTGCGGAGAAAGGAGAGGAGGATGAGGGGAAAGAGAGAGGGATAGGGACAGGCGGAGGACCGGAAAGGCTGGCCGGGGGAGGGATTTAGCGGGAAGGTGAACGAAGGGCGCAATGCCAACTGAGAGGGATCCTGACTGTCAACCGTTTGCTCACTCTCTCCGACTCCGAATCCAGTCGGGGCCCGTACCTGGAACGCTCTCTCGAGTTCGAGCGCAGACGCACAACACCCAACACAACACACAGCCCAGCGTAGACGGCCAGGATGGTGGACAACGAGAAAGATGCGTGAGCAATTCGCCACGAGCGCGGCTGACCATCAGCCCATGGGAGCGAGCAAACCTCCACCCGCTTTGTTTTGCATCCCTATAATTACCCTCCACGGGTCTCCACCGTTCATATAAACGCTACGACGATGCCGTTACTGGTATCTCGCGACCACCGCACTCTCTAGCCAGGCATCCATGATGCCTCCACGAAAGGGCCCTGTGCGCAAGCCAAGCCTAGGCGTTCGACAATGTGGCCGACGAAGGCGCAATATTTGCAGCCAATTTAGCCACGTTCCTCGACGTCTGCCTTCCCAGCGCACTTTATTTTTGCACTCGACTGGACTTATCCGAACGCGCCGAACGGCCTCTTCTCCGGCGCGAACCGCGTCCTGGGCCACTCCCATGTGCGCCGCCAGCAGGTTCGCAGCCTCCTCTTCCCCTCCATTCTCACGTCCCCTCCCATCAGCCGTCCCACCATCAGCCTTAGCCTCTCTCCTGTTCCTCATCTCTCGCCGTCTCTCCGTGTGCTCAACTCTGTCGGCCGTCCTCGTGAACACGCAATATCATGACATCATTCGCCGTACCTCTGAGCGCATCGTCCGAACCCCGATGGTACAGGTACTGTGCTCAGTTCCAGACGCTTCCTCCCCATCACTTCTGTAGGTTACGCCCATCCACATCTTCCAGCAATCCTCGCGCTGCACAACGGCAGATCTATCATTCCTTCTCTCTGACATCACTCGAGTCACCTGCGGCCGTACACCGCACCAGTGCAACTTTGTCGGCCCGCCCATCACGCATGCGTACAAAAGCATCATGCTTGAAGCCTCTACTCGCTGGAATCCTTGTCCTCGCCTCCAACAATGTTATTGTGTCCGGACATCCATCATGTTCTTTCTCGGACCCAGTAGGTACCGGCGCAACTCGGGGCCTGTTCAGGGTTCTACTTGTTCTACTTGGATGTCATATTGAGTTGCACTGTATACGGATTACATGGCGGAGAAATTGGCGCGTGAATATACATAAAGAATGACGGCGTTCATCATGAGAGGCGTAGGTGAGGGAGGGGGTGTCGCACGGATGGTGGGAATGTGAGTGTAAGTGTCAATGGGGAGCAGCTAGGTAAGGCAAAGACGTGTCAAGCAACGGCAACAAAACGAGATGACAGCAACCACAAACAAGAACAACGGTCCTAGAAATGCAGCGACCGAGCCCGAGCGCACAAGATACATACGCCGGTAGCCAGTCTTCGGGAGGCTGGCTCAATCATGCCAGCCCCCCGCCAGACCCGCGTAAGCGCCTCGCAAGCTGTATGTCCCGCTGCATAACCGTCACCCGCTTTGCATGGATCGCGCACAGGTTGCTGTCGGACACAACCGCCACAACAGTCCATCGCCGTCAGCGAAACCGTCACACGCGCCACATTCGCAAAGCGACGATAATAACTCACGCGTCCTCGAACATGTGCACCAAGAACGCCTCCGTCGCTTCTTGCAGCGCCAGGATGGCCGAGCTCTGCCACCGCAGCCCAGTGTCGCCGTACTCGATCGTGTCCGTCATCATGTCTAGCGCGATCTCGCGCACCTATTAAGCAATGCCATACGCACGTCAGCCTCGCTCACCGCTGTTAAGCCGGGCCTCCACCCATGCATGCTCTCCCCGCACTGGCCCAGCCTCACCCATCAGCTGCCCAGCCGCCAGACTGTACACAGCCCAACGTGTATAAGTTGACGCATGAGGGCACGGAGCACGTAATGCGTAACGGGACAGCAGCATGGGCGGAACGCGTGCAGAAGTAAACGGGGACTCACGACGCGGGAAAACGGCAGCTTCCTGATGAGCAGCTCGGTGCTCTTCTGGTACTTGCGGATCTCGCGCAACGCGACCGTGCCGGGACGGAATCGCTTCTCTGCATGCAGACACCACAGACAGCACAGGAAGACGCAGCACAAAAGCGCGTTACGAGCGATACATGGGCGAAACGCGAGCATGGGCGGCGAGGGGACGCGTCAGATGACTGCAACGTGAAGACAGTACGGCGAGTGAGGTAAAACACGACTACGCACTGCGTGGTGGGTCACCCCCTTGCCCGCTTTGTCGACGACCTGCGTTCGAGGGTCCCGCGTCACTGGGCCGACCAGCGGGAGGGTGGCCCCCGGTGCTCTTCCGAGCTGTCGCGGCGCGCTGCTTCTTCGCAGCTGGGAGTGGCGACGATGATGGAGAATCCTCGGCAGCCTGTTTGCGCTTTCCACGTTGCACGGTTTGTGCCATCGTCGTGTTCGAGCAGAATCAGGGGGCAGTGGCGGCAGAGACGCGCTCGTGTGCGGTAGGGCGGGCGTGAGACGACGCGAGAGTCTATACTTGAAGTTCAGAATGTACGCGTAGAGGAGCAGCAAGCAGCGAGCAGTCGCGCGTTTTAGTTCTGTAGCGGTATATAAGAGCAGAGCAGAGACGTGAAAGAGAGTCGTGGGTGGGAGGGTATCGCGGGCGCAGTGCGCGGAAGTGACGATGGCGGCGGTCACGAAAGGACGCGTTCAATGGAGAGGGGTTCGCCCCCTTACAGGCGCTGGGAGACGCGACGCGGTTGAGATCAGATCGGGCTTTGACGAAATAACTTATAAGGAAATCGTTCACGTTCGCAGCGCTCCAAGTTCAAGTTTGCGGCTTGGACAGGCTGAAGGACTCGTACTACCATGGCTCCGAGCCTCCTCAAGTGCTCGAGCGCGATGAAGTGGTACTACTGTTACACCTGAGCGCTGCGCTGGGCATCTCATTTCATCGCAACGGCCCCCTCAGAAGCCCGACGGTGGAAGCCGGCTAATCTCCGTTGTCCTAGTGTTGCTTTCCGCGAGTCCTTTTTATAATATGTCGCAGTCGTCAGCGATTATATGATCGCGATCTATCCAGTAGCGAACTCCATATTTTCAGCTCGAAGGTGCAACCGGAGTTATGACAATACACGGCGTCAGGCTACTATCGTCGCATCGCTATCTGAGTACTAGTCAGCACTACAGTTAGTTCACTGATTGCTACGACTATATATCGTAGTATCAGATGTTAGATGTAAGTGTGCTATGTAGGGTACAGGAACATCATGCTGAGTGGGAGCAGAGTCGGGCTTCGAAGGTCGTAGAACTCGGTACATCCAATAGTCGGCAAACTTGAATGGGTAGTACTGGCCTCTATTCAGAGAGTACATGGTAATGTTTGTAGATGTTAAGATTCGGGAGGCTCTGAGGAGGCGGCTGCCTAATTATATCTAGAGGAAACTGGGTCGAGCGTCAGCAGCGGCCCAATGGTGCTGAACAGCCGAAACAATGAGTTTTGTTGCATACGGAAATGGAATGTGCACTGGCAGCCAATTCAACGGTGTGCGCAAGTGGCGGTCCCTTGACCCTCCGCCGAACCCGCGTAGGCGTTTCACAAGCCGCATGTCCCGCAACTGGAAGCCTTCCGATTAGCGTGGACGGCGCACAGGTTGCTGCAGCAACAGTCAGCCATCCCGCACTGCTACAGACTACTTTGAATTTTGGCGCCGATGATCAACCTCACGTAGTAGCGTCCAAGTACAACGAATTGTTAGAACTTGGCCGGGGCATAGGAAGGTCGTCATCGACGTAGCAGACAATTGCATTGTGCAAGGGGCCATGCGCACTCAGGCTGCGCTTTGTGAACATATAATAGAGGCGCTAATCGCGCGGGCCGCGTCGCGCTGCAGCACGCGTGCCCGGATTTGGTCATCGAAGAACGCGTCCTTGGACAGACTTGCTTTTGAGCCCGCCACTACGCGTGTAGCTGCGGTAGCTCTCCTTCTCTCCTTTCCACTCTCACCATAGGCCCTCCAAAACACTACCCACAACCAACGCCCTCACAGATAGCCGGAATGTCCCAATGCTCAAGTTCTACAGGATCCACAAAGGCTACAAACCCCACCGCCTCTGTGATGATCGGGTACTACAGGTTCACGGACATCTTCTTTGAATGGTGCGCACGAAACCTGCGCCACAGACTACCTGCGCGCGATGGAAAGAAACGACGCTGACTCACGCTCAGGCATCAAGCGCTCCCCAATCAGGCGGATGTTAGTCCATTGAAGGCCCTGCTCGCCTACTCCGCACTGGTGCACCCCGATCATCCCCTCAGGAAGGAGGGCGTTAACGGTATTGAGCTCTATCTCGGTACGCTTACGCCACTCAACCTTGTTCTGAAGCCACCCATCGCTCACACAAGCACCCTTAACTCACAGGCACGTTCGAGACCGGGGAGATGCGCCTGCTGTTCTCGTCCGCGCAGGTCGAGTACATCCGTTACTGGCTACACGCCGTCGGGCTCACCGAGCAGCCCATTCCCATCCCGTCATCGGAGTACCTCATCCTGCCTAGCGACCTCGTCAGCTGCTCGCCGGACGTTTACTCGGACCCCGCCGTGCTCAAGAGGGCGATCAAAGTACGTCACCGAAGCCCAGCTGCACGGCGTGCGCGCGCGAGGGGGCGACGCGGCAGGCGAAAGCGTCGTCGTCGCCGCGCCGCTTCTTCCCCCCACGGGCATCCCGTCGGGGGCCTCTGTGTGCATGATGATACGGCAAGTACTGACTTGCGTGCGTGTTGCTCTGTACAGAATATCGACAAGAACAACAAGCGGCTCCGCGGCACAGGCACGCTCCTCGCGTCGCGCAGATTTGCGTTCGAGAAGGCGCGTACACTGTGGGCGGCGAAGCTCGGGACGTGGTGTGCCGTTGACTTTGAGGCGTGGGATATGGACCACACGCTTCTCACCGAGTTTGGCTGGAGTCTCGCAAGCTGGAAGGATGGCGTGCTCGTGCGGGAGAACGGGCATCTCATCGTCAAAGAACATCGCTCGTACACGCAGAAGTATGTGCCTAATCACAGAGAGGTATGTCGGGTTTCAATGGACTCCCTTCGGCCCTCTGCTGCAAGCTTCAGGAAATGGTGAAATGACCGCGGAGCCGTCAGTTCTATAACTTCGGGCCAAGCGAGGTCGTCAGCAGGAGCACATTCAAGCAGAGGATACAAGACCTCATCAACGAGCACAAAGCGACAGGACCGCTCTTCCTCATCTTCCATGATAGCAGCCAGGACATCAAGTTAGTGCATCCTACCACTATCATACCATGGACCCAGTACCTATATGCTAAACCTGTTTCACAGGTATCTCAAGTCCGACGCGGTGAAGGCCGTCGAGCGCCTGGACTACATCCTTCCAGATTCGCCACAGAACGGCGAGATCTACGTCGTCGACACCGCGGACCTCTTCGCCGCGCTCGAAGGCGACGAGTCCAACAACAAGCGGGCCCTCGAGCGTGTCTGCAGGCACCTGCAGATCCCAACCCAATTCCTCCACAACGCAGGCAACGACGCACATGTGAGTCACCGATTCTCAACCCACTGCCCGGCCAGTGGCTGATCGGTGAGCGGGGCTAACTCTGACACCCTCGTTCGCAGTACACACTCGATGCGCTGATTGCGATGGCCTCGGGCGACCCCGTCGATCAACAACGCGAGCAGCGCTGGCCGAAGCGCACCGAGGACAACCAGCCCAAGGTCGAGTTCCGCGACTGGGAAGAAGACTCGGACTATTCCGACCTCGAAGGGGTGATGGGTCCTCTGGTCGCCAACCCTGGCGTGGACAACGACTCGCAGAACGAGTTCTGAGGTGGGTGGTTTGGAAGTGAGGCGCACATGTGCAGAGGTTGTTTCATTGAGTGGAGCCGGTTATTGTGTAGCATTAGAAGATTCCCAGATGTTGCGGTGATACCACGTACGAGCTGTTTGATTCGTTACTGATACTTACATTGTATGATGAAGAATATGATCGTGCTGCTGCACGAGACGGTGTAGCATCATTGTGACCGGTGCTCGTCTCGATTTGACGACATGTCGGTAACACTTGTAGAAGAACTCAAACAGACCCCGCGCGCTGAGTGCTCAAAACAAATCGTATTGATTTCAAGGCTAGATTCCAGTGACCATCGAGCGCCGCGGAACGCCCTCTTTTCCTTGGCAAGGCCCATAACATTGTACGAGCAGCACTGGTGGTGTGTGAGAACGCCGAAGGTCCGTTCGAAGATACCAACTTTGCGCGGCGCTCACCAAATGGTACTGTCTCGACGGCGCGGAGCGGGTCGAGATTACTTACTGCTACGAATGTCTTCTATCTTCATGGTGCCATTCATGTTGCATCCGGTTGGTGTATGGCAGCTGTGTCCTCGACTACGGTGTCGTCTCATTTCGAGAGAAGCTAGCATCAGAATGATATCCTCAGGAGGTCATCTTCGGTTTGTTGCTAAGCTGTGGACAGGCCAGGGCACCGCCGAGGAAAATGCAGAACACAGAGCCCAATTCTATTATAATAAGGTAATGCGGTATCGTTTCAGTTCGCGTGTCGCACGTAAAGCGTTCGTCGCGGGGACATTCCGCCCCTCTAGTCGTCCTTGTCGTTCTCATCGTCCGGCTCACCGTCATCCTCGTCATCCGAACGGTCATCGGTCGCTTTGATATCACCAAGCGCGCTGTGAAAGGAAGGTGATGCCGTCAGCAGTCACGTACTCCGGACGGGAACCGCGCTGGAAACACTTACCGCCAGGCGATGCGCCAGATGAGGAAGTACCAGAAGAGGTTGAGGGCCTGCAGCAGGACAAGCGGCGCGAACACCTGGTACTTCATCCACCAGACCATCCACACGCCGTCCTCTGGCTCCCACCGCTTAGAGGCCTCACTGATGGGCATCAAGGGTCAGCGCGGGCACAGTGGGAGTATAGACGGATATTGACGCACGGCATGAGATCAAACTCGAACCATACCGAGTACAGTATGACCCAGTTCAGCCAGTGTCGGAAGTAGCTGTGAATATCCATGTGAGCCATTACGTTCTGAAAGTCGAATGGGCGGCCTAGTCGGAACATACCTCCAGACACAGAGGAACACAGCGAACACAGCAGTCTTAGTCTTGTTCCACTGAATATAGTTGAGCAATTTCGACAACTGTTTGTAATCAAAACAGGTCAGCGTCAGTCCCTCGCAGCGCGTGTTTACCATATACACACCCCGAGAAGTGAGTCGGGCAAGTCCATGCTGAGGTAGACAGCGTTCCCAATCAACGTCAAGTTGATGAGATAGCTCCATCTAAAACCAGATCATGTCACTAAGCGTTCGGCTGTGATTGAGCCCATGTTCACGTACCCTACGAGCCACAAGGTGACAAAGTGGTGGGCGACGAGCTCATAGTAGTCCTTGCGCGGCTTCTCGAGACCGAGTAGGAGCACAATAAGCTGTTGGCACCAATAAGCTGCCTGCATAAGGTAGTAACTCTTGAGTTCCGGCTTCATGTCCCAATGTGGGTAGTCTAGGAACACCATCAGACTGAGGGTCCGTCGCATATGAGACGGCGTCAACGCACCGATCCAGAAATACTCCGTGCGATACCACCAAGTGGGAAGCTGCGACATGATGCGCTGTGGGAGGGCAGTTTAGTCACATCGGTCGAACCACTCCGAACGTACAAGAGTAACGCACCATTCCCCAAAGTCCCATGACCAGGAAGTAAATCACCGCGTACCCTTGCTCACCAAAGCGGTCCAGCTTAGTTTCACGCCTGATACCAAACCATTTGGCAATGGGGCGACAGATATAGATGGTGATGCTTTGGCGGATGAACGACCAGAATACGACGTAGTACGCAATGAAGGCGAGGTCGAGGTAACCCTTCCGGTACCGAGGGTCGCTGTCCGGGGAGTCGGGTATGCGATGGGAGATGAAGATGAGGGGCGCGAAGGGGTTCGGAAGGTCTTTGCCGATGTATGGTGCCAAAAGCTCCCAGTTGGCCCATAGTACGAATACAAGGAGGAGGATTTTGAGCGAGGAGCCTTGGAGTGGGTTACTACGATTGGCGCGCGCGAGACATTGAACATATAGCACGCACTAGGAACGACGACCCATCTCAAAGACTTGATGTCTTGCCAGAAGCCTCTGGACTCGGTCGACCAGCGTACGGGAGGGCCATTCTTGCTGTTGTATGTTACAGGCGAGAGAGCCGCACGGTTTTGCCCGAGCGGGCTTGAGGAGGAGTCAGTTGGAAGGATGACAAGTGACAAGGCCGACGGCGCTCACGTCTGCGGTCTGAAGGGCCCTGCGAGATGGTGGGCGGGGTCGGTCCTGGTCGCGACGCGTCAATTTGAATATGTCGGACGCGACGGAAATACAAAACGTACTCAATCCTGTTGAGCGAGGTCTGAATCTGCTCCGGACGCGCTCTCTTGGGATGCGTGCCGTTTTGCGGACGCGACATGGTGGAGAGAGAGAGAGATGAGAGGAAGAGAAGGAGGTGGGACGAGCGGTGCTCTCGTCAGAGCCTCTACGTAGCGTCAGACAGAGAGCGCAGTCTGTGATATCCCGCTGCCAATCCCCAACTGGACTCGTCGTCCGTCCCCATCCGGCATCTGCTCGGCATCTCCCCCGTGCCAAGACGTCCCCTGTTTGGCAACTCTGCTTGGAACATCCGCCAGGACGACAAGTCTCGCCGCCCGGTCCTCTGCTCAATTCGCTGTTAGCATATACAGCTCGCTTTCCAGCAGTGGCTTCAAACTATCGCCACATCTTTGCCGAGGCAGCGTTGGAACAAACTGTGTAACGCGTCTGCCGTCAGCACCACTCGCGGCATCCACCCCGATCGGTCCGACCATTGACAAGTCTCTCTTGCATCTGGTCATCGACCTCAGCTCTCCAGCTACACCACCGTTCTCCGACGCGTCCCATCTCCTCCGGTACGCGTAACACCGCTGAGCATCATGTTCCCAACTCTCGGCCTCTTCCAATCCCTTCCATGTCCCGACAAACAACACTGCACGCGCCTCCACTGTCTCTTCAGCCACATCCCGGACATCACCTCCATCCCCGTCACTCCCGTTCCTGTAGACACTCCGAAGCTCGCACCACCGCAAGCTTCGTCTTCTACGTCCTCTCTTGCGTCGAGGCCGTCAACTCCGGCGACTGCGGTAGCGTCGGTCAGTGCGTCAATACCTGCCAAGCGTTCTGTCAGTTCGCCTCTGCGCGCTGCCGGCCCAAGCAATGGAACGGCCACGCGTGAACCCCCAACGAAACTGCAGCGCACTGGTGCGCCCAGCCGTCCAGTAGCCATACCGTCGGGGCCGCAAACGACCTCGGTGAGTTCCTCGCACATTAATGTGATGCTGTACACTAAATTGCCTCGAAGACTGGCGCACCGGTGCTCAGAGTTAGTGCGGCTCAATCCCAAGTGCCGGTACCCGTCCGCCAGGTACGTACTGCACACCCCAAAACGGCCGTTCTCACCTCACGCAATGTACAGGCTATGTTGAAGTCTTTGTATGAGCATTTCGTCATCCTATATGAGACCATCCTCCCCAGAAACCCTACCCTTGCCGCGGAGCATGCCCTCAAGCAGGAGGAGGAGGTGTATAAGAAGTCCTCTAAACTGACTTACCGGAACGTTAGTAGATACGCATACACCGAGTTTCACGAGGGCTATGAACTCGCGCTCACACATGATCATCAACTAGGCCGTCATATCTTCGATCGCCGCGCTCAAAAGGCGACCTAAACCGGACACTGTGTCGCATGCCTCTGTTGGAACGGAGGAAGAGGTCATTGCTCGCGAAGAGATGCGCAAGAAGATGACAGCCCTCCGGCTAACAGCGGCACAGCTTGAGCCATACGTCCTCTCCGTAGATGAGATGAAGACATGGGGTTACGTGGTCGAAATACCCGCAGGCCCCGGTGGCGACAAGCCGCATGAAGAGGGCTCGGTCATGACGTGCGAGCGGTGTAACCAGAAGTTCATGGTGAAGCGGCGCGAGCAGGCGGACCAGTGTAGATACCATTGGGGAAAGCCCTACTCATCAAAGGTGAACGGTACGTTTACCTCGAGCCGTAGGCGCGAATGGCGCTGACAGTCTGCGCGTATAGGCGAGAAGAGGCGCGTGTATACGTGCTGCGCGCGGACGCCAGACGAGGAGGGGTGCCAGACCGGCCCGCACGTCTTCTACGAGACCGATCCGGAGGACCTGCACCGCAGGCACGCGTTCACGCACACTCGTCCACCAGCAGACTCCGGAGGGGGCACTGGTTCCGCCATGGACACCGCGTTAGATGTCGTAGCTCTGGATTGTGAGATGATCTACACTACCGGCGGCATGCGCGTTGCGCGCGTTTCGGTAGTAGATTCAGCAGGAAAGGAGATCTTCGACGAGTACGTTCGAATGGACGAAGGGGTCGAAGTAATGTGAGCGCTTGCGTCACCTTGGCAGACACTTTTTGGCTCACTTATGTTTCTCCACATGCTAGAGACTTCAACACGCGCTTCTCAGGCATAAACGAGGAGAACTACGCGACCGCGGTGCTCCCACTCGCCTCCATCCGCCGATCCATGGATGCCTTCATCAACGCGCGCACCATCATCATCGGGCACGCGCTCGAGAACGACCTCAAGACGCTGCGCATGATTCACCACCGCTGCGTCGACACCGCCGTCCTCTTCCCGCACACCGCCGGGCCCCCATACAAGCGGGCCCTGCGAGCCCTGTGAGTGTCTCGTGACTTTCTGAGGAGATGACGATCTCGCTCGCTCTGGACTGTAGAGGAAGAGGACCAGCCGCTGACGTGAAGCTATGCACCTTCTAGCGCGAAAGAGTTCCTTGGGCAGACCATTCAGGCGGCGGGTGCCGCCGGGCACAGCTCCGTCGAAGACTCGATCGCCACCCTCGATCTCGTACGGTGGCATGTCCTAAACGGCCCAAAACCCAGGCCCAAGCCACCAGCCTCCACGAGTGCGAGCGCAGGCTCCGCAACAGCATCGAGGACCGCGTAATCATCACGAACATGCCGTATCATTGTAGCTATACCCTCGCACTGTGGTATTAGAGCACGCCGGAATGTCTGGCGTTGAGAGGCGGCATTGACCGATTCATCTCATGTTGGAGTTCCGCTGATGCCTCTTCAGTGCACCTTGGTTGCTTTTGAGCTTTATGAGTCATGCAATATGGCATGCCTACTCTCATGATGATATTTGGAATCTGACTATCGCACAGTCGATAAGCTTTCGACATCAGCATGACTATACGCGAGACGGGGGTAAGCGGCTGTTGGGATCGCGATCGACACTGCATCGCACTACAGAACAGGGGCCGACTAGTAGTCGGTTTGTGCTCCACGAGCAAAGATGCGGATGAACGATGTGGAATTGCGAGATTGGCAAATGTGGAGCAATGCTCAAACTAGCATACACATACGTACACAAACCAGCCGGCCTGCCGGGGAGATGTCGACGGCGAAATGGTGTTCCATTGCAAGCAGCTTATGGGCTGGGAATCAATGTCGCCCCTGGTGAAGGAAGCTGACGGGCTACCTAAGCATCGCGATGTCAGGTGGGCGGACGCTTGCACTTACCCACATGTGCCAGAGCCACTACTAGACAACGGTCCGAATATCATATGGTCGTCTGAGAGCATACACTCGTACCGCGTTCGTGTTCGCAACCATGCGCGAGGTGAACGCACCTTCACTGAAGACCATTCCGTTTTCACTTCTTGTATCCGAGTGCGAAGCATGACTTGACAATCAGGGCAAGTGACGGATGCGGCGGATTGCAAGAACGTTGATTCCAGTGCGTACGTCGAGATATCTGTGTTGACTTGTGAGATACTGCTATGGGAAGTGACCTTGTATGATCAGGTGCTCACTGGGTAGGACGTTCCAGACGATCTCGGCGTTAGCAAATGCCCATGCGCGGCTAAGCTCCCTCTGGTTGTCTGCATTGCAGGTAGGCGTGGCGGGGTGCATGGCCGGCGGCCGGAGGACAATGTTACGCAGAGCGCTTATGCGCCCCCGCTGCAGGTTGACGAGCCTCGCAAAATATATCGGGCCCATCTTGACTGTGAGCTCGTCCGATAGACGCGTCACATCGTAGGCAAGGAGGTGTGCCGAGATGGCTACGGCAAGATCTTCAAGATGATAGTGGGCGGCAAGTGCATAGGCTTCGATCGGGTAGTAAGGGGCGTAGGAACGGACGAGTTCGTAGAGGGGGAGAGTCGGCGCGGCGAGCTGTGCGGTCGACAGGCCGTACTTGATCAGGGCATCCAGCGCCGCTTCGGTGGACTGGAGCGGCGGCGGGTGAGGCAGAACGGACATACCGTATATCACATGGAACACGATGCTGAGGACGACTGACGTCTCTGGGAGGTAAAGTGGGTAGGTGGGATGGGCGAGGGTACCACCGAAGGCGTTCGACGAGGACGCGAGAAGCCGACGGGTGTGGACGTGGAAATGTACGCCATCTGGTGAGATGACCTCCAGGTCAGGGAGGTAGCCGTCGACGACAAAACCCGGGTTGAAGACGGAGGATATAGCGTGGTGAAGAGACACATCTTGGGACTGTTGCTCAGGTACCTGGGCAAAGAGCGATGGGTCGCAATCGAGTACTGTCGGCGGGAGTAACAAGAGCACTGCGTACGGCCATAGTCGAGGAATGACGTGGTTTACAACGGTAGGTGCCCTACACGGTCCTAGGACCTAGCGCGAGTGGTCGGCTAGAGAGATGAAAGATAAGGGTAGCTGTTATATTTTGCAGCTTACAGATGAAGTCATGACCGCGTTGCGCGTGATGAGTTTGGCCGTGGAGGTTGTGCACCCGAGGCATATTGAACATAGAGCCAGGAAAAACATGGAGGTCCATGGTCGCCGGTGCAGATCAAAGGCTGCCAATTCGAACACATCTCTGGCCCCGGTAGCCGTGGCCAATGGCGGACGACGTACCGAGCCAACCACCCGGTCTTTGACTGCCCAAGTGTCTCTTCGGACGAGATCTGGCAAATATTTGTCATCAATATCCCTCTACAAATTGTGGTTTCAAGCATCCCGCGCGGTCACAGCAGCCGCCGGCATAATTTGGCCTGCTCCTTTGACCATATTACCTCTGCTCCTGCACGTACCTGGCCTGCGTGAGCCGTGGTGTAGAGGCCATTGGTATTTGGACAACATCGAAGATGATCTCGCACAAATATGCCCGACAAAGAGGTCCCCGGTTATTGTGCACACCGCAGACGGGTGCACTCGACGCCGACCCCGCGCGGGTCAATCAAATTGCGGCTGCCCGGTGCGGCTAACGGCAACCGCCCGCCCTTGTCAATTTCGAGGAGCAGGCATGTGCTCCGTATGTTTCACCGGAAGTTGCGAATAACAACAGAGCAATCAAACGTTGTCTGTCTAGTATCAATTCATCCCCTCTGCAGTATACGCCAATAAACTCGAGCTCCTACCATGGCTGATGCTCCTGGAAATCTACAGAGGTATATGATATGAGCACCACAATTGTTGGCTCTTTGAATCGTCAATAAATGCTGACATCTTTCCGCATGAAGGTCCATTATGAGCTCGCAGTACTAGCGTTGGCTGCATAAAAGCTTCCGTCTTGTGAATATGCATCTGCGTCCTGGTGCCCGCACCTGGCGAAGAGGCTATTGCGAATAAGCGTTGGTCGAGGTCAGCAGTTGAACCTCCCTCGAGCTTGCAAAGGTGCGGACCGTGACAAACAACAAGACGACCAAACAGCGGCAGCCCAGCCGTCTGTGATTTTAGCGCTCGTCTCGCAAAGTAGAACTTCTGCAGGTTATTACTACCAGAAAGACTATGTAGTGCTCATAACCATATACCGTGTACAGTATGAATGCCACTTACAACCTCCAGAAGTGCGCGAGCTTCGTAAACGCACGGCGGGTGCTGTTGAGCATCGTCGTCGCGCAGCATAGGCTTCGTCATCTCAGTTATTAGACGTACGGCCTTGCCAGGCATGAAGGCTTGTTGTCCGGGGAATCCATATATACGAATCATACGAATACAAAAGCCATCAGATACAATACGGAGGAAATCATGGCCCTCGTGAACCAAGGCTACCAAGTCGTGCCATGGTGTCTTCGCTGTTCTCTTGCTCCTCGATGCCATCCGCTTGGGTGACCTTAAGGCGAAGCTTAGTCGCAGGGAGATGTACGAACATGACCGGTCGGACATACCACTCGCAGCACCGACTTCTTGGATGACTCTTGGAGCTCGCCCGCGATGATGAGCTCGTCGAGGATCTGCGCTGACTGGTCAGGTAGGTGATAATTCAGATAGGAGGAAGCTGCTCACAGCATATGCCTTCTGGAAGTTGAAGATCCTAATGTGCGATTGCGGGTGGTCAGCCATGAGTTCATAGATCGGAAGGAAAACTGCGGCTCGTACAAGTCAAGCTCGCACACCTGCCGGTGCATATCAGTGGATGCTCTCTGGAACGAACGAACAGACAGAAAGTACGCACGTTCCCAAAGTATCGGTCTAGCACTTCAACATATCTGTGTATCACCTCTAAAACGACCAACTCGTTGTCCCCCTGGCTGATCCCACAGACGAAGAATAGAGACGCGTATCGCCGGTACACGACCTTGGTATCTGCCCCGCAGCTGAGCACACAGCCGACTACCAAGCTCGTGATGTGTGGACA
Organism: Cubamyces lactineus; assembly: GCA_022376465.1. NCBI lineage: Eukaryota > Fungi > Basidiomycota > Agaricomycetes > Polyporales > Polyporaceae > Cubamyces > Cubamyces lactineus. The sequence continues at coordinate 2,143,170 of JACDTU010000003.1, forward strand.
CACGTACCTTTGTATTCCAAGAAGTTACACATGCGCGTCCTGCGCGCAAGAACGAGCTGCGTGACATCCTTGACGATCTTCGCCTTCGCCTTCTGCGACATCGTGATGTACCATTTGGCCAGACGGACCTTCCCTACACCGTTCGGTCAAGACCAGATTATCACGCATTCATCCCAAGGCGGAGGTACCTTGTCGGGAAACGAGCAGCATATAGTTGATCATTGTATGGAAACCACAGGCTGCCGTGCTAACGGCGAAGACGAAGACAAAGTGCGGGGCGAGTGGGAGTGGACTGTGAACAAACTCCGAGTCGAAGCCTGTGCGCCGTCAATATGAGGTGCCTCTTGCCTTTCTTGGCCTCGGCAAAGCGCGAATGTGTTTAGCGCCTGTATCATGGATCTTCGTCAGCGGCGCGCTGAGTCTGTGCCACCATACCACCGCAGTGTGACTATCGCGAACTTGTAATACTGCGTGCGCTCACCAAGAGTACAGAACACTCACAGTACATCCTGTGTAGCCACCAGAAACAAAGCATATTTGAAGTACAGCTACAACAATGTCCGATACACAATCCACGAAGATCCCGCTACCGAGTTTCCTCAAGATCCTGACGAGCAATAATATCGTGCCAACGAAAGCTATGGCCGTTGCGAGCAAAATGTACGTGTTGCCTATATTCGACAATACTTGATGAAGCTCATGCACGTCACAGATATAAGACGCACAATACTCCGGAGCAACTGAGCATGCTGACCGATTTTTCGCTCGAGTCTGCCGGTGTCGCCGAAAAGGACCTCCGCAAGCAAGTCCTCGCCGCCGTCCGCAAGGCAGGATACAAGGCGAAGCCGTCCGGCAAAGCTGCCGGGAGCAATGCCTCGAGGGGCAGCGCCTCGTCGTCCACCTCCGCGGCGAAGGCAGGCTCGTCCAAGGACGACGTAAGCTCGTGCTATCTGATTGCACCGTTACATAATTCATATTTACGCATTGGGGCATCCATCTCCGTCTGCAGGCCAGGCCTCAGCGGAAACGCAGGAGAGACGATGATCTCAACGAACTGCTGCCAAGTAAGCCGTCCGAGGACGGCGATGGGTACGGCAGTCTAGAGTTCAATGAGGTTCTCGACGAGGAGGTGAGTTCATATTCTCCCGGCGTTCCTACAGCGGTCCGGTGTACGTGCAGTGTGCATCAAACGCTCGCTCCACGTACTATGGGCGCCATTCCCCAGGAATTATTGCTGAACAGGTCCGCCATGCGTGCATGATGCGTGTGTGTTCGTAGGCCATTAAGACAAAGTACACCGTTGTCAACCGTGCACCCATTATGATGGCGTGGGCGTTCGTGGTCGCGGAGCGACTGGGTTTCAAGCGTGAAGAAGCCCTCAGCATCGGTACGTTCGCAGCCTTCCTCCTCATTCCCCTCCTAGCTTGGCGAGGGGCGAGCAACGAACGGCCTGACCGGTGCAGGGCTGTGCGTGCTCGACCCTGCGCGCAGTGCACATTTCACCGGACGCTCACCGAGCATTTGGTCCCCTTTCAGCTTCTGTGTATACGGAGATGAACGCGGTGAGCAAGGGCGTTTCACTGGGAATCTACCGGGACAGCGAGGGGCGGGGCATGGAAGCCAGCCGCACCGGCTCACAGCCATACGTGCAGCTCATGGGTAGACGGTGGGTGCATCCCTTCCTGCTCACTTTAATTGGCGGACAGGAGCTCACACAGGGTGCTGCCGTTTTGCTTGGCTGGGGAATATCGACGCCACTGCCTCGACGTGACGGTGCTTTGGCTCTATCGATCCGAACAGGATGTACGTCTCCCATGAATTGCGGCCGGCACTCACACTTTAAAATGACCTGACTGACGCGTCCCACTCCCTTTTTGTCGCTAGACCGCTCTACCAGACAGCAACGTCGCAGTGGCGTGCGCTCTCATCCGGAGCACCCGTCTCCCCCACATCGGCGTTCTCGTATATTAGTCGTGCATTACGGCAGACGGCGCCACACATCGTGGGCGCGCTGCGCCTGCTTGCCGCGAGCTATTCCCCCTCGGAGCTCAACGATAAAGGTTTCTCTCTATACGCTGAGTTCCGGCCTGCCTCGGAGGGCTGGGGACAGAAAGGCGAAGTCCGCTGTTCCGCTATCCTCGAGCTACGCAAGCCACAGGACGAAAATGGTTCCACCCCTGCCAAGGAGACATCCACAAACGCAGACCAACTGGTCAAAAATGAATCACCGGATGTCCTCGGAGAGGATACCTCACGTTCAGAAGACCCGCCTTCCAAAAAACTCAAGCTAGAGTCCCCTAGTCGAGATGAATACGATGCCGCGTTGGACGATGATGCACTCTTCAATGAATTTGACCTCAGCACAATACCATAAACACGCTGGTCATTCGCAGGAAAGTCCATGAACAGCACTCTAGGAGGCGAGTTACGATACGTTAGGCCAACATGTACACTACATCTACATTAGCAGACCAAACGCGGGTAGTCCCTCACGCTCGGCGCTCCCGTTTTGTTCACAGCCTCTAGCTAGAGTCCTCTATGTCATAGAATGTTCAGCTGAGGTTTTTGATAACGGCAGCGGTGAACTCCGAGGTAGTTGCCGAACCTGCACAAGAGAAGCGATCGTGAGACTACAAGATTCAGAGGAAAGATACGTAGTGCGTACCGCCCATATCCGCGGTGCGGACCTTGCCGGCATTGATGACGTCGAAGGTCGCGCTAGCGATGCTGTTCGCAAGGTGGTCGAGACTACTCGCCACGATTTAGTATACCAGTCAGTAATTGATTTACATACAGTACGTACCCAAGGTGCCTGAGCATCATGGTGGCGCTCAGAATCATGGCGGCAGGGTTAGCACGGTTGGTCCCCATGATGTCCTTGGCGACGTGACGGCAACCAGGCTCAAAGAGTGCGTACTCCTGCAGGGTGCGACAATGTGAATATGGCATACTGATGACCAGTGCGTGTAATACTGACCCTGCCAACGTTGCAGCCGGGGACGATGCCAGGACCACCAACGAGTGCGGCACCAATGTTAGAGACGATGGCACCGTACAAGTTAGGCATTACCATGACATCGAACTGGGAGGGACGAGCAACCAGCTGCATAGAGCTATGTTCGGACATGGTTCAGTGAGCGGCTATAGTGATTGATGGTATGTATTGAGGAACCCACGTGTTGTCGACGATCATGTCATTGAACTCAATACCAGTGGTCTTGTAGTCCTCAGCCACCCGACGGAAGGTGTTGAGGAAGAGACCATCACCGAGCTTCATGATGTTCGCCTTGTGCACGCAAGTAACTTTCTGTGGCGGAAAGTTTGCACAGTGTTCTTTCTACTCAACTTGAGGCAGCTTACCTTGCGGTTGTTCTTGAGGGCAAAGTCGAAAGCAAAGCGGCAGATGCGCTCAGCCTTAGCGCGGGTCGACACCTTCAAGCTCTCTACCACGCCGGGGTAGCTCTGGTGCTCGAGGCCAGAGTACTCACCCTCCGTGTTCTCACGGATGATGGCAAAGTCCACGTTGTTGTGGCGAGTGGGGAAACCGGGAAGGGACTTGCAGAGCACAACAGACGCGTAGATGTCGAGCTGCTGGCGCATGGCAACATTCCACGAGATGTGACCAGACTGGGAGATGGGGGTGAAGAGAATGCCTACGATAAGGTGAGTAAATTGACGTAATACGAAATATGGCAGACGAAGGCGCACCCTTAAGACCAACCCGGTTACGCCTCAAGCTCTCCATAGCCTGCTTGAAGAGCTCCTCGCCCTCGGAGGACATTCCAGAGACATTGTACTGCTCCCACTCAATGGGTGCGTTGACATACTCAAAGATCTCCTTGACGGAGTCGGTAATCTCGTTACCAATACCGTCTCCGGGGATGAGGGTGACCTGGGGATACGCGGGTAAGGTGTGCATTCTTCACGCGCTATGGTTGCACATACGGTGTAGACACCACCGTACTTGGTGGGCAGCTATGCGTAGGACACTCAGTTACGACGCCGAGTACGGAACGGTTGATTGACACGACATACCCTCTGGGTGACACGGGGGAAGCCCGCGGAGAGGGTGGTGGCAGTCCTCTATAAGAAAAACATTTGCATACCGCACGAAGTCTGAAATTGGAGGCACGTACGGCGTTGAGAACGGGACGAGCAGCGGAGGCGAGAGCACTGCGAAGCATGGCGTACAACACCGGGAGAGAGGTGAAGGATGGAGAGTGAGTAGGAAAGGCGGAGGAAGGAGGACGAGGTGGAAGAAAACGAGATATCGGCCGAAACACGGGAGAGTCCGTGCCAATGCCAACAGCGTCATCGTCCGCCCACATGGCTATCATTCGCTCGCGTGGCTCCCGCCGTCCTCGCCCGACCGCTCATTTCCGTATGTTCTTGACATACAGCCATGCGCATCGTTGCGCTCGACGACGGTGGAGTGATGGATATATACGCAGTAGGCTGTGTACTACGCTCAGAATATACTCGCATCCTTTTCCCACTCGCGCGCGGCGACAGCCATAAAATGAGCTCATCTATTTTGGATGACATGTGAATCAGCCCAGGTTCGCATGCGACAGTGATGCGAATCGCTCGACCTCGCACAACAAAGATGCCAGCCGCGCGGTTTGGACAGCTTCGGCGACGACGGTCAAACACAACCTCCCACCCTCGGGCCCTCGTCTCGTCACGGCCCATCCACTCTTTTCACGACGACGGATACGACCTCTGACGCTCCCCGACGCCCTGGGCATAGACGTGCACCATGTCCAGCAAGGAACAGAAACTCGTCGCCGACCTTGCTGAAAAGCTGCACACCCCACCCACACGCGATCTTTCCTTCTATCTCGTGCTTGCGGTGGGCGTGCTGCCCATTTGGTCCATAGTTCCTCTCTCTTGGGCCTTCATGATCTACACGCTGCACTATGGCCTCATCTGGACCTTCGCGTGGAGAGGCTGGTGCCTATTCGCGCTCGCACTCTGTGAGGTCAGGCCCAGTGACCCCGTGCTCGGCTCCATTCGTTCGACTCAATGAACCTAATCGTCCCACAGGTCTTCTTCAGCGTGTACCACCACAACCTCGCTTCCTACATCTCTAGTCCAAGCCCCAATGGCCCCGGGAACCTGCACGAGCTCCAGGCTGTTTTCAAGCGCGTACTTCAAGCCGGCCTCGCGTCTCTACCGGAGGAAGGATTCGATGAGGAAACGTTGGACGTTGACAGGCCGGGTAGCCCAGCTGAGACACTCGTGGCCCTCGACTACCACGACCCCCGTGCCGTCGACTTCCGGAACTATCTGAGAACATGGTACGTCTTGCCCTCATTAGTGTGCTCTCTGGAATGTGCCTCATATTCTTTCCCACAAGGTTCAACAAGGCACCGTGGTCCTCCATCCGTCGCCATGAGATGTATTCCTGGCTTTACTGGTCGATATTCAATGCATCCTTCCCTGGCATTGACAAGGTGTCTGAAGCTCATCAGAAAGTCCTCCACGAAGTCATCAAGTTGCTCGAGGACCGAGCGGGCGCGAAGATCCCGGAAGGCTCAAACCCTGAAGCTGCTCCTTTGCTCCTCACGTTGGATCCTGTTAACGTTGCATGGAGGCCATTCATATGGTACGCAGGTGTGGCCTTGAGTAATACGATTCTCCGCCGCAAACTCAGGACGAAGTGGAACGTGAAGATTGGCGTGTACAAGGACCTAGAGTATTTATCATGCTACCCCCTCTTTTAGGTTGTCACTAACGTTTGCGCACCTCCAGATATGTTCTTCGTGTCCCGCCTACCTGGAATGCTCATACAGGCCCGCGTCCCATTGTCTTCATGCACGGCCTCGGACTAGGCTTGACACAGTATCGCCGCTTCATCGAACATATTTTTGTCGCACTCCCCGATCACCCCGTTCTCGTTCCGCTTCTCCCCCATGTTAGCCAGGAAATCTTGCATCCACGCTTCCTGAGGCCTATGGGCCGGCAAGAGATGACGGCCTGCCTTGCGGGCCTGCTAGCTGAACTTGGTTGGGTCGACTTGAACGAGCCATCCTCTGACTCGTCAGACGCCGAGGACAAGGTACCTGGCGAGGGCAGCAAGGGGAGGGTGCATGTTCGCAAGGGCGTGACGATGCTGAGCCACTCAAAGTATGTTTTGTTGTGGCAATGATTCTGGATGCCGCTCATTATGGTTGCACAGTGGTTCTTTCGGGCATGCATGGATGCTTAAAACGCACCCTCGCATGATCAACCGCTCATGCTTCGTCGATCCTGTGACCTTCTGTTCGTGGGAGGGAGGTGCGTAGCTATCACAACGTCCCAAGCAAAGCCTCGAGACTCATGCTTTGCGTGCTTACCAGACCTCTGTTACAATTTCATTTACCGGCCTTGCGTGAATGTACGTTTCGAACTCCCAATAGCCGTAGCCTCAACCAATAGCTGACAATGCTTATCCCAGGGATTGGACCTCGTCATCAAGTACTTCGTAGGAACGGAGCTCGGCGTGGCCAACTTCCTCCAGAGACACTTCGACTGGTCCGCCAACTGCCTATGGTACGAAGAGATCCCAGACGCACGGGATCCCCGGAAAACCATGTTCTTCCTAGGTGGAAAGGACTCGATCATAGACGCGACAGTAAGTCGATACGGTATCCATTGCTACACCTTGCGACTGCTGATGCTCGTTCTATTCTTCAGCGTGTCAAGCGCTACCTCACCTCGCACGGTATCCGCAAAGGACTTTGGTTCGACCCAGAAGGCCGCCATGGTCAAGCCCTCCTCTCTTGTTCTCCAGGTCACAACGAGATCCTGAAGTGGCTACGGGAGCAGTACTGATCCTATCGACGCTCCTAAACTGACACATACCCTAATCCGCCACCTAATGCTGCCATACCCGTTGCGATGCGTCCAGACATTGGCTCACCGAAGACTGTTCATGCTATTAAATATCTATGTACGTGTGCAGATGCATTTGGTTACTTAGACCGCAGTATACAGAATAGATCGCCGTGCATTCGAGTTCAGGGAACGTTCAAGCCCGAAATTAGCTTTCGTGCGTTTCCGGTCATGATGTCGTCTAGGCGCTCAAGCTTGCTCGCATAGAATGTCTCTAGCTGAGCTACATCTGTACCACTTCGCCCGACTGGACGCCTGGACGTGGCCACCGTGACGAGAGGGTGCTAGCGACACAAACATGGCAACTTACACGGCGCTCACCAGAATAGTCGGTATGAACCACACGCGCTCTCGCCCGAAGGACAATGTCGGCGCTGCGCCGTTCACCACGAGCGCCGTATCGAAGTAGAACGTCTCGAAGTTCGCGATGATATTTCTGAACATGAGCGCGCGGCCCATGTACGGCGCTAGGAGGGTTACGCGCGGCACGAGCCACAGGTGTTTCCGCCGAGGTGCGAGAGCATGACCTTCACTTGTGTCAGGTACTGTATCTGCCCGTCACGACGATGTGCGCCGCGGCCCTGTAGGTCTCGTCGGACACCTGCAACATGGTGTCCAATTGCTCGTCAATGTGTCACACTCAATGAACGCTTTCACCAAGGCGGCATGGAGACAATGGGCGAACCCCGAGGAAGAGACGCGGGTAAGGCGTTGAGGACGCCGCGGCGTCTGCGCGCCATGCAGGAACACGACCGCTCCTCGCTGGTCGAGCTCCGCCCAGAGAGCTGGGTTCAAAGGCGTCGTCTCCTATGCGCTCTGCGCGCCGCTCATGTCTTGAATGCCCGAGCTGCGGGTTTCGTTAAGCCGGAGACGTACTCGCGTTGGCGCCTTCGCCGTAGGCCTTGGACGAAGGCATGGAGACGCCGCGGGCGTGCAATTCGTCGAAGCTGTACCCGAGTACTTACCTTCAGGGCAGCTACGATTACTCTGAGAGTGCTCAGCCGCTGCGCGCTCTCAACGGTAAGTATAGCAGCGCGAACTTCGGTCTCCCGCAGGTCCGGCAAACATGCGAAGTACCCGAACTTGTCAGGGTGCGCCTTGCAGTGTCGTACGGTCTCACGCTTGTAAGGGATAGCCCCTAGCTCCCGCCATCTAGGAGCGACAATAAGGACGTCTGAATGCCTAAGTCGGCATACTCCTCTCCAGGCTCCAGGGGTCGTTCTCACCGGGTAACGATCAAGAGCCCTAGCGCGCTTATGTAGTCAAACTCGACATTATGCGCCCGGTGGTGTGAATGTTCGACAAAGCCCAGGTGACCGACAGTCAGTAGCATGAGGACACTCACCATGAGAGTGTTCAGGCTGTCATCGCGAGGAAACGTCTTAAGAGGGCCATTTATACTTTGCACTCACATCCACAGTTTCGTGGCTCACAAATGGGCATGAGGTTTGGTTGCGTCATGTAGCACTCGCGAGTGATTCTCGAAGGAACGGAATGCTGATAGGGTCGCTTCTGCAAGGAATATGTAACGTACATGCATGAATTCAAAGAGACAACAGGTTTTGAGCGTTCTTGTACATGACTTTCTCGAAACTGTCCTGGTTTCCAGCGAAGAACGCATCGGCGTTCTTTGTATACCATTGGGCCATCTCGGTGCTTACAGCTACCCGGAGAAGTTAACAAAATCGGAGTTTACAGACGTGCTCGCGACTCACCTGGAAAGTCTGTTCCGAACAACAAATGGCTGTCGTCTACAAATGCTCGCATGGCCGTGAGCGTCGTCTCGTGGCTGCTCAATGCCAGGTCGTAGTAGAAGGTCTTAGAGTCTTCTATGATCTCGTCGTGCGAAAGAGGGCAGCCCATGTGCTTGGATAGGACGGCAATACGAGGGGCTAGGAAAGGGGTGCTTCCGCCAAGGTGCGCGAGGATGATCTTCACCTTTGGCCATCTACGTTTCTTACCCGTGACGACGAGGTGTGCCGCAGCCTTGAATGTCTCGTTAGGAACCTGTCGATTAGAGCAACCATTCAGCACCAGGCCAATGCAGACTATGTCTTTTACGAGTATACCTCGGTGACTGGGATGCCCAAGAACGGATGAGGATAGGGTGTCGAAGATGGCGTTTGAGTACCATGGAGGAAGACCACAGCGGTCCTCTTGTTCAACTCCTCCCATATGGGATCGAACTTGTCATCGCCTATGTATTCTTGGGGCCGTGTCACCACTTCACTAGATAACTGATATCTTGCGGAAAACGTACTCGCAGCTTGGCCTTCACCATATGATGAGGACATGGCAATTCCCCGCGCCTTGAGAACGTCGAGTGCATAGCTGATTTCTTCGAGTGCGCCTGGACGAGCACGTTCGACTGCGGCTACATTCACAACTAGTCTCTGTACATACCTGACTCGTCCAAGAGGTTCGGTACGCACGCGAAGAAGGCGAATCGCTCAGGATAGTCGGCGCATATCTGCGCCGTGTATTCGTTAAAGTGTCGTGCAGCACCCCTGTTCTCAGGACCGACAGGACCCGGGGGAAGCCCTGCGGGTAAAGATAGGATCGCGGTCTTTACACCTAGCTCCGACATTGCCTTGAGGCTGATCTCCGGAGTCCATGGGAGGTTCTCCGCGGGGGTGCGCCATCCGACCTTCTCGCTGAGGCCCGCCTTGCCGATCGACGCAGGAAAGATGTGGTGATGCACGTCTATGCGATCCTGCAGGAGTGTCAGTTTGTGTATGTACCAGCCATCGTGACAGCTGCTTACCATGGCGAGTGGTCGGATGGGAGAAGGAGACCGAGAGCTGTGCCGTTTTTAATGCAGACCGAAGCGCGTGGCGCTGGCAGTTGACAGGACGTCAAGGAGCGGCTGCAAGCCGCTATGTTCTATGTGCTGTTAGTACTCGCTCGCGTTGATTATAAGAGGTGCGGCACGCTGTAGTGCATGTAAAGCAACAACAATACATAGATATCCCAGAAGCTCATATTCGTACATTTCGACTTCAGACCCGCGGCCTTGCTATGTACAGCCTGGCCAGACTTTCTTCTATCGTTCTCCATCACGGCCTCCTGAACTCCTTGCATTCGTCGCCGTTCCAGTTCACGAACTGGCCGCTAAGCGACGGGGGTGCCTTCAGGGACAGCGCCGCAATCACGTGCCCAGCATCTTCGGGCTTCACCAGCTCGCCTTTCTCGTATGCGCTCGTGAACTTCTTTAACACCTCTGCATCCATCGTGGACGGGCCCTTGGCACGCAAAAGACCCTGCATCTATCAAATGCCCTCTGTCAGTACGGACCTTCATTCGCTGCGTCGCAGATACGCACCGGTGTGTCGACCATACCAGGACGCAATGCGACAGAAGTTACGCTAGGCTCTTCCTGGGCAAGTGTCCTATGCAGGCGTAAGTTGACATGTGCAGATCGAGCTATCCGGCACCAACCTGCATAGGCTGTTCATAGCCGCTTTACCGGCGTTGTATGGACCCCAGGATGGAGTGTTCCCTGTTGCGGCGCCGGAACTCACGAATACCACGCGCCCACCGAGTGGGCTCTTGCGCAGTTCTGGCAGCGTCGCTCGCAGCGCCGTGACGAGGGAAAAGAAATTGACATCGAAGTGCTGCTTCCACTGGTCAAGCGTGATTTCCTCCGAGGCGATCTTTCCCAACGGTTCAAGCACACCCGCGTTCAGGATCAGGCCATCGATGCGCTTGTATTTCTCGAGGCCACGCGTTACAGATGTGCGCACGGCAGCGGCATCGGTACTTGTTACATCGACACTGAGGACAGAACGCAGAGCGGGAGTACAGCAGACTCACACATCGCACTCGAGAGCGAGCAGAGAGTCCGTGTGGGCATCGGAGAGAGAACGAAGCTCTGGGGTCTTCGTGCGAGACAACGCGATGACGTTCGCGTTGAAGCTCTCAAGGAGAATCTTGGCTACCGCGAGCCCGAGGCCTCTGCGTCGGAATGTCAGTGGCTGGAATTGAGTCGGAAACAGTCTAGCGCGTGATGCACTTGGAAGCTCCAGTCAAAACGACTACCGGTCTTGCGGCCATGCTGAACGACGTCGAAGACTGCGAGGACGCTGTGGGGAGCGGCGAGGGAGGTCGTAAGAGGATGAGGGTGGGACGACGTCCTTGATTTGAGAGTGTTTGGGGGGCGCTTCACAAATTCTGCCCGTCCCGAGCGCGTCCGAGCCACCTCACCACTCCCTCCTCCCAAAAATTGGGCATCTCTCCTCCCCGTCACCGTCCACGTCTCCCTCCTCCCGTCGCCCTCTCTCCCTCCAAAAGTAATGGCCTCGCGTCTCGCCTTCGCTCGTCTTGCTCCCTCCGTCGCTCGTGCGCGGTCTGCACGGTCTGCTTGGTCGATCAGCGCGCGCCTTGCCCGCGGATATGCTTCGCAGAGCGAGCATACGGTGCGTCAACTCATGCCAAGGCCCGTCTTTCCGCCTCCAGGCCGACCAACATGTTCTGTTCTAGATGACCGTGCGTGAAGCACTCAATGCTGCGATGGAGGAGGAGATGCTACGTGACGAGAACGTTTTCATCATCGGTGAGGAGGTTGCCCGGTACAATGGTGCATACAAGGTGCGTCACTCCGTACAGCTCTATTTGGTGTAGTGAAGTCTTTACATCTTTGTGCATGTAGGTCACCAAGGGTCTCCTTGACAAGTTTGGCGAGAAGCGTGTGGTTGACACGCCCATTACGGAGATGGGTTTCGCTGGTCTCGCTATCGGTGCCGCTTTCGCTGGTCTCCGACCAATGTAAGCCAAGCCTCGTTTTGTCTGGTTTTGCTACATGCTAACATCACGATAGTTGCGAGTTCATGACTTTCAACTTCGCGATGCAGGCCATTGACCAGATCGTCAACTCTGCCGGCAAGACCCACTACATGTCTGGCGGTGTCCTCCCTTGCCCTATTGTGTTCCGTGGTCCTAACGGTGCTGCTTCCGGTGTCGCGGCGCAGCACTCACAAGACTATGCCTCATGGTACGGCCAGATTCCTGGCCTCAAGGTTGTCAGCCCTTGGAACTCTGAGGACTGCAAGGGTCTTCTCAAGGTAAGCGATCATACAGACGCCTTCGTCTACTACCGAGTGCAAACTGACATGCGTATCAGGCGGCGATCCGGGATCCCAACCCCGTTGTCTTCTTGGAGAACGAGCTGATGTACGGTGTCACCTTCCCCATGTCGTCGGAGGCGATGTCGGACAGCTTCCTACTCCCCATCGGCAAGGCGAAGGTTGAGCGTGAGGGCAGCGACGTCACCATCGTTGCGCACAGCAAGATGGTCGGCCACAGCGTGGAGGCTGCTGAGGAGCTCGCGAAGGAGGGCATCAAGGCGGAGGTCATCAACCTGCGCAGTATCCGCCCTCTGGACATTGAGACGATCAAGAAGTCGGTGAAGAAGACCAACAGGTGCGTTCTCCGCCCGTGGCACGACGGATGAATGTGCTGATATGCGGTGTTCAGGCTGGTCGTCGCTGAGGGCGGTTTCCCCGCGTTCGGTGTTGGCAGTGAGATCTGCGCCCAGATCGTCGAGAGCGAGGCGTTCGACTACCTCGACGCGCCTGTTGAGCGTGTCACTGGCGCTGACGTCCCCACTCCCGTGAGTTTAGCGTTTATGCGTATCTTTCATTGTATCCAACGGCTGACGCGCGTCTACACAGTACGCTGTCAACCTCGAGAACCTCACCTTCCCCGACACTGGTGTGATTGTCAAGGCTGCGAAGCGCGCTCTCTACCGGAGCAACTGAGTCGCTTTGCTATGCTATACATAGATACCGGGCTGTAGCGTGGGGCGGGTGGGCGAGCGAGGGTGATGATATCCACGCCCTTCCGTGTCTGAGGGGTCCTAGACTTTATATTACTGGTCACGCTGCTATCATTGCACTGCTACTCTACATATTTCCTTTTACAAATCTTCTCTCGCGTGCTGCCGTCGTACAGCATACGTCTAAGCCACGCAACGAAGCTCAGGACTGCGCGAGGGCCCGCAGGCGGATGCGCACAGCGTTAGCGTGAGCGCCGAGGCCCTCGCAGTCTGCCAGAGTGGCGACTACGGGTCCGAGGCCCTTAAGGCCGTCCGCGGTCACCTGTTGAGAAGTGATGTGCTTTTGGAAGGAGAGCGTGTTGACGCCGCTGAATTGTCGCGCGTACCCGTTCGTAGGCAACGTGTGGTTTGTGCCGGAGGCGTAGTCACCGCAGCTACAACAATACAGCATGAGCCACTTCCTGCCACGCATCGTACACGTCTGCCGAGTCAACAGGCACAGACACGTACCTCTCGGGGGAGTATGGGCCGACGAAGACGCTTCCTGCGTTCTCTACCGCAGCGACGGCCTCGGGCGCCTTTTCGAGGTGGAGGATCAGATGCTCCGGCGCGTAGTCGTTAGAGAACGCAATGGCCTCCTCGACCGAGTTCGTCTTAACGATGATGCTCTTCGGGATGGACTGGCGCATGATGTCGACGCGGGGGAGGGCACGGGCCTGCGCATCGACCTCCGCCTCGATGGCCGCAATCCGCTCGTCCGACAGGCCGACGGTGACGAGGACGACTTGCGAGTCCACGCCGTGCTCCGCTTGGGAGAGCAGATCCGCAGCGACGAACGCGGGGTTGCACGTGTGGTCGGCGATGACCTGGCAGCAAAGCACCAACACGCCTCGATCAGGTACACGTCCACGGCACAGCGGAGATGAGAGAAAGAAGAGGCGGAGGGGGGAGAGGAGATAGAAGCAGGAACGGCGGACGTACCAGCACCTCGGACGGCCCCGCGGGCATGTCGATCGCGACGAGCGCGTCTGTGTCATTTTGGACGAGCATCTTCGCGGCAGTGACCCACTGATTGCCCGGGCCAAAGATCTTGTCCACCTTGGGCACCGTCTCCGTCCCGTACGCGAGCGCGGCGACGGCCTGCGCGCCGCCCGCCTTGAGGATCGCAGACGCGCCGACGAGCTTCGCGACGTACATCACCTCGGGCGAGATCGAGCCGTCTGGGCGGGGAGGCGTCGCGAGCACGATCTCGCGGCAGCCAGCGACCTGAGCGGGAATGCCCAGCATGAGCGCCGTAGACGGCAGGATAGCAGTCCCGCCGGGAACGTATAGGCCAACACGGGCGATGGGCCGAGCAAAGCGCGAGCACACGACGCCCGGCATCGTCTCGACGGAGAGCGTGCCCTGCTCGGCCTGCGCCTTGTGGAACTTGTAGATGTTCGCGTACGCGGCGTCGATCGCAGCACGCACATCGTCCGCGAGCTCCATCGTCTCCGGGGCATACGGCGGGCGGATGACGGTCGATGTGAGCTGCGCACGGTCGAACTTAGCGGTGAGCTCCAGGAGCGCAGCGTCGCCGCGCGTGCGGACATCGTCCACGATTGGCTTCACCTTGGCGATCATCTCGTCGGACTTGAGCACGGGACGTCGAAGGAGCTCAGCACGCTGCGCGGCGGAAGCCGTTGCAAGATCGTAGGTACGCATGCGAATGGGCCCGTCCGTGCCAGCACCGGATGCAGGCGCAGGTGCAGAAGCCTTCGTTGCATCTACAGCACGCGCTGCGGCCGTGCTGGATTCGCCGCTCTTCTGAGCCCACTGCGGTTTGGCGTTGCCAGAACGCCGGGTGACCTTCTTCGCTTTCTGGTCCAACGAACGCTCAATGTCCGCGATGTTCACACCCGCAGCGACACAACGTGTCAGGACAAAGTATAGCAGATCCGCGGCCTCGAACGCGACCTCGTCCTTGGTCCGAGCGCGGCAGAGCTCATCAGCCTCCTCCATGATCTTCGAACGAAGCAGTTCGGGATCATTGAAGAGCCTGCGGGTGTAGGATCCCTCAGGCGCAGAGACGACGCGGGATTTGAGGGTTCGCTCGAGTGCGGAGAGGCCGTTGACTTCGCCAAAGCAGGATGGGCGATCAAGGTGGCAAAAACCTGCTCCGTGCTGGACTACGCTGAACTCGAGAGCATCCGAGTCGCAGTCGACACGAATGCGGATGACGTCCTGTGTCGCGCCAGACGTTTCGCCCTTGCGCCAGAGCCCGTGTTTGCGCGATTGGTACACGCCCTTTCCGGTAGCGATGCTCTCGCGAACGGACTCGACGGAGGAGTAGACGAGGCCGAGGGAGCGTCCGCCTTCGAGGTGGGAAGAGACGACGGTGGGGAAAAGGCCATCTGGGCGGTCCGAAGAGAGGTTGGCGAGAAACGCGTCCGTGACGTTCAGCTGACGGTCGTCCGTGGGTGACAGCGTAAGAAGAGAGGTGGGGACGACGAGAATAGTTCCTGCTCCCGCGAGCGCCCGGATAGTCGATCGCGAGGGCGGGGTAGTCGAGTCAACGGGGAGGACATGGACGGAGGACCCTGCGAAGAAGCGGGAAACAGATCCAATAAAGTCAACGTCGAGGGATGGGGTCTTGATCAGTACGCCAGATACTCCGTTGCGAATCTTGTCGGACACGGCGCTGACATTGGCGACGTCCAGGAGAAGAAGGAGCCTCTCCGCGGGGACGATGCCAATGATGTCCTTTGCGAGGGCAAGGGACAAGATGACCTTGTCTGCGCCTTGGTCAAGAAGGGTGACGATCTCGTCGGCGGTCAGAGATGAGTCACGGTCGAGGAGGATGTACCGAGTCGCGGTCTGAGGGACGTATGAAGACGATTTGAGAGCGTAGGGGACGACGATAGGGCCGATGCGCGAGAGCGCGCTGATCAAAGCTCCATCGCCGTTGGAGGCGTCGAGGAGGGGGAGGAAGGCGGACATGGCAGAGCCAGAGCAAGTCCGGTTTGCCAGAGAACCTGTGAGCAAGCAGCAGCAAAGTGGCGAGGGAGTCCGAGTCAGGGCACAGTCACTAGCGAAATTGACCGATCAATGCGGGCGCCTAACTCAATATGAGCTGTGCAGATCTCTCCTTCCAGATTCGTCACTCTCGCTTTCTCGGGTTCTCAGGCTCTCCCAGCTTGGTCGCCCTGTGAATCCTCGGAAAGTCCTTAGCACTTGTGAGTCTGCATGCGCACATCAGACACGTATGTAAACCGCGTGTCGTGGTGTCTGAGGAAAAATAGCTCGTGAGAACGCGGGCGATAGAGTGCAAGAATCGACGGAAGGGCACTGTGCACTGGCGAAGCAACTGTGCAACGGGTGCGTGTCTGGGGTAGAGGGGGGGGGGAACTGACACTCATAGGCCCGGATATGACCAGTGCAGAGAAACGCTTTGGCAGGCGATTGTGCCGCAGCACAGATTCCGGCAAATCAACATTCAGCAGTCGCGGCATCAACGATTGAGGACGGCTGAGGAGTGATTGAGCGTATGAACGATGTTGGACTCTCTAGACATGCAGGGTTGTAGTTAGATGGCAGGGTCAAAGCACTGTGCAGTGTACGCGGTGCTGGACAAGGCGGGGCGCGCGCGCTTTGGCACGAGCGGGGGCGACGCGACAATAAATGGATTACCGCATGGACGCGACGCGTCAACAAGGTACAACAAAGCTGCTTCTGCGGGGGAGCACGCTCCTACCCCGGCCCATGTCCTCGCGTCCAATGCGTCTATCGATCCTGCAGCACAAAGCTCCTCCACGCCCCCTTCCCTTAAATACCCCTTCCTCCTCCCCTCTTCTCCTCCCACCGTCTCCCACATCTCTAGCACTCCTCTGACACAGCTTAACACAACATCTACATCTACAACTTGCCATGCCTCCTCGTCCCCAACCGTCTGGTGGTAGCAGCAACCGCGGCGCCCGCGGTCGCGGTGGCGCTCGCGGTGGTGGTCCTCCTCGCGGCCCCGCCATCCCTGCCGGGAGAGGTGCACCTGTCGCTAAGGGCGGTCTCCCCGACGCGAGCACCCATATCACCACTGTGGGTGTGAAGCGCACGGCGTTCGGTTCCAGCGGCCGCGCTATAACCGTCCACACTAACCACTTCGAAGTCAAAATCCCTGACGGTAACATCTACCACTATGACGGTACGTCCTCACTTTATCCGATCCTCTGCTCACCTTCACGAGTCTCATTGTCGGTTCCTAGTCGGTGAGTAGCCATCACGATTACCCTCCCTTTCTGTCGGAAACTCATCTTTCAACAGTCATCCTGCCCTCGGAGAAGGCACTCCCCGCACGACTCAACATGGAGATCATCGCGCGTCTTCAAACAGTCACCGCTCCCCAGGTGTTCACACCGCGCGCCGTGTACGACGGCCGCAAGAACATGTTCGCAGCGCGCGAACTCCCCTTTGGTCCCTCCAAGGCGCAAGAGGTAGCGTCAAGGCAGTCTATTGCCCCCTTCATCATCTCACGCTTCGCGTTCTAGTTTGAGGTCACCCTGGTTGACCCTCCTTCGCCGGGCGAAGTGGCGCGAGGTGGGCGTCCACCCAAGGCGTACAAAGTCAAGCTGAAGCACGTCGCTACAATCAACCCCGAGTATGCACGACATCCTATGCCTCCGTTGGTGCAGGAGCTAACCTAGCGTCCGTACAGGGTTCTCTCCCGTTTCCTGCAGGGCAAGCAGTCCCATGACAATGCAGTCCTGACGGCGATCACTGTAAGCTTGTCTAATCCTCACAAGAACTGCTCGTTCACGGCTCGGATTCCTCGCAGGCCTTGAACGTCGTCATTAGGATGGAGCCCTCCCTAAAGTATCCCTTCAACGTCAGGTCCTTCTTCACTGATCGAGAACAGAAGGATATCGGGAGCGGTATTGTCCTCTGGAGGGGCTACTTCCAGTCTGTCCGGCCGGCAATCGGCAGGATGTTGATTAACGTCGACATCAGCACGGGTGCCATGTACAAACCGGGGCCCTTGCTGCGCATCGCAGCGGAAGTCATGGGGCCCAGTTACAACCTCACAAAGTTGACTGGGGACCCGCGATCGCGAGTCAAACTTCAGCGTTTCTTGTCTGGCGTCCGTATCGTGGTCGAAGTGCCTGGGCAGCCGCAAACTGGCCGACGCCCGCCTCGCGTCGTGAAGAGGCTCACGGCGCATAGCGCAAAGGATTTGAAGTTCACCAATCGCCAGGGGCAGGTTCAGAGCGTGGAGGAATACTTCCAGCAAGTCCACAACTACCAGCTACGGCATCCGCAATTGCCATGCGTGGAGGTCAGTAGCCATTGACTGTGATGGTCATGCATGCGCTCATTAACTTCTAAATTAGGTCGGCACTGGTGCACTCCTCCCGATGGAGTGCTGCACGATCTTTGCGGGCCAGATCATGCGCAAGCAGGTGCCCCCGGAGCGTACCAAGGACGTGCTCGACTTCGCCACGAAGAAGCCCGCTGATCGGCTCAACTCGATTCGCGCTGGACTCGGGGTTCGTGCCTTCTCGCTATATCAGCGAACGCTACTCATGATCGCTTCCTCTCTCTAGGTGCTGGCTTACGGCCAGTCCGAATATGTTCGGGTAAGTAATGATATACTTTGACATCCACACTCGAAGCCTTATGCATCGGACTATCAGCAATTCGGGTTGATGGTGCAGCCCAACGCGACCCCCGTGTCACTCCAGGCGCGCGTCCTGGATCCTCCCGTCCTCCAGTATGGCCAGGGGAGCCGGCAATTGACGATAGTAAGTTCATCGCGCCCAGCTCTCGAACCTCATCTGACCGCGATCGGTGATCATAGAAACCACGCGACGGCGCGTGGAACATGTGAGTGACCTTGACCTCTAGGAGACCCGTGCCGTACCTGACATTTCATCCCTCAGGATCGACAAAAAGTTCTTCAGGCCTGCGACGATAAACCGCTGGTGCATCGCCGTGTTCGAACGCAAGCCGCGTTTCAATGAGGGTCCCGTGGACGAACTCGTCCGCGGGCTGCTGCAGGCCTTCGCCAGTGTCGGTAAGAGCCATTCATTTGCATCGCACGCATATGCATCGCCGATCTGACGTCTATTTCCCCATAGGCATCACCGTGCACGAGAATGACCCAGTCTGTCATTGGGCGGAAGGCAACACTGACGTTCCCGCGGTGAGATGCATCGTCTGCCGATCGTACGCACATTCAGCTTACGCCCTCCAATCTCACCAGATCCTCCGGAACGCTGGCGGTGCCTGCTTCCAGAAGAACGGCAAACGCGGTGGCCCGGACCTGATCGTCGCCGTGATGCCTGAGTCCTCGTCCGAGCTGTACATGCGCGTCAAGCAGTGAGTATACACCCCTCTTTGCCTCACTTTGGCCAGCCGCAACTGACCATCGTGCGCGATAGCTTTGGCGACATCACGCAGGGCGTGGCCACCCAGTGTCTCAAAAGCACGAAGTGCTACCGCGCGAAGCCCCAGTACTTTGCCAATGTTTGTCTCAAGTAAGTCCAGATCGCTGCGCATTCTGAAAGAAGGATAGCTCATCTGCGCGCAGGATCAACGTGAAGTTGGGTGGAATTAACACCATCCCGGATGCGCGCTCCGTTCCGGTGCTCACGGACCCGCACAACCCCACCATCGTCATGGGGTGAGTAATACTCCAGCCGGCGTTGCACTTCACCAACTTACTGAGATTGGCGCAGCGCGGATGTTATCCACCCCGCCCCTGGTGCCGATGGCCGCCCGTCCTTCACGGCGCTCGTCGGGAACGTCGACTCCGACACGGCCAAGTACATCGCGGACTGCCGCGTGCAGACGTCTCGCCAGGAGATGATCGACGACCTGGAAGAGATGGCGACTGGTATCATCAAGATGTACCAGGGCTACCGCACTGGCGTCGAGAAGAAGCCGGGCAACCCCAAGCGCGTCATCTTCTATCGCGATGGTGTCTCCGAGGGTCAGTTCGCGCACGTCTTGGAACATGGTGAGCGTCTCGCAGGTCCTTCCGAGCTAGCGCGTTCGCTGACGGCATCCCGCTACTACCCACAGAGTTGCCGCAGATCAAGCGTACGTCGTGCATGCTACTGAAACACTTGGGTACAGGGGCTGACCATTCGTCTTCTACAGGCGCCTGCGCTGCGACTGGTGTCCAGGCGAAGATCACAATTATTGTGGTTGGCAAGCGCCACCACGTCCGCTTCTTCCCTGGGCAGAGCGACGCCGACAGGAGCGGAAACTGCCCCGCGGGCACGGTCGTCGACAAGGACATCGTCCACCCGACCGAGTTCGACTTCTACCTCCAGTCGCACAGTGGATAAGTACTTTGTTCTACTCGCGCCCCAAATTCGTCTGACACGGTTCTCGTTATCCACGCTGCTGGGAACCTCCCGCCCCGCGCACTACAGCGTTCTCTACGACGAGAATAACTTCACGCCGGACAGCTTGCAGGCGCTGTCCTTCGCTCTGTGCCATGTGTACGCGCGGTCGACGCGGTCGGTCTCCATCCCGGCACCGGTGTATTGTAAGTCCAGTCCTCATACGATTCCGGTACCCCCACGTGCTCACCTGATCTGCAGATGCGGACATCGTGTGCTCGCGCGCCAAGAACCACTACGACCCCGAGGGCGGCATGGACTTCGAAGGCTCCGGTGTGCCCCTCGACCAGCAGCAGCAGTCGGACGCCTTGCAGGCGTTCAAGGCGGGCTTCAGGCCCCTCAGCGCGAACATGCGCAGGGTGATGTACTTCTCTTGAAGTGATTTTTTGTTTGGATAACAGAAGAGGGACTCCCATGGACTGCAACGTGCTCTCGATTCATGTATCACCTGTCTCCTCGCTGTTGTTGTTGCTGTTTGGATGTCCGCTCGTCTTCTCCGTGCTCAACTCTCCCCCAACTCGAATGATCGTCCTCGCCATCACTGTTTTGTTGTCCTCTCACGATGTACCGTAGGATGTATGCCCATTTATGCTGTATGACTATGAATTTGCTATGCCCTTACTCCCAATATGCGGCTCGCACCCCCTTGGCGCGCTGCGTGCTGCGTGCGGCGGACCCGGATTGAGTCTGTGTGCTACTGCTGGTACCGGTGTGTGGTGGTTGCGACGGAGTCGATCACCACTACGACCACCCACCACCACAGGGGCTGTTTTGAAGACAATAAAATAAGGACAGCCGCAGCTATCAAGCACATCGATATGGGCATATGGACGCTCGCTGAGTTGACAATTTCCTTGCTTTGTGTCCATCCCCGAGAGTCCATCGGACCTGTAGGGCGCGTTGGCGCCCGCGGTGGGCAAAATGCGGACACGTGCCGGATGGCCTTGCAGGCAGCACGCCGGTGTCTATTAGCTTGGCGGTAGACGGTCATGTATGTGTGAGCGCGGCGAACTGGACTGTCGAGCTCGACGGCTGACCCCTTTCTGTTGCCAGGACCCTGGTGGGCGTCGCCGTTGTGCAGTCGCTCAACGGGCAATTGCGTCGCCCCAGACGGTAAAAAAATGGCCGACGAAAATGGCCCGTGCCCGGGAGCTTACCCAACGTCTCCGTGCAGGAGGGCGTGCAGCTCAGGCGCAGGACGACTACCCCCTGCTCGTGTACGCCATGACATGGCTCTCGAACCAGACACCATGGCTCCTCCCTCTTCTGGTCCGCCAGCAGCATCACGACGTGTCTTCCGTGCGGCAGCCAGAGCGCCCGCATCCCTCCCAAGCCATGAATAGGGCACGGTCACGCCTCGACGCCCATGTGCGGACCCTGTGCTAGGTCTTGGACTTTGGGCCTTCCACCGGCGGTGCCAGACGGTGCTTTTTTCCTCTCTAGCGTCGTCCTTCCCCAGCCAGGGCGGACGTGGATCTGACTGCTCCGGGTTATCCGGATAAGAATGCGGAGGGGCGTCTGTGGGCGATCGCATTTCCGTCACACTGCCCTGTGCGAGGGCCCTCCGCTTGGAGACCCTCCGAAGCTTTGGCAGTTCCACATCTGGTTTAAATAGCCGGGCTGCAGTGCTCCAACAAACTGCCTCTGGCACCTCGCTCTCGCTGCTAGAGCCCTGTCTGTCTCTTGGCTCCGTCTCAACACCCCTTCACGACTCTTCGTACGATACGCGTCAATATCTCGCTCAATCATGGCCCCTCGCCGCAACATGGGTTGGCGGAAACCAGTGCCCAAGCTCTCTCCAGAATCGTCGATGCACTCTGGACGCCAGTCCAGGACGGCCTTTCGACGGCTTTCGTTCACCATAGTCAACAAGGACGTGCCGCCTGTGAGTGCCCGCTCGCCTCGCGTTCCGCGCCACAGATGACGCCACAACTTAACTGCACCCGTGTAGCTCCCCACAGACTGGCGTGAGTCCATCGAGACCGCGCTCAGAAAAGAGAAACGTTACGCGGTCTACGTCTCGCCTCCACCTTCGCCGCCGCCCAAGGATGGCGTGGAAAGTCGGCCAGAGTCGCTGGCGCCGACTCTCGTCGAACAACAGGAAGAAACCGCGGTAAGTCTCACTTAGGCGTGCGGATCTGCGCCGCGACAACACGAGCTCGATACTGATGTTCGCCGCGCCGCCGCCTGCAGTCGTACGAGCCACCACACACCGACAACCAGGCGATACAGTGCGTGCGCCGCCCACAGACGTCGCCAGCGATGGCCCGGAGACCCAGTCAGAAGTCGTTGCCGCAGGTGCGTGTGGGATGTTTTCATTTGGGAGATTGGATCTAGTTCATATCTACAACTCCCTCTCAGATCTACCGGCCTCCAACGCCGCCACTCCCAGCGCAGCACCCAAAATTGCGTCCTGCAGCACTTCCGATAGACAGCTCTACAAGCATCACAAATACCGTACGTAAAATTCACTCGCGTTTGCTTCGTGGTCCTTACCGATTCAGCACGCTCCTGCTGCAGCTGTACAGCGGGCTCGTGTCCGCAGAGCGGCAAAGAATTACACCGAGTCCCAACACATACGCGGAAAATGTCTCTGGCACCTCAAGGAAACCCGACGACTGGCGGGCTCGTCGGCGATGCGACCTTGCGTCAGCCGGCAATGAAATGCAGGGCAAACGGCCTGCTGGCGGGCCACCTTGCGCAAATAGGACCAGTGCGACGTCGACGTCGACTGGCAACCGATCTTTTTGTGGGCGCTCATACTTGGCGAGCGACGTGTGCACCGGCGTGTGGTCCGCTTTGAAAGGGTGGGGGCTTCATGTCCGGGCGAAAATGAGCGGCCATGCTGGGAAATATTGACGGACGGATACTTATGATGCACGGCCCTTGATCGGGCGTGGGGTGACTGCTACTACATATCGTTATTGCTCTCGGATTCTGCTGATGCTATGCTCTGACATTATAACGTGTAGCCTAGGTGTATTGTTGCTCATGTACTGTGTTTTCTCTTGCTGTACTATGATGTTGCTACGTTTCTTGTGCAATGAAGTATGCGGGCAGCATATGTTTTCTTGACATACTGAGCCAATCAGTGAGCGGAGGTGTGTCAGGACGACTGACGCGCGGAGTCCGACCAGTGCGTCTGCCATTCCGGCCAACTCCACCTGCGCGCACTCGCTTCGAACGCACTCACGGCCTCCACGCGGAACGACCACGACTCTCATCTCGACTGCGACATCGGACAACCTCTATCTGCTATGTGTCTGCCCTGAGCTATCTACACTTGTCCAAGATCCTGGAGACTGCTACACAGTGCACACCGCTTCCCTGATCTCTGTGCTTTCTCCGGACACCCTCCACGCGCCGCGATCGTCGACGGAACCGCTAAGCTTACCCCCCACACCCTCTGACCTGGAGTCGCATGGGAAGCCAAGACGAGACCGGGAGGCCCTCCGCCCGGCAGATATTCGAGGAAGTATACTCCGGCGCGCGACCGCGCCCATTCATCCCCCGCCTGCGCTCCGACCCTCCCCCGTATCAACCTATACCACATAGTCTCCGTGAATTCCGTGAACAAGAGGGCGCAGAAGACAGACACAAACGTCTGCGAGAACTATGGAGACGGCTACCGAAGAGAGACGGACACCATGACGTCGACGACGAGGCCGTAGCGCGGGCGTACCCCGTCAAGGGCGACGGCGACCTCACGGCGGAGAGCGCGAGGCAACTCGGCGAGATGTATGATGATGAACTGCTTGGGCGTTGCGGCGCGCCTCCGCGCGGGCCTTTCTCAAAACGAGTGTCGTGGAACGAGTTTGAGAAATACGCGGACGCCAAGGAAGCTGGTACGTCGGAGCGGTGATCCCATTTGGGCAGCGCGCTGACTCTCAATAGAGCTGTGGCATATCTTCCACGATGAACTTGACCTGGACGGCAATGGCCACCTCGATGCAGAGGAGCTTGAACTCGCGCTCGAGAAAGCAGGTACGTATCTCTCGGACGTCCGCGTCCAGTACCGTCGTCGCTAAACCGCTTCCAGGCATCAAGCTCTCTGCATCCACGTTGTCCGAATTCATCACCTTCTTAACGTCCTCGCCGCACTCGCATGCCATCAGCTTCAAAGAGTTTCGCGACTTCCTGCTGCTAATGCCTCGGAAAGCATCTCCGGAGGAGATCTTTAGGTATTACAAGGTGCGAAAGTTCATGGGTGACGATGGAAGAGGCGCGGCGCGGGTCAACATGGAGGGTAAGAATCTCCAGTGCCGCAGTGAAGGTGTTCTCACCGCTAACTGAGCTCAGGCGATGTAACTCTGAGCGCGGAAGATCTATCAATAGACCAGCCGCATGTCCTACCCGTTCCCAAAGAAGTTGCGCCTCTACCCGTGGATCACAGGCCGCCTTACGACGACGAAGAGGAGGACGAAGATTACGAGGATTTCGAGGAGGAAGAACCCCACCATACCTGGCTGGGAGGCTCTGCAGCTGTGAAATTCCTCTTAGCAGGTGGCATCGCCGGCGCGGGTAGGTACATGTAGCCATGAATTATTCGATCATGCTCACGACGTTCAGTTTCGCGGACCTGTACGGCTCCGTTTGACAGGCTCAAAATCTTTCTCATAACGCGACCACCGGAGCTAGGCGGGACATCACTAACGCCCCAAGCTCCTGTGCGAGGATTCAAAGCAATCGGCAGCGCGATTGCCCGAATATACGCAGAAGGTGGAGTTTTGGCTTTCTGGACAGGAAATGGTCTGTCTGTAGCGAAAATCCTTCCGGAGTCTGCAATCAAGTTCCTAGCGTATGAGTCATCTGTCAGTCCTCTGGGTTTCCTGATTTTCGCTCTCTGTTACTCATATTACATGCAGAAACGCATGTTCGCCAAGTATTGGGACAAAGTAGAAGACCCCAGAGACATCAGCGGCGTAAGCCGATTTCTATCCGGGGGCATGGGGGGTATCTCTAGTCAGCTCAGTGAGTTCGGATTGCCTTACTCGATCTGTACCCTACATGCGCTGACGTCGTTGCAGCCATCTACCCCATAGAGACCCTCAAGGTAAGGGAAAGCATTTCTTTGAAACCGAGCATGTTCCTCACGCAACGTTGCAGACACAAATGATGAGTAGCGCAGGCGGACAGAAACGTTCGCTCCGAGAGGCAGCGCGTCGCGTATGGGGACTCGGTGGGACCAGGGCATTTTACCGTGGGCTTACCGTGAGTGAGAGCTGTTCGCGGGAGGGATGAACCTCAACTTACGTGACATGCAGATTGGCCTCATTGGCGTCTTCCCGTAAGGGTCTAGGCATCTTGGACGTAAACCATACTGATCGCTCCGTATCAGATATTCTGCAATCGACATGAGCACCTTCGAGGCATTGAAGCTCGCGTATCTTCGATCGACAGGCAAAGATGAACCGGGGGTGCTGGCCTTGCTTGCGTTCGGCAGTGTCTCAGGGAGTGTCGGTGCGACTAGCGTATACCCCCTAAATCTCGTCAGGACGCGTCTGCAAGCGTCTGGGTCCTCAGGGCACCCAGAACGTTATACCGGTATGTTCGATGTCGTCAAGAAGACGTACGCCAGAGACGGCTGGCGCGGCTTTTACCGGGGCCTATTACCTACACTGGCGAAGGTCTGTTATCGTGTTCGCCTTGCGTATCAGATGCCCTCTGACAGCATTTCCATACAGGTCGTGCCTGCAGTGTCTATATCATATGTCGTGTATGAATCGAGCAAGAGAAAGTCAGTGTTCCACAGTTCATCCGTTCACCGTACTTGGATCTCATGCTGTGTACCTACAGGTTGGGCGTATAGTTGCTTTCATTTCGCTTTCGTGACACCACCCGGACATCCCCATAACCTCCTAGAGCAGTTTGTTATTACACCGATTACCTCGCACTGTATCCTCTACATCACATTTTAGTCCGGAATACATTAATGACCCCTGAGCTGTTCGTCGATTCTGGCTTTCACTATCCCAGCAGTCTTGTCATTCTTGCATTGACCATTTTGGCAGAGTCGTACACACGCGCATACACTCGTTACATAATACACACCGGCC
The DNA here is from genome assembly GCA_022376465.1 of Cubamyces lactineus. NCBI lineage: Eukaryota > Fungi > Basidiomycota > Agaricomycetes > Polyporales > Polyporaceae > Cubamyces > Cubamyces lactineus. Next base: position 2,169,254 of record JACDTU010000003.1, read on the forward strand.
CCTGGCTTAGAATGCTTGAACGGACGGAGTTCGCACTCAAACCAAGCGAGCTTTACCGCCACCACGCCCATCAGACGAGAGGCCCTTGCGCGGCAGGCATACTACGATGGAGTACAGACCTCGGTATTCTCAGCCGTTCACCCTTGAGGAGGCAAGGCAGCTGGCAGTGCCCATCATCACCGAAGGTGATTACACGCCCTTGCGTTCCCGCTCCATCCTATTCGTTGACTAGTCCGCAGAAATATCACGCCTTCAAAATTCTCTGACACATCTACAACGAACGCAAGATGTATTACAGGATGCATTATCGACTTCACCAGATGATGCCGATTTCTCGCAAGCATTTGAGGAGAACGAGGTCGTCATGTCAGTATACCCACTCCCCTTCACTCTCATCGCAATAAGTACATGACTGAAGCGCATGCACATATAGAGGCTCTCAAAAGGAAAGGATCACGATGCTGAAGATGGTACTGTCCGAGAAAGGCGTGCCTATGAGTGCGCATTATGACGTACCCCAGCGAACACGAGACGGCCCGCCTGGACCACCTACCCGACCCAGCGAAGGGCAGGCTCAAGCTAGTGCTATGGAGAATGGTGCACCTTCTGACAATGCTAATGGGAGCAGTGCAAGCGTCGATGCGGACGAAGGTGTATATCTGTAGCGAGCGACTTTCGACTGGAAGGCACTATTTCAAAGTAACGTCACCGGGAATCCTGATTCACTGGATATATGCGAGGACGTAGTATGCACCAACGGGTCGGTGGCGTAGTTGGTTATCGCATCTGTCTAACACACAGAAGGTCCTCAGTTCGAACCTGGGCCGACTCAGGTCTTTTGCTTCTTTGTCAAAGCCAGCTCTTATACATACAGTAGTCCTAGTAGACAAGTTGGACAGTCGCTAATCATAATTATCGGCCCTAGCAAGAGTAACATGAACTTCGTCGCCTCAATTCACTATATATGTTACACATTGGACCTTCCTAGTGGGCGTTGATATGCACGACAAAGCGACCGGAACAATTGGGTTAAGTTTGGACATACTGCGCGTCCTGCCGGTCACTGTGCCGCCAAGATGCTGCAAGATACCATAGAAATCAGGAAACCGACAGGAGACAGTCAAGTAGGCGTTACGAGAGGTCGACTGAGAATAACCCTTGTTAGGAGAGCGCTAGCAGTCGTCGATCAAGCCAAACGGGAGATATAACCAGAGGCAGTCGACCAAGGACAAGCTCGAGCAGTGCAAAACAACCAGAAGTCGCATGTCTTCAGCGACGCTTTCGAGTCTTATTCTTTGACCCTCTGGGCTGAATAGTCTGGCGCCGATCAGTTTGTACTCTAACCTTTGTCAGCACTTCAGAGTCAAGCTTACCTTGATAACCACGTCAGTAGTGGCTGGGGAATTATTGGTCTCTGCCTTGCGCGTGGACGTTCTCTATGGTGGGAGTCAGCCGCATGATCTATTGATTGTGAGAGGAAGCTCACCAGACGTTTCAACGGTTTTGCGGACGTTCTGCCATCGACTGGTCTAGGCGGTGGACTCGGTTTAGTTCGCTTACCCAGAGCCGAAGCCGAGCTAGATTGTTGCTCCCCGGGCTCGTCATCAAAGTCCAGAATCTCGTCTGAGCAGTCTGTAGCTAATCTGCTGAAGTTCGGCTTAGGCTGGCTAGGGTTGAGCATCACATCCATCGGAGGTGTCCTCTTGCTAGGTAACATGGCACCACGTGGCGTGCTCATCTTGGAGGCTTCGACATTGGCCCTTTGGTCGGGAAGCTCCGCTCGCTCGATCTCGACAGGAGCTGGTGCTAGAGGGGCGGGGGCAGCAATATCCACACCAGGCTGATAGATTCGCACCGATGGCTACTAAGTCAGCACCTTCTGGTATATTGTGGTCGGAGACATACGTTTTCATCTCTGTCGGGGGCTTGCGTCGGAGAGCTACTTTGCCCAGAGGACATCCAAGCCGTAGGATCAATCATGGAGCGGATACCGACAGAAGGCACCGCCGTTTTGATTTTCTTGAGATTTCATGTACATCAATATGTGATGGAGCTGCTGCGTTGCAGTGATATATCTCACCGGTGCGTTCAGATGTCTAGCCAGGGTAGACTCCAGAAGGTGGACCTTCGCCCTAAGTTCCTTGATCGTATTATCTCGCTGCAGTGATGTTAGCTGCTGGCGGAATAGTCGCGAAGGGTCAGCATACACGGCGCAGTTCGTTACGGTTTGCGACTAATTCTTGCTCGTTGATAGCTTGAGACGTGCGCACAAGGTTGGTGATGAAGGCCTTTTCTTCGTCGTTCTACCAGTAGCGCGAAGTGAGCACTGGATGGCTTCCAACGAAGGTGGAACATCACCAAATCTCCGGTGCGGTATCTCGACTCTATGGTCTTAGCTCGCAAAGTGCCCTTCATATCCTCAGCTTCCAGGGCGGCCACGCGAGTACGAAGCGACCGCAATTCGGCCTCAGTTCCAGGGGATGGTTTCTGCGCATCAGTGAGTTTATTGCGCAGCTCTCGTGTTTCGTCTTCAAGGCGAGTTGCAGCTGCTTCGTATGCGTCAATGCGAACTCGAGAACTAGCAAGGTCGTCTTCAAGTTGCTGGATTTGCTTCTCCTTCGCAGCGAGAAGTGCAACATGAGCGAGGTCCAACTCCTTGATCCGGGCCGTGTGTTCTTCCTGTAAAACCTCGAAAGCGACTTGTTGGCGTTCCAGTGCTTTCTCTGTTGCATCTATAATGTTCTGAGACGCAGTCTTCTGTTCCCTTAGTGCCGCAATTTCTAGCTCGAGCTTTGCTGTCATCTCGGCGGTTTGCTTCTGCTCGCTAGTGTGAGTTTCCACACGAACGCTTGTGACAAACCTGCGCACCGCATGGGACGTCTCTGCTACGTGAAGTCGGTCCTACACCACATCCTTGAATGGGACACTGTGATCTACCGACATGACTGCCTACCTGGGTATCGCCTACAGCTTCCCTAGTGATACGCAGGGTCACCGACTGATCTTCAAAGCGCTCTTCAAGCGCCTGTAGTGCAACATGAGACGAGAGTAACAACTCAATGAGTAGCGTATAATCGCACCTGATAGCGCGCTTCCGCTTCCTGTAGCCTTGATCTGTGTTTGAGTGGGATTCGGTAGTAGGGTGCTACAGGACGTACTTTCCAGAGCGCGCTTGCAGATCCTGCCGAGCGCTTACCAGCAAGTTTTGAAGTTCGCTGAGTTGCTCCGACATAGCACGCTTGTCATCGTGCAGGAGGTTGAGTTTAGCCGTGGCGACCTCTTCGCGGGACTTGCTTGCCCCTAAACCCTCCTTCAAGGACTCTATCGTTGAGCGCAAGCTTCCTAGTTCGACTTCGGCTTGCCGGAGCCTATAGACCATGTCAATACCCCTTGCCTCCTTGAACGAATGCATCAGTCACCTAGTGTTCTTCTCTGCAGCCTCCGCTGCTATGCTGGCGTTGGTGGCTTCCAGTATGGCAATCTGTTTACCCTTCTCGCCAACCAGAGCTTCCATCCGTGATATGCTATCACGGCCGATCAGTACGATTGTGTGGAGGAAAGTGAGAAAGACGGTACTCGGTTTGGACCCCCTCAAGCTTGGTGATCAGCGAATCCTTTGTTTCGATTACTCCTCGCAACCTGTCCGTCCTGTAGCAACCTCACGTCAAAGATAAGCACTTTCAACGTGACAATTCGGACGTACTCATTACGGAAAGCTCCTAGGTGACGTAACTCCTCGGCTTGAACATTCAGAGTAGTCTGCATCTCTGCAATTCTATGGTGACATAGCGAAGTGATATATCGTGGGATGGACAATCACGTAGCAATGGGACGTACCTCTCATTGGCAGCCTCAAGGCGAGCCTCTGATTCCGCTGCTACCGACAAGGTTTCGTACAACTCCGTCCGCTGTGCCTTCAGGCAACCAGCAAGAGACACGATTTCTTCCGCTGTCGGCGGTAGTCAGAACGATCGCAACGAAATCACAGTGGTTGTATGGGTCTTCACCGGAGCGAGCAATAGCTTCGTTCGCACGACTTAGCGTGGCACGATCCTCAACTTGAACGGCTTCCAACTCTGTGACTCGAGACTTTGCCTCTAACAACTCTGCTCCGACAGATTGAAGACGGTCTCGGAGAAAATCGGAGACTTGCTGGCCTTACACCAATGTCAGTCGACCACTTGGATAGGCTCGAGCATTCCGCATGCGACACTCACCGTTCGCACACTCCATCTCCAAGCCGGATATGATGCCCTTCATCTCCTTGGCCTTCGACCATTCACCTCCGCCCCCCATATACGGTGCTATGCCTATAAGGTCGAATAAATCAGACACATTACATCTCCTGTAAGCGTACCCTTACTCTGAATGGATTCAGCAACCTTGTCACGAAGCTCTTGCACATCAGCAAGAGACGACCGTGCGTCGCTAATAATGGCGAAAGACGTCTCTGATTGACCCTTTAGTTCGGCGACTGTTAAGCGCATGGCCTCCAGGCTAGCATATGGTCAGTAAACACATCTTTGATGGGTCAGGCATGATCGAATCAACCTTTCCGAAGTTGTATGCAAGCTTCGCTGAGCCGCATCTTTCACGGCCTTGAGACGTTGATCTAACTCGTCCTTTTCGTTGCGGACAGACTCCACCTGGGATTGGAGATGCGCAATTTCTCGTCGCTATGACGAACGCTGTAGCATATATGCATTGCATTTGAAGGTAAAATTCACCTGCTCTTCAACTTCGAACTTGGCATTCCTCAAATCAGTCGCACCACGCATCATAATGGAAGATATGTCGTCTTCTTGCCGTCCATGAACTGAACTCAGCACTGACGCGCTTCTTGAATGGACATAAGGGGTTATGTCTGGACGGCGAAGGCGGGGCGTCGATGGCGGATGTCCTAAAGCATTGCTATTCGATGCCTCGAAGGTAGACAGTGAGCTCTGATTGTCTTCTTTCTTTCGCGGCTGAGACGTGTGCGTTGAGTCGGATTCACCAAGGTTGAGTCGTTGGTGAAGGCTCTTGCGAGGTCTGATCTGGGAGAAATTCTCCATGGTACGTTGTCGTATATGCGGTCCTTGCACCGCTACGGTATGCTTATGGGGTTTGTCAGCGACTGCAAAGCCGGCCGCAGGAGACTGAGACATCTGAAAGGAGAATGGCATGGCGGCGTCCAGGTGATTGCTGGTTTGCTTGTCCTGGCATTCGCTCTCTGCATGTAATTAGTACGCCTACAAGGAGCAGTAGCTAGTAGAGCGGGTGTTATTACCAGCGCTGATCGCGGCCCGGTACTCTGCTGCGTGTAATTGAGAAGGCTCAATCGTGCCAGACTGAGCGGTAGGATTGGCCGTCGAGTGCATATACCGTGCATTGGTCGCGGTGACGTTAACACGCGCTTCAGCGGGATTGCATTGCCGTCTGAGGAGGGATGACTGCTCAGCGTCAGAGGAAGAGAAAAGTGTTTGTCGCAAGAGTCGGCCGTTCATTGGTATGACGCCTGACGAGGACCCGGGGTCGTTGTCGTCGCGGTCAATGTCGAAGGTGGAACGGTCACGGGCGGCGCGCAGCAATGCGGCCATTGTGACGCGATCACGTGAAGGAGCCATTCGCGTTACCCGTGTCACCGTGGCATCATGGGGGCGTCGGTGAATGTGGCTGAAGCTTAATTGCCTTCACACACGCACTACCGCAGCTACTGAGCCACCTTGTGGAGAAACGCTGAACTTTCAGACACGCTCGGAGCCCTCCTCTTCGTCTAGATCTTGCTCACGCCCTCCGTTCAACATCTGAGATGCCGAGCGTAACACCTTGGCCACCCAAGCAGGACAGCGCGAGTACGCGATAGCGAGTTCCTTCTCTTCGCTTTTGGTGCTGAAATTGTCTATAGAAGCAGTTTCGCAGAGCACCTGCTCTCCAAGATGCGACGTAAAGTCGGGAAATGTCATGGAATCGGAGTCGCATGCTTCGGAGGCTAGCAAGGCGCAGAGACACCGCGATTACTTCTTCGATGACGGGAATGTAGTACTTCAGGTAACGCGTTCCTCACACCTGCAGCATTGGGGCACCGGATTCTGAATATAGGCTATAGGTGGAGAGCGTGCTTTACAAGTTACACCGATCTCTGTTAGAGAAGCATTCTCCAGTCTTCCGAGAGCTCTTTACAATCCCTCAACCGCCGGGTTCCACTGAGGGTTACTCCGAGGACAACCCAATCGTTCTGGCCGGGGTAGGGGCGATGGACTTCACCCGTTTCCTTTGGCTCTTATACCCACCGTACGTGCGCCATGTCGTTTCTCGCGACCGATCACGAGGTAACAGTAGAACGATGACATGACAGTACTCTGGGCTACTGCGAAATTGCCACTGTCGACGAGTGGCTGTCCGTAGTGGACCAAGCCGACCGATGGCAGATGGACAGCCTCCGCGAATATGCTATTACCCAGCTGCGCCAGTTGTATATTGAACCCGTCCGCAAGATCCTCATCTGGAACCGATACAACCTTCCGGCCAACGAACTTGTCGCGTCATATATGGACATCATCTCCCGGCCTCTAGCGCCATCTCTTGCAGAAGCTCAGGAGCTTGGACTGTCTCTGGTGGTCAAGATCTCAAATGCCCGGGACCTTGTTCACTCTCAAGGTGCTTGCGCGTGTTGTCATATGGGCTTTCGAATGGGCGAGAGCGCTGCTAAGGATCGCATACTGGCCGACATCGTACACAGTATATTTGGAATTGATTCGCCCGCGTATTTCTGAGCGTGCCGACGTTTACGCACCACTGCCCTTTGCTTCTTGGACCACGATCCGCCTGCTTACTTTGATACCCCTATCCCTATAAACATTCAGAGTATTCGCCTTGACTAGCATACGTGTACTTGTAATACTCTTGAGCCTGTACGTATAGCTTGGTACCAGCAGACTCTCTAGTTACGAATGCAATGTACATGATCTTCGAGAGAGCGATCTGCGAAGTTGCCGACTGTCGAATTCTTGACTTGCCATATTTAGGCGCGAGTGTGTCAACCTCGTGGCGTCCATGCACTCGCCAATCGCGACGACGGTCTCTGTTCCCTCCATCTCATCTCCGACCCTGGGCAGCAGGCCGTTCCACTAATGTCTCGACGGGCGGAGTACAGTCAAGTACCTACGGAGGAGCAGTCCCTCCAGGATGAAGAGGTCATCAGTGGCACTGGCGAGGGCGACGAGATGATGGAAGACGCCGAGCAAGACGAGGATGGCTACAGTGCGTATACCTTCCCCGCATCCGCTCAATGCATGATCCTAATGCCCAACCCCATTGATGAACTTGCTGTTTTTTGTCCACATTTGACCCCTGGAACGTAATGCTATGTGTCTTGTGCAGGCTCCTCGACGCCGACGTCGACTTTGACTTGGATCAGCTGGTTCTGCTCTCTCCCAGGACACGAATACTTCTGCGAGGTCGCCGAGGACTTCATCGAGGATGATTTCAACCTGACAGGACTCAATGCTATGGTGCCATTTTGGAAGGAGGCGATGGAGATGGTGCTGGACATGGAGCCAGGTACGTGCAGTAGCATTTCCTCTGGCCGTCTCATCGTAACCCCTCGATACTACTGTTACTAGACGAAGACACGTCCAAAATACCCGATGTATCAATCGTGGAGGCGTCTGCAGAACTTCTGTATGGGCTCTGTCATCAGAGATACATTCTGACAAGAGCAGGATTGCAGGCGATGGTGAGTGGCTGATACCATACATGCTCGTGCGCATATGATTCACAACGACTATGCAGGTTGACAAGTACGAAGCCGGAATCTTTGGCTCGTGCCCACGCGTATACTGCAATGGCTGCAACGTCGTGCCTTGCGGACGCTCCGATTTGCCCGGATTGGACACCGTGAAGCTATTCTGCCCAAACTGCAACGATATATACACACCTCCCAGCAGCCGCTTTCAGGGCGTTGATGGTAGGATTCTCCATGGAAACAGTGTATAACTTATATTGATATTATTGAATCATAGGTGCCTTCTTCGGGACAACCTTTGCTCACCTCTTCTTCCAGAGCTACCGTGAGCTTGCCCCCGCGCCGTTCTGGAAACCCTCCTCTCCCTCCTCTACTTCTCCACGCTCTTCTGCCAGCTCCTCTTCCAACCAACCTCCATTCGTCAACCCTAACCCGTATGGCGGACAGAAGCGCGCCGCAGGCAAGGTTTACGTTCCCAAGATATATGGATTCCGTGTGAGCGAGCGCGCGAAGAGCGGCCCGCGCATGCAGTGGATGAGACTCCGCCCGGAGAATCCTGATGAGCTAGATTTGGTGGATTTCAGGGGTCACTGGATAGGGGAGGAGGATCACTACGGGGACGGGGAGGAGCCGGCGGATGAGGACAGGCCGATGGAGGATTTTGACCCTGTGAGTATACCCAGCCTGTACGATGTAGACTGAACATGGATCGCTATTTACCCCACAAACAGGATGCACATGACGACGATGATGATGAAGAGGAGGAGGAGGAAGAGGAGGCGCACGACGGCGGTGCGCTCAAGGGCCGTACGGTAGCGGACTCCTCCGCGCAGTCACCTGCACCCACGAACCCTCCTTCGTCACCCACCACTAGTGGTCCACCTCCGACCCCGCACGACGAGGCCAGGTTCGTAGATCAGCAGCGGGCGACTACCTCACCACCTCCTTCCGCTGGGAAGTTGCGCGTGGTTCGCCAATGGGTCCCGCGGGGCTCTGGGAACCGCGCACAAGTGTGCTGATCGAACTGCATATACTGATTTATTCTGGATCCGATTCTCTCTCCATCCGCGCCCCTTCTATACTCGATTTCCTGTTCTCTCATATCTTGTCCATGTTTTCCTACGTGCCATCTGTTGTTAGACTCCTACTAAAGTGCCGAAGTAAGCCAGTATACTACACCCTACAAGTAGATACATGACCAAATACGTCGTGGGAAATATGATCCTAAATCGAGTGTGGAACTGTACAGCACCTCCAGCCACCGGTATTGAGCGTCACGTGTAGTGCAAGTACACTATCGCCCGCGACAGCCCACCAGCAACCAGCAGCGTCAAGACTTCAAGAAAATGGCCCGCAGCAGTGCGTATAACTCTCGTTTGTAGGACGAACGTATGCTGGATCGCTGACGACGAAATCTACGTTTTCTCTGTTGCTGGAATGAGCAGACCTCCGCGTCGGTCTCAACAAGGGCCACCCCACGACCCCCATCCCTAAGACCCAGCGCCCCAGCCAGCGCAAGGGCATCCTCTCCGCGCGCACCAAGTTCGTGCGCTCCGTCGTCCGGGAGGTCGCTGGTTTCTCGCCTTATGAGCGTCGGGTTATGGAGTTGTTGAGGAACTCCAAGGTGCGTTCTCTTTTTTGACAGTCCCGATCTTGGGGATCTGCATGGAACGGATGTTGAACGGGCGCAAATTTGGAAATGCAGGACAAGAAGGCGAGGAAGTTCACCAAGAAGCGGGTGAGTAGTTTTGCGCAGGATGGCTTTTGCATCGGATAGGACGGTAGATTGACTGGTCGTCTTTTTTACTCTCACTTTACAGTTGGGCACGCTCCTCCGCGCGAAGCGCAAGCTCGAGGAGCTCAGCACCATCATCCAGGAGAGCAGGAGGGCGCACTAAAAGCAGCAGGGTATGCTGGGCGGACTACTCCGATTGTCATCCGTACGCTACGCTGCGCTATGCCGGGGCAGGCTGGGCTCGTCGACCTCATGATGCTATGCATTCGTTGTAACTCTATGCGTTTCTATTCAATGCCGGACCCATGCGCTCCCTCATCATCGCCGCCGTTACTGCGTATCGACGAATGGCGGTCCATACACCGCTCGGTTAGATTTCTTCGCAAGCCAAGTCGGTCGCTCATCCCGCTCCGGATTTCCTAAGCTGCGATCAAAATACATTTTACTCTATCGAGCTGTATCGGCTATTGAACCTGTGTCCGCAGGCTTCATAGGATGAGTAGCGGATGTGCCTTGCACTGCGGAAGTCGGCGACACTTTCACCGCAAAGGAGTCATGCCCTATCCTCGCGGTGGCCTTGCGTGCTGAGACGCGTAAGAGCGCGCAGAAAGCCCCTGTGAGGCAAAAGTGGCATAGCAGAGAGGAGTTACTAGTCACTACTGGTAAGACCGGTACGGATATGCTGACTCCCAAGTGTGGTGGACTCCGGGCGGCTTACGGATCTGTATGATTCATACGGAGGGCGCTAAGTCATGCTGGATGTCAAGGGATTTCTTGTTTGAGATGGGATGGATGGCATCGGCCGCGATCGGAGACAGCTTTGTGAGCGAGACGGCCGGGGGTGCCGCGTAGGCGACGGTGACGGTTCTGGGAAGATGTCTGTACTCTGACGGCGCTTGATCGGAGGTCTGATGCCAGCAGTGTTGTGCTTGTTGTGTTGGGGTTCGGAGAAGCTGGCGGCGGTCGAAACACAGGGCTGGGCGCAGGTACAAAATATATCGTGTGCTTCTGAGATGGACACATGGGCACTGGCCTGGGCTTGGAGACGATGATGAGCCTGGGCGGATGAGAGGCGGGAGGTGGCTAGACTGTTGGAGAGGAGTTGTTCTGCAGCATTCCGCCGTTCGACGGAGACGGAGGAGGGAGGGGAGGAGGGCGGGAGGGTTGGTCAAGAGAGAGGACGTAAGCGAGAATGAGGCGTTGGCCGGGACGGGCCGAGGGAGGGATTACCCGATTGAGGGTTTGATGATGTCGGTTGCCGACCCAAGGACGAAAAATCCGGCGAGGCGGACGAGTCCACTCACGATCCAGCAGACGACGCGCGTAGGCGCCCAGCCTCTATTTGAGCGTGTCAGCCAGACCGCGTCCGTTTCCTCTCCTCTCCTCCGTCCTCCCGCCCTCCTCTCTCCCCCCTCCTCCTGTTACATCTTGCCCCGGCCCATGTCCGCCTCCCTCTGTCCGCCAGCCCCGCCTCCTAGCAGACACAGAGCTTCTTCAACAAATGTGCGCCCGCCTCTGACACTCGCAACCCTCGGTCGAAGAAGGTCTAGCTCTCTCCTCGACGCCCCCCCTCCCACTCCGTCTCCTTCCCTCCCCACTCCTCGCTCAAAGGACGTCCCCGCACTATCGCTCTCCATACCCCCGCCACGCCAATCTCAGCCACCCAGATCGGCATTCGCATCCATGCTCGCCCGCTGGGCTCAAACCCTGCACCTCTCTTCCGAACAGAGCTTCCCTTCGACCCCTTCCTCTCCTCGACTTAGTCGTGCGAGCACAGATGACTCTTCAATTCTGCCTCTGTCTGCCTCCCCAACCCGCTCATATTTTGGGGATGTGTTCCCTGAAAAGCCCCAACCAAAGGCAAGAAATGGCTTGTGGGAAGGTTACCCATCAGTGCGTCTTCCATCACTTCGCTCGCGTGATGGTCTGTTCAACTGTCTCCTCCATCCCTTCTGTCTTGATCTCTCTTAGGTGCACACACCGGTCCTCTTCGTGCTCATCATGTTCCCACTATCCACCGCCATTGTCGCGTTATCCATGTCAACGCTTCCCATAACCATGGCTTGGCCGCGCACTTTACCCGATCTCGCGCAACTAGGCCGGGAATTGCATGGCTATTCACAGAGCGGATTCATTTCAACTGCGCATGTCGTCGGGGTCATCTCTGTCGTCACCGTATGGATGCATAGCTGGTCAATACCCGGGAGCGTACTTTCGGTAAGCGATCCCGTACGCTCCCGTGCGTGACTTGTATTGACCTTCGCGCGCCTCCCAGAATGTCCTTGCCGGGGCTCTATTCCCACCTGTCCTCGCGATTGTGCTGCTCACCCTCCTCACCACGATGGGTTCGCTGTCAGCCAGCCTGCTCGCGGCTCCGCTGGGGCCCTTCTTGACGCAACTCATGCCTCGTCCGCTGGAGATGACCCGTTCGGCGCTCGAGGGTGATGGGAGTAAAGCCGAGAACTCTTCTCCCTGGGTTCGCCTCTCGATTCTTCGTCTCGTGGGAGTCGTCCCCTGGTCTGGAATCAACATCGCGTGCGGAGTCTGTGGTGTTGCCGTCTGGGACTGCTTCCTCGGTGCCTTGATTGGCTCGCTGCCGTGGACGGCCGTAACGTGCCAAATCGGCGACATCCTCCAGACCGTTGCGACAAATCCGCGCCCAACTTCTCAGTCGGTCCAGTCTCTGCTGACGTCACCGGAAATCATGATGAAGCTCGCGTTCCTGTCGTTCCTCTCCCTCGCACCCATTCTTGGTCGCAATCAGCTTCGATCGTGGCTAGCAGGCAAGGTCCCTCTCGAGCAGGCCGCATCGGCTGCTGCAGACGATAGGGCATCGCGGTGGGCGTGGGTCAAGGAATGGCGCAGCCGCATTCGCTCTTCTTCCAGGTCACGGACACGTGAGGCGTCTCTCAAAGAGCTTGAGACGCTTGTCCGAGAGAAGGAAAGCTTGCCTATGTGAACGGATGCCTACCGGATCTACTTATCACACCCGGAATCACCCACTCTACCCGCTCGTCTGCGATGAGCGGTCATCGGCCTTACCTGTTTATACGGTCCTGCTCCGGATCTGCTTCGTGCAATCGCACGCTCGCACCGGACAGATCGCAGGCGCATTCGATGACGACTGGCGATGTCGGCTCAACTCGACATCGCGTATTCTCCTTGCCTCCCCCCTCCTCACGTGCACACTATTCCGGCCTCCTCGCACTTCCACTTGCATAGATTTCTGGGCCTCTTCGCGCCCAAGCATCGATCGAATCCCATTCCCAACGCACGCCTTACGACCCGCGCCTAATGACGACCACGCTAATGACTCAATAGACGACACGTCCGGGCGAATCACCCCGGCAGACGAGCGTGCCGCAGAATCGCCTGTCCTCGGTTCGAGGGCTGCATGCTACCCGCAGACGTCATGCGCTGCACCTAGCTGCCCCGCGTCCTCCCCGCAACCCTGCTGGTGCCCCCTCCCTGCCCCTGCAGCCGCTCTTGTCGCCGTGCTGTGCCCCCTCCACTGCCCCGTCCGGTCTCCCACATTGCATGCCCACTACGCTACGATATTAACTGCCTTCGTCTGCATATATCCTAATTCGTCCAACGGTCTGTCCGGACCGCCGCCCATTCGCGCAGTGCTCACCCATCTTTATTTATGGTTTTGCTGCTGTTATCACTGCCGCCGCTGCTACTGCACGACTCGCGCGCCTCACCGCTCACCACCGTTGCACATGCTGGTTCGGCGAGCCCGCCGCGCACGCCTCGCCTTGCCCGTTCATCCATTGCGCCCTTTCCATTCGCTTGCATATGTTTCCACCCTTCTCTCGCATGACGCACAGCCCACAATTTGTGCTGGCACCTGCACTTATCCCTTTCTCGATGGTCTTTTCCGGTCTCCCTCATCCCCGCCACCGCTGTCTTCAATAGTCTCCTCATTTTTCGTTCCGTTGGTTCGCTTTTTGGTCTCCGGTCGTGTCTTTCCCCCCTCTTCCCGGTACAGCCCATACGCATTTGCATACATAGGAGAGAAGAGCGCGTCCCGCAGCTCGTGCCGGGGGGGCTGGCAGAGGATCGCTCGAGTAGTAGTCTGGCGTCGACGATGCGTAATGTACAATACGGTACCAATGCTGCGCCGTCGTCGAAGAATCAAATTATACCTTCTAAATCACAAGCTCAAGCGACGGGATGGATATAAGCGGAGGGGGATGTGTTCGCGAAGCGCGAGGTATGAATGCGATTAGGGGACACGCCAGCCAAGGGTAAAAGGCTCGAGGTGTTCGGTTTACGGGGGGAAGTAGCCAACAATCAGTACGTGCAAGTTGCAGCCCTGTGAACATGCCCAGCACCTATCGACGGCCCGATGATGACTGCGAGGAGGATCTGGCTGACAAGCCAGCTAAGGGACACGTACAGCCACGATTTACGGTTATCCAGGGCGTCCACCTCGGCCGCGAACGTGCTGACGGTGGTCAGGCATCCGCAGTATCCGTCCGCGAGGCCTCTCAGGATCGCACACAAGTGCGAGCTGAGCGTGTCCGGGCTGGGCAGGCTCTGCAGGACCTGGAACATGCCCAGGAGACCGGTCCCGAGCATGTTCGCGGTGAAAGTGCCGAGGGGGAAGAGCTTGAGGCGTGGGTTGAGGTACACCGAGAGGAGGTAGCGCGAGAGCGTGCCCGGGAAGGAAAAGAGGAGCGCCGCGGTGACCTCGTGCCGGTACGCGACGGGCAGGCGGAAGTAGGCGGGGAACGCGGCGGCGTAGATGCAGACCGCGAGCGCGGAGAGGGAGTATCGTATCCGTCGCGAGGGTGGAGGAAGGGCGGGGCAAACGGGGACGATGAGAGTGGCGAGGTGAGCGCCAAACGAGACGGCGGAGAGGGAGATCGCGAGAGTGAAGATGGTCTTGCCTACGCCATCGATGGCCTGCAGTTGCATTCAGGTCTTGGTGATGATGTGGCGAGAGACATGACGAATACTTACGTCTCGGAACCAATCTCGGTGGGAACCTGTGCCATTTATCCACGACGTGAAAATGTCGAGCTGCCACCCGGAGAAGGTAGTCAAAGATCCACAAAATCCTGTGGTCACAGCGGTATATAGTGGGCCGTAACTGATAGACGCAACGAAGCTGAGCTTTGTAACAGGTCGTGTTGACGGCGGGATCACTCACAATCGACCGAATGGCTCCTTCATCCCCAATGCGAAGCCGATGATGAGACATCCAGCCCCCTGGATCCATGCTAAAGGGAATATGCTCCGTCCGTCGTACGTCGTAATCGCTTGCAGCCCTAATCTTGCAAGCACACCGAATATTGACGCGGGCATCAGCAGGGCCAAGACAGGGAAAGAGAGAGGGTGGTAGATTTTGGCAGGGGGGAGCTTCTCTAGCTCACTCGGGGGCCGGTCGATCGAGGCGAGCGACTCGGCGTCGCCAACCGAGCTATGGTGGGCGAGCACAGAGCCCACATCGCTGCGTAGACGGCTTGCAGTGCTCAGACGACGGATGGGGGTGGGGGACGGGGACATGGTGTAGCTGGAAGGCTCGGAGGTGTCTTTGCCCTGGGAGAACTGTGTGTTCAGGTTGTCCGTCCTGGACTGGATGTGGTCCTCTTGGACATCGCGGACGAGCTCGGGAGACTTCTCGTTCTTCTCAGGCGGCGTGTCCATAGACGGGACGATAGACGGGACAGAGGCGAACGGGGTGAGCGTGGAGAGCAAGAGCCAAGTAGACAGCGGACGTACGACTGGGACCTGGTACACTTTTCGTGGACAGGACGCCAGAAATAGCGTGCGGCCTTCCCAGTCAGAAAGCCACAGAGCCATTGGTTCATCGGCGCCGCCGGCTGGCTGGCTGCACATGATCGACCAGCGCTCCGAGCCATTGGGCCAGTGCCACAACTGCAGGCTCAACAGGTTCGCGCCCTTTCCGCCACCGGCCAGCTTTTCATCTTCGCTGGTGCTCAACTACCTCGGCGGTGCAAGTGCAATCGCTCTAGATCAGCTCTACGCCCTCCTGTGGACACTGCACGCGACGTGACGTGTTCGAAGGGACGTGTTCACGCATCTGGACTGGTCCACCCATCCCGCGCGCAAGGGCTTCTGGCGAGGACGGTCTTGATCATACCCTATGGAATACAGTCCGCTTGCCTCCGCTCTCGTACTTGGCATTATCATCGCGGCGGCGTTCTTTTCCAAGATGTTGTTCTCCTCGAAGAAGTGGGATCCCCGTGGACGGGTAGGTCTTGCACACATTACTAGACAGAATGTCGACGGCTGAAACCCCGGTGGTTGGGCAGCACTGCTTCGTCACTGGTGGTTCGTCCGGTGCAGGCCTCGCGCTCGCTGTGCTGCTCGTCAAACGCGGTGCACACGTATCCATCGTGGCGCGTAATGAGGAGCGGCTCCAAGCAGCGTTGGCCGAGCTCGAGGTGAGTCATGTACGGAGCTACCTCTGGGCGAAACGGTAGGCTGACTTGCCTTTTGTGCAGAAACACCGCCAGACCAGCGAGCAGAT
This sequence comes from Cubamyces lactineus, assembly GCA_022376465.1. Classification (NCBI taxonomy): domain Eukaryota; kingdom Fungi; phylum Basidiomycota; class Agaricomycetes; order Polyporales; family Polyporaceae; genus Cubamyces; species Cubamyces lactineus. The sequence goes on from JACDTU010000003.1 coordinate 2,185,217, forward strand.
CATTAAGTCGTACTCGTTCGCCGTCAACAGCGAGGCCGGCTCTGCCGCTGCGCTCCAGGCCGCGAGCGAACCACATGGCGGCCGCTGCCCAGACGCCTTCTTCCTCTGTGCTGGGACTTCGCGTCCCTCTTTTTGGATCGAGCAAAACGAGGCTTTAATGCGATCGGACTTGGATGCGTCATATGGTGCTCAAGCATTTACCGCACTGGTAAGCCGCCCGCCATTTGAGGCCCGCCGACGCTCATGAAGTTCCTGTAGGTGGCATGCAAGGAAATGGTCAAACAGGGCGTGAAGGGCAAGCTCGTTTTCGTCTCTTCTGTGCTGGGATACTTTTCCATTGTAGGCTACTCTACCTATTCACCCGGAAAGTTTGCTCTGCGGGGTGAGTGATCACCGGATCTACAAGGGTTCTATCGGCGCTGACCGTACATCGCAGGTTTGGCGGAGTCACTACAATCCGAGTTCCTACTATATGACATTGATGTTCACATTGCGTTCCCGGGAACCATCTACTCTCCCGGGTATGAGGCGGAGAACAAGGTGAAGCCCAAAGTGACGCTCAAGATTGAGGAAACCGACAGCGGATCAACTCCCGAATACGTCGCTGAAAGTATCCTCAAAGGTCTGCTCATGCTGTCATGATCCGGTTGCTGCGACTGATACCTCTTGCAGGTGTCCAGAAAGGCAGATTCCATATCACTGTGGACTTCATTGGCAACGTCTTCCGAGCATCTACGGCCGGGTCATCACCCAGAAACAGCTATATCATGGACTTGTTCTACGGCCTTGTTGGCTATGTGAGTCGTGCTCATACGGTACTGCTTCGTGCGCGCCCTAACACGACCCAGGTTGCCTTGCCGATCTGGAGGCACTCGGTAGATTCTACTGTCCGTGGACACCGTCAAGAACATCAAGAGTATCTCAAACAGAAGGGTATCATTGGCTGATGTAGACAACGTGCATGCAGGCGGTGCTACATTTTCTCGAGTGGTCTATTATTCTGGGTTTTGCGATGGTCGACTATGTAGATACCAGGCACACACTAGTCGAGTTCGAATGACACTGCTTGATAGTCACGAGCGGGACGGTCCGGTTGTTATAGGGTAAAACATGGAATTGTTAGGAGGCGCGAAGCCCATAATCTACGATAGTCGTACGACCTGACTACGAGCATTATAACCCCCATATTCTCGGACTCGCTCTTGGTCCTGCCATTTAGCAACTCGACGGCTTGGAGCGTATAGGTTGCCTGGGTAAGAAATGGACCGTGATGTAAGATGAAAGATCACCGGTGGCGGCGGAGGGGGTGATATACGAGGCGGTTCAGGGCAGGCAGCGGCGTTCGCACGGCTCGAGACGCGCGAGAAAGCAACAATGAAAATAGGAGGGCGGAGCGCCCGGTGCCTGTTCCGGGCCCGAGAGCCCCGGGACCGCGGCAGGGACGCAGAAAAGCAGGGACAGAGGCGAGCTCTTGCGCGGCGATGGACGTTTGAGCGAAATCCGGATGACACACTACTCCCCCTGGGGGCAGAGGCCCGCGCCAGCGGCCCAGCTACCTCCGCACCGTTGTCTCGCGCCAGTAGAGCATGCACCCGTCCAGCCACCCAGCCACCGCACGTTAGTCCCAGCCCACCACCTCCCCATGCCCCGCAGTCGCCCCAGTCCGCCAACGACGGCCCTTCCGTGGTTCTACTGGGTCATCTTTGGCCTCTACGAGCCTCTGCTCGCCATGTGCGGCTTTCTGGGTGCAATGGTGGATCCAAAGAAGGTGCGCACGGCCTGCGTTCTCGCGGTGGAGCCCCGGTAGGCTGACAAGGCAATCGCCTTAACAGGCTCACGATGCCCAAGCTCCGTGGCCCTCAGGCGGTGCCCCTGAGGCTCCTCTATCAAAAGCCACCCAAGTCACCATGCTACAGCTCGCGCACGTAGTAGGCCTTCTTGGCCTCATCAACTTCTTCGTGCTCGGCGCGGCACGCAAATACCTCTTCGCCCACCCCGCACTTCAAGAGAAAATTGTGTGCGCTCTGCTCACGCCCCTCCTCATCGCGGACATCGTACACCTCACTATCACTTGGTGGGCACTGGGAGACAGTCGATGGAGCTTTTGGGAATGGAGCGGATTGCTTTGGATCACTTTCCTGACCGGGTTCAGCCTGCTCGTGCCGAGGATTGCGTGGCACATGGGCATCGGACGATACGTTGATAGACGAGATGGACAGGCGTCGCGGAAGATTTGATGGACTAGAATTAACCGCAGTCGACGACATAGGGTACTTCACGCTAATAGGTATTCATAGCATACGCCCGCCCATTGTATATTGGAGTGGTGGTTCAATCTGTTCGGTGGACTTCATTAGTACTATGATCCGTTGTAGTTACGGACAGCCATGCTCATCATATTAGATCAAGAGGGGATCACAGGGAACCCACGAATCCCGTAGGACTACAATGCGTGGCTCCCTCACATACCACTTTGTAATCATCCGAGCATGCTGCTTCCCAGAAAACGAACGACACTCACTGCTACCATCAGCATGCATTAGGCAATTGCACGGAGTAGTGGTCTGGCGAGGGCCGGCCCAGCACGGAGCTCAAGCGGGAGGGTTCTCCTTCCCAGAGATGGCATGCTGCTTGCGCCGACGCATGTCCCAGTAGTCCAGAATCCAGGACTGGAATAGCCCAAACGTCGCGGATGTGACCCAATACAGCTGGACGCTCTGAAGAAGCCACACTATAAGCGCAAAGAGTCATGCAAAGGCAATAGACTCACTCCAGGAACCATAGCCGCAATGAGGATGCGTGCGACCGACAGAATGCGAAGGGACGTCTGGTATATCTTCTTCGGTTCCAGAATTTGTTCTCCCCGGGCTCGCCGCTCCGCAGTCCATTTAGCCACCCGCTGTTCCCGCTCGAGTACCTCCGCACTGACAAACCATCGCGAGCTCTCGACGTTTGCCAGCGTGATCACTCCGAGCATGATGGGAAGCGTCAGGGTGGAATCCGCGTGGGATAGGGACGTGAGGGTGAAGAACGCCTCAGAGTCGAGCACCGTGGGGGCGCGGGCCACTTCCGAGAACACCATGCTCGTGCCAATAAAGAGAGGAAGTTGCGAGACGATAGGCATGGCTATAGTCGGGATAGGAGAACAATGATGCTGCTTGAGCAGCTCTTTGCGTCGCTCCGCGGCCTGCCTCGAGGGTGAGTAGCTGGCTGCAACACTACGACACGCGCACGTACGATGACGCGACTCCGCTTGTTGATTTCCGCTATGACGGCCTCCTTGTCTCCTCTGAACCCATCTTGTTTCATCTGTTGCTGTACTTGCTTGTGAACCGATGGCATCTCACGCTTCAGCTGTGGAACGACGACGTTCTCGGCGCGCCATTGCCGGTTCTTGGCCTACACGAACGTTGTGAGTTACTCGCTCACGATTGTTAATAATTGTAGGGCTCACCCAGACTGAGAAGGGGACCGTGAACGCCAGACGTGTTACGACGGTGACTAGGATGATGGTGCAGGAATATGGCGGCCATTCTGGTGGGAACGGAAGCGCAATGGCCAAGTCAAGAAACCCCTCGGAGAGGCCATGGATTGTCGACGAGAGGAATGCCCTGCGCGCCACGGGGCGTCGTGCCAAACGAGACGTTGCTGCTAGGGATGGCCGTAATGTTGGCAACCTGAGTGCAGTCCTGGTGGAAAACATCATGTGCAAGCCTTCACATAAGCGCCCACGGCACTGACGAAATCAACGCTCGCCTTGCAGACAAAGACAACTACTTGTTGTTCGGACGTGATTGTTCAACTTACATGGGTCATGACATATTGGAAGACGCGGAGCTGCGGTACCAAACTCGTAGGCGACTGGCCAGAGCGCACCAAATGGTATGGAGTTTTACAACGCACAGACTAGCATATCGAAAGCGCGTAGAGATGTCATGCGTGTGCTATAGTGCATATCATAGTCATAGCTACAGCCAAGGAAGCTCCCCTCGCCGAAGACTTCCGCAGTCTGCCTCAACCCGTCCACCGAGACACCCATCCGTTCAGAAGGCCAACTGGTGGGGGAACTGACCCTTGGAAAGGCCGAAGCTCGCCTTGATGTACTTTTGAAGGTTCTCGGTCTTCTTGATGGCAGCAATGACGGCCGCATCGACCGCCTTCTGGTCCGCGGCCTTGGACTCAGGGAAGGGAGTCTTCTCCTTGGGCTTGCCCTCAGAGAAGAACTCCTCCTCCGCGGAGCGGGCACCCTTGGTCGCGGGCTTCGCGAAATAGGCATCGTTGATCTTCTCGTCGACCTGCCAGTCACATCAGTCGTCTCAGTTTCAAGAACCAGCCTTGTGTCGCTCCAACATACCTTGAAGTCGCCGAGATCAACCTTGGTGGAGGTGGCGATAACGTACGCCTGGTTCACCCTCCGCAGGGGGACACCGTTCACCTTGTAGGGACCGGTGACCAGCAGCAGCCCACTCGCCAACTGCTTGAGGAATACTACCCGCTTCCCCCGGAAACGGCCAGCGAGGAGGATAAGGACGGTGCCAGGAGTGATGGAGGAACGGAGCTTGGCGGGCTTGGGGGATTTCCGGCTCTTCTTGGGCTGGCGGACGTCCTCAGCAGGGTAGAAACGGGGGGCCTTCTGAGTAGGGACAAGACGCTTCTGGCCGTTCTTCTCGCCGCCAACGGGGACCTCCTTGGTGGGGGCAACCTCAGCCGCAGCGGGCTTCTCGGATTTTTTGAGGCCCTTCCAGAGACCGCGGCGGGCATAAACAGCGGAACGAGAGAGGCGGCCGACGCCGGGGGCGATTTCCTTGCTGCGGGCCATCTGGACGGTTGAAGAGGTGTGAGTGCAAAGTATAGAGGGAGAAGTCACCGAGCTGGTCCTGGGTACATCCGCCCGCGCAGCCTGCCATCCAGCCCATTCTATCCTCCGTTTCTCCACCAAATTCACAGACGAGCGTGCCCATGCATCCAAGGATCCCAGCTAGAGCTTCATACAGCAGAAGAGCATACTCACAGCGTCGAGGTTGGTCTTGAAGTGTTGCGGCCTTGTTGATACCGTCGGACAGTTTTGCGAGACGATGCGTCCAGCGGCTACTCATCCGGTTATGGTAATTAGACGCTCAATAAATGAGCGTCTACTGATGCAGTGATGTCCGGCCCATTAAGGTCCAAACGTGAGTTTAAATTTGACTCAACCTCTCCATCCATCTCGGCTATCTAGTGTGTCACTGTTATAACGGACCTTGTGTGCATCTTGTCAAGGAGTATACCATAGAATATGACTGCGACTCAAGAAGACCGTGAGAGCGACAGCACCTCTGCACCCCGCCACTAAACTAACTTGTATATTGCTAACCAACAAGATGGAGACGAGCGCTGTATCGTATGGTTAGACGTCGACAATACTCTATACTCAGCAAGTGCCGGGATATCACACGCAATGGGTGAACGTATCCACGGTTTGTCTTCCGACTCTTCCCAAATACAGCCCGTGTTCCCGCGCTAAAGGCTACTATACAGCGTACTTCGTAGGTCTTGGCCTACCCGACGAGGAAGCGTCGAAACTTCACCACCATTACTATTCTCAATATGGCCTTGCTATCCGTGGACTGGTCAGACATCATCAGATTGGTATGCAGTACAAACCTGCACAGACGCAGCCTGGCTAATCGTATTCAAGATCCTCTCGATTTCGACCGCAAGTGCGACGGCTCTCTACCTTTGGAAGAACTACTCAAACCAGATCCTACACTGCGAGCTCTATTACAAGATATCGATCGAAGCAAAGCGCGAGTATGGGCACTCACGAACGCATACCACACGGTAGATTCCGTGTCATGCTGCAGCGCATGCTAGTACTGACATTCGTTTAGCATGCATCTCGGGTACTTCGCATACTGCAGGTAGACGACCTCATTGATGGGATCGCATTTTGCGATTACTCGGATCCCAACTTCTCTTGTAAACCCGAACCGGAATTCTACCAGAATGTAGGTGAGCCGCCCACGCCACCGAATATCACTCACAGCTCTGGCAGGCGATGGCGAAGGTTGGCGTGCGAGATCCATCGAAATGCTACTTTATCGATGATAGTCGCACGAATGTCGAGGCCGCCAGGCGTCTCGGTTGGGGGCACTGTGTCCACTTCTGCGAACGTGGTTTACTGCATGTAGAGGGCGGGAAGCCGAAGTACATTGGGAGTGATGTTCACGAAGGAGAAGATACTAGCGGCATCGCCGCGGTGTCGAAGCTGGAGGAACTACGGGTGGTTTGGCCGGAGATATTCAAACAGTAGTATACCATCCGCGTACATTACCCGCCTATATATCCGACAAATAGATGCTGTACAACAGCCTCAATCCAATGCTTCGTCTCGTGTCCGTGGTATGGTGAGAATGCACTTCAAAACAACATAACTGTTACAACTTGTCCAGACTCCGTAGCCTCCAATATGACCCCGTCATATCCGAAAAGCCCTGGCATCGAGTCAACGCGACACATGTGAGTATATCCATATGACCTACGTGTTGTTGAACTTGGCAGACGAAGACCATCCTCATCGTCAGTGCGGTTCAGGATCATCGAAGGAGGCGCTTCTCCGGGTGCCAGAAAGTGCTGGATCTCTTCAACCTGCACCCTCGCAGGTTAGCGAGACTTTGCTCAAGGGATACAGAGACCTACCCTTTCGAAGAATTTCTTTCGTGGCGGAGACTCTGGTGTGATAGATCAGCATGCCCATACACCCGTAACATGAGACACGACCGACCGTCCTCGTCGTCTTCTGGGCGACCTTCAATCTCCCACGGGCAACGTTTATACCTCTGGAAGAGGGGAGTACCGGGCTATCACTCTCACATAAGAGAGCGCTAGTGTCACTGTTAGTGTTACATACGCACCACGTTCGAATGTAAGATGATCTTCTTCACTACGTGTGTAGAACCCGATATCAAGAAGTCGATACCATGTTGCTGGTAGTTATAAAAGTCTGCGAAACGCGCTTAGTTTCCCGCGCATAGTTGTATCATATCTGGATCTCACAATCTCCGTCCACCTCAGCCTCAGCCTGGCTGCCGCGGGCGTGAATGGTCATTCTATCATCTTCTTTGTAGTGCACACGCAGAGGCGGCCCCAAATCAACCGTGATATCTTGCGCAGTGCTTGCCCCTATGATGACCTGCACAGGTTCAGAAGCCGTCGGATAGAAGTACATAGTGATCCCTTCGTGGACCTGTTGACGAATCAATAAAGCCTTCATGTGACGGGAAGACGGGATAACCTTTGCAACTGCTCTGTATAGCTCCCCAGCCATGGCTGGGCACTCAGCGACCTCGTCTAGCACGTCCTTGGGCACACCGTCCGGGTTCTTCTCCGAGATAATGATCCGTTTCACCTCCTGTTGTCGATCGTCTGATTGTGTCGCAGGACTTTTCAGACTCTCCCCTCTAGGATCTTCATCAAAACTAAAAGAGACACCAGGGTACCGCAGGTCGTCCCCAGGATAAGTGGGACCGAACATCCGGCTAACGCCTACTCTCTTCAGGGCATCTTCGCTCGATGAGAGTACAGAGTTCTTGTATGTGAGAGTGAGAGGCGGATTTGGGTCACGCAGTTTCTTGACTGAGATGGTGCTCAGCCTTTGATGATAACCTGAGAACAGCAAGTCGAGATGGGGTCTAAGATGAAGGAGGATGGGTGTGGTCGACGAATCCGGGTCGTACTTCACGTCGACCTGCGGGAACAAGTGCTGCAAACCTCGCAGCATATCGAGAACATTCCACAGCGAGGCTCCTATGTGAAGGTTGGTTGAATCAGTCTGGTTGGACGTTACCAACTGCATACCTATTTCGAACATCCCAAGGCCTGAGCCCGGTCTCAGGTCGAGCTCCAGTGTAGAGAACATATCCCTGACGGCAACTGATTGGTCTTGCGAACGTGTGTAGGGTGTCTATAGGAAGCACTTTATAGGTGCTCGAAGACTTGCAGCTAATAGTCGGACGATATACGCCCTAGAGGTAGAGGATGGCCACCCGCGGAGAGATGCCAGTAGTGGGTAGCCGAGCTGAGGGCGTCTATATGTTACGAGTCCGCCACCCAGGAGGACACCCGATTTGGATGGGATGCTTGCGTCAACGTCACTCTGAACTTCCGCTACGCAACACGCGTGTTACATTGGAGAGCAAGCACGATGCACGATGCTTGTCATTTGCATAAAGTAAGTATACAGGCTGCACTCTCTACCAAAACGATTGAAGCGTTACGGGGGAAAGTCGGAGCCTGGCCCTATCTCATTGGGGATGTGGCAACTCTGCACATTCAGCGGATCATGTTATATGCTTCAGCACAGGATTGATCGTCTCAATTTACTGGAATGAATCCTGGCGCGTACGGAGGAGAGTTGTGCCCACGCAGCTCATCGCTTCAAGCAACTATGAGTCGGGCTTGACCACTGGCTGCCGCCTGCTACAATTAGCATGCGCATATGCGTTCTCCGTGCCGCCACTGCAACATTAGCGTCCTTGCTGCAGGCGCCGGTAAGCCTTGGATACGTGGTAGGAAGGTGTGTACACTCAATTATCCGCGAGGCAACGTATGTGCTCGGATCTAGAATGGGCATGTTTTCGTTCTACTCCTCGGCCTTGTCTTGGTATCTGTGCGTCATCATGCTCCCATTAAATTGTTGACGTCGATGACTCTACAGTAGCCGACGGACGAGTTCGCATGCCTTCGTTCTGTTTGGGGTTTCGATGTAGACGTCCGAGCTGCATTGAACATCTATTCGAATTTATCACGCTTGTCGACACACGGCCATTCTACCTGGCGCTTATAGCGCGGTGGCGGAACTCAACTTGAATGAAGTTCAACTCCACGCCACGTCGGCCGCAGGCTAGTGGGCCCTGATTTATGGGGGGTGGAACTCTGAATCGATGGGCTAGTCTCGAGCCTGTATACGTGGTGCATATTACGCGGCTCTTACGACGCTGATCATGTCTCCCTCTGCTTCCTGGCTCGAGCTGGGTATCAACACTCCCTATCCGCGTCTTGCCAACAAACACGCGTCGGTCCCTTGCAATGCCAGCATGCTCAAGATGCCTGCCTCACATCCTACTTGGGTGCGCAGATTTCGAACTCCCGGTTCAAGAGCACATGCAGGTCTTTGGCGTGTGCGTCGCGGCAAAGCAAGATAGCACTCCATTATCGCGAGGTGCGTGTGTTCCTGCCCAACGTCTGTGTACGGCGGCATATATCTAGGTGCTTTGGTCAAGCTTACACTTCTGCCCCCACCCTCAGTTTCAGCACCCTCATAGATCCCTCTCGCTACAACCGCTGCGTAGAATCCTAAACCATTCGTCGAGCAAACGTGTATCAAGATTGGTCGCAATGCACCTCGAGCTACTACAGGTTTGAATACCGTCCCGTATCGCAGCTCCGTTCACGAACTGGCCTTTCAGATCACTGAAGCGGGGTTGGCATATTTGGTCGTTGGAGGTTTTGTGGTTGCGGTAGGTGTCTGCTAGCTGTCAGAGGAATGGCGACGCCTGCCATGCAATCTTCCTCATGGTAGTCCTCAAGTGCTAATATTCCTGTTCATAGTTCAGTATGGTGTCCCGTCTCGTGAAAGAAAAGGCGAGTACGAGCGGAGTACCCAAGACGCGTGCACTGAAAGGACTTTCTAGCTATACGTCAACGAAGTTGTCCTTGGTACCGCGTGCGGTGTCATTCTCGGCCCGTACTATGCGAACATCCTCAATCCTCGTACGTGGGGGGAAGACGTGAATGCAGTAACCCTTGAGGTCACGCGTATCACCCTCGCTGCGGGCCTATTCGCCATTGGAGCGGAAATGCCACCGGGCTACCTAGCGAAACACGCGAAGGGCCTACTCGTTATGATCGTGCCCACTATGGCGTTTGGGTGGCTTATTGTCGCAGGTACGTCCAGCAAGAGCGAACTTGCGCTCAAGTGCTTAGGACATTTGTACCACCAGCCATCATCCACGCTATCTTCCCTCAGCTCGACTTCTTATCTTCCCTGGTCATCGCTGCTTGCCTTACTCCCACAGATCCTATCATTTCCGCTGCGATCATCAGTACGTGCGATAGACATTTTCTCCCTTATGATAGGCTCAGTTGATGCCGTCTTGCAGGTGGGACATACGCTACAAACAATGTGCAGCAGGATCTACGCCATATCTTGTCGGCGGAATCCGCTGCGAACGATGGCCTTGCATATCCCTTCCTGAGCATCTCCATCTACCTCACAGTCGAGAGCTCGCGCCAAATCGCGATAGGTGAATGGTTCCTTGTCGGTTGGCTGTGTGAGTAGGTGCAACATGTGGTCCTACACCCTCACCACTGATCAGCATGGCAGACCAAGTCATCCTCGGTACTCTTATAGGGGCACTGTTGGGTGAGTCCCGCATCGCCCAATGGGGGTAGGGGACTCATGTTGGGTACTCATCGCATCATTTTCAGGGACTGTGTTCTCGTATTTACTGCGGCTCTCCCGCCAAAAGGGTTACATCGGCCACGATTCTTACGTCGTACAGTACCTCGCCCTCGCGCTGTTGACCATTGGCGTCACTCGCACGCTGGGGAGTGACGATCTTCTTGCCGCATTCGCTGCCGGTCAGTAAACTTTGATGCGTCCCCTCGTCCGTGGATCACTGCTTTACACCCTGAAACCCATCGATCCCACAGGCGCTGCGATCGGTTGGAGCGGTGACTTCAAGGAGCATACTGAGAAAGAGATATTCTCCTCAGTAATCGACCTCGTATTGAACTGTGGCTGCTTCATTTACATCGGGGCATGGATTCCTTTCGACACCTTCAACGCCACTCAGTTTGGTATCACTCCTTGGCGTCTCATCATTCTCTTTGTCGCTGTCCTCTTCTTCCGGCGAATCCCGCCCCTTCTTCTGCTATACAAATGGGTGCCTGAAATCCACTCCTGGAAGGAGGCGCTCTTCTCAGGTCACTTCGGTAGGTACTCGCAACATCTTGATCTGAGCCGGGGGAATGCACTGACAAACATACACAGGTCCTGTAAGTTATCAGCCTTGTCTACTAATGTCACCCCGCCATATTCTTACCCTTACCGACGTAGATGGGTGTTGGTGCCATCTTCGTCTCGACGCTGGCAGTGTTGGAACTACCTACCCCCCATGACCCGCCCCAAAGCCAAGCAGAACTGCTCGCTGCGACCCTCCAGACGATTGTCTCGTCTGTTGTACTAGGCTCCATCATCATACGTATGTGATCGTGGCTGTGTCTGCATGGGATCAAAAGCTGACTCGCTATGACTTCAGATGGATTGTCAATCGCTGTTCTGTCGCTCGGACTCAATCTCCGCTCGCGCACGCTCACTCTAACTCGGTCCTGGACAGCACCTAACGGGTCGAAGACTCCAGAATGGCTCCTCCGCATGTCGGCAGGCAGTGTTCGCCGCAGCCCATACACGAACAATGACCGCGATGTTGAGCGCGACGCGGAAACCAAGAGCGACTATCCTAGCTCGCCTAGGGCACAGTTCGTCTCGCATAACGAAGTGACGGTCAACGACCCCTTCCCTGCGGTGGTCCTTACGACCACGATCTGCGAGACCGCCTCCGCCCCGCTGGATTTGGAAGATGGACACCTGGATGACCGTCACGGCAGCTCTCATCTCCCCTTGGAGGCTGCTCCCCTACAGGATATGAGCGAGGTGCGTTCGTTTCAGCGAACGTCTACGGCACACGCGAATGCAGCTCACCTTCTTTGTTCGCGACATGGGCATATCGCGTTATTGGCCGCCGGATAGGACGACATTGGCTTGCAATTTAACGCTATACAGCCTGGGAGCAAGGCGCAGCCTGAGTCGCACCTCCCTCGCGAGAATGTCGCGAACCTTCACAAGGGGATTTCTACTAGTGGTCGATGCGCACCTACCGTGCTACCGTCAGACGATGCCGCACTTGACCAGCACTTGGAACCTACACCCTCAGAGTCGGTTTCGATCTCAGGGGCGCACACGCGGCCATCTCGACGATCTGTCGTACGCTACCCGCTTCCTATGGGTTGGACGGAAAGCGCGACCAGCGATCACATGGATTCCGGCGCGCAGAGCCCTGCCTCGATCAAGGGAGTTCGCTTTCTCAAGGGCACTGATAGTATCATCCTCGGAGAAGAAGCGGGAGCCATGAAGGTCGGGTCCATGGTGAAGTTCGGTAACACTGGAACTGTTACTCCCGATGGTAATGACGGCATACCACTGGGAAAGAATGGATATCCCTGCGAATCCCAATAACGACATGCTTGTGAGAGCTGGGGAATAGTGGGCTAGAAACGGAGCGGTCGATAGGTACGGTCAGGTTGGCCCAGAATTATGAACATTTTCCAATTGGCGCGTTTTTTGTGTCATCGTCTTGTCGTCGTTGGCTATATGTAATAAGCGTAGTAGTCGGGTGTCCTATTCAAGGCTTGTGTATATATCGAGAACCACAAACAGTTGGGGTCATCGCGGCAAGAGCGGCAGCAGAACCAGCCTGAGCCTGAGGGCGCTACTGAGATTGACGCGTCGCGTTACGCGCACGCGACCATCGTCACAGTCGCGTCGCTCTGCCCCAGACGCGTCTCCGTTCTTCGTCCGAGCCACCACTGCAGCTATCTGCGAGATTCAGGTATACGTCGTTTCGCACTCTTAAGTACGTGACGCATACGTGCGGCTCCAGTGAGCTATGATCAGTACTAACATGGCACTGGACAGGATTATCACTAAGTCAGGCCTCCAGTAGTCACTCTGCGTTATGACCGCCGATCGGAGACAAGTCATAATCAAAGTACTGCACTTGAGTTAGTTCATGCATAGTTCCACTGAGGAACGTGTAGGTTTTTAGAAAGTACGGGCACTCCCTTGGCCCAGAGTCCTTGGAGTTCTTGGAGGACCTCCTTGACCGTCACGAAATCGCCGACGAAGATGTGGAATTCTCCGTAGAGTGGATTGCCAAGGAATACAACAAACAAGATGGTATGCCATGGAATTTCCTCATGAAACGCGAATTCATGGTCGTTAGATGCCCAGATGAAGGTTTCGCTCGACGTCCTCCATAGAGTGTACGAGACTTTCCAGAACGGCGAAGGTGAAGGCGCGCAAGAACATGCTACACTGGATCCCGACAACCATCTCTTCGTAATTGATTCGTTTGATATGCCTCTCTGGAACTGGTCAACAGAACGGAGCACCTTTGAGAGGTGAGCCAGCCCTCGTAATCTGATATATCTGGAACATACTTACACCTCTCTAGAGCGCCGGGGCCTCTAACGTCTTCTGGTTCAGCGGAATCCAGAACAATGGCGATGAGGAATAGACTGAATGTGATCAGACAATGCGTCCTACGCAATGACCACTTTTCACCATCAACGCTACCGTCGAAGGACCGTGAGAACCTCCTCACTGTAGGTCAAGCGTTGCCATTCGTATCGTAGCCGTACTGAGAACACGGCTAGTTGAGGTCAACGAAACAGTTACTTGGACGGGCTGGCGAGCGATTTCTCCTCTTTGGCATGCTCACGCACTCGAAAGAGGGCAAGTTGTGCCTAGAGGACCAGGACGGTATGGTGGAGCTTGACTTCTCTCAACTGGTCGGTCTTCACGTGCATTACCAAACAAGCGTATCATCTAAATCAAGTGCTGTAGGATCAACCGAGCGAGGGGCTGTTCACGGAGGGCTGCTTAGCACTTGTCGAGGGCGACTACACCGAAGACGCGACCCTGCTAGTCATCGCCATCGGACATCCGCCATGCGAGAGCCGAGAAGCTGCACGATCAATATTTGGCCACATTGACTTTCTGGGCAAGGGTGCGACGACACTATTAGAAGATGTAAGTTATGCTTCCTTCACAGGTCGTTTTGAGGCTGAACATGTCGAGCTCATAGAAACAATTCGCGCAAAGGGTGCAAATCGAGCTAGCAGATCTGAGATTCTTCGTCCTCTCAGACGTATGGCTTGATCGCCCTGAAACGCTGCACGGGCTTCGCAAGTTGTTCGACAATTGCATGGAAAACAGCTTCATCCCGAAGGTAATCGTGCTGTGCGGTAACTTCACGAGTGTCGGAATACCTCAAGGAAATGGCCGTGAAGTGCGACGATATCAAGGTACGTCTTTCGTCATCACATGTTGCTCCATCATGCTGAATTTGTGTAGAAAACTTTGAGGCACTAGCTGACCTGATAGCAAGCTATCCTCTGATCACTCGCACCACCCATTTTGTCCTCGTACCCGGACCGCTGGACGTGTCCTTGAACGCAGTGTTGCCTCGAAGGCCGCTCCTCTCCTCCTTCGTGAACCGTCTGAAGTCCCGCATACCGAATATTCACAGCGCGACCAACCCATGTCGTATCAAATTCTTTGAGCAAGAAGTTGTCATCTTCCGCGAAGATCTGATGTCAAGAATGCTGAGGAACTTGGTTGGCGTCAAGCCAGACGTCAAGAACGACGATCTTAAGCGTTACGTATGTGGCTTGCCAACGGTTGCCTTGTCTAGGTCTCTGACTGCCTTCGTTCAGCTCGTGCAAACGATCTTGGACCAGAGCCATCTCATGCCAGTGACCGCTTCCATACAGCCAACACTGTCGGAATATGACCACGCGCTTCGTCTCTACCCTTTACCGACCGCAGTACGTCTGAGCTCGCGACATGGGTGCGATGGGATGGTTTTGACATGGCAAGCTATAGGTCGTATTGGCCGACAGATATGACAAATATCAGATGACGTATGAAGGATGTCACGTCTTCAATCCAGGACGGTTTGTTGGAAATTCGTTCACGTTTTCCGCGTACGCACCTGCAAGGCGAGAATCGGAGGAGTGGTAGGTCTATTTATAGCTCTTGTATGGATGACACGCTGAACTTATTTGTTCCAGTGTGTTGGATCTGGACTTGGATGATGGATGGTCATAACCAATTCTCAGCGTTGTGGGCAGTGTAGATAGTTACTTATGTAGATCAGTTGGCCGACACTGGCCGCATCACCAAAAAGGCGTCCAAATTGTGGCCCGCGCGAGAATTCGTCTTCTTATACTTGGTTATAATAGAGTTATAATTGATTATCATACGTTGCCTCGATACAAACCAACTCAAGCGGTCTTATTATGATGCATCTTGAAATCGGCTTGCAACCGCATTACAGTCATCTCGCAATAACTTTCAAAGGCCTGCCAAGCCGTTGCAATCATTCCGACGACTTGCAATCTAATACGAGGACGCGCGCTTGATTGCGCCAATAGCCTATGCCAATAGACAGGTACTATATAGGACCGCGTCGGGGTTTGAATATACAATTTGTAGGCAACGTCGCGACGTGGACTCGAAACCCCCTTCTTCCATGTAGCTATACTACCTAGGTGCCACCTCTCTGAGGTGTACTAACTTCGTATTGTCTTAGCCGTGGATTCGTACCAAGACAGCTATCTTCCGGCACTCCTGGCTCTGGTCCCTCCGTGCTGCGACGTCTTTGCTAGTCTTTGAACTTGTCTGCGGATATCTGCCAGTCTTGCTACTGTCTGGGTGCTACGTCTACGGCTATCGCTTGGTTGGGCTGATCTGAGTCTCTGGGCCTAGGCGAACTCTATCCTGTGCACTGGTCTTGGGATGCGTCGCCTTCTGGAGTCTCTTTGCTACATGCTGAGTACCAAGTACCGCTCACGTTCAGCTGGCGCCACAGCGGACAATCATACGATTGACATTCGGGCCTCACGCCCATGTCCCTTTTGTATATGCATATATATGTCATGTACCTGTGTCATATGTACTTCCGTCATCAGAAATATATTGCTTGTTTAAACTGCCATATTTCCTTGTTCTGTTCGAATGACCAGTGTTTGCCCGAGAGTTGTAATCATCTCTGAATGTGTAGAAGGATTGTGCCCGATCCTATGAGTCTCAATATTTTCTTCATCGGATCCTAGATCAGGTTTACATGCCTTTAAAGGCCCTTGCAAGACGCTCGTAAGGAGCTCAACGCCTATTTAGTCACATTACTATTGATCAGGAACATATAATCATTGCATCGATTGTAACTCCTTGGAACCACATTACAACTGGTTGCAATCCAGCCTCAAATCGGCGACAAAAGTGTGATGCGTGCGGCGGAAATGTGCTCGAGTCAGGAGGTTCTCTGGCCTAAGGGAGCCTATACCAGGTCTATATGTCCAACGGAGAGAAGCACTCGAGAATACTGTAGATCCTTTTGCTCGGAATGACCAGGGACATGGTTCAGGTAACCAGGTTCATGGGAAGGTCAAGATGCATGGGCAGGTGTGTGCAACACGTGGCTGTACATACTCTCCGACGCGCCCGGAAAGTGGTGGGTCGGGGACGGGCGTACCGCGCAGCGCTCTGACAGGTCTCACCAACTCACCACCCTCAGCCACCTCAGACAAATTCATGCACATATCCCGACCTCCCCTTCCTGTGGAGCCTTCAACCACCAGCTGCATGCGCATTACCGCCGTTCCCTGCTAGTGACAATCACGCTCCTTCAATCGCCCCCATCGTTCACCACATTGGTACCTCACGTCCTCGCGTCAACGCTGTCCAGCTTGAGCCTTCCGGCTGGGACCTTATGCTGTTACTTGCCGTCTGGAACTTACTTCTTCAAGCTCTTCTCTTGCGACGTCTAGATGGATTGTCCTGGAGAGCAGCACTCGTCGTATGGGTCGTGCGCATCCTCACACTATCCCTACTCTTCCGGACGTACATCGGTCCCGCAATTGTGAGGCTTGTATCACGGCGGTTACGCATTCGCAGCGTTAGCCTTCGTTCTATACGTGGTATATACTTCAAGGCTGGAAGTGGTACGTGGCGAGTAGAACGCATCGGAATCTCATACCACAGACCTACGTCGGGCCAGGCAAGCCGGTTTTCCGTCAAAGTCCAAGGCTTGTCGCTCGAGCTCGACGGTCAGACACCGGATGTCTCGCGGAAAGCGTCCTCTGGCAGCAAATACAGGAAGATGTCCAGGACCAATCCCTCCCGCTTCGTCCGCCGCGCCCTGTGGGGATTGCTATCATCTATCTACACCGCTCTCGAGCCATACTGCCGTCCGGCAGTGCGGACTTTCTTCGTATATCTCCTCCGTCTTGGAATCAAAGCTCTTCCTGCTATCACTCACGTTGTTGACTTTGAACTTGACTCTGCTGTTCTCACTTGCGCTGCGCTCCCGGGAGTGCGACTTTCGGTGGAGGAGGCGAAGCTGCATACCAGAGTTTCCCTGGCTTCTTTGCCCACCGCTGTGACTGTCGAGAACGGGAGGATTCACCCTGCTGTTGGACATAGGCGGTTCGCTAGCGTGGCGGACTGGAATGCTCGACTGAAGGGTAGCGTACGACGAACTTGGGATCGCGCTTGGGGTGCTACACAGGTTACTGCATCCGTGGTTTTGCACGTCAAGGGCGTGAATGGACACATAGAACGCACCAACGATAGCTTCGCAGGTATGCTCTTTCGTTCCTACCGAGTGCTATGCTCACCTCTTAGTAGGGGACCACAGGGGTCACGATTTCGTCAGTCTGCCCATCATACGACTGTCGATTGCAGCTGCTCTCAATCCCCATCGAGGTGTGGAGCCCCGCAGCGTAGAAACCGCCCTAGATTTTGGCACGGTGGACATACAGTTGGATGTCATCCGGAGTCTACTTGCGAAGATCAAACAACGTCGACTTACGATGACACAAGAGAGGGTATCTGATTCCCCTGTGAATGGGTCACATCCTTCCCCTGCGTCGACAGCTGCAAAGAGCCCCGCTTGGAGGTCATCATTGTCCCCCGCTTCGCCCTTTATGGGTGCCTTATCAGTATGTAGCGTGTGATCGTATCGAAGCCTACCTCTGACTGTGCAGTAGGCCTCGATGCGCTGGAAGTGGGCTGTGAAACAGAATAGAGTTCAGAAAGCCAGTCGTCTCGGTGTTGCGGTGGGTACTCTATCTGGTGTCTTGAAGGATGGAGCTATAAGTCCTGTGTTTCCAGAAGCGTGTATCGTACGCGTCGTACATCAAAACCATCGAAGTGAAGGTGTCCAAATGCACTACAAGCTACCAACCGAAGGCGACTCCAGGCGACTCTGCTGTACTGGTCGCCTCTGTCGGTGATATCCACTTCAATGCTGGCCTCAGCCATCCCGATCGCAACGCCATGCATAGGCAATGGCTGGGCTCGGGCTCGGGGGTACCGCATAATGAAGCACCGGGGGACACCTATGCCATAGTGTTTTCCGCGAAGCAGCTCACACTTGATAGAAACGGCGTTGGGGAGCTGATGGATCATCTGCGAATTATCTCTCTCAAGGGATTTCAGTGGAATTCTCTTCTTGTGCGCTGGCCTTCTCCTTGGCTTCAAGGGGCCTCCTTCCTTTCAGGAGATCCTAACGCCCAGCTCTTGGTTTCTCATGTCTCTCTTGGGGACGTCGAGGTTACTGAGCGTCTAGATATGGTAGAAAAGTATGCGCGTAGAGAGCGTGCCGTGGAGAAGACCGTCCATGGGCAACCCATCCTTCCCTCGATACTCTCCCCTGTCCCTCGTGTTTCTCTCGCAGTGGACGTCGGCCACATCTCCCTACGTCTAATCTCACCTACCCGCGATGGCGATCAGGAACCGTTCGTGTTGGAGGCAGGGACTAGTGGTATATCTGGATCTATCACTTCGCAGTTCTCATCCCGTCCAGATTACGTATATGGGGACATCAAGCGCGACTACGCAGGCCTTGACATGGAGTTCTCCTATGGCCTGGAAGTGAGCCGTTCCTTCACCAAGATATGGTTCGGGCCCGACGCGCACATGCGAGGCGCGCATCCTCAAAGTTTCCACGCGGCAGCATACCCCAGCGAGACCCTTGTTCAGTTGGACTCAATCCATCTATACGGGAGCGGCCACGGGTTGGGCGAGTTCGCCGATGAAGCTACCGGCATTGTTTCGATCGACGTGCCATCCATATTCACCCAGTGCCAGCTTGCCACCGACGCGTTGTCAATTGAGCTCTGGCAGCCCGAAATTATCAAGGCGCTCTCCTGCATCCTCTCTCGCACTGGTGGACAGTCTTACCAAAAGCCGAAACCCTCGCGTCGCATCCTTGATCAACTTCCGTTCGGCGTCTCCGCGTCACTGGCTATCGGTCGTTTCATGCTCTTCATGACATCTCCAGACCTCGCTCCCGATGACACACTCAACATCTCTCGCGGGCTCGCTTCGCGTGTAGGTGTCTCCGTGAGCTATTGTGCCCTGAAGCCTACCCACTGTTCGAGGATGCTCCATGTGCTTTCGCGAGGTGATCAACGCTTAAAGCTCTCCCTTCCTGCCGAACAAATCCTACGTGCCGTGGAAGACTCGAACTCCTCCTCCAACTCTGATCTACTCCGTGCGTTCGTTCGAGTGTCCCTCTGGGACATGGTCGTCAGGGATGCCTTCGCTACGCCATTCGCAGCCGACGACCCCTATGGAACTAGTGAGACTAGCACCCAGCATCGTTCGTTGGAGTTCCTGCACATAGAGCAAATCGAGGCTAACGTGCTGATATCTGGCAATCGGCCGGCGGCTGCGGCACTGCCAACCGAGCTCGACAACTGCGAAATCCAAGTGGCAGTACCTACTGTCAAAGCGGTCGTTCAACTTGCTCAAGTCTACAATGCTCTGCTTGCCATACATACGCTCCAGGTCCTGGTTCCCCCGCGACCAAGTGCCAGGACCGGTCGTCCGCCTCCCACGATGTCTTTCGATGTCCGGTGTCATCTACACCAGCTGCAGCTACGGTGGGACTTCCCGCTCTCGAGCAAGATGTTCGTGCGGATGTCATCAGTTTGGTGTCACGTTGCTCCGAGTCAAACGATCTCTATAGGCTGGGATCACATACTGCTCGCGGTCGCAGTCCCCGTCTCTCGCGATGGTCATGAGAGCCAGGAGTGGGAGGAACTCGCTCGTCTACCTCGATGGCGTATTGAACTCATTCCGACCACGATCCCTCTGACTGTCAAGGTTAGGGGTGACAGCGGTCGCTTGCGCATCCCCTTCGACTTCGTGCTCGCCGATTTCATACTGGACATCAATCTCACCATCAAGAGCGTCAAACACCTCGTTTGCATGGTCACTGCTGGCATGTACTCAGATCCGCCCGCCCCACCGGAAGAAGACGCGAAACGCGTACCCGATATACACATCCATCTAGGGAGACTGATCGTAGAGGCTGCAGATGACGATTTCGAGTCAAGACTAGGACTGATATGGCGCACTGGATTCCAGGCGGCACGCATACGTCAAGAACGCGAGGAAGCGTTTACGGCGAAGGTGGAGACCATCGTCTCTCCGAAGCCTTCGAATAGCTCGTCCCGTAGCGCTGGTACCGACACGGACTTCCAGTTCACTCCGAAGCACACTGTATCTGTCAATGATGCTCGTCTGCGACTTCAGCAGATCCACTCAATGGCTTGGATCGCGGCGTTCAGACAAGCTCATGCACAACAAACCGAGAAACAGGAGGCTTACCTGCATTCGCCAGAGGGTTCTTTGCGCGTCACTGATGTCGAAGGCAACCTCGTCAGTGTCAACACCGTCTGCCCTACACCGCCCCTAGTTCGTCTTGCGTTCAACGGGCTCTCGCTGTCTATCAGCCCTCCGTCGTTCCCCTATGAAGCCTTGCCAGATTACCTCTATCAAGCTGGCGGCGGTCTTCCTCGGGACTCACGTTTCTCACTGCTCATCCCTATGCACATTCACTTCAAGGCTACCTCTCTGCGACTATCGTTCCGTGAATACCCCCTTCCACTGCTTCATATACCCCCTCATTCGAAGGGCATCCAATCAGCATTGGAATTCGATAGCGATGTCGTTATTGCGGAAGAGATGGGATCGGACAAGGCTGTTGAATGGATCGAGTGCGAGATCGTCAAGGCCCACAGCGGTATGCATGGAGCTGCCCCCATATCCGTGCGCATACCGAAGACTATCATGCCCGTCAAGTCATACGCGAGCCCGATCATTCGCGTGAAGACCGACGGCGTCACGGATTTCTCATGGGGTATAAGCTACAGTGCTGCAACACAGGACTTCATGAGAATCATCGACACCCTATCACATGCTCCTCGGGATAGTTCGCCAGCGATCGGGTTCTGGGATAAGGTATGATCGCCAGTCTTTCAATAACGTCCTTGATCGAACCTCACCTGATCCGTCTTGCAGCTGCGACTCGTCTTCCATTGGAAGGTAGTGGTCAGCTTTGCGAACGAAGTCCATCTACACATGAAGGGTGATACCATTCAGTCACGAAGTAGTGATCAACCGTACTGACTGAGTACCAGGGTCTCGGGATCCGTACGAACTTCGGGGATACGGGGCTGGCTTTGCGCTCTGCTGGAAGGGCCATCCTTCGTTACTTGTAGGTCATCCCAATGACGCAAGAGAGCTAATTCAAGTCAAGAGTGATACAATGCTTGTCATCGTTCCCAAGTACGTTCCAACATGTTCTATGCATTGGCAGGTACCTGATCAATTCGGTATAGCATCGAGGACTCCTACGGTGATGGTGCTGACAAAATCGCTGCCAAGGGCTCCATACCGAGGAGAGCTCAGACAATATGCGCCAAATTCCGCTCAGGCGTGTGCTTCGGTGTAGGCTTCGTCCTAGAACGTGCGTGTGGTCCTGAGTGCAATCGATGCCAGGGAAAGCCCTTCGACCGCGCATGTCGCCTGTTCGACTTCAAGCCTCATTATGAAGTCAAATTGGAGTGGAAGGATCAGGTACCTGCAGTCAAGGTTTGACTTTCAGCACCGTGTGGCGGATGTCTCGCTCACAGAATATCATAGTCTGCGGAAGACTCGTATAACGGCTTCAGATCCGACTTCATCCACATGTCAATATCCCTTACCTCGGGCCTGCAGAAGTCGGCCAAGCTGCGCCCAAGTAACTTCCATTTGTCTCCCGAAGTGTTCTCCCACTTCTGGTCTTGGTGGCACCTCTTCAATAGCGCGCTGTCTCTCCCTATACGTCAGGGCAAGCTCTACCCCCGGAAACGGCCGATTTCTCCCAAGTTCGGACAACATATCGCGACGTTGAAGTACATGGCACGCGTTCCACAGCTCTACATCTCCCATGTATACGTCGACAACTCTCAAGAGGCTTGGGCGGACGGCGTCACCCCGTTTGTAGGAGTGAAAGCACTTATCGGCGAGTTCCACGCCGACATGCACCAGCGCGACACGGAGACTTCAGAAATGACACAAGGTGGGGTCAAGACCGTACACCACAAACCGTTCTACGCCATCGAAGTCGTTCTGAGAGGCCTCGACCTCCGTGCGATGCTCGCCGTCTTCCCTGATCCGCTCAAACAATGCACGCCTCTAGAGAACACCCCACTAGTTAGCAACTATCGCACACGTAACGACCTTACGCCTATCGATTTGGACTCCACCTGGGTGGACATGGACGACTTCGCCGTCTACGAACAGGAGACTCCTGCCGAGCCTGAGATCCATCTACTTCCGGCGGTATCATGCCCACGTTTCACGTACTTCAAACGGGTGGATGAACACGCCCCATGCGGACCCGATAAGCCGTCAGACAGGAGCAAGTTTGGCTCGGAGGATACGCATTCCTGCCTTCTTGGTAAGGAACCCTGTAAGTGGAGTGCGTATCGTTGAGGCCATTTGGTAGGCTAATTCGTATGTAGCCGTCACGCAGACGCAGATGGAACTCGCCTCCGAACGCGTCGAGCATTTGCGACGCAGGGTTCAGGAGGATGCGGCGCACAGGAGCTCACATGAACCCGCGGACCATCAGGACGCGGTGAGTAAATGCTCTTTGCAAACCCTACCGTTCAGCATGTTGAAAAACGTGCCTACAGGATCACTCTCGTGGTGCGAAGGACCTGCCCAGGATGGTCACATTGTTAGAGGGCTACATATCTCAGCTCCGCCAGGTAGACATGGCCTCCCAAGCGTCAACTAAGAACGGTACATCCAGCTACTATATGCCTGCGGACATGGTCTCTCCGGACGAATGGGCTGGTTTCGACAACGTGTACCAGGTTCATTGCCCACAGATCATCATGGACAATGCCGTACGAGATGTGAGCCTGGCATCTGCGAGCACCAATCGGACACGGGAAATGCTGATTATCTTCCTAGATCATGATGCAGTACTACTATTGCTCTCGGTCCAGACGGGGTATTGAGTATCACATGGCGACGCGGTAAGTAGCGTGTTTAGATGGAGTTGAACGTAACACACATTCATACTACTATACAGGGCCGTGAAGTTCATCCGTGACCAGGCACAGGCAGCTCTGGCAGAGCTCCAGCAAGAGGCTGGGAAGCATAAAGGCCCTGCTGCAAGCGCACAGGCGGCCGCAATTGCCGTTAAGAAACTACTGGTCGGCGAAGGTGGATCGACGCCCTCCGTCGAATTCGTTCCTCAAACAGTCTCCAAGCTGCCGGCGACTATTGACCCATTGCATGGCTGGGGCGAAGGAGTATCACCTAGGAAAGGTCATTTCTGTCTCTTGCTCAAACCACAGGTCGTCCTGCGGAGCAATGCAGATACAGAGTCTGTCTGTGTCCTTGCAGCCGTGCAGGGAAAGCTGAAGACGTTCGCCATCATGGACGATGCCAATGCACACGATCCCATTAGCGGGAAAGTGATGAACAGGTGGGAGACGCACTTGGCTACTTCATGAACAAATCGCTTATATCGAGCAAATTCCAGGAATTTCGCATGGCTGACTGGGCTTCAGACGTTCTCCCCTTCCGCGACCAATATCTCCGGGAAAGATTACGTTCCGTTGGAGGTGCTCATCGATTTGCGAGCGGACAACAGCAACTTTGATCGTCTTGTGCCGCAGACGGATGCTACTTTCCAGTACGACAAATTCAATCGCCTACGTCTGCGCAACGATGTTACCTCGGTCGCGAAAAATGCTCAGCACACCCACGCCCACCTCCAAAACCAGACTGCACGTATACCTCCGCCTGCGAGATGTCTTATGTACTGACAGTCCCTGTAGGATCTCGTCCGCCTGCATGTCCCTCGGTTCACGGTGTCGGCCAATGACCGCCACTTCCAAGCGATATCCAACATCGTCACGAACCTTGTCCTTTTCACCGACGCTGCACACAAGACCCGCGCAGAGAAGCTCGAGAGCCTGCTCTTCAGCTATGACTTCACGAACCTTTCTTCAGCCGCAGACGTCGTTGCCAACATGCAGTCGCGCCTTCGCCAAGCTATTGAGACCAAGCGAGAGGCTGAGCCTAAGCTTGTCGGGTACGGTAACCCTGGACGTGTCGAGCTGCTCAAGATTGATGCGCATATACTCCTGCTTGTCGAGGAGCTCAATCTCATCTTCGACGCGATTAAGCTCGCACAAGACAAGGCAGGCGACTCGTCAGACCAGAAATCTGCGTTGCTCCTCCACGCCTCGTCAGAAGAGCTGTCATGGAGGATGTTGGACAGGCACGACCAGCTACTCGCCAAACTCGCAGTGCGGGACACAGACTTCTATTGGCTGAGCCGTCACGACAGTTCTACGGTCAACAAGCTAGCTATCGGTGACCTGCAGGCCTTTGACGGCGCTGCCGATGCAGAGTGGACGGAGATCCTCTCCAAACATGACGAACCGTCCACGCATCCCCTTGTGAAGGTATGTTCGCTCTGTTCACATGATAAGGCGCATACTTACCTGCATTGGTAGCGCAAGCTCTTCCTCTTGGCAGACTGGACTGTCCTGCCTCCGGTCGGCGGTATCACAATCTACGAGGAGTTTGAGCTCATGCTCCATCCAATGCGGCTCCAGATCGACATTCGCGTTGGCCGCAAGATAATGGAGTACCTCTGGCCCGCTCGCCGCGACAGGAATCAGTCACCTACCGAGACTGAATCGTTCATGGTACCTGAGGCCCTCGCGAAATCCGACGATCTGCCTGCGGTTACCTACACCGACTCGCCTCGGCATGCATCGTTCGATGTCGCACCTCGCAAGTCGCTCGATGCGAACCGTCTGGCGGCGCCTACATTGCGCAGGCTCGGCACGTCACGCTCGTTCACGGACCTCAGGGGCAACGCACGACAAGATTCTCTGCAGGTTCCCAGGATGACACGCACTCGGTCTAGCGATGCGCTGCGGGCTCGCGCGGCAGAAGGATCGGCAATGTCTAAACCTACTCTCTCCAGTGGAGGTAGAGGTCACGACAAGGGTCGGTTGAGACGTGATACGGACGATGCAGCAGAGATGAAGACACGCGCTTCTCAGAAGACATTCGTGAGAGTCAAGGTCGCCAGGTAAAGACAACAAAGTTATGCTTCGTTCAGTTGTCCGATTGTTGACATGGCTTCAGTCTCCATCTGTTATTGAGCATCATGAAGGAAGACTCGTTCCTGTGCCGTGATGCTCGTATCCGGACGCGAGATCTGGAATACCGCAACCAGACTTGGAGCGTAAGTCCTCTTCTGTCCCATTATCGCGTCAAGGCCTGGGCTGAGACGCGCGTGCCGCACAGTTCGAGGAGCTCGTCGACCAGTTCATCCCGTCCGGGCGAAACTGGCGAGGCTGGGTCAAGGTCGCGTTCCAGCAGCCCCTGGTGCCCGTCCTTCCCGTCGCGCGCGAGATCATCACAAAGACGAAGTGGATCGCGACGAAGAAAGACACGAGCCACGACCGCCCCACGCGTCCGAGCACGCCGAAGCTGCTCGCCTCCCGCAGCGGGACGAGTCGCGGCCTGCCGTCGTCAGGCGATACCAGCCGGCCCCGGAAGTCAAAGGACGGGCGGCCGATGCTCGCGCACACGGTCTCAGACCCGCCCTTCCTCACGTCCGAGCCCGAGACGATCCGCCCGGGGAAGCGCTCGAGCTCGAAGCAGGGCGTGCGCAAGCGGGCTATCAGCTTGTTCAAACGGAAACACGCGCACAGCCAGGACAGCATCGACTCGTCGGACACCACGACCTCGGTTTGTCGATTTCGTCGTGCTGCGCGCAGCGGAGCCGCTGATGATAGATCTCACCCACAGACCGAACCTTCTTCGCGCATGGACAGCCAGACGTCGCGGGACAGCTTTCAGACAGACGACGTTGGAGGGCGGCGGCAAGGCGATATTGTATGATATGATAGATCTAGTGCTAATGCTCTGCGTAACTTATTCTTCGCTCGCTTGGATACTCTCACACTGCTATTCTTCGCACCAGTCTATATCTATCTTTTCGAATGGATGCGGGATGTGATCGTACCTAGGTGGTGTCGCCATCCCCACGGCAATGTACTCAAGCGGGGGGTTGAACACATGGTTGCTCAGCGCTCAGGAGTCAAAACTGGACGACGGCCCCCTTCTTTGGCACATCTCGAGAACGGCGTGAGGCTTACAGCAATGACGAACACGTCTCCGGAGGCGAGCGCGCGATGTTCCGTGATGTGTATAGCGCGGATCTCTATAAGGATGATGATGCAGGGGACCCGACGGCTTGCGATCGAGATGTAACCGTGAACATCATCGTCTGGCATGTGCTTCAGCGTAAGCTATCCATCTCTGGTACCATGAAACGCTGTTTGTGAGTTCTCGCTAACGATATCAGACACATTCGAGACTACGCCCGTTGCAAACAGTGGTGGTGGTGGCATCTGAAAGGTACGCTTTTGAGACGCGCGTGTACTACGCACATCGCACAAGCTGCACCGAAGACAGATGTCACCACAGAATACCACAAAGCAGTGCAATGCAATAACAACACGGAAAGGGTTACGTGAACTTGAGAACGAGGGGGTCATACAGTAACGTTGCTCACCGTCGAGCTCGCTACCGAACGCGACATACTATACTACTACTCGTATAGTAAGGGCGGCGTACGTGTATATCTGATAAATAAGCCATTTCGGCTTTACAAGAAAGATTTGCGCTGCTGCTACGTACATGTCTCTTTTGTCGTTGCTCGCAGCGAGCCTGTTCGTTTCCCAAAATTCGCTAACACGACGGATCACGCACACCAGTCCCCCTGGCTCCACGTTCGTGTTCAGATCCACCCCGGGGGGCGGTTATCCGGGGTGAACCAGCGCACCGTCATCGGAGCCTTTCCTTGAGGCCCCCCTCCGCCACCACGCCCACTCAAACGTCTACCACCGCCCCCGCCCCCGCCCCCGCCCTCGCCTTCACCGCTATCGCCATCACTGCAATGAAACGCGCCCAAAGTCAGCCTATACGTAGCGAGGCTCGAGCGCGGCCCGAGCGACACCGAGTGCGTCGGCATCGACGAGCTGTAGTCCGCCCACATCCCGCCCCCGGTCGCGTCCTCCGCCGCGCGGTTGATGAGCAGCACGCGCCCGCGCACGGTCGGCGGGGCGCTGCTCCGTTCTGTCTGGCTCGGGTTCCGCAGGAGCGCGGCGCCGGGGAGGGCGAGCGGGAGCCGGAGTGGGAGTGGGAGGGCGGAGAGGGACTCGGCGCGGGGGCCGAGGTCGCGCGTCGCGGCGACTAGGTCGCCAGCTTTTTCGGAGGCTTGCCACGTCCAGAGCGGGAGGGTGTCATCGTCGTTGTCGCCGTCGCCGTTAGGATATTCCGTATCCGCGGAGCGAGGGGGCGTCACTGGGCCGCAAAAGGAGGTTCAGTACAGCATCAACCTAGACGCGGACGCGTGTGGGGGCGCGTAGCAGCCCGAAGCTGAGACGCGCCGCGACGTCTGTGCGCGGAAATTGCACGGGCCTCGTCATGGACTTACCGAACGGGGTGACCTTCTTCCGCGCTTTGGTCCTCCGGTGGCTGCGGCATCCGACGTAGAGCGCTGCGATGAGGACGAGCATGGCTATGGCGCCGCCTACCGCGATGCCTGCGATCTCGCCGGGGGATAGGCGGCCCTTATTGTGCTTCGAAGACCCTATGCCGAGAGTTGGCGAGATGCCAGATGTTGTTAACCCAGGCTGACCCGGTGTACTGGTTCCTGAGTTGGTGGATGCAGCAGGGGCGGCTGTCGGCCCGCCAGACGTCTCTGTGGATAGCTGTCCCGTCGAGGAAGGGGATGATACCCCCGTGGTCGACTGGGCCGGTGTACCGGATGGTGTGATAGGCGAATCCGAGGTTAACGATGCAGAGTGGGCGGCGGTCGTCGGTACCGAAGTATGTGTACTAGGGGGTGCGGTGATGGTCGTGTCAGAGGCTGGTCTCCCAGGCTGTGAGGTCGAGGTCGAGGATGGTGGACCAGTGGTTACGGAGGTCGGGGATGACGTTTGCTGCGGTGTAGTACTGGATGTCATTGCACTCGCAGTGGCTCGAGGAGTGCTGATTGCGGGCGGAGGGAACGGTGCGGTCGCGCGGGTCTCGACGGCGACATAGTCGAACAAGAATTGCTGGCCCATGTTCTCGATCGTGAGTGTGTGGGTGCCATCGGAGAGTCCGCCCTGGGAGAAGAACTGGACGTGGTGTTGCTCGCCGCTGAGCGGGCTGGTATTGATGTAGGGGCTCATCGATGCACCGTCGACGGAGTAGGCCGAGTGCAAGTTCCATGTGCCGACCGGTTTAAGGGTACCAAAGACCGAGACCGATATGCCTTTGGATTTGGTAGAGGTAAGCACGGGTAGCCGCCATATTTGCGGAGTGCGCTCACCGGTGAAAACGAGGATGGCGGTGGCCGAGTTCCATTCAGAGTAAGCGAGGGTAGACATATAGTCGTCTTCAGTCGCGGAGCCCTGCTGCCACATTCCTCCGTACTGGATGCGAGGGTCGGCATTGTCAATGAAAGTGGTAGCAGCCGTGAATGAGGCGAAGAAAGAAAGGAGTGTGAGTGCGGTTATGAACCGGTAAGCGGGGCGCATGTTTGAAGGAGAGAAGAATCTCTACACCATGAGGCGGAGAGTTGGGCCATGGAGGGATTATGAGTGGAATATGTAGGGTGGTGCATGAGAGCAATTGGGAATCGAAGTGCTGGTATGACTTGGATGGGCAACGATCGAGAGCGTGAGGAGAGATGGGCGTTGCTGAGAGGGAACTGCGCGGAGGCGGCGGTCTGCAGAGGATCGAAACGCGATTAGAGGAGCGGATGGACGTGTTGGCCACCGGTGGTCTGGCAACTGAGCTACTTGCTCCTTCTTCGTTCTTGCCAGCGGTGGCTGTGATGCGCTTCCATAACGGGAATTCGGAATAGACGGGACTAACCGTGGGAACGCAGGGACTTGAACGCCGGATGACTTCATACACGCGCGGACGACGGCGGTGTGCAGCGGATGGAGTTGGCCCAGCCCCTCGCTCGCTCTCGTAAACAACCCACAGGGCTCAGTCCTTCCCCCTGTCGCTCGTACCGTTTCCTCTCATCCCGCTCCCATCTCCTCCTCGCCGCTGATTGCTCGCCCCGCCTTGTCGCGTCCGCACTCCGTCGATGCCCTCCGTTCGCGTCAAGAAGGGCTACCTTTCCATCGACGACGCTCAGAACAACGGCAGACCACGCTCACAGTCCCTCGTCTCCCTCTTCCGCACCAACCAGTCTCAGGAAGAGCCCGACATCAACCTCCGCCGCACCCGCTCTCGCCTCAGCGATGGTGCCATCGACGACGCCGTCCTCCGCCGTCCTCTCGGTCGACCCCGCTCCTCCAGTAGGGTCTCCGATCACATTCTCTCTTCGGCTAGGCAGAGTCCCCAGTTGCCTCCGGCGAGACCAGCTATAGCGGCCGTCGGTCCCTCTCGCCTCTCCGACATCCAAGAGAACTCGCGCCCACACAGCTTCAGTCGACGTCGAGCGGATAGCTATACCGTCGAGGGTCAACAGGCCGAGCTCCGCGTCCCCATTGAGGAGGGCCATGCACGCT
This sequence comes from Cubamyces lactineus, assembly GCA_022376465.1. NCBI lineage: Eukaryota > Fungi > Basidiomycota > Agaricomycetes > Polyporales > Polyporaceae > Cubamyces > Cubamyces lactineus. Next base: position 2,214,998 of record JACDTU010000003.1, read on the forward strand.
CAAGTAGCTCAATAAGTGTCGCACTGGAGCAGCTTGACCACGACCAGGAACACGAGGACAGTTTAGAGGAGCACCATCCGGATGATATAGTCGAGCACCTAGACGTCATCGGTATGTTGCACTCATGTTACAATCAGGAAACATTGCTCAATATCGATGCGCAGACCCCCAAATATCTACTGTATCCACCCTTACTAATGCGGCCAACGCTATCGTTGTGTGCGTACTCGCTCGCTGTTTCTAGCTCGTCCGCGCTAATACCATTTTTAGACCACCGTTGTCATTCTATTCACGGAAACCTGTTGTTGTACTACCACGCCTACACCGGAAAAAGAGAAAGCAACATGACCCCGAGAAGGGCGTCGCACGAGAAGAGGAGCGGGAGTATGAGGATGCCCTCGACCAGCACGTCGAAGACGTGCTCACGAAGCGTGACAAATTCAGGCGTGTCATGCAAGGCGTTTGGTCGTTTGTCAAAACGCGTAAGTGGAGCCTAGTATCTACACGACTCCCCTGACACTCACGTATCACGTCCGAATTATAGCGCTCGGGGTAAGTTCCACATGAGTCCACATGGATGTAGGGTGTATGCTGACTTGATCACAAGATTGTCACTGCTATCTATGGATTCCTTGTTGGTGAGTCAACCAGTGTAGTTGCCCTATTCATTGAACCAACACCTCGTAGTGTTCTGGGGCACTGGCATTGTCTTCTTCCTCGCCAAGTTCATTGATCTACATAACGACTACACGCAAGGCTTCTGGGTCGAGCTCTGCCAGCAGGTGGAAACAGGTATGTCACCGCTCAGTCTACTCCTAAGCACAGTCTGACTCCCTCAAAGGCCTTTTCACCGCAACAAGTATTGGTTTCATCCCCTTCCGGATTATGGACACTTATCGTATGTTGAGTAATCCATGTTGCGTCTGTGCATGGGTTTACATGTGATTCTCTAGGCATTTGTAAAATTTGGCACTACAAGCGGAAGATCACCAAACTACGTGCAAAGGCCGGCCTTCCAGAGCTTTACGACCCAGACGACTTACCCGACCCTGTTTATGACCCCAACTATATACATGTTCTATCTGAACACGAACAAATTGACTTGCATTATCGTACGTGACTTTCGTTGTGCGCCCCTTGTGATTGTTAACTGGCGGTTACAGAACAACATAAATTTATGGCTTCGCAAACGTGGTATCGCCCGCACGGCACACAGACCCATAGAGTGCGTAGTCCATTGCGTTCGGATCTCACTGGGCGCTGACATCTGAATGCTAGGCTTTCCCTATCGAGTAAGTTACTGAACATCTGGACCCACAACAATCACTAAAGTGCACTGCAGCCTGGCACTCTGGATATGCGTCTGCAACGATCTCAACTCATTCTTTCAGTGCCTCCTCAGCGGGACCATGTGGGGCTTGGATAGGTGCGTGTGCCACCATCGGTGTATCCTGCCCGCGGCGCTGATATTGCCCATGCGCCCAGGTTCCAGCGACCAGCGTGGACCACTGGGACGACACTGCCCGCAGCATTCGTGCGTACCGCTGTCCGATCATCTCATATCCGCTGCAGAGCTAACGATCGCTGCCCTTCGCTGCGCATCCGCAGGTCGCAGGCATTGTTGCGGGCGTCCTCATCTACTGGGGCGGGCGCAAGACCCGGCGCACGAAGGAGGTCGAGGAGCGCCTCCGCATGGCCCTTCAGATGGAGCACGAGCACAATGGCCAGGGCGAGGCTGCGGACTCGGCCTCTCGCTCGCACCTGCCAGCTATCAACATCACGAGCGACGAGGACGAGCCGGAGAAGGCTCCTAATAGCCCCGCAGATGGTACGCAGCCTTCGCCGTCATTGCCCACGATGCCTCTGTCAACGTCCGCGCGGTCGTCATCTGACACTGCGACCGTGCCCGGGACGTACGAAGGTGACGGGCAGGAGAAGGAGGGCCAGGAGAGGCAGCAGCACGTCGCGCAGCCCGATAAGGCGCCAACGACAGCGAACGCGGCCGGAATCGAGCCCGGGAAGGAACAGCCAGCCGCCGCGAACGCTGCGGTGCAGGAGGGCGTCGTCGCGCGTGACGCGGAGGCGGGGCTGTACCCGCCCAGGAGGCCTCCGACGGAGCGCAGGCCCTCTGGACGCTCGCTGCGCTTCGCGGACGAGATGGTCGTCCCTCCTGCGAACCGCCTGTCGTCGCAATAAAGGGGGCTTCCCGCGCTCCGTGTAGTTTTTCGTGCTGTGCTGTATATTGCTTTGCTTGCTGCTGGATTTTATTCTGCTCCGTTGGGTACATACATCATTTCTACTGATAGTCAGTACTGACGTACACTGCGTCGCGATGAACGGTGCGCGCTGTTCACGACGCCACGATGATAGCATGGAGTGCAATGTGCGTACGATGTGGTAGCTCACAGTTATAATGTCATCACACATACACGCGACACTAATACAGCCTCTGACCATGTCCGCGAAAGTCATCATGAATACTGTCATTGTCGAGATGCGATGCAGATACACATGCTGGTGATCGTGATGATGATGATAATGCTACAAGAAACGGCGCCGTTGAGAGCGCGTTTTAGGATTGTTGAAATCCGCCCAATCCATCCACAAACACCGACCATCCTCGAGGAAAGGCTCAGGCCACGCCCGCCGTCGTGCAGACGCACAGGACGGGCCGTCGCCAAGGGCCCTGCGACACCACCCGGGCTCCCAAAGGCCCGCAAGACGGCGAAACCCCCGCCTACCGATAGATAGGGCAGGGGACGCGCGTCGAGCTGCTGACAACGTCGGCCAAAGGGGAGGGGGAGAGAGACACCCGGGGGAGGGCAGGGCCGGCACCCACACGGCTACGCAATTTTCTGGCTTATCCGCCACACTTCCTCACAACATCTGGGGTGGAACCACAGGCCAGGACACCTCGTTGAGAGTTGCGCTGATAAGTTACTCGTGAACCGTAACGCGGGCGCTGTTGAAGCGCGGGGGGAACACCGTACGCGGGCGCTCACGCGTACGACTGACGCGCCCAGCGGGCGGCGTTGACGAGGTTGACGAGCGACGCCTCGGTCTCCTTCCAGCCGCGGGTCTTGAGACCGCAGTCGGGGTTGACGAAGAGGAGCTCGCCGGGCAGGATGGCGAGCATCGCCGCGAGGCGCTCCTTGATCTCCTCCTCGGAGGGGACACGGGGCGAGTGGATGTCGTACACGCCGGGCCCGATCTGGTTCGAGTAGCCGTAGTGCTTGAAGGTGTTGAGCAGCTTCATGTCGCTCTTCGACGCCTCGATCGAGATGACGTCCGCGTCAAGCGCCTGGATCGACGGGAAGATGTCGTCGAAGTCAGAGTAGCAGAAGTGCGAGTGCGTCTGGAGCGCATCGGTGACACCGGCGGTGGCAATCTTGAACGATGGGAGAGCCCACGCGAGGTATGCGTCCCAGTCAGCCTTGCGGAGAGGGAGACCCTCACGGAGAGCGGGCTCATCGACCTGGACGGCCTTTATGCCAGCCTTCTCGAGGTCGACGACCTCGTCGCGGAGAGCAAGCGCGAGCTGCTTGCACTGGAGCTCACGAGAGATATCGGCACGAGGGAAGGACCAGTTGAGGATGGTCACAGGGCCAGTGAGCATACCCTTCATGGGCTTGCTCGTGAGGCTCTGCGCGTAGCTGCTCCAGCGGATGGTCATGGGCCTGGGGCGGCTGACGTCCGAGACGATGATGGGAGGGCGGACATAGCGAGAACCGTAGCTCTGCACCCAACCGTTCTGGGTGAAGACGAAGCCCTCGAGCTGCTCACCGAAGTATTGGACCATGTCGTTACGCTCGGGCTCACCGTGGACAAGGAGGTCGAGGCCGATGCGCTCCTGGAAGCGGACGACGTTCTCAATCTCCTTCTCGATGAACTTTTCGTACTCCTCCTGAGAAAGCTCGCCCTTGTTGAGCTTAGCACGAGCCTGACGGATCTCCTTGGTCTGGGGGAAGGAGCCAATGGTCGTGGTGGGGAACTTGGGAAGGTTGAGCTGCTTCTGCTGAATCTCCTTGCGGACGGAGAAGGGGCTCTTGCGCTCGAGCATGTCGGGGGTGATCGCGGCGACACGGTTGCGGACAGTCGCATCAGAGTTGCGCTCGAACTCACGACGCTTGGCAATGGAAACCTTGTTAGCCTCAACAGCCTCAGCGATCTTAGCATCCTGAGAGCCAGAGAGGGCGGCAGCGATCACGGAGATCTCAGAGGCCTTCTCGAGGGCGAACGCGAACCAGTCCTTCTGCTCAGGGGTGAGCTTGGTCTCAGCAGCAAGGCTGACAGGAGTGTGGAGGAGCGACGAGGAGGACGCGATGATGACGCGGTCCTTGCCGAGCGCCTCGAGAGCCTTCTGACCGAGCTTGAGCGCAGCCTGGAAGTCCGTCTTCCAGATGTTACGGCCAGAAACAACACCGAGCGAAAGGACGAGGTTGGTCGGCTTGACGGCAGCAACAACTTCCTCGAGCTGACCAGGAGCACGGTCGAGGTCGATGTGGAGACCCGCAACGGGGAGCTTGGCGACGAAGCTCAGGTTGGAGTCGAGACGACCGTAGTAGGTGGTCAGAACGAGCTTGGGAGAAACGGGAGCAAGCTCAGCGTAGGCCTGAGCGAACTGCTTCTCGTAGAGAGAAGCAGAGTCGAGCACGAGAATGGGCTCATCGATCTGGACCGACTCAGCACCCGCATCCTTGAGCGCTGCGAGGAGCTGCTTGTAGACGGGGATGAGCTGAGGAAGGAGGGAGATGGGCTGGAAGCCAGCGCGCGCTTCCTTGGCAGGCTTGCCGAGGGCGAGGAAAGTAACGGGACCGAGAACCACGGGGCGGGTCTCAATGCCGAGGTCCTTGGCCTCACGGTACTCCTCGAGGGCCTTGTTGAAGTTGAGCTTGAACTCGGTCTCCTCAGAGAACTCGGGGACGACGAAGTGGTAGTTCGAGTCGAACCTGGATGACAGTCAATAATGCGATCAAAGTGATCACGGACGTATTCTCACCATTTCTTCATCTCAGAAGCGGGGACATCGACGCCGTCAGCCTGGCGACCACGGCCCATGGCGAAGTAGACATCAAGGGGAGAAAGGCCCTTGCCCAAGTAACGCTTGGGAATCACGTTGAATGCAGCAGAGTGGTCAAGGACGTGGTCGTAGAGAGTGAAGTCACCGCTACAGAGGACACATGTGTTAATCGGACCGTGATCTTCAAATTCGCAGAGATATGGACGTACCTGGGAATCAGGTTGACACCACGCTCCTTGAGGCTGGTCCAGCTAGCCTTCTTGACGTCGGCAGCGGCCTTGGTAAGCTCATCGGCGGAGAGCTTGCCAGCCCAGTAGGCCTCAACAGCCTTTTTCACCTCACGGTTAGCACCTGCATGTGGAGTCCGATCTGTGAGATAAGGCGTCGAAATGAAGGGGAGAAAAGCACGAACCGATGCGAGGGAAACCGAGGACGCTGGAGAGAACCATTCTGAGAGAGAAAGGGAGATGAGAGGGGATGATGGGGGAAAAGAGGGGGGATGTGGGTCGGGAAGGCGAGGAGGAGGAGTATTTGAGCAATTTTGAAGTATGGCGTGAGCGCTTGGAATTACATAAATGGGCTGCTTTGGGCCCCAATCAGGCAATCAAGCGCCCCATCGATGTACCCCTCTCACAAGCTGACTCGTTCGCCCACGACGTGGCAGAGCACGTTCCAGCCGTATGGTTGATCGCGACATTGCGGACACGCTCGAGGGGCGCGGGAAGGTCTCAGCGTACAGGCAAAGAAGCTCGGGAAGACGTCTGAAGAGGGTGTACACACCCAACTGGTCGGTGTCATTCACGGCCGTTATCTGTTCGAGAACGCTCACACGTTCATAACACACTGCAGAGCCCAAGCCCATGACGATCATCTGGACATTTCCTCAGGCTACTTGTGTTTCTGGATATGCGATGGGCTGCAGCGCGATGCGGGACGCCAGGCCCATGCAAAGGAAGCTACGACGGGTTAGAAGAGAAGTCTGCTCAGCTGAGCTCCATAGGGCGTAATCACGACCTGTGCCTCGGCGATCTCCCTCGCTTGGTTTGTCCGTCGCCGATGCATCAATATGTATGCATTTCGTCGGCCGGGGCATTGAGTGCGAGTTGTTGAAGGATGATACATGGTCCAAATCCGGCAATACGCTTGCCAAATAGGGGATGGGGTAAATTGATCAAGTGCGGGGTGGCGCGCGGAGAGACGACGGAGGGCCAATTATCTGCAACGTGGGACGCCGTCGGGAGGGAGAGAGACAGCCACCGAGCTCAGGTGGGAGATGGCGAAAGCCAGGGGAAATCAATCCACATCGCTATCGACGACGCCCATCGTTCTTCCGCTCCCTCTCCGGCCTGCGCTCCAGTGTCAGATGAGCTCGGCCTAGACACCCCCGCATCCGGTCCGCCCTCCCCGCCCCCATCCTTCAAATACCTCCCCGCCCGCCTCATATGCCCCTCGTTCATCGCCTTCTCTCCCTCACCCTCTCACTTCTCCAGCACCATGTCTGATAACCCCGCATTCGTCTTGCGCAAGATCGAGGACGTCGCCTACGAGCAGCGGCCCATCCCCGAGAGTGAGCTCATCCCGCGATCTCCTCCTGTATGATCCTCATCCACATCCAATCATCACTTAGTCAAGGATGACGAAGTACTCGTGGCAGTAAAGAAGACGGGTGCGTGTTCGCCAGACCTTGACAAATCTCACTTAGTTCTGACGACATCGGCTGTATCGAGGTATCTGCGGATCTGACGTCCACTACCTCGTTGCCGGTCGCATCGGCCAGTTCGTCGTAGAGAAGCCCATGGTATGTCATATCACCCATGCATCCTTAGATCCCTTTGTCATTGAATATGAACCTATTCTATAGATCCTTGGTCATGAGTCCGCGGGTATCGTCACCAAAGGTCAGTCTATGACTGACTTTCGGGTATCGCAACGCTGACGAACCTAGTGCAGTCGGACCCAAGGTCCGCAACCTCAAGGTTGGCGACCGCGTCGCAATGGAGCCCGGCGCGACATGCCGTGTCTGCGATGACTGCAAGCGCGGTCGGTACGAGGTATGAAGCCACAGAGCTCAGCAGCCCCGGCTTCTTGCTGACACGCCGCTCTCCCATCTCACAGCTCTGCCCGGAGATCATCTTTGCCGCGACGCCCCCGTACGACGGTACGCTCGCGCGCTACTACCCCATCCCTGCGGATCTGTGCTACAAGCTTCCGGACAACCTCACGCTCGAGGACGGTGCGATGGTAAGCGCTCTCACGACCCGGCACCGCGTCACGAGCTCACCTACGTTCTCCCTCTTAACGTAGATGGAGCCGCTTTCCGTTGCGGTCCACTCGGTCGCGAACATCGGCCAGCTTCGCGCGAACCAGTCCGTCGTTGTATTCGGTGCGGGTCCCGTCGGTCTGCTCTGCATGGCCGTCGCGCGTGCGCTCGGCGCGTCTCGTGTCGTCGCGGTCGACATCGTCCCCTCCCGTCTTGAGTTCGCGCAGAAGTACGCGGCGACGGAGACGTACACGCCTCCCAAGATGGAGCAGGGCGAGACCCGTCTGGCGTACTCGGAGCGCAACGCGAAGGCGATGATGCAGCAGCTCAAGATCGAGGAGCGTGGTCCGTCTGGTATCGACCTCGTCGTCGACGCGAGCGGTGCGGAGGTGTCCATTCAGACGGGTATCCACATCGCGAAGCACGGTGGTACCTTCATCCAGGTCAGAATGATCACCTTTGTGCACCTCGTCTCCGGCCCGTAACTGACATTGTCGTCCTCTAGCTCGGTATGGGCCAGGCTGAGGTCACGATTCCGGTAACGACCCTCCTCATCAAGGAGATCAACTTCAAGGGCTCCTTCCGCTACGGCGTACGTTCTTCCCCTCGCGTCCCCTCGTCGTACATCCTCACTGACCGACTGACTTTGCGTCGAACAGCCCGGCGACTACCAGCTCGCCATCGCGCTCGTCTCGCAGGGCAAGATCGACCTGAAGCCGCTCATCACGCACCGCTTCAGCTTCGACCAGGCCATCCAGGCGTTCCAGACGACGCGCGCCGGCAAGAGCGAGGACGGCAAGCCCGTCATCAAGGCCGTCATCTCCGGCCCCGACGTTTCCCCCGACGACCCGCTCTAAGTGCATAGGCACTTCAGTCGGCGTGGCGTTTCTCGAGACATCGGGCGCGCGTTCCTGCGTATTCGGTGCTTAGGGTTGATGTGGGATTGATTTGGGTGAGGTGCATTTGCTGGGTGGGGCACACTTGGAAGGAGGTAGGGGGGCGGCCGACGGTGCCGGACGATCGTGCTTGCTACGGAAGTAATACCAAAACGAATGTACATTACCTTCGGGATCTGGGGTGGCTGTCATCTGTGGTAAAGACAGCGGTTGTAAATAAAGTCGTGCTCGAGCTGTTCTGCATTCATACGAGGCTGGGCGCGCGGTTGGGGGAGGGAAGGATCGTCGTGAACTTGGAAGAGCTGAGTGACTGTGTGCATGTGCGAGTGGCTCACTTCAGTATTCAATTGCGTTGCGTGCCATTCGGTTCTGGGCCTTCGCGATTTTATCCATTCCAATTCGCCATGCTAGCCCTATATATAGTTGAGGTTCTGAATGGTTTTGAACCGGTCACGAAGCCGCTCTGACATAGAAACACCGCTCCCCGCTCTTCTGCACCCCATACAGACAAATAGGTCCCATCGAGTAGTAGTGCGCACGTCGATCAAGTCTGCAATGGGATACCAATGTGCTGTGTATATATGTGCTAAGGAAAACTACTAGTAGATGTCGCTCTTCGAAATTCTGCTGTGCTGTATCGATACCAAAGTCAAAGTCAAAGGATGTTGTTGTCGTCGTAGCCACTACTTCTAAGAAGGACCAAGGATACCAAGGGCAAACGCGGAAGGGAAACCGTGTGCAGGATATAGATACCAATACTGACTGCGCATGCGTGCTGCGCGCACTCGTTCGCCGATACGCCGAGAGGCAACCCTGGAGATGTGGAAGATAAAGAATAAGCAAAAAAGAGGCAGGAATAGGAAAGTCCTGGAGGTGGGGGAGGAGAGGAGAAGGGGGGTCCATATACGTATATGAGCGGAGGGCGAGAACAATCGATGAAAGTCAATCAGTTCGAACACCAGACGTTGGAAGGAGTAAAGGAGAGGAGGAAGAGAACAAATGTCTGATGCATGCCAGTGCACGGTGAGTAGTCGGAAAACCAGACTCCGGCCGCTATCGTCCCACATCTCCAGCGACACCTTGTCTCCTCCGCACGAGCAGCTCGGGAAGGGAACTCCAAGCGATCAGCCCAAGGCCTTGCAAGGTCCGAGATCCGAGGAAACCATTGATGGGCGGTATGCGTATGTGGCAGAACAAGCAGCAGCACGGACAAGGAGATGCTAAAATAGCAGTGGTCCGGTCTTGTGATGATAATGGGACGATGGCGACAGATGGTGGTGGTGGCAGGAGCGGCGCGATGGTGTGGAAAACGAACGTGCTTGAGATAGCGACAATAGCTACACAACGTAAGGGCGCGCGAGCAGCGTGCAGGCACGGATGGACGACGGCTAACACATGGCACAGCCTGGGTAGGAAACAGCAGTAGCGGTATGTATACGTACGCGTACGGAACCTTATCCACAGCGCGAGGGGGCAACGATGGCGTGGGCTCCAACGCCCGGCTGGACCGGCGAAGTGGTGGACAACGATAGATAGGCGTCGACGCTGACCGTTGACGCGGCACCGCCGGTCAGACTCGCGCCCGCACGCCCCGCAGCGAGCGAAAAGGAAACGGTAAATAACGAGGGGGAAGTGGTATCACCACCTCCGTGCGCCCCCTGTGAACCGCACGAGGTGTCTTGACTCTTGTATCGTGTGTCGTGAAGAACGAACGGAATGCGTCCTCTCTGTCCCACGTCTTCTCCCCGGGGCCCACCCGCGCGCTGAGAACGCAGAGACAGACACCCGGGCCGTGTCCCAGAAACCCCAGTATACACAGCCCCATCTCGCCCTCTCCTGATATGTCCTTTTCTCTACATCCGCGACGGCGCAGTTGACGTGCGGGTCATCGATATGGGTCGGTGCCCCGAGCGTATACCGGGCCCAAACCAGCCCTCTCAACAGCATCCGGCCGAGTGCACAGTGCCTGACGCGCTGCCGCCCGGGGCCTGCGCCAATTAGCATGCGGTGGATGATGAGCTCTCGGAGGATGAGCTCCCTACGCGTCCGTGTGCCGAGCTATCAGCGGCAGGTAACAGCCCGGCACGCTCCAGATCATCCGCGTAACGCTGCTTCTCTGGAGGATACATCGATGACGACAGCGTTGCACCGCGTAGGCGCGAGTAGGATGAGCTGCGCGCGTGTGGCGAGAACGGTAGCGCAGGCGCGTCCTCCGTGGGCTCGGGGGTAAGGAAAGCGGGGAGGAAGAAGAGGACGCCGCGGGAGCGCAGCCGGCGCCGACGAGAGCGGGAAGGGGTCGATGGTGGATCCAGAGACTCTGGGCCGAAAACAGAGTTCATAACGTGATTGCCCGCCCGACGGACACGGTCAAGCACCGAGCCCCTGGCAGCCGCAGGGGTGTGCGCTGAACCATCGATACCAATGGAGACGTCCGAGGGAGTAGGGGAGGTCGAACGGGAGTCGTAGAGCGGAAGCAATTGCACATCTTCTTCGTCGGAGGCGGTCTCACTCGGTAGCGCGATCGGTGAGGGCGGGTTGGTTGAGATACCCGATGCGGGAAGGGCAAACCATCCAAGGTCTAGGTACCACCGACCGTTCTTCTGTGTCCAACGGGGCATGAGAACTTCGTACCCAGCGATACGCCGGGGCTTCTGTCTGGGAGCGAACGCCAGACGAATCAGACCACCGACGAGGACAAGCAAACCGATCCACATCAAGCCCTTGCCCCACTTCCCGAGGAAGCCGATGAACGCGGCGTCGTCAGCGTGCCAGCTGCTGCCATAGTAGTGGGAGAAGAACGAATGAGGGGCCTCCTCGGGCTTCGCGTTCTTGCCGTACAAGGACTTTGGCAGGATACGGACTTCGCCACCAGGGTGCTCAGGAGTAGGAGGGTGACTTGAGGTCCACGAGCCGTACTGGGCGGAGAGGAACATGGGTCCAGTGGAGAACATGACGGTGGGGTAGTTGAGCACCCAATTGTAGTCGAAGCTGATGAGACTGTGGATCGTCTGCGCCATAAACGGATGACCCTTCTCCGAGAACATGAGGTCGTTGGACACGCCGACAGGGATGGTCCTCGGCAGGATGACGGGGTGCACGAGGAGGGGGTCCATTGGCCTGAGGCAGCCAATGTCGAGGTCGATGTAGATGCCGCCATAATGGTAGAGGACGAAGTAACGGATGGCGTCCGCGCGCTGGATGGTATACTTGTAGTTGTCAAAAGTATCGAGGAACCAGCTGTAGTGTTGAGCGATGAACTCGCGAGCACTTGCATCTGTCCATAGCATGTACTCGCTAGGATGATTTGTGAGAAGTAGAGAAGGGTGCAAGGGCGGGCATACGCACTAATCGGGCATCATGTCGCGACACTCCTGCGAAATGTTGGCCCATTTGGCTGGGAGAGTCTCGGACTTCCAAGTCTGGTGGATGATACGCGGCACACGCTCTGGAAGGGCGTGCTGGGAGTCGTTGAGAGCAAGGTTGACCTCATCCTCTGTGATATAGGCAGGGAGGTCGATACGGAGATAGTAGGATATGGAAGAGAGGACGACGACGGTGCCGACGAGGATGGTGGCGAGGAGACAGAGGAGGGTGTAGACTGTCCGTCGTCTGAACATGGCGGCGGCAGTAGGGTAGGAGGAAGGGGAAGAGGGACAAGGAGAGGAAAGAGGGAAGGAGAGACAAGAAGAGATGGCAGACTAAAGGATAGGGAAGTGGTGGGACCGGACCTGCCAGGCACAACCTCTCTTTGCTCTCTCCTCTTGCTCCTCCCCCGTTTTAGGGCCACTGCCCCGCACGCCGTCAGGCGGCTGTCCTCTACTGACATTCTCTTTTGCTGTATTACGGCCAGCCTCACTCTGGACAGCTCTCACTCGGACTCGCAGCTGCGCGTCCGTGCGCACTCGCACTCACACATGGAAAAATGGGCCATCACATCCCAACGCGAGCCAAGGACGGACGAGTGTTGCCTGCGACAGCCGAACCATTCACGGGCGCCTATCCGTCGGCTGTGGCTGCTTCTGTCACCAATCTTGATCTCCACTCCGCGCTTACCGCTTTCAGCCTCTCCACCCTGCCGCCAGCCACCGAGGACACTCAGCACGCTCACCCAACCTCGGTCCGCCCTGCGCGTCGCAGCACTCGTTGTACCAATGACCTTGATTCCTCACAGCGGCCGCAGTTTCGCGTCCCATACCTCCTTTACATGTGGCCGTACTGCGCTCACAGAGCTCAGGATCGCCCCCTCGCTGAACTTCCGCCCAACATCTTCCAGCGCGTCCAGAACCATCTCCCACATTTTGGGGCTCCAGTCCTGGCCCTTCTTCCACCCTCGCATGCCCCTGCTCAGCAGAAAGCTTCCCATGAAGTCGGGCTTCGTGAACGTTCGCTTGGTCTTCAGGTACGATAAGCAGAGGTCTGCCGTCCAATCTCGCATCTCCTTCCGTCTAAAGTCGGGCGCGTGACTCGAGTTCGATACCGTCATGCTGTCCCCGCTCTCCAGATGGACGCGATAGCAGAGGTCCTTGAGCACCTGCGTGAAATGCTCCGCAATTTGCGCGTGCAGCGAGTCCCGCGCGTGCGCAGGCATGTACTCCTCGGGCACTGGCAGCTCCCCGTCGTCAATTTCCATCATGTCCTCATCCGTGAGAGCCGGCCCCGCAGGAACCGCAGGTGCCTCCGTCTGCGCAAGGCGCTGGCGCGTCCGTGAGGGGCGGTATCGGGGAAACGCCTCTCGGTCATGGAACACAGTCAGGTCGACGCCCGCCACAGGCAGTGAATGCGCGAGCTGTCGGCTCGACCAGCTTCGCCGCGGTGGTATGCATGTCTCGAGTCCTGTACCCGAAACGCAAAAAGTAAGTACATCTGTCAGCCCAGATGCATCTCAACCGCCGATGCCAATCTGGCCCGGGGAATGGATGCTGTGACCTGTGAGAAGCCGACTGCTGCGCAGGGGCGGCACTGACCTTCCTTTTGGCATTCCAGACAGAGGATCTTGTCCATGGTGACCAGCAGCGCGCCGTACCCTCTATTCTTGTCCGCGAAATGCAGGCAGCAATCGCGGATGGCAAGGTCGTTCTTCCGCATGTCGTCGTTCTCCGCTGGAGGCGCCGATAGGCTAAGCGTCTCCTTGGCCGCCTGCAGCCTCACGGTCTTATGTTCCTTCACCTTCTTGAGCAGCCATGTCGTCGCTTGGCGCGCGAACCACTGCAACTCCGGACGGTTTTTAAGCCTGCATATTCAAATGGCCACCATCTGTTTAGATATGGGCGCATCTCGTATTTGACAGATATACAGACGTCACTTACCCGTCCAGCTCTCCGAGAACGACGCTGGGGATGATAATCATGATCGGGTATTGGGCTTTCTCGACATCGTCGCAGAACTGCTCGATGATGCCGCAGTAGTCGATGAGGACGTTCGTGTCAATGACGATGTAGAGGTATTTTTGATCTGTGGGGTACGCGTCCTGTTTGAAACGGAGTCAGGAATATGCGCTCGTGAATATAGGAGGTAGCCATATGTGGCGTACGGGGCCATACCTGCATTTCCACATCGTTGGCTGCATGATATAGTTGCTCGACAGTACTGTCGTACGGCGGTGTTGTCGTCCCGTTGGACATTATGATATTCTGAAACATTCTCCGTGAAGATACTATGGAATAGAGGTGTGCAGCGAACTTACTTTTCAAGTCACAGACCAGGGGCTCAGTACTTGGTGTACAAAGCGCGAAAGACAAAGAGAGACTGCTACGGAACCACGTTAGTCACACAGTGGATGGACTCACCTTTCTCTCAGCTACTGAATGTATCGGGCTTGAAGTAAGTAGAGACAAATGGACGATACGTGTTGGATCTACGGAGATTATGCACGAGAGCAAGCCAGGTCCTCTCACACCAAAGTCGCGAGGCCGACGCGATCAGTGTTTGTGACGTATGCGGCAGGTGTTTCCCACATTCATAGAGTGATGAAATCGAGTGCCCTTCAGCCACCGCTTCTCCATCCACTGCATAGGCCATGAAGCTCATCGGGAAGCGCATAGAGAAAGACGGGTCGGTCAGTCGACGCTTTCATACAGGTTCTAAGATGCAATGCTGACGAGTTGATAGGGACATGTCACCGTCCGCCCCGAGGATGATGAGGATATGTGGCACTTGTACAATCTGATCCAAGAGGCCGGTCTTCCAATCGCATTATACCCATGACGCAAACTGACACAGTCCCTGCGTTCACAGGGGGATCGCGTACGAGCCGCGGGTATACGGAGAGTGCAGAATGTCTCCGCAACGGGGTCAGTAGACTCCAGGCGGATCCGGCTCAATCTCACTCTTGCCGTCACCCGTGTGAACTGGTCGCCCTCCACGGCGCCGGGCGCGGAATCGGGAGCCGCGCCTTCAGCACCGAATAGCGGTCCTGCGGCGAATGCGACTGTCGAGGTTACCGGGCGCGTGGCTGAGGAGAACCAGCACGTCAAGCTGGGCGCGTTCCATACGTTGGAGATAGAGGCCAACAAGGACGTGCGGATAGAGAAGGACGCAGGCGGATGGGATAGCATCGCCCTTAGCAGAGTGGAGGAAAGCTGCGTTCCAGGACGGGGAGCGGAGGTGGCGGCGATTGTCTGCGGAGAAGGTAATATCGTGATTTCATGGAGCAAGAGCAAGAGCTTGCATTGACAAGTTCGCGCACAGGAACGGCAACTTTCTGTCTGTTGTCTGAACACATGACCGTTGTCCTCCAACGATTGGAGGTTCCTATACCACGGAAAATATCCACGACTTCCTCAGCACACGAGAAGGTACGGGGTGTCTGGCGTAATTGACATGATGGTGTGCTGACGGTACTGTGCAGGGTTTGGCTAGATTCTACCAAAGCCTATATGCATCCTTCCTCCGCCATGTTCCTTACTCATCCCCATCTCTGCGAGCCATAGTGATCGCCTCACCAGGATGGGTACGAGACGCCGTGTTCGACTTCATCATGGCCGAGGCGAGCAGGACATCGAACAAGCCGCTCTTGGCTGCACGCAACAAGTTCATCAAAGTTCACGTCAACAGCCCGCACGTACACAGTCTAGTAGAGGCGTTGAAGAGTCCCGAGGTCTGTCTCATGCTGATATACTCTTAGATGTGGCACTGACGCATTGGAGACAGATCGTTGCTCAGATGAAGGAAACGAAATTCGCTCGCGAAGGCATGATGCTGGACAGGTACAGATTGAGCTTAAGCACATTTCACTGTGCACGCTAAGCTTAGATCGCTAGGTTCTTCAAGATGCTCGCCACTGATGAGATGCGGGCTTGGTACGGGCCTGATCACGTCGCTCTGGCGGCCGATCGAGGCGCCATTGGAACTCTTTTGATCTCAGATGAGTTATTCAGGTCAGTCTTAGAACGCGTTGGATATCATAACGTGAGGACCATCTCAGCTCACAATTGGGCAGATCGAGCGATGCAGCGCAACGCAAGAAGTTCGTTAGCATCGTCGAGGACGTGAAAGAGAAAGGCGGTGAAGTCTTGATCTTCTCCAGCATGCACGAGTCTGGTCAACGTACGTACTCGCGCCGCGTCCGCAACTCACTTGTTGACATTGCGGCACATCTAGAACTGAACCAGTTGACGGGTATCGCTGCCATCCTGACGTTCCCTCTCGACGTTGAGGTCGTCGAGGCTGAGGAGAGGGAAGCCAGGGAGGAAGAAGAGCGGAAGAAGGCCGAAGAAAACGGTGCTACTGAATGACGTTGGGATGTCCCACGAGTGGATGTTTGAGGCACTTCTGTTTGGATTGTATCGGTAGTTTATTCGTACAACATGTCATCTATAGCCCCGCGAACATTTTCCATATCACCTACTAGCGTGCAGTCCTCCCCCTATACGGTCGAGCCAATACGCTCCTGATAAGCTTTCCATCCCTCTTCCCTGTACCTCTCCGCTTGCGCACGGACTGCATCGGGATTGGCGCCATTGTCCTTCCCGTAGATGCCTCTCCCGACGATGATCACGTCGCAGCCCGATTCCAAAACGACTTCTCGAGGCGTACGGTATTGCTGACCCATCCCGTCGCCCTTGACGTCCAGACCTACCCCAGGCGTGAGGACGAAGAAGTCCTCGCCCGGAGAGGACTCTCCTTCGCGTAGGCCGATGCCGTCCATCCGCCGTTGCGCGATGAAGCCGATGACGAAGTCCCGATTCGCGCGGGCCATACGAACAGCTTCTTCAGTGTAAGAGCCGACAGCGAGGCTTCCCTTCGTGCTCATTTCCGCGAGAAGGAGGAGCCCGCGGCCAAGAGGGAGGCCGACGGAAGAGAGCCCGGTGATGATAGAAGGGCCCGGGACCGGGTGGGCGTTAGTGATATGTGACCACTGTGCAATCTTGTACACCCCGCTAGAGTACTGCAATGCGACAGTGTTTCCTACGAGATCGTAATCAGTGATGATGCCTGTGGCATGTGCTTTGTGACCCACCAATATCAGCAAACTTCCTGTCCTCGAAGATTTGGAAGTCGTGCTTGATGCTGAGCTCTTGTAATTGTTCGACCAAGGAATAATCAAAGTCCTCAATGACATCTACGTGGGTCTGTAGTATATAATTGAGCGGATTTGTGTCGGAGAACCCGTGGACCACGAGGAGCGTATACCTTAACCAGACAGATGTAAGGTCCCACAACGTCGATGATCCTGAGAAAGTCCGCCTTCTTGGTGACATCGACGCTGACGCAGAGGTTGCTTCGTTTCCTCTCTATCGTCTCCAGCAAGGCCTTTGCTGCGGGGTTAGTGTGGTTTGCGGCCCTCTGGGAATACGTCTGCTTGAGGATCGACGCCATTTTGTTTCACGATAACCGCTGACTGCCAGATTCGTTGGGAACAAATCAACCTATGCTCCGACTACAATATGAATATAGTATGCGACATACGCTAGAATGCATATCCATGAGAACTACCGAAATGACTGCATTTAATAAGAGAATCCTCGTACTTTCTGCTTTCTGCGACTGTGAGGTTAGCTTACAAGCGGCGTCTGACTTGCGGAGGTGGTTTTAGCAGAAGATCTGAGATCTGATACGCCCACGCGAGTAGATCTCGAGTATGAACGCGATCTAATCTTTCACGCGCACGGTTTGCCGCAACACCCATGTCTGCTTCACCGAAAACTCGTCCGCGCGAGCAAGACGATGCTCCTATCGAGGAGCCCGAAGCTAAACGTACCAAGGTCGACTCTGGCGAGGATGCAGACGGTGATGTGACTATGGATACGGAGCCCCAGGTCGCTGTGGTCAGTCTCGCTGACCTCGAAGAAGAGGACGGCGCGCAAGATGCTGTAAACCAGGAGCCAGAAAGTATGCTTCCTCCAAGCCATGCGTTATTGAACGCGCCGCCGCCAGTGTATGGGCCAGATGGCTCGATGCAACGCATTATGGAGACAGACGTCGGGATTTCCGAGTATATTGGTTTCGACGTGCCGAAGATTGAGGGTATCATCAAGCAAAGGTACGTGTACTGTCACTCGTGTTCACCTCTTGTCCAACACCCCAGAAGGTTTACAGACTTTTTGGTCTTCGAAGTAGACTTGGATGGCCAGGTTATTCACCTCAAGTCTCTTGGTATGCCCGAATCCTCGAAGAAGGCCGCAGACGCGAAGGCTGCGGCTGCGGCTGGAGACACGGCTACCGAGTCATCTGCAGCACAGCTAACAGAAGGCGACAAAGCGGAGGGTTCAAGCACTGTGGCGGACGCATCCGTTGAGGATGACACTTTCAAAGCAGCACCCGCTGCTACCTCCGGAAACGAGCAAGAAGCAGCAGCCGCAGAAGAGACCCGCTCCAAGGAAGACACTGAACCCTGGCCTGAGCGGTTCGATGATTCCTTGAAGCCCTACCTCTCCGAGGAAGTGATTTCCCGAGTGAAAGAGCTCTACTTGGAGGGCCCCGAGCCGCCCTTCGTGAGCGACAGCGGTTGGGCTGGGCGGAAGGCCAAGCTCGATGGTGCGGAAGATAATAAAGCAGACTCTTCGAAGCCCGTCGAAGCCGCCGCGCCAGAACCCGAACCTGAGCCTCAAGGGAGAGGAAAACGTGGTCGCGACCGTGGCAGAGGTGGTCGCGGTGGTCGCGGGGGACGAGGAGGAGGGAGGGGTGGAAGACCTGGTGCACGAGAAGACACTCGCAGAGTGCTGTCGGATGTCTGTGGTCACATGTCCTCGGTCAAAATGAATGAACAATCTGACTCTTTGGCCCTGCTCGTAGCCGATTGCTTCAAAAGAAACCCGGACTGGGCTTCACAAAGTGATTCGAGACCTGTTTGGCGGCAAGCTCGACACCGAGACTGACACGACCGCGCCGCCTTCTGACGAAGGCTCGCGTATCGTTATCAAGTGGTCGAAGCGTGGAGGAGGAGCCGCCCGTGGAAGGGGAGGCGGGCGTGGAGGTCGTGCGGAAGGTGGTGAGTTGAATATTTGCATCGACAAACTATCCATCTAACTCGTTTTTGTAGGTCGTGGAGAAAGAGGCACCTATCCACCCTACATCCATTTTACTTTGCAGAAAACGAACCGCGATACCCAAGATGCTCTCGCGTACTTGTCACGGACGCTGCACTGCAACGTCAAAGATCTCTCCGTTGCCGGAACTAAGGACAAGCGCGGTGTCACTGTGCAGCGTGTATCTCTCAGACGCGGCAACAAGACCGTTGAGGATGTTTGGAAGATGGCCAATGGCCTCAACGGCCGCCGGACTATGGAAGAGATCTTGACGCAACGCGGCGAGCGTGGCGTCAGAGTCGCGGATTTCAACTACCGCAAGGCCAGTTTGGAGTTGGGCATGCTCAAGGGAAATGCCTTTGTTATCACACTACGGTAATTCGGGCACTTTCCTTGACTATAGTATGAGTTGACCTGGTAATAGGAACGTACGGGTCGATTCTATGGAGACTCTGGATCGTGCGATGCAAATTATCAAGACGAAGGGCTTCATCAACTACTACGGTTCGTCTGATACGGCCGCTGCGAATTGGTATGCTGAAGCAGCGTCACATAGGCATGCAAAGGTTCGGCACCGCGTCGATCCCTACCCACACCATTGGACTCGCTCTGTTGAAGGGCGATTGGCATCGTGCAGTTTCCCTCATTCTCCGCAACCGTCCCGGAGAACACCCAGATGTCGTCGCCGCACGGAACGCTTGGCTAGTCGACGGCGACCTAGACAGGGCTTTGGAATTGATGCCGCGACGCGTTGTTGCTGAGCGATGCATCCTGGAGAGCTACAAGAAGCAGGGCGGCGACACCAGGAATGCAATGGGCGCATTATCCACGGTGCGTGCCCCCTTGCTTGGGATATACATATTCTCACGGTTTACTCGCGTCAGATTCCTCGTAATTTGCGACTTATGTACATACATGCGTACCAGTCTTATGTCTGGAACGCGATCGTCTCCGAACGCATCAAGATGCATGGAGCCGACAAGCCCGTCGCAGGTGACCTCGTCTTCGACGAACCTTCCACTGCGAAAGCGGAGAGTGGCGAAGACATCGCTGAGGTCGCGTTAGAGGCTGCTGAGGGAGAAGTCACGTTGGACGATAAGGCCGCCAATGAGGACGTCGGTAAGTGGTCAGCAAGATTGCGTGCACAGGGGATCTCAATGTCTCTGTAGCCAAGGATAGCAACTCGGGGAGATCGAGCAAACGATCGAGAAAAGCTTGGGAGCCGCCGAAGGTGAAGGTCCTTGGAGAAGAGGACCTAGACAAATACTCCATCTTTGACGTGATCATGCCCTTACCTGGCAAAGACGTCGATTATCCTGGAGGACCGCTCGGAGAGCGTTACAGAGAGTTCCTAAGGAGGGATGGGTTGGACCCTGATAACTGGGTCCGCAAGCAGAAGTGCGCGCATGTCCATGTCTTCGTGGCTTTGGCAAAACTCATGCACCTCATCACATAGGGACTACACGCTGGGAGGGTCGTACCGCAAAATCCTCCACCTACCAAAGGAGTTGTCTTGGACCGTCATGCGATATACCGACCCCGACGTCCCTCTTGCACAGTCAGATGAGGACAAGCTGCTCGGCTTGCCCCCACCAGCGACGGATGAGGATGGTAAATTCCTAGCGCTTCAAATCAACCTGCAGCTCGGTACCGCTGCCTATGCCACCATGGCCCTGCGCGAAGTCACCAAGACCGAGACCAGTTCCCACTACCAGACGTCTCTCACTCAGGCCTCAGAGGATCAAAAGTACAGGTCCACCGAGGCCGTGGAAGACGACGGCACGGATTGAAGTGCCCTGCGTGTGGAAATTCACTGACGTGGAGCTACGTGTAGGTATACCTGGCTGTCTGTACTGTGTTGTATTTCATCGCTTGCCCACGGGCTCGTAGAATATGGACGTCTGCCCTGGGATTATGTGTTGCATGTGGGAATTGTGAACGTTTGCGTGCAAGCGCTGGGAGCAGGCTAGCCCGATGGCCGCAGTCCGGCGTGTAAGATCGGTTCAGCCACAGCGGTGCTCTCGCACGAGAGTCAGCTCATCCACAAGATGCTTTCGTTTCTAATCTCACACCGCCGGCGGATCCTCGACTTTCGTTCTAGACGTCTATTCTCAGGTTCAAAAACAAGCATCAGCTGCTCAGTGAAGCCGAGGTTTAACAGCATACCTCGTCCCGATCGTCGCAAGGCTTATAAGCCGGGCATTCCACGCAAACCTCTTCGCACGGAGCAGCCTCACAACACACCATCTCACTATTGTACTGCACAACGTTAGCTTGAAGATGGGCAAAGTAGAAAGGGTGGTGTTCTTGTCCTTGGTGCTAGATCTGTTCGGTGCGTACCTATGCTTGGCGGATCCTAGCATCACTGTTGACCTATCTCATCAGCGTTCACCATCCCTCTGCCGTTATTCCCCCGGATCATCGAGTGGTACGCGAAGGTGAGCCTCATCTACTAACCCTCGCCGACATACCCTGACATGCTCCTAGCGCGAATCCTCAGACCCTAATGGGTTCCTATCCCGCACGCTCTCTTTCGTGTCTTCGACAAGAGCTCTAGTTTACCAGCCCACCTCAAACCCTCAACGATGGGACGTCGTTTTGCTTGGTGGCCTCATGGGCTCAGTATTCTCGTGCGTAAACTTTCTGTGCATTGTAGCCGTCGTTAACAGCCCCATTGGGAACAGAGCGCTACAATGGTCAGCTCCAAGCCACATGCTATGCGAAACACACAAGTGACCCGGTCCTGGACAGGTTCATATCACCCCGCATCGGGGCCTTAAGTGACAAGTACGGCCGGAAACGCGTTCTGCTGCTTACGATGATTGGCAACATACTGTCAGGACTGGTGTACGTGAGCTTCTGAAATACTCGATGCAATGTCCTTACGCTCGGATTAGGTGGCTCAAGTCGACGACATTCGCAACTTACATGCTATCGCGTATTATTGGAGGTCTCAGTGAAGGCAATGTCCAGCTAGCTATGTGCGTTTCAGGTGTATGGCCTGTTGGATTGAGCTGACCGTATGCCCAGTGCTATCCTCTCCGATGTCACGACTCCTCAGAACCGCGCAAAGGCTCTAGCCCATGTCGGCATCGCGTTCGCTGTGTGCTTCATCATAGGGCCACCCATTGGAGCTTACTTCGCATCTCGGCCCCTGCCACAATCTATCACAGCCTCCGGCATCGAGTTCAACGTATACGCCGTCCCTGCTGCCTTGACAGTTGTCCTCTTGACGATCGAGACTATCTTCCTCGTTGTCGCCCTGCCGGAGACACGTGGAAAGCATGCTCAGTCAGTGCCGAAACAAACTGCCGCGAACGGTAGTGGAACTACGAACGGCGCAGCGAATGGCAAAGCCAATGGCGCGACGCATCAAACGTCCCGACAGGCTACCGTTGTGGACCGCATCCAAATGCTGAAGACGCTGCAGCATCTCCATTTCCTGTTCCTCGGCGTGTTTTCGGGTGTCGAGTTCACGTTGACATTCCTGACGTTTGACCGTATGTATTCTAGCACATACAACCTTCGCTGCAGAAGCTCATGCATCACAGTGTTCGACTGGAACAACAAGGAGAATGGCGCGCTCATCGGGTCTATTGGCATCATCAGTGCCCTCCTACAGGGTGGCTACGTCCGCCGTGCCTTGGCAAAGGTTGGAGAAGGCAACATGGCCCGCCGAGGAATCAGCAGCTGCGCGATTGGACTCATCTTCCTCACGATTCTCCCCCACATGGTAGCGAACCATCGGACTGTCGCCATCCGTCTACTCCAGGCGGCAGCTGCATGCATGGCGATGACCTCCGCTACTGTTGTGAACTCGCTCACGGCCTACGCTTCAATCCAATGCGATGACGTGTCGGTCGACGCTGATACCGGCAAGGTCGCAGAGGAGCACCCCGAGCTCGCGAAGGGCAAGGCGCTAGGAAAGTTCCGCTCCTCGGGACAGCTTGGGCGTGCTATTGGGCCACTTCTTGGTGAGTTGACGCATCCTTTGGGGCGCAATTTGACAATATACTCAACATCGTGTGTAGCTTGTGCATCGTACTGGACTTTCGGACCTTCGTTGACGTATGCAGTTAGCGCCGTCGCCATGTTCGCGCTATCGTCCAAGATGAAGTCCGTCACCAAACGACGGACAATTCTGTCGACGAAGTCAGAATAAAGGACTGCGCGGCGTGTTCCCCGTGTTATCTATTCGTAGTGTGCTGTAGTAGATATCTGGACAACTTAACTTAATGCATACTCTATCTTGTGCGGACACAACTCGCAACTCGCGCTCTCGGACTCTGTCATTCAATTGGTATCAGATATGTCGGCCCATTGCCAGATATTGATCCTGGAGGAGCAAACTATCGGCATTTACTCTTCTTTTTCAGGCTTGAGGTCGACTGAGTCGGAGCCAGGGCATACGTTGTGCCAGCGTGAAACGCGACTGATAAGTAGACGTATCTTGGCACTGAACCGCCACCAACGTCTGTGCAGTGTACACCATGCGTTTCCAGACGCGTAACGCATACTACTTGCGAATCTCAGCCACGACGGTTATACCACTATATGTACGTTCAATATTCCGGAACCGTGGCGGACAGACGCCAATCTACTGAATGTAGCTTTACCTAGACGAACGTCATGTAGAATGGATGTCAGAGCGAGTGCTACAACACGTTCTGGCAGATCTTCGTCCTCTGTAAGTCTTTGACTCAGAACCCGGGTGGAATGAAGCTAATATCGCATGCATCAGAATTCTGCCCAAGCTCAACGCTGAAGCGGATGCACATCTTGGCCCAGGCGGACCCGCAAGTGCGAAACGCGGGACCTTGGATGTGCACAGAGGAGGTAAAAGAACTGGCCACATCCCGCAACTCCCCTTCTCACAGATGTTGTTCTTCAGACACGTATCAGTTCGGTTACTTCCTGAGAGCCACTGAGCCTCATGCGGTGCTCATCAAGGTGAGGCGAAGGTGTCTGCGCGAGTGCTCCATATGCGATGTTCATCTGCGAATCCCGCTTTGGGTAGACGAGAACGTTTGTAGCTGCTCCAAAGCCGACACCTCGAGCGGCGATGCCCTCCGGCACTTCAACAGCACAACTTCGGAACGTTGTGGCGACTGGAAAGGGAGGGAATAAAAGGAAACCCAAGCCTCGACCTAAGGGGAAAGGGAAAGCAAGAGCAACTGAACAGGACGAGATATCTATCTCAAGTGAAGATGAAGGTGACACGGCAGCTCCGGGCGCACTCACAGAATCAATAGCAACCCGCCGTTCGAAGAGGGCACGAAAGGTTGCCGCCGGAGCGTACGCAGAAGATGTGGATGAAGATGCGGATGATATACATCCTCCCGCTGGAAGGGATCCATCCCCCTCACACACCACGATAGAAGATGGGCAGCTAAATGTGGATACTGCTGTTACCCTCAAGCACGAAGAAACAGAACCTTCGCTTGCGGATTTGTCCGTCCCCGCGGTGGAGGGAGACGCGCCGGAAGCTAGCGTTGACCAATCACCCATGGAAGTGGAATTCGTTGACGAGGAGGAAGAGGAGAAGCCAAAACCTATCCTGAAGCTGAGCTATCATGGATTCACGATTCACGGCCGCTGCCTGTGCGTGATCGTCGAACCTTACCCACCCCTGCGCTCGGGCACGCGCGCACCATCCCTCGCACCTACGGGTCTGATTGCCCCTCGGGCTCCAAGCATCGCACCTGCGGACTTCGTGCCCACCGGCGGAGCGGGACAACGAGAACGCACCCCACTGTTCCTACCCGATTTCGATAGAGAACCCACCCCTGCTCCGGTCATGTCGCGGAACTTGCCACCCGTTCCTCTATTCAACGAGACTGCGGAGGGGAGCGACGAGGAAGACGACGGTGGTATGGTTCTGTTCAGCCAGATTCTGAGGTCCATGGGCGACCACCCTCCCGGAATCGCCGAAGATGACGACGAGATAGAGGGTGCGGTGTTCTTTGGCGACGCAGATGAGACGAGGGAGCTGTGACGATCTTTACTATAACATTACGAGTAACATACGATAGATCTAGAGGATTCTACATGCGACCGAGCTCCCGCAGTATGTCCACCGCCCTCAAGGCGGATACTTTCCTGAAACCGTCGTTCTCCATATGGAAAAGACCATGTCCGCCGGACAACGCGCGCAGACGAGAGGAGTAGTCCAACATCTGGCTGAGGGGCGCGATAGCGAGGATGGTGCGCTTCATCCGAGAAGACGTGCCCTTCGCGGCTTTGCCTGTCGACGGAGACATCCACTGCGGCGGAACGTATGCGCTCTCTTCGACGAATGGTTCTGGTTCCGCCTCTTCCGCCGCGTTGAGATCGAGCACCTCGCCTCCGTGTTCACCCAAGTCTTCGACCACGCGGCCAACGGAGCCTTCATCGACGGATATCTTCAGCTTGATGTAGGGCTCCATGAGGTCACCTTGGCCGGCAGCACGGATGACTTTGCGAAGGATAGCGGCGCTGGCACCAGCGAGAACCGAAGGATGTACCTCCTTGGGATAATCGAGCCCGTTGAGCTGAATGCGAGTCCGAGACAGTGCGAGAGTAGTATTTGGCGAGCTTGATAGAGCGCTAGAGATCCCCCTCGCTACCTGTGCAAGAGGATCGTTGGTGTTCGCGTGCAGTTCGCCTGGGGGCAGGGGTTTTCCATCCGCCGTCAAGACGACGTTTCCATCCCATAGAGGGTCTGACGACTCGTCCTCGCTGAGTGGTGTGACGTTGAAGTCGAGCTTGATTTGCACAGGTTGGCCACCGATTTCCGTCTGCCATAGATTGCTGACCCCAGAGATGTCACCAGAGCCGAGGCACTCCCGGAAGCTGACTCGGCGCTGGCCGAACTCGAAGTTTACCTTCCATTCATCGCGCAGGCGCGACTCGACAATCTCCAGGTGCAATGCACCGAGACCATGCACGAGCAGCTGTCCCTCGAGCGTTTCCACCCGCACCGAAGGATCAGTTCGAGCAAGAGCTTTCAATGCCTCCTCAACCGGCTCGAGATCTGCATGTGAATGAGGAATGACAGACACAGACATGAGTGGAGGAGGGGGGATGATGTCGCGCAGAGAGGATGCATTTGAGCCACCTGCGACAGAAACCAGAGTATCACCGGTACGAGTGTGCTTGAGGCCGAGAACAGCACCAACAGACCCGAATGGAAGCGAGTCGACCTCCTCAGCCTCTGCAGCGTACAGCAGAAGCAGTTTAGAAACTTTCTCCCTTTGGCTCTGTGACGCATTGAGGACCGAGCTCTGACTTTTCAGAGTACCTTTGCTTGAAGATCAGAACGCTAAACCGTTGCGCTCGCACTTGGGGACGTACCTGCGTACACCCGGACGAACGTCATCCAACCCTTCCGTTTATCCCAACCGACCTTCCACGCGAGAGCACGGAGCGGGGCGGTCGGAGCCATGACCTTGAGATTCGGATCGACATCGGCCGGGCTTGGCAACAGTTCTCCAACGTAGTTCATCAACAATTCCGTCCCGATGTGCTTGAATGCTGAACCGCATAGAACCGGGAGAACATCGTTGCGTAATGTAGCCGCTCGCAGATGGGGCAGAATTTCCGATGCTTGCACAGACAAGTAGGCCGAAGGGTCTTCCGGCAAGTTGAGCAGCACGTCGAACAGTTCCTCAGAGACCTGAGCCAGATTGTCGAGCATGGTGACTCGCGCTGGTAGCAGATGTGGGACTATAGGATGTGACGGAGGAAATAGGTCAGACTGCTCGAGCTCGTCCTTGGTCCTAGGCAGAGGGTGGATGGAAGGCTGGCCCTCGGCATCGAATTTCCAGACTTCCCACTTGACGAGGTCGACTAGGCCCTGAATACCGGGTTCCGCCCGTGCGTAGTCTTGAGGGTCAAACGAGGCGATGGGCAACGCAATTGCCATCGGCCTGGGATGCAGGCGGTTGGCAAGCACAGAGAGCATGGACGAGCGGAAGGACGCTCCGGGTCGATCCAACTTGTTGAGGAAGAGGATACGAGAGTTCACGTCGTACCTGCGAGTCGAAGTTAGGTTAGTAACAGCATTGAGCCTTCTGCAGTTCGTCTCACCTGACTGCCCGAGCTTACCTGTCTAGTTGTCGCCAAACACCTTTGGTCTGAGCCTCGACGCCCTCCACGGCATCTATCAGCACTACGGCTCCATCGACTACCCGGCTGGCACTCTCGACCTCCATACCAAAGTCGGCGTGACCAGGAGTGTCAATCAAATTGAATGTCCAGTCTTTCCATCGCACGGGAATGCTCGCGGACTGGATGGTAATGCCTCGCTCGCGCTCTGCGGGTAGGAAGTCTGTGGTAGTACTGCCGGTATCGACCGAACCTGCTGAAGAGAGGTAGTGTGATTGCAGAAGGATAGACTCGGTCAGGGTGGTCTTGCCAGAGTCTTCCGGGTATGATGTCAACAGAGATTCCCGTACTTCAGATTTGTTACCCACCAATGTGGGCCACAAGGGCCATATTTCGGAGTTTGGAAGGGTCATGTTTCGTTTGCGTTGACAGTTGTCTGAGACATACTCTTCGAGGAAGCCATGCCTGCGGGTCTCGACAGCGAAATCCTGCAACGAGACGGATGATCATGGCCAGTCAAGGCCAAGGATCGAGCAACTTGTCCGTGCAAGTCGCTCCCCAGTCACCTTTGTGCCAGGGCAGCCGTAGAGCTCAGAGGTAAGGAGGGTGGCTGTTTGAGGCGAGGCCACTGCACGTCAGACACCGAGACAAAGTCAAAAGACAAAAGGTGGGCGCTCCGCCGGCAAGGCAGGGATCCCTCTTCAACCCAATTGTCCACGACCATGAGTTCCGCATTACCCCTTCCTCGTCCCCCACATGTCCTCGGCCACCGCACCAGACTCAGCAGACTTAGACGGCTTTGAAGAACGCCTCCGCCAGAGAGCGATGGCGAAGTCGCATCCACTCGATACCGTCCCTACAGATACCGCGCTGCAACCGCGCGGGCTGATTCCAAACACGCCACTTTCGGTCGCGCTCCTCTCGTTCCTGCTTGGCTCTCTCTTCTCCTTGGGACTGCTCCTCTCTGTGACGAATGGATACGGGCAGTATTGGTGGTCGACATCCCAACTGGGATTCTTCCTCGCCGCGTGGTCAGCTTTCCATTGGGGCGAATTCGCTGTAACAGCGGGCTGGAACCGCGACAAGTGCAGCGTGGATTGTGAGCATATTTCTTTCTGATATTCAAAGATCCCTGCATTGACCAGTATCGCTACAGCATTCCTGCTAGAGAACGGCGCGCTATATCATATTGCGCACTCCGTCGCCCTGCTCGAATACTTGGTTACGCTCTACTTCAAACCAGAGTGGAAGCAGTTCCCATATATTTCATTAGCCGGTGCGCATTATAGTCCTTGCACGGATGCTGGGTTCGATATAAACAATTGGACTATCAGGAGTTGCAATGACGCTAGTGGGCCAAGCACTGCGATCCGGGGCAATGATCCACGCGGGCTCAAACTTCTCTCATGTGATGGCATTCCGGAAGGCACAAGGTCATACTCTGGTGACCGATGGAATATATCGGTATGTCTGCCGTAGTGTGCTCAGAGGACGGGACTAAAGCTGGTCGTAGATGGTTTCGCCATCCTTCGTATGCTGGCTTCTTCTACTGGGCATTAGGCACCCAATTAGTGTTGCAAAATCCCGTCAGCTTCATTTTCTATGCCGGTGTGCTGTACAAGTTCTTCTCGCGCCGCATACGTGGTATGTTGGAAGCACTCTTGCCGAATAACGTAGAGCTCACTGTCCACATCGTACAGCGGAGGAGGTTTACCTCCTGCGTTTCTTCGGAGATGACTACCGGAAATACAAACAGTCCGTGGGCACTATGATCCCCTTCATACCGTAGCATTGTTGTTTGTGCTGTAGCGATGGGTATTAGAGCTTTTATACGGCTTGTCGATGATTTCCGCGAAGTCGAGCAGTCAATGAATAGGAATAGCAATACAAGGATGGCTGCATGTGCGTCATATTGTAGTCATAGTAGGACAATAACATGCAAGTTTTGATGAGCCGAGTGAAATGATACCACATGAACGTCCAACATGATCGCCAAACATCACTCCTGGTCGATCGTGCCCTTCTCCGAAACGTAGATACCGTCCAAGAACTTACGGATATCCTTGTTCCGTACACGGCAGATGCCCTGGATGGACGCAGCTGCAAGAGCGTCAGCTTTTGAGATCACGCACGCAGCTTATGCGTAGGCACTTACCAGATTGTGAGACGTTCTGGATGTCAGTGCCCTCAAGAATGAGCTCATCCTTCTGGGCTTTTGACTCCGAGATCGTGACGCCCTCCAGCATGTTAACGTGTCTCACGATCTAGACACACATTCAGACAAAAACGCAGGAGTAGGGTAAGGGGTATACTGACCTTCTCGCCCAAGAAGTTACGGATCTCCAACGCGCGGCCGTTGTCCTGGATGATGCAGTTGATGGGGAAATGGGCGTAGACGGCACGCATCTTGTATTGGAAACCCTGAGGAACGAGATTTCGTGCCTAAGTCCCACCAATTTATCGCTAGCGAAACTATCGCACCTTCGTGACACCAGTGATCATGTTGACAATGAGGGACTTGATCGTCCGTAGGCACGCAACGTGCTTGCGGCCACCCTGCCAAACCGCGAGAGTGACCTTGTTGGTCTTGCCCTTCTGCAGCCGGATGTCCATGTCGATGTGACGGACATTCTTCGTCAACGTGCCGCGGGGACCCTTGACCGTGATGAGGCGGGACTTGATGCTGACTTCAACCCCCTCGGGAATGTCGAGCTCTTCGGTCTTGAGGACGTCCCGCATCTGCAGCAGAGGTTCCAGGTGTAAGTATACAGCCAGAGCACATCCAAGCAGCAGCCGAGGAATCCATCGTAATCTCGCCCGATTTCTCGCGTTTTTGAGGAATCCAGCGTTCCGTATGACAGTCCTAGGGCCTCTGACAGCGATTCGAGGGGCGTACTGACCTTGAAGCGTAGTAAGGGTAGGTCTTGAGGAGGTTGGTGTGGATTTCTCGGACGGACGAAACACGACTGAGGGCCTCGCTGCCGGATCGGGAAATCAGGGACTGGGTGCGAGTCTGGATCTGGGTGGCGAGGCGGCTGACAGATGTGGCAATTGTGAGCGGAGTTTGAATGTGCCTCAAGTCGTCTCGGAGCTTCACTTGGCCGCGTCCACGACTTCATCATCAACCACCACCTCCGTTCTCACAAGACTTCGTGCGCTCTGTGAATCTGCCCGTGTTCTGCGACTGTAAGAGAGCAGTTAGAGACACACGCGAATATTGAGCTCTTTGGATTTCCCTTACCATTGGGATCACAAGCTCTGAGAGGAGATCGCCATGTCCTACCACCAACTTGCCTACCCACCGCAGGGCTATGCCGCCCCGATGCCTCCTCCAAATCCCTACTATCCCCCCGCTCCTCCCGTTCCCCAACCGATTTATCAACACTTCGACCCGAACTCGTTTCGACGAGACTATGCAACTCGTCTGGCTAACCTGACTGTTAATTCGAGACCTATTATCCAGAGCCTCTCGATGATCGCCCAAGAGTATACCCGTTTCGCCGATGTCGTGGTCCAGTGCATTGAGCAGCACATTCGAAGGGTGAGTACTTCTTTTCTTCATGCGTGAATGACATGCTCTTGTCCATGATGTGTTCGGTATATTTGGCTGGGATCGGCTAGCGTAGGTAGATGCGATTCATATGTAAAGTAGTTGATGGTTGCATCTCGAGCAAAGACAACGCCTCGGGGAGTGGGTGGCCGTTTGCTCTCGGGCTCTGCGTCGCCTTGGCTGATACGAGGCCTGTCGCTACTGGAATCGCGCTGCTGCGCTATTGTCCTTCGCCCTTGCCTATTTTCACTCTTCGCGCTTGCAATTGTCCTGCCTTGACCCGCGGAATGCTTACTCATCTTGCCTGTTTTGGCAACCTGCCCTCCAGGTCCCCGCATGGATGAAGCTTCCCGCGTTCTACTTACTCGATGCGATCTCCAAGAACGTATACGATCCCTACGCACGCCACTTCGCACCCATCGTTGCCAACCTCTTCATCGAAACCTATGAAGCAGTCGATCCGCAAACGCGCAGTAAGATGGAGGAGATGCTTCTGACGTGGCGAACTGGTGCTCCGGCTGGCCGGGAGCTCTTCGGTGTCGTCCCTCAGCTCGCCATCGAGCAGCATATATGGGGCAGTGGTGCCACTCAGTCCGCCGTGCGTTCACCTCGTCCACGTCGTCGCCGTCAACCTGATAGATCTCTCAAGCAGTCCGGAAGTCGAGCATCAAGTTCTTCCATCTCACAAGCACAGGTTCTCACGGAGCTAGAGTTTGTCCTCGGTCAGAAGGAGCGATTGCTACAGTCGAACCCGTACGACAAAGGCACTCAACACCATGTGGCGATACTGCAGCAGGTGTGTCTTGCGTTGTCCCGTGCAAACTCCCTGTACTAACCTTTGTTGTAGCTTCGTTCTCTTGTCCAAGTTGGTGTATCGCAAGAGGAGCTGAAGCAAATCCTGACCCAGTTGCGTACTCTGTCCGCCGCCACCCCTCCAGCCCCCGCTGTGTCTATTGCCCCAGCACCGTCGTATCCCTCTGCCCCTTCGTACAGTCCGCCCCCGTCGATACCTGCTATCCATCCCCCTGCCACGCAAGCTAGTTACCCCCAAACAGCTTCCTACTCCGCACCGTCTGAACAGCCCAAGGTCGAGTCAATAGATTTGTCTCGCTTCCTGAGTGCGCAACCTACAGCTATGCCATCGACTTCGAGCGCGCCTCCTGTTAGCGATATTACAAACCTGTTCAACGCTCTGGTGAGGGCTGGTGTTGTGCCATCCTCCGGTACGCCTTCCGGGACACCTCTTGGGGCTGGGGCTACTGCAAAGGCCGAGGAGAAACCCCAGATCGACTCAGAGTCCGAACGTGATACTTTGCGAAGCTACCGGAAGTCTGTACTCTCATACAAGATTCGACTCACGAGCGCCGACATTACGAGGTGTGTACATCGGTTTTCAGGCGATAGATGTTGCATGCTGATCACATCTTCAAGGCAACAACCTCCTATTGTCGACCTCCTGTACAGTACTCTGCCAACGCAGTGCAAGCAGTGTGGTGTGCGCTTCTCTAGTGGCACGCGGGCGAAGAAGCAGTTTGAAGAACACCTTGACATGCACTTCCGCCAGAACCGCAAGGCAAGTCAGGCTGTCGGTCGGGGTCACAGCCGAAGTTGGTTCGTGAGCTTGGAGGTCAGTTCCCGTCGGCTCCTGCGTACGAGTATAATTGGCTGATTCAGTAGTAGGATTGGATACACGGTGATGCCGTCGATGTTAAGGGAAAGGGACGTGCGGATGGTCGCCCTGTCAGCTCCAAAGCGGCAGCGGCAGAGGAAGCTGCCAAGCGTGAGGCTGAGCTGCGTGCAATGCATGTTGTTGTTCCTCCCGGTGACGAAGCCAAACCGGTTTCTTGTCCGATATGCAAGGAGTTATTGAAGAGCGAGTTCCTGGAGGATGACGAGGAATGGGTATGGCGTAATGCCATCAAGAAGGACGATAGGGTACGTCGCCTCTACAGCCCGTCATAGTTCGTGCTCTAACATACATCCCATTACAGATATACCATGCGACGTGCCATGCAGAGGCGATAGCGTCGAAGTCCAACCTCGCTGTGCGTTTGCGGAATGATGTGTCGAGCCGTAGTCGTTCACGGACACCGGAGGCGCTCACGCCGCCGAAATCTCACGCGACCTTGAGTGGAGAGGCGAGGACATCGGAGTCTCCGTCACCGAATAAGCTCGCCGGTATGAAACGTAAGGCTGAGGACGAGGCCGCACGTATAGCCAGGCATGATACAGACGCGCCGCAAGTCAAGAGACTGGCAACATAGTATGTGCGTGCATGGACGCATCGGACTACACTTAGAATTTCCTCTTTATGGTTCTTTATATGGTTTGTGCACATTGTATTGTATGACACGCAAGCAATACGATTCAGGGTCATGACTTTCACGTATGTGTGTGCTCTGAATATATGTTTTTCGAAGGTAAGCTGGCGTCGAATCCAGATGTCGGTCAGAGGACTTGTGAGCTGACGATCTTGCTGCTTTTGCGCATGCGCACTCTAGTCGGCCGTGGTGAGTCATGCCCCCAGGTACTGTACTACACGATTGTCTCGAGATCACAACTGACAGCGGGAATTGGATTCTGCTCAATATGTACTGCAGCTAACATTGAGATGTCGATATCACGATTTGGGATAATCCCTCCATGCCTGAAGAGAGTATGTCGCAACCCCCGGGCCTACTACCTCACCGTCCGCCCCGCGTTCGAAGCCTCCGCCGACCTCATACGTCCTACAGAGGACCCCGTCTCGAGCATCTGGTGACGCAGCGGGGAGGATGACATCCTCTAGGTCTTCAAGCTGCAGCGCGGCGAACCGCTCGAGTGTGGGCCAGCACGAAAGTAGATTCTGCGCGTAATATAGGAGCGGTGTGTGCTTGCTCGCAGCCTCACCATCCAAGTCCTCCAAGTTCACGCCACATGGGTGTCTTGGTCGCGGGGCATGACGCTGCACCGGATGGTATGTGCAGCCCGCCGCCCGGGCTGACCTGCACGGCGTAAACGCAGCCTTTTCAGTGATAATCAATGCGAGATGCGAGACGAGCATTGACTCACGTCTGTAGTCCAATCATCTAGCTCGTCCTGGATCTCCACGTATTGCAGTCGAAGAAGGGGTCGTTCGACGGCTATAACCATTGACGCGGGCCAAAAGCACGCGTCCGTGCAGTTTTCGTCGATGCAACGCGCGACCTTGAGCGCGATGAGCTGACCGCTGAACAGGGCAAGGGCATGCGTGATGTCGTCGTGACGAGCTACGCAAGATGAGAGGTGTGTTACGTGGTATGGGTGACGGATGCTCGCAAGGGGGCGGCGGTCCGTAAGAACATGGAGGATGCGGAGTTGGGGAAGGACGTATGTGCGCGAAATGGTGACGTGGCAATCCCAGACTGTCTTATCGATATGCTCTACCGCTCTGTCGTCTGTACTGTAGAGGTACACACCGAGCTCGTCAAGACCACGCTGGTGAGCCAGAATGTCTTCGACAAATCCAGGCGCGGTCTCGCAGGTCAAAGGGAGCTTGCGAAGGCCAAACGGCACGTCCAGCAACAGGCGCAAGACCTCTTCTTTCCCTCGGAAAGCCAGGGCCTGCAACATGACGATGGCCTCGAATGCGCGAGCGAGATGTCCTAACGAGGTCCAAGGTTCCCAACGTCCAGTTCTCTTACGGCGAGGGCTCTGCGAGGGTAACGAACGATCGCTCCGCAGAAAGGGGTACCGGCCTCGGTGCAGTCGGTGGTAGCCACTTTTCTGTACAGGACCGCTTCGACTTCCGCTTGTAGGAACTTGCAGAGCATGCTCGCAGTGGCACGCCACATCGGCGGCTCATTCACGAGGTGTTCGAATGCCATGCGCCATATCTCCCTAGGCACTTTGGATGCCATATTCTCTGTCTTAACAGTACGTTAGCCACTGCTACTGAACTTACTACCGCGTCATAGACTGGGTGGCGATTCGTGACCTTACCTGGCCACTGTCCTTCAACTTTTGAACGACGGACGAATCTATGAATGCCGTTGCTAGTGTAGTAGACCCCAAATCAGCAAAAGCGCGTGATTAAAGCAGACCTAGACGAGCCTATAGCGAGAGGTGTACATTGTGGTGTATTGCTCTCAAGCTGAAGAGTATGCCATCGTCGATCGCGATCTGAAATCATGCAGCAGTGAGCACGCCGCCACAGCGATGTCTGCAGGCGCCTTTGCTCTCTTGATCACCCCATCCTACTTACCGCTAACACTCAACTCAACTCTTCCTCCAATCAAACCGAAACAACACCGCGATGTCT
The DNA here is from genome assembly GCA_022376465.1 of Cubamyces lactineus. Classification (NCBI taxonomy): domain Eukaryota; kingdom Fungi; phylum Basidiomycota; class Agaricomycetes; order Polyporales; family Polyporaceae; genus Cubamyces; species Cubamyces lactineus. The sequence continues at coordinate 2,249,554 of JACDTU010000003.1, forward strand.
GAACAAGACGCCAAGCTCGCCTCCCTCATGAACCGCCTCAACGAGCCCAGCACGTCCTCCGCACACGCGGGCTCCGCACACGCCCAGGACGACGACGAAGACATCTTCGCCGAGCTCGAGGCGGAGATCGAGAACGACTCGAGCGCGGCCTTCCGCGAACACGGCATGGAGCAGCTCAAGCGAGAGTGAGGTGCCCTCGGTGTCCTCGTCCGTGCATCGTCGCGCCTGTGCGTGCTGACCGCCTCCCCTTGACGCGCAGGATGGAGCAGCTGCAGCAGAAGAAGAGCGATGGACATGGCCAGTATAGGGAAGTGACCGACGAGAAGGAGGTGATACGGCTCAGCGCGTGAGTATGCGTTCTCGCTGCGCGGTATGTCTAAGGGTTCTCTATGGGCTAACATGCACTGGTAGGCACAAGCCGCGCTGTGTGGTCCACTTCTTCCACCACAAGTTCAAGCGATGCGAGATCATGGACAAGCACCTCTCTGTACGAGCTCTACTGAACCCCTCAACCCGCCTCGTGCTGACGCGCTGTTCGCTCGACCCACAGCGAATCGCGCCAAAGTACTTCAACACGCTCTTCATCCGCGTCTTCGTCGAGAACGTGCCGTGGCTGGTCGAACGCCTCGGGATCAAGGTCCTCCCATGCGTGATCACGTTCGTCAACGGCGTGTCAAAGGACAGGATCGTCGGCTTCGAGGAGCTCGGGAACACGGACCAGTTCGATACCGCCACTTTGGAGTGGAAGCTGCTGAACAGCGGTGAGTGCCAATTCAGCGTCGTTCATCTCTGTGGTCATTGAGGCCACGTTTCCGGCAGGCGTCATCGAGAAGGACGACTCTTCCGGCCCAGCTGTGAACTATGGCGCAAAGCCTGCTGTGCGACAACACATACGCGGGAGACCACAAGACGACGACTCTGACTTCGACTTGGATGACTGATACCCGCTCTGCTCCGTTCTGCTGATCGTGTGTCGCTTGCTATGGGCTCCCTGTCGCATATTCTGTTGGTTTTCCTGTGACTCATACGTGCAATTTACATGCTCCAATCATTGACATCCAAGACAAAGAAATGGCCGATATTGAATACATCGCAAGAATCATTCTACTCTGCACCGATGTTCTTGTACCGGTGAATCGCACGCTGTCTGGCCTCGCTATGGTTGACGAGCGGCCTTGGGTACCCCAGCTTGTCCGCCAGGTGCGATGGAGGTTGATGCACCTCTGCTCGTCAACAGTTCAACTTTCAGTTATAACATATCTCCTTATGGGCTTGTTCACGTACCTGCACCTCTCACTTTCACCAACTCAGGAACGAAGTGGCGGATGTACTCGCCTCCAGGATCTGTCTGTACCAATTCGCAGTCAACACGGAGGCGTACGAGCCTCTGAGTCGATCGCATGTTACGCACCTTCTGGCTCTGCGTGTAGGGGTTGAAGATCCGGAAGTAGGGCGCAGGGTCAGCCCCGGTGCTCGCGCTCCACTGCCATCCGCCGTTGTTGGATGCCAGGTCGCCGTCGATGAGGGTCTCCATGAAATACTACCAGTTCCATTGAGTCAAGCTCTTCTGTCTCATAGATCGAGAGTACCCGTTGCTTACCTTCTCTCCAAGACGCCAGTCGATCAACAGGTCTTTCACTAGGTACATCGCCGCGATCATCCGCGCCCGGTTGTGCATCCAGCCCATCGTACGGGCTTGGCGCATCGCGGCGTCGACGATGGGCACGCCCGTGCGGCCGTCCTTCCACGCCTGAAGATGCTCCGGGTTGGTCTCCCAGCGCACATCTGCATATTTCTCCTGGAAAGGTCGCCCCATCGACACACGCGGGAAGAGCGCGACGATGTGCGTGTAGAAGTCACGCCACGCTGGAAAGGGAAGGAAACCTTGTGAGGGAATGTACAATCCCATGATGTCGACAAGAGACGCACCCAGTTCTTGAATCCACCGCCCGACGCCAGTATCGCGGCTCACGTCCAGCTTCTTCTTTCCAGAGGCCTTGAGGGCCTCGCGAACGCAAGCCCTTGCTGAGATCACCCCAGCAGCCAAGTATGGGCTGATGCGGCTGGTGGTGTCTGCATCCATGAGGTCCCTTGCGTCCTTGTACTTGCCCAGGCGGCTCTGCTTCGTTGGGTCGACTTCCTTTGCGCCTTTGGTCAAAGGGTCGACGGCGCCAAACTGAGAAGACCTCGCTGCGGTGTTGAGGAAACGGTAGAGCATCTACACAACGGTGAGCTATCAACTACGGTGGGTTAGAAAGGAACCGACCTCATGTGCCGCGGCCTCCCCGGCGTGCCAGAATGTCGAGATCCTCTCAAGCTCTTCTGGGTCCAGCGAGAAGCCCTCAACCTCGGATGGCACCTGTATGTTGAAGAGCTTCCCAAAGGTGGCGTGCTTGCGCACGGAATGATCGTTCGCTTCCGGCAACGGGGCCTCATCGAAGTGATGCGAGGACGCCTTCTCGAGAATTGGAGCCCAGGCTCGGAGGAAAGGCGAGTACACCTGCAGAACTCATTGTTCAGTGGATGATCATGCTCACTATAGAGCGACAGGAAGCGTACCGTATACCCACGTCCGTCCTTCGTCCTGACATCACCTGGAGGGACGATGCACTTGTCGTGCACAAAAGTGCAAGCGACTTTGCCGTGCTTCTTCGCGATCTGACAGAGCGCGAGGTCTCTGCGGAGCTCGTCCACCTCGTACTCGATGTTCCCGAACGCGTGCGATGCGTTCCACTGCAGCAGCAAGTCGTGCACGAAACCCGGGATCTGTTTTCGGGGAGAATGGCCCACCGTGTACAACGGAATGTCGAGCTTCTCCAAGTCATCCTATAGACAATCATCAGCAGTTGATATAAACGCGAACGGGCAACTTTACCTTGATGCATCTGAGGTTGCGCAAGGCGAAGTCGATCCTGCGCGCACTACGGTCATGTGCGACGTAATCCTGGGGGCTGAGCACGAAGAGCACAATGAGAGGAACACCATCCTTCTGCGCCTGCGCAGAGGCCTGAGCGAGGGCCCGATTGTCCCTAGCTACAAGACGCAACCAACAGTCAACTCCTTGCACTTCACGCGCTCAATCATTGCTCACTTCTCATATCCTCCAACCTCATCCAATAGACGACGCAGTCGCCCTTAGCGGGCTTCTTAACACCAGCGTGCACCGCGTCGAGGAGCTGGAAGAGCGGGGGCGCCGCGTCCACCTTTGCGGCGTTCTCTGCCGTCGCGATCTTGTTGGGCAGGAACTTGGCGTCCGCCTTCGACTTCTTCATCGCGGGAGTATCGGGAGTGTCGGTCGAGCTAGGACTGTGAGGACGCTTCGGCATGTGGGGAACTCTAGGCGCGATGTTGGTAGACGAAAGCAGGCGGGTGGATGGGGGCAGGAACGAGCGTCGCATGACGCGCGCAGTTGAGAGGGGATGTATTTATTCATTGTGCGGACGGGAGCGGGGGCGTGGGCGTGGATGGCGGCGGACTCGTCGTCTTCACCCAGCCACAAACGCGATCTGCCCCTCCTCATCGTAGCTCACGTGATCGTGTCTCGCTTCCCGTCATGCGTCCCCTCACACGCTGCCATGAATCCTCGTTCGAGTACTTGTACGTGTTACAATTGCACCAGGCCGATGTTGGTTGTTCAATGTATGTTACATGGTTGCAGTGCTAACAGACGTCTTCACAACAACATCTGATACCAAACACCTAACTACGCCTACTGCAATGCCAGCTACGAATGTGATCGTGTCAGCATTTCATCGTGGTATCCCATAGCATGCGCATCTTACCAGAGCAAGATGTCCGCCGACGACGGGCCGCGCGCGGAAGCCCTCCACGGAGCCATCCAACGTCTCGTACCAGTCCCCAAGAGGCTGCGAGCTCTTCCCGTCCGCCGCGTACTTGCGCACCGAGCTGACGAACAGATCCCGCACAGCAGTCGACGTCACCAGTCCGGCGGTCCAGATCTGCCAGTCTGAGATGTTGCGTTCTCGATTAGCCACTGCAGTCTGTCTGGAAGCTGTGTGCTCGATGCTTACCCGACTTCGTGTACGTGTGGCTGTGGTTCCCCATCTGGTCAGTGCCAAGAATCATTTGATGATACCTCCTCGACTTACCGAGTATCCAACGGAACACCAAAGGCGTCTACGATGTATGAGTGAGAAGGCAAGTAATTGGAGTGGTAGCATATACTCACTAGCATGAGTGCTGTACCAGTTAGTCTCTGTGGATGAGATCAGTACCTGATGAGGCCCTGCATTCTTCAGCACTTACGCATGTCGTACACAGACGTAGGGAAGACGTTCGTCTTGAGCAGCTTATCCGCGTACATGTTGTACGACAAGCCCCAGCTAGAGATCGGATCAGCCTCTCAGTTTGGTTCTTGCACTGCCTTCAGCGAGTCGCGCACCTTGAACTGTTTCCGTACTGCATGCAGCCATCAGTGTCTACGCTCGCACATTGCGACTGCACCAGTATGACATACCGAGAGCGTCAAATGCGTCCCGTCCGTGGAAGTCGCGAAGTTCTGCCACTGCGTCACATACGAAGCCGCGATCGACTGCAATTCCTACTGTCAGCCCAATGCGTCCGAGCTCCTCTGTGGCTCGATGGCTTACGCTGTAGTTCGAGCTACGCGCGGTATCGCCAACCAGCGAAGCGATCTCCGCCATAGCCTTGATGCCGACGATGCCCTTGATCGCGAGGTTCGTTTGGTTCGCTAGGCTACCCGCGAAGTCGTCCGTGCTGATCTGGTTCGCAGGGATGAGCGAGTCTGTGATCAGGAACTGCGTCCACTGATCCAGGAGGTCGAACTGTAAAAATGATGTGAACAGGGTGAATGGAGATCCGTGAGCTTCAGGACACCTACATAAGTGCGGATGAGGGAAAGGTCGTTCGACTTCTGCGTGTAGCTGAGGGTCATGATCAGCATGTTTCCGCTCTCTGTGCAGGCGCTTTAGTCAATTCAGCACATGTATCTGGTACAGAATTCTGATCACCTTCGACCGGCATCGGCTCGTCGTTGCCTATGTGAGTTCGACGGTGAGCCTCAGCTCCAGAATCATTAGGCGGGTCGCCCACCATCGTTATGGCCAATCGCCTTCGGGTAGCTCGCACCTGGATCGTCAGAGCTGTGAGCAAATCAGACACACGCAAGACATACGTGTGAACTAACCCATATCATGTACGCTCCACTTGTTCGGGTATTGGCCAGTCGCCTGGTACTCAAACAGAGGGAGCAAGAGCTGCTTCCCAAGCGTCGGGTTGGTGTAGAGGAAGAGCGGCCAGGCTGGGAATATGACGTCGACGGTGTTGACGTTCTACACAGCAGTCAGTCATGTCTGAGAACGAACGTCCAGTTAGACACCTACGCCATCGCTCGAGATCTCTGCGGGACAGTGTCAGTAGAGGTGCGAGTGGTCAAACGGGATGACAACGGACCTTTCATGAACATCAAGACATCTGAGGTGTTGAAGCCCCCACTGCTGGTCCGCGATACGGTGATCTCGGTCGCGCCAAAACCTTGCCGCACCGAAAGAGCGACGATAGACGCATAGTCGGACGAGATGCGCGTCGCGTCTGCGTTGACCTTAGCGTCGAAGGCGTTCGCGCGGGCAAGGGCGTTCGCATAATCGTGCAAGAACGTAGAGATCTAGGAGATGCATCGCGAATTGAGCCCCATCTCCCAGCAACGGAGCAACGGAATAGCTGCGTACCGCATCCGCGACGGTCGAGAAACGGGTCCAGAAGAACAGGCTCCGGTTCTGCCGGCCATTGTTCGCGATGATGTACTGGATTGCGGGATCGCGTATGTGTCCGACCGAGAACACGACTGGGGCAGTCGCGCCGGAGACGCTGCCCAGGTCGTGTGCGAATGCGAAGACGGGCCAGCGGTCAGACACTGCGCGGAATGCTGTGTCTTGCGTGTTCGCGAGCTTGCCGTTGTTGATGAACTGGGCGCGCACGACCGTGTCTTGGCCCGTTTGCCATGTTGCGCCCACGGTCTGCGTGGGGGGCAGGATATGTCAATAACATCCGGTCGTGGGAGCTACTCGGAGTGACATACGTTCAACGTTGAATGATACGCAGAACCCTCTACGAGGATCCTTGAGTCAGTCACTCTGCAAGTATGCGGCATAATTGAACTTACGTTGGATATGGTCGCCGATTTCACCGAATTGCGTCTGCGATGCGAGCTGCACCTGATGGGTCAAGACGTCGCCAGTCGTCGTGGACCAGTTCGCAGTCAAGCTGTTGTCCCCAGTGACCCATTCCGCGCTGATATCAGTGTACAGCTGCACGCTGTGCGCGTTGCCATCGTTGGACGCAGCGGACACCGCGTAGTACGAAAGCGGCAGCGATTGGTTGACCATGTCGGTGGGCTGTGGCGATGCGTACGTCAGCTGAGGGACAACAATAGAATCGCAGACGGCAAATCGTTACCTCTACAGGACTCAGAAAGGTTATAGTCAGGTCGATAGGGCCTGCGGTCATGACGAAGACGCTTTGGGTTGAAGTGAACTATGAGGAAGATTAGTGCACCGCTTGAGCAGCGCCTTCGCGGAACTGACCTCCAGACTCTTCTGTGTTGCCTTGGTCGAGGTTGTTCCTGGAACGGCAGGATCCCCAAGCCAGTTGTAAGCCACGCCGTCGACCTTGACATACCCGGCCCATCCTAGGATCTACAAAACATGTTAAGCCAACCTGCAATTCGCCAAACATTCGTATCAACTTACGCTACCAGTCCAGAACGTCGGCCATGCGCCGTTCAAAGCTGTTCCGGATCCCTGGGCGAGCCAGGCAGAGAGGTACGGAGAGCGGACGGCGAGGGGGACGGATGCGGGGTTAAAGGGAGTTGCCGTCCACGTTACCGCCGCAAGCGTGGGGGCCAGTAAGAGGACCCAAGGCACGAGAAGAGCTGGCAGAAACATGCAGAGTTCAGTAGCCTAGGTTCACGTCGCGTAGTACGGCTGCAGACGCGTTATGGAGCCATTCAGACGAGCGGCGCGGCGTTCTTATATAGGTTTCCCCGCATTGCGAGGATGTATGCGGGCTACGATCAGCGGAGGGAGGACGAAGCTGCAGTTGGCAGCCGGACGAGGATCGGACACAGCGGAGGGCTGGCTACCACGCTGAGCGCCAGTCAGCTGCCGTGCAATGTGACGAGGGCGATGGCACAGAAGACGCACCGTGGAAATATCCTGCGTCATCTCGTCTTTCTCTCCAAACTCTAGCCTCCCTTCTTGAGGCACGCCGACGCTCCCCCCGAAGAGGCACCATGTGCGTCCAACGTCCAGAGAGCACCCACGGGACAGCTGACGCGGTCGTGCAGGCGGCGCGAGCTGACTGCGGTCAAAATCTCTGAACCACTCAGGCCTTGCGGACGGCGCAGATACCCCCGAACCGGGGCCGGCAGGCTGAGTTCTGGTGATAAATTGACTTTCTTGGAAGATGGGCACGAACAATCTCACCTGGGTCTATGCACGCCGTCGGGGTGGAGAGGGCACCGATGAACGGATATTCTGCAATACGTCTCTAGACCATGGGCTCGGGCTGTACCTTGGACATGTTGTAGGGAAACAAGCATCTACGTGAGTCTGTCTCGGGATGTACAGTAGCTGTAGACCATGCACGTCATATGGCATCAGCAACGTCGCATTTCTGGTTAGTATCTCGATGTTGATCGTGCGGGTACTAATAGTGGCAGTACCGCGACTGACAAATCGGTACATCAATGAGATTGGTTGTCAACGTCCCGTCCCACTGGTCGTGAACCACTTCACTCCGTCCCGCAGACTTTCAGGATGCGGATACATTGCCTATAAAAACTCTTTGCAAACAACCAGCGCTCGTGGCTGCATTGCACTGATGTTAACAAGTATATTCACCTTTTTAATCATCCTGACTTCTGACAGTATGAGTACGAACTCCTCGAGAACTTGTCCGAGAACTTGCCCATACTACACTATGCGACGACGACGAATGCTGCCAACAAGACCGCCCCAAACAGCACCGCGAGGTGGTCTCTACGCCAAGATGAGGCGTACGCAGAATTGGGCTTGGTCTGAGTTGGCCCTGTTGTGTTGGTTGTGGTGGTCGCCCCTGGGGATGATCCGCCAGATGTACCACCGATGGGGCTTGTAGGCGTTGAGGTCGAGCTAGTCGACGAGCCGATCGAGGAGTTGCTCGGCGCGATGGCCGTTTCCGACTGCAGTGCGAGCTGTTGGGTTTCAGACAAGTATGCACTTGATGGCAATGGGCCATGGCGGTATGCGGCGTACTAATGCTAAATGTCCGCCAACGACTGGGCGCGCCCGAGTGTTTTGTGCTGTGCCGTTGACCGTGTCGTACAGGTCCGCGAATGGTTGGGCACTGAGGCCATCTCCGGCGTACTTGAGGACTGAGGTGATGAGAGTGTCGCGCACGGTATTGTCAGAGACAAATGCTGCGGTCCACATCTGCCAGTCTGCAAAAGTGATAGGTGAAGTTCGTAGGCTCTAGAACATGCAGACATAATGAGTTCCTTTACCGGACTTGGAGTACGTGTGCCTATGATCTGCATCAGCCATCACAGGTATCGCGCAATAGACCTTCGAAAAACTCACCGAGTGTCCAGTGGTACGCCGTATGTGTCTGGTTGTGTCAGCATACGAATCGCCCGAGCTAACTGAGCAGTACTATGACTTACTAGCATGAGTGCCATACCACTTCGTCTCTACGAGTACACGCCGTCAGCTCAGGTTCTACTCGGCAATTGCGCGCAGCTCTCACCCAAGTCAAATATGGATTGAGGGAAAATGTTGGTTCCCAGCAGCTTATCCGCGTACAAGTTGTACGCGAGGCCCCAACTACCAGAACGTTAGGCTCGACTCCTCGACTCTACTCTGCGCGACGCAAGATATGCGAACCTGGAAGAGTCTCCAAACTATACCGTGTGGAGCAAAAACAGCGTTAGCGATATGCTGCACCACTACCACGACATCCACACGTACAGACAAGGTCAAATGAGTGCCATCCGACGACATCGCGAGCTTTTGCCAATCTTGGAGAAAATCCACAGCGGTACTCTATGCACGCCCACGTTCAGAGTCAAACGCGACGACTGATCGCTCATGCGTGAACATACGTTGTATCCCGTGCGTTTGGAGTTGTCGCCCGCGAAGGCAGCGATCCCCGACATGGCCTTCAGACCGATGATGCCCTTGATCGCGAGGTTCGTCTGGTTCGCAAGCGAGCCTGCGAAGACGTCCGAGCTGAACTGGTTCGCAGAATAGAGTGAGTTTTGCACCAAGTACTGGGCCCAACTGTCCAGGAGTTCATAGTATATTCATCTCGTTGTCAACAACTGACTGAAAGATCGTTGCACCGAGGACTCACGTAGGCAGTGACGAGCGAGGTATCGTTGGTACGCTGCGTGTAGCTTAGCGTCATGATGAGCATGTTACCAGTCTCTGAATACGTCTTGGTGAGCACGATGTATCTTGCCAGTGGGCATGCGCAGAGGACGTACCCTCGAGAGGCAAGGCCAAATCTTTTCCTGCGGCATGTCAGTGTTTGTAGCATGTGCATATTATGAGAGGCTCTGTACCGTCATTATGGCCAGTAGCGTTGGGGTAGTCGCTACCTGGAACAGGACTCAGCTGATGAACAAGACGCGCTAGAGTACGACCAACCGATGTCGTGCGCGGCCCACGGATTGGGGTACTGGCCAGTAGCTTGATACGCGAGCAACGGCTCCAGGAGCTGCTTGCCCATCGCAGGGTTGATGTACATGAACAGAGGCCATGCTGGGTAAATGACGTCTACCGTGTTCACAGCCTGCGAAACAACATGTAAGGAAGGGATTATGATAGCTGGGGGAGATGCGCGCCTACCCCGCCAGTGGACAGCTCTAGTAGAGGGTATCGTGAGTTACTTCCATTGCCGCACAAGGAGTGAGTGAATTGTACAGACCTTTCATAAATACCATGATGTCAGATGTGTTGTACCCGCCGGAGCCCGTCTTCGACACAGTTATCTCGGTCGCTCCAAAAGTTTGTCTGATCGACAGCGCCACGATAGCCGCGTAGTCCGTTGATACTTTGGCTGCATCCTGGTTCACCTGAGCGTCGAACGCTTTCGCCCGTGCCAAGGCGTTTTCGTAGTCGTTCAGGAACGTCGTGACCTGCATTTCCAGACCGAAGGTGATTGGCAGCCTCTGCAGTCGATGTTCGGAGAACGGCTTACAGAAGTGTAGACCGAGTTTGTGTACGCCATGAACAAAGAGCTCCTCTGCTGCACCTCATTGGAGGCCGTGATGTACTGCACGACTGGATCGCGAACGTGTCCCACCGCGAAGACCGCGGGCGAGGAGGCGGATGTGGAGTTGACCTTACCCAGATCGCGGGCGAGTGCGAATACGGGCCAATTGTTCGAGACTCCTCGGAAGTCGCTGTCTTGTGCATTGGGGAGAGCACCGTGGTTAATGAACTGGGCGCGGACAACTATATCCTGGCCAGTCTGGAATGTCACGCTGTCGTCCTAAGCAGCGAATGAGCCCGATCTGATTAACACTGTATCTGACGAATGCACATACGCTGAGCATGGCATGGTAAGCAGTTCCGTCTGACGACAAGTGAGCTGAGGTTATTCAAGATCAAATGACGGGGAAAACTTACACTGAGCACGATCGTTGATCTCCGTGAACGGCTGCTCGTTGGACAACTTCACCTGGTGAACGATTGCGACGCCCGTTGAAGTGGCCCATTCGACTTCCAATGTGTTGTCGCCCGAAACCCATTCTGCGCTGATGTCAGCGTAAACTTGAACAGTGTGGTCGTTCCCGTCATTTGAGGCCGCAGAGACGGATAAATAAGAGAAAGGGAATGATTGATTCACGAGATTCGATGGCTACGTCAAGATGTCAACACAAAGTGAGGTCCAGTGAGATTCTTTGCAAAGCGCACCTCAACTGGACTAAGGAACGTAATAGTGAGGTCGACTGGGCCGGCGGTCATAACAAAGATACTTTGAGTGGACGTAAACTACCGCCCAAATTGGTCAACAGACTCTAACCAGAATATCCATACAGCAACCAACCTCGAAACTCTTCTGCGTGGCCTTTGTGAAGTTGACGTCGGGGATTGCAGGATCGCCAAGCCAGTTATATGCGACACCGTCAACCTTCGCAAACCCCGCCCATCCGACTATCTACAGCACATAATTCAGCATATACGACTGAGGATGGTATCGTGAACGTACACCCCCTGTCCAGAACGTAGGCCAAGCCGCATTCAGCGCAGTTCCCTCCCCTTGGTTAAGCCATGCTGAAAAGTACGGAGAGCGGACAGCAAGTGGGATGGAGGCTGGGTTGAAGGGATTCGCAGTCCAGGAAGTCGCAGAGAGAACGGCTGCAAAGCAAGCAAACAAGAAGACAAGAAAGGACAGGGAAAGCATCTGGTTGTCGCGCTCTGTGCGCAAAACCGAAAGTGCGGGGACGGGGACATATTGCCCACGACGGAGATATATAGCACGGCGGCCAGATCACTGATGCCCCGAGCGGACGGGCCTGGCTCGTACAAGGCAGACTTCTGTCGACGGAGTCTATCATGCGCAGCTACCTTCTGAGTGAGCTGACTGCACCCTGGTACGCCGGAGGTCCGAGTGCACGAATCCTCGGCTCTATAGCTCACATCCTCACACCATGACATAGGGCCTCACCTGGGAAATGTCTGCCGCTAGGCACAGGAGGAGCTCGAGCCTTGTGTATCTCGTCAAGTGCAGTGCGATTTATACGTAGGTGGCAGTGATTCCTGATGCGTGTGAATCCCTCAGTATTCACCGAGTCAACTTGGGTTGAGTGAGATTGATGGCATCGAGAGACTGACAGATGGTCGTCAGCAGCATGCGCAGACCGGTGTAGGGCTTGCAATTGCGAAAGACGCCATAAAAGCGCGGTCGAACGGAGATATATGATGCTCGGACGCGTCGGAGAGGAATTGTATAGGTAGTGCACAAGTGTGTCGAGGTTCACGAGAGTGCACCAGACTCGTTCAAAAGTTCGAACTCATTCACCGCCAGCGTCAATCAAGCTGGCACGCCCAGTATGGCATTCTCACGTGGGTGACGTCAATTAGGGCGGTTCACCCTGGTTCACCTGGCGTCGCCAGCTTCGCAACGCACATAAGACTTATTTGTGCTTCTATCAAGTCATGAATGCATGAGGAGGCGTCTGTGCGGCTCTCTCACATTCCCAAGCAACAACTGGAAGGGCGCTTCGCTAGCAATTCAAGAGGTAGGGTCACTCCGAGTTGGTACCATCGTTGGATTGGGACCCTGAAAGATGGGTACGTCGTTTGGCTGCTAAATATTGATAATCCGCTTGCGACACCAAGCTTACCAGCTCGCGTCACGACCATAGGCAGGAGTTGGAAGGACCCGTAGGTACAGCCGGATATGCACAGGGGTTCATTGGATGCGTCTGAATCGTCCGTCACCTACCTACCGGGTCGCATCTCATGATAACTTTCCCGTATGATCACCAAAATATCATTCACTGGTGCATCTGCTGCAGGCTGCAGGACCAGACGGTGTGCGTTTCCAATTGAGGAGGGAGGATACTATTCGTGACACTGTCGCTCACGCGAGAGCCACGTGGTCGATATTCGCGGGGCAGTTCGAGGCGGAGTCGATGCGCTCTCCCACTCTCGGGTCTCGCGCTCACCGTGACCTAGTCTCACACTCAGCCCCCGTCCTCCCAGCCAAGGACGCGCCGTCCTCGTCTGTTTCCGCCATGGACCTTCCAACACCTCGAGAACTGGAGCTGGAGACATTGTTGCGACAGCGCGACGCGCAAGTCGTAGAACTTACAGTGCGTACAGTCTCACTGCGGCAGATAGCGCGTACCGCTGAATGTGGATCCTGAACGCGTCTTAGGATGAGGTCGTTCATTTGCGACAGCTTGTTGCGAAGCAACCGCCTCCCTCTACCACTGAACCGATCACTATCCCGCCAGCACTCATGTCCTTGCTCCTACCCCATCTGAATCAACGTCCGCCGTCCGCCACATCCGGCTCGAGTACAGTCACTACCGCTCTAGTGCAAAGGGCGAAGATTCTCCAGGAAGAGAATGATGAACTTTACGAACTTTTGAAGACTGGAGAGACTGGTCGATTGAAGGAGGACGTTCGTGCGCTCAGACGAGTCGTCCAGAGGCTGGAGGGGGCGCTCAGAGGTGCGTTAGGCGCGTGCACCTGCCAAGTACAGACCTGTTGACTGTCCTCGCCGTCTTAGAATCTCATCAGGTTATTGCTTCGCTTTCGTAAGTCTATCTACTGCAGGCGCATATCGCACGACTGACCTGCTTCCCGCAGCGCTGAGCTGGAAAAGTCGCAGGACGCGTTGCTCCAAGCACACGGGCGTCAACCTCTTCCTTCGCACCCAATGCATCATCCAACGCCGGCGCCTCGCGGTCACCAACCACCCCCACACCTTTCCATGAACACAAATGGGACAGGAAAGCTGCCGCCAACAGGGCCGCGCGCCCATAAAAAGCCACGTCTTTCCGAGTCACAAATATCACCTACCGCATCCAACTCCTCCCTACCGATTCCTCCTAAACCGCACCTTTCCGCAGCAAACGCTACTCCTCGGGGCATGTCCCGGGACTCGCGCGCTTCCGTGGATAGGAAGCCCAGCGATAACGTGAAGATGGAGATTGACGACGATAACCATTCGCGGCTCCGGTCCCCTGTACGCGAACGCGACCGCCCACCCCACCATGACAGAGAACGGGACCGTGACCGGGATAGGGAACGGCAGAGTGATCGCGCCAGGAACCGCGACAGGGAACGAGAACGAGAGCGCGAACGTGACCGCGACCAAGACAGATCATCACGCCGAAATGGTAACGGGGGTGGCAGCAGTGGTGGCAATGGCGGTGGTGGCTCCGGAGGTGGAGGTGGTGGTCGCAGAGGAGGGCGAAGGACAAATGGCAACAGCAGCGGCAATAACAACAACGGCAATAGCAGCGCCAGCAATGATCACGGTAACGGCGCGGATCGGACGTTGGCGGAGCGTATGGGACTATGAAAGGACATTCGGTTTGGCCTAGGCGCTAGGAGGAGGCCTCTTTATTGCGGCGCGTGTGTTCGAGACACGAGCATTGCTCGCTCTAGTATATACGGTACGACTTTCTCTCCAGGACTGTGCATTACCTTGTATTCATAACGGTCTAACTTATCTGTATCTGGTTGCTCACCCACAGTTGTATTCATACTATCATGTTCACGCTGTCGTCGTAATGCTTTGCGAAGTGGATCTCGTATCGTCTGTTGTATCTATCTCGCTATCTCTTCACCTGTTGTGTACACGATGACTGACCTGCTTATCAACGAGCGTACCGGTAGATTCTTCGCACTGTTTGCACTGCATCCACGATACCTGTCGAGTGACGACGTCGCGCACTCGCACTGAAGTCCGCCCCATTATATCCAGGCATCTCTACCGATGTCCTCCATCATGTAGCCTATCGTCACATTTGTGGACTCTATCGGATGGTATTGTGACCGCAGGTTTGCATTGACCGACAACCTTGCACAACACCTTCAATACCGCCAACCGAGCTGCTTCTTGCTTCTCCGGGCTCGCCGACACCTCTACGCCGCCAGCTTCTGGGCCCTACGTAACCTTCGAACCTCCTCGGTGCGCCGGTCATGCGCCCTCTGGCATATACTGTCACTGCCGTCTCCGTCGCACACGGATCACCTCGGAGACCCTTCGCTACCTCTTGCTCGCGTCCGTTGACAACTCGCCTTCATGACGGTGCCCATAACGACGTAACATCTTGGGCTACGCAGAAGGCGGCACGCGACGCAGTCTACATGTGGCTACGACTTGCATCGAGCTAATGTCCAATGGTCTCGCCATTCGGAACCTAGTGTAGCGCGCGAGCGCCCCGCTCACGGTGACTAGGCCCCGGGCATAGCGCAGCACTAGCGTCGGGCCTCCTACTAGACCCCATTCACGTCTAACAAGCGCAAGCTTTGGTTGCCGCAGATAGACTCCTGACGGCATCCCCGGACGTCGCAGATACTCTCGGTAAGCACATCTCAACGTCATGCTCTGGTTGAGTATCACAGTGGGCGCTCGCTGACTACTCGATCCTGCGGCCCCCAAGTCGCACATTCAGCCCCATGAGCGCGACTGGACAGACTTCCCTGAACAGGCTTCCCGCCGCTCAGATCGGAATCTCGACCACACACGCCCGAGCAGCCGTATTTGACAGCGCGAGCTCAAGATACTCGGCCCTGGAGGGCGTCTCGTGGTCTGGCGGCCGCGTACTGCAGGGCCGGGTCCGTCTTGATCTGAGTGCTGCGCGCCTGCATCCTCGGACCGGAGGGACAGCCTGGTCAGGATCGTACATTGCTCGGTATTGCGCACGGATGACCCTGAGAGTCTTCGGGCCCCCGGGGCCACATATGGGCAATGGCCACATCGCGACCACGTCGCAGTTTCGCCGTCTCGGGCGCGCTCGCTGAGCAATGAACATGTTCTGCAGGGCTCTCCTGTGACTCTTTGACGTCCGAAGATGTCCGAAGGTGCGTTTTGAGTTTGTCGGGACAGTCATAGTGGCCCGGTAAACGTCCGGCCTTGTTGGGAGTTCCCCAATGCCCGGCGCCGTCGCCCACGCTCCGCGCTCTTCCACGGTGTCCGGTCGCGAACACTGCTAAGACTGCGCTCTGGCGGTCCCACCCGAGACTCATCGTGCGTACCCGATTTCTGCCCACGAGGATGCGTATCAGGCTAGCAATGAACCTCCGTGCTTTCCCTAGCTGTGCAGGAACATTCAGAGTCGGGTTCCGCGCCCTAGGCTGTAAGTCTTCGGATTTGTGGGCCTCAGACTTCAGGCCCGCGGAGGCATAAGGTTGGTTCTTGCGTCTCCGACGACGGCCGCCTAGTCCGGGCCCGACATATGCTCATACATTCCACCTCTCTCCTAGGTGATCGGAATATCGATATGTTCCCCTGAAACCTCATCGCCCAGGAACATCCAATACACTCATACAGAATACTCAACGACGCATAGCCTGAAGCGCAAGGCTTGCTATTGAGGATCAATCCACGCATCCTCCTATCCCCACTCAATGCGCCGAAAAATGCATCCGCCCTCCCTGACCTGGCCTGCCCGGCCCCGCGGCGAACCCCTACCTTCGCCTCCTTACACTGGCCCGAACCCGTGCCACGGAGGGGCGCAAACATCGATCCCTGCGGGACCCGCTCTACGCCCTACGCCCGCAAAAAGCCCCACGAATATATCCACATTCAGCTCATTCTACTTGCCGCCCGCCTCCCCAAGTTTTTCTATCGCCCTACAGCTGGCGGTAGCACCGCATGCAGCTTCTCGATGGATCCGACCGGCACCGAGAAGGCGGCGGCGGCGGCGGCACCGATCGCGACGTGCCGCTTGGGATCGCTATTGCTCTATGAGCTGGCCCAGGAACGGTTCGAACGCCATCCGGCGATATCTGCGAGGGCAAGCGCGCTAGGCGCGCGTTAGGGACGACACTGGCATCCAAGCCAGCGCATCTTGTGTATGAATGTTCGAATTCAATGCACCACGACATCGACATCTCGTCCGGCGGACGCGCCGCTCCGGGGCCGATTGCGAATACCGCTGTCCTCGACAGATGCCCGTTGCGCGAGCGTTCACGAGCGCATTTGACACGGACGGCTCTGCCAGGACGCGAAAGACCGCTGAATTGGCAGCGCGCTGGGCGCCGACGACGTCGCGATTCGCGTGCTTGCTACTATGCAATCAATGATACTCCAGCGACCCTGCGACGGCGGTGCACCCCGGCTAAGTTCAGCTCCCTAAGTTGAGGCTGCTGTCGCGACATTGTACGACCACCGGCCACGGTCAAGCAAGTTGACCGGTGGCCAGCGCTGTTCGGATCTGCAATGTGTACAGGACTCGCTAAGTACTGCGAAGGGCGCAGTCCTGATCAGGTAAGTAAGTGTTTCGGCCTCGCACATACCACTGAACACCTTGGACGTCTAGTGCATTCACGTACCACGACGAGGCTGCGATCTCCTTGCACCACTGCACCTCAACGGCCCTTTCAGCGTGTATCTCTCGACGCGGACACTCACCCTCGAACTCGGCGCTTGGCCACAACATATGCACAAGACCCGCGGCGGCTCGAGTCTGCCTTCGAAAGTCACCCCGCTGTGAGTTGCCTGCCAAGTTCCAACGTACTCAATCGAAGAGACACCAGCTGCTGCGCTCGCGATCGAGCCTCGAGGCGGTGGTACTCGTATTAGGAGGGGCTTAATCAGCTCTAAGTTAATGGCCGGCGTCCTATTAGGGTCCTGTCATGCTGATAATATATACGTACTAGCACGCACGCCGCGTGCACCAGCAGCACCGGCAGCCAGCAGCCGCAAAGCGCACAGAGACTCGAATACGACGGCCGCCTATCGTCGCCCATCTGAACATCTCGCTGTCACCTAGATCGCGAAGTGCTCGGAGCGGCCCGCGCGCAGGGGCTCGAGCTCGAGACGCGCACAAGGTTCCTTCAAGGTTCCTTCTTCCGTTGTACGTAGTACCAGTGTTGTCAAAATGGACTGATGCCACCCGGTCAATGGCGTGTGAACTCCGTCAAATCTTCAGAGAATCGGGTGAGACCTTCAGGCATTGTAGAACGGGTCGAAACCAGAAGGGAGACCGCGAAGCTAACTCCATACTTCTGACAGACAGTGCTGGAGTACGCTGCCGTTTTCCGGGGTCCGGGGTCAATGACAACACTGGTACGTACTGCGCGTAGATTTGGTTATCAGTGGGCTATTCAAGCTTCAAGGGTGCTGCAGCGCCGCGCGGCGGCCCCCGAGAGAGCTGAGAATAGGCTGAGGGTTGAGGCTCCGCGAGACCAGGACGAGCCCGAGTGTGCGGTAATAGCATAGGGGAGGACGTACGTGCGATGCGATGCGATGCGGCGCGGGAAGCTCGAACGTCGTCGCTGGGCGGCCGCGCTGCGGCGAAGATGGAAACTGAAGGGGAAGCCTTGATCGAGGGTCCCGCTGGTGGCCCAAAGCTCTGCTGCGGTACAGCGTACAATGTGATGCCCTGACTTCGAACGCAGGCATCTGGATAAGCTGTACACGGTGGGACAGCTTGGGGCTAAGCTCTCAGATGTCAGGGCGGGGGCGCGAGACGTCCTGGGAGCGAGCCCCTTGCAATCTTCAAGGGATTCATCGCGAAGGTATGCCTAGCTAGGGTGCGACAGCGGGAGAAGGCACGAAGGGTGTCGCGACGTCGAGGATGGATCCGTGATCGAATAATGAACAGCCTCGCAGGCGTTTCCGTGCAAGGACCCGTATGTACATGTACATATGCCCCAGCGCATATGCAATAGCACCATAGCGATAGTATTAGTATTAGTCTCAACATGTCCACCTGTGGTTGGATGGCACAGCCCGCGGCCTTCGAGCTCGAGGGGTTCGAGGCCGCTATTACTTCGGGCGGTCTTCGCCTCATCGCCAACGTCGCGAACTCGAGATGTAGACGGGAACGCGTGGATAAGTTCGAAGACGGCGGGGACCACCAAGTACTGAAGCACTCACTTCACCTTTCGACGTCGGATAGCATCGTGCACACGCAGACACACGCCAGGCAGAAGCCAAAGTGCTGGATGTGGCCACAATGGCCACCACGCGCGCGAGAGAACTCGACGCGCGTGGGTGTGAGATACTGTACTACATCTGCTAGCGTACAAGCGGGGTGGGGGTGGGACGTCCTTTCGAAGGAACGGATGTACATGTTACACTATGTACTACGGACGCTCCCCCGGGTGCTGGAGCCGGGGAGAGGATTACGCAGGGAGCGGGAGGGTGTACGCGATATCGTGCGCGTAATAAGTAAAGCGACTGGAGGGATTACTATGAAATAGGTTAAGAGCATCGAGTCCCATGTGGAAGGGAGGGAGCGTAGTACACTGTGGTTGTTTGCGACCATAAAGACCCAAAAGTGATGAGGAGAGAAAAGAAGGGAGTGCTGAAGCTCTATACAGTCAAGTGCCGAATGAGTGGAAAGATGCAGGTAGGATGGAGAAGGGACCCCAGATGCGAATGCAGAAACGTGCGCGACTCGAGCGCGAGAAAGACGGCAACAATGAAACCCGAGGGACGACGAGATAGAAGGGTAGGGAGAGAAGACCACTAAAAGGTGTGACAGTAGCGTATGGCTTCATGATACCAGAACAAGGGACGTGCGTGAAGACGGCACGACGTGCGACGCGCCGGTCCCAAGATTGCAGACAAGCCCGGACGGGCGGAATGGGGAAGTCGAAGAGGAGGATGACATGAGCATAAGGACGTCGTGATGTTTTGTCGTCGAACGCGCGCGCCACCAGTGCTAGGATCGGCCGGCGTACAGAGGACTGCGGCAGGCTAGTCACTTCGCCCCCGGTCTCTGCACCCGGCCGCGCACAAAGTACTGTCGCTCGGGCGGGCGCCAGGCGCATACAGGGTCGTCCCTGTACGCGCTCGGGATGGGGATGGGGACTGGGTTCCGGAGGAGGGATGCCGTGCGCGGTGCGCTCAGCCAGCGTCGACGTGGAACGCAATTTCAATGCGACTCACAGCCAAGGCCCCGTCTCCGCGGACTGATGGTGCGCGAGGGAGAGTACGGGAGCGCTGATGGCGAGCTGGTGCTGGTACTCAGATCTGGGATGATGATCTGCACGGGGCGCGTTCGCGAGGGCGTTGCAGGAGGTGTGCGCAGCACGGGGCGCCTTGTCCCGGGAGTGTCGAAGGCCGAGGATGGGATCGGTGGGACCGGGGGCACTACAGAAGACTGCGGGGGCGGCGGAGGGGAGTGAGAGCGCGTACGGCGGCTGTACGCGACGGATGGCGAGCGTCGGTGTGCGCGCCTAGATGCGCGAGGGGTGGTAGGGGAAGATGAAGGAGAATGGGAGGGCGACGCCAGGGGAGAATCTGAACACGCAGGGCCCGATCTGCGCGTGCCGAACTCATCTCCGTCGAACCAAAGCTGCTGCTGTGCCTTTGAGCTCATTGTGGACGGTTGGTGGTGTGTCAATTTTTCGAGTAGGGGTGAGCCTACGAGGCGGGGTGGGATTGGAGGTTCGTTGAGGGTCTGAGGCAGATGAAGGCGCGAGCGTGAGGATACGCGACGGGCGAAGATGGGAGGCGATGGGAGAGGAGAGGGTACGAGCTGAGGAGAAGGCATGCGTGGAGGCGGTGCGAGAGACATGCAGATGGAAGAGCGTTGAGAAGAGCAAGGGCTAGTGGAGAGGAGAGAGAGGCACTAGTGGCGGACGCGGCGGAGGAGAGGGTGGGCGGAGAAAGACGGTGGAGGGGACTGGGATATATATATCCATGTCGAAGAGAGGAGGACGTGAGGAGGCTGGCAGGAATAAAAAATGGATTAGCATTACTGTTACTCGGTGGCACGGTATTAGGACATCTGCCACCAGATCTGAGAGGAAGGGGCGTGCGGGGGAATAAGGACAAAACAAGACAGACGCCCTCCGATTGGCTGCGATGCGCTCGGACGGCTGCTGCGTGCTGTGAAGGGACGCGCGCGAAGACGACAGTCCGCGTCCGGGCGTATGGCTGTCCTGTCGCTCGTGACCGACGTGACCTCTCCTCGCCCCTCCTCCTGCCACCTGGCTCGCCTTCCAATTCGGTTGGGCGCCACACCCCTACACGCCCTCCCTCGGCCCACTCGAAACACCTCCAGCGGTCGTCCTCCACAAACGCCCGCAACATGTGTTCGCCAGATCTCCGCTTCCCGCTCGCGACGTTTGATACCTTGACGCTCACCTTCAGCCCTCCGCGTCTCTCCATCGTCGGGTTCCAATGTCCATCCGCATCACCCGCTCCCGATTCAGCGCACTCTCAGCCGCAGCCATAGCGTGGTCGCGCCAAGCGTCCCCGCTCACACGAGAAGCCCTGCGAATGGGTGAATCTTCCGCGGAACACAGCCCGTCTTGCCTTCATGTCTTTGTAACGGAAGTCGGAAAGCCAAAGAAAGCCAGCGCGATGCAGTCGACTCACAACGTTGTTCGCCCCCGTAGCGCCCAATCTGCGCATCCAAAGTTGCACGCTTGCCATATCCGGATCTCGGCTGTCTTCGGCCTGTCCCCTCCATCCTTCTCACTCTACGCGCTTCCAACCCTCATCGGGTCTGCGATAGCCGTTTCCTCCTCGCACAGATCATCCCAGGCCATCCGAATCCGCCTTCGCCGTGCACGTCCATCCTGACTGGGTCGTAGCGCCTCGAGAGAGCGTTTCCCAGTAATTTCGGAGCGCCAGAGTCAGAGAGACTCAGGGCCACACGAGGTCGAATCTGTGGACATCTTCCATGTCCCGTTGCATCAATCCCAATTCAATGACTCTCCTCTTTCTTCTCAGTCTTCTTCCCCGTCCTAGCAGCTTCTTCACCCGTCTCCATCGCGCCCTCATAAGTCTATACTTGGCCTTGCGCCCCCCGCCCTTCCTCAACGTTAGCCGCCCATCATCACACCCGCCAACGCCTGCAGCCTACCGCACCTTCGGCTACACCTCGTCTCCCTTGGCCTTGGCGTGCCACCCCAGTCTGAATCCGGTCCTCAGCAGATCGGCCACATTCATTTGCTTGTTTGACAACAAAGAGCCCGGCGTACGTCCGCACATATATTCAAAAAGCCAATGTGCCTTTGTTTCTCACACTCGAAATCGCGGCTGATCATCTGGACGCGCTTCTGCACTTCTCCGGGGGTGCAGCTGCTGTAAGACATGTACTCGCTCTTGTTCTCATCACTGATGTTCTGTCCTATCGCGAAGCTCCGTATGTCCCATCCGTCTACCCATTGTCCTCCTCGAGTACAATGGGCGTTTCTAGGGCAGCGTCGGCACACGTTGCTCGCTTCGCCACGCTCACATGTACAGAACGCGATTTCTCTCTCGCGTCGCATTGTCTGTGCAGGCACATACCTTCTAGGAGATCGTCGACTCGGAGCTCGCGCTGATCGTGCGCGGTCTATTGCAATCTTACCCGCTCTGGCACGAT
Organism: Cubamyces lactineus; assembly: GCA_022376465.1. Taxonomy (NCBI): domain Eukaryota; kingdom Fungi; phylum Basidiomycota; class Agaricomycetes; order Polyporales; family Polyporaceae; genus Cubamyces; species Cubamyces lactineus. The sequence continues at coordinate 2,271,593 of JACDTU010000003.1, forward strand.
CAGCGTCCTTCCGCCGCGGTCCTGAACGCAATCTACCCATCTAGGCCTCTCAATGCGCCGCTGCCAGCCTCTTGTCGAGTATTGTCAACCTCCTTGTGACGCGCTATATTCCTGACAGTCCAGATGTACCCTATCTTAGTGTCTGGCACGCATATCCGTCTATATCCCTACCGACCCTCTCTGGCAGGCCTCTTCCTTTACTGTTTAGTCTGTTCAACCCTGGTGGTCTCCCTGCCTATACTTCTTCGCAACTATCTTGCCAGCGGCATCTGATATCTCGCTACTGGCTAGTGTGCGCTTCTTCTGGATCTTGACTGTGTTAAACACGCGCTTCAGCCTCTATTGAAAGAGAATGACCATCGCTCTCCGTGCCTTCTTCGCAGGGCTTCCCCTTCTCCCGCTTATGATCCATGGTGCACCTGCCCCACAAGACCCGTCCCCGGCCTTTCCCCGGGCACAGGGAGAGCGTACTCCTGTCACGGGTACGCTGTCGCCGATACCACCACTAGTGGCAGCGGAGACGTTTACGTCGACCACAAGCACACCACGGCTGGCAGCGGCGGCTGATCCTTCGGCGAGGCGACGCTCTTTCCTGGCATTTCCTGCCCAGTCTGGCGCGCACGGCGCGGATCCTCCTGTGCTCTCCTCCCGTTCTGAGACAGTTCTATTCCTCCCGCCAGGCGCGTCGCCGCTGTTGCCACCGCCACCCCTCCCGCCCGTCCTCTCTTCCCCGCAGAGCCAAGACGCGTCCATTTCCTCGCCCGCGCGCTCTGCACCGTCAGGCGCCCCTTCGTCGACGCCCCAACCTGGTCCTCCTCCCTCCGCTCCGCCACCGCCTGCGACTGCTGATACAAGCCCTTCTTCCCCCGATGCCAACCTCAATTTGGACCCAAATTCACCCGGCCGCGATGCCGCTGCCAGCAACGATGACAATACGAGCAGCAACACGTCGTCGTCGTTGTCGTCGCCGCCGCCGCCGCCACGACCACTCGTCATGGCGTACTACCCGGACTGGGCAGGGGACGACTTCCCGCCGGAGAAGGTCGACTTTGCGCGCTTTGATTGGATCGACTTTGCATTCGCCGTGCCAGATGCACAGTTCAACCTCTCGTGGGACGGCTCAGACGACGCCCCGGACTTGCTCAAGCGGCTTGTAAGCAGCGCCCACAGCGCTGGAAAACATGTGAAGCTTAGCGTAGGTGGCTGGACGGGTAGCAGGTACGTGCATTCATTCAATGAGCGCCATTCGGTGTGGATATGTATCGCACTGGTCGTGCGCCATGCTGGATGCATGCTGGACGTCGTGCGCTCAGGGGCCGCCCTGGGGTCTGAGGCTGGACTGCACAGCGGGACCTGTACGGATCTACGCCAGGAACACCCAGCTGACAACTAAGGTGGTTTGCCCATATCAGGTACTTTTCCTCTGCGGCGGCCACAGCACAGGGCAGGACGACGCTCGCGAACAACATCCTCGCGCTCTACAACGAGTTAGGCCTGGATGGAATCGACATCGACTGGGAGTATCCCGCGCAGAATGGCGCGGCGGGCAACACTGTACTCACGGGCGACAGCGCGAACTTCCTCGCGTTCCTCCAGCTGCTGCGTGCGACGCTGCCGCCAGGTGCGAAGATCACCGCCGCGACGCAGACGGTGCCGTTCGCGGGCCCAGACGGGGACCCGCTCGGGGACGTGTCCGCGTTCGCAGAGGTGCTCGATTGGGTGCTGCTCATGAATTACGACACCTGGGGCTGTGAGTAGGCTCGTTCCCTTCTTCTCTCTCTCTCGCCCCACGCCTTGCTTATCTGCCTTTGACATTGCGTTTACCTCGCGTTCATATCCGCCCTGCCCCCTAATTCCCCTCTTCGCGGCACTCTCCCACCGCCCCGCCTCCAACCTCGGATCTACCAAAACCTTGTATGCCATACCTGCCGCCGTCGCGCATTGATTCCTGCCGTCGCGGGTGTCGTAGCCTCCAGCGATCCCGGTCCGAACGCCCCTCTCAGCGACGCCTGCAACAACTCGACGCAAGACAGCGCGAGCGCACTCGCAGCGCTGCGGGCGTGGACCGCCGCCGGCTTCCCCGCGTCCCAACTCGTGCTCGGCGTGCCCTCTTACGGATACATCTCACGGTCGTCCGCCTCCCTCTTGCGGACTCGCGCCCTTGGGACGCCGCGCGCACGCTTCCTGTGGGATGCCCGCAGGGGACAGGGACGTCGCCGAAGGCGCACCCGACGTCATCGTGCGGCCCGAGCCCCGGTGCTCGGGTGGGTCAGCGCGCTGGTCGACAAGGCGAAGGAGAAGCTGCTGCCCCCTGGGAAGACGGCGACGGCGACGCGGGTCGTGAACGAGGACGGCGGGACGGACGATGGGCAGGTGCAGTTCCGCGAGCTTGTCAGGCAGGGAATCGTCCTACCCTATCTCGACGCGTCCAACACGTCGTCGCTGCCTCTCAATATCAGCGAGTCACACGATGCCTCGATGCGATCGGTCCTGCTCAGCAGTCAAGATGAAAACGGGAGTGGCCAAGGACCGGGCCCCAGCCCGGCGCAATCTGAAGCTCTGCGCGCGGCAGTGGAGAACCGCGAGCCCCGCGCGCTGTTCGCAGGCTCGAGTGGGTTCACGCGCGGGTGGGACGCGTGCTCGAGCACGCCGTTCTTGCGCTCGGCAGCGGCGGGGCAGGTGGTCGCGTACGACGACCCGGTGTCGCTTGAGATGAAGGCAGAGTTCGCGCGTGCGGCGGGCATGCGCGGTGTGAACATGTTCGACGTCCATGGAGACACGGACGAGTGGGATCTGGCGGACGCGCTCTTACGTGGCTTGGGTGTGAAGTGATATCGGTGGTCGGGAACGTGGAGCTGAGCGGTAGGAGGGGCGCGGCGTGTTGCCACTTTCAATATTATAATCGTGCCCAGACGATCGTCGATAGACCTACTTGATCGGTGGAATCCAGTCGCAGACTCGCAGTACTAAAGCGTACGCGAGTTCAGTGGCAACTTGGACCTTGGTAAACGGAGACTAGCTATGGTAGCATTACAAGGTAAGTGAGTAATAAGTAGAAGGATTATCTAGAATGATCGGGGCAGGCCCAAATTGAATGTGGCAACAACACTGGCCGTCCTGTACGGGCAGGAGCTTAGACTTCTGCGTGAGAATCTCTCGGAGTGGTTTCGTAAATAGCCCACGTCTCCGTCTGTCTCCTACCACCACCTACCGACCGCCGTCCAGTCGACGTTTCTTTGCCTATCTGCAACAACGCTAAGACGCGTACATCGCGCTGAACGTCCAATCCGAGTCCACAACCACAACAAACCGGAAGCCCGAAGCCACCGAGTGCGTGAGAACGCATCGACGCGCGACGGCACCGCCACCGATTTCCGTGACGTCGCCTGCACGCGGCCTGGCCAGACACACTCACCTCCGAGTCGCGCTCGTCACTCGTGCGTGATGAACAACTCCCCGTCGGACCCATCGCAAACGGCGCAAACGCACGCGACCGATGACCTCGCAGCCTTCGTTGCGGGGTATCAGCACTTCCAGGCTCTCCCTCAGGCACAAGCGCTGCCGCCGTTCGGCGCGTCGACGTCGGACCAGGCGAATTCGAACGCCTCGGTAGGCTCTACGAGCCAGCCCGGGCCTCTCTCATGGCAAATCCCGTGGCAGCAGCCACAGGGCGGTCCTGGGGCGTTTATGCATACCTCTCAGTCGTCTCACACTCAGCAGCAGACGATGCCCTCTCTGAACCAACCCGTGCACCAGTGGATGTCGCAATTTCAGGGCGGCGCTCAGCCCGTCGCACCACCCCAGCAACCCCAGTCTACCAATGTGCAGGACTCCAACGCCCTTGTGGCGTCGCTGCTGTCGACGATACAGATGTCTCTTACACAGCAGCATCAGGCCATGGCGATGTCGATGAACATGCCCGAGATGCTCCGGCAGGTGCATCCGCCAAAGCCCTCGCCACCGGTAGGCTCGAAGCCGGACGATGAGGAGCTGATTGTAGATGCCTTGCGGCGCTGCAAGTCCAGCGGGCTTACGCCACGACAAGCACTGGATAGCCTCGACGGGGTAGGTGCTGATGTCTCTTTCGTCATGTGATTTGCGATTGATCGTTTTCTCGTCAGGTTAACGGCTACAGTGCGGCTGGTAAGTACGAATGCGGCAAATATCTCACCGCGTGCTCACGAGTCGAATCAGCTTGGAAGGATTACTTCCTCGATCATATGCATAGACTCCATGCTCGGAGCAGGCTTCCAAAACCTGAAAGCCTGCCGACTGCGCGACGTTCCGAACACCGGGGTGAGCAAAAAGCCTCGTCTCATGAGGCTTCGCCGTCCAATTCGGAGCGCAATGAACGGTACGATGGTGCACATTGAATCATGTTCATGTCATTACTCAAATTTGGATCCAAGGCGAAGTCGCCCCACACCTACGATCCCTCGGAGGCAGAATGGCAAACCAGCCTCTGGAAAGGAACGCGCTCAATCTGTATCTGAACGATCGTCATCATCGAAGCCAGTAGCGACTACGTTGACGAAGAAAGCGCCACAAGAACGTTCGCGGCGAGGTCCTAACTTTTTTGCTGCTCTCCCTACCGGCGTTCGACGCAGACAAGCCAGTCCTGTCCCTATGTTCCATGCTGGAACACGTATTCCACAGTCGCAGACGCACGTCAAGCCTACTCCTCCAGCATCAGAGGAGAGCAGCGGCCAACGGTTTACCGATGCGGAGAAGATATTCTTCATCCAATACCTTCAGTGGCGGCTGCACGATGACCCGACCGTCACCAAAGACGAGCTGTACGGAGAGCTCGCGGAGGCAGTGAGTGCATATATGCTATATCAAACGTCCACCGTTCTCGTGTTCTGACTTCAACGCGCGTACTCCCCCCCGTGCGATAGGTACCGCATCACGACGCAGGAGCGTGGAAGCGACATTGGGACAAGCATCCGGAGCTACCTGACCAGATATTCATTGAAGGACGGAAAGGAACTGCCACGACTACGCGCGCGCACTCTGGGACCGCTGATCCGGGTTCAGAAGATGGACAAGGATCTGAGGATGGCGAAGGGGAATCGGACGACTCTGAATCCGACTCCGAGGATGAGTCTGAGGCATCCGATCGTGCTAGCTCTCCTCCCGCTGCCGCATCGGCTAAGGCTCCCGCGAAAAGAGGTCGGGGCCGACCACGCAAGCAAGAGGTCACCGAGGGCGATTTTCGCGCGATGGCTCAATACAAGTTCGAGAATCGCGAGATCTGGAACACGTATACGTCTGAGCTTGCGCGCTGGCGAGACTTCGCTAGCCGTCCAGAGGTGTGTTATTCCTCTGTCTTCCGTAGTTATTTCGTACGACTTACATCAGCATTATTACTGTGATGGCTAGAACGCTGCAAGAAGATCGCATCAAGCGTGGATCACAATCGCACTCAAACGTTCGGACGGTTAGTACTTTCCTCGCTCGTCACCGCGTGGCGTTGCTCATACCGTGCAATACCCGCCATTCCCATAGAGTTGGAGACCTACTACGAGGAATGTGTACAGGAGCACCGCCGACAACACCGCGTAAACGGTATCTCGAAAGGCTACGTAGAGACAAAGACCCACGACGGGAGAGAAGAGGGGTACTCTCCCGAAGGTCGAAGGGAGACGAGCGCAAGAACTAACCCTTCGATTAACGGGAATGGGCACGCCACGGCCGTGCGAAGTGTTCCCCAGATTCCTCGCAAACGCCAAGCGCAAGAGCAGGTCCCTGACGGTAGCCCGACCTCGCGCAAGCGTCCAAAGGAGGAAGTCAAGGACGAAGATAATAGTAGTCTCAAGCTCCCTAGCTAGTATCGCCGATGTGAACTGCCGCCCCTATCGTGTCTGCTATATTCCTGTGGAGTCTGCGTATGACTCTGGACATCCACCTCGTCGATTTCATATGCTGACGTTTGAGGACAGCTTGTACAGTTCCATAACTCTCCCCCTAATCTCGTTTTGTGTACATTGCGCTACCATAATGTGCTGTAGGATTCGAGCTTTGGCCACGTTCGCAATGTTTGATGGAACACATCGTGTACATTCGTTGTGCAACGAGGTTGCGATGCTTGAGGCTTTGCTCTAACTTACTGTCCGACATCTCCAATGAACGATCACGATAAGGCGTTGAATATACCTGGAGCCGTATATAGCAAGCACGCCCCGCAGATAAGGGTCTGTGCAACAAGAACGTTGCCAACACCCAGCAACATCCTCGTTGCGGCAGCTGCGGTAAATCGCGAGGCACGAACAGAACACTGTGCCGAACAAACACGCGATAGCCTCGCTTCGCTTCTTGCTTTACACCATCATCCCATAGCCCAGTCGGTATCGCGCATGCCCATGCGAACCTGCGTTTCATAACCCGTCCGTTCCGTGTTGCTTCTGCGGGCGACGCTGCTGATCATGAACTTCAACGCGCCTACTAACACCAACTTCGATCCGGGGACAGGCTCTGCGGCGCCTGTGGACTTACGCGTTCTTCTCGCGGCTCTTGGAGCCTCGCAGCAGCAGCCCCTACCAGGTCAGCCACAGACCTCGCTACATCAATCCTCGGGCTCTTTGTCCAGTATACCGCAATGGCCTGTTCAGGCCCAGATGCCAGTAGGGCAGTACCAGTGGCAGCAGCCTCAGGTTCAACCCGGTGCGGCCGCCTTTCAAGCACCGTTACCGCAGCCTCCTCCTCCACAATTGCAGCCCAACGCACCTCTGAATCAGACGCAGTATAACATCATCGCCCAATGGGCAGCTCAGAACCAGGCCGCGCCCCAGTCTGCAGCACCTCCGATCGCCGCGACGCAGCAGCTCCAGCCTAATGTGGTGCAGAACACGGACCTGAACGCCGTCACCGCGTCGTTTCTGTCGGCTTTTAATACGTATCTCACCCAACAGCAGCAGGATTCGCAGGCGCCACCAGTCGTCCCCCAGGTTACTCAGCAGAATGCTCCTGTTCAAACGCATCGCCAGGTGGCACCAGTAGGCTCCGCGCCGGATGACGAGTCCCGCCTCATAGCTGCACTGAGGAATCGCAAGAGTCTGAATGTGTCTTTCCGTCAAGCGCTGGAGAGTCTGGATGGGGTCAGTACTCCGATGATTCCTGGTTCACAAGGATGTTTTGTAGTTGACTAACTGGGTGCGCCGAATATCAACAGGTGAACAACCACAGTGCTGCTGGTTTGTCATATCATTTTTTTGCCTGGTATTCATACAAACTGAAGTTTGTAGCGTGGAAGGACTACTTCCTAGACCACATTCATAGACTCTATGCCCAAAGCGATCCACAAAGACCGAAGGAACCTAGAAGCGGAGATCAGGCCCCCACTACCCAAGCAACTGGGGAGCGGTACAGTATAGCGACGCCTCTAGAAGAGGGGTATGTTCAGTCATCACTGTGGTGTTCATGGAACGTGCTGAAGAAGATCGTCGTATTCGCAGCCGCGTGCCACGCCCACATCTAAGCAAGGAGGCGCGACCTACATTACCTCGCCCTTCAAACGTCTCCTCTCATTCGTCTACTATGACGCCACCCGAGTTTTCCCGGCGGAGCCCTGACCTTTCGGGCAATCCCCCTCTGGGAACACGGCGCAGACGAGGCAGCCCCGTTGCGATGTATCACGCAGGCACGCGCATTCCGCTGTGGTCTGAACGCTTGTCAGTGAAGCCGACTCCGCCGACCTGGGAGAAAAACGACGGCTCGAAGTTCACCGACGCGGACAAAACGTTCTTCATCCACTATATCCAGTGGCGAATGCATAACGATCCACTCATCACGAAGCCCGAGCTATATGCCGAGTTGGCTGAACATGTGAGTGCACCGAAAGCCCCCGGCGTGACATGATGGTATTGATCATGAGGCTGCTACCTACCGCACAGGCGCCCCACCACGACGCAGATGCGTGGAAAAGGCATTGGGACAAGTGGCCCCAGCTGCCAGACAAGCTGTTCATAGAAGGCCGTAATCGAGCATACCCTCCGACGCAGCCTTCAATATCGAGACCAGCGGGCGTCCCACGTAGGACCCAGAAGGGGCCAGCATACGAGGACAATGGTGATTCGAAATCATCGTCGGGCGAGTCGGAAGACGAGAATGCGGATGCACGAGCACCAGACAAACAAGCGTCGAGCAGTGCACCCTCAGCAGGCTCTTCGGCAAAGAAAGGAGTTGCGAAGTCGCGTAAGTACTACCAAGCCGTTACAGAGGCGGACCTGCGAGCGATGGCCTTGTACATGTTCGAGAACCAGCCCATGTGGTCGGACCCGAGCGTCACTATCACGAAACGTTGGACAGAGTTTGCAGAACGCGAAGGGGTACGTCCTCTTCGATGACTGGCACGAGACCGTGGCCCGGTGTACGGCCTGCGCCCTTTGGCATCCCATTGCTAACACCATCGCCCTTGTTACAGAACACCACAAGACGGACGCTGCTTGGGTGGATGTCGGCCGAGAAGGCACATGCTACCCGTCAGTACTCACCTCCTATGGCAAGTCCCGCGTAATCGAATGCTTACAGACCTATGTGGGTGCGCCATTAGAATTGAAAGCGTTCGTAGAGGAGCTCCGCAAAGCCGCAGAGACGGAGGTGCAGACCTTGCGCGCTTCCAAGCCTGATTCAAGCGCCATTCAGGCTGTACCCTTGCTGTTCAAGCAGTTCCGAGCATCATCGTACTCTAAGGAGCCAATTCGAGCACCGTCAGAGAAGTCTGGAGGCGGCGCTTACAAGCCCGCGAAGAAGCGAGATTCGATCACGCCGCAGGAGACCAAATCCGAGGAGAAAGCAGCCGCGAGAGACGTGGAGAAGGCGAAGATACTTGTGGAAGACTCGTCTGCTATTCGGTCAGACGCTTTCGAGGGCTCTCGAAAACGTCATGCGGATGAGGATACCAAGGTCGAATCTCCGGTGCGTAAACGTCCGAAGGAAGGACCGCAGGAGGGTATACATGAAGTAATAGAGCTTTCTGATTGAACTAGAGAGCACTCGGACATAATGTGCTTGGAATGTATGGCAGAGAGTTTCTTGTGGATCATCCGACATAGCGTGATGCCCCGGGCCTTGACACTCCGAGTCGCCTTGTGGCTATTTGGGCGCTTACGAGCTTCATTGTGTTGGCAGGTCGTATGACACTCAGCTACGATTGGTATACAGGCTAGACCTTGTGGGATCTGTATCGCGACCTCGCATTCATCTATGTTTATCGGACCGAGGATCAAGCTCTAGTGTTAGATGGACGCAGTAGGGTATAAGTCTTAATTTGGCAAAATGATTCCCGCATTAAGGTGCTTTATTCATCAACGTCATCAGGACGACTAGCGCGCGCCTGACCGTGGGGGCCGTGTGCGCGAACAACTTGGGTCGGGCTTGCCAGGTGTCTCGTCTTAGTCGTCGACCACGTCCTCAACTATCCCACACCACTCTGTCAGAAACGCATACTCAACCCCCCTGTCAGCTCTTCTAGCCCTCGCTAGATGGTTGTAGTATTACCTGTCTCTACAGCACTGTGATCGCCGCTGCACCCAGGCCTACCAGCCACCCGCACCAGGCAGACCACTGACTGCAAGGGTTCACGGTCATCGTATAGCACCAATGAACGGACACAACCACGCTTCCCAAACGGCGTTGGCCGGCGATCTGAATCCTCTCATGACAGCCCTCATTGCCGCGCAACAACAATTGCAACCTCAGACTCTTGAACTACCGTCGAATCAACCACAGACGTCGATCCCCAGCGGTAGCGCGCCCTTCCTTCCTTCTCATCACGGGGACGCGTCAGCAGTTAGAAACTCGCTCCTACAATGGCAGCACCTGCAGCACCAGCCGCAGAACGGCACAGGAGCGTTCATAATTCCTTCTACAGTCACAGCATACGCCCCCCATATGCAACCTCTGCTGAATTTCGCGCCGCACCACAATACAGGGAGTCAATGGGTACCGTCACAGTACCAGATGCCCGCTCAGCCCATTCCAGTTCCACCACGGGTGAACGTTCAGGAGACAAGCGGTACCGGTGTCATCGCATCGCTTATTTCGACCCTCCAAACTCACCTCGTACAGCTGCAGCAGCAGGCACCGCAGCAGAGAGATCCGCTGCCCTCTGATGGATCGTCTTCACTTAATCAAACACACGCTCAGGCAAATTCAACCCCAGTAGGGTCGACGCCGGATGACGAGGAACGTCTCATAGATGCTTTGAGGCGTTGCAAGAATGATGGGCTCAACCCGCGGCAGGCGTTGGAGGGCCTTCATGGGGTCAGTACGGCCGTTTAGCACCTTAGCCATAGATAACAGCTGACTATGATCCTCTCAGGTTAACGACCATAACGCCACAGGTAAGCATGTCCACACTGTATTACTCTTTGACCTCGCTCATGGGCGGTGGCAGCATGGAAAGACTACTTTTTAGAACATTTACATAGGCTATATGCGAGCAGCAGACAGCCAGATCTGGGAGAAAGCTCATCCGAGACCCGTTCTCGTCCGTCTACCTCGTTGCGGGAAAGCTCGCTTCAAGAGTCTGTCTCGCCCATGACCCCTCAAAGCTTAGAACGGTATTGGAAACCTCGTATCATTGGTACTGCTACGTACTGACGTTCTGGACCTACAAAGACATGCCCCACCCGTCATTCCACGACGGCAGAATCGCATGATTATACGGGAAGAAGCTACACGATCGGAGCCTGTGTCGGCATTGCCGCCCAAAGCCTTGCCGGCCTCATCGACCGAGGTGCCCTTAGAGTACTTGCGGCGGAGCCCCGGCTCCGTCGCATTGCCATCAGCTCACAGACGGGACAGTTCCACGACTATGACCCATGCGGGGATTCGTGTCCACCTCTTGAGGACGAGCATCAAGCCCACCCCTCCGGTATGGGAAGAGAATGATGGCTCTCGGTTCACCGATGCTGAGAAGACGTTCTTCATTCACTACTTGCACTGGCGGATGCACGACGCCCCGACCGTCTCTAAAGATGAGTTGTATGATGAGCTGGCCCAACAGGTGAGTGCAGGAAGCAGAGTACGCCGTCAGCGGAAATGATCCGTGCACTGACACAGAACCATGGGGTGAATGTTGTAGCTTCCGCACCACAATCCAAGCGCATGGAAACGCCATTGGGGTCAATACCCAGAGCTCCCGGACAGGATATACTCAGAAGGCCGGAGCGATAATGCCCAATCGATCCGGCGTTCAAACGAGGCGACAGACAACGACAAGCAAGTGGGAGGATCCCCATCGCATACCAGCGATGACACGGAAGAAAACACCAGCGATTCCGACTCGGCATCTTCGGATGATTCGTGCGAAAATCCCTCTGTCGCGACGACGCCGCGAGCCCCACGGCCCGTTACGGAAGCGGACTTGCGCGCAATGGCCAGGCACAGGGTAGAAAATCGCGCGACTTGGCACCTGCACACGACGCAACGAGCACGCTGGCGGGAATTCGCGAGTCTACCGGAGGTGCGTTCGACTCTGTCCCGCTGGCAATCTTGAACGTAAGGTCTGACATACGCTATCACGCACGGCGGCGTTCAGAATGCGACGAAGAGGACAGTGGCTGGATGGGTCAGGATTGAGACTTCCCATCCTAAACGTAGGTTCCCTTCGCTCTGTGCATTGTCTTATGTTGAATTCCTGTGCTAATTGTGTGTTACGGCGTACCTCTCAGCACTACAAAGATACTACGAGGAGTATCTGGCAGAAGCCGTTCGCGAGGGTGCGTCCCCGGCGCAGGGGACAGCTTCGGATGCCTTGTCAGTTACCCCGCCGCCGTCGACCAATGGGAGCAGGACTGGTGCAGGAGGACGGCATACGCCTCAGACTTCTCGCAAGCGTGAAGCGACACCTCGGGAGCGGTATGTTCCCACCGGCGGAGGCTCTCCTGCGCGGAAACGTCAAAAGGGGATCCCCGCAGACGATACCATGCATCAACCTATCGAGCTATCTGACTGACGCCTATGTCTCAGCTACCACTTTGCCGGAGACGATTCGGAGGTTCCCCGCGGTCACTAACTCGCTCCTGACACACTGTCACCGATGTCGTCGTTGGACACAGATCATTGTATACTACTACTAGAATCAATATACGCGTTTATAATCGTGGGAACCTTGGTTGAAGCGGCGGCCCTCGGCATCGATACTTCAGTAGCTTCACATTTTATACTGCTGTATTTACCATTCCGTCTCTTCCTTGCCTTCTAGGTAGACACGCCGAAGGGTCGCACGCATGCAAATCAGAGATTCTCAAGCGTGTCTGCACTCACATACTTGTGGGCCGTTACCATCCGCGAGCCGCGCGCAAGGACTCTCTACTTTGGGTCCGGAGGGATGCTGAAAAGGCCGTAAACGTTTAAACCCTCGTGCAGCCCGACCCTGCGGCTCGTCGGCCGCAAAGTGGACGAATCAACCTGTTGTGTCAAATGGAAATCTATTCTGCGAGAATTCGCGCATTTCTGGTAGGCGGGCCTGCTCAGATCCTCCCCGGACAACTTTGCTGATCAATGATATCCGCTGAAGGGACCCTTATATGCATCTGCCACGCTGCTCTGCCCCATTTCTATCCCTTGACAGCAGGGAAGCAGAGAGGGCACGTTGGCTCAAGCTGCAGGGTCGGTAAAGTTGCCTCCAGATCGCCGGCATCCCGTTTCCCGTCCGATACGTGCCATCCGACAGACCATATAACGGACTCGGAGCGTCCCCCCGCCGCTTCGAAGTGTTTGCTAACCATGAACTCCAGCGCGAGTAGTTCAGTGATACCCTCGCTGGGGGTTGCTCGGCGACCAGCTCTCTCCTCAAGCTTGGACCTGGATGTCCTGCTTGCGCCTCTCGCAGCTGCAAATCAGCAGCGGCTCCTACCACAAGATGAATCACAGCATCAGGTGCTTTTCCCCGCTTTCAAAGCTAGAGAGGTCTGCTCACGCGGCGACTGGATGGCAGCTTCACTTGAGCCAGCATCTCCAGCACACGCAGCCTGGCGCGGCAACCTACTCGCCTCCATCGGCTGTCTCTGAAGCGGTAGATCAAGGAGACCGTCCTCTCGCTCAGTGGGCCCCAGACCACACTGAGCGTGAAGCGTCAATCCCACCGCGCACTGAGCTCCAGGACGTCCAGGATACTCCTACAGTTGCTACCTTTCCTTCTTAGAATCTCTACGCTCATCTTACGCTCAAATAGCAGGCTTATCAAGCGACGCCGATTGCTCAAAGTTCCCGTCCGCATCCCCAGAACACCCAGACACAGCGACATGCACCCGTAGGTATATCGCTCGACGACGAGGTCTTACTTGTGGCTGCGTTGAGGCGTGCCAAAGCACTTGGTATAACCTCACGCCAAGCACTGGAAGAACTTGACGGCGTAAGTGTCTTGACGCCTAGCTAATTCGTTCGAGGTACATACGAGTGACGTCTTCGATAAGGTGAACAACCTTAGCGTCGCTGGTGTGTATGGCATGTTTTGTTGCTTTCTACTGCGCTGATATTGTATAGTATGGAAGGACCATTTCCTTGACAATGTGCAAAGACTTTGGGTCCAAAGCGGACCCCAGGGGTCGTCTACTTCCACAGTCATCGGCGACCGTCCGTTGGCTTTAGAAGTATCTGACACAAGCCCTCGAAGGGAGCGGACCTCGCATGGATCGCCACAACAGCTGTACGAATTGTCAGTCTAATGGCGTTATAAACAAGCTAACCTAGTAGCCTGTCGTTAACTATGTCATCTCCCGCCTCAAAGCGACCCGGAGGTAGTCCGACCTGATTCTCGACGTTCTGTACGGCAGGCCGCTTCTGGATCTGGCACTACTCTGCCCACTTCGCAAGGCAGTCGGTTACCACCAGACAGCACTTTAGAACACACCGCACGACGGAAGCCAAGAGGAGAGGCACGAGTGTTCCACGCAGGGACATGTATCCCGCCTAGACTCTCGCGCTCTAAACCAAAACCGCCATCACGAGGAGAACTGATGGTGGGCGGCAAGCGATACAAGTTCACCGATGCGGACAAAATATTCTTCATCCACTACCTCGAATGGCGAATGCAAGACGTCGATCCAGATATAACCAAGAGCGGGCTATGTGAGGAGGTGGCTAGATATGTGAGTCCATGTCAATGCTAGTTGACCCCTGTCACGCGTACTGAACACGGCATGTGAATGAACTTCAACGAGGCCCCGCATCATAGTGGAAAGTCTTGGATGAAACATTGGAGGAAGCACCCGCAACGGGCGGACGAAATATTTTCGCGCGGTCATGATAACGGTAGCGCTGTCCCACCACCACGGGCATCCCCTGGGACTTTCACGGGTACACCCTCAACTAGCAGCACTCAGAAGACGAATAGGGCGGGAGAGCGAACGAGCGAGCTTGAAGGAGAATCCACCTTGGGTAGCGACTCGGGAGGAAGTTACAAACCTCGGGGCCCCGACGGCAGGTCCACCGCTGATCCATCTGTGGCCATATCTACCAAGAAGAAACAATGGCGAACGCGCCAAATGACTATGCAGAAGCAAGCCGTCACAGAGGCCGACCTCCGCGCGATGGCGCAGTACCGGTTCGAGAAGTACAAGGGTTGGCCCTCGTATATCACCTGCAAAGAACGCTGGAGGGGATTCGCAGAGCGAAAAGAGGTACGTTCGTCCGACTTCGCGCCATTGGCACCGTACGCCTCTTCCGCATCTCAAGAGGTCCATACGGTGCTACTCAACATAGCCCAAACTCACTACTTATACTCCCAGAACGCCGCCAGGCGATCTCTGCTCGCGTGGATGGCAATTGAGAGGACTCACGGCAAATGTTAGCTATCTCATTTTCATTTAGTTTCTTCGATTACAACTAACTCATGGACTCGCGGATCATGCCTGCTTGTACTAGACTTGCAAGCATATTTCGAAGAACTGTGTCAGGCAGACGCCGCAGCAAGGCAGAAGTCAAATCGTCGGAGGATTCAGGATATGGAGGACACTGCTTTCCAAGAGCCCGCAAATGGGAATGGGATACCAGTAGCTCCACATGAGTCTCAAGTGGCTCAATTGACCAGGATGGAGGTTGACAACTCTAGCACGGAAAGGCACAACGCAATGGCACATCTCGAGCACACGGACAATGATGATGACGAGGACGAGGTGACTGATGGAGACGATGACGACGAGGATGACGAGGACGATGACGACGAAGAGGACTCGGAGGAAGACGAAGAGAACAATGATAGAGAAGGGAACGAGGGGAACAACGAAGATCGCGACGATGACGATGATGCTAGCCTAGCTCAGTTCGCAAAAACGCGAGTTCCACTACCGCGACACAAATCTTCTGGACATGTCGTCGTGCAGCGGGAGGCGGTTGAAAGGCATAGCACAGGATCATCGACACTCGACATCCCTCGTAAACGCCGCGCTGAAGAAGTGGACGTCGCGGCGGATTCGCCGGCGCACAAACGTTCGAAAAAAGCTTGAGATCGCACAAGACCGCCACCTGTAGCTAACTGGATCAAAAGTGTTGAGAGAACGGGCAGGGATCGACCGAGAGTCAGTATGCACTGTCAAGATAGATTGTATAGCTACAATGATGTTCGACTTCTAAATGCTTCTACTACGCCGTCATTTTCCTAGACATATACGACAATGAAGGGCACCTAGGAATTGCGTTAAACCAGACAGACTACGATAAAATTGACAGAAAAACTCACCTCAACGTCCTCACCGTCCTCATCACTGACCATGACCTCGACAATGAGATGCTTGGTGTGCGGGGGAAGAGGCTTCTTGCTAACATGCTCGACAAGCTTGCTGAACTTCATAGGGAGGCGCTCCTCGCTCTGAAACTTTACATCAGCTACCGTATCACTTGCTAAGGCGAGGATGAGAGGCTTACCTTCTTCTTGCCGATGAAAGAACTCCAAAGCATGCTGACGCCTTGGCTGACCATGCTGACCTCGAGTTTGTGCTCCCGCTGGAACCAGTCAACGATCTCCTTGAGGGTTGGGTCGTTGCGGAACTCGAAACGGTCCCAGAGCGTCCACTCGATGTTGTTATACTTGTTCTTCTTCGGCGCGATAGGCTCAGAGAATCCGAAGAAGGGCAAGGCCAAGTTCACAAAGCCGTTCTTGTACTCCTCAAGCTTCTTCTTGCCGTCGATGATCTAAAGGGACCAGTTCAACATCAACGAGGAGGTCTCCTACGCCACCCTCATCGCCACTCACCTTGTACAGCTCAAGGCAGACAAGACCGGTGACGAGCGACGTCGTAGTGGCGATGGCGGGAATGATCTTGCCCGCAATCTGCTTGGTCGTGTGCCGGTCAGCAGGCGTGATGCTGTAGTTCAGCGCACGGAGATTGGACGCTGCAGTGATGAAGTCGATGTGGTGGTTCGTATCATCATCCTTCTCGAACTCGACAGGGTTCAGGCGGTACCCGACCAATGACGAGGGAGGAGGCAGCTGCTTCAAGTGATCGCTTAGATCAGAGTCTATGGAGATTGCGTTAGCCCTGCAAGTTGGGCACGTCTGAATGCTACTCACCACCACCGTTGTCGTTCTGGGGCGCAGGGTCGTTGTCGTTGATTTGCACCTTGACACCGCTCTTAGGCGTAAACTCCGGGACGATGACTTCATCTGCGATCTTCTTGAAGAGCGCAGGGTCAGTCTCCCCGCGGAGGCCGTAGTTATAAGCGTGTAGGTTCGCAGCGGCAATGATGTATTGGAGGTGAGTAGGCTGCAATAGCATCGCGTCGTTAGGACAACCATGTATGTTAGCCAGAAATGTACACTCACGTTGTTGGAGTCGAATGTGAGCGGATCAGGAGCACGCTTGGGACCGCTCCAGAACGGCTGGCCGCTGCTCGTGACTGCGTCCTTGGGCAAGCTGTAAAGCAACTGACGGATAGCGTTGTTATACTTCTCCTCGAACTGCAGGCGGGCCCAGACGATACACTCCTCGAAGGTGAGCGGCTTGTTAGTGACGAGGTACGAGACAATTTGGTCGACTTGCTCCTTCTGCTGGCCGGAATACTTGAGATTGTTCTCAAGGAAGTTAGGTTCAGAGAGGTAGGAGTTAACGACCTGAGGGGGCTTGACAAAGAGGCTGTCGAACTCCTGCCTGGCCCACTGCAAGACAGTCAGTAGCAGTCTTGAGACCCTGAGGCTGTTTCCGTACCTCAATGGTGTGCTGGATCTGGTTGGGGAAGTTCTTGACGGTGCAGACAGGCGTCTCCTTCTCAGGAGGATCTTGCGACGACGAGTACGACTCGGTGAGATGAGGAACAATAACTTGCGTGTTGCCCTTCGTGCCAAGTGTGCCAGACTCGAGCAGAGGCTTCAAGTAGAAGACACAGCGCTGGTCCATGTACTGACGAGCCTTCACGTTATCGAGCGCGTTGGTGACGCCATCAATGCTGGCGAAGAAGTCGGCATCGTAGATGTCTACCCACCCGTCAGTCGACGTTATACTATCTATAACAGGACACCGTGACTTACTCTCGGTATCGGGACCTACAGGCTCCTGCCTGCTGTCGATCTTGCCCTTGAGATCAGGGTTCATAGTCGCGACAGCTTCAGCCGCTACCTCGGATTTGAACTTGCCAAGGTCCTTCGCGCGGAACAAGAATTGACGGTTGAGGTTGCTCTTCTCGATCGTGTCAAGGTCCGTTACGTAGATCTTTCCGTTAGGTCCCGAGCCAAGACCCATCATACTCCAGTTCTTCAGCATCTCGCACCCAATAGCGCCCGAGCCGACGAGGAACTCGCGGAAGTTGGCAATCTTCTCCTGGAACTTCTTACCGAACACAGCGATTTGGCCGTCATAGCGAGAGCCGGTGGGTCTGCAATCTTCCTCGGTAGGAAGTTCAGTGGGCAAAGACTCGAGCGAGTCAAAGTAGAGGTGCTGGACCATGGGGTGGAACTTGGCAGAGCAAGCCTTGAGCACCTCCTGGGCAACGAAGCCTCCAATCACGGCGTTCACCGGCGCGAGGTCACCAGTCGCCTGATACGCAAGCTCGGTCAAAATCTTCTCATCTGCTTCAGGCTCGGTCTGCTTCGCCAGCTTTACGAAGGTAGCAGCATCCTCCGCGTTGCGAGGACGGGGCAATCGCTGGTACTGCTCTTCGAATTGGGTAAGCGCCTGGAAGCCAGCATGCAACGCAGGCGGTCGGTCGAATTTGGCGAAATCGGTGATGAAGAATTCGGGCTCCTTGAGTGATTCGCGCAGGGATTTCTGTAGGCCTCATGTGAGTCGCACTGCAATATCTGGACTACCGCCGGAGGAATACTGACGAATTGCAAGATCTTGGGCATTTTCACTTGCGTGAAGATACCACCGCTCTTGTACTCCCCGAAGCTGGATGTATCACCGATCGCAAAAGTGTAGGGTCCTTTCACGGTCACCTTGCGAGGCTCGCAACCGTTGAGCTCCGTCATCCCCTGCACCTCGCTGAACGTCACGAAGTCACCATCTTGAAGTCCGTGTCGAGTCTCGTCCAAGCATGTGACAACGCCTTCGTTATCCTGGTTGCACGAACGTTAGAAGATGTAAAGGAAGGTGGAAGACGCAGTAGCGAGATACGATACCTTGTCAATGGAGACGATCATACCCGACAGAGGCTGCTCGCCTGTCGGATCGACGCAAGTGAACTTGGGGCCGAAGTCGTTGAAAGCAGTGCTGCGTAGACATTGAGATAGGTCGATCTATATACAGTTTGCACACTTACCCAAAGACACCACGAGTATCAGCGGAGATGAAGTGCACGCCGTTCTCATGTGTCCAGTCGTTGATCTCAAGCTGCTTCTTGAGCGACACTCCACATAGTACGACAACCTGTCATAGACGGTTATGCAGTTATTCTCGATCGCCACATTACTTGAGAGCATACCTGGAAGCCCTTGATCATGTCGACCGTGATCTCTTGGCCAGCCTGACCGCCTAGATTCCTGACAGGAACATATGCGTTGAGTTCCGCCAGCCGAGGAAGAGTCGCCTCTGCACGAGGCTTGCCAACATCTTCTTCACGCAGGAAGAACTGGCGTTGCACTTAGTATAGACTAATTGATAGACATGGAAAGTCTCCTACCTGACTGCTCAAGTCCGCGGCTTGGACAGGCTCGGGATCATAGATGGTGACAGACTTCACCCCAGCAAGCACGACATTTTTGGCTATTTACGAATTAAACGTTGAGTATGTTATGAGATACCAACGCGCAGCTTCCGCAGCGACTTGCCGATTTCGACGCCAAGGCCCTTCATGCCTACAATCAAGACGTTCGACGCGGCCATGCGCTTCATTGCTACAATAACGCGTCAAAAAGCACTTTCACAGTATGATATTTTCGTGCATACCTTCATGACCGAGCACGTAGCTGAGGACGCAGTCAGTCCAGAGTATGCGTACTCAGATTGGGTCGAACTCACAGTTGGCGAGAGTACAAGCCCTCGTCAATCGCGGCCTCATCGACGTCCATCGCAGAGGGCAAGTTCGTAGCAGACATGATTCGTAACAGACGTGCAATGCGAGCGTAGATAAGAGAGAAGAGGGAAGGAGGTGGGGGGAGGACGAGAGATGGAAATGGCGGGTACTTGGGCTGTGGCGGGGCAGATTAGGACGCGCTTGAACTGCACGCGAGTCTGACGTAAGCACATGATCTACGCGAAATCTCCATTCAGACGGGCGCTTGACTAACCTCCTTAGCAAGTCTCTTCAGCCACCACCGTGACCTCGGGCACCATCCTCGCCTTACTCAATAATCTTCGGTCTGTCAGCCTGAAGGCGTGCTCTTCATGAAATATGTCGCACTTCTGAGCGGCGGCAAGGATAGCTGCTACAATCTCTTGCACTGTGCGAAAAATGGCCACGAACTCGTCGCAGCCGCCTCCCTAGGTCCGGAGCAAGGCAAAGGTTCGACCATTGGCCTATCATCTCCATAAACCTCGCCAACCCTGTATACAATAGAGGAACTGGACTCATACCTGTATCAAACGGTTGGACAAGATGCAATCGAATTTGTTGGCCGTGCACTGGATGTCCCACTGTACAGAAGGGTGATCTCTGGCGCAGCAGTTGAGCAAGGCGGAGAATACGGTGGTCGTGATCCCGCCCAAAGCGGGGGCGTTCACGGCGACGAAACTGAAGACCTTTACGAGCTCCTATCCAATGTCAAAGTAGCTATCAGCCCACTAAGTTATGTACTTTCATGCCAATTGACTTGTCCGTACCATATTAGGCCCACCATTCAGATGTCCAGGGCGTCTCCGTTGGTGCGATCCTGTCCAACTACCAGAGAGTGCGCGTAGAACATGTGTATGACTTTGTGTATGACGTCGAAATACTCGCTGACCAGATGGGCATAGATGTCGTCGGCTGGGCCTAACGCCCTTGTGTTACCTGTGGCAGCGAGACCAGGAAGAGTTGCTCTCCGAGATGATACAGGCCGGCATGGAAGCGATCCTCATCAAGGTAGCGGGAATTGGCTTGACTGCGAAGCATTTAGGCAAGACCCTGGCGGAGATGCAAACTCTGCTACTGAAGCTTGTCAGTTCTACATCAACATGCTTCCTGAGCAACCTGCATGAGAGACTCACTGAAAGGACGGCTTATAGAATCGGCTGTATGGCTCACATGTCTGTGGGGAAGGGGGCGAGTACGAAACCTTGACTCTTGACTGCCCCCTCTTCAAGCATCGCATTCAATTGTGGGCCTTTTCCCTTTTCTCTCAAATGATCTCGTTACAATCACTCACTCATGCAAAGGGATGAGGTAGAAACGGTCGTGCACTCGGACAACGATTTTGCGACTGTTGCCTATCTGCGTGTCAAGAAGGCATCTCTACAGCCCAAGCCTACTGCAAATCTTGACAATATCATCGTGCCGTCAGTTCTACTCGAACCCTTCTCAGAAATACGTGATCTATTGTCGTCCTCGCCACCACCCAATCCTGAGGTTGGATCGGTCGATTCTCAGGAAGTGATCCCGGCTGGGAGCAGCCATCGGCGGATAGGCAACTGGGTCGCCGTCGCCAACGTTCAGCGAGATCTCGGGACCGCGTCTAGCGATATGACATTAGAGGACGAAATGAGAGAGTGCTTCGGGAAGCTCAAAGGTAGTCATCTACGCTGCATTGCTTCCACCATCGCTCACAGCGTCCATAGAGTGCTTATCCCAGTATGGCCTGACTCTCTCCAACTGCACAAATATCAACGTATTCCTTTCCTCCATGGATCTCTTCGCACGCGTCAACGCCGTCTACGCAACATACTTTGGCACGAGCCCTCCAGCTCGCGCCTGTGTAGCAGTCGACCTTCCGTCCCCGATCCGAGTGCGCCTGGACTGCATCGCGTTCGCTGAGAGCGCGCCGACGGCTCGTCAAGCGTTGCACGTCCAAGGGCTGAGCTACTGGGCCCCAGCGAACATCGGTCCATACTCACAGGCCATCGTGGCGGATGAGCGCGTCTTCATCTCTGGTCAGATCGGTTTGATCCCCAGCAACTTGACACTCCCCTCTCCTCAGTCGCTCGCCTTCGAGACCGCGCTGTCCTTCCAGCACGTTCATCGTGTCGTCGAAGCACTCAAGAGCAATTCTGGCGGCGGATGGGATGGCCACTGTCAGGGCATCGTCTACTGGCTCGCACATGCTGATCACATCCCGGCGGTACGGGAGGCCAGCGCACATTTCGAAGGAGTGCGCACTCTGTTATATTTCTCTCCGCTGTACCCGTAAGCTGACGCTGAATTCTCTTAGGACGCGAACGCGCCTGTTCTGTTCGTCGCCGTGTCGGAGTTGCCGAAGGGCGCGCTGGTAGAAAAACAAGTACTGCTCCATACAGGCCAATACGACGTCGAGGACGACGACGGGTCGATCGTCCGACGGTCCGTCGTCCCTATCTATGAAAAAGGTCAGCACTATCCACTACTCCTTCCGCTTGCCCTCCGCATCCATCCTGAGCTCCATGGTGCCTAGGCGAATATAGCTTCTACAACAAACAGGACAAACAGGCGCGCTGGGAGATGTCCAGGTTCCACGGGGTATCGTCGAAGGTCGCTATGCTGTGTATCGGCGGGGGCAACCCACATCTCCCGAACCAATTGCGCGTCATCTCCGTGTTGCGCGATCTCCGCTCCGAAGCGCTCTCGGTCCGGTTGTTCTACAACGTCTCAAGACCTGAAGGTAGGGAAAACATCTTACCCGTTGGTCATCGCCACGACACGCTGATGACACACGTCCAGCCGCCTCAGTTGCCATAACCTTCCTCCAAAATGAGGGGCCCTTCCCTGTGACACCTATTCCGTGCAGAAACGTCTCCAGCAGAAACGGAGATGACTGGGATTACGCGATCCTTGCTATATGTACACGAGACGATAGCCTGTGACGATGATGTACAACACGCAAAGAGCTTAGCAGAGCGTCCTAGATAGATCCGATAGAACGAGAGAAAGAAGTGTAGTAATCCATATGTTGATCAAACACGAAGAAGCCAGCCTTCAGGCCTTCAGGGGGTACCTTCCTCCTGGAGGACCTTGAGCTCGGCGAGCCGGCGACGCATCTCCTTCTCTGTCCGGGTCGGAGGGACCATGCGTGCGATGAATGCACCAAACTGTCCATTCAAACAGCTTAGCAAGCAAGTCCTTCAGTCGTTGGAGCACTTCATACATACCAGCGTGCACATCCCACCAAACCGCAGCACCCAGGCGACGCCATTCTTGCCATAGAGCGCGTTCTCGGGGCCACCTTCCTCATCCGCGTCCACAATCCGGAAGATAGCGCTCGACACCAACGCGACCTGCATACTCGTTGATCAGCGCCCTAGCGCCCTGTGGACTGAAAGAAGGGGTACGTACAACAAACTGCGGCATGACGATCGCGAGGTTGTGAATCCCCAAGACAGTACCACCGGCAACCGCTTCCGCCTCTACAACGGCGTGAGGATCGTGCTGGTCGAACGAGCGGCGGCGGCGGATCAGTGGAGTCCGCTCGCTCTCGCCTTGTCTACTGTTACGCCGAACGGCGGGCGTAGAGAGCGTACGACTATGCGACGGCCGGCGGAGCCATTCCCGCGCGACAGCCTCGCCCTCAGTGTTGTGTTCGTGCTCGCTTTCCTTTAGGAACTACACGCATGCCAATCAGTCTACGTTGCTCAAGGCAGTTTCGCAATCGAGTCTGTACCTCCATGATGATCGCGAACGGCGCCCAGCACGCGACAGCCCAGCAGATACCGACGAGGCTGACGAGGATGATCGCCTGCCAGACCTTCGTGACAAAGACCGTCATCAACGTGAGGAACGTGAACAGCAGGAGCGCGCCCGTCCAGATGTTGCGCAGGAAGAAGGGCATGTAGGGCAGCCGGAGCGGCTTGCCGCGCCGCGCCGCCTCCGCCCGCCATTCACGGACTTGGTCGCGGAGGCGGGCGAGTTCCGCATCTTCGTCGTCGTCGCCTTCGTGCGCGAGCAGACGGGTGTCACGCCGCGTGAGGCGGGGGAGTAGCGTTCCAGCGGCGACGGCAACTGTGGGTGTGGTGTGAGATGCAGTAGACCAGTATGTCAAGTGACAGGAAGAACATACCGATACTGTACACCAGCATAGCGAACGCTCCCGTTCGGGTGGCCAGATCATGATCAGGCTCTCTTCCGAGCTCATACGCCATGATTTGACCGATGTATGTCGTACTGAGTCCGCCGATGAGCCCCTTACGTCTTCATGATCAAGAATTTATATGCACTTACGAATAGAAGAGGAAGGGAAACCTGATGGACCACGTTAGTGTCCGCCGCTCATCGAATGGATGCATCTGAACTTACCACCCCATGAATGCAAATACCTGGACATAGCAGACCCTCCGAATGGGTTTCGGGAGGCTGAGAATAGTACTGTAGATGCCCTTGAAAACGTCGCGCATGCTATTCCTGTGAAGCTGTCAGCGTATACCGCCCACGTACTTAGGCCGGAATCGCGTACCCCTTCTCGATCCTCCGCTTCTCTCGCTCCTGTTCCTCTTGAGTCCAACAAGTAATCCATACCGTCGCAGAGAGAATGATCATGCAAACGACGCAGAATTTGCGGAACTGAGAGCCGCCCAGAAGGCGGAGGATCGGCATGTTCGCAAGCGGCAAGAACCCTGCAAGCGAAAACCGCCGGGCGCGTTAGCATGCGACGAAGGACGCGCCAACGCCGAAGTCGTACCGAAACCGTATCCGACGATGTTTCCGGCGTTGAGCATCCTGCTATGCCACGCGTTGGCTTCGTTGAGCTGCTCGGGCGGCGTGACATCGAGCAAGAGGTTCCTGAGCGACGCCTGGAGCGCATTGAGCGCGAAGTCCAGCAAGTAGAAGGATACGATCGCAAAGCCAATGGCCGTGTTCTGGACCTGAAGTAACGTGTCAGCGGTCTGCCCGATCATACGCAGAGGGGGCAGGACGGACCGTCTTGCTATACTTGGGATCCCAGCTCCCCGCGCCGCCCCCGAAGAGGTCGACGAAGAAGCCCGCAATTTCACGGCAGTATGCTAGCGTCAGAGTCGAGATGACGAGCACGATGGTAGAGGTCACGACCCAATACCGTCTCCGGTACTTGGAGGTAGACGCGTCTGAAATGGCACCTGCAGTGTACACCCTGACATGAGCCTCACATCTTCCATGCACGGCACGCATGCACTATCTCACCAATCACAGGCTGCGCGATGAGACCACTGATAGGCCCCGCAAGCCACACCAGACTGGTGAGCTGCTCAGAGAGGCCGAGGTCAAGCAGGAAGGGCGTCCCGTATCTACCCCGCATTGCAATCCATCAATCCCCCTAGTTCCCCCTCACACGCAGCACCCGAGTATACCACACTCACCCAAGCTCGACGGTCCACGCCACCTGCGACCCGCCCATAGATATGCTCAGGTTGATGAGGTCGAGCGTGGACATCCTCTTCTGGCCCGACGCCGACGCATCGCCTGACTTGCCGTTCTGCCTGCTCGTTGACGCAGGGCTGTCCTGCGCGACCCGCTCGCGCTGGGACTTCTGCGACGCGCGGCGGCCGCGCTCGCTCGGGCGGATGGGCCATGCGACTTGGGACTCGTTGTCGGTGTCGGGCTCGGCGGTGGTGGGGAACGTCATCTTGGGGGGTCAGGGTGAGGGGGATGCCAAGTCCCTGGAGCTGGCTTAATCACAGTGCCAGTCCACAGTCAAGTGCGGTGGTGTGTTGTCCGTGCGCTGGCGCGTAGGCGACGGGAAGATGGGCGTGAGGGGCTATAAGAGGGCAGGCAGGGGCAGGAGAGGGTCAAGTGGACGAACTCAAGAGTCAGACTGTGTCCGGACGGGCAAGGCAGCGCGCGCGGGTGCCTGCAGTCTCCTGCCAGGCGTGGCTTGGGCGCCTCTTTCGCCATTACGCAAATTCCAGCGCCTAGCGATTGCGAAGCTTGTTCCCCGCAAGTAGCCGACGCACGCTCGATCAACATCCTAAATGCATTCTCCAACACGCAGTGCACAGACAGCCTCGTACCACACACCCGGGGCACAGGCAACACAGGGTGTCTGAGAGGCGTATTCTTCATACCCATGCATGGCTACATAACCAATGGCACAACACAGCAAGTTACACAGCGATGCAGTCAAACAGCAGCTAGCCGTACACGACAATCCCAATCTCCTCCGAACGAACAAATCCTCCTTCCGAGCCAATCCTCGCAGGTCAGCGATCAACAGCAGCCGACGGACCCATCGAATGCTGAGCCCAGTCCACCAGCCCACCAGCTCGCCAGCTGGATGGCCCGGCCTCGATGCGAACCACGCCTGCCCCAACAGCCCTATCGAAGCACGGCGTTCACAGAAGCGTTCCTTCTGTGACTTCCGCCCGACACGTGCTGATCCAAGCTGTTCTTATGCGACGACAGCAGGTTGAACGGAAGCCTCCGCGAATGCGTCGGCGCCGTCGCCGTCGTCGGGGTTGCTGACCGCTCCGGTTCCTCCGTCATCGGAGGTGGCGGGAACCGAGCATACTCGCTTGGTGGGCCCGTAAAGTTCTTGTCTGGTAATGACGTTTGTGAGCTGCCCGCTCGTCCCATGGGCGGTCGTGTGGTCGAGTTTTGGGTGGGTGTGGGTAGCGCAGAGGGATCAGATGGCGAGGCGGTAGATGACGGTTTCAGCATCGCAGGACTCGTACCCGATCGTGTTCGGGGCTCTTGTGATGCATGATTTGCAGGGATCGTCAATGGTTGTGGCGTCGTTCGCAACTGGGCCGCGGACGCGGAAGGTCGTAATCGTCGCCGGGGAGCGACAGAACCAAGTGACGATAGCGCCGAAATGTCGTCGTCGTCCTTCGGTGGAGGAGCGGGCGGGGGAGACGCGGACTCGTTCTGTGAAGGGCTGTCCGTCGATGCGGTAGTGGCGCTCCCACTCCGTTGCCGCATCTTGTACTTCTCCATCGCATCCGCGTCTCGTTCTCGCATCCGAGTCGCAATCGGAGACAGAGCTGCCGCTGGATTTGAGTGAGCGTTCGGTACTAATGACGCGGAGTTCGGCTGTGAAATAGGTGACGCAGAGAAACCGAACGTGCTACTCGACGAGCTTGCGGAGGGTTGGCCTGGAGAATGGGAACCAGACGGCAGTGGCGCCGGGCGACGTGACGGGGAAGAGAAAAATCTGGAGGCCGCATGCGCTGCACTCGAGTCCAAGACGTCGCCACTGTCAGATGTCGTTGTCGTACGACTTGTGCCTGACCCGCTTCTCATGCGAACGGATCCATTGTTACCAAACGCGTACTCTCTGGGGGATGGGGGATAGACCTGCATAGCCGCCGTGCCTGACCACTCGTTATTCCTGGGTGCATTTCGGCGCGCTTTCTTGTTGTTCTCAAACTGTATTCGAGCGGTGTCTTGGAGAGCGTCCCGCGTGCTCGTCCTGCACATGGAAGCCAGTGAGCCATCAGGTATCTCTGATTGTCCGTGAATACTGACGAATAGGCGTAGTCCGACGGTGTGAAGCCTTGATTATTCCGCGCAGAGTACTGGCACCCACGCTCGATGAGCAATTGGACCACCTGTAGTAGGGGATTTCTGTCAGAACCTTTCCCGTTCAAGTATAGGGCGGAACGTACAGTGACATGACCCCAGGCGCTCGCGCTGAAAGAGAAATTTAAGTTCCGCGAGTTCCAGCACGGGATGGTGCCATGCTCACTAGTGTAATGGGGTGTTACCCTCGTTATCGGCGAGGTCGAAGTCTGCGCCTAGATCACAGAGCATCTAGACGGCGGTCAAGACGGGCTGACAGGGAACAGGGATGTACGCCACACTCACGCGGACGAGCTCCTCGTTTCCCTTGAGTGCTGCAACGTGCAGCGCGGTCTTCCCCTCCGCATTTGCCCAGTCGAGGATGTCAGGGTAACGGTCGATGTACATGCGGGCCATGCGGAGGGTTGCGCCAAGGAAGTCCTGGTCGGGCGGACCAGTCGAATGTGGCGTGGATGGTGGGGGACGCGCATCGGCAAGGAGGATGAGGATCGTGTTGTTCTCCGAGTCCTATTGTCCAGATGGTGGCCAATTAGCAAACGCCACCGCTTGTGCGCGAGCTGGTGCCGACCGTACGCACCTTGCTATACTCGTGATCGTCGTGTCCCATCCCGAGCAAGAACTCAAACGTCTCCTCATGTCCTAGCACGGCGGCCCACGCGAGAGAGGTGTATCGCTTGTTGTAGGGGTCGGGATTTCGGATGTCGGTCCTCTTGATCAGTCGCTTGACGAGGAAGAGATTGTTCTCTAGATGGGATGGTCGGCACGGAGACAACGGAAAGGCGAAAAATGAACGGACCTTTGACGGCCCTGCGGAGGCGGGCAGAGGCGTCCTTTTCTGCCATGGCGGGAGAACGGACGCGGAGAGGGTAGGAGCAGAGGACCGGACGGACGGATGGGACGGTATAAGAGAGTGAGCAGAGGACGTTGCACAGCCCAAGCGGGCAATAATAAGGAGAAACGATCACGTGCGACGGCGTCGTAGTAGGATACGTAATGTCACGCTCGCTTGCCGCCCGTCACGATCTCGGCATGCGCCCGGAGCACTGCAGCCGGGATCTCCGAGCCGAGGCTTCTCTGCCTCCGCGCTGTGCAGCCATTGCAGTCGACTCGGAGTGTCCACCTCCTCCCATCTCTCCATCCTGCCATCTCCAGCTCCTGTTCTGTGCCTGTCTGCACCGCTCGCCCGACCCGTGCCTGTCTCGCCCGCTCGCCTTCATCCACATCCGTCATCCTCGCCGTCATCAAGCATTCTAGCTCTCAGCCTCATCCATCTTCTGTCTCACCTCCAACTCCTCCGATGCCCAAGGTCATCTCTCGCTCCGCCGTCTCTTCTTCCACAGATGGTCAGCGTCACATAGCCGTTCAGGCCCATCGCCGTCCTCCCTGAGCCGTCTGTCAGCCTTGACTCACCCTCCCATCGTCTTCTAGCGCAACCCACCCCATCATCAACGGCTGCTCTTCGCGTCTACTGTGTGATATCTTCCCGCTCCTCTGCGCACCATGGCCCCCGCTCACATGCCCTCCCCCCCTCCGGCCAGATTGCATCTGCGGCGAATTCATCGTGCGTGCTGCGTTTCCACCCGTTTTCCACGATGTTCGGCGGCCTCACACGTCTGGCCCATCCCCGTCCAGCTCGTGATTGACAAGAGCCTCAACGCACTCCCGCGCCGGCCCACAGACGGCGCGATTGTCATTCGCTGTCAAGACACCGAGAACGCCAAGGCGCGCATCTTCAAGCTAAACGCGACGCCTAAGGATCCAGTCCTCATTGAGCGGTGAGTGATCGCAGGGTCGCAGTTCTCGCCGCCCGAACACAGCTCAATATCTTGTGACATCAGACAAGGTGGGCATGAGAAACAGTACAGGTTCCATTGTCCCCGCTGTGCGCTTCCTGTTGCGTACCAGTCCACCCCGCCGCCCGTCAAGTCGGGGCAGTTCTTGTATATCCTCAAAGGTGCTCTCAGCCAGATCCAAGGACAGGTGCCGCCAGACGCATTCGAGGATGAGAAGCTACTCTCAGAAGGCAATCTTGCGTGACCTATCTCACGCAGCATGTGTACTGCATGTGTAGGCTCCGGCGCCGCAATCCCGCTCACATCCTGAGCTGCGGTACTCTCACATAGTTTGTGTAGTGGTGTAAGATAGTGAACCCGGATATATATTATGATGTGAAACTGCTACGGCTACTACAATGAATACAGTAAGTGAACAACCTGGGAGGGGGATACGTCAGTCATCGGTCCGACACAAGTATCATGCGAAAACGAGATGGGAGGATGAGTAGTGTCAGATACCGTTGTAGAAAAACTTTACTCATGTCCACTCGCGCCGTAGCACGAGCGTTCATACAGTGTGAATAGTATGTCATCAAACACCAGTCGATAACGACCGCGAAGGAGAAGGTGGGAAGGAAGACGATAGAAATGATACACACCTTTGATCATGTCCAACACAGCCTACAGCGAGCTTCGCTAACATCCCACCAGGGCGAAGGAGATGGAAGGAAACACTGTCGCGCAAAGACGTATCAGCACACACGGTTCGATCTCTAGTTCAATCAAGGCGAATAGGACGGCTCAGATACCGTTGTAGAGTATAGTCATTTCACAACGCACGGGGCGTTCGTATGTTTGGGAATATAGATGGCATCATCGACAGATGGTTTAGAACCTCTGCTCACCTTACTGCATTGGAATAACGAGAACCGCGTGGGCGAGGCGGAAGCAGCGAGAGACGAGTCGACGGAGCAGACGATCGCCAGAAAACTTTCGTGTGTAGGCGGCTAAATACTCCCTTGGGTTGCTTCAACAAATATGCCCAAACAACGCGCACACGCTCACGGTGACGCTGTCGGTGCGACGCGCCTGTGGCGATTGGGTCCTGGCGTCGTGCGGGTACGACGGAGTTTTCAAGTCGATGTCGTCGGCACATCGATATTGATCGGACTCACGTTGTAAACGGTTGTAACAATCCGGATAGAGTACTAGCAACAACCGTTGACAAACCCAACAATAATTCACAGTCAAAATGGCAGATACACTCAGAGGACGATCACAGCATAATGGTCTCCGATCTATTGACATGTACAAAGCAGCGTAAGGGACAGCGCCGCGTAGTCGGAGACACAAGCGAGTCGATGTCACATAAGCTACCTACGGGATCGAGGGGTTGACGAAGCAGTGCTACAAGGAGAGCGAGAGCGGAGAAAAGGAAAGCAAGGTGGCTTCGTCGTGCGGACGCGCTATGGAAGCGAGGGAGGATGAGGTGGCCGGGGCAAGATGCACGCCCCCTCCCCGCCCGGTCAACAGACGGACGAGGGCAGGAGCGTGCGACGTTCGTGAAGGAAACCACGATGTGCGAGATGTAAAGGTAGGAAACGACTGAAGGGGGAATATAACATGTGTGGGGTTTTCTGGGGGTTTTCCGTATGTTTTTGTGCGTTTGTGTAGGGTGAACAATGCAGCAACAGAACAGACGTGACGTGGAAAAGGCCAGAAAAAGGTGGGGGAGGGAGGAAAAGCGATGATGAGGGCGACGTGAAACAACGCATTAGTGTGCGAGACGTGAATGTACGGGTAGATATTCTGTACACGGCGAGACGGGGGAAACGCGATATCGAACAGTGAGCAAGCAGACCGTCCACATGCGGGAATGCTGATATACGGCGCCGTGGGTCATAGACAACACAAGGCTCCCCGACACGAACCGGGCGGGGCGCGGAGCGTCCACCGACCCGGATTCGTGTGCCGATAGTGGTGAGAATAGATACGAGAGGTGATGATGACGAAAGGCAGAGTAGGGCGGTCCTCGAAGACAGGATGGATATGTCATGGATGCCGGGAGCCCAGATAGAGAAACGATGTTGTGGTGCGAGAGACATAAGGGAGACCGTGACGACCGGAGGCATGCGAGAACTGGCGCGCATTAGAGAGTGGCGTGTAAGCGACCCTGCGCTGGCGCAGGACCGCTCGAGTGGGGGATGATACGCCAGGGTCGACGGAAATGATTACTATAATGAATGATGCGTGAAGGGTACCGAGGCGAGGAGCCTGTGCAACAGTCTAATGTGCGTTGCGACGTTGAGAATCTAGGACGCATGATGTACGACCTCACGCCTTGAGCGAAGGTCGGTTCTGGTGGCCGAAAGGACGATCATAGGAAGTGGGGAATCCGATCCGATCGTAAGAGGTCCACTGCGAGGCCATGGGAGGCGGAGGGAAATACCGAGTGTCGGAGAGATGGTGCTCATCGAAGACGTGGTCGAATTGGCTCTGAGAGTAGGAGCGCACACGACCCGACACGTGCTCCCCGAGACCATGGTGGTAGGACAGCGAGTGCGACCGCGCATGCCCGTGGTGGCTCGGCAAACCATAGCTGTACTCGAAGACGCCGACCTGAGGATGGAACGCTGGCGGCGGAGGTGCAAATACGTGCGGCCTACCGATAGGCTCTTGCCTCACCATGTAGCTGCCCATTCCCCAGGAAGAACGGTGGCCGTCCATTGGAGGATGGAAGGGCAGCGGAGGCGGAGGCGCCATTGTGGGCTGCGACATAGGCTGCGGTGCGACATACTGCCCATGGCCACGAGCGGTATCGCGCACAATCGGCTCGTCTCCGGAGGGGCTCCACTTGGCAGGGGGAGGCAGACCATGATCGGTACGAGTGTACGAATCATTCGAGTACCGCGACTTCGAAGTGTGACGACGCCTGGGTAGATACTCTTCTCTGAGTGGGCCATCCTCGTCCAAGTCAATCTCCAACACATCGTCCGTGTAAGCGTCGTAGTGGTCCGCCTTGTCCTGCTTCGGCTCGTCAAGACTAACAAAGACAGGACGCGGGAGACCGGAACCAGACTGAGCGTCAGAACTACTGTCGGTCTCCTTGGCGTTGACCAACATCTCAAGCGCTTGGCGAATGATGACATGTGGGCTCGTGGAAGGACGAGAGATGGGCTGAGGGAACATGGGCGACGAAAGTGACGCGTGATAACCCAAGAGCTCGGAGAGCCAACTAGACCATTGCTGGGGAGTGATCGAGAGGTCATACTGGAAGATATCGAGAGCAAGCGCCTCCAGTTTGTTCAGAGAGCGGACGGGGACGTTCGAGATAGTATGCCTATGATCATCGTTAGGGAGTTCGTCATATGCATAAAAGAACAGAGGTACGTACCAAGTCTTGTTGGAGAAAGTGTGGTCGTCAAGCCACTTGTTGGCCAGCATGCACCCGAGCA
The DNA here is from genome assembly GCA_022376465.1 of Cubamyces lactineus. Classification (NCBI taxonomy): domain Eukaryota; kingdom Fungi; phylum Basidiomycota; class Agaricomycetes; order Polyporales; family Polyporaceae; genus Cubamyces; species Cubamyces lactineus. The sequence continues at coordinate 2,303,793 of JACDTU010000003.1, forward strand.
GAACGAGACGGAACGGGGCATAGGCCTCGATCATCTCCCTATCTGTTCCGAGGTGCGCCTCGCCTAGAAGCTCTGCGCGGAAGCGAATCTCTTTCTCTTGCCCCGACGTGAGCCCGACAGGTCCGAAGAATACTGGCAGCCGGATGATGTACCAGAGAGCAAGGAAGATGTCCGAGGGTTGCAAGAGCGTGGAGAGAAGCATGGAGTGGATAGAGCTAGCCAAGTGACTGGGGGGAGAGCTAGGGTAATGTTTAGCAAAGGCCCTGAAACAGCTCGTCAGCGACTATCCAGACTTTAGGCACGGGCAAATGATATACTCACATTGGCTGCGCATATTGAGGAGGCAAACGCATGCCGGTTGTACAGACCTTCCAAACATAGGCGGCAATCCACTCCGAGAGAGGCGCTGCAAGCTTCTTATACGATGCTGTCGCCATTGGCGTCACAACCGCCTCCACAGCAGGGGGCTGCTGCACCACTTGTTCGCCCTGGTATGTCTGGCATTGGTAGCAAGCCGCATTGTACCCATCGTGGTGCGAGTATGAAGGAGCTTGAGCGCCTCCCATATTGCGGGTGCTGGCCTGCGCTTCGGCAAACGCATTGTCAACGAACTCAGCAAAGGGGGTAGCGGGTCCTATGGGACTCGATGCCGGCTCAGCGTCGTCAGCTGGAGAGAGCTGCTCGAGGACGTCGGGCGATAGGTCCTCCTGAACAGGGCTGAATGCACCCCTTTCGTATCCACCATCGACGGCCAAAGAGTAGGGGCGGTGAGTCGGCAGACCGTAGTCCATCGTATCATCTTCGGGTCGATGGTCGGATGCCAAGCTGCGAGTGGGAGAATAGTCTTCGGCAAACACATCGTCTTCGCTCTGCCAACCGTGCTCCATAGCGTCGTATTCACCCATCTCGTCATCCAACTCTTCCTCGTTGTTCAGGTACATCTCGTGGTGAGATGACGCAAATTGCTGGCTTGAACGGACGGGCGGGGTGCTCGCTTGCGCGGGCGGCCCTTTAATGACCGCTGCGTTGTCCGCAACGGTCAACCCTTCGTCAAAACCCAGCGTGGCGTAAGCTTGGTGGCGGCCCGACTCGTCTTCCCAGATGCGACGGGGCTTGTTCCTCCTCCAAGAAGGAAGAGAGCTAATCCACTCCTCCCTCGACGCCAAAGACGGGGGAGGACCCTGAGGCGGGAGAGGCAAGGAGTGGGTCAGGTGCTGGAAGGCCGACGATTCGCTATCAAGTCGGACGGGATGATTGATCTTGATTACGGGGTGGGCGGGCTGCTTGGAGTAGACGGGGACAGGTACTGGCATCTGCAAGGGGGAGAGAAAAGCGGAAGAGGTCACAGGAAGCTGCACGACCTTGGAGGTAGGGCAGGACCTATGACGCAGGGCCGGGGAGTGCGGCGTGGATTGAGTGGGCTTGGAGGCCGGTCGTAAAGTAAGTCGTGAAGGAGGCGGAGAAGGGGGAAGGATGAGGGAGATAGCGTTCGATGAGGGGGTTGGAGACTCAGTGGCAAACGCACAGCGAAGGCGTGCCTTTTTGGATGCTCAGAGGGAGAGAAGAGGGGATGAGACACTGACGGTGACCCTGGCACCCTTTGACTCCCGACCTAAGAGAATCGCTGGCGGAGACTAGAACGCCCTCTCCTGAGTCGACGCCGTCGCAGTCGTCAGTCGCAGAGGCAAAAGGAAACTGGCAACGAGGGACCGACGAGGGAGGAGGGTCGATCCAAGCAGAGGGAGGGGGCCAATGTCGTCGTGGCTTGGAGGAGAGCCTTGCGGGAGAGAAAACAGCGCCCTTGTCTTTCTGTGCCCCCAGCCGCTTACGTAAGCATTCCCTCCTTGCTCCGGCCTGCGCTCTTACATACTTGCGCCGCTCCCCGGCCAGCTGCTGCAGCTGAGCTCACACAGCACCTCGTCGCCCGCACCAGGCGCATACATCCACACCTTGACTTGACTCATGATCCTGTCCTGACTCCCGTGCTGCGTGCCGCCCTCGTTCCCCGCAGCAATCTCCGCCGCCGTCCGTCTCGCCGACGCGCCCGCAAAGCAACCACTCGGGCCACCGTTCTGACGCCCGGCCTCCGTCTGAGACTGCATTGAGCGAGAGTTCACACACACCCATACACCCGCGCTCCCAGCCGCAGCCACCATGGTACCTCCTCAGCTTCACCCATGTTCGCCGAGCAACAGGATGTTGACCCGTCCAATTTCCAGCAACCCGGTCTCGACTCTATCACCCTCGGCCAGCTAAAGGCCATGGTCGGCTCCGCACCAAAACCCAAGGTCGTACTCGGTACCCAAGCCAACCTGACTCATGCACTCTTCTGATACCCGTGTGGAATGTAGCAATCATACTACGACTTCCAATACAATGACGAAGACACCGTCCTCAACGAGATTGAAGAGTTCTATTCATATGTGGAGATGCCCCAGGTGGCCGAGAACCTCAAGGCATGGGAGGGCTCCTTTCCCGGAGGTGCGTGGACATCCTCACACCTATGTGAGACCCTCCTGACGCTTCATAGAGTGGACCACCAGCTCTTTCGCACAACGCAAGGCGCACGTTGAGGTCCTTCTCGAAAGTTTGGAGCATCGTGATGCTGAGATACGATTCACGAACGCGCGACGATTGTTTTACGTCCTGCAAGGTGGAATATGATGGCAGCCTTCCTCATCCTGCGGCTTACACGCTCTCCAGGAACCTTTGCCGAGACCACATCTCAAGAAGATCAGCTGCACTGGATATTCGAGAATTGCAAAGTTGTGCGGGCAGCGAATGGTGTGATCAGTATCGTAGAAGCCATCAAGATAGCAAGTTCAAAGCATGATCTTCTTTGGTACAATCGCTGACTCGTACGTTTCTGGCGTGTCCTGACTCCGTCTATAGCACCCTATCAGATGCGGACGCTGCGCACTTCAATATATCCCCTCAGGAAAAGTCCGACTTCATGGAAGAAGTCACCACAGAGCTATCAGTGTATCTAGGGATGCTATATCACATGGTCGAAGTCTTCAAAGGTCACGACGATTTCGCTGACGAGCTGAGTGAGCAATGCCGTCCGTCGCGCCCGTTCGACGCTGATTCTATTGTGTGGTGATCAAGTGAGCCTGGAACCCCCGCTGCCTGTCTATCTGTTCAACGTGGTGGCCGGTCTACGGGATAAGAGCGCCAAGGGGTATCCTGTGAAGAAGGCACGGATCTCCTTTCTGACTCATGATGCTATCGGATGAGTCTCATGGCCTTGTCATCAGCTCCTCCTAGTGCTTTGGAAGACCATTCTGACATGCTGTGGCGGCATCCGCGAGCTCGCGTCTGTGAAGAAGTTGACGCGGGAGCTTGCGGGCCTTTCGCCCGTTCCTGAAGAAGGTATCATCTTGCACGGTATCGTAGCCGTCGGGTCGCCGTCTAACCGCCTTTCCTTCCCGCCCGCAGCCGTTCCAATCAAGGCATCCCCGTTAGACTTGGAAGTCTTCCGGCACGAAATCTCGGTCAAGTATCCCACATTCAACCCTCCTCCTGTCACAGTGCCAGCGTCGACACCTGTAACGACAGCCAAACTCGCACAGGCCTATTCCCCTATACCCGTTCGCCACCATTATGAACATGATGCCGGCGAGTCACAGCACCAGGAGCAATCTCACAACATGCCGCATCCATTCAACTCTAATCAGGCTGGGTCTTCTTTTCGTCCTATGCCCCAACCTGCTACGCCAGCCCCATCGCCGCCACCCTCCCCTAAGCCCAAGAAGCAGCAGTTCCAAACCGACCAGAACCGTCCATTCCTCTTCCCGTTCTCCCGAACGAGCATCGGTTACAATGACGCTCGTCTCGTGCCCTTTGCTATCGATGAGGCGGACAAACTCTATGCGAAGCACATGTATGTCAGTCTGTCTCTGTGGCAGATGTGGAAGACTCGCGAAGAGTGCATGACCGTGGAGAGCGGCCTGGAATACCTCCCCGGCCCGGAACGTCCCTCCGAGCCTAAGATACCTCCGATTGTGAGTATCATTTCAGCATCATCAATGACATCGAGCCTTAACCAGATATACAGTCACCAACAGTAGAAGATGAGGCAGGGGAAAAACTGCCAGACGTAGCACTTCTCGATGCCAAAATTGCTGAAGCAGAGAAGAATATGGACAATGCTGCATCCGCCGCCGAGAGACGCCGTGCGAAGGAGCGTCGAGAGGACTTGATGCGCCTCAAAAGGGTTGAACAAATCTATGTACGTCTAACAGACATTGTAAACCATGCTCTACTGTACTCAATATTTGTAGAGCGCTGTTCTACCGGTTCTCCCGGGTTGGGTTCTGGTTCTGCTAAAATTGCTCCTGGCAACAGTATCCACACCCAATGGTGGCATGCCCCCCGCTGCTGGCCCCGGTTTCCCCCCGGGTGTAATGTCCCGTAAGTGATTGCCAATATTCCGACAGTCGGCGCGGCTGACGGATGGTACAGCGCTTGAGCCTCCAAAACCATCAACCCTCGACGAGACTGACGTCGCACGGCATCGAGAGATCACGTCGAAGGCGGTCTCGGCCATCCTGCTTCTGACCCTAAAGTGGTTCAAGATGTCGCGTAAGCATTTCTAACGCGTGTCATGGCGACTGTGGGTTTGACACGCTCGCAGATGTGATGAAGTTCCATCATCTCGGGCAGCTCTTGCTCGATACCAACTGTCTGCTGCTCATACTGAAGATCTTCGGTCTCCAAGAGGTGTCTGCCGCAGTCGTCGCAAAGGCTGATATACCTGAGCGGAAGTAGGTTTGCGCACGTTCGTACCGCTGATCAGGCTAATTACCGACATGCTCCCAGCTTCTTCCGATATTGCCAGGTACGGTTTGCCAGACGCTCGGACATAGGCGGACCGGAAGACCAGATGCAACGTCCCACCAGGCAGACAGTGGTGCGGAGGACCAAGCTCCCGAACGGGCAGATGCACGAAGAGGAGGTCGACCTGTTGACCGACTTTTCGTGGCGCAACTTCTTCTCCACGATCAACTTTGCCAAGATCATGCAGAAGCTGTCCAAGCACCGGTCGCATCGCATCCGCATGCTGGTACAATACAAGAGCTCTGTGAGTGCACTCCACCACGCGCGAATTGTGTTCAGAGTGCGGAGTGCTGATCGGTGTCGCGACGGTGGCCAGGCGGTGTTGAAGCGGATATTGAAAGTGCAGCACCCCATGCTGCAGCTGCATGTCCTGAAGCTGATCAAGAGCCAAGTGCCATTCTGTGGTCGGAAGTGGCGCCAGTGTGCGTCTCGCGCATCTCATCTCCGAATAGCAGCTGTGGACTGACAGCTCCTAAAGCGAACATGCAGGTGATCACCGCTATCTACCTCAACTGTAGACCGGACCTCCGAGACGAGTGGCTCGCCGGAATCGAGGTGGATGACGTTTACGATGCGCAGGTGTGTCGCGGCATGGCATGAGTTGTATAGTACATGCGTTGATTGGCGCATGAAATTCAGGCTCAAGAGCAGGCTCTCCGCCATCTCGTTAAGTTTTGTACGTACGTGATAGCTCACAGAGGAGACACACCGCTGATGCCATTGACACACTGTAGACAACAACAAGCGATATGGCGTACAGGCGACGCCGCAGTCCAATGCACACCGCCGCGCTGCGAGCATTTCCCATCATCTCGAGGGTCTCCACCCCGGTCCGGAACTGTCTGGGATGCTGCGTCCGGTGCAAACCCCGAATAACGTCGATGCAGACGTTTTCCCGCCTCTCCGCGCGCAAACCACGGAGCCGTCCATCTTCCTCCCCTATGTCACAGAAGACATCGCCTTCGAAGAGGAGTATGAAGAGTACCTCCGGTGGTCCGACGAGAACTCTGAAGCGGGTTCACAAGGCTCGACGGCATGGCACCGCCTGCCTGAGCTCGTGCACGACATTGCGGACGGCATCAGCGACAGCGAGAGCATCGTCTCGATCGGCGAGCTTCCGGATGAGGGCAGAGGCTCCGGTAAAGAGGACCGTGATATCCCTGACGAGAACGTCAACAACTGGGAGGTGCGCCCATCTACCTAGACAGATCTGCCAAGCGTTGTCCGACTGACTCAAACGTCCCGCGCAGCACATGAGCCCGAAGACGATGGCTGCGCTTGCCAAGTCTCCCTCGCACGGGCGTCGGTCAAGCTCTGGGAGCAGCGGCCTCCGGCCTGTGCTGCCGTTCGAGCTCGACGACGGCACGGCCGTTGATGAGAACGATGAGGACGAGGAGCTCGGGCCGATGCCGAAGGAGCCCTCGGGGCCCTTCCACGCAGGAGCCGGCGTGGACGAGGTCGAGTATGCTTATGGGTAAGTTGGTCCTCTCCTTTGTGCATAGGAGTGCGAGGCTAACGGTACCTCGACAGTGTCTAATGACGTCCTGACGATGCTAAATGCACTACCATGTATCACTGAGACTTTGAGCTAGACTGCGTTTGCCTGGTATGATTATAATCACGTTGAATATCCTGCAAGTCGTGGGTGGGCGCACTGGGTGAAGGGAGACACCTGCAGCCCGTGTGATGACATAGACGAACATTGACAGACACATGCCGGAGCCAGCCTGTCGCACTCTCTGAGTGTCAATTGAGGGCCGTGATACAGGTAGGGATACATGCGGGGATACATAATATACATTGCCTCTGTCGCACAGCGTCATCAGTACATCGCCTTCGTCCTCGCGACGGCCCACGGGCTGCCCGCAGCGTAGAAGTCCATCGGGTAGACTCCGCCCTTCCGCGCGCGCTCCTTCGTGTCCCCCTCTCCCTCTGCCATCCATCCGACCGCCTTGCCAACCGCGACCGCGGTCTCGTACGGACTCAACAGGGGTTTCTCGAACGCGTAGCCCCAGTCGATTGACAGCCGTGGGCACGACGTCTGCACGAAGGCGGCGAGGTGCGGGTTGAAGAGCGCGAGCTTCGCAGGGGACAGCTCCGAGAGTAAAATCGGCATGTATGGGATGGGCGTGGGGGCCCCTGCCAATTGCTGTGTGATGGCCCGGAGCTGCTTGAAGCTGCCCTGGCGGCCGAGCGTTCCGAGCACGACGCCCCACATTGGAGGCTCTGTTGGCGAAGGGGTAGAGAGCGCGGTGTCCGAGGAATGCAATGCGTAGGAGGTGATGCTGCGCCGTGCCGTCTGCACGGCCTCGTCGCGGACTGTCCGCATCTCGACGTGGTTGTAACGCTCCCTCGTAAGCTTCTTGGAGTAGGGGTCGTAACGGAATGCCGGGACGTCCGGGTTGGCAATCATGATAGACTCGAGATGGAAGCGGCCATCTCCCAGATACCTGTCGAAAGGATAATATTGTGAGAACCAATAACATTAGAATGGCAAATCAAATGAAACGTACAAGAGTGCGTCGACATCGTTGAGTTGCGGAGCAGTACATCCCAGGATCTCTCCTGGAGACAAAGGCTTTGAACGTGGTATCGTGACATCGTATCTTCCTGTCCATAGCCGTGGTCTGCCCAAAGTTTGCAACTCTTCGCCCCCAAGTCCATCCGTCCCCGTTACCAACCCTGCCGGTGTGATCGGGTCATTTGGATCGTTGTACTCGACTGACAGGTCGTCCTTCAAGCGCGAAAGCGCAGCGACAAATTGGATCGTTGACACAAGAGCCAAACGAGTGGGTTCTGACGACGACGAGGGACCAGGCTGTGGATTGGAGGGTTGCTCCGCTGCAGCAGAAGCCTCATCCGTTGAATCAGGTCCTTCTATGCGTAGATGCCCTCCGCGGGTCAAAGGTCTCCCAGCGGGAATTTTAGCATGCTCTTCTTCCTCATCTAGCAACGACTCGCGGAAACGCTGGCGGTCGCTTGGGAAGTTGAGGCGAATAGATTGCAGGAGGTGAGAAGAATCAATGGCAATCTCGACGAAGATATATAGCGTCTTGATGGTGGTCTGGTCAATGGGAACTGATCACAGCGTGAGACGTCGCCTCATCAAAGTGAAAATAGGGCGGATACCTACCGAGACAGCTATGTCCATAGTGAATGAGCATGTCGCAACCCAGAGCGACCGCAGTGTAATCGTCTATGCAACAAGCGCCATATGTAACATCGCCCATGATCACAGTAAGAGCGGTAGTGAACCTAGTGTTACAATTCTCAGTTCTCGGACTTTGCCAAATATGGAGGATATGATAGTGCGCACTGTTCAATGATATCCGCGATTGTGCAAGCAAACATCTGTAGTCCTTCGGGCATCTGCAGAGCCACCATCTTGGCTTGATTCTTGCGTATGTGGTGGATGGTCTTGTGGATTTCGAAGGAGTAGTTCGAGGGCAGCTGCTTAATCGCAGCGTTGAGTTGCGCATCATTCAGGATGTCTTGAGGGATTTGATTAGCAAGGGCGGGGGAATACCCTGGCTTGGAAGGTGTTGCGCTCTTGCTACCCACGAACCGCTTCCTCGGCTTTGACGCATTTTTGGTAGAAGCAGGAGGTGCCGACGTTGTAGCTGTCTCTGACATTCTGAGAGACGGTCCTACGTCGTGCTGCAGCAGAGGATGAAGAAAGTCGGAAAGAGGCTTGAGCTCCTCCTGGCTCCAGGTCCTCTCAAGTACGATTGCTTTGGAAGATCTGTAAGAGGAAGATCTGAGATCGCTCCCGATCACTTTCGCATAAGCGGAAGTCCCGTGACTGCGTTACAGCATGTGACATATCCCCGCGTGACGCAGCAGCAGTTCGCCGACGCGCAGACACAGACGCAGACCGACTTGAAGGCTCCGACTGGCATCTTGCACGTCCACCACACCATCCTCCGCGTCGAGCTCCCGCAGATACTCCTTGGTCAAAATGTCGAGCAGAGGAAGGTCTCTTTCCCCGCGCCCTCTGCGCGACGAAGACGTCGACATGGACAGATCCCCGCCCCATAACCCCCACGCGAAGGTGGTCATCGTCACGAATCTCACTCGCAATGTTGCAGAGACACATCTGCAGACAATATTCGGCTTTTATGGCGAGCTACTCAAGGTTGACTTACCGCTGTTTGGAAAATGTAAGTTGTGCCCAGTGGTCTCCTCGATCGTCGTACTGACATAGTATGCTATAGCGGGTCAAAACAAAGGCAAGGCGTCCCTCGAATACGCTGATGCCGCATCCGCACAAAAGGCTGTTGCGCACATGGACGGTGGCCAGATTGACGGCGCCGTCGTAAAGTGCGAGCTCTCCGAAGTGCCCGTTCGCTCGCGTTCCTACACGCCTTCGCGCTCGCGCTCACCTCGTCCTCCGCCCCGCGGTCGTTACGGCCGCGGCAAGTCGTACTCAAGGTCCCCATCGCGGTCAAGATCCCCTCCTCCTCGTGGTGGTCGTCGCGGCTACGAGCCCCGTTACAATGATAACTACCGTCGTCTCCCACCTGGTCGCAGGCCGCCACCGCCTCCCCGCGATTCATACCGTCGATTTGGCCGCACTCCTTCGCGCTCACGTTCTCCACCTCGACGCGGCGGCGACCGTCTTCCTCCAAGGAGACGCTCGCCTAGCTACGAGCGCGGGGGAACAGGGTATCGTGGCCGCTCCAGGAGCTACTCGGTCGCCTCGAGCCGCTCGCGCACGCCACGTTCTCTCACCCCTCGCTCTCGTTCGCGCTCTTCAGGACGTTCCCGCTCGCGCTCGTACTACTCTTCTTCTGGATATTCTCGCAGTCGCTCCCCCCGCTCCCGCTCGCCGAGTCGTGCGAGGCGGAGCTACAGCCGGGACGACATCCGCGATAGCAGGTCCAGGTCACCGAGGGACTGATTGGTGTGAGCTGTCCTGGTCCGAAACATGTGTGTGCCTTGTCCTGCTATGCGTATATCTATGTCTATACCGAGCGAACACTCGCAAGAAAATCCGTATATCGTGTAGATCTGTCCAGTATGTCGTGATATTATGCTAAATGTACATATTACCGGCCAAAACATGCACTAAGAGTCTCAGTCGCTGAGCGCAGACTCATCGTCTGCAAGGAAAGGGCTGTAACGTATTGCGACTCAGCAAACGTCCAGTGAGAATATGTCAGTTACTCACGTATACTCGTAGTCATTCCGAATGGCGTGGGACATCCACTCTTCATCGGCTTCCTGCTGTGGGAATCCGGATCCGCCTGCGAGGCTCAAGACAACCGGGAGGAGTACCAGACCATGCAGCGCGCCCGAGATAATGAGGGTCAACCACATGCGGAAGTAGTAGATCTGGAGACATCCAGCCATGGTCAGTGACCGACAAGACATAGCATGCCGTATACCTACCTCCAAGAATTTCGACCGCGTCAACGCGAGAACGCACATGCCGATAAGCTTAGTAAACGTGATGCCAGACAAGACCTGTGTGCCAAGCATCAGCCTTCTGTCCTAGTCGTATGCATTTGGACGATGAACATACCGAAGGCCCGACATCCACGAGTGCGATCCACATCCGCTCGTCGCGCTCCTTCTGTCCCGCAGGATGGTCGACCGGCAGGCCCGAGCCCGCGCTCATGAACGCCCTCGCGACATGCGCACAGAACTCCACCGCGATGCCGAGCGAGATGACGAGGTTAACTAAGCTGATCGCGTTCAAGTTGATACCCCACACGCCCATGACGCCCATGACAGTGACCACAGTGAGTGCAACGACGCTCGTCACAATCGTCCCCGTGCGCCACGAGCCCAGGAGGAGTGCTGTCACGAGGAGTATGGCGGCGAGTCCAAGCCCGAGTATTTGCTCGGTGATGGGGATGATGTGCGCGAACTGGTCGAAGAAGACGTAGTGGAGGGAGTACGGGAACACGGTTGCACCGGTGGCCTCGGACAGGTCGTCTGCGATGCGGTGCGCCGCGGCGAACGCGTTGATCAGGTCTGCTTGCGACTTGAGGGGCTTGTGGAACGTCCGGAAGTGCGAAGCCACGAGTTCTTTGGCGTCCGAGGACAGCGCGAGTGCGTCTCCGAAGGAAGCCTTGCCTGCTAATGGACAATCCTCGTCTGTCGGGGAGACGAGCCATTGCCGCAGGTATGACATGAATTCCTCTCCTTCGGGTAGACCGTTCATCGTGATGTTCCACGCCGGCTCATGGTTCGCGTAACACGTCTGGCAGCGACGAGGGGACTCTCCAGGCTCGCAGAAGATATCGTGATTGTTCTTGCGGACTCGGCAGCACTTGTCCTTGAGCGGGTCCAACCAGTTGAAGAAGTCGTCGATCCATGAAGCGGCTGGTTGCGAGATGTAGGAAACCTCCTCACGTTTGCGCTCGGCCTCCAGGACGTTGGCAATCGAGTATGGGTCGCATGTGGTGAATCGTCCGCAGAGCTCCTGCTGTCCTGGACGATGTGTCACGTCCACGTCATGCACGACGAAGTACACAGGCGGTCCGATGTCGAGGTACGCATCCACACTATCGAAGTATGGGATCAAGTAAGACTCGGATGGGAAAGCAAGTCGCTGGTCTGTAACTCTGGTGAGTACCTGCCTTAACGAAAGCTTGGAGCCACGTACCAAACCCAAGCTCGATGTGTTGAATAGAGATGATAGATGCAACCAGGATCCCCCCGAAGGTAAGCAACACGACGCCTTTGACGAGTGGCTTGAGCAAGAATGGGGCATAACGCTTCTTGATGAACCGTGCGAGGAAGCTCAAGCCGCTACTAGTCGGAGGTGCCTCGAGTAGTGCGATTCGAGGCGGCATCCGCACACAAGGGAAGCAGTCCACGCGGCTCGCCTGCAAGCAGGTATTAGTCGCACATACGAATCGTTTCTAGAGTGACACATACCTCGACGCGCTTGAGATCAACCACCAGTGCGCTCACGAACACCGTGATTTGTAGCACCGCATTCAAGAAGACACTTCCAGCGGCATAGAGCGCGAAGTTGCGCACAGCGGGCATTGGAACTAATGCGCCCAACGCAAACGCGACAGTCTCCGTGACCGTGCTCAGAAGGATCGACGGGCCCATCTTAGCGAGTGTGCGCGCGACGCGCTCCTCTGCGGACAGGTACTGAGGTGTAGAACCAGCGTCCAGCGAAACTTCCTGTTCGTGTTCAGCCTCGAGTTCCCGTTCTTGCGAGTCTAGTCCAGAGCGTGCGCGGGTCGGACTCATCGGAGTGGTATGGCCGTAGCTATACGAGTCGCCGTACGCCCATGCTGCCGCGCCAGCGCCGGAGCCCGCGTTCGGGCCATGTAGGAGGTTCTGACGATCAAGCTCGTGGACGAGGATGAAGACGTTGTCGACGCCGACCGCGAGGACTAGGAAGGGAATGACCTCCGCGATGATGAGGGTGACCTTGACGCCAAGAGCTGAGAACAGTCCGACGGAAGATCCAACGGAAAGGATGACAAGGGCGATACCGAAGAGTCCGAGCGTGAACTTGGAGCCAACGAAGAGCGCGCGCGGAAGGCGGGGGAAGAGCCTCGGAGAAAGGCGCGAGTCGAGTGAGAGCGTAGAGGACGCGGAAGGCTGCCAGAAGAACTTGGGCAGGTTGGTCACCCACTGTGCGAGGCATGTCCATAGCCCCTCGTCGTCGCGTGTTGCTGCGCCATTGCCCAAGGTGAAGGCAACGTAGAAGAACATGGCCACGTACGAGAGGACGACGATCTTGATGTCCGTGTTGGTGCTCTTGTTGATCTCTTCCTCTAGGGAGACACCGGTTGACCATGCGATCTCCAAACCAGCTTCTCGAGGTGCGCGTTCACCGAGTTTCTGTAGGTAGTCGCGCAGAGTATATTCCCATTCCATGGCTTTCCCTTGTTCGGTCTTGTCAAGCGAATCCGGAACGACGTAGGTAATGACCATGGCTGTCGCATTGACATACTCTTTCCTGCCTTCCTCGTCCTCTGGCACCAAGCCTAGAACCATCTCAGGCGCCAAAGGCTGTTGGAAGTCAGGAAGACAGTTGACCGGGGTCTCCGCACAGTTCTCGAGGCGATCTTGCCAGGTGTCTGGATCGTACGAGGATAAATCGTTGCCGAACCAAGCCATGACGGACTGCACTACACAGAAGCCGTCCGGCCCAGCTGGTTTGAGACATACGTCCGACAGAGTGTATCCATGTGGGGAAGACTCCAGGTTCCGTATGTCCTCCTCCACGTCTGCCCAGTACTTGAGGTGTTCCCAGGTAAGTACTGGAGGCTTGTCCTGCGGCGATGACCCGCCACCAGGGACGGTAGACGTGACAAAAACTTGCTCTACGCGGTAGAACGGTCCGAAATGCTCGTCGAAAAATTCCTTCTGGAGCTTGCTTTCAGAGTCGGGCGCGACCCACAAGCGCACAGGGTCGGTCTCGACCTCGAAACGCTTCCATCCAAGGTTGAGAAGCCCAAATATAGCAAAGACGATAGCGAAGTTGAGCCAAGGATACGTGGCAGCGATGAGACCGAGTCTATAGAAGGCTCGGCGGAGGACGGTGTTCAGGCGGTAGTGACGTGGTTGGACTGTCTCGATGGGGTCGAGAAGAGACGCGCCGCGTCCCAACCGACGAGACTCAGATTGCGTACCTGTTGAATCCTCGCCATCAAGGTATTGAGCTAGTGAGGAGGCCCCGATTAGCCCGCGCGTGTGGGAGCGAGGGGAGGCTACACGTTCTGAGGCAGTATCGGTGGCAAGTGCGACACGTTCGTATGACTTCTCTCGCCTCCGCCGCAGAGTCACTTGCAGCCCATAGCCGAGGATGAAAGACAGCACAGCTAGACCATACAAGAGCAAGAGCGCGAACGTCAAGCACGAGACAAGGCCGACATGGCATGTTGGTTCGGCGTTGGGAGGTGGGATTTCGGGGAGCTTCTCGCAGACGTCTAAGCAATCTATGCATGTACACCTACTAGCCAGATCATTGTCGTAGCAGTTTCTTGCTGTGACGTTCAGAGGCGAGTAGTTCGACGGAGATGAGGGTGGGAAGTTAATCTGGAAGGGGCTGCCCATGTCCTTCTCGTCGCCCATGAACTTGAGGAAGGCATGATAGTCCTTCGCTCCACCGCCCAGGAGGTCCATGGCGTAGCCATTGGTCGCGCCCATCTTGATGTCTTTACAGCTATCATAGAACCCTTGACCGAATTGCTCAGAGACATAAAAGTCCACGGCCTTGACAGCAACCTGTCTTGTCGAAGACAACTGACGCTCCGTGACATTGAGGAAAGAGGCTTGTTCGGGGGAACATGTGAATGAGCACCAAAACTTGCGGAAGTTGTTGCGACATGCGGGGCAGGAGGAGATCAAGTTCTCTGCGAGACCAAGATTGTCGCGTAGGGTCTCAAGTTGGTCGGTGGTACAGCACGTGGGACCTTGTGCAAAGTCGGCTCCACAGAGGGTCATGAGGAGGTCGCGATCAACGTCGTCCTATGATCACTGAGTTTCGCGCACGTCCGTCACCACTGAAAGCAAACACACCTCGGATGGTGGCCCGTCATAAGGGCATGGTAGAGGCTTCCCGAAGATGACCTTTGGCCCACAGGAACCGCGCATGGCACAACGGGGCTCCGTCTGCATGACAGGCCGAAGGACCTCCATGGCGGCGTCGGTCGACGTATGTCGCAGCAGTGAAGATAGGACTCTCCGTCGGCAGTCAGAGAAAGGATGGAGGTCAACTACCAAGCAGAAATGTGCAAAAATGTGCAGTCCTTGAACCGAGGCTCGGGAGCTGGGAGGGTACGTACACGCAGTGACACCACCGCCCAACGCGGACAAGCTGCAGCACAACCCCGCATCGGGGTTACTCATCACGTGAGCATACCTTCACGGTCACGCACAAGCCTGGAGCGAGTTCGCCGGTACACAAAGGCACACAGTTCTCCTTCTTCCCTATTGCAAGCACCTTTCCCACTTCCTCTCACCCTCCGTCGAAACCTACTACCGCACATCCGTGTACCCTGACGCGTCCAGAACGCTTTACCTCGCTCCACAATGGTCAGAGAAGGTTTCTCTACGTTCACGCTCCCCCGGGACTCACCGTAACTCGCAGACAACCGCAGAACAACCCAAGACATACAACTAGTACGCGCTTTATTGTTGCATGCGCTCAGCCATGCTGATGCATGCCTTCAAGTGTCGATGAGGAGACCCTGAACAGGCTGCGCAATGTCGGATCCCGCGTTCGAAAGAGTACGTCCTCTCGACCCTTGATCCCTTCCGTGCACGACCAACGCGTCTCCCCGTACGTGCTCTCCTCTAGGCGTGACAGAAGGCTTCCAACGCACCGTATCCGTCCCCACCGATCCCCTTGCGGCCAACAAGCGCCTTCCGTTCACCCAAACACCCTCCTTCATCTCATCTAACGACGCTATGCGCGAGTTGCTCGCGGCTCGCGCCGCCAAGCACAAGAGCACCTCCTCCGCACCTTCCTCTCCCCAGCAGCGCCCCAAGCGTACACATGGTGGACCTGATTCGGATGAAGACGCAGACCTTGACGACGACGAGATGAACCTCGACGAGGACGAGCCTACGACCGCATCGTCGGCCCGTGCCGCGCGCGAGCTCGCTGCCAGACTCCAAGAGGAGAAGAGCAAGCGCGAGATCAGGCCGCTCAAGAGGAGCGCGAGTCGTCCGGGAGGTGTCGCGACTCAATCTCTGCCCGCGAGCATGTTCCGCTTCTCGCACGACCCCTCGAACAAGCCGACGCCCGCAGTTGCTCAGATCGTGGAGGAGGACGATTGGAGCGAGAACTTCGGTGGCACCGGCGGTGGTAGCGGGACTGCAGACTTGTCTGCTGATCTCGAGATCTGAACGGGATGATGTCTCCCTCCAATCTAGCCTGGAAGTGAGTGGCTTGACATGTACAGGGCAGAACTCATACTGAAGCAACAGTGCAGTTTGACCCCCGATCACCGATCCTCGATGTTTTATCTTCTATCTCTCTTCTGCCTCTGAATTCCTCCTACTAAACAGTTCAAAGCTGTCGCATGTTGTCTTGTTCAACTGTAGGATTAACGTACGCAGTCGTCTGTTCCAAAGCTGTTGTATTCCGGACCTCCTTCTCGAAACGTATTCATCCACACTCGGTCGACAACTCATATGACAACAAATCTGTGTGCTTGAACATTGTGATCTACAATTCGTACATGTCGTCTCAGCCATTCGAAGCCGTGGCTTCCAGAACTATCAAGGCCAGTACTCCGCGTTCTCGTCCTTCTTCACCTCGGCTCGCTTCTTCGAAGAGGAAGCCCGAGAGCTGTCTTGCACGCCGTGCGTGACACGCATGTGTCGCTTCAGCAGGTCCTGCCTGACGAAGTTCCGCTCGCTGAACGGCGCGCATATAGAGCACGAGAACGGTTTACGGCCCTCATGGCTAGTCTCGTGCCGCTTACACTCGTTCTTCCGCAGGAACCGCATCCCGCTGAATACGCACATAAGTGGGCAGAACGGGCGATGTACCTCAATGCCTACGTACCAATGTTGGCACCGCCAAGGCCTATGTTCCACATGAGACCCGACATGTACGAGGATGTGGTCGCGCCTGCGATTCCGCTGTCCGCATCCAATAACGTAACATCTATAGTCGTCAAGAAGCTCTCCGCGCGTACTCAACCTTCCTGCAAAACTCTGCAAGAAGCTTCTGTCGAGCTCTGCGCAGGGGTTACGCATCCGAAAGTCGTTGGCGCGCCGGCGAAGTTCTTCTAATTCAATGCCAGTATGCGCGTTGAGGACAGGGCTTGGGGGAGGTGGGAGCACGACCGGTTGAGTAGCGGTTTGTGGTATCTCTATAGAGGCAAATGATCCGTATCCTGGAAAGACGAGTTGTTGCTCCTGTGGGATTGGGAGATCCGCGAGTGGGATCCGTTGACCAGCGGGGAGAGCTACATGACAACCTGTGGAGGCAAGACTAGGATGGTGGAGCCTAGGGTCGTTCACAGGGAATGCCGTGATCTGACCAGGGTACAGAGGTTGAGGTGCAATGACTTTGCAAGCCTCGAGCGGCGCCTGCTGGGGTTGGTTGAGAACGCGAGGGATGTGACTCTCTTGTTGGGCTGAAGACTTAAGAACAGAGACAATAGCAGAGATAGCCTCCTCGGGAAAGTCGTTCTGAGCCAAGGCCTCATCCTGAAAGTCGACAGTATAGCCTGGAGCTGATGATGGTACCGGAGAGTTCAGCGAAGTCGGTGCCTGTAGAGTCGACTGTGCAGGACTCATACTACGAGCAGAAGATAGTCTCTCCAAGCTATGTTGTGTCGTATCGCCAGGGTCATGTCCCGACTCTTCGGACGCGCGACCCATGATATCGGCAGGATTGACGCAAACTGGAGGCTCCTGCTCTTGTAATGCCTGTTGACGCAAGTTGCAGTCGACGTAGATGCCAAGCAAAGGGGTAGGACCGAAGGTGTCTGAGTCAGCAGAACCAGAAGTCGACGAGAAGCAGATGATGTCGTCGAGAGACTCTTTCTTCATAGAAGCTATAAGACCAGTCTCAGAATCAGACATGCTACCGCACTGCGGGGAAGGCAGAGGTTGTAGCGCAGTCCACGACGGTGTAGAGAATTCAGCAGCCGGACAATCTGAGTACGGCCGCTCTTCCATCGTATGATCGATGACAGCAGACGAAGACTCCGCTACTCCAGGGGCCCGCTCGGGATCACTAGTAGGCTCGAGGTGGCAGATATCCTCTAGAGAAAGCGGCGTTGTCGCGAACGGGTGCACATAGGTTTCGGGCTGGGTAGCAGACTGCGGAGTTTGGAAGGGAGACTGATCGACAGGGAGAACGTGAGACGCGAGCTTGAGAGAGGCAGGCAAAGAGACCGGGAGAGAAACGGGAACAGGTAGCGGTACAGGCATAGGTACAGTCAGGGTTTGAGGGAATCCTGCAGCAGAAGCAACGCTATCGTATGACTGCATCTCCTTGCTTGTCGAGGATATACGTTGGGGAATCTGGAGGCGAGCGTGGGATACACCGGTCTGAAAATCGGAGGGGAAGTCCAACGTCGGTGTGAGGAGGGGCAAGCGAAGGCCGAAGGCAGAGATTGGTGCATGCTGAGCTTGCGGTAGTAGCCGAGTGGTCGTATGGTAGTCGAAATGGGTTGCCGGGAGGAACGGCGCCTGCGCCGGAGTGAAGTAGGGCTGGGAGAGAGTGGCGTGAGTTGGACCATGAAGATTCGATCTATTAGGCTGATTAGTGGATAGATATGCGTGGTTGTTGTAGTGAAAGTGCGCCATGACGGTAAGGTATTAAAGATACGCGTAAGTTAAATGGAGAGCAGCCCGCACAGCGGACGACGACGTGCTCCGAGGATAACGATGGTGGTAGTGTGCGGAAGAGAAGACGATCCACCAACCACCAACTTCGCGTCCGAGTTAGAGTAAATGTCCACGTGACCGTGTCATGACGCACTTGTTGGTCGCTATTTTGCCCCGGACTTCTCGCTGTCCGCTTTGGGAACTCGGCAATACTCAACGCTGGCATATTTCCGACGGAATGCGCTCTCTTCCACCCGCTTTCCTCTCTGTCGGTCGCTATCGCCAAGCATGTGTTGTAGCAAGGCGAAATTTCGCGCGATCCGTCTCTACTAGTGCCACTGGATCAGTATCCTCTCGAGCTGGCGCAACCTCCCTTCTCTTCGGTCTAGGCTCTGGAGCATTTGTCGCGTCTTACTTCTTGTGGCCGGATCCTTCGAGGGCCGCTCCAACTAAAACCAACGCTCTACTGTCACCAACGCACTTCACGCCCGTTGAAGTCACGTCAACGGAAACATGCCCTGACCCCAGCACGCGCCTCATGACGCTCACCGTACCGCGACAATCAATACCGTCCACGGACCAGGCTGCGTTCGAGCCTATTTGGTCAGTATACATCAAAGATGATGATATCCAAGTCGAGAGACCGTTCACTCCGTTGGAGGGCATTGATTCCGAAGGACGAATCAAATTGTGGGTCAAGAAGTACGAGAAAGGCGAGGTCGCCCGCTGGTTGCACTCCAAGCATGTGGGCGATAAAATCGAAATACGAGGTCCAATCAAAACGTGGTCGTGGAAGGAGAATGAATGGGACGAGATCGTTATGGTGCGTACTTTGGGTGATGCTCGGTTCGGCCATTGCTGACTGATTGTCAGATATCCGGCGGGACGGGCATTACGCCTTTCTATCAGCTGATACACAAAGAACTACTGAGCCAGCCCGCAACGACGTCGAAGACGCGCTATACTCTGCTGCACTCATCCCGTCGGCCGATAGAATTGCCGCCACAGGAAATGTTACAGCCCCTCATCGCCTATTCCCAGGCGCATCCTGACAAACTTAGACTGTCGTTCTTCGTGGACTCTTCCGATGGCCCTTCACATCCGACAATGCCCTCCTCTTCTTTAACCGTAGGCCGCATTGGTAAAAATGCAATAGAGCGTGTGATGAGCATTGGCACGAAAAGCTGGTGGCAGTCGCTCTTCCACCGTGCCTCGGCCGAAGACAGCGCGCGGGGAAAGAAGGTGATGTTCCTACTATGTGGACCAGTCCCGTACGTGAACCACGCAATTAGACGCAGATTGTTGATGAACTCATGACCGGTCTTCTCCTCCCATTTAGGATGGTGGCGGCCATTGCTGGTCCCTTTGGCCGGAATTTCTCACAGGGTGATGTCGGCGGGGCCCTCGGAGAGCTGGGATACGGCAAAGACTCTGTCTGGAAACTGGAGTCTGTTAGTTAAGACATCGGACATCGTGCTTCACAGAGATGGTATACAGTAGCTATAGATGGCTGAGCACATAATTCGATGGCGGATCTGCAGAGATCTACAGCAGGCGAAATGAGCGGAACGTGAGTGGACCCCTCTGCGCCGGAAAGCGGACCGGAGGAGGGGGGAGTGACATGACTCCAATTCGTGACAGGATGAGATCAAAATGACTTGACCGCGAAAATGGGCGCCCCACTAGGGGAACGATTTACTAAGACACTTTCTCCGACAATCCTCTCATCTATAAGCAACTACCTCTCGGCCATCTCGTGCTACTTATACCTCCATATCACCTCATCGTCGGCCTCCGACTGCCCCCTCATCTCTTTGTCGTCTTCCAGTCCGCAATGGCACCGTCAGCAGTCTACTACGCCCCGCAAGTAGCCCAGTCTCAGGCTCAGGAGAAGCCCACGGTCGTCTCTGTGAAGGGCCCCGCGCTTGCTATCGGATCCCCGGCGACAGCGCAGGATGGCAAGTACCAGTCCTTGATCACGTCCCTGGAACAGTCCAGACAAGTAGAGAGGCATATGGTCGATAGATTGCTCGACGGAGGTGGGTTCTACGAACATGACGCCCGGCGCTGCAAGCGATTGACCGTCCTGGGCCTTCCACCCCAGCTACCACTCTCGCACCTTCAAGCTTCGCATCCGTCCACGTCTCTCTGTCCCCTGCGGAGTACAATGCGCTCGCGCCACGTATTCCCGAGCTCCTTGCCCAGCTCCTGGGAGGTCTGGAACCCCTGGGAACGGTCCACATCCTGAATCTCGACTCGGCACTTCCCAACCTTCCCTCCGAGCTCACGCTTGCCGGCTTCACTGTTCTCAGCGCGTCGCAGGACGGTGCGCTCATCGCACAGAAGCCGGCGCATTCCGTGACCTCTTCCGTTTCGCTTAAGACGGCAGCGCTACCTTTGCGCAAGAAGGCGGACCCGGAACGCAAGGCTTCTAAAAAGGCTTTGTGGGCGCTGAACGCCCCTTCTACGCCTTCCATTGATGCCGAGAGCCTCCTGACGGAAGCCGACCGCCAGCGACCAGAGGCATGCGAGCCTGTAGCGGGAGGCGCACCCCGGAGGAAGAAGGCATGCAAGAACTGCACATGCGGTCTGGCGGAGATCGAAGCGGAAATGCTCGCGCAGAGCAAAGTCGTCCTCCTCGATGGCTCCCAGGATGGCAAGGCTATGGAAGTGTCTCAGAGTGAGAAGGCGCGACTCATGGCTGCCGCTGCCGCGGCGCCGAAGGCGACCAGTAGCTGTGGAAATTGCTACTTGGGCGACGCTTTCCGGTGCTCGAGCTGCCCCTACAGAGGTGAGCCGTTACAGCCAGAAAGCATTCTCCCGCATGGCACTGAAGTATACGGGCGCTACAGGGCTCCCCATGTTCAAGCCCGGAGAGAAGGTCGAGATCGACTTTGGGATGGACGATATCTGATCCACTATACCCACCGCCTTCGGACTGGAACCGTCTACTAGCATCTTCGAGCTGTTCTGGCGGTATGCTATCCACACGTATAGAAGTTTACTTATGTTGTAGCATTTTGTGTATCCTCTTGTAAAAAGCTGAGCCGAGGTCACGGCGTACATATCTACCTTCGCGGACCACGAGTCCCTTGCCCGTTCTCCGTCGCTGGTTATCAGCCGATGCGTCAGAATTGTACCGTTGGCTTCGATAGAACGCATGCAAGATTATCGACATGCAGCACGAACTTCATGAGAGACATCGCATGCATTTGAGAGGGCCCCGCGGGGGCGCTAGATGAGCCAATGACGCGCTCCCCGCACGCGTCGCGTCTGAATTTCTTGCTGCAAAGACGCCCAAAGTACTCTTTCCTGCCACCTTCCTCTCAGCTTTCAGCATGGACGATCCTGCCCCCTCAGAGCCTCAGGAAACCCAACAAGCAGAAAGCTCTCTCGCTGCGACCCAGCGACAAACCCCGCCCTGCGCAATATGCCAAGCAAAGTCCGCGATCTACACCTGCCCGCGCTGCAACATGCGCACCTGCTCGCTCCCCTGCTCTACAAAACACAAGACCCTCGGCGAGGGATGCTCCGGGGTCCGCAACAAGGCAGCCTATGTGCCAATGAACCAGTATGGATACATGACGCTCATGAGCGACTACACGTTCCTCGAGGACATGGGTCGGAAGGTCGGGGACTGGGGGCGCGAGATTGTGCAGGGAGGATATGCCGCAGGCCGAGGCGCTGCTGCAGGTCGGGGCGGTAGGGACGCCAGAGGTCGTGGACGGGGACGCGGGCGAGGGGGTGCGCACGGGAAGGCAGCGTCGAAGCGGGACGTGCTGAAGATGCAGCTCGACTTCCGAGACATCGAGATTGAGCTGTTGCCCAACGGGATGGAGAGGCGGACCCTTAACCAGTCTACGTGGGACTTCAAGTATGTCCCCGTCCAATATCTCAAAACGTATCCAGTAATGACCAAGAATTGTCGTCGTCTAGATATAAGACCGCTCTGCTCACAATTGAATTCAAATTCCACCCACCGCGGAATAGGCTCGCTCCGCCCGGCGAGCCTCCTGAGCCGCCCTTCTCGCTTTTGACCCACCGAAATGCATTGGAGACGACGCTACTCAGCGCGATGCAGTCGCACGTATCTGAGCGCAGCAAGTCGAAGAAGGATAAAACGCCGCCAACGTGGGTACAAGAGCTGGTGCTACCCGACCAAGACGTGCCGGATTCATTCATTCCACCACTATGCGTCATGAGCACTCCTCTCGACCCACTCGCATCTCTCAACAGCCATCCCCACATACCACAACCTGGGCGGATTCTCCGTACCGGGTACTACAAGCTTGACCCCAATCAACCCATAGGCACGTTATTGAAGCACAAGCACTTCGTCGAGTTCCCTACCATCGAAGTATGGGAGGAAGACGCCTTCCAAGGAACCATAGTCGATGAACGAGGATCCGTCGTCCACGATGCGTCTGACGAGCCTCCACCGAAGAGGCGGAAGTTAACCAAGAAGCAGATTGAGAAGGCGATGAGCGGGCTTTTGGGAGGCTACGGCAGTGACGAGGACGAGGAGGCGGGTGAAGAGCACAATGTCATGAACATGCTAGGCGGATACGCCGACAGCGATGAGGACGCCGGAGCGGAGCCTAGTGCTGCCAACGATGGAGGCGAGGAGGTGGAGGATGATGAGTGGGGGAACGAGGACGCCGAGGGGGAGACCGACGAGGAGTTCGAGGGCGATCCGGAAGTGCTCGCCGCCATGCTGCAGAAACTCCGAGAAGCGGGCGCGCTGCGGGATCCTGGTACGGACAGCGCTCTTGCCGGACTAGAGGGCGCGGAGGAGGAACAGGTTGATTGGGGCGACTCGGGCGGAGAGGGGGACGAGGGGACGTAGACTTGCAGCTTTCGCCAGTTCGTTACATTACGCCGGCATAATACCACGGACGTTGTGTTTAGACATCTTGGCGTCTCAGATCGAGCAAACCCTTCATTAGGAGCTGCACCTCGAGCACGGCGTCGAGGGATTTACTGAGAGGCGTTTCTTGGGTATTCCGGACGGGTGCAGCGGTCTTCACCTCTACCTCCCAAAGGGTATCTGGATGCGCCGGTATTGGTTTGCCAGTCTTGGGATCCGCCTTGTATTGAACGAGGGTGCACAAACGTTAGCTATACCTCCGGGTCCCGACCTGCTCATAGATAGATGCACTTACATGCTCCTGTTGGAACATCTGAATGACCAGGCTCCCGCGCCGGAAGACGTACCCTCTCTTGTAGATCTGAGAGCATCGGCTGCACCCATCGTACGTTTAACATCATAGAAACACAGCGCAAGCTGAAGCAGTACTCACATATAGCCCAACGCGGACGCAAACTCCAACGCTTCGCCAACGACTTGACAAGTAGCCCACGGACGCACCGTCGCCTCCGGGTGCACGCGTACTGACTCCGGCTTCAAGTACGAGTACAGCAGCCTTTCAATCCACAGTGCAGTCCGCACTTCATCAGCTGGGCTGGACGAGGTACAAGGTCCCTCATCCCACTCACCACTTTGAATTCGGCTCCAGGAGCTCCTTCCGCGCGCGCAGGAGCACAGGCTCCGTGCCCGAGTCCCGCTGGTGCTGCGCGTCGAAAGGCTCGAACACGATCTCGCGCGCGTGCATCTGGTGCGCGGACTCGCTATGCAGCGTGAAGCGGTTCAGGATCGCTGCGAAGGACGCCTGAGCTCATGGAGTCGCGGAGATGCGAGAGTGTGAGGCGTACCTGGGAGATCTTGCGCGAAGAACTCTCCAAAGAGCGCGACTTCGTGCGCGGCCATGTATTTGTAGACTACGACGCTGAGGTCAAAACCCTATGGTGTCGCCGGGCTGTAGCCTTGATGGGATGGTGGCGGTAGCGGGAAAGGGAACTACGCTGGGATCCCGGGTAAGATTCAATGCTCACTTCAGCCACAAGCCTACATCATACCGGCCCGATGGATTTGTGGCGCTCGTTCAGTGTGTACTGGATGGCCGCTGACAGCGAGTGCAGCAACCGTGACCGTTTATGAAGCTATTCTGAATGTCTCAGAAGCTCTCTAGCTCATCACGAAAAAGGCGTCCAAATTGTGGCCCGCGCGAGAATTCGTCTTCTTATACTTGGTTATAATAGAGTTATAATTGATTATCATACGTTGCCTCGATACAAACCAACTCAAGCGGTCTTATTATGATGCATCTTGAAATCGGCTTGCAACCGCATTACAGTCATCTCGCAATAACTTTCAAAGGCCTGCCAAGCCGTTGCAATCATTCCGACGACTTGCAATCTAATACGAGGACGCGCGCTTGATTGCGCCAATAGCCTATGCCAATAGACAGGTACTATATAGGACCACGTCGGGGTTTGAATATACAATTTGTAGGCAACGTCGCGACGTGGACTCGAAACCCCCTTCTTCCATGTAGCTATACTACCTAGGTGCCACCTCTCTGAGGTGTACTAACTTCGTATTGTCTTAGCCGTGGATTCGTACCAAGACAGCTATCTTCCGGCACTCCTGGCTCTGGTCCCTCCGTGCTGCGACGTCTTTGCTAGTCTTTGAACTTGTCTGCGGATATCTGCCAGTCTTGCTACTGTCTGGGTGCTACGTCTACGGCTATCGCTTGGTTGGGCTGATCTGAGTCTCTGGGCCTAGGCGAACTCTATCCTGTGCACTGGTCTTGGGATGCGTCGCCTTCTGGAGTCTCTTTGCTACATGCTGAGTACCAAGTACCGCTCACGTTCAGCTGGCGCCACAGCGGACAATCATACGATTGACATTCGGGCCTCACGCCCATGTCCCTTTTGTATATGCATATATATGTCATGTACCTGTGTCATATGTACTTCCGTCATCAGAAATATATTGCTTGTTTAAACTGCCATATTTCCTTGTTCTGTTCGAATGACCAGTGTTTGCCCGAGAGTTGTAATCATCTCTGAATGTGTAGAAGGATTGTGCCCGATCCTATGAGTCTCAATATTTTCTTCATCGGATCCTAGATCAGGTTTACATGCCTTTAAAGGCCCTTGCAAGACGCTCGTAAGGAGCTCAACGCCTATTTAGTCACATTACTATTGATCAGGAACATATAATCATTGCATCGATTGTAACTCCTTGGAACCACATTACAACTGGTTGCAATCCAGCCTCAAATCGGCGACAAAAGTGTGATGCTACACTGGGCGTTACGATATTTTTTCGCCGAGTAAATGTGGAGGAAAGATAAACGTGTGCACCAGATTTGCACCAGATATGTATCGCGGCAAAGCAATGCAAAAGAATATGAAACTTTGAAATTCTGAAATCTTTGTTCCGTCTTTGACACGGGCGCTTACGGTAAACGGGCGCCAATTGGGCCTGATTTGCTCGTCGCAGGCCTCCTTGAATATTACTTCTTGATTCACTTTGGTCACACTTATTTAGGTGGGATTCGTGTATGTCCATAAATATATTTGATTGTGTTCGTACAAGAACAAAAGGCTATACATATATAACAGGGTGTGCACGTACTACTAGAGTCTAAGAATTTAGCTCATAGCCTACCTTAAGTCGCCAGTAACCCGCACAAACAACACTCCGAGCGAGCGCGTATAATTATCACGAAGAGACTACTCACATGATGACTTGGACCCGCCGCCAAGGTCAGATTTGCGAGTCCTAGTGACTATATGCGGTGTCTAAAAAGTCAGGCAGGGTTAATCAACATCTGTATTCACCATAGGTAAATGTCTTCCCTGACATACCTGTGCTATATGCTAGCCTCAAGAGCTCTTAGACGTGCATTCCTGGTGGTCAGTGATGGAGGGAAGAGAAGAGCGAATGGTTGGCAGACGAAGAGTTGACTCGGTTTTAAGGACAATTGCATTCATTGGAACTCCGACTGACGTAGAGCGAACGCTATGACATCATGATCACACCGTACATGCTCGATTGAGGGAGGCTTCGAAGACTTGTTGCTTTGGGGAAGAATTTTACCTTTGCACAGGTCAAAGACGACGCAAATACAGAATGCAGTAAAGATTGAGTAAAAGTGGAGTAATAGATGGAATTTGGACTACATTTGCTCTGGGAAAATTCGTCGTAACGCCCAGTGTAGCGCAATGCGCTTGCATATACGAACGTGTACGGCGAGGTGTGATATACTGGTAGATGTACGCGGAACACCAATAGGATAACACAACGTACAGCAGCAATAATCATTCCGGAAGGAAGGTCCAAAAATCGCTAGCTAGGTACAAAGGAAAAAGACTGGGAATAAGGACAGACAACACGAAAGCCCAACGTGAAGGACGACCGTGGCGTAGCATCCGTCGACAGCTCCGCTCAGAACACACAATCCCCACTTCCTCCTGCAGCACACAATGAGTGGGCTGACCCGCATCGGACACTACTGCTCGGGCATCGGGACCTGCACAGGTACTTCGCCCGGATTCGGCGGCTGGCCAGGCATGGCGTGAGGCGGGGGTGGTGGCGGAGGCGCGGCGCCCATGTTGGGGACAGGCTCGCCAGGGTTCATTGGCGGGGCCATCATGGCGCTTCGGACGCGGAAGAGCATCATACGGTACCACTCCATGTCCGCACCCTGCTTCTCTTGCTCATCCGTGAGCTGCTGTAGCTGCTGAAGCTCCTTCCGCCACTGTGCGCGCCAGTCGACTTGACCGTGCTCATCCAGTTCGAACTGCTCATCTGGTCGGAAGAGCGGAGGCATCACTGGCGCGAACGTGGGATCGAAGCTATATGGTGACCTTTGGAACGGTGAGCCGGGTGTCACTCTACCTTTCACCTATATGAAGAACTCACGTTGGGTACGGCGGAGGGAAAGGTGGTTGACGACTAGGCCCAGCTTCACCAGGAGGCATGTGGGAAGGTACGTATTGGGCGTTGGGATCGAAGGGAGCTTGTTGGCCGGCACCAGGGTGATAGTCGACATCCTGGTGCTCGAGCGGCGGTGAGTGCTTATTCGCATTCTTGCCCTTCTTCTTCCGCACACGATGCACTCCCGTCCGGGGATCTACATTGTCGTTGACAGTCCAATATGAACCCTTGCCGCGGTCTGTGAGCGGCCTGGGAACCTTTTCGAAGCAGGGGTTGAGAGACAGATTGTGCCGGACAGAGTTCTATAGGCAAGCAAGTTCAGTGAGATGTTCATCATCAAGATGACATTAATGAGGGATGAACTTGTCAAGCTGCGAGCGAGCCAGCTGAGACAAGCAGGTCTATTGGAAGGATTCTCACCTTCCAGCCGGGAGGCGCTGTTCGGAAGTACGGGAACTACGCGGACATCAGTATGTAGAGCATACAAATAACCAGATGGGTTACGCACCCTTGACTCAATCGCATAGTAAATGTCCTCCAACAACAGTTTCTGATTGGGAGAGCCCTTAATTGCATACCTATGACAATCATACCCGTTGAGCCAGCTATTGCAACGTCAGTGTCAGAACAAAACGCACCGAATCAACGTTGAATATGGGTAAAACGGCTTGCTACCAGGGGGCCCGTCGCGCAAAGAGTCGAGATTGATAGGAAGGCCGCCTGATAGGTCGTTGGAGGTCGTCGTCGTGTCCGAGTAGTAGTTCACAGGCTGAGGAGTCTGCTGAGGAGGGTTGTGCATCATTTCCTGTGGAATGACGCTCATGGATTGCTGCTGCGCCATCGCTGTGTATCACTCTGCCAGTGAAATCGATGACTTCCAGTAAAAACCGACGAGAGGCGTGAGAGGCAGCAGGTAGGAGAGTACAATGGCAGGGAGAGCAGGCGCGGCGACGGTAGACTCTGGGCAAGTCGAACGTTGCTTATGTCAGCAAGTTCCCAACGCCGCTCGGGCCAGGTGCGGGCCCACGGGCGGCTTGCGCTTCGCTGCTTCGTACGACATGGGCGGGCTCGACGACGACGTGCAGCATGTCGCGGACGATGGTGGTCGGGAGGAGAGTCGGCGGTGTGCGTTGTTTGTGTACTTCAGCCACGGTTCAAACACCTTCATACAGCGTCCAAATTCCCGAAAACCAGAGAAAACAAATTTGCCCCGGCAAGCAGGAGAACACACGTACAAACGACCCAAAACCAGGCCATCGTCTCCCTCCCTCCTCGACGACCATCTACTGTACCTCGGTGGGCTCGAGTTGCAGGCCTCGATAGTGTAGATCCCTGTGGCTCTGACTTTCATTTTTCTTCCCGAGTAAACGGGTACTATGGGTGCCTCCCTGGAGCTCTTCCCAAAGCCACACGCTGCGGCAGATTCACATAATATTTCGAAGTCTCTCACCTCAGCTATACTCAAGCCTGAGGGTCGCACATCCTCACAGTACACCACCGGGCGACGCCCAGTATGCTAGCGGTACTCCGCCCCGACCGGCCGGAAATCATCCGCATATAGATATCAGCGCTCTCCAATTACGATAATGAAACCTTATCCCCTGGGGATATGCCATTAACCACAGCTCTCATATCGATATCGCTCGGTCTCCATATCTTCTCCATATACTCTCGTCTGGTACCACGTCCGTCTGCAAATCATATCCTGGCGACAAGGACGCATTTACTGAGTCCATCTTAGCAATCTCGTGACCATGTCGGACGCTTCGCTGAAACCTTTCGTTTGGCGCTGCGTTGTGTGCCTCTGTCCTCTCATCGACGTCAACTCCTGACATGCATGCTTCAAGCGATTACGAACCGTCTCAGGCTCAGGAGACCATGGTGGACCACGTACAGCGCCGCCATTCGCGTTCATCGCATTCTGGGACGCGTCGTACCAGGTACGTGGAGCCATGGCAGTGATAGGTCGACCCATTCTCATTTCCACCAAGTGCGCTCTTCGCGCCTGGGGGAGCTCTGGATTCGCAAACGTCGGACACCCAATGGATTGATGCCATTGGATACAGCAGCCCATGCTCGAATGGTATGTGCCCATTTGGTTACCACAACCTTATACTCTGACACGCTACAGGACCGGTGACCATGGTTGACGCATCTGTTCAAACCGAGTTCACCATGTTTGGGCGACCCTCTCGTGAGTGTCTGACTTTGCCCTAGTGTTACTATCTTAATACCTGTGCATATAACGATAGCACTGATATGCTGCAGCGAATTGCGAAGCGAGAATGCCCATCTTCGCCTGCAGCTGGCTCGCCTGGAAGCTGCCTATAGGACTATCGCCGGCAAGCTGGAGGCCGCCCGGGCTGCGCTCGATGAAGACGAGGATTTCCTCGACCCTTCTGAGCAATCTCAGGTCGAAATGTCGTACCGCCATGTGTATCGCCCCGCGCTGCCATCCTCTGCACCCTCCTCCCCTGAACTTGCTGCTCGACTGGCACCGCGCGAAGATGGACAACGGTACGCGCCCGGCTCGGTCACAGTCAAAAAGCTTGGGCTGCCGAGGAGTGATTGTAGCATCCTCAACCCGCCGTCCACAAGGTAAGTACAACGTCTGGTCGGCGGATCTATGCTCAGTTAACTGATACTTTCCGACTTCTAGCAGCTCTACGCGTTCTATCCGCGTAGGCCAGGTACGCCGCAAGGTTGTAGTGGTGGAAAGTAGTAGCGACGAAGGAGAGGGGAGTTCGAATAGAGGACAACTGACTGCGTCAAAAAGACGGCGGCATTCATAGTGTATAAATCATCGAGTATTCCGTACAGATATCTTTCAATGGTCCTTTTGCCCTCCATGCTCCCTTCGTGACATAACAGTGAGCGGTAACATCAAAACATGTCTGCGTGATGGCGATCAGCGCGCATGGCTGCGCGGTGGCAGCACATCTGATATTTTCATTTTTGCTCATTCTGCGCTCATGCCTGATCTCGAGCGGCCACAAGGTATTATCTCTCGTTCTTGATATCACATTGGTGTACACTCACAGGCGGACAACGTTTATTGTCATACACACAGACTTCGACATTGATGGGCGTCTCGGGCGGTGCAGGTACTGTCTGCGAGGAGGCGCTGCCTGGACCCGACTTGGTAACCTGCGAGCGCATGAGAAGCAGGTGACGCACAAGGAAACAATAGCACAGGTGCTGCGCGGCGCCAACAGTGGGAACCAGGACAGCGTGAGACCCACCCGCAGACACGGCTTGCGATCGTACGTTGAAGACGTTCCCGACGAAGAGCTCCCTCTCCCTCAAGAGTCCATCCCTTGGTTCTCAGTGCCGTCCTCGAATGAACATACATTCGATGCTCAGCCACTCCATCAGCATCGTTCAGAGCATCTTTCGTCTGCAGCCGCCTCCCTCCCCTTCGAGTTACAGGACGTTCTCGCTGGCGACATTGATTTCTCCAGTCATGACCTCCCGGTACCGCACGGGGTCTCGGATGTGACTCTCGAGGACGTTCTTAGCGGCGCGGGCCTCTTGGAGACAGCCGTATTTCCTGAGGACGATGAGCGGCCGCTCCCAACATCGCTCGGGGACCCGTGGGATGACCAAGAGAATGGTGAGTCCGCAAGATCGTTTCAGGTTCTTGATAACTAACATTGCCGTTGCCGCAGACCATCCAGCCATGACAGCCCAAGATCTGTCAGAGAGCCATTTCGGAGGCCCGTCTACGAAGTCGGATATATTTCCGTACCCCAACCGAGGTGTATGTATGGTCCTCCGCTCCTCATTTGCCGCACGCGTCTCATATCAATGCTGTTTCTTATGTAGGTAATGAAGACTGACATCTTATTCAGCTCGCCCATGATACGTTTCTCCCGCTCCCAGAAGGAGGCGATCTTAGCATGGGGTAGGGACATGGGGGCCAAGGATGTTCCATCACTGTATGGATTGGAGAACTTCCAGACGAGTGCGCTCCATGCGGTGGGAGACCCCACTGAGAAGGTCGAGGCATCATCCGGCAACATCTTCTACATGAACTCGATCTATCAAGCTCTCGCCCACGTAAGCTCTATCAAGTATTGCTTGAGTGTCTCTAAACCATTGACAACGCCTTCCCACAGGACTACTCCCACCCTGAGGCACGTACGAAAATGCGCCTCTATCCGGAGTTCTCGGAGACCGGCATCGAGGAGGTCTGGCAAGCTTCGAAGTGGCTAGTGGACGCGCCGGACTCTGTGCTGACTCCCATGACACGGATCAATGGGAAGGACTACTTCGTCAATGAGCTTGTCCTTTGCACGGACAACCTGTGGTTTGTCCCCACACGTTTCTTCGAGTTCAGAGGCGCGCTGTGGGCAAAAGGCCGCCGCGCTGTAGAAACTGAGGTGGGTCCGCCTCGATCTCTCCTTTCCCTGGTCACCTTACTGAAGTTCTCTTGTACATGTGTTATAGCATGGATTACTCGTCGCCGAGGAGCCGAGCGTCCAGCCGTGCTCAACCTTTCACCGCCCGTGGCCGGAGGTCCAGGCGTGCCTAAGCGACCTTCCGTGCATATTTGCACGTACGTTCGTCGTCCTGCGTACTAACGATTGTGTACTGATCTGTTCACTGGTTGTAGCCCCGAGCCAGCACTTTGCTCAAAACATGCCACATCCTGATCGGCAGCTCGCCGGCGGTTTGGAGATCGAATGTCCGCCCATCATTGTCTTCGTGGACGATGTCTCAGGTAATACCAGCAAGCAGTGGAATGTCCACTATTCTGCCTACATGTCCAACGCAACACTCCCGCGCGCTGACTTGGAGAAGAGCGCGAACGTCCATTTCATCGCAACCTCGCCGCATGCATCGCCGATGGAGATCATCCGTGCCATATGCGAGGCTGTGAGGTATGTCTAACTCCCTGGTTGACAATTATATTCTGACCGCGATTTACGAGACAGGAAGGGCTCGACGACACCATTCAAGGTCTGGGATTCTGTCAAAAAGCGACACATTCTTTTCCGGCCATGGATCCTTTTCCTCCCCGGCGACAACCCCATGCAAGCAGAGATGTGCAGCCACATCGGCCTCAAGGGCAATCATTTCTGTCGCATGTGCCACTGTGGCGGCGACCAGAAGTACAAGGCGTCCGACGAAGGCTTTACTTCGCTGATGACTGTGAGGTTTCCTGTTATGCTGTACTCATTAGTTCTAACCTCTGTCCTTTGTCTTTGAATAGCCTGGGCGCGCGCGCAGTGTCTCCGAAACGCGTGAGGCTATCACCTCGCAGCTGGTCATGGCCACGCACGCGGCTGCAGAGAAACCGCTCAAAGCCGCGATCTCTGCGAGTGGAGTGAAGGACTCCTTCGCAACGCCCCTTCTGAACCTACTCATTGCAAAGGGTAAGATTCTGCGGCGCGCGACACCCACACGCAAGGCTCTGAACCCCGAGCTTGTCAACAAGCAACTCTATGACAAACTTATGAAAAACACAGGGAAGCCCATGTGCAATCCATTGCTCGACATGGACGGTGTGTTCGTGTTCCCTCTCAGGTCCTACCGTAACTCACGCATCCCGATTAGGGCTCAACGTGCACCTTGACACTCCTGTCGAGGCCCTTCATACACACCTTCTGGGGGTGGTCAAGTATTTCTGGGCTCAGACCGTATGGATACTAGAGAAAAAGGGACGGTTTGCGGACTTCCAAGCGCGCCTCAATTCGCTATCACGCATCGGCTTGAAGGTTCCCAACATCATGGCAGATTACATGTGCCGGTACCGCGGCTCTCTGATTGGGAAGCACTTCAAGACCATCAGCCAGATAATGGCATTTGCAGTGTGCGGCCTGGTCGATGAGGTCATGCAGAATGCGTGGTTGGCAATTGGGCGCCTTACAGTGCTCATCTGGGAGACGAAGATCACGGACATCAAGGCATTTGCAGTACGTACTTACGACGCAAAGTGCACTGGTCGCATGCGCTAACATCACCTTAGAAAGAGCTCCGCGAGGTCATTGAGGAGACCATTGACTTCGCGGCGTCGCTCAGTCCAGGACTTCTAACCGAGAAGAATAAGTTCCACATCCTCGCTCACTTACCTGACCACGTAGAACGCTTTGGCCCCGCTCTGCTCTTCTCAACCGAGCGATACGAGTCCTTCAATCACATCTTTCGACTCTGCTCAATTCACAGCAACCGTCAGGCCCCGAGTCGTGACATTGCTCGGACGTTCGCCAACCAGGAACGCTGTCG
Source organism: Cubamyces lactineus (assembly GCA_022376465.1). Taxonomy (NCBI): domain Eukaryota; kingdom Fungi; phylum Basidiomycota; class Agaricomycetes; order Polyporales; family Polyporaceae; genus Cubamyces; species Cubamyces lactineus. The sequence goes on from JACDTU010000003.1 coordinate 2,336,920, forward strand.
GCATATGGTCACAGGTGGATATTGGCAGGACAAGACGTCCGGGGATTGGGTGCGCGCCAGTTCGGCGGTTCTCCAGCACATTGCGAACAACCCGATTGATGCACGTCTCATCGGCATTTTGCCCGAAAAGTCACCGATACCAGGCGACATGACGCTCCTCCCTCTCCCACCACGGGTGCGCGGCCGCCCTCCTCCGCAACACCCAGTCATCTCGTGGGCACAGACGGAGTCCGCTCGCCTCCAACCGTCAATTCCCTCCCTTCCTGGTCGATGGCACCCAGCTGGCTCAGTCATCGCTCTCAATGGCGACAGCGCACCTGTCGGCGCGGAAGTCATCGTCCGATCTGATGCTATGGGCCCCTCCGCTCTGGTACGTATGAGGTCATACCACCCCGCTTAGTTACTCACAATTTTTTGCTGCAGAATTCATTCGCGTCAATTGTAGAAGTATTATTGTCGACATCGCCATCAACGTCACCATCGTGGGTGATTGTGCGCGACTCCATTTTGTCGCCCGAAACACACTCGGACCTCAAGATGCCTGTAATTAACCGCACTGGCTCCTTACGTGCAGTACGGCCCGAGGTGAGCAATTGTGTCCGGTACGCAGATGAACCATCGTGCTAACAAGCTGCTTTATAGGACATTATTTGCGTAATCAATGTGCAGCATGACTGCATCACCGGGCGCTGTACCTCCTCGGGCACAGAGCACATCCGACAAGAACGCGAGCAGAGTATCCGCACTCGCCAAGTTGTGAAGCACACCGCATCCACGTTCTTTGTCATCAATGTCACATCCCTCCATAACCAGCGCCACCTTCGAAACACTCTCCCACCCCGTCTCTTAAAACAGAACCCATTCTTTGAAGATCGGAGCCGACTTCACCTTCGTGCCGCGCAATCATTACGTGACACAAAACTACAGAAGAAACTCGCGCGGGAGGCTCAGGTACGCAGGAACGCTGAGTTGGCCCTACGCAACAGCGTGGCCAATTCGTCTCACGCAGATTTTTTGGGAATCTCGACTGAAAGCGTAGGAACTACTGGGGATGAGTTTGGAGGCACCGCACCTGGTGAGGACGACGGCAATGCGCCTTGCGAGGACGACGGCAATGCGCCTCGCGAGGACGACGGCAATGCGCCTCGCGAGGACCATGGGACTGCACCTCGTGACGACTATGGGACCGCGCCTCGCGAGCACGAAGGGGCCGCTCGCCACAACGACGGAACCGCACCTCGCGAGCATGAAGGGGCCGCTCGCCACAACGACGGAACCGCACCTTGCGAGCACGAAGGGACCGTGCCTCGCGAGCACGAAGGGACCGCTCGTGACACCATCGGAACTGCGCCTCGCGAGCACGAAGGGACCGTGCCTCGCGACAACGACGGAACTGCGCCTCACGCCCACGAAGGGACCGTGCCTCGCGAGCACGAAGGGGCCACGCTTCACGAGAACGTCTGGCATGTCGTTGGCGAGGGCGAGCCTTCGGAGGTGTCTCATGTTGACACTCCAGGTGAGGATCTCATATGCCCGTACCCAGCTGCCACGCTTGCTCATCTATTGGACATCCAGATTCATCTATTTCTGCACCTCGTGGGCCGCGACAGAAGAAGGGTGCGAGAGCGACCAGATCAGCAGCACCGTGGGTGCCACCAGCCCCCGCCATGAATGGGGATGAGCCGCGCGAGGGAAGGAGGTCCGAGTCATCATCCTCCAGAAGGGCGGTCACTATCAGTAATATGGGCACTGCTCCTAGTACGATAAGTCCCGCACCTCCTCGCAAACGCAAGAGGCCTGCACGGGCAGACCCTGAGAGCTCGGCGGCGCGAGAGGCTCTATTCCGAGGCTCGTTCATGTAATGATCGCATCAATGACAGTTGTAATGATTTGTGGATGGCTCTAAGTGCGGTTTATAGTGCTCAATAGCTGAGATTCAAAATATAATGTTTGCAAGCTGTTCGATGGAAGCTATTAAAAAAATCTCACCACATCCACGTCAACGAGCTTGTGTTCTCATGGCCTCCAGCTTCAGCGACCTCATCTCCTCCTTCAATTCCTCACAAGGTCATGTCCCATCAGCTGCGCTGGTGTCCTCGACATCTCCTGGATGGCCCCCGACGTCCGATTCTGTCGCGGGACAAGACGTCTTCCTCTCCACACCACAATCAATGAGGCTTCAAAATCATCAAGAAATAGATCTCAACGGCGATGTAACGCCTCAGGGCCTCACAGCGATGATAGGTATATACATGCGACATCAGCGCCCGTGTGGGATGATGGGTTCTCCGGAAAAGACTGACCTATGCCTTTCTCCGCCGTTATGACAGGCCAGCGCGCGGATGCTTTAGAACCCAGCGGCAATACGCATACACGCGAGATATATCAAGAGTTCGCCCGTACTCAGAGCCGGAAGTATGGGCTATCAGGAGCGCAGGTGACGGAGGTGCTCGCGTTCTCCGAGGTGCGAATCAGAACGGCTTCTCAATCATTCTGATGCTCACGAATAGCCTCAGTTGTCGCCCGTCATGATGCTGATTGACCTCAAGATACATCAGATCCGCACCGAAAACGACTTTCTCCATCGTTTTATCCGTGTGTTTGTGCGGCACCCGGACTTTGGCGTCAGTACTGCAGCCATGTCGGTGAACTTGCACTAACACTGATACTACTTTCTATTAGACACACCTCCGTCACTCTGTGGCCGCAGCACTCCTTGCCCCTCGCATCCCTGCTTACGTGGATGGGCTCAACGGACAATTTACGGTAAGTCAGCAGAATTCACACATACCCGCGTGGATCAACCCTCACATGATGGCTACGACAACATCCTGTGATAGGCATACTTAGAAGACAACGCCGAGGCACTTCTTGGCATTCCGGAATCTCAGAAGTCAGACCCGGCAGATTGGAGTCTTGTCAAAACCGCCATCGGCATCGAGCTTGCTAACCAGCGATCCGGAATGAGAGCAAAGGTATGCCCATGTCCCCTGAATCATACTGTGCCGGTGTCCTGACCCGCAGTGTGACGTGCACGAAAGTTGATCAAATAAAACCAACCTCCGACTGAAGTGACTGGATCAGACGTTAGATCGAGAACACTCCACGAGTTCGTTTGTAGAACAAAAGTGACTTGGATAGGACTTAGATTGTCCTCAGGTAGTTTACGAAGACCTCGGTATAGGTCTAATGACAACGACTAAGGCTGAATTGACGACGTTGACAAGTTCTCACAGGACTTCACTACCTCTGCACTTATGAGAGGCTAAAGCTCAGGTGGGAAAAAGCTTCTTTCATTCTATGGGACTACCACTACTTATATATATGTATCGTGGGAAAATGTTGGAACAATAGAATCCCTAACAACAATGAATGTCTTTGGTTGGACATAAAAGGGAAACAAAAAGACATGAACAATAACAAGTCACACAATAGAACTAGCGAACAATAAACTCTTTGACCAAAGTGACTAACAAAAGGGAATCAGAACAATAACGCCTTCGCACAATTAGCCAACACGTGTTTCGTTGTTCCACCAATTGGTTCTTTAAAAGAGATTTTACATTAACTTCCTACTGCATGACAAGAGCGCCGTGAGTTGTTCTTGGTTCCAACAATTCCAATAGGTCTTGAATGCTGTCGCCTTGCTCGATGTTGTCCATCTCGGTCTCCACCATGGATCCTTCATTGGCATCCTCCAAGTCGACCGGATCCGTCTGCGTCCCAACGTCCACCATCACGGCCGCGTGCATATCTATCTCCGCCCAGTACCGGAGACTAAGCGGCGTTGACAGGAGGATCGTAAGGTCTTCCTCTGCCCGATTCCTATGATGTCAGACATCCACCCCACACTTTAGAATCAACGTCCTCATTGAGAGAAGGAGAACTCACTGATACGCGGCCAGAAAGTAGCGTCCCATACCCGCAAAAGGTAGAGACCGCGCAATCCGCATGAAAAACGGGACTTCCACTTGCCGCACTGGAACCAGATAGTCCACCGCAAAGAGAGGATATGGTCGAGTATCGGCGACAAGAAAGTTGATGGGGATGTTCCACCCCGGGATGAGGAACATGGCGCCGTACAGTTCATCCATGACGATGTCGACTGGCTCAAAGAGAGCGATCAACCCTGGGATGTTGTCATCCCTGTAGGTCGGACTATTATAGTATGCGACCGTGTTGGGGATGACCGGGTGCCGTCGCTCGGGGAGGAGAGTGTACCGAGACAAAGTGAACAGATAACGAACGTTTTCATCCCGCCCAATGCCAATGGCCGCCAACTCTTCCTTCCTCAACTCGCGCCTCCGGATATGAGTCGATTGGTCTGAGTCCGGTCCAAGGGCGATGACTTGAAGCGGTGTAATAGAAGCGGCGAAGGTGAATGTGTACATGGTGTAGTCGACAGAAGACGTAGGTGGTCAGTGTGCGGGGAGTGATGAGGGGGGAAGGAGAAGAAAGGCAAAGTTGTGTCGAGTACTTCCCTTCTTGAGCATTAATCATCACTACTGCGGTCGTCTAAAGAAGTTTCTGATTCTCCCTCTGATGACATCTCATCCCGATCGTGACTTTTCCGATTCAGATCTCGGGGAATTCGGGGTTTGTACGGTAGAAGCCTAAATGCCGCAAATCCTTGTCTAAGGAATGTTCCATCAAGTTCACGCAGCACGTACGCTCCACCCTTTGTGATCCGATCAATGACATATGGTCCGGCATATCGTGGAGTATATTTGTTGGTTAATCCCGCATCTCGGGCCGAGTTCCGTATCAGCACAAGTGACCCGGGTGATAAGGGAATTTGCCGCAGTCTATGGCTAAAGCGCTTCTCAAATTGGGCCTTTGATATAAGCCTCGACCTTTTGATGGCATCACTAGCCCTTTGGATATCTTTGGGATGTTTCTCCAGCTGACGAATTCGCAGCGCTAATAGCTCGGATGTATCAATCCCGGCTCGGTAAGCGCTGATCATAAATGTCGCTTCGGTTAGATCAAATGGCAAGATTGGGTGGGTTCCATATAACAGATAAAACGGACTAAATCCTGTTGATCGCCGCGTAGTAACTTTGTCTGCAAAGAATGCCAGCTTAACTTTCTTCGGCCAATCCTTTATCTTCCCATGACAACTCTTCAAAATGCCTTCTCGTATTGTAAAATGACCTTGTTCGACTATGCCTGTGCTGTGTTTGTTGTATGGCGATATTTTTATTTGTGGAATGCCATAACGGCGAAGTAAATTCTCGACAGCTCCTTTAAATTCTGACCCATTGTCTGTAATGATTTCTGCTATGTGTCCATATCGGCAAATGATTTCTTCCCATATAAATTTTGATAGTGCTTTGGAAGTAATTCTACGCAATGCGCGTCCTTCCGCTACATGTGTTAGGTCATCTCGGGCTGCAACCAAATATTTGTATCCATGTGCGTCTGGCATGAACATCACATCTATGTATACTTGGGTAAAAATTGACACAGGTGTGCGAATCGTTGGGGGTATCTCGACTTTCACTGTACTCCATAACTGACATTGATGACAAGTGCTGATGTGATGTCGTATATCCTGGTACATGTGCGGCCAATAGAATTGATCCCTAAGATGATTGAAAACTCCATAACTGCCACGATGTCCAAGTTCTTCATGTGCCTGCTCCATAACTCGCAATCTCCGCTCGTGGCCTAGTATTACCAGTACTGGAACACCATGTTTTCTTTTCCTATACATTTCTGAACCATTCACAAAATAATGTGCCGCCTTTTGGAGGAAGCGTCGCTTCTCCTGAGTCGATTGGAATTCAGGCGTCTTGAGCGTAAGAAGAAACCATCGAATCTCTCCAAGTGTTCTTGACAAACGATCTTCCTTGGAAGTGAAAGAGGGTAAGGAATATACATGCTTTTCAGCTGGATATATGGTCATTGTTACTTCTTGCAAATACAGGGAGATCTCCTCAAGCCATTCCTCCATTTCATTTGTTTCTTTTATTTCCTCCTCTGTTGGTCGTCTTCGCGATAATGCATCTGGACCTTTATGCTTTTCAGCGGGTACATGTCGTAGCTCAAAATCAAAAAGTAGAATTCCTTGAATCCATCTGTTAATAGTTGCATTTGGTTGTAGATCTGGATTATTGAGCATGTCTTTAATATATTTGGCATCCACCTCAAGAACCAGTTTTTTAACTCCATACAAGTATAATTTCCAATGTCGCAATGCTCGGAAACATCCGTATAGTTCTAGTTTAGGTTGACTATATCTCGCTTCTCTTTCATTGAATGGAAGTGAGCCATACCGTGCTGGATGTCGCCGGCCTTGTTCATCATCTTGTGATAATATAAATCCGACAGCTGTCTGGCTTGAGTCTACTGACATATATACAGGTCTATCCGATGAATAGTCAATTGCTATTAAGGCCGGGGCAGTTGTAATCAACTTCTTTAGTCGCGCAAAGGCTTCGTCTCTTCTATCATCCCAAATCAATTCTGCATCCTTGCGCACTAGCTCTGTCAAGGGTCGAGCTATTGCTGAATAATTCCTGATCCAGATGCGCATTGTACCACATAATCCTAGGAATCCACGAACATCTTTCACGGTCCTTGGTATTGGCCACTTTAAGACTTTTTCAATTTTGGCTTCCTCGGGCACCCGACCATTTTTACTACATTTTTGTCCTAATATGATCACTTCGGGCCTACACAATTGCAATTTCTTTCCTGACACTGTTGCACCCGCATGTCCCAAACGGTGTAGAATGCGGTGTACATCCACAGCATGTTCCCATATGAATCGACGTATTCCTGTGTTTTCTTTAAGTACCTCTGGCTCTCCATTTTGGTCAAGATATTGCGTCTTCGGACCTTTTATTGGTAGATCATCAATAAATCCATTGGCTGTACGAGGTATCTCATCCTGAAGAATAAATGAAATGCTATTTTGGAATTCCGCTGGTGAATTTGTGAATCCTTGAGGCATCGTTGTATTTCTTAACAAACCCAATGGAGTGTAGAACGCAGTCAAATCCCGGCTCCGAGGGTGTAGACGACGCGCATCATAGCCTGAATACAGATCGAACACTGTATAGCATTGATATCCTACAAATGGCTCGATGAAGTCTTCCATAATAGGCGGACTCCCAGTATCCCGGATAGATACTCGATTTAAATCTTGAAGGTCATGAACAATCCGTGGTTCGCCATTCTTCTTAACAACTGTAAACCATCTTGATCGGTATGATGACTGACTTGGCTCGTAGACACCTGCTGCAATCTTCTCTCGGAGTAAGTCAATGACTTTATCTTTGACTCCGGGAGGTATGGGAATATTTTTATGCTTCCATGGGATGTGGGGAACAACAGGTATCATGTACGGGGTAAAATATAAGTCATGCATTGTACCTCGTTCAGAATCTGTAAAGGCTATGCTCCGTTCATTGATTTTCAAAATATGAAGAAACAGTTTCTCTTCCTCGGGCCATAAGAATCCTTCCTTATTGATGTTAATCTTCTTGACCCGATCAACCGTCAGTTTGGGTGTCGGGGTAAACTCCGGAATATGTAGCGAAAGTATAGGTAGGGTATCTAATGGATTTTCAGGGAACCGACGGGCTACTCGAACCTCTTCTGGCACTATACCCGGGACGGGCTTCACTTTCTGGTCAATTCGTTTATACATGGTCCCCGACATATGCCTCGGTTCCTTATCCGATTCACTGCCGGATTCCCCTATTTTGTCTTTGATTTTCTCCGGTTTTTCCGCATTTTCTGCAGTACTACTAGTCGACAAGAATAATACAGGGTATAGACATCCAGAAGGCATCATATCTGACTTTGAAGTACATATATTCATTTTGTTTTTGCCTGCGTAGTCGAAAGAATGACATTCGGAAGGTATTTGCACTGGAAATGATGGCACGGACACGCTCAAAGGTGAATTCCGAACGTATCGGACTTCTGTGCCTATAGACGTCATTGTGTGGGCGCCAGGTACCGTACCTAATGCGGGGTAAGGCACGTCCGGGGAAGTAGGTGACATCATTGCTGATCGTCCATATCTTATCTCCAGGGCACCTATCTCGGGGATCTCGGTCAAATAACAACAACGTTGTTTTATTCGATGTCGGCGGACAGGGGAAACGTACAGGATCAAAACATACATAAGTACACTTGTCAGGACAGCAAAGACGAGGGGAAGGGGTAAAGAAGTCGCATTGAGTAGACCAGAACGTGGGTTATGGACGGTTGATGGTGATACAGGGTACGGACGCGATAATGGAAGAGTACACAGTAACTGGAGAGGATGCAGGACGGACCGCGTGTCACGTCCGGGTGGTTGGCGTATGAGCGGCTCGTGCCGGCTCAATAGCGTTGTGTACCTGTAATCACACGTCCCGAGTCGATTAGCGCAGTAATTGATTTCCTTTGTAGGCGTGCTTGCCTTACGAGTGTGCCTCTCGGAGGCGCTCCTGAAAAAACTCGCACATTTCTTCGTAAACCTCATGAAAGGCCTCACCCAGGAGGTTGTGGAGGAACCCTTCGAATTCACCGAGTTTCTGACGGTCGTGTTCGTAGGATTCGATCGTCGAGGGTCCGAAAGTCGTAGGCGTTCCCAAACGGGAAGCTTGAGCGCTAGAGCTGCTCGAAGAGCGCTTGTCCTTAGCGCCTTCGTCCTCGCTTGCTGCGGTAGCGCTGGACGTGTCGCCCTGGTCGTCGCCTTCTACCTCCATCGGCTCTACGATCTCCTGGGAGCTTTTCAGCTTCTCGTACTGGTCTTGGTTCTCCTCTTGCTCGTGCTCGCTTTCAGTCTCGGTCATCTCCACATCGCTGGCCTCGCTTTCGACATCGGCGCCATACGGGCTTCCGGCCTCTTCAAACCCGGCTTCGGAGACGCTAGGGAAGGGAGTTGCACGACGACCACGATGGTACGCGAGGCGCGACTCGCCTAGGTACGTAAGGCGCGCACTAACCTCCCTGTCGAATGCCGTACCAGGGGACCCATTACACCCCTCAAGCCTATCCCTTTCAGACTCCGGGCATGGAGATCCTTCCGCGCGGACGTCCTCAGCGACGTCCGCGTCCTCTTCATCTGCCCACGTGCGTTCGCACTCGCGCTGGAACGCGACGGCGCGCTCAAACGTCATCCCGCAATCGCAATACAACTCGGGATCGTGTTCGTCGCACAACCCCCGGACCTCACCAAGACCTTCTTTGTTTTCCTCGTAAGTGACATGCGCTTTTGTAACTGAGACCTTGAACTGACCTTTGTGCGTATTTTCAGAAGATTCTGGTTCCTTCGCGTGCGCGCACTCGGACTCCACACGCGCGTCCGCGTCCGCACGCTTTGACAGGCTCCCCGCACGAGCCTGTGCATTGTGCCGGGCTCGTGGGTCTTGTATCAAGACTGATCCTCGCGCACGGTAAGTAACTATTTCCTCTTTTATTCGTGAATGTCGCTGACCTTTCATTTGTTCTTTGCTCTCCTTCTGTTTGCGTAGCTCTCGACACATTTCGTCGACGTCCTCGCCCTGCGCAAGATCCTCTACGATCATGCGCAGGGCTCGCGCGAACTCCTCATCGGTCGGCCCCGAGCGCGCGCCCTCGGAATCGTCACGCGCATTGTCAAAACGCGCTTCTGGTCCATCATCAAGATCCTCTGGGCGCGGCGGTACGAAATCTGGCTCAGAGTCCTCGCGCTCAGTGCGCTCTACGGGCGGTGTATCCAATGACGGCATCGGCGGGGATTCGAGCAAGACCTCGCTCGGCACAACTACGACTGGCGCGTCCTCCGAACGGTCATTGAAGAGACCGTTCGGAAATCGTAAGTCTGTCCCCATCGGCTGCGTATGAGGATAATACTGACCGAACGGCGTGTTCAGATGCTCGGTAGGAAAGAAGCGAACATAGAGTTGACCGTGGCGCACGTCCACGACTGGAGGCGATTGCGGATCCGAGAAGACGTTACGGATGAACGTTCCGGACGCTAGGTACCAGTCTTCGAAATGATAGCCATCAGCGTATCCAAATGTAGTAGGGAAGACCGTCTCAGCATGTATCTCAGCGGAATAAAAGGATTCTTGACTGCCATAGCCCGGGTGCGAGTCTGAGTACGACATGAGGGAAAATGTGGGAAGTTGTTGAGTACAAAGAAAGCTGGAATGGGAGGTGTCTGGTTCAACTAAGAGCTCATACTCTGATCCTTTTATAAATGGATTCCTGAACAATAGATATGTCCCATCCTCTCTCTCCTCTATGGAGATATGATTGTCCCTCTGCCAGGGCCTGCCTAGAAGGAGCTGGAAGGGAGCTTTTTCAATGACATAGAGATTAGCCCATGTCCGGGCTGCTCCACACCTCAGTTCCACATTGCTGACCAGGCCTTTGAGTTGTCCCGTACTATTGTTGGCTGCAAGGAGACCTATTGTCTCTGACCTATCACATGGTCTTGGTATGTAATTTCTGTATGTCTCTTCACTGACTATGTTCATCATTGAACCAGTGTCAACTATGGCCTTAATCGGCATTCCGTCGCAGTGCATCATTATCTCTATGAGCGGCCTCTTTGATTGAAGATGAACCATGGCTGCCGATATATTTTCAGGCACATTAAGTGACTTCGGGGTAGTCTCCGTAGCAGTCTGTCTTCTGTTCTTAATGACATCCTGAAGACACTGAGTGATCTCTCATGATGTTCCAATGACTTCGCCAACCGACATCGTCAACGGTGTATTTAAAATGCGGTCCAATATGTTCATTGGTTGTACATGTTGAGAGACTTTTGATTGCATCGGCTGCCGTTTTGGAGCTGACTCCGATGATTTCTTACCCGACAACTTCTCCTGTCCTGTCGTGGGCTTGATACTGTCCTCCATGATAATATCCTCATCCTTTGAAGGGTCAAAAGTAGGCTGATGTATCTCCACTGGTTGCATTCCAGATGGTCTCTCTACCGATTTAGCCCTAGTCTTGCCCTTATTTTTGTCAGTGGATTTGTCCTTAGCCCATTCTGGTTTTGCTGGAGGGAATACACCTTCAAATCTTGTCTTCCGTGCATCCTTAATGACCTTGTCTGATCTCTCGACTGGAAATGCAAATGCTTCATCCTCTTTCTCGTCGTCTGAGTCAGTTTCATCTTCAGATTCTGAGACGACAGGTCCGAATGAGATGAAGTTCGCCTGGGCTGTAGACCGGTGGCGCTGTACGGCTGAAGCAATTGGTTCATCCCTTCTTCGCTGAATGAACGACCCATCTGCCATGACGTATTTGTTATTATCATCTTGTTTGATGATGCCATTTAACAATAGTTCTTTGATCTTAGGGCAGTTATTCAGCGAGTGACCTTGTTCACCACAACCATAACATCTTATGTCTCCTCGGTTATTGGTTGGTTGACCACGACCAATTCCTGAGGACTGATTGGTTGTATTGCCACCTGTTGACAGACCCATCTTTGGCTGAGGAATGAATTGAGTAATATCTTTGTCCATCTTGAAGGCTTTATAGTACAAGAACCCATATGAGGGGTCATCAATGGACAGCTTTTGAAGCTTCTGGATAATGGATTCCATATCTTCACTGTCATTACTTCTAGCTGACTTCTCTCCAGAGGTATTGTTATCATTTTTCTTGACCTTGGATCTCTTGCTCATGGTCTTACTCTTCTTACTCTTCTTGTGTTTTGCAGACTTCCGCTTCTTGGATCCTGCTTCTGAGTCTGAGTCATCAGAGTCTGAGTCTGAGTCCGTGTCAGAATTTGAAGTGTCCGTATCACTTTCATCTCCTGATGAATCTGTTTCTTCAAAGTCTGAGTCATCATTGTCAAATCGGTCACGTCCAAATAGCTCATTGAATATCTGAACCAATGTCTCCACTTCAAATGGTTCCTTTAAATCATGGTTCGGCTTTGCTCTTAAATACCGCACCTCGAGTTTGTTTCTGAGGCTGCGATTGATTCCTTTCCAGAATGCTTTGTTATATTCTTTAGTATCAATGGTGCCTTTGATCTTCAGCCAACCTGCAATACGTTGGAACTTTCGATAATATGATCGTGCTTGAGCGAGTGAAGTAATCCGCCGCTCCCTATGTTCTTCCACAAAACGCTTGAGGTCTGACTTCTTGTACCGCTTCTCATTCTGATCTGAGTCGAACAATTCTTCAAACTTCTTCTTCAGATTTTGCCATGTAGTGTTTGATTCTATGAGGGTCTCCAACAGTTCCCGCACCTCACGGTTGCAGTACCGCTGAAGATACTTGCACTTGCTTTGATCATCGGTAATGTTATTCCACTCGATCAACTCCTCGTACTGCTCCAAGAATTCCTTAACATGGTGTGGTTGTCCTTTGAAGGTTTTGGGTGCGTGTTTTGAGCCTTTGACTGGCATATCATATTTAGTACGGGTAGACATGTTGTCCACTTGTAATTGGTCGTTTGATACTGAGTGATCTGATGTGTTCAGAATGGAGGATGAAGGTGTCGGTACAATTTCCGAGAATGATGAGACCTCCTCAATGACCAATGGATTACTGGTGGACAGAGGGCTCTGCTCCTGATTAATATCTGAGGACAGATTGAATAAACCTATCCAAGGAAGGGGTTGAGAGATAGTAGTTTGTTGTTAAACACTACCCCTCGCGGTGGGCTCCAATTTGACGTGCACGAAAGTTGATCAAATAAAACCAACCTCCGACTGAAGTGACTGGATCAGACGTTAGATCAAGAACACTCCACGAGTTCGTTTGTAGAACAAAAGTGACTTGGATAGGACTTAGATTGTCCTCAGGTAGTTTACGAAGACCTCGGTATAGGTCTAATGACAACGACTAAGGCTGAATTGACGACGTTGACAAGTTCTCACAGGACTTCACTACCTCTGCACTTATGAGAGGCTAAAGCTCAGGTGGGAAAAAGCTTCTTTCATTCTATGGGACTACCACTACTTATATATATGTATCGTGGGAAAATGTTGGAACAATAGAATCCCTAACAACAATGAATGTCTTTGGTTGGACATAAAAGGGAAACAAAAAGACATGAACAATAACAAGTCACACAATAGAACTAGCGAACAATAAACTCTTTGACCAAAGTGACTAACAAAAGGGAATCAGAACAATAACGCCTTCGCACAATTAGCCAACACGTGTTTCGTTGTTCCACCAATTGGTTCTTTAAAAGAGATTTTACATTAACTTCCTACTGCATGACAAGAGCGCCGTGAGTTGTTCCTGGTTCCAACAATTCCAATAGGTCTTGAATGCTGTCGCCTTGCTCGATGTTGTCCATCTCGGTCTCCACCATGGATCCTTCATTGGCATCCTCCAAGTCGACCGGATCCGTCTGCGTCCCAACGTCCACCATCACGGCCGCGTGCATATCTATCTCCGCCCAGTACCGGAGACTAAGCGGCGTTGACAGGAGGATCGTAAGGTCTTCCTCTGCCCGATTCCTATGATGTCGGACAAGTGCAATTACAGCTCGACGCCGGCATCAAGAATAAACAAGATATATACAAGCTCACCACCTCCCTCCTCATGTATGACATGCGGGCGAAGATCGAGCATTGGGGACGTTTTGCCTTTTTGGTAAGTCAAAGCTGCGCGTCTCTCAGTTGCCGTTACGTCTAAGATCTGATCATCTCATCGCAACAGCGGCAATGCACCATACTCTACAATAAGACGCCCTCGGGCAGACGCGGGGATTACTGGCGGTACATAGATCAATGTTTAAAAGACATGCGGGAGAACGCAAGAAAGGACCACCCGACAGATGTCCTGGCCCAGAAGAGGCACGAATCCTTGTACGTATAGGTGCTCATGATTACAAACTTGCCCCTCTGCTAATCCGATGTCCGTAGGTTCTTAACGCACACCCTCGACAACGACATTAAGATGTTCCCGATACGCTCAGGCGCCCTCGCCCGGCTAGTCTATAGCAACGACGCACTCACGACCCTTCAGCGCACTACGGAGAATCAGGTCAGCAGCTTCACTGTCAATGACAGTCCCGTAGCTACCACGCCAGTGGTGAATAGTGAAGATTTGCAGGCCGTGATTTCGGTGCCAGTGGGTGCGGGGGCAGCAGAATAGAAGGATGTGCGAATGTATTACTTTGTTACAGATGTAATCGGATGTGATATCAATTTAATATACACGTGCATCCGTGAATATGGTGACCGTTCATTTGCTGGTGCGGCGTCGTACGGATGAGCATCATGAATACATGTGGGATCAATATCATTGCGAAGGTGACCATGATATGAATCCTTTCGTGGCAAAGTTATGTCTGCCATTATGACGCGAGAGGTATGGCATCCGTCCTGGGCAGCCGTGTGTTTCATAACCGGGCTCAGTCTCATCTCATATACTGGCCTAGCACAGGTACTGTATTGTCTAAGCCCCTACTAGAGATCATACATGGACGAGTATGAATGTCATATACATCGCGATACGATTTCTATCAGCGCGCCTATTATAGCAGATGTATTGGCGCCAGCCGGTGGTGTAGAATCTATACGGTAGGTCTGAAGATCTGACCAGCCGGTAGCGCTATATTTTTGCAATCCGGAAATGGTAGTCTCGTACCGCTCTCCAAACGCCGATCAAGACTCGGTACTTCTGTGAGTACACGGCATATGTACGGTGGCAAAGCGGATTTTCGCATTCGTCAAGATGGTACAAATCTGTTGCATGCGTTATAGCGTATTGTTGCCTGTATAGCGTACTTTAGCAGATACCAGGTGAAAGATCTCTACAGTTCGGACAGACGTACGATATATATGTCATCCACACCGGCTCAGCACCTTCAGTTCTGTCCACTCCACCACAAACGACTATATAGAATGTCATAATACATATGGCTAGCCTGATTGAGCAGAAGGCTATTAAGAGCCTGCGCTTTCAGTTGCCGTCTCAAGGCAAGGCTTCGATGTCCTGCAAGCTTTCGAGGGTGGCTTCGGTTACAGGAACCGAGAGCCGACTCATCTAAAAAGGCAAGATGAGGTCATGAGCGCTCGCCCGGCGAGGATAGAGGACGGCTCGGATGAACGGACTGCAAGCAATGTCCTCGACCGAACACGACGATGAACTCCCGCCCATCCGCATAACCGTCCCTGAGCGATACTACCTCCTTCCAGGCGCAGCTATCATCGTCGGCACGACAATTGGCCTCTTCCGAGGGTCCAGAACGGCGTCCCTGCGCTTCCTGGCGGAGAATGCACACAGGCCTCCCAAGACCGTGCGCGGGTGGTACCTGTACAACAAGACGAAAAACTACCGGGTGCTGCTCGGGGGCTTGAAAGGAGCTGGCGCGGATGCGACGAAGCTCGGGCTCACAGCGGCCGGGTGGGTGATCGTTGAGGAAGGGTGCACACGTCTAGGCCTAGACGACGTGCGGGAGGTAGCGGCGGGTCTGGGCACGGGTACGCTCTTTGGTGTAGTCTGTGAGTACGGTGCCTCCTGTGTTCTGCCCCTGCTATTGTGCTGGGAAGGAGACGCTGTTGCTAATGGACCGGGGCGGATGCAGATGGACTGCCCTGGGCGGGCATTCGGCGAACGGCCGGATTGGGGGTACTGATCGGGGGTACACTCCGGGCGCTGCGGTGGAGCAAAGAGTATCTGCGTGAACAGGCCGCAGCGCGTGCTCAAGAGCTCGAGGTTGCCACGGCGGAGGGACGGGCGGAGGTAGTCGAGGGCGTGCAGGAGGCGGCGGAGGCGGTCAAGGGGGCGGGCAAGAGGACATGAGCGTATGTTTTCGGCACGGATATGCAAAATGAAAATGCAGTTCCCCTGGGCAACGGAGAGATCTGGAGGCTGGGTGTATTAGCGTGAAAGTACTGGATGGCTGTGTGGAGCGGAGCGGAAGAAATGTAAGGAGTGCATATGACGATTCGGGCCTCGGACTCGGAGAAGCAGCTGCATTTGCACCACCTGCCGGTTATCTGCATCTCGTTCAGACATACCATTCATCCATCTCTCTATCTACACCCAACTCATTGTCCTACTCGAGCCACTCAGCTTTCTCGGTCCTTCTCGCTGTATTTTACACTCTCCTCGCTGTCATCGTCAGCCACAGCTCCTCCGATCATGCTCAAGTTCTGGCCCTCCAACCCCGCCGATCTAACTCCTAGAGCGGGCCCCAACGGCCAGGAGCGCAAGAACCCGTTCGACATGATGACAAACGACACTCAGTCTCAGCAACAGCAGCAGCAGCAACAAGAACAACAGACACCACAGCAGCAGCAGCAGCAGCAGCAGCAACCGCGGGCTTTTCATCACCAGCTGTTAAACACGCCTCACCATTTGCTCTCGCCCTCTATCTTTGGTGGACCAGCCCAGCCCGCCGTCAATGTCAATGGCCCCGAGGCATCATCCCAATTAGGTCCCTTGACGCCCTCCGCGACGCCCCTTCCCGCCGCTCTCCCAACCACCAGCCTCTCGCTTCATGCCCCAGTCTTCAACATGCAGCAGCCGCCGCAACCCAAGCGTCAGAACACCAAGCAACCAGGCTCAAACGCCTCATCCTCCTCTTCCGGCTCCTCCGTACCCCAGACGAACGGCAGGAACACCCCCGCGTCTTCTGCGACGAGCGCATCTACATCGTCCCAGCCATCGGGCCCATCCAAGGGCCAAATTCATGTCAAGCTCATCCAAGCTCGCGGGCTCAACGTCCGATCCGCCACCTCCCGACCCTATGTCGTCGTCCAGTTCGAGCAGAACGAGTTCGTCAGTCGTGATCCGACGGATGAAACCGACAAGGAGGTCAAGGGCGTCGCGACCAATCTCTCTCGCAATTCGTCATCTACGGCACTCTCTGCGCTTGGTGCGATCAACGAGAAGGCGAGGGGGAATGGGAGCGCGCGGAGCAGTGCGCAGGCCACTCCGTCTTCATCCCTGGGCTCTGGTAAGTCCCAGCTTGCCGGCCTCTTCGGGTCTCGCATATCGGCGCACAATCCAGTGTGGAAGCACGAGGTGACCTTGTATGTACACCTCTCATCCCCTTGTGCAGTACCGAGTTGCTCATCTTGCACAGCGATGTCACCTCTGAGCAGTCGGTCATCACTCTGAGTGTGTACGATCGGTCGCTCAGCGAACATGCCTTCCTGGGCACGGTGCAGATCAAGCCAGCCCTCGTCCATGAACATACTATTGATCAATGGTATAAGTGAGTATCGCACCACATACTCGTATTGCGGACGGTCTTTCTGACCACATGCTATGCATTGTCTGCCACCCATCGTGCGCTTCACATTTGTGTGAACCCGGATGTGCACGCAGGCTCCAACCGTTCAAGGGAGAGAACGTCACCGGAGAGATGAGAGTGCAGATTACGTTCGAGGCCAACAAGGTAAGCACATGACCGCATTCTGTAGGGACGTTCCCAGAAGACTCATCAACCCCAACTCCACATCCTCCGCCGGTAACTGTCCTGCCGAACGCGTGCTTGCCCCACGATCTCGCCACGTCCGCTCCCCCACACGATACGCGCCGTCACTCCCGCGCTGCGGCCACTTCCCCGCATGCAATCCCTAGACGCGGCGCGCGCTCACGCCCCGGGACTTTGAGTTCCTGAAGCTCATCGGCCGCGGCACTTTCGGCCGAGTGTTCCAGGTTCGGAAAAAGGACACCAAGCGCATATACGCCATGAAGGTCCTCTCCAAACGTGAGATCATCGAGAAGAAGGAAGTCGCACATACTATTGGCGAGCGCAAAATCCTCCAGCGCTCGTTGGAGTGCCCCTTCCTGGTCGGCCTTAAATTCTCGTTCCAGACGGAGACGGACTTGTACCTTGTAACGGACTTCAAGAGCGGCGGAGAGCTCTTCTGGCATTTGCAGAAGGAGACCCGGTTTAGCGAAGAGCGTGCGAGGTTCTACGTCGCGGAACTTATCCTTGCTCTGGAACACTTGCACAAATACGACATTGTGTACCGGTATGTTCTATGTACTCTCATCCAGAGTGCGGCGATGTTCATGAATGTTCCAGTGACCTTAAGCCAGAGAATATCCTGCTCGACGCAACAGGCCACGTTGCACTATGTGACTTTGGTCTTTCCAAACCTGACCTTCGATCGGACGAGCTCACCAACACGTTCTGCGGCACCACCGAGTACCTCGCGCCCGAAGTTCTCCTGGACGAGCATGGATACTCGAAGCTCGTCGACTTCTGGAGTCTTGGAGTGCTCCTCTTTGAGATGTGCTGTGGATGGAGTCCGTTCTACGCCGAGGATACTCAGCAGATGTATAAGAACATCTGCTTCGGCAAGATCAGGTTCCCCAAGGGCGTCATCAACGAGGACGGCAAGCAATTCGTCAAAGGAGTAAGTCAGGCGTCCTTGACTGTACTCAAACTTTGCTAATTATACCAACCAGCTATTGAACCGGAACCCCAAGCATCGTCTCGGTGCACAGCGAGATGCTGCGGAGTTGAAGGAACACCCATTCTTCAAGACGATCGACTGGGAAGCGCTCGCAAAGAAACAGGTTACGCCTCCGTTCAAGCCCGTCGTCGAGTCTGACGAGTCCGTCGCGAACTTCGACCCCGAGTTTACGTCTGCGGACGTCCGTGAACAAGCTGGACTGGAAGAAATGGACCTTGACGACGCAGATCCCTCACCAAACTGGGTCGCGCTCTCGTCCAGCGTGAACGGCGCGCTACACACTCCGAACGGGCCATTGGGATCGGACCGACCAGGACAGACAACGACGACGACCGCCGCAGCGCCCGCGCCGACGGTACAGGGCATCGAAATCGCGAAGAAGAAGACGAAGCGGGACCACGACCCGCCGCTGACGAGCAGCGTGCAGGAGAACTTCCGCGGGTTCACGTACCACGGCGAGTCGATCGTGGCGCCCGCGGCGGGCCTGCTCGCGGAGAAGGAGCCAGATGCGGACTCGGAGGCGGTCGACGAAGAGCCCGAGCCGACGACGGACGACGAGGTCGAGAGCGACTCGCCTGCGGGCCGCTACGCCAAGTCCCGCCGGAGAAAGGGTGACGACGACTTTGACGGGTTCGACGATGATATGCACCTATGACCGTGCTAGGCCATGTCAGATTGTACCCGCTTTGCGTCTCTCCGAAATACCTCGCGTTACCCTCATCCGACGTCGTAAACCATCGGCTCAAAGCCCTCATCGCGGTTATCCCCCGCTGTTAAATACTTAAGGAGTGCCGGACTTGTATGTGTCACTTGCTTTCCCCCATCATTTTGTTTCGGTGCACTTCATATACACCCCTGGATCATGTATGGGTCTTCCTGTTCATTACCATGACCGTACCCAACTCTATACGTAGTGTATGCGCCCCGCATATGTGTTATGCCGTATGCCCCCCACAGCGCCACTGTAGTAATGAACAAGTCTTTTTTGTACTGCTAACAGCGTACCACTGACGGTCCACGTTCCGAGTGCCCCAACCTAGAGCGTTCTCTGGCGGATATCGTACCCTAGGCACGTCCCCCGTGTATGCGAAAGCGCACAAGCACAGTCTAGATTCAGTTCTATATAAGTATGTAGTGCTACCAATCGTTGAGGCTCTTGTGTCCGGGGTAGTACAGGTTCAGGCCGCCACGGAGCAGCGCTGGGAGGATCTTCCCACCGATGATCGTCTCTTTCACGATCGCGTCCACCTCGTGCGGCGTCACCCTCCCATACCACACTGACACGCCTCGCGGGGTGTTGATCTGCACGCAGCGGACTCGTCAGCACCAAAACGTTCCCGGCGAGTGAAAAGAGCGAAAGAGAGGACGTATTGGGTAAAGGGCGTCTGGTGAGTGGAAGAATGAAAGAGTGAAAGACTTACGATGACGTTCCCGGCGTACTTGTGTCCGCCGATGTGCGAGCAGAAGAGGATGAGCGCACGTTTCTCCTGTGCAACGGTCGGATGCACTTCCTTGAGCTTCTGCAGGACCGCGGCGTGCTTTTCATCTTCGGAGCCCGAGAGCTCTTCGAGGGAAGGTCCGTGGATGGACGGGTCGTCCGGCTGCGTGTGTACTTCCCAGCCTTCGCGCTCGAGTGCGAGTGTCAACGCTGAGGAAGCTATGAGTATACGAGGCCCAGGTGCCTAGAATGAGTGTCTTACCATGCTGGAGCTTCGGAGCGGCAATCGCGCAGCGGTTGTCCCGTCGTTTATGCGAGCCTACGTACAGCACAGAGATTGAGCAGACCGACTTCCACCAACTAGGCATCCGGGATGCACTCACACAGGAGGATCACACAAGAATAAGGAATGACCCACGACCGGACCGTTGTCGCACCTTCGGGAACAGCATGCAGCTCGACAGACGGGCTCACCGCATGGTTCCACAGCTGTTCCGCGCCCTCATGCGAGCGGTCGACCTCTGTGACGATCTTGTAGTCCGGGAAGACGAGCACCGTCTCCTTCTCGTCGTCGTGGCACACCGTGCGGTGACTGCCGTTCAGTATCGTGACCTTCTTGTTCTTCGCGAGGTTCGCGGAATCGAACACGCCCGGGACGTGGGCCGCGCCGCTGCCGCCGCCGCCATTCGCGGTGGGAGCGGTGCCGGCGGCGCCCTTGTCCTTTGGCTTCTTGGAGTCCTTATCTTTGGGTGGACGACCTGAAGAGGAGAGCTCATCGACGTACGCGGCGAGGGTGCCCTTGGCATCCGTGACCTCCCGTACCCAATCTGACTTTCCGGTAGAGATGACGATCTGCGCCCGGGCTTCAGTAACTTGCTCCCACTCCCGCTAAGCGATTGTCGAATCAAGCTGGTACTCACCTGGCGGGCGTATGGCTTAACGGAACCGAGCATCTCAGTCTCCATGTCCACATCGAACTTAGGGTATTCGTCATGGCCTGGGAGAGACAGGTCAGTTCTAGGAAGGCGACACGGTTAACCGCTTCGGCGTTCAGGATTCTTGCCTTCGTCGCACGGATCCGCGCAGCCTCTGCACGGCGCATCGGAGACCGGGATAGCAGCTGACTGCAGCTGAGCAGCGGTCTGGTCGATATCTGTGTTCTGGCCGAGCGCCAACGCCTTCAGTTTACGGAATGCGCTCATCGGGGCTAAGTTGTGTGGATAGGCGCGAAGTTAATGTCGAGTTCTAGGAAGAGCTACAGACGCAGCGAGCGTGGATTATAAGCTCAGGTAGGACTACGAGGTGGTGGTGAATGAGAGAGGTGGTCTATGCGGCTCTCGGCCGTGGATAGGACGGTGTGGACCATCGAGAACAGTGATCGAGAGTATAAGTAAAGACTAATTCAGGCTTCCGGACCCCGGACGATATACGCAGTGACTGAGACTGAGAGTGCCGTGTCTGACGCATCCGGGCGGCGGAGGACGCATATCAGATAAGATCAAATTTCATCTGTCATCCTCGGAAGCCGCAGTGGATAACCAACTCGAACCATATCCTCCGCAGGCCCCGCAGGTGTCTGCAGATACAGTCCCGCAGCATGTATCAGGTCACATTCCAATGGCAAACCGCCTTTTCGATGCTCTTCTTCAATGCGCAGAGGCTGGCGTGATTGAGATTCAATGGCGACCGAGCAGCATGCTTGCTCATCCAGAGCCTGGCGCCCCCGATGAATCGGCCGAATGTACGCCTGACGCAGTATTGACGGTGCTCACATCCTGACTGCGCTTTGGCAATGGTATACATCAGTGTCGATGCAATCTCCGACATTCTGATCAGGGAGGTTATGTCCGGTGTGCGGACATCTTACATAGGCACTTAGCTCCCCGAGAACGAGAGCTGAGCTTGAGCACAGTCACAACTACGGATACATTATGTTAACTCGCTGGCGTCGTACCCTTGTTCTTTTTCTTCTTCTTGCGCGACGTGCCGTCCAATACGGACACTTCTTGACCCACTTCAACGGGTGGTGCTGCGGGAGTTGCTCCGGTGCGTCCTGCTTGGTCTAGCGGCCGCTTCTTGCCATTGCCACCGGTAGGTGGCACGCTCTCTCCCTGCTGGCTTTCTCCTACAGATGCCGCCGGTGTCGGTTGTGCGTCTGCCATCTCGACGTCTGCGGGTTGTGGTACGGAGGTCCCCTCTGGTATGACGACTTTTGGTTCTGACAGAACAGCACGGTATGTTTTACGTGTTTCTGATGGACGCCGACGGGCCACGAGGTCAGTGCCATGCTATGAAACAGATTTGCAGACGAACACTCACGAGCACGAAGAATGAGGGACTGTGCCACTTTGGTAGACGCGTCGTGGGCTACATCCTGGGCTACACCTAGGATGGTGATCCTGGAGAGAACATGAGGACGTGGGACCGACAGAAAACACGTCTGTGTGTGCTTACAGATTTGCAACGTCGCGTGGTGCTCGTAGATCCGCCTCATTGAACACACCGCCGCTGACAAGGATCCCCTTGCCTTTCGTCACTCTTGCAACCTCCCGCGCGGCCGCCCACCAATTCCTCTTCGCGCCCGCGCCGCTCTCGCTACCGCTTGGAATTGTCAGCGCCGGATCGCCCTCGCCGCCCAAAGCCCCCGCGTAGTTGATTTCAAATACGGCGCCGTTATTGAGAGCAGCGCGGACGAGTGTGTGCCTGAGGTTGAATGGCAGCCGAGGAAGGGTCAGCGGCAAGGAGATGATGTGTGTGGTGAGGGGCGTCGGTTGTGTGTGCGTAAGACATGCAAGCGAAAAGGATCCTGCTGTGGTGGGGACAAGGGCAAGCAAGTCGTAAGGTGCGAACAGCGCTGCATTCCCATTCGTCTGGTTTGGCGAATGCTGTGAGTAGTCAGTCAAGAGAAACTACGATGTGCACGCACGAGACCAAAGCCTTTCTCGCTGTCCTCATCCAGAACTATGGTTAACCGCTTGAGGTACACCACGCCAGGCCGTTTCCGCAACTGCCCAAGTAATGGATCGAGCGTGTTGACGAACGTTTTAGGGTCGACCTTGCGTTCGACGGTCTGGTTGAACGCAAAGACAGAATATCCTACTAACAAAGCCGCGATGAGACTTCAAGCCACCACAGAGATTCAAGGCACTGACAATGCACGAGGAGGTCTATCCGACTCTCTATTGACGCGACCTGCGCCGGGGTGAATGCGGGAGCGGGGCCGCTCTGCTCTTGCTTGCCCTTGCCCTTTTTCGAGGCAGCCTGACTGAGCTGCTGCTTGGTGAGGGTAGGCACCGGCACGTTGAGGTCCGCGAACATGTCTGATTCGGAACGCGACCCAGAGCCAAAAGGAGATTGAGAGATATCTGAGTGCGCGCGGTCCGTTGAATCGGACTAGAGGCAGTTGCAGGGAATATGCAAGTCCCAAATCAATGCAGCACCATCTGAGCGCCCATGTCGGCGATTTCCGTTGTGCCTAATGGGGCATGTTGTGTGGTTCATGCAACCGCTCGTCGGACGCTCGAGTTGTGCTGATGCCGTACTGATTCCACTATAACATTGGTAATCATCCTAAAATCGAGCGCGAAAGCCTATACTGACATGCTTTACAGAAACGAACACGGCTGTGTGCGAAAATGAGTATATCGGATACACTCGTGTCTTAGCCTCGCCATTTCCATTACCTCCGAGTCCTCGCCGGGCGACGTGATCTTGCCAGCTTGGAGCCTTGCATGCCACATCATGGGCGATGCCTGGCATCAGCTTCGCGTTGATTGCTCGCTGCTTGTGATGATGCGAGGATCCGCACGGCCACCGTGTATTGGACATGTAGTTCGGCCTCTAGAGATAAGTAGGTCGTGGACATATGCGCAACGAACGACCCAGCGCATCGCCGTCACCTGCACCCTGCCTTCCCATTCTCTCTTACAATAGATCGCTATATCCGAAATGCCGCAGTCTGATGGTAAGTCTACACGCCCACCGGCTCTTGCAAGCAATAGCATGATTGAATCGAGCGACTGCAGGCAAACCCACCAATGGCTCGGCCAGTCAGTCTTTTGACGATCTGGACCTAGTCACCAACGGCCGCAAGATTTTCAGTCCAGTGGAGTTTCCCACAGGTCATGTTGCACCCAACAGACTGTTCAAGGTGCGCCATCAACGTTTTCTTCTACGCGACGCCCAGGTGTACCAAACTTGACCATTGCTCCAGACTGCAGTGTACGAACACTTCAATCCCCACGGTGGCGGTCCTCCGCACTCGGGGCACTACGCTCTTTATCGCCGCTGGGCGAAAGCTGGGTACGGCATCATCCTCACTGGAAACACCATGGTCGCCAAAGACCACCTCACGCTCGGTCGGGATCTCCTCATTCCGGACGAAATAACGGACGACGTCCTGCCCCCGTGGAAGCGCCTGGCCGATGTGATGCACAACGTGGACGAGGTCACAGGCGAAGACCCTCCATCCGAAGACGGCTTCGGGCGGCCTCTGGCGCTGATCCAGCTCTCGCATGCTGGGAGGCAGTCCCTCAATGTCGTCGGTGGCCGCCCGCCCAACGCGCCCCCGCTCGGCGCGAGCCCCATCCGCGCGGGCCAGTCTCACATGAAGACGCACGGCTGGTTCTCGCGCTGGTTGCACAGGAACATGCACCCGGTGCCGATCGAGATGACGAAGCGGGACATTGAGAACGCGATCGCGCAGTTTGTGCGGGGCGCGGAGCTCGCGGCGAGGTGCGGGTTTGACGGCGTCCAGATCCACGGCGCGCATGGCTGTGAGTGTTGATATGCTCCACTTGCCGCTTACCCCGCAATGAGGCTGAGAGGATCGCTGCTATTTCACAGATCTTGTTAGCACGTTTATGATGCTGAAGGTGTGGATCTCGCGAGCTCTCATACGTACACAGCGATGCAACTGAACACCGCTTCGTCTAGAGCAACATACGTACGGACGAATACTCCGCCGAGACGGACCCGCTGCGGTTCTTGCGCGAAGTATGCTTTGCCATCCGCGCAAACAAGAACATCCCCGAAAAGTTCCTTCTCGGTGTCAAAATCAACTCTGGGGACTATGCCCGCGATGGCACGCGCGCCGGTTCCGAGCGTCCGCTCGCGCACGTACGCGAAATCGGAAGCTGGGGGATCATCGATTTCATCGAGGTCAGTGGCGGGGACTATGAGGATCCAGGTACGTGTCCTAGTATCTACCTACAACGTTGCGTTGCTCACGCTGGAAACCAGAGTTCGTGGATAGCGCAGCGAGCTTCAAGTCGCCTCGGCAAGTCATCTTCGAGGACTTCGCGGAGAAGAGCATGAAGGTCCTTGCGGAGTTCAACAAACCCGGCCGGCGCCCACCACCACTTGTCGTCCTCACCGGCGGTCTGACCACTCTTCCTCGCATGGCCTCCGTGCTCGCGAACGACCACGCGCACCTACTCGGGGTCGGCCGCCTCTCCATCACCCACCCCGAAGCACCCCGGCAGCTCAAAGCGAGCATCGATAAACGCGCCCGCGGCGAGCCCTCCGACGCGTTCATGCACGACACGCACAAGCTCGAGGAGGACGGGCTCGGGATGCCGCCCCCATCCTACCTCAGCCTGCACGGGCTCGAGCGCGTCGTCTACTACTGGCTCACGCTCCTCTGGAAGGTCGTCCCCGCGGAGATGCCGCGCATCATGTGCGCGTCGGGGAACGTGAACTGGCACAACGTCATGCTTCGACGCATCGCGTTTGGCGGGGACGTGGATTATACGATTGGCACGATCGGCGCGACGGTCAGGTTCTACCTCCCCGGTGTCCCGTATGCACCTTCGGACCCGAAGAGCTCGGAGGGCTCGTCGTGGTTCCCGTTGTTTGTCGCTCTGGCGGGAGTTGCAATAGGCGTGGTCCTCGGAGGACGATTCGCGTGATCACACTCGTTTGCTCTCTCGTTGCATACTGTTGGGACTTTGCGTTCTTGCTCGCATCCATACCTGTCGCTCCTTAACTTAATGGATCATGTTGTACTCGTCGACACAAAGCAATAATTCCTGTCCATCATCGGGACTGTGACGCTCTTCATGAATGCGAACTGTATGGTAGAGGTGGTCGTCGCGCATTAGTACGTACTCTAGAATAAATACAGCGGACGGACGAGGACACGTAACTGAACAAGGGTGCGTAGCACGACGGGCGAATGTACACGTACGTAGGGATACAGATTCTTGGTATGTCGGCCTCCAGGCGTGAAGAGAAAGCTACACCAGCGTCCGCTCCTGTTCCTGACAAGCATACCCAGACATAGATCGGGAAGCGAAAGTCGTGTGAAGGATGTACACAAAGCAAAGTATGATGTGGTGACCGTGCGCGTTACCGGCCAAAGTCGTCGGGCACGAACGGCGTGACGAGCTCGTACATCTCCGCATTCCTATCCCGCTGCGGCTTGTGGCCGATCCCGACCAGGTTCTTGAGCCGCTGCCGCATGCCCGAGCGTTCGGGCGCGTCGTCCAGCCCCGCGCGGTCGCTGGGATAGAACTGGTCGATGTACTTCGCCAGCCGGCGCAGGCCGCTCGAGCTGTCGTGCATCGCGTCGCGCGAGTTCTCGAGCGCGGACGCGAGGTACGTGGCGAGGTTGGGGAAGCTGATGGGCAGGGTTGGGAAGGGGGTGTCCTGGTTGACGGGTATGGTGTAGAACTTGGATAGGGGGGCGTCTGCACCATCTCGCAGGAATGGGGGCTGTTGCGCGAGGGTATATGACCATGGTAGTGTGCTCGTGTCCCCGTTGCGATATCTCCAGCCTGCTGGGGCGCTTGGGGGAATCGGGTGGTCGATTGTCATGTACAGTACGGTGTACCATTCCGACGATGCGTGATGAACCTGCAGATGGTTCTTCAGATCTCCAAATTGTTGAGTTTGGTTATCAAGCGTACCTTGACAAACGAGACAACTATCCGGAGCCTCATCTCGGTCTTCACCACTGCCATAGCCTCTACCGTGGGCTCCAGGCGCGTCCCGCTCAATCTGGCCATGAGCTTGAGCAGTGTCCGCCAACTTGGGGCCATGATGTGGAAAGGTGGGCATTTGCCATAGGGCAACGCAATCACGTTCGGGATCACGCCCGGGAATGGTTTGGGATTTGGGGTGATTGTGGGTACGCCAAAGCCCATCGCTAAAAGCGCGACGTCAATATACGAACCACAGCGCGTGCGTGCAAAGCGACTCACATAGTCCCAGCAGCAGTTCCGAGTCGAGATACTGAGTGTTCGAAGGCAGTTCTGCGGTGTGGGAAGGTGCACTTTGTGGCGAGTGCCCATCTTCATCGTCCGTAGGCTCCCAACTGGAAGAAGTGATCGAGATGGACCGCGAGTTTTGCGGTTTCGGCGCGAGTATTGTTGTGGTTGCGCTTGGTATACCTTCACCCAACGACTGTGAGCGACTCACTCTCTTTTGATCGGGGGTCACAGTCTTGGGAGGGCAAGGCTTGTCAGAGACACTCCTACCGAGGGAGGGCATATGCGGCGACGAGGACCGCGATGGGCTTGCAGCATTCAGCAGCGACTGCGCTGGTACTGGCGGACCCAATGACCCTGGAGAGGCGACGGGCGGGGAGGACACTGCTTCATGGTATTGAGGCGGTCCGCCTGCTGCAGCGAGCTGAGATGAACTCCGGGCGCGTGCATTGCTCCCTCGGACGCGCTCTTGCTCCGCCAATCGTTCCTCCTCTTGGGCTAATTGCAACGCCAATGCCTCGTCGTCAATAATCTGCTGAGCGACATGGGAGTTTGCGCGGGCCCGCCTGGTGCCTGCTTCGGATGTCGGATTGAGAGAGATGTCTGCAATTGGAGAGTGCAGCGGCGCAGTCGATGGGCCTTGCTCTGGAGAAGAGGTGATGAAGGAGGAACCTCCATCGCGCCCTGACATCGTTGGAGGCGAACCGATCTTGAGAGAAGCCTCAAGGGCCATCGCGAGGTGGGCTTCTTCGGTCATCCGGGCCTGCTCTTGTCGCCGTCGTTCCAGCTCCTTCGTCCGCTCGACTTCTTGCGCGGAGATGTCCAACACATGGTTGAACACCTCGTCATCCGCATGGTGCGCAGCCGGTGGTGGTGGGGGTATGGGTGGAGGCAGAGGAGGGGCAGAGGGCCCAGCATCGGCCCGAGGAAACGAGAGGGCGCGATAATGCCTAGGATACGACAAGGGTGGCGAGCTCGGGGACGTCGAGGCAGACGAGGATTCGAAAGAGGGCTTGGGAGGGAGCAGTGGGTGGCTGAGATCGGGCTTGCGGGGTATTGGAGGCGGAGGCGCAGGAGGAGACTGCGGTTGGCGCGAACGCAAGATCGGGCTGTCCGCTTGGAAGAAGTAGTCGTCCGAGTTGGAGCGGGTGAACGAGTACGTCGGTTTGCGCCCGGGCACTAGACTGGGAGGCAGCTCAGGCCTCGGGAACGGCGGCGCACCTCCCCGCCCGAGCGGCAGTCCTGGGGCTGGCTGGGCCAGCGATGGACTGTAGAAGCCCGGGATCGGCGCGGCATAGAAAGATGCCCTATGCGCCCCAGCGAAGGGGTGCTCAGGCATGGGTGGGGGAGGAGCTTGCGGGAAGGACTGATATGGACCCCGCGGGGCAGGCGCAGCGTCTCTCCACGGGCCCGGCGCGGACATGGCGAGCTATGTAGTGCAGCTAGAGGGGTCAAAGGGCGATAGTCTCGGGATCGCACACGCACGCGAACCAGTTTTGTTCGAACAGGAGCGGAGGCGGCGGGCACGAAGGCGGTGGGGGCATACAGCAACGAGCGAAAGGAGGAGCGACTCGAGCTTGTCCGCCCAGGCCTCGCGTTGGGTCGAGTGTGAAACCCCTGGGCGAGGCGCTCAGGTACTCTCTGCCCTCCACCCAAACGGCCCTAGTCCCAACGTCGCTACCACATCATATCGCCATTTCACCACAGACCCTTCCCTCGACGCCTGCACAGCTTCCCGGTGTCGTCGTATTCCACACGCGTGTTTGGGAGGCATGGCAATGCGCGCCCATACGCGGACAGGCACGAGCACAGAGCAAGGTCGCGTACCACCCACTGCCGCGATCGCTCCGTCGGCAGCACGCTACGCGAATGAGTGAAGAGGTCCCGGGTGTGCGCGCAGGAGGCACGATCGGACATGAACATTTGGACATCCCGAGGGCAATATTTAATAACACAATAGCTCTAGCTTACAATGCGCAGCAGACAATGAATGCGGGAGCGGTTGATAGGAGAGGATGGGATGGGGATGGAATGGAATGGGATGGACATTGCGATGTGTGTGTGTGGGAGATGGGGAGAAATGCATGACTTGTGTAATGAGAGGAGCGCGATATGAGGGATATGACTTGGGAAACCAGACATGACGCGGGCGTGAGCAGAGTGTGGAACGAAAACGAAACAGAAACGGGACACAATGATGCGGACAGCGACGAATTCGGGCGAAACGAAGAAAAGTCATGAAAACCGTAAAGGAATATATATATACCAAGTGTCACCGAGCGGACGTCACCCTTGTACCCTGCCCGCGTCCCTGCGCAGTGGACGTCTTGAAGCCCAGCTGGCGCATGGCGGCGACTAGGTCAGCCTTTTGGACGGGCTTGGCGATGTACGCAGCAAAGAGGCCGTTCGCCTCGGTCGCTTCGGAACCGCTGTACGCGCTCACGGCGATTATCGGTGTGTTCGCGTTCTTGTTGTTGGTGCTTTTGATATAGCGTGCGGCGCCCTCGCCATCAACTGTCATCGTCGGATTGACCATCAATAAAACGATTCCCCAGTCGAACAAGATCATAGTTACTCACGAATAGGCATATGCAGGTCCATGAGGATACAGTCAAACTCTGTTAGTTAGGACAGACAGGTCAGTCGACTGCGGCAGGCGTCCAAGACGACGTTGACGTACTGATATCGCCCATGGCCACACTGATGGCCTCAGAGCCGTCAGCAACGACCACACACCGACAGCCGAGACGGATGAGCAGCGTCTCGATGATCTTCGCCGTGATTGGGTTGTCCTCGGCCAAGAGACAAGTGACTGCGCGGTCGTTCGGGTCCGGTGCCCTCTTCAGGTCGATCGAAGCAACAGACGACGGTGGCGTATTCAGCTCGAACTGGCCAGATGCTTGCGGTCCTGCGCCGGACCACGAATCTGATATGGACCCGTCCCCAGTCGTAGAGACCGAAGCCGTTCGTAGTCGGCTGGGCATCGAGTTGCGGCGGACCTCGCCCTCCAGATGGTTGAGCTTGAAACGCTCAACAGCTCCAAATTCTGAGGGTTTGCGTGCATGGCTGCCTGCACTGCCGGGCGTTGGGGGACCGCGGGACACAGAAGAAGATATTGACGAAGTAGACGTAGCAGGCGAAGGCGGGTTCGTGGGAATCGGTAGAGGAGGCTTGGTGGTATCGACAGGCGTGACGAGGTTGGTAGGCGGCTTCTTGACTCGATTCGATATACTGCGTCGTCTTGAATGGATGTTCGAGGGTTCTGAGAGGGCATGTGTGATGGGCGCAAGCTGATCCGTCTTCATCTTCCGAATCATGTCCTCGTTCGCCTGCTTGAGGACGGGCAGGTTCTTGAAGCTAAACGAGCCAAAGTCATCGTCCGACGGAGACGCAGTGGCCTCACGCGACACCGATGTCGGGGCACTAGCCGGCTGTACGACTGGGCTTCCAGTGCCTTGCGCAGGGCTGTCGGCGCCGAACTGCTGCGTGAGAGATGGCTGCTCGCTGTCATTGAACAGCTGCAAGACGGCTCCACGAGGGTCGAAGTAGTCTGTGGACTCGGGATCAGTGACCTGCGGGATGAACGCGGCCTCCGT
Source organism: Cubamyces lactineus (assembly GCA_022376465.1). Taxonomy (NCBI): domain Eukaryota; kingdom Fungi; phylum Basidiomycota; class Agaricomycetes; order Polyporales; family Polyporaceae; genus Cubamyces; species Cubamyces lactineus. The sequence continues at coordinate 2,367,512 of JACDTU010000003.1, forward strand.
AGTGGTGACTTTGTCCCAGTCGATGCCCGCGAAGAAGGGGTGCGCCTTCACTTCCTCGGCGCCGTTTGCGCCGAGACGCTTGGCCGGATCCAAAGTCATCAGCCGCTGCATGAAATCCTTCGCTTCTGGCGAGACCTCGACGTAGTCCTCGTGCCATTCGATGTGACCCGAGAGGATGTTCTCGAACACCTTCTCCGGGGTCTCGTCGTGGAACGGAGGTATGCCGTATAGGAACTCGTACGTGATCACGCCCAGGGCCCACTGTCATGCCATTCAGCGTGCTTTCAACACCAGGCGGAACGGAAAAAGGACTCACCCAATCGACCGCAGCGTCGTCTCCCCGCAGCCCAAGAATAGTCTCAGGGGCGAGGTAGTCAGGAGTGCCCACGACCTTCTGTTCGGCAGGGGGTGTATTTCCCGAAGTAGGATGGGAACGGAGGTCGTTCGTCAGCTCAGTGGCGAACGATTGCAGAGGGCTATCGGAGAGCTGCTTGGTGTTGCCGTTTCTGCGGAACGACAAGAAACCCGAAGCCAGAGACTCCGAGCCACTCGATTCACTCGGGTCATCTGAAAGTGGCAGATAAGGGGAAGATCCGAGGCGAGGGAGCGACGGCGTCCGGTGGTTGAAGTACGAACCTCCTCCTTGCTGAAGATCGACGGAGAACATGGGGGAAGCCGCCATGTACGCAGAGTCAATAGACGGTGGTCGCGAAGTAGGGCTGCCGCGAGCATGACCACGTACACCGCGATCGGAAAGCAGTTGGGGAGCGCGAGTCTGACGACCGAGCAGACCTATCCTACTCAGACCAAAGTCAGTCAACTTGAGATGACCGTGCTGGTCAATGAGCAGATTGTCGGGTTTGAGATCACTGCATCGTACCACTTTAGCACACGTCGTTGAACAACACGCGAAATGACATACCGATGAACGATGCCGCGCTGGTGCAGGTACTCGAGACCAAGTGTAACCTCGGCGATGTAGTTCCTCGTCCACTCCTCCGGGAGAGACCCGAGCGACTTGATGAGGGCCGCGCAGTCGCCACCATTGAGGTACTCCATGACGAGGTACAAGTTCTCCTTGCTCTGGAACGTGAAGTACAGCTTCGCCACGAACGGCGACTCTGCCTGCTTCATGAGGATCATCCGCTCCGCCTTGACGTTCGTGATCTGGTTCTTCGCAATCATGTCCGCCTTCTTCAAGACCTTGATCGCAAAGTAGTCCCCAGTCACCTTCTTCTTCGCGAGGAAGACGGACCCGAACGCGCCCTTCGAGATAGGCTTGATGATCTCAAAGTCCTTGATCGACGTCGGGGTCGTCCTCGACAGCGGCGCGACAGACGGAAGGCGCGGTGACAAGGGCGTGCCAGACTGCGAGGCGGTCGGGCTGATCATCGGCTGCGCAGTAGAATGCCGGCGGCGCGACGGGCGAGTCGTCGTGACATTCGCGTCCTGAGGGGAGACCATAGGAGATACCGGGGGCGTGATGTAGAGCTTGGGCTCGAGATTCTGCGGTGATCGTCGCGCGCGAATGGTCATGCTGGATATAGGCTCGTTCAGATCCATAGGAGGCGGCTGCTCCGACGCGATGATGGGCGCGGCAAGCGCCAGTGGAGAAGATATTGACGACGGAGTCGACGACCGGGTTTGGTGAGTGGAGGTCTGCTGCCAGTACATAGGAACAGGAACAGCGGACACGGAAGGCAAGCTCGATGGGCTCATCGTGATCGCGGACGCGCTATCACGACTAGAGTCACGTCCAGAGTTGAAGGGAATGGGAGAGGCAGACGCGACAGGTGTCGGATCCGCGGAGGATTGCTGGCCGTTAAACGCATATTCCGACGTCGTGCTGGAATGATCATCCTCCTGGCGGTCATCGCCCTCCTTACCTTCCGTTCCCTGACCCTCTTCACCCTCACCATCGTCCTCGCCCTCATCATCCTCATCGCCCTCCTCGCCGTCATAGACAGAAAGAGTCTGCTCGACCCTCTCCTCCCACTCCTGCCTGATCTTCTCCGAGTACTTAATCGTGTTCTGCAGGCGCACGACGTTGTCGATCTTCTGACGCATCACCCTCTCCGCATCCTCGATGAGTTGTGTGAGCGCAGCATCCTCAATCGAAGGCTTGTTCCACCGGCGTATTTGGGACATCTTGCGCTCCGACGCGGGCGAGAGCAAGCGCTGGCGCTCGATCGGCTCCGCAGATTCCTCCTCCTTCAAGGCGGGGATGGACACCTCAGCGGCGAGCTGCAAGATGTCCTCGAGCTGTTCGAGTACCTGCCGCTGCATCTTCTTCACGCTGATGCGCTTCATCTTGAGCGGAGCGCGCAGGAGCTGAAGAGGTGAGGACGGCCCAGGAGACGAAGAGGGCGTAAAGATGGGCATCCCGCGGTACTCGGGCGCCGTCATGGGCGAGCTGCGGTCCATGGCCGTCTGCAGCTCGCGGATCGTGTTGCGAAGTTCGGAGATGGACTCGTTGCACTCTGCGATCTCCGCCTCAAGACGGTGCACCTCACTACACGTCTCGTTGTGCTTCTCGAAGTACCACTGCGGAACGCTGCACTCGCATATACGGCACAGAATAGGCGTAGTGTTGATGGGGCGGGAGAACGGGAAAGGAGTGACAGGCTCCAGTGTGCTTCGGTCGCCAAAGCCGACCTGTCCCGCCTCGGCGGATCCAGGCTCGTCGCCCACATCGCCCGCCTCAAGGAGGATGGAAGGAGGGGCCTGCATATACTCGGGCGAACCAACTGGCCTGACCACCCACATCGAGTGTGTCGGTCGGCCTTCCTCACGATCAACCATCAGCATACCACTGCCCTCCATTTGCTGATACAGAGTGGTGGGCGCGGAGGGATCATCGGGATTGGGTATCATCAACTTGAACTTGACCTCGACCGTACGGGAGTCGTCCTCCTGTAAACGTCGAGTCGCATCCCTGAAGACGTGCCAGTCCGATGGGGCGAGGAGCTTCGAGACTCGCGTCCCGAAGTAGTCTTGCGGGTCGGTCCTAATGAAACTGAAGCGTTCATAATGCGCCCGGATTAATGGCTGTGCACTGCACTCACCCGACAACACCTCGCCAGGCGTAGTTGATCCATATGAAGTGATCGCCATCGAGACTGAGCTCCATGACGATGTTCTGGTTCTGAGCAGTCTCCGCCTGTAAGCGGAGACGCTCCGTAGCGAGCACCCGAGCAGACTCGTTGTTGCCGTCGAACTTCGAGGTAGTAGGCTTCGGGTGGTCACTCTCCTTGGCATGAGCGGCAGATGACGATATATCCTTAGTTGCCTCGTCTCTGGATCTTCGATTCTGACTGGTCGTCCGTGCCATTCGCAGCCGCGTTTCGTCCTCAGCGGATAGTTTGAGCGCGTTCTCCTGATCAGGCCGTGCCGCAGGCGTGGGAGCCGTAGCAGGGACCTCCTCTTCGGCGGGTTTCATGACAAACGTGAGCGGTTCCTCCTGTTCGTCGTCGTTGTCATCGAAGTTCCAGAACTGCTTCTCTGCCTCCCACCACTCGACGACTCGGCTAAGGCTGGCGATCGCGAGCAGGACCTGGACATACCAGTTCCGTCCGTGCCAATCAGGGTGCTCGTCCCAAGCCTTGCCGATGTTCTGGACGCGCTGGACCAGCGTCTCGCAGACCTTTGGGTTGGCGGTGAGCTGGTTGATAGACATGTCCAGTACATCCGTCGCGACTGCGATGATCTCATATAGAGTGGTCATGATCGGGTCCACCGGGTCATCGACCAATATGCGAGATGATCGGCGGTTCGAATTCGTACAGGACTCGGCGTAGTTTGATCGTGGAAGCGGTGAGCGCGAGCGGGAGGTCGAACGAGAGCTGTGACCGGAGCGAGGAGGGCGAACAGGGATGTGGATGGTGCGCGAAAGCCGCCGGGATGCTAAGCTCTGACCCGACCATTGACCGGACCGAGATGATTCGCCTTGCTTGCGGGGACTAACCGCCTCAGGAGGTGGTGTCGTGACAGCTGATGCAGGGCTTGAGCCCCCCGTGTTGGAGGCGACGATGCTCGTGGGTCGTTCCTTAGGTAGCGTTGGATGTCGTCGTAATGAAGAAGGGCTTGTGGACGAGATGGATGCTGCAAGGAGGCCAGGGGAAGACGTCCGATGCGTCAGCGTAGGCTGCTTAGGACTTTCCTCGTCAAGAGACGCACGTTGACGGCTGTGGTAATTGCTGCCCTCGGGTTCCGCATCGTACCCTCCATCCGAACTCATTTCATCAAACTGCAAGGCAGACCTGAGCTCTTGCGGTTGGAGGACGAACGCCTCGCGGAGAGGCTCGACATCGCCAAACTGGGACTCGCGATCTCGTTCACGGTCGTGCTCGCGCTGCTCGCGTTCAGCCTCCTGCTCGTGCTCGCCCTCGCGGAGACGCTCCTCGAAGAAGGCTGTTATGGAGTTGGTGACGCGCTGCAACTCCTTGTCGCATTCGGCCTTGGCAGCCTTGAGGCGACGTGTAACATGGCGCCTGACGAAGGGCATAGATACCGTGTTGGAGCCGGATCCATGAGAGTTGGTGATGCTGCTAGAGCTGGCTTGGTGTTGGATGGGGTTCAGGACGGTCTCTGGGGAAAACACGAGGGGGCTTGGCGGCTGTCTTCGAGGCAAGCTCGAGTCGGACATAGAGGTGCCGTGGATGGGCGGGAAAGGAAAGGCGGACGTAGCCTTGGGGGAGGGGGAGGCGATGGGTGGGACTCGGTGGACGAAGGACGAGAGAGAGCAGAAAGACGGAGCGAGTGGTTCAGTTGAGGCTTGACATGAGGGAGCGATAGCAAGATGGATGGGCGGCGGTGACCTGGAGACGAGGAGGAGAGATTGAGAGTTGGTCTCAATGACCACACATCCAAGCCCTCGCCCCTCCTCTATCCAGTCCCTCGCCTAGCCGCCCTTTCCTTTCTCACACTTATTCCTCCCCCAATCTCGCGCGTCCCTCTTCATTCGTTCGCAGCACGCCCTTCTCTGCAGCAGACACACATGTATTGCAGCACATCTCCAGCACGCACGATTTTTTTCTCCGTCGCGTGCAGCACAAAGGACGGGAGGGCGTTCGGACGATACATCCGGCAGAGGCCAGGGGTGTCTTGGGTCCTGCCACGTTGAGTTCCCGGGTCCGGGAGAGAGGCCTCGAGCTGGGGCGCTTCGGAAAGCGTCGAGCGGAGGAGGGAAGGTTTGGAAAGCGTTAGCCAACCCATCTCTTCTCGCAGCGTCGCAATACACTCCCGCCGCACTTGCCTGGTCCAGGTCCCATCTGCCAGGCGTACGGCCTGCCCTCCTTCTCGTCATCTGCGTTTGCCTCCGCTTCCTGCCTCTCACTCAGTCCCACCCTCCCCCGAATACCTCCTCCTCATCTCACGCACCGTCACAGGACCTCGCCAGTCCAGCAGGTTCGCTCCCATTGCTCCCCGTCACTCCATCTCCTCCTGCTCCCCGCCATCACAAGCCCGCGCGGGAGCCACTGACCTATACTCCTTACAGGAGGACCCTTGCCATGCTTTCCTTCGTGAACAGCTTCCGCGCAGCGGCGCGTCGCCAGTCACGCACGCCTCTTGCTGCACGCGCCGTGTCCACCGTCCATGTCCAAGTGAACACGATGGACGCCGTGGAGTCAAAGCCCGTAGTGTATGCAGAAAACATGGAGCAGTTCTCCGACTATGTGCATGACATCGCCGAGGAGCAGGAGACCATCGCCGCTGGCTCTTCCGCTGTAGAGCCCTTGACTTTTGGCAAGGCTGCCGCCGAGGTCCGAGGTATGCGTAACCCGCCTTGCTTCCATGTCGCGCGGCTGATCAACGCGCTGGCGTAGGCGCATCTATCAACGCCAAGGGGTCACCAGTCCTCAAGGGTTTCGCTCCCGATCAGGTGCGTAGCGCTTCGTGTTCACTCTATCGCTGCGCTTCATAGCCATCCTCGCTTCAGTTCGTCCAGCCACGAGACTTCACGCGGGACGTCTACCTATCGAAACACGCCGCACGGACAAAAAAATCGCTGCTCGGCCCTGACGCCTCCACATCGCGCTACCTAGACGTCTTCTACCAGAGCAACGTCGATCCGCTCAACGAGTGCCGGAACTCGACGCTCATGTCCCGCTTCGTGACAACCATGGGCAAAATCAAGGGCCGCAACGAGACGAACCTGACGTGGAAGAACCAGCGCAGGCTCGGCAAGGCCATCCGCCGCGCGAAGATGATGGGCATCATCCCTGTGCTCAGCAGGCGGCACCTCTTGCACAACTCTGGCAGGTTTTAATCGGCGCGCTCCGCATAGATGCAGTAGACGTCTTTACTCTACTACTCCTATCTCACACTATACATTACGCCCCGCTATATTAGATGCGACGACTGCTTTGGTTACAGCTTCAAAGTTCGAAGGCTACCTGCGCGTGATAGCCTCCATTCCCGGCATGGTATGGCTCACACTCCGGACCGAAACAATGTCGCAAGAGCGTCCGATGTGCACACGCAAACCTAGGCTCTCAAGCGGAGGGCACGCCCTGTAGAGCCGCACCCTCGGATGCTTCTCACTGGGCAACAGGCTTTGGTGTTATGTCATGGCTCCGTCCTATGATCGCACCAAGGGCTTCTCGTCATATACAGGCGGTGTCAGCGACTTACTGGAAGCGTCGGAACTGGAGCAGGCGCAGGTCACCGGGTCGTCTCCGACGACCTTATCGGCCACATGTCAATGCGCCTTTCCTTGCTCGGACGAGGTGGCGGCGGCTTGAGCCCAAGTACGAAATGGCCGTGAGTCTCCATCAGCCCGCGGGAGGAGTCTTTCCAAATGAGATGAGACGTCAATACAGAATGTAGGAGCTAAGAGGTGAAGTCCGGGATAACAATATGGCTACAATTCTGCGAGGAGCATCGTCCCGAGGTTCTGCACCACCTGGTCGCCAATCGCCTTCTCGACCTGCTCCTCGAGATGGCGTTTGGGATCCTGCTTTCCTACATGCCGCGTCTTCAGCTGTTCTGGCGTCAATGTCGACTCTTCTTGCACGGACTTGTTGTATGCCGCCGAAAGCGTAAGCATAGACTGTAATTGCCATTCCGAACAGAGACAGGCACGAGCATTGAAAGGCGAGTGTCAGCCAAGACTCATCACACGGCCAGGCTTAGCGTGTGAGCACGTACCTTGATCGCCTTCTCGTTCCCCTCTTTATGGTGCTTGAAGTCTCGCAACGTGAGACCCTCTGTCCAGTTGCGTTTGTGAAGGTTCATGAGCATCGCCTGCTCAAGCTCTGTCTTGCGGTAATTTACGGCGATCGAGTAGTAGTGCCGGTTGAGACCGTGGATGAGAGCCTGGATGGAAGGTTTGTTGATGTGCCCGATATTTGACGTCGTCTGACGCGGTTCTAGTCCTTGGAGGACCATGGTAGGGTTGATAAGCCGGAACGCGTCGATGACGACCTTGCCCTTCACGGACTGGATGGGATCTACGACCACGGCAACTGACCGGCGGTCGAGTTGCTCGAACGACTGCGCACGGCGTTATTTCTGGACGCGACCTTCGGAGCGGAGGAGGCACTATACCTGCTGCGTATTGATATCGACGCTAGACAACCAGCATCCGAAGCCTGGGTGAGAGTGGTACCAACCCACGACCATCTCTGACCTGCACGCATATGTGAGCACGCGACTCACGGTATACCAGCAAGCCCGACCCACCGCCCGGTTTGCTTCAACATGTCCAACATCTTTGCCTGGAAGACTTCGTCCACGGACTCGACGGAGACGGTTGTTCCAGATTGAGGCATAGCGAAGACGTCGATGACATGCACAGTATATTCGTCCACAAACTCTCCGAGCATAAGACCCATGACTTCCATGGGTACACCGGCGCGGCCATGCTTCAGCATCTGCGCAGCGAAGATGAGCGAAAGCATGCAAGACATCGTACACGAGCATCCTTACCTTCAGTAGTGCAAGCGAGGATATGTGGATGACTTCGCCACTGGTACACCGTCAGTCTACCGCCTTAGAGCATTAGTACTATACATACTTGTCCGGAATAGTCGTATCTCCCCCCTGGCGGGCAGCGGCGGCCTGAGCAAGCAAAGCGTCCATGTCAGATTCCATCATTATAGGATTTAAGCGATGTCCAGTGGTAGAGGGAAGGGCGGGAGGATGAAGGTCGGAGGGAAGTCTGCAAGCTCTCTTAGCGAAAGGACTCGCGTCGCTGACGCGTCGTGCCTAGTACACGGCGCACGTGCGGGGTTTGTTTGCATCTGTTGTTCAAGAGCCTCTAGAAACAGACGCCCATGGCACTCGTCCTAGCACTACGGGCGCCAAATTCATTCATGTAACCTCTCACCGCCACACTCGGAAATGTCATGTCTTCCAGCGAGCTCTCCAATGCACTCAACCCAGACGTTGTAGCAAGGCCAAGAAGGAGGCATACTCAACATGCTGTGCCGCTGATAGCACCACCTACTCCTGCTCTTGCACCGCAGCAACCTGTACCCCACCGCAGCGAACTTGAACTAGCAATTGCGCCTCCCTCAGTGGAGGTTGAAGCTATCGCACCTCAGTGTGTACTCCGTTCGTTTGACTCAAATATGTGCTGACTGGAAACTCAGAATCGTCTCTCAGCCACCTGCGAGAAATGGGAATCCCGTGCTTGAGCTCTACCGGGTGATCGCCACTGCTGGAGAAGCCGCGGCGGCTGAGCGGAAACGTCGCATTGCTTGGGAACGGGAGCAGGAGGCAAAGACTCTGCAACGTCAGAAAGAGATGGAACGGCAAATCCTCGACATGCGCGAAGAGATTAATATGCTCAAGGCATACATCACCTCGCACCCTCACATTCCCACTCCTGGAATCATTCAGGGTCCGTCTATCGTCAATACCATACCCTCGACCGCGCACATTGAGCCGGTATCTCCTACCCTTGAGCCCTCACCGCAGACACCGCTCTCCCCAATATCTCCTGTTCCCACTCATCCAGCGGTACCACAGGCCTTGTTCGTGGAAGGATCCTCTTCACATCCACTGAACGCGCAGCAGTATCATGTACACCCGTCAGTATACGATGGTCACTCCCCAGCATTGCACGTTATTTCACCTCCTGCCTCCATATCATCCACGCCCCAGTTCTCCCCCGCTTCTGCAGAACACCTTGCACCTCCCACACCGCAATCTACAGGTATCACGAACACGCCTGTTCCTTCATCCCCGTTACCAGAGGCTATTCCGCCGCGCAAACGGCCGAGGCTTGTCGCAGAAGACGAGAGCGACTACCAGAGTGACACGGATGATGATGCCGACGATCCTTCTGCTGAACGCGGGGGCCAGCGAAGGAACGGACACGACGGGCGCTGTCTGACAATTCATGTAGGCCAGAACCATTCTGATAACAGATATATGTATTGACCTTATCCTACAGCACGCAATGCGCATCCACATACGAAAGATGATGAAACTTAAGCACGACGACGATCTCCCCGAAAGTCACTTCGAAGGCGCCCCTCTTCTCGCCGACCAGCCCGTACGATTCGTCTGGAACAAGACAACGAAGCAGTCGGCTCACAATGCGGCGATGAAGCGGCGCATCGTAAGCGACCTCAAAGCGAATCGCACTAGGTACAAGCACGTTCCCGACAAGGAGTTCAATAAGAGAAACCTGGAGAGCGTCTTCGATCAGGTGTTCACGACCTTGAGGCAGAGGCACAAAGCGCAACAGGATGCTACCGCGGCAAGCCGTCTCCAGCGCAGGGAGAATCAGAAAGCCCTCAAAGCACGGCGGCTGCAACGGAAGAAGGCGGTGCGTCCGCCGGCCATAACCTCACCCTGATCGGAATCTGATCGGCCTCTGTAGAAACTTAGCAACCGCGTCGACGCGCGCAAGAAAATCGACGCATTTGCGCAGCCCGTCTTTGAGACCGCCCTGCACCAGGACTGTATGTCGTCCGAGGAATCTGATGGAGAGTACGTCGAGGATGGCGAGAAGGTGCAGGTATTCCGGACGCGAGGCCCGTCGTGGAGGAGCGCCCGGCTGCTCCGATATTACGCCATTCTAGACGACCAGGACCGCCTGGAGAAGAGCATGAAGCCGAAGAGGGGTATCGGGCGACGGATCCGCCGCGAAGGCCCCCCGAAAGACGGCCTCTTCCTTCCCCCGAAGGGCGTCGCACGTTGGATGGTGAGCCGGCGATGGATTCAGGAGACTGAGTCGATGCGGCCAGACTTGGTTGATGCTCTTCGAGAGCTGGTGGTTGATGTTGCAGAGCAAGAGACCGAGGTCACAAGGGTCATGCTCGGTGCTGAAGAGAGTGAAGATGAGGCGACACAGGGGACGCTCGCTCCTGATGCGTATGCACACATATCGGACACTAGCTATTCCTTACACAATGCTCTACAACCAGTGTAATCAGTGTTTATATGCTATCTATCGATCCACTACCTCCCGCTACCTCGCTTGCTTTGTCGTTACTGGGTCCTGAGGATCAAATCAGTTCCGCATGCGCGGTTGCAAGTACATCCCAATGCTCTGGTGGTTCCGACGCCGGTGCAGCCGACTCCACTATTTGCCCTTCGATCTCGCTCTGCGACCATCGTGGTCTAACAATCCGACTTGGATCGCTTTGATTTGTAAGGCCTTGAGGCACAATCGGGAGTGTCAACATTATAACCGGGCACGCAGGACTAAATCAGCGTAGCACGCACCAGAGGCTTCGACATGAAGCGGGAGACGAAGAAATCTCCAGTAGCAAACCAAAGCTGTTAGGTCCCGCAGTGAGTACGCTATACGGTTTAGAAGAAGACTTCAACGAACCCCCGGATAGCCGGATGGACGGTAGCTACCATTGAGCTCGCCCTCATCATCCAGACCATACACCTGATCTACTTGATCCATGACGTCGCTACCTAAGATCTCTGCATTTGTCTCCCTCATACGCACGTATCCCGTCCTGTGTTGTCAGGTCTCAGCGTGGTAAAACATGACACCACGTCCGCCGGAGACGTACGCAAATACTAATGCGTCTGCAGATAACTCGGATCCATCACTGAGGACGATCCCTCTTTCGGTGAATTTCTCGAGGTGTACACCGCTTCGCACCTTGATGCGTCCGTCCGCGATTAAGTCGGCGCCTCCCTTGTCCAACCCTTGCGAGAGACTGATCAGTATGTTCGAACCATGCCTAGGGCGGTGCAAACTCACAGTATCCTGGTTGGGAAGGAAGATGTGAGTTTCGTGCGCGGTTGTTGCACTTGAGGTCACTTACCTCCTAAACGTTCCAGGCTCAAGATATAGATCCCTTGCCCCTCAGAGCCCATAGAGAGTTGAACGCCTCCCTTCCTCAGCTTGTCGTGTAATTCCTTGTTTGCATCCCATGCTGACTGCTGGTCGGCGATTGTGAGCTTCCGGAGCAACCCGACGGGCAGCGCGCCCCACTTGAAATCCGCGACAGGTAGAGGGGTATCTTCGGGAAATGCTGCTCTCAGAAACTGGCATACATACTCGCGGGTCAGAACACAAGTCGACGAGCGTTGCACCATTGTCACGGACGCGGCGCCATTCAGAGCGAGGTCTTGACAGATGTCGATAGAGCTATTCCCTGCACCGACTACAACGACCTTCTTGCCGGCATACGGGGCCCCTCCGCCGTATTGGAGGGAGTGCATGATGGGTCCTTGAAAGCGCTCGACGTCCGGAACAATGGGTATGTACGGCTCTCCTAGTGTCCCGGTAGCGAGAACGATATGAGAAGGGCGTAGCTTCACATCGAAACCCTCGCGGAGGATGGTGACATCCCAGTCCTTCGTCTCTGGGTTATACTCCGGCTTCACTTTCAGTTCGGCGTTGGTCCAAACCACTAAGTCCTGAGTGGTAACGTATTGCTCCAGCCAGTCCGCCATCTTATCTCGAGGGGTAAATTCAGGCCAGTTGGAAGGATATGGTTGGTATAGCACTATCGGAGCGGAAAGTGAGCAAACTGATATTAACTTCAAAGGAATTATACTGACGAGTGTGATGTTTGCGAACGGTATGTAGGGTGAGGGAAGGGTAGCGCTTCCTCCAACTATCTCCAACCCGCGCATGGCGCTCAACGACTAGAGCGGGGATATCCATCTGTTTGAATCGTGCGGCCACCTGTAAGGCCGTCTGACCCCCGCCAACTTGTTGGGAGGTAGCACATCAGTGTGATCAGTTCGGATTGAATGGTCAGTGGTATTTACCTATTAGAGCGTACGGTTTATCTTCCACCTGTGCCACCCATTGATTGAATTCCCTCTGCATGTCCCTCCCAGGAATACCCGTGAGGTCGTCCCTCAAAGGTAGGGTGTCAAGCTCTTCGTGCCCTCGGAGGTCACTCAGCTCGGTCATGAGCGCCATTGCTCTGTATTTGCCATTCTCGTCGGGTTTAATGCGCGCGTGCCCGCGTCCATCGCCATTAGCGCAATCGAAGGTGAAGGCCACCTCCACCCCCATCGTCTGGTCAGGAGACATAGGGCGGGGCCGCGGTGCGAGGAAAGGCCCTTCGTCCAGCTTCACTCCGGTGATGGCTGAGCGAGCCAAAGTGTTCGAGAGGTAGGCGGCTATCTTCTCTCTGCCCTCCAGGGACCGAATGTCCCAAGTGAAGACGAGTACATCTCGTAGCCATCCATCGAGAAGGAACAGTTTAGCGAATGCATCACAGTCGGTGGTTTCAACCGCTGCAGAAAGGGCGGCAAGCCAGTCTACGGCAACGGGATGGGGGTCGAGGTTCATGGTCGGTCGCAAGGTGGAGATGAGTCTGATAGGGCGTTCATGGCCCCGGGGTATACGCATCCTAGCGCGCCCACGGGAGCATAAGTACACTGTCTTCCCAGCCTGGGATATGGTTCTTGCAACTGTCGCCGCAGATGGCGTCTCCGTTTCCCATCATGATAACGCAGCTGCGAGAGATGGAGAAAGCCTCCGGTGAGATGTTGAAGCGAAGACTAAGCAGGCACTTACTAGGTTCACTCTGTCATTATGTTCTAGCACACTACGAGCATCGTGACTCGGAGTTTGGGAGGGTCGGTACCTCACGAATGGCGCCGGCGCCCCATCTTACCGCTCATCGCTTCTTAGAATGAGCCGGTCAGGTTTCAACGGGACAGGGAGTCCTTGAGTATCAGCGGGAACAAGAATACGGCGCAAGGCTGAGTGCCTTACCAGTGTCACGTATCAACGAGCATCGGCCACCACTTACAGTCCGCAGAAATTAATTGACTTTCAACATCGCTAGAATCCACGTTGAAGGCATATCTACCTCTCACGCTCGTGAACATATCGTCGTAGTGCATGACGGGGTTTGAGAGAGGAGAGGGTCTATCGACGATGGCTATGATAGAGCAAGGTGTTCAAGGATTGTAACACCATATTTGATCTTCGATCCTACTAGTAATAACCAGAGTCACAAGATCAATAAGCGCCGAGTGAACCTCCTACTATCGGCCGTCTAGTTGACGGAGTCGCCGTTCACTTGGGTGAAATCGTCTGCTTTCAAGATACAAAGCTGCATTGCTTTGATTTGAAGAGCCTGCGTACAAGTCGGTTGGTGTCATGGGGGAAAGCGAGCAACGACACAAGCGATTGGGGGTATGGCACGTACCAGCGGCTTCGACAAGAAGCGTACAGTGAAGAAATCTGTAGCCGCAGCGAACCACAGCTATATGCAAAAAACTTCAGTACGTCTTTCGTTCCCTGTAGGGCGCGGCATTAGGGCTTACTCCAGGGTGCCCGCATGGACGGAAGCTTCCGTTGGTCTCGCATTCATCATCGAGCCCGAATACCTTGCCAACGCGACTCATTACTTGCTCGCCAAGGAGCGTAGTGTTGACCTCGCGCATTTTGATATAGCCCGTGCTGGAGGAATTGTTCAGAGCAGTCAACAAGAGCAGGAAGGATCACTTACGCAAATATCACTACGTCAGCAACAATCTCGGAGCCATCACTCATGGCTAACCCCTTCTCTGTGAATGACTGCGGTGAGACTCCGCTCTTCACGATGATCTTTCCATCTGCAATGAGGTCCGCGCCGCCCTTATCTAACCCTATAGAGCGCTTGTCAACTCCGGTTCACGACCATCATCACGTATAGACATACAGTATCCTGATCGTACATGTCAGCCCCATGGGTTCGTTTGACACACAACGGTTGATATGCTCACCTCCGAGGCGCATCAGTCCAAGTACATGGGGACCTTGGTTATCGTCCCCGAAGGTGAGTTGCACCCCACCCTTGCGCAACTTGTCATGCACCTCGCGATTTGCGTCCCATACAGCTTGTATGGTCGCCTTGCTGACCTCCTTAACCAGGCCAATAGGGAATGAAGCAGACTTGAAGTCGGAGACAGGTATCGGCACATCATCCGGGAAGCTAGATCGCAAGTAGCTACTCGCCCAGTCGCGAGACACAATCGCGGTAGGAGATCGCTGGATCATAGTTACCGACTCGGCGTCGTGAAGCACGAGATCTTGGCAGATATCGATGGAGCTATTCCCAGCTCCGACCACCACGACACGCTTCCCAGCGAAAGCTGCGCCGCCATTGTATCCTGTAGAATGTAAGGTATCTCCGCGGAACTTGTCTGCGGAGGGCAGGTCAGGGACGTATGGCTTTCCGAGAGTGCCAGTGGCGATGACAATGTGGCCGGGACGTAGCTTGATTCGCCGTCCTTCGCGTACGACGGTGACGTCCCATTGTTTACTGGCGTGGTCATACGCAGGCCGCGGTGCCATCTCCGTGCTAGTCCAGACAACCAGATCTTGGGTCACGGAGTACTGTTCAAGCCAATCGGCTACCTTGTCTCGAGGGGTGAAGTCGGGCCAGTTTGATGGGTATGGCTGATACAGCGCTATTGATGGCGTGTCGTGAGTGACGCATAAACACATTCATACAGCGACAACCCTACTCACTGCTAGCGTGTCCCTTGGGAGAATGCAGCGTCAACGATGGATAGCGCTTCCGCCAATTGTCGCCGACTCTAGCGTGTCTTTCAATGACTAGAGTGGGGATATCCATCTGCTTGAATCTAGCTGCGACTTGAAGCCCCGTCTGGCCCGCGCCCACTGGCGATCAATATGTCAGTACATCCCAAACACAGACAAGGGAGGGGGAACCACTCACCGATCAGGACGTACGGGTTCGTTTCCACCTGACGCACCCACTCCATGAACTCCCTCTGCATGTCCCTTCCAGGAATGCCGGTGAGATCGTCTCTGAGAGGAAGAGTGGAGAGCTCCTCGTGCCCGCGGAGATCCGCTAGCTCCAGCATGACCGTCAACGCCCGATACGTGCCATCCTCGTCCGGCAGCAGCCTCACATATGCACGACCGGGGCCGCGATCGCACTCAAATGTAAACGCGAACTCAGCGCCCGTCGCGTTCAGTTGAGGTACTTGAAGGACTCTCGCAGCGAGGTGCGTGCTCTCGTTGAGCTTGACATCCGCAATCTTTGCCCTGGAAAGATGAGCTGATATGTATTGCAGGATTTTCTCCCGACCGTTGAGGGAACGGTAATCCCATGTGAAGACGAGGACATCGCGCAGCCAGCCGTTCGGTAGGATCAGGTGTGCGAGAGCAGCGGCATAATCATTGACGAGAGCTTCGTTGAACGCCGCGAGCCAATCGTTAGCAATAGTCTGCGCGTCAAGCTCCATGAGTGTGTTGGGCGAGGTTGGGAGACAGATAGATGTAAACCTTGGTGCTGATAGCCTGAGAGGCTTTATACAGTTCCCTCGCTGCGGGGCGTCAAGAAGTCCACGGCAAGACGCTAAAGGCAGCACTACTGCCGTTTTACAATCTGTCAACGTTTATTCTGAGGAACCTCCCTTCGCATTCGTGACATGGAAGAGTGCTGCATGTGATGATCGTGAGAACATGTATCACGGAAGAGGCTAGGCATATGCTCCGAAACGTACCTCGACCAGTCTGTATGTGGCGATGCTCGAGTTGAGATCTAGCGATTCTCAATCTTTCGGCAGCTGCTGACAGCGTTACACGAACACTGAGGTAATTTGTAGAGAGGCCAACGGGACTACTACTTGCAATCGGATGTATACAGCCTCCGTGGATTCATTCGGTCAGCAATATGCTCCAACAAGAACTTGGATAATACAATCTCGGAAAATGTATCTGTCTTCGTGTCCATAGCCTACGTCATCACATCTTTGACAATGCCAAGCTGTCTGGCCTTGATCTGCAAAGCCTACAGCGCCAGAAGTATTCAGTAATATACACACAAGAGTTCCTACGAGTCATACCAGTGGTTTCGAGTTGAACCGCGAGATAAAGAAGTCTCCGGTTGCATACCAAAGCTATTCAATAGGTTAGCGGTCTTGTATCTCGTACGGACATGACTTACACCGGGATGGCCAGAAGGACGATAGCTTCCTCTCAACTCGCCCTCCGCATCCAGACCGTAGATGTCTGCGGTGCGGTCGACGATCTCGTCTCCAAATAGCTTCCGGTTGACCTCCTTCATAGGTACGTAGCCGGTGCTATACCACTGTGAGCGAACGAATGGTTAGCTCAAGACGAGCGCCGGCTTACGCGAAAATGACAGCGTCTGCAGACAGCTCAGAGCCATCGCTGAGGATTAGGCCTGATTCAGTGAACCGCTCTAGAGATACACCGCTCTTGACCTTGATGCTGCCGTTGCCTATCAAGTCCGCGCCGCCCTTGTCCTGCCCTGTAGCGTTAAGGTGAGCACGCACCCCGCCCAAGCAGAATTTATGTAACGGATCTCACAGTAGCCTGTCCCAGAATGTTACTTTCGGTTCCAAGACCAGTGGTTTCTTGACACGTACCTCCGAACCTCTCGAGGACGAGCAGGTACAGGCCCTGACCTTCAGGTCCCATATTGAGCCTCACTCCGCCCTTTCGCAGCTTATCGTGCAGCTCCTTTTCCGCCTCCCACATAGCTCCTTCAGTCGCGATAGACAGCTTCTTCTGGAGACCAAGTGGCCAGGCGGCCGCCTTGAAATCAGCCACTTCTACTGGCAAATCATCGCTCCAAGTCGACCGCATCACCGTCGAGATGAAGTCGCGGGACATGACACACGTCGACGACCTCTGGATCATGGTCACAGACTGCGCGCCGCTATAGACGAGGTCTTGACAGATGTCGATGGAACTGTTTCCGGCGCCCACGACGACGACGTCCTTGCCGGCATAATGGGCTCCCCCATCGAAGCGGTCAGAATGCGAGACTTGTCCTTGGAATTCGCTGCGCCCCGGGATGTCAGGAATATACGGCTTGCCCAGTGTTCCCGTTGCGACTACGATGTGCGCCGGGCGTAGCTTCACCTGTACGCCTCCACGTAAGATGGTGACATCCCACGTACCGCTGGTAGCGTCGTATATCGGCTGAGGCTGTAACTGAGAATTTGTCCATACAATGATGTCTTGTATCGACGCGTAATGTTCGAGCCAGTCAGCTAGCTTGTCCCGTGGGGTGTATTCGGGCCAGTTGGTCGGAAATGGCTGATAGAGCACTACCATGGTTTTGCAATGGTAGTTATCAGAAGGCGCGGAATGCTGTCACCAACTTGCTACTTACGAGTGTGGTGTTTCTTGATAGTGTGCAGTGTCAGAGTAGGATAGCGCTTGCGCCATACATCGCCCACACGCGGGTACTGCTCTATAACGAGCGTTGGTATCTTCATTGACTTGAATCTCGCAGCTAGCTGCAAACCGGCTTGTGCCCCTCCAACTACAGATATTTGCACGATGAGCTCGAGTTTACGACGAATGCTGCGATAGCTGACCTATGAGCACGTATGGCTCAGTTTCAACCTCTCTCGTCCATTCAGCTATCTCCTTCTGCATGTCGCGCCCCGGAATACCGGTAAGGTCGTCCCTTAGAGGTAACGTGCCTAGCTCTTCATGACCATGAAGGTCTGAGAGCATCATTAGGACCGTGAAAGCTTTGAAGATGCTGTCCTGGTCCGGTAGGAGGCGTGCGTAACCACGTCCATGCCCGTTGTGGCATTCAAAGGTGAATGCGAACTCAACATCGATGGCGTGAATCTGCGGAATGAAAGAGGCCTCTGTCTGTAGAAGAGGGTTCGAGTCGAGTTGAAGCTCTACGACCTGCGCGTCCGACAGGGTATTGGATAGGTACGCCTCGACCGTGTCTCGTCCTTGAAGGGACCGGAAGTCCCACGTAAAGACTAACACGTCTCTCAGCCACCCATTCCGTAAGAAGAGCCCTCCAACAGCGGAGACGTCAGCAGCCTGCGAAGCTGAAGCAAGCGCAGCTAACCAAGAGGACGCAATGTGTCTAGTATCGTAGGCCATAATGCCCTGGGTTCTCTAGTGATGGGGCGGGAGGAAGCTTAGGCTCTGCGATGCAATATTCCATGAGTAGATGAGGTTATATATGACGAGGCTCATGGGAACAGATAATCCAAACCTTCGCAGGGCTGCTTCCCCCTGGATATGCAAGGCGCTCCAGGGCGCTGCGACCTTCGCACTTCCATGTATTGTGGTGCACACGGAGGGTTTCACGTATTCGGGTTCTATACGTGCGCGCAGCCGTAAGGCACGGCAGGGACGCTGGTAGTCTGGGAAGGTGTAGGAGCTTGGGCGGGTCATTGCAATCTGCGTGACCTCCGACAAAATTCAAAGGTTCAAGTTGCCAGATTGGATACAGAAAGATCCAAGCAGAACGGCCCAATAATTTGCTAGAAATATCCAGTCCGTAAGGTGCGACGCAGAGTCCTGTCCAAGTACTGAGAAGCCAGTGCGAGAATGGTCGCTCATGGAGAGTAACCACGTTCCGCTCGTACTAGCGCTGTAGGCATCGCAAAGGAAGATCTGAGATCGCTTCTAATCGAGATCTGGCCCTGGCCCACGTGGCAACCATGACGGAATACGAGCGCCCAAGCCCTCGCAGCATCTCACTGCCAGGCTCGGCCACACCTCCAGTCTGCTAACATATCCTGGTCCCTTTCTGTGTCCAATTCGTGAAATCACTGTCTCGTACTCCGGAGACCACCTACCTGGACTTGCTAGAACTTTGAACCAAATCTTCAAGATGTCTGACACTGATCGACCTGTTGTTTCTGACAACCTGGGCGCAAGCGGGTCGGGTGTCGGCCGCACTGAGCAGCCAAGTAAGTGGTTACAAGTCCTCGCTACGAGACATTTACACATGTGTGCGAAGCCCAGCTACGAGCAAGAGACTTTGTTGAGCTTCATGACCAAGTTCAGGTGGGTGCTCGACTAGTACGCACTGGGGATAGCTATCTCAGACCAATGCACAGACTAGTGTCAACCTCTTGGACTCCTTAGAGAACTTCTTGTCTACCTTCCAGAAAGACCTGTCCGCAGTTTCGGGCCAAATAGCAAATCTGCAGGACAGGAGCAAGGATATAGACAACAGGCTCAAGAGTCGAAGAGTACGTCTAGCTCTGTACAGTCCGAGTCAAGATGCTCACATATTCTCTAGAGGATCGAGAAACCCCTCTCGAATCTCCTCGTCGATCTATGTATACCCCCTGCACTCGCGACGCTCATATTGGATACCCGTGTCGACGAAAATTGGATACCCGCAATCACGGAGTTCGAAAGAAAACTGGATACTCTTAAAGTGCGAGTACGAGTAAAGGCAGCGCGTGACCTATCTGAAGTCGCGGAAGGCTTGCGAATAGTTGTAAGTTGAGGTTAGCAGTCTCTGATGAGCGCTCTTAAGAGATCGCCACCAGGCAGCAACAAAGCTGCGCACGTTCTTCCTCGCCATGCTCGAGCCTGTGAAGACAAGCATGACCACAAACCTCCAAGTCATCCAATCAACCGTATGGATGAAGTATAGGCCGCTCTACATATTTCTTCAGCGCCATGCTCCGAATGTCGCCCACGAGATTCAACGAGCCTATGCCGCAGCCGTTCGTACATATTTCGAAACGGGTTTTCGACGCTATCTGAGAGGGCTCGGCTGGATCAAGGTCTGTCTAGCCATGATAACGATGTCTTGTAAAGCTGAATCTCTTCTAGGCAAGGACTGTGGAGAAGGCAGAGACTATCACCAGCGGCGCTGGAGAGTCGACAGATCCGGAAGTTGACTCTACCCGTCTGTCGTATGCCCATGTTGATGGTCCGGGTGTCGTCATGGCATACATGGGTGATGACAAGAATCATGTAGGGAGTGTACCTCTCGCAATCGCCGGCAGTGCTCATGTCGCACCTACAGAAAGAGCCTCTGGAAGCGCTCGTGCGCTCAGCCTTGCTCGTCCTCATGGACAATGCGACGGCAGAGTATTCGTTCATAACCGCGTTCTTTGCGCGCGAGCCGCGTTCGAACATATCCAGCAAGGATTCAAGCGGTTCGGTGATGTCGCCCCCTTTACTCTCGCCGACGAATGGGGAATTCGAGGAGACGCGGTCGAATCCCGGATCCGACTTTGGCGGTGACAGCGTGGCTCCTCGAAGGCGGCTTACTAGCATTACGAGTATGATGAGTGCCGGGGCGCAAGAGCCTTCCCCGAAGGAAGAACAGGCCGCACTTAACGCGTTGTGGAAGCAAGTCATGGACCCGGTCTTGGATTATTGTCAGGTAGCCTACATACAGCCGACTTCCCTTGCATACCGCTTACACATATATATGCGCTTAGACCTTCGTCCAAAATGCGATCGACCCGCCGCCCCCTGTCATCCCTCTGCTCACTATTATTCGCCTCACCGAAGACGTTGTGACCGAGGTCCAGCGACGCAATTGCAGTCCGCTCGAGACATACATCTTCACTCTCCGTCTCAAGATGTGGCCCGTTTTCCAGAAGCTGATGGGCGAACACATCGACGCACTCAAGAAGTTCGCCGAGGGCGCGACCTCAGGCTACTTCCGCAGAGGAACTACGACGGACGCCGCCGTGTCCAGTGTAAGTACCGTCAGCTCCCTCCACGCTACATCGGGAGCATGCGGATTGTGGTGGTGTATCGCGTTGACACTGCCCTCGCAGATTTGCCGCCGCTACGTCGCAGTGTTCAATTCATTCGTCGCCCTCACCGATCAGGCAGAAGAGACGATGATCTTCTCGAAGTGCGTACAGGGTCCCGTTACCGCCACCACTCCCACCTTCATAGCCTAACTTGCCAATCCCTCGTGTAGCTTGCTCCGGCTGCGCCAGGAGCTGTCAAAGCTTATCGTCACCCACACGGACAAACTGACAGACCCAGTAGCCAAAGCAAGGGCGCTATCAAAGTTCTATGAACAGCTACTGCAAGGGATCAGCGTGAGTTGAGTCTACTTGATGCACTGAGCGGCCCTCATCGAGATGACAGAACGGTCCTCGTCCGACAAGTCATCCGAAGGCTCAGAGCGAGTTGGCGTACTGGCGAGAGCGCGACGAAGAGGCTCGGCGACGGATCGCTTCTACGCACGGCCGTAGGTGATTACTCCTCGATTAACGGCAATAGTATTCCAGTGGAACGTGAACCAGTATGGGGAACGTGCTATACATAACTACAAATGAGATCCGAACTGTCCGAATCAGTCTCGACCTCCAACCCAGCCCAGGTATCTCGCGGTATCTCGCGAGAACGTCGTCAAAAGTAGAGCGCAAGATCGCAGAAAGGGAATAATCCGGTTTAGGTAGTGTATGGCGGCGTAATTGTGGGCGGGTTTCTGTAACAGGCCCGCCGATTGTTAGTATGATGCAGGTATAGCGATGGGCGGGCCTACCTCGGCTGGGTCTTCTGTAGTGCGGGGAACGACGACTTGACGTTCCCTAGCCCGTTCTGCTTCCCAATACCGAGCTTGTTGAGCACCTCGCGCACCTCGCCAGGACGCGGCTTCGTCCGCTGTGGCCGCGACCGCTGCGGGGCGAGCTTCGCGAACTGGTCGGCGCCAGGATAGACGGACGACGTGTGGTCCAGCGTCGAGATCGAGGGCACGCGGCCGGCAAGATTCGGGTTGGACATGCTGCTGCGGCCTTCGAGTGCCTCGCGTAGGTCGGTGACACCCACCCCGCGCCCGGACCGCGCAAGGCTTTGCATAGAAAGATTCTCGGCATGCATGAGCGCAGGTGCGACCTTGATAAGAGGGGAGAGGCCGTCGCCCGACAAGGAGTCCATCCGAGACTTGGTCTCGATTGCTAGAAATTGAGATGTCAGAGAACGATATTGTAACTGCCATCCTCGTGTCCTATCAGACGTACAATCCCTGTATGCGCTGTCTGGAGACCAGTCAGCGCCCAAACGGCGGAGTAGGTCATGCTGGCCGAGACCAGTTGCCTCCTGAACGTTCTGCGCGGACGAGAGAGCCTCCAGGATCGCATCCGCGTCGATATCGGGCAGAGCTGTATCCAACTGTACACCATCGGGGAGGGGTACAGGGTGTTGCGGCGGTTGGAGTGATCCAAATTGCCAGTCGGGTAGACTAGGCAGCGATGAAGAAGAGGGCAGGGCTGATAGTGCCTACAGACGAGAGGCGAGAATTCGCTAAGCATGAGACCTATCATAGAGGCGTCTCGGACGTACCTTTTCGGCTATCTCAGCAACTGCTGGACAGTCCCAAACCTTGGCCACGACCAACCACGCTCTAGCGACGAGCTCCTTGATAGCGCGCACAGCTGCCGCCGTCGAGGGGTCACATGAGTCTGCCACGGTCGCCGCCCGATTGAGCGCGACCAGCATCGGAATGCCCGTGAGCAAGCTCCGCACGGGGAGCTGCTCATGGACCGTGGTAAGGACAGCAAGGATATTCCCGAAGTCCGACAAGTCCGCGGCGACCCGCGACGACACCGAGATGCGCGCGGGGGCATCCCTGAGCATCCGCAGGACGAGCGATGTTCGGCGAGATCGTGAAGGGTGGGTCAACGACCGCCGCTCGGTAGTAACGGAGTCGCTGGTGGCGTCCCCAGCGCGCGCGCTGGAATCGTCTCCCTGCGCGGGAGACGTCCGGTCAGGCGAAGGTGGCGACGAGCTACTGCGCAAGCCTAGTTTCGGGGATGTGGACAGCGCATATACACATGCGTGTAATGCGTTCAGGAATCGGGTCGTCGAGTCGCCATATAACATTGCATTGAGCGTGTTCGACTTCTGTGTTGGGCCTTCAGCGAGGGGCCGTGGTCGTCTGACGCCATCTGCGTCTACCTTATCCGCGAACTTGGGTATCTCGTTCTCGACGTACGCAACGAGAGCCATTGCGTAGTCTGCACGCACAGCATACTCGCTGTCGCACAAGAGCGAAAGCGTGTCCTGCCAGATCTCGGGGCCGACCTTCGTGCGACGCGACGGGCGTATATGCCCCTGACCAGGGCCATCGTGAGACATACGCTCAGCGGGTGTAGGTAGCGTGGGGCTAGTGCCGACCGTCTTCGCTTCGTCTTCTGCGTCCTTGGCTGCATCGTGCAAGTCTGCAGCATGGATGAGACCGAGCAATCCAGCGAGGAGGCAGCGGACAGCCTGTGTTCTGGCTTTGTCACGGTTCGCCTTGCCTGCTCCAGGGATGCCACTGGCCTCAACGATGACCAGCCGCCGGATGAGATCCTCTGCTAGATCCTGTATTTGGTCGGCGTAGTAGACGTGAGTACCCAGGGATGAGATACACTCGACGAGGGCAGGTAGCAATGAGTCATCCGGGGAGACCGTGATGCGCCGTAGAGTCACGGATATCAAGCTAGCAATAATGTCGGAGGTGGATAGGTTGACTAGAGGTGTGGGTGAGGTGAACACCGCAGTGATCATCGCTGCGAGAGTAGAGTGCCGCTGCGTTGGCTGAGGTGCATCCTGGCTCTCGGCCAGGCATTCTACCAGTCGTGTCGGGATACCGTACCGGTATTGGTACTGCGTCCACTCGGCCGCCTTCTCTGCGAGCCACCGGCAATGTTCAATCTGGGACCAACCATCGCGTTCGTCAAGGGTGTCCAAGGCCGCTTGGAGTACCAACGATGCCTGCAAACCCCGTGTGTGGCCAAGCAGAGATGAAGTCGCACGTAGGGCGGTATTAGCCACGTCGCCCGATGTAGGACCCTGATCGCCGTCAATGTGCACATGGATGGAAGCAGCACGCCGCTCGAGGGTAGGGCGCGACCTAAACTCGTCCAATATGGGAGAATTCGGTTGCTCCTTGATTTCGCCGAGTCTGCGGGGAGATGGTCAGAGAAATAGTAGCGCTAGCCAAAGGAAGCTCACTCGTGATTTAGCACTGACACGTCAACCTGTAGCAAGGGAATCAAAAGCGCGCGCATAATGATGGACACTTGAGGCTGGAATTGCGCGGAAGGCTTATACAAGGCCTCCGAGTTGACTGCACCCACAAGCGCAGCTAATCCTATGAGTCTTGTCCTGGAGCGGACGTGAGCATCTGCAATGAGGTCACTGGTCGTTTCAATGCACACCTATTCCTGGTCTCGTGGTCATTGTGTTCAATGTGACCCAGCCTGGCAAAGTGGCGCAGGCAGGACATATAATCATCAGTGACTTTCAGGTCGACCCCGATGATGAGTCCGTCGGTATATGTAGTCCATGTCGTGAACTGTAAGATGTCAGCGCACAGGCATGAGCGGGAGGGCATATGACGTACGACTGTGGCGGCACGCGCTGCGATCTCGAGGTCCGCGGATAGCGATGACAATGCAACATTTACAGAGGAGAGGAGCGAAGGGGACAGCAGTGGCATGTCTCGACGGCATTCTGTGGCGAGTGCTTTGAAGATGGACAGTGTGATCAGGAGGGAACTGTAGGCAAAACCGCATGGGCACATTGTATAGTAACATAGTCATATAGAACCACTCACGCGCGTGCCCGAGTGTTTCCACTGGCAGCCTTCCTGCAGTCGGACTTGACCCGCTTCTCGAGTTCGCTCCCAAGCTTGTTAATCTTCTCCGGACGGTTCGCGGCATAGTAGGTCAAACGGGAAAGCTCTTGTGAGTTCGGGGCATACTCAGGGCCTGAGGTGAGGAGGGCGGCAGACGGCGGGTAGCATGCAGAAATAAGCTGGATGTGATTAGGGGTGAATGGGATATGCATGCGTTGTTGAGGACGTATGTACGATGCCTGAGGCGGAAGGAAAGACGACAGTTGAGGGAAAGGAGTGAAGAGGAGAGGGACTGCGGGGACCTGAAGACGATGCAGCTGGAGCGGACCTCACAGGAGCAAGCGCACATCCACCCATACGCGCTAAATCGTTTAGATCCAGATCTGCACCCGCTGATATTAAGCACTTCCTTAGCTTGACTATGAAGCTACCAGTCTGCTACCACCAGCTCCTACAAAGCATCAGTTCATTCAGCCTGTGCTCGTACTACACTTGTGGGATACATCTTGTAAATAGCGAATACATAAATGGCACACTCGTGTCCGTGGGTAGGTGTTCGAGGCCGAGACTATACTTGCGTCACTTGCCAGAGTGTTCTTCGTGAGGTCGGTGAGAGGCTCCGGCTCCAAACATATCTGTAATCTTCAACACGTTTGCAGTCTTGATCACCGAGTACTCCCGCTCGGACAATCGTTTGCCAGCTTCGATGCTGTCCGTGACCCATTCTGGTCGCACGACATGCACGATGGTCTTCGATTTGCTTGTCAGTAACTTCTGTGTCTTCGAGCCGTTGAGTTGCTGGGACGTCAAGATATGGGTGGCGCCAGATGCCGTGTGCCTGCGCTGCAGTCAATTACTGACTCGTGTGTGGTGCGACCGGATCACGTACATAACTTGCCCCCCTGCGAGCGTTACGATCCTCTTCATCTCGATGTCCGTTGTGTTCTCCAAATAACCGTTGATATAGATTCTGACATTGCGCAAGACTTGGGCTCCATCGACAGGCTTTTCAGGCAGTTGGTCGGCGAGCTTCTTGGTTCGAGCATCC
Organism: Cubamyces lactineus; assembly: GCA_022376465.1. Taxonomy (NCBI): domain Eukaryota; kingdom Fungi; phylum Basidiomycota; class Agaricomycetes; order Polyporales; family Polyporaceae; genus Cubamyces; species Cubamyces lactineus. The sequence continues at coordinate 2,393,306 of JACDTU010000003.1, forward strand.
CAATATGATTTCCCGGGACCGCGACCTTCTCCGCGTTGGTGACCTGTGGCCGCCGAACAAATGTGGTCTGCAGGACCACATTTGAATTCATGTTGCGTGAGCGGCCCCAATACGTAACGGCCGCGCACATTGATGAACACACCTGAGCGCTGATAGATGTCTGAATGGGTGATAGGGTTTGAATCGTCTTTCAGAGTGTTCAAGATATGCTTGGTGAGTGCCGACGACGAAGGCTTGCTCTGCCCGTCCTTCAACAAGGGCGCCAAGATCCTGCACAAGCCGACGACAAGGTCTCAGCCTCGTGCTAGCCTCGTCAATAAAAGTACGACGACAGACTTCTCTGTCCTTTTCTTGTCTTTCCAGCCTTCAAACTTGCGCTCGTTTGCTTTGTTCACGCCATAAGGATTGTATCTGAACCTCTGCCGGCCCTTCTCTTCGTTCTTGTCGACTCGGACTGAGGACGGCTTCTTGATGGTCACGAACTTGTCCATCACACAGCACACACGTTGAGTTGCAGAATCCCAGACAGAGTGATCGCCAAAGAATCATCGAGGATCAGCCTCGGTAGTCGTGGTTCTGTGGCAGGTTGAGTGTGGCTTGCCACAGACGTGTTGTTTGCCCAAATGGCAAACAACCACGGTCACGTGTACCACGCCTCCCAGCAAAGGGAGAATGCTTGTCTCCGAAACAACGCCTTGGATTATCCTCTCTCGCCGAGCACACGGCGATTTCGCAAGTCAGCTGAACTAGTCTAATACAGAACAGAAGGCGCGCTTGATTTCGGGTAGACGTCACGAAATGCCTCCTTCGAGCAGCTTGGAGTCTATTCTTCCGGAGGCCCCGTGGCCACTACGTGTTCCAATGTGCGCCGTTCGTGCGGATTCTCCGAGCGCACATTATATATGAGATGGTCGACGACGAGCTCCGGCTTTGTCGTCTATCTCGTTGACGGGTCCTAAAGTCGTAGTCCGCCATGGCCCTCACAGCGATGCTCCTCGCGATCGCCGCCTACTTGGTGCCGCTACTCTTCGTCTCAGCGATGCCCTCGTTCGAAGGCGTCACGACATGGTCCTCCATCAGTAACCTTGTACCAGGCATGTCGCACTTGGAAGGTTTGGGGCCCGCCTCGACTCAAGGCGAGGCGGCGCACATCCCGTTCTACATGTCCATCGCCGCTCCCCGAGGTACGCATACTGCTGTGAGAGGGGCGCATGGCCTTTGACGCTTCACCTTCTCGTTCCTGCAGGGCTGCCAGGGAACTTGACCATGTACAGGAACAAGTCTCCACCCTTGTTCTACATCCACCAGAACCAACTGTGGCACTACCACAATGAGTCCACCATCCTGCCCGTCAATGTCCACAACTCGACGAAGGCCGCCGGACTGCCGCTGCAGATGATCGCGGAGACCAAGCCCGGCGGCGTTCCCGGCGGGAAGTGGCGGTGGCAGGGCACGATGCTCTTCTACGAAAACGGCCCGCAGAACAATCAGGGTCTGTTCTACTCGTGCCAGGACGTCAATGGGCTCAACGGGCTCTTCTTGTTCCTGCAATGGTACGTACCGCTGTACCGTGTCCGGCTCGGGTGATCCGTAGTTGACTTGCCTGTGATACGTAGCTCTCCCCCGCCTTCGGGGTGCACGCCTTTCACGATCCATAGCTTCAGCAGCAACAGGATGACCTGATAGGAGGGGCTAGACCGATGGTGGACCATCCTGTATAATATCCTGTATCAATAAGTAGACCACTAGCACCCGTTTTCACGCTCCACGATTGTCCGAAAGCAAGCTTAAGTTATTTTGAACACCGGCCAACAGAACATACACGTCACTTCCTCCGAATGCGGACATCTACACGCTTCCACGCGAGCGCGACAACGAAGACGCTTATGAAGGCAGTAGCAACCGCGAGGGGCTTCTGCAGGTGCGCGCGGAACGGTACCTTGTAGGTCACCTGTAGAACAACAGGTGAATATGTGAGAATGCACGAGCGAAGACATCTGATTAGTCCTCACGTAGATGGTACCGGCGTGCTTGTCAGTCAAGTCCCTGTACTTCAAGGTGATCTTGGGGCGGCCGATAGTGTCGAGGTAGGTGATATGGGTAGACATGGATTCGCTCAAGGCAGGGAAGGGCGCGAAGTAATCAATGTCACTGCAACGATACCCACCGTTCAGTATCGGGGTATGGTGACCTATTGAATGCTTAGAGGACGTACGTGGCTCCTTCCGGGAGGATGATCTTGATCTCAGCCTCGTTCACAACCGAAGTCGGAACGGAGGTGATGAGCGGAATCCCGACGATGTACTTGCCGGTGGACTTGTCATACCCGGCGTAATCCTCAAGGGGCGAGTCCCAGCCAAGGGTGAAGCTGTAGTTCCAGCCACCCATCACCGGGTAACGCGTGCGCAGCTCGAGGACACTGTGAGCATTGCTGTTGGCGCCCTTCGGGACGGACGGAATGGGTCGAAGATGCGAAGTCGAGACGTTCCCGACGAGATCGTAGTAGTAGGCAGAGTGAACGCCGGGAGGAAGCAGCAGGTTGACGCCAGAGAACATGTGCGGCGCCGGGCGGCCAAAGTAGGCCTGAGTCTGAAGCTCAAGACGCGAGAAGTGGCCCTTCAGGCTATTCAAGTCAAACGATGAGCTGTGGGGTACGTCACGTAAGGAGGAAAGTACTGACCTCGGACCAGCATTGTGCAGGTGGATATTGTTCTCAATATTCAGGTTGGCGCCCCAGTGGCTGATCTCCGCAGTGCGCTCCAGCTTGGTGACTTCGAGGACCGGATGGTCATATGCATAGTGTACACTAATCTGTTTTTGCTTAGTGTCGACGAAATCCTGAGTTGCCGAAGGAGGGATCTCATAGAAAGGACCATAGGTGATAGTCGCGCCTGACTTCGTCACGACGGAGTCGGTAGTGAAGTCGATCGTCTCAGGCTCCGTGAACGAGTGGACCTGAGGATTCGGCGACCTGGACGCGAACATCAAGACGTGCTTCCTCTATGCACGCGTACCACCCACCTTATCTTGGTCCGCTGAACAGCGGTCTTGTAGGGGCTCAGGACAAACAGTTCGGTGCTGTACTTGAGCGACTGGGGGTCTTTCTGAGACGCTTCCTGCGGCCAAGGGAAAGTTGCGTGCGTTTGGACGGTCTCTACGACAAGGTTCGCAGTCCCATTCGCGTCGAGGGATTTAGGCAGTTCCACTGTGTACAGATATACACCACTATTGGGACGACGCGCGTGAATACCCTTTGCGTCTCGAAAGGCATATCGCGCAGCAGCTTCGTACCTCTCAGGGTGATATCCGAAGTCCTCCAACGGCAACAACGCGGACTGGCCCTTCAGCTTCGCCTCTAGCCAGCTCGTGTGCGCGTGTTCTTGTTCGCCCAGCGCGAGTGTATATACGCTTGAACCATCCTCGAGCGCCTTCACTGCATACGTGGTAGTGACGTGCACAAGAGCGCCCCCGAGCTCGACGGTGCGCACGATCGCGGTGTTCTCGAACGAATTAGCTGCGGACGTGCAGAGCGGGAGAGCGAATACAAATATTAGGAACGAGAGAGATGCCCGCCAGTGCCGAGCCATGCCTGCCAGTTAAGGAGGAGAGAGGAGAAGGGAGGTGGTTTGGGACCAAGTGTGCTGTAGCGATTAGAGGTGTCGTGGCGCGTTTGCCCAAAATAGCACCGCGTATGAGACGCCCTGTCCGCAGCCTCGCGAGTCGCTCAGTCTGCAGCAAGTGCTCATCCAGGTAGACTAGCTTAATTAACAGAGGGGTCTATAATGTACGCGAATGTCGGGCATGAAATGCCCTCTACCATGCCCAATTAGGGCCAGGGTTACGGATAGGCACGTCCTCACGGACAAGACCTGCTGACACGATCCGCTTCAATTTCCTGGCCCGCTCCTCCTCCCTCAGCTCAGCTCGAGTCTTCCCCTCCTTGAGGACAACGTGCAGTCGGGAGTGCGGGTGCGTCTTAAGACCAGCCCTGCCACGGCCCTTCACATCATAACGCTTGAGCTGATGCGGTCCCTTCGTTACCCAGGACTCGGCTGTAGTAGTATACGACGACGTTAGGCACATGTGGGTGCTCGTTCTGCATATCACATACCAACGACGAGCTTCTGCTCGTTGAGGCTCTTCAGCTTCACGGCATGCGACTTCGCGACCACGAGCATACTCTTGATGCGTTTACTCGCCCGCTTCTCGCTGAACATCATTTGGAGAATGGCAGAGTCAATGGGTTTGCCAGCTATTTGGCGACTAAGCAGGTTGAGCTTCCGATGTGAGATCTTGAAGTTTGCGGTGGAGTATTTGTGCTACAATGAAACTTGACGTCAATCCGGATTCGCACCCGTGTTAGCATCCATAAGGACACACCTCGGTGTAGGTCTTCTTCTTCCAAGCTGGAACGGCTTCATCACCAGCCTCGCCCTCTCCAACACTTGGCACAGACTCGAAGACGCTCAGCTGCCCCTTCTCCGCGGCTTGTTTCCGAGCTGCCTCGACTTCCTCCTGCGTGTTCCGCTGGCGGATGTTGGGAGCAAGGGATTCCCGGAGCCACGCTACCGGTCCCTTAAAGTTGGGCATGCGAAGAGACACACTGTGACCACAGAGTCAGCTTGAGCCAATTTGAGCTGATTCCACCACCGAGACGCACTTGCGACGCTGGATGCCCTGCAGCTGAAATGTCTGTGAACTTGAGGCGACGCTGTGAGCGGGCACCGCGCGGGTGACCGTTCTGCTAGCTAGAGCGTGGTTCGTGATTTAGACAGACACTTGAGATTCGTGTGATGCTGGTACACACCAGAACGGAGGCTCGCTCCAACGGACTGCATGGCAGAACTCGAGGAGCTGGAAAAGGTCGGCGTCGCAGGAGGAGAGGAGGACGAGCGCTCTTTCTTCCACGTGAGTGACGAGCTGGATGGGCGTCTACTTCACCTCCCCAATCCACGACACGTCCACCACTACTGCGCTCTTCCTTGGCAGGCTGAGAGGCCCTCGCCACTATGTTTGGGACTATTCTCTATGTAGCGCTGCTTCTCATCAATGCTATGGCCGTACTGAGCGAGGATCGGTTCTTGGCACGAAGTACGTCTTGCTACAACGCCTGTGCGACGGTGGCCCACTTACCGCTCTTCTTCCAAAGTCGGCTGGTCGTCCGTGCAAGCCCAACCCGTGAACCCCGCATTCGGGCAACCCTACGCACAACCGTACGACCAGACTGCATACCCCGGAGCCCAGGATGTCAGCATGAAGGAACGGCTCATAAACCTCATCAGCGCCGTTCGGACACTCATGAGAAGTACGTCCAGCTCCCCACTTCGACCTCGCCGGAAACAACACTAATACGCCTCTAGTACCACTGATCGGATTGAACATAGTCATCATTGTATACGAACTAATACTGGGCGGCTGAAGCATGGCATAATGACATCGGTTTTCTTCAAGACTGATTGAGCTTGTTGTACTCCTCCTCAATCTGTCTGATGAAGTCCTTGGGAGCATGTCCGCCCTGCGCCCCCAATGAGTCGCCGTCAGCGTTCAGAAGAACCCCAAAGAGCCGCTCAAGTGAGTTCATACCTCGCATTCCTTCCAGGTCTCATCATGGATACAGACCTGCTTTCCGTTGATAATCACAGTGCAACTCTTCCTACCAGCAGGGTTAGCTTTTCGGATGCGCTGATCGCAGATTGACACAACTCACTCGATACCTGTCTCCCGTGCAACGGTGACACTCTGTTGCAGCAGCCGCACTCCCTCCTCGGCTTTACCACTCCCATCCAACCCTGCACATGCGCCGACACCGCTGTTCTCCCAATCTAGTTCCGTTGTCTTCGCACACTGTAGGGCCTTCTCAGGCTTGCCGATCTCGTTTCGCCCTTGGAAGTTGAGGCACTGCACGAAGCTCCACCATCGCTGCGTGGGGGCGTGCTTGATGGCGCACAACTCATGCACGTTGCCGGCGCATTCTTCAGGACCATGTTTGCATGTCACGCCAAAATCGGGTTCAGAGGCATTTAGGCTGCCGGTGCTGATCAGACGCCACATTCCAGATTGCGACATTGTTGTCCTGTGTACTTACGTCCCAATGAATGTCAAGGACAGATCGACTTTGTCAGACACCTTCTCCAGAACGTGGTCAAACACAGTCTCGCAGAGGATGGCGTCGGGGCAGCGACTCATGACGCCCAACACGACGGGCACTTTGACATCACCGAAGCTACCTTCGTACGCATTGTCAGATTGAACGGCAAGCGGGCTGCTAGCTGCCCCGAGGGCAGGCGAGATGGCACTGAGTGCAAGGTAAGATAGTAGCGCAAGACTGGCAGTGAACATGGTGATCGTGGACAATGTTCAAGAAGCACGGCAAAGGTGTCGGCGAGTCCATTACACACGCAGCCGCACACCAACTACGCGATGACATTGTAGCGCCGATCCCTTGCGCAAGTTGTCCTCATAGGCACGTGATTAAGGAGATCGTTTCGCGTCCATTCACTTTGTTGAGATCATCTATTTCTGTGGTCCCAGCAAGTTGTCACGAAGGTTCCCCAGACTGTGGTAAGCACCGGTATTTTCAATGCGCGGCATCCTGTGCTTTGTGGGCGCAAGTCAAGTCTTGATCAACCCATCTTTCGGGCGGCGAGATCGGGCGCTCTTAATTCGCGGCCACGGTCGCTATTGTTTACTACACCACGTACTAGGGCCGAGTATGTTGCGAATTTTGAGCATCTCTTGATGTCCGTCCTCAGGCAATGGGTCGCCAGATGGAACGGATATGAGAGACGTCTACAAGATTATTCCCAGAGATGCATTGCAAAATCAGGGTGGAGCCAGGCAGAGTGCAGAATCTAACAGAGGAAAGAACCGTAAAAGTTGGCAAGAAGCCTGCGTGAACAGCCCTGTGCTAGTGGTGATACCGTTACCGTCTACTTTGAGTGTGATCATCCGGGAGCAATGCACGGAGACGGCACAGATCGTGGAGACGCAACAGCATTACAAGGATACCCCGCCCAACCCAGAGCGGACATCGCCGGTCGTGGGATCAGACAGCATCCCACCACTTGCGGGCTTCTGTGTCGGACACCGGTGGTTCGAAGTACCGGCAACGCGACCGGAACGCTGCATGCAACTCTCTGCTTCACAAGAAGTCAGTCAGAAACAAAGTATGTGCACATACCATCGAATGTGCGCTTCCGAATGATGTTCTCTACGGTCAGCTCGTTGTGGATTTGGTTCCGCTGCGCATGCTCAGCGGCCGGGTTTCGATCAAAGCCGAGATATCTGACCTTCACTTCTTCAGCGTACAGAATGCCCTTGGCCTTGCGTTGGGCTGAAGCATCGTCTCCTGCGTCCTGCAAGATTTGGCGCTTCTCGTCCAGGGAGCTGTCGACTACGCCGACACAGTAATGGACAATGTCCGTCCGTCGTGACCAATTCGCTGTCTATATATCAGTGCACATACGGGCGACGTTAATGGTCGAGGCAAACGTACCGACCAGCTCTTTCCATACATGTGCGCACGCTTGTTCTTCCACATCTCCTTTCCCGCCAAGTCCTTCCCTTTCCCTGTCACGGTACTGGGCAGTCGTGCGATTCAATCGCATGTTGATTGTGTCATCCAACTTCCTGTACTGGTTCATCAGGTCTGAAGATCCGAGGTGTTAGTGTACACCGTGCGTGAGAGGTTCGTGAGCAGGGCCCTGGCGAACTCACCCTTGAATGCAGAGATATCATGGCATGTTGATGGAGATACGTGCACCGTCTTCGGTGTTAGCGAAGGTGCTTGGATGGCGAGACTTCCGAGCTGGGGTTGCTTTGGCGGCATTGCATGCGCATGGGAGGGAGAACAGCAGCAAAGGGAGCCAATGACGCACCCATCGTTGGACCATAGTGCCGAGCGCCTGGCGCCCAATGCCGCGTGCGACTGTAGACGCCCGGCGCCCAAGAAGCCCTGTCACTGGTTGGACTTCTCCCTGATTCTCTGGTGCATCTTCTAAACGCCTCGCATTGTCCTTGCATCGCCATAGCGAACCCAGGGCAAAGGAACGGGCATTATCGTCCGGAGATTTGATTGAGCGGAGCGAACACAGTGGGTATCGATATCGGTATCAGTGAGTACAGACAGTACTAATCGAAATTGAATAGCGAGACGTGCGAAAGCGTGAAGAAACAGTTTACACAGTATATACCGACAGCAACGATTCTAACAAGCACTGCGAAGCATAGAGATACACAAGAGACTTGGTATGGGATAGATAGATACACGGACACGAGAAAGTTAGGAAACAAGGTGCACAGGATCAAGAGAATATCATCAAGAGCAGAGATAGGTTGACCAGCCCGATGACGAGTTGATAGCGACGACGGAACGCATACGTGAGAACAGAGAAATGGGAAGAGGAGGAGAAGCATAGGGGGCACTGCAGCGCAGCCTTGACCTTCAAGGTCGTCTGCTCATGGGCGAGGGGCAGATGGCCCGGCGCCATTGCCGGAAACCTTGGGCACAGCTGCCTTGATAGCAGACCGACCTTTCTTCGTTCTGCTGGAGACGTGCCCGTGGAGTCGGAGCATATGGCGGTGCCGACGTGCAGGGTCTTGGAAGCGCTCCTCGCAATAGTGGCATTTGTGCGGCCTCTCCCCGGTGCTATCGTCCAGAACGTTTAGCACGAGCAGAACATGTGCGTCGTCAAGAGAAGGCTTACTGGGTGTTTAGGTGAGTTTGCAGGTTACTCTTCTGAGAGAACGCCTTCTCACAAATCTTGCACACGCATTGGCTGGGAGCATGGTTCAGAACTCGCCATCTGTCTGCGATGAAGTTTCGCGCGCACCGTATCTGCAGATGTTTTGACTCAATGTGACGCTTGATCAGATGCTTCTTCGCTTCATAGATGCACTCCACGATCCTATCTTTCGTGTTGGTCTTCCAGGTGCACCTCAAGTCCGCATTTTCGGGGTCCTTCACGTCTGGCGATGTGTACTTCAACCACTCGTTCTTCATCGCATTGTTGACGCGGTTCGCGGGAGGCTTCGTTTCGGCTGCCTTAGACGCCGATTGGACATCGTTGACCGTCGCAGGCGCTCCTGATCGAGGAAGTGTGGTTGCGCCACCAGAATTTGATTGATGATGAGTGGTCGTGTCGATGCTCTCTGTGCGCGATTCGACGTCGCTCTCATCTGATTCGAAGTCGATATTCCGCAGGATCCTCTTGAATTTCTCCGTCCGGCGCGGTTCCTGACAGGTGGCGTCCTGCGCTGGCGCGGGGCTTGTGACCGTACGCCGTTCGGGATCTTGCCTGGAGTTGGGGCTGTATCGAGAGATCCTAAAGGACACAGGTCAACCACAGAAATGATGGGTTCGCATGGTATCTACCTCGGGTGCTTCAAGAACCGGTCTGAAGGGCTGACGGCAACGTCGCTGCGATGGTCGGCATGAGCCTGGTGGCGTCGACGAGGATATCCAAACTCACGCTGATTCTGCAGATGAACCCCTTTTCAGAGAAGCGGTGCGAAGAGGTGTAGGCGTGCATGAGGAAGGTGGGTGTTCCGTGCTACGGTCGGTCAGTACAGGTGCCCATAGGATGTGGCGCATTACTTGCGTGCATACTCACATGGGCGAATCGTCCCCAGAGATCACGGATGGCGAACGCGATACATCGCTGTCGTCCTGCTGCGGTTTGTACTTGACGTAGAGAATAGGCTTTACGCGGGGCGGCGTCTCGACCTTCGGGTTGAATCGGGGCCACATAAACGTTGCCGTAGGAAGTTCATAGACCGATAGGCTGGGAGCGCGCTGAGCACGACGCGAATTGTAAGTCGCGATCGCGTGTCGCTCGAGGAGCGAATCGCATCTAGGACAAAAACAGGTGAGCAAATCCACCTCCGTACATCCAAGGAAGAATCTCACTGAGGGTCGAAGAAGTGGGGTGGTGGCGACGGTGGCGCTGATGTTCCCGAAGAATCTGAAGGTGGCGATGGCATATCTTGGGTCGAGAGTAGTGAATCAAGCCCCCTTGAGTCGCGGTAAGTCCAAAGGTCGAGGTTTGCGGAGGACGTCCTAGGAGAGTGGAATGTGGCGCAAGTCAGCGACGCGCACTTTTTGACGATCCAAGGGCGAAACTAGTTCGAGGCACGTTATCATGACCACCTGGATCCCGATTCTCGTGGTTTGGAAGGATATAAAGTGGTAAGGGGATGGGTCGGACCAAACGCCACACTCACCTCCCGAAGCCCCCGCGTACGGAGCTGTCGCGCGGAGAAGTCATGGCAAAGAGGGCTGTATGCTAAGTATCGTATGGGACGCAGAAGAATGAATACTTGAGCACCCGATGCAGTGAGAGGAGAATTCCAGAGGAGAGGGGGAAGAGGTCTCTAATGTAAAGATGAGGGGTGGGAGGGAAGCTATAAGACCAGCGCGGGCAGTTGTCGGATTTTGAATTCTAACACGGCGGGCGCTGTGACGGCGCGTGGAAGGTCATCAAGATCTAGTAGAAGAGCAAGAATAGGGAAATAGCAGACGCCCTCCCTTTGACTAGGGCGAGCAGTCTGGGGCGCGTATCAGGACGGCAGCACAGCGATGGGCGTCGATTATGGACAGGATCCAGCCAGAAAGTGCACGTCTCCGCTCATGTCGAGCAGCCGCGAAGACGGCGTTTTCCGTGATGGGGAGGACCCACACGAACAACAATGGCCAAACAAACCGGCGGAATAAGCGAATCTCCCGTGCCCTTGCCCGTTTCGTACGAAGGAGCCTCAGAGAACGTTACCATATCATGTATGTGTGCACAGCGAGTCCATTGCAGAGCCCAAGCGGACAAACATGGACGAGAATCACGGCGGCGAGGGGTAGACCAGCTATAAATGGGCGCTTGTTGCGGGCCGAGCGAGGCTCCCCACGTGGGACCATTGATCGCGCGACAAATGCGTTAATTGACCCTGCGGCCGGTTCTCCTGGCGCCTCACGCCATGGCCACCCCGGGTCACCCTCAAGTGGGAACTACACACCCTCGAGTTCCGCGCGCAGGGTGCTTCTCCATAGACTTAGTTCCGTTCCTCTATGCGTTTCGTCAAGCCGCTCAAAATCAAACTCGCTCCTATCTCTGGCGCGTCTAGCAACGGTAGTGCCGGCGGTATCATCTTGATTTCAGCCTCGGACGCGAACTGTCACCACACCGTCAACGACAAGGCAAAATCGAAGCTGCTGCCATGACACCCCTCCGCGGAGGACTGTTTGTTCGCGTCCGGGGCCGTTGAGGGGAAGAGTCGTTGAGCTGTACGGCACGTTGATCTACATCTCTGAGAGGGTCCCGAAAAGCAAAGCGGTGCCAATAGGCTTTAGTGGGTGAGTTCACCAGCGGCACTGCTAGTAGAAGTCCGTCTACTGACGATCAAGCCCCATCGCTCGTATGATAGGGCATATCATGAGGCCTCAGACTTGCTGTGAACGACGGTCCACCATCCCGCATGCACCTCTAGCTTACCTACGCGGCACGCACGAAAGCATTTCGGCCAACGTTGAGCTCGGGAGGTGTAGTAACAGAACGGCAGGCGCCGCACATCTCATGACCTACCTTTGACGCTGACCAGACTTCCCATGGATTTACAGGGTGCAATCTTCCACTTCACTGATCGCAGGCCGATACCAATGGCAGCTGGTAAATGGGAATTCGAATACGATTGCGCTCGCGCGCCAACCTGGTGAATACTCAAGTCCCCGGTGGGTGCGCCATCCGGCCACAACGGTCCTTGAGAACGCTTCGATGTGGACAGGAAGTCGGAACCACAAGTGCTGCGTGGGCTCTTATCAGCCAGTGCCACGTTTTGCATATCCCTGCGCGCGCTCTCCAGCTCCGTTCAGCAGCGCGAGGCGCGGAAGCTGTCTGTTGACCGGACTGCATGGCCCCCAGCACCCTCGCGGGTAACTCGGTCATCAAAGATGGCTAACAAAGGGTGACTTGTGTCAATATAATCATATATTTCTGTGCGCTAAGCTACTATTACTGGAGGGAGGCAGTATAGTAAACTACTCTATGCGATACAAGATAGACGACTATGAATGATACACATCATGCTACATGATGCTCTAGATTATGAGGGGGGCTAGAATAGGCAAGTAGGTAGAGTGTAGAGTAGAAGGACGATTAGTTGATTCACAACGGTAGTGTCGAGTCCAAGAAAATGTGGAGGCAACTGTGCGTCCACGAAGGATGAGCTCAGGCGATCGAAATGAGGTTGACCCTCACGAGTTATCCGGAGTGAGCCCGTGCTTCTCATTGCAGTGGGACACCAGGACTGCATCATTCGGAAAACGTATGCCGCATGTACGGCAAGGCCCTTGTTGCTCGCTGATGATAGCTTCGTCAGCGGCTTGTGTAACAAGGAACGAAAATAATTCGCACTGCATGGTGAAGTAATGGCGGACGAAGCGCGCGAGTTCCTTAAAATACCAACCGCACCGTTCACAATGCATAAGGGCGCTGTGCAGATACCGTGAGCTCGAAGGCTGAGGGTTGAACCGGCCCGACTGACGGCAATGCATTGTGAACCTCTTTGAGATGCTTTTGTATCTCATCTTCAGTCATAGTATTGCTCTGAGGACATCTGGGATGCGGCACTGAACAATAGTAGCGGCCAGGCACAGGTGAATTCCGCAAGTAGTTCTGAAGTCCCCTGCGGTGCATTGTGTGTCAGTCACAAAAAAAGTGTCAGAGCGCCGCGTTCCAGGCCAGCCAGTCGCTCTGAGCGATGCCATTGGGCATCCTCCCATAACGAAGAAGCATCGGAAAACGATAGTACTCACGGAGGAGCCATTATAAAGATTTCGTAGCGTACAGAGAATGAGTTTCAAGTGCCCTGAACATCTTGAACAACTCACGGAAAGTCATATATACGGAGGATGGTACTGAGCGTTCGTATAGTGTTCAGCACGATCCATTGCGATGAAGAGGACCACATACCTCATGTCCCGGCGCACGCCTCGCTGCAGGATGATGCAGAGAGTTTCGACGCCGAGAGCGGAGGGGGGACTTAGCAAAGCGCTTGCTCTCGCCCGGGCTGCTCATTCTGAAGCTGTGTCCCATCGATTTGTGATCAGCGTGCTAGGGGAGAGACGAGGATGATACTCATCATAGCGAATAGGAGCACGCGGAGCGACGACATCCTAGGACAGAGCATCGTGGTTGTTTGTGGGTGCCATCGGAGTGTGCGCCACAGGTGCTCAGCTCTAGCCCCGAGTCCGTCGTTCCCCGGGCTGCTTGAGGCGAGTCATAGCGGTCTTCCAAAGCGTCTTGACGTGTTCCGGGTTCGTAGTATTGAGATTAGCTGTGTTAGGAGACAATCGATGGCACTCACCGCCGGGTGAATTGAACCCTGCAAAATATCACGCACACGTCGAATCACGCCCTGGCCCACTTACAGAGCATCTGAACGGCATGAAACTGCACAGTAGAGGTGTCCCTTCGCCCAAATGTCGTCGAACATGAGTAGCATGGGGAGTTGGGGAGTTGGATGGTTGTTGCAGTTCACGCGGAGGGCCTCCAAAAACGGGCACTGGAAATCGTCAACAGCGCGCGATGGGATCAAGGACCGACCACCGAGGTCGTGCGCCACCAAGCAGCAGAGCGCTGGAAAGCGCCAAACGTCCACGCGAGGCTGCGCGTGAGGACGTATTCTCTTGAGGTCGGACGTCCTCGTCCGTGCCTCGAGTCAGCTCACCAGCGGGTGTGGGTGCTGGCGCTGATGAGGTTCGCATTGTGGATGGAGGATTCGGAGGCGCGAGGCTTGATCGTCGACGATAGCTCCGACGCATATAGCGCCGGCGTTGACAGCGATATCGCCGCCCCTAGTGCTCGCTGACTGTTGAGTCGCCGCGAGCATCTGCTCGTCCTGGGCGCAAGGCCGCTCGTAACGCCGTATATCAGCCTATAAATGAGCATATCAGAGTGCGGTCACGTATCTATGAAAGTATCGGTATGAATTCTACTGTCCTTGGCTTTGGTTGCGGAGGACCACCGACTCGCGCCATGGACGGACCAGAGTCACGGACCCCGCCCGAATATGTGGGCGACTGTGTACACAAAACTTGCCAACAGGTAAAGATCAGATGTATCAAACGGCAGCTCCGCGCCGGATGAAGGTACGAGCGCAGGTACACACCGCTGAAGTTAGGTCCTTCACAATGAGCCTACCGGATGAGAGACGGTGAGCAGACCCGGTTCTCCAACGACGCTGAGGTCAAGGAATGGAGGTGTTGGAACCTGTGGCACTGAGGTAGATAGCGTTAGCACAGAGTCTCTGGTGAACCTCAATTTCTGATATGTTTGACAGAATGGTTGATCGTGTACTGGAGTCAGGAAGGGGAACCGAGGCAAGAGGGCACGTAGTAGCAAACGGGCGCTTGTCCAGGTGTGGTTCGTAGCCACGTGTAATGAGATGTCATCAGATCTAAAGCCACTCAAGGCTTTACGGGGAGATCTGGACATAGATCTAACGACTCGGAAGCTCGTACTAGTGGCAAGTTCAAATCGCTCTCGCTACCTGGTGTCGAATCCCGTAGGATTTCCTCTCGCACGCAGTATCATCGGTGCTTGTAACGCGATAGTTATCTCCACCGCAGGCGACGACTCTGGCATGATCAGGGTTGAGGCTGTTGTATACGGGACGACCACCGCTGGTTATGATGATCATGTATCCCCGTGTCGCATAGCTATGTGGATGAGCGATGCGCAGCTATCGAGAGGCCATGATACACTCTAATCGATATGCAAGCTTAAAACCATAGTTCCCCCGACGGGCACTATCCCTGCACCTGCGCCCGTGCCGTTGCAAGTTAGGCGTGCATGAACTGATCATGACTAGCGTAGGTTCCGTAGTACATAGTACTGAGCCCTGCTACGTACACTGTAAAGGAAGAGTACGCGCGAGCTCGTGGACGCCTTCCGGACGAAGGCGTAGGTGCAAGCCTCGTTTACCATGATTCCGCCTAACGACGCGCTATCGAAGAGCCAAAGTCCTGTCAACGCCCATGCGGAATCGTGTCCCAGCGTCGGCGGATCCCTCTTCGGCGAATCCAATCACACTAATTCACGGGCGAGACAGTGGATACACTGTACGAGCTAGCCTAGCAGCAGCGGTTAGAGTGCGACAGAAAGGGGGTGAGGTTTGGAACTTGAACATACGTGACTTCCCAGGCTAGACATAGACCGTTCGGTACGTGAATACGCCGGGGAAATAAGCGGGGACAGAAAGACAGGTGTCCGCGGTCTATGTGCGCTGGAGACCAGGTGAACACATATGGAACACGGGGGACGGTGCGCAGCAGCGGAGATGTGTTCGGCCAGCTTCCAAGCCACGGAATATTCACAGAATCGCATGGTGTCAATGTGAGGGAATGAATGCCATGGATACAGCGTTGTGTATCTCTGAGAGCCTTGGTGGAGCGTATCTTGCGCACTCGTACGGATATATAACTGGTCGTGGGTAAGACCGCCGTTTTGACTGTGTCGGCTTTTGTATACTTTGTAGGAACGACATTCGCCCTGCACAATGATATCTCTCGGTCTTTTGGATTGTCAGGCTAGAAGCGGACGTTGCGGGTTGATTGAGCCTTGAATGACCAATTTCCATGAATACGGCAAGAGACGGGTCGGTTGGAATAGTTGTACTAATTCTAAACCAGGCTCTGACGCGTGCCACCTTCGTCATCAAACATATGCAATGAGATGATTGCAAGAGAGAGCGGCGTGGGTAGACCGGCCTGCGAATGGTGTTTGCGTTCGAGAAGCTTGCAGAATCAGTGCACGCATGGGCATCGGACAGCTACCCGGGCAGGGATCCCGAGCCCAACACGAGTGGACTGAGCGGTCCAAAAATCTGCAGAAAAAAGCGGGAGCAAGAGAGACCGACGGTTGTGAAGAAGAGCTGGCTGCGTCGTATATCAGACCGAAGGCTGT
Organism: Cubamyces lactineus; assembly: GCA_022376465.1. NCBI lineage: Eukaryota > Fungi > Basidiomycota > Agaricomycetes > Polyporales > Polyporaceae > Cubamyces > Cubamyces lactineus. The sequence continues at coordinate 2,409,256 of JACDTU010000003.1, forward strand.
GGGGGATGATGGAGGGAGTCGGGAGAGCGATGGGAGGATGGAGGCCCGAATTGGGCGGCCGCAGCAAGCCGTTCCGAAGTGGCGAGGCAGGTAGACGCCCGGCGCGAGTGGCCGCCACTGCCAGGCTCAGCTCGTTCTCTCGCCGGAGGCTGGAACAACGCGTCTGGTCACCAACCACATCGATTTGCTGGCTTTGTCTCCCCCTCCTCCTCCCTGCTCGCCCTGAGCATGGGCTCATCACGCCCTCGACGCCCTCCTCATCCCCCCGCCATGGCCCCATCTTCTTCTCGGCGTTCTCAACATGTTTCTCTCGGTCTCTTGTTCTCATTCCTCTCGTCTTTCTCATCTGTTCATGCCCAAGCCATCTCTACCGACATGGCTGTTCCGCCACTCCAGTGGATCAACCTCTCTCAGCATCTACAAGGCTCGGCCGCCCCGCCTCTCAAAGATGCTACGATCGGCTACGACGAAACGAACCGCGTACTATTAATCTTCGGTGGAGAGTCGCAGCAAGGCTTTCCAACCGATGGCACATACATGTATGTCTTGCCTCGTTCGTTCTGTGACATGTGCTGAATGTAGGTGCAGTATTGACCTTGAGAACCTTCGCTGGACAACTGCGCAAATGCCCTCAGGTCTGACCAACTCCCCATCAGTTAGAGCTGCAACTGTAGGAGGAGATGATTCGGCAGCTAGCTAGTGAGTCTCTATCCGACTTATCCCAGACGTTCTCACGTTGTGCAGCCGCCACGGTCATGTAGTTATAGATGGCCGAGGTTCCAATGACGTCCCTGCAACTGATATTTGGGTTGGTATCCTCCGGTGTAGTATCGGTTCAAAGCTGACTTTATAACACAGGAGTTTGACTATACCAGTCAGTTCTGGGCGAAGGTCGGAGTCTCACCCGGTGGTCCGTCAGGTCGATGGGGCGCGGTGGGTGGCATTGACCCTCGCGTAAAGTTCACCACCGATCCCAAGACGACAACTCCAAACAACACCTTCTACATGGCAGGCGGCTATGACGGGAAGACTACATATCCCTTGTCGGAGGTCTGGCAGTTGGAGGTGTCGGGAACACTATCCTCAAATTTACCAAATAGCGTGAGCGCCAGCTGGTCCCGCCTCAAGATCAACTCGGACATCAATGCAAGAGTCTCTGTTGGGGGAACAGTTATAGGTCAGCAGGTTGTCGCTGTAGGGGGCTGTACGTCCGCTACGCCCACCGACGCCGTCGTGGGCGGATCTTGCGCCCTGCAAGATACCCAGGTGATCGACACTTCTACCGGGGATGTAAACAACATCGCCCCTTGCATCGCTCCTCGTGTCGATCCCGCGGTAGTGCCAAATATGTGCCAGTCGTCCTCCAATTTCGCTAGGCAAGCATTTGTGCTTTTCGGAACCTTCAACAGCTCCCTATGGGATGACGGGGGTGGTTTGGAGAAGGGCGAAGTGGTAAGTGCCTCGTGCTTCTATGCCCGTGTGAACGCAACCTCAGTATTATTCTCCAGGCCATTTTGGACGTAGGAACAAGCGCATGGGCGCGGATACTCCCTGCGGGAGACCCTGGCTCAGACGGCAAGGTCTCCTATCCCGTTCCACGCCAAGGTGCTGCCGCATTATCGTGGAGCTCTGCCCTGGTCGGGAACGTTGACGCCGCAGACACCATCATTTTCGGTGGCCGTGATGCTAACGGAAACTATCTATCCGATATCTGGCTCCTGAGGGCTTACAACGCAACCCTGACTAGCACGAACCAAACTTGGTCTGGATTTGGCAGTGGAACGCTAACGAGCGGGGTTGATGCTCAAGGCCAGGGGGTCACCGTCCAGTATATCACCGAATGTGCGAAGGCGCTTTCGACGGCAACCCCTACGTCCGGCGCGCCCACGGGCTCGAGCACGTCGGGGGGTTCATCGGGATCGACTGGCTCGCATCAAACATCGCCACCTTCGAGCACCATCGTATACGACACTTCGACAGTCCACAAGTCCACTGCGGCTATTTCTGTGGCACTAATCTTCCCTGCTTTAGTTCTATACCGACTATCTTCTCCCACGTTTGGATTGACCCAGCCCTCGGAACATTACCTTGGTTTCAATTTTCTTGGCGCTGTAGTTGGCCTCGTCGCGTATGGTCTCGGCATCGCTGGTATCGCAACAGCTTTCACGTCCATGACTGCTACCAGCACAAGCGTGGTCAAGCGTTCGGTATCATCCAATATTCACCTACAAACAGCTCATGCGAAGGCTGGCCTAGCTCTGTTCGCTGGCATGTACGGTCTTGTTCCCCTTCTCCATCTCGTGGCACTTGCGATACGACGATTTGACGGTCGCGGAGACCGTGACGCCGTCGAAGGCAGGCATCGTGCTGACTCAACCGTGGAGAAGCTGAGTATGAACGGCCGGGCTGCGAGCCCGTCCCAGCGGTCGGAGCCGCTGTCGCAGGACGTCCCGATCGGAGACACCAAGAGGAGGGTGAGGTCATGGGCAGGCATAGGCACTTGGGCTGGGATCACGGGTCGTCGGTCGCACGAAACAACATCGGAGGATAATACGCACACGCCATCTCAGCGCTCCTTCGAGGTGGTCAACCGGCCGACTCGTCAGCGCCGCGCGAGTGGAAATAGCCTTGCCGCTTTCTCAGATCCTCGGCCGACGCATACTCCACGGAATCTCAGCGACATGAGCTGGCTGGACCCGAGGCGCAGCACCAGTGGCATGGTAGGTCCTCGTTTAGGCAGTATCCGTTAGTCTATACTCAAATCATACGTACAGGGCGAGCTTGGCTATAACCTCAGCCCCATGGACCGCAGAGGGCAGGAGCCGTGGACACCGGGCACCACACCGATGGAGATCACCAGCACGAATGGTCTAATGGGTCACCAAAGTCCTGTGGCGCACCCTGTCCTCCCTACGCCATTCGAGGGCTTCGTCCATGTCCTCTTCCACGCGTTGCTCCTTGCGTTGTCCGTTCTCTCGCTGATCGCGCTATGGCAGCGCGGCCCACGAGCCGTCTTTGGAGTGTACCTTGCATGGACGGTCGCCTTCTACATCGTCTTGCTCTCTCTCGCGTGGAACGGATATCCTCGAGAGTCCATCCTGACCGTCATTCTTAGCCGCCTGCGCGCGGATCCCGTCGCGTTTTCTCCTGTTCCTCGCGGCGGCTCGCCAAGCGGCTCGCGACCCATGTCTACGATCGAATCCGTCGCGGTACCGTTCCCATCTGAGGGTCGCGGCCCGTATCATCACCACCAACCCCCCTACCGCGCGGCGCTCAGTGCCGAGCACGACTATCCCACCTCGCTTTCCCACGGCCACGAAGTTGATGACGACGAAGAAGTGGACGAGGACACGCGGCAGCGCAGAATCGAAGAGGAGCTCAGCCGCCGGGAGGTGTCGATAGTAACAGTACCCAAGCGGCGATTGTACGTACTCAACCCCAACCCACCCGAGGACACGACGAGTTAGTGCCATCGGGCCCGCTGGCCCACATCGATATTTATGCCTTATGCGCCCCATATTGGTTCTCACGTAGCTACGATACTCCTCCTCGGTCTCTGTCTGACTCCCTCCGTCGCATTGCTTTCTCGCCAGAGATACCACCGTCCCTGGACTCTCCAACTTCATTCAATCTTGTAGTTCCTCTCGCATCATTCTCCGGACATTCTCTCTCACAAGTTTACTGTATTCTCACTCTTGCTGCAGGATATGATATGAGGTGTGTGCTACGTACATGCGTGCCGCGAGCCGCGAGCGAACATTGTCGGACACTTTGCATGTCGAGGCGAGGTATTAATGGGTGCGTGCGCTAAGTAGTACGGTCGTGCAGAACTACATACGAAAGCCGGCCAGAGCAATATCCGGAAACCAGGGTGAAAAAACGAGAGATCCAAGTCCAAAGGGGAATCTGAACAGGGTATGCGCGTGCCGCCGTCATCACCGCTCGCCTTCAACCGCGACGTCGTGGCGCCACTTGTCGACCCTCCCAAACTTCGCGGCGTCCTGCATCGGCGGAGGGGTTGGCGGCAATTGCGGGTACAACATCATCGGCGGAGGCATCGGGGGCCCAAAGAAGCCCGAGCCCATCAGCGAGGGTGCGGTCGCGTACATCATGGAATGCTGCATCTGCGCCATCTGCGCCTGCGCCAGCATCTGCTGCTGCTGCTGCTGCTGCTGCGCCGCCGCCATGAAGAACTGCGACTTCCGGACCTGCTCGGGATGCAGCCCGAGCGGCTTGTCATCGTCGTCGTCGCCTCCGTTGGTAGCCGCCCCAAAGCCAGGTGGTATGCGCGAGACGCGCAGCCCAAGCGGCTTGTCGTCGTCCTCGTCGTCGCCTGCGCCAGGGCTGTTCACGCTTGCCTGTGGAGAATGCGGGGGCAGGCTTCCACCGCTAACGGACGAGAACTTCTGCTTGGTCTTGTCGAGGAGCGCTACCAGCGGTTTCTCCTCGTCGGAACTGTCGTCCGCGCCTGTCCGCAAGCGTGTCTGCCGCTGTACAGCCCGTCCAATCGTCGCCACAAGCGGGACGTCTTCTTCGCTGCTGTCGTCGTCCTGTCGAACAACCTGTGGCAAGCGCGGAGCGCCGGTCTGTGGAAACCGCGGGCCAGTGCCTGTGGTCCGCCGAGGTCCCTGCTCCTCCTCGTCCGAGTGCCAGCCAGATGCCTGTGCGCGAGGTGCAGGTGCAGGCGCGTCGCTGGTATCGCTATCCTCGTCCGTTTCATCGTCATCGTCCACAGGGGGAGGTGGTCGTCTCCTAACCGTCTTCGGGATTTCAGGGAGGACGTGGGGCGGGGTTGAGAACTTGGCTTCCGAGATGGCCGGGGAGGCTTCTGGTGCAGGGGACACCGCCTCAGCGGGTGAGCCCAGCTCCCTTTCCTTGTCCTTGCCTTTTCCTTTCTTCTTCTTCCCCTTCTTTTTCCCCGACTTGGCTTCCTCCTCTGCTTCGCGCTTCTTCCGCTCCTCCTCCGCCTGGCGCTCCTGCTCCTCGATAATCCGCAGCTTCGCAAGCTCCCGCTCCCAGATTGTATCGACGCCAAAGACGGATCGGGTGGCACCCGCCGCACCCAGGCCGCCGCCACCGCCTGGATGCAGGGACTGACGAGGTGCACCCGGAATCTCGTCGTTAAAGTCCAAGAGGGGCTTCGCATTTGCTGAGTTGCGCCGGGTAAGCTCCGGCTGTGAATGGAACGAGCTCAGATGTTGCGACGCTGGCCTCTTGAGTTCCTCGGGGTTGATGAGTGTGCTCGAGCGTGCCATCATTGACGGTCGCTCGTCGCCACGGAATACCCTGTCCGGATGACATTAGGAGATCGATATATGACAGTAGCATATGCAAGACATATTTACCGTTGCTTTCCGCGCATTTCCGCCTTGCGGGCCTCAAGGTCATCAATAAGACTGCGTCCATACAACTTCCCGGCAGGCCTCTTGTGCCCAGATTCCTCTACCTGGACGATGGGGACTTCTGGCTGCGGCTCAGGTTCCGGCTCAGGTTCCGGCTCGATCTTCTCGCCGTCTTGTGAAGCACGCTTCAGACGACTGTCAATATCGGCGTACGCGACATCGCGCTGCCCGTCGACCAGGAGGGTGTTGCGGAACGTAAGCTGAGATAAGGTGAGACTGCTGCGGGGATTGGGAGTAAATGAGTTCGATGCAACCGGCGCGCCTGTGAGGTTTGGCTCGAGCACAGAGAGGGTTGCAGATGCCCGTCGCGCCGCCTTTGCACCGGGCGGAAGTGGTCGACCATCGGTAGATAGCTCGAATCCCTCTCTCGGGACGAGCCCAGGCTTGGGAACAGATGCCGACTGCGCCGACTGCAGAGGGCTCGGCATGATAAGCACCTTCGGCCTCATAAGTTCTAAACGCGAATAGCGGCGTTCGCGCGGAGGTCCAGCGTCGGTGGCGTTGTCATCGAGCATCATCTGCGTAGCCATCGTCCCATGAGACATAGTGCGAGCTCGTTGCGCTTTAGGGTCGAACCGCGACATGCGGCTCGGAGACGGCGGGCGAAGTGCAAACGGATTGTCCTCTTCTGCCTGCGGTTCCGATGCAAGTATGTTTCCCATCGAGCCGTTTGAGAAGGTGCGACCGCGGGCAGACCTGGGGTCAAAACGGGATGAAGGGGAGGCAGAGCGGACATCCTCGTTTAGAAGCGCACGCGAGCCCATACTGAGCGACGACTGTGCCCGCGGTCTCTCAAAACCATCGGCTCCTGGAGATGGGGAACGAACGGTTTCGCTCGTAGGGAATGGCACTGAGTGCAGTGGTGAAGTTACCGGTAGGTTGTCAATGAGCGCATGGGCAGATGGACTACGGGAGCGAGAACGGGGCGCGATGATAGGCTCCGAGGAGTAGGCAGCAGGAAGATCAAGAGGGTCACCAATTGAGTGCCGACGTGGACCAAGAGACCCACTAGACTGGGAGTCGAGGAACGCACCACCCTCACCGAGGCCGTTTAGCATGTTCATACTCATCGTCCTGGAATGAGGCTTGCCCGCCTCTCGCACCGGTACGCTCTGCTGGTTCTGATATGGGTTCGGTAACGCGTCTGACTTGGTCTTCTTGCGAGAGTGTTTGGACTTGTCCTTGGGTACCAGTGCGTCAAGTCCCCATGAAGCCAAGTCCACCTCCAAGTCCTCCCCGTCCTCCTCATCCTCGAGACCTCCGTCGTAGGTCGAATCGCGAGAGAACGGGTTGCGCAAGGCGTCAAGAGAGCCACGAGACTTTCTGTCTATTACTACAGAGTCTCGAGGAGCGATGCTACCGGTCTCGCTTGGGAGAGATACCCCGAGGTAATCGGTGCTTCTGCGTTCCGGCGGAGGTGGGCGAATAGGGCGGTTGCGAAAGGGGAGGAAGATGGCACTGTCTTGAGCATTTCTGCGTGGCTTAGAGGGATCCTCGTCGTCGTTGTCGTATTCTGGTCGAGTGAGCGAGAGGACCGGATGAGATGTGACAGTGAGTGCTCAGACAGTCCAGCTCACCGATGAGGGCTGCAGCGAGCTGCAGACGAGAGAAAGGAGCGGGCATTTTTCGGTAGTAAGCTTGGAGTGTCTGAGAGAAGAGAGCTCACTACAAGATAGAGTCAGTGAGAGAGAGGAGGTGGAGGACAGACGAGAGGAAAGGGCAGGATAGTTGATTAGCTCGGAATCGAGTGCGAAGCGGACAACGCGCGCCGCCTGCGATCCTATACACCTGTCCGAAAAGGAAGGTGCACGTGTCATCCTTCACAGGCGCTTAATCCTCGGTGGCTGCTGTGGCTTGGCAGTCGTGGTTGACTTCGGAAGAGTTCAAGCTTGTCCTGCATCCTCTTATTTCTTCAGTACCTAGCTCACCATTTCTGAGGGATCCAAAATGCAACTGAGGTCAGTGGCGTATATGCTCTCTTGGACTCTGCTCTGCCAGGCCTTGTTCAATATGTCGAACATCTGCGTCGAAATGCGTTACCCGGATGAGGTTGTACCGTGCATCGTCAGGTCTGCGAAATACATCCGACAGCCTGTAGGGCACAGTCGAAATTTAACCACTCCCTCTCAGCGTTATCAATGTTTCGCTCGGCCAAGTTGTGCCCTCAAGCATCAGTGCAATGCTGTGTCGCCTGCACAGGTCTACATCCGTTATTTACTGGACGACTATAGCCTCACGACTCATCGTGTCGTCTACCCTGAGAGATAGGATGGGTTCTATAGGCTCCTGAGAGACCTCTCAAAGGCCTCGAACGCTGCAGAAGCCTTATGTTCCCTTGTAGAATCCCCGATGACCTGCCTTCTCGTCCTCCGTACAACGGCCGTCTATCAGAGGACGGGTTGATTGGGTCTCGTGATCGTGTTTCGCGCGCTGTGCAACCGTGATCCTCATCATGACACGTCAGTCTTGAGAGGTCCTGGATTGTTCGCTCATCGTACTTATACTGCGACGACGACCCATCGACGTCTGCATTTCGCCTCTTTCTTCGCGTGTTGCCGAGCACTCGCATCGCCGCTTTCAAGAGATGCGGCTATTCCATACCCTTCTTCTAACTCTTGGTGTCTTCACGTTCTACGCGTTTGCTCAGGATGCTCAGAAGCAAAGACATGCATACCAAGTCAGCTTCAGCTCCTGTCACATTGCATGATCACGTAACTGAATGGTGACCTCAGAGCGACGTAGCACGGTTGCGGAAGATCGTCATCAACAGGTGTGTACAACGAGGCTTTCCGCCAGAACTGCGCATGCTGATCTGCATACGCCGTTAGCCTCTATTCACACCGGTTCGTCCACATCGGTTATACAGTGTCGGCGTAAGGCTTAATAGGTCTGATTTAGGGATGTGTTCCTTCGTGAACTTATCTCTAATGCGAATGATGCCCTCGAGAAGTTGCGTCTCACATCTCTCACGGAGCCTCAGGCTCTGTCGGGTGCGGAGGCTATGAATATCACGATCAAGGCTGAGAAGGATGAGAATGGCAATGGGAAGATTATCATCAGGGGTATGTGTTCAGTAACCTCCCTCATATGCGTGTATTGACAAGTTCGCAGATACGGGTATTGGCATGACTCCGGAGGAACTCGCGAACAATCTCGTATGTCAAGGACACTCTGAGTAGGACATGAAGACTGAAATTCTATATTTCTCAGGGCACACTCGCGAAGTCTGGCACCTCTGAGTTCCTCTCGAGGGCGGAAAGCGATACTACTGGCAACGGCAACCTCATCGGTGCTTTCGGTCTTGGTTTCTATAGCAGTTTCTTGGTCGCGGACCGGGTAGATGTCGCGTCTCTTGCTGCGAAAACGGCCAAGAACCTTCAACCCTCCCAATATGTCTTCAGCTCAGAGGCGGATGAGAACTCGTTTGAAATCTACCCCGATCCTCGAGGCAACACGCTTGGCCGCGGTACTGAGATCACTTTGTACTTGAAGCCTGACGCGCTTGAGTATGTCGACACCCATACGATCATGGAGCTTGTGTATGTGCACTACGCTAATTAGGCTACTCATCACTCACTTGGCTTTCATTGCAGCAACAAACACTCCTCATTCGCTACTTCCTTCCCTATATATCTGCACACAACGCGCACGGAGATGGTCCCTGATGAGGAGGCTGAATCTGACGCGAAGGTTGCTGAGGAAAAGTCAAAGGATACTCAAGATGCTGAGGCTGACGAGGACGAGGCTGTAGTCGAGGAGGTTGATGATGAGAAGGAGACTGAGGAGAAGCGCGAACCAAAAATGAAGCCCGTAACGGTCGAGGAGTGGATCCAGCTCAACTCTCAGCCTCCGATCTGGATGAGGGACCCGAAAACAGTCACCGACGAGGAGTACGAGAACTTCTATCAGGCGACTTTCAAGGACTACCAGAAGCCTCTCGCGTGGTATCACTTCTCTGGCGACTCCGGCTCAGGTGTCTCGTTCCGTTCTATCATCTACGTCCCCTCTCGTCTGTAAGTCCCCCGTCTCTCGGCCAGTTCGTTGGTATGTGTTGTCTGACACGTTGTGTGTAGTGATGATAGCTACTGGCAAAACCCGCTGCAGAGCGTGACGAAGGACATCCGGCTCATGGTCAAGCGCGTCTTCATCACGTCCGATCTCGGCGAGGACGCGCTTCCCAAGTGGGCCAACTGGGTCAAGGTCGTCGTCGACGCAGAGGACCTCCCCCTCAACGTCTCGCGTGAGACGTTGCAGTCCACGCAGTTCCTCAAGCAGCTCAAGGGTATCATCCTCAAACGCCTCCTGCAACTTCTGACCCGTATCTCGGAGGAAGATCCTGAGAAATGGGAGAAGGTCCAGGAGACATACGGCAACGTGTTCAAGCTCGGCGCGGTCGAGGACTTCAAGAACCGTGATAAGCTCGCGACCCTTGTGCGCTTCACGACTAACCAACGGAACAGCACTTCACTCGATGAGGTTCGTTGGTCTTTTCTTGTATGGCGCATACCCTGCTAAATCGCCTGTGACAGTACCTCGAGAACAAGAAACAAGGCCAAAGCCAGATCTTCTACCTCGCCGATATGGGAAAGAGTCCGTCAGAGCTCGCGAAGAGTGTCTTCATTGAGAAGCTCCACGCACGCGGCTACGAAGTGCTCCTGCTTGGTGACCCTCTTGATGAGGTCTTCATCACCAACATCCGCCGTTGGAAGTGAGTCATCGGTTCCTTTGCAGGCTTCCGAGCCGGTGCTGACGTCCTCTATAGGAAGATACCCTTCCAGGATGTTGCCAAGGCGGGCTTGAAATTCGGCGATGAAGGTGGGTATCCTCACAATGCATACTTGGACTTGAAGACTCACCGCACGTACAGATATGGACCCTGAAGAGGAGAAGGAAGAGCAGGAGAGGCTCACGGAGAAGTTCAAGCCCCTCATCGAATGGCTCCGTCAGGAGGTCCGCGCCAAGGGTGCTGCCCGTGATGGTTGGTATTCTGTACGATAAAGCTCGCATGTTGCTCGTGACTGACCGTACGTCTAGTTGTCATCTCGAACCGTCTCGTAACGAGCTCCTGCGCCATCGTCGCCGATGAGAGCGGTTACACTGCCAACTTGGAGAAGCTGATCAGTACGTCCTCATTCTCCCTCCCGGTGAGATGTATATTGACTAAATGCTCCCAGGTTCTTCGCACGCGCAAGCGAACCACCGTCACATGTGGGAGTTCGCGAAGAAGCAGAAAGTGTTGGAGATCAACCCGCGCTCGCCCCTCATCGAGGGTCTCCTCAAGCGCATTGAGCAGCTCCCCACTGAAGAAGACGATCGTGATGTTGAGGCCGAGGAGGAGCTTCGGGAGGTCGCGACCGTTCTCGTCGATGGCGCTCTGGTTCGCTCAGGTTTCGCCGTCACGGACTCGAACGAGTGAGTGTCTCCTATGCTAATGCGATGACCAACCAGCTGACAATACGTGCTTTAGATTCTTCACCCGCGTGGATCGCATCCTGCGCCGCTCCCTAGGCGTGTCGGAAACCGCGCCGACGGACACGACCGTGAAGCCTGCGCCCCCTGTTGACCCCGAGCTGCCCGCAGACGCGGACGTCCCAGAGCCTGACGAGTTTGAGGATGGTCGTGGGAAGGTCTCATGGGCTGTGGAGGAGATCGACGAGTTCGGGAACGTCGTCAAAGACGTACCGGTTGAGCAGAAACGTCACGACGAGCTCTGATTCAACGAAGGAATGTACAAAAGTTGCATAATTTATTGTAATGGAATGGAATGGATCTCTGTTTTCGACCTCCCCGGTCTGCATTCCCGTCTCATTAATACGGTCGTGGTAGGTTTTGCCACACAGATTCGGGCGCTTACCAGAACAATGAGCGCCTATACGCGCTGTGACGCAAGGTACTTACGAGCGCTTCCGTCTACAGTGTACTTCTCACTGCCCGACTCGTACTGCCGCCTGCGTTCACTCTAGACAGCCATGGCCTCAATCCCGCCTCCCGTATTCTCCATACCACCGCCTCTCCCGCCCGGATGGACGGAGCATATGGGTGCGTGTCTTTGAATGCTCACACACTGCAAGTCATGCTGACCGAGCGCGCCCTCCCTAGGTCCGACCGGACCATACTACTTCAACGCGCATACCGGCGAGTCCACGTACGTGCGACCATTGCCGGCATTCCCGATCATTCCTCAAGCAGTTGCAGCGGTGCCCGCGACAGCAGCCGTAGCTGGGGCAGCGGCCGCAGGCCCTGCGCCCAAGAAACCCAAGAAGGAGAAGCCGGTCGTCAAAACGCCGATCCCTGGCACCGAATGGCTGCGCGTCATTACGAATGAGGGAAACACGTTTTACACCCACACCGGGCGCAAGCAGAGCGTGTGGACTGTGCCGGACGAGATTAAGGAGGCGGTGGAACAGCTCGAGCGGGAAGAGGCGCTGAAGAAAGCAAAGGAGGCGGAGGAGGCGGCAAAGAGGGCGGAGGAGGAGCGCGCAAAGGAGGTAGAGAGGATACAACGGGAGGTGCATGAGAAGGTCTCGAAGCGCAAGGCGGAGGAAGTCGTGCCCGTGGACGAGATTGTGGTCTCGAAGAAGGCCAAAGTGACTGGAGAGGCAGAAGATGACGACATGGGTGACGATGACGAGGAAGAGGACGACGAGAGTGAGGAGGAGGAGGAGGAGTGGCAGCGAGAAGCGGCGGCGCAGCTCGCGAAGGAAGCTGAGGAGGAGAAACGACGCCAGGAGGAAGAGAAGCAGCGTCAGGAAGAGGAGGCCCGCAAGCTCAAGGAGGCTGAGAAGCAGAAGGGGATGCCTCAGATCAACATGCCTGAACGCGTTGATCTCTCAATCGACGAAGCTAAGGCGCTGTTCAAGGTGAGGTACAGAGCTTTCAGCTCCACATGTCGAGAGACTAAACGTAGGATGCTTAGACATTGCTCCGCGAGAAGAACATCAACCCCCTCCACCCGTGGGACACGTCACTACCCCTTTTCGTGTCTGATCCCCGTTATGTCCTGTTACCCTCTGTCTCTGCGCGACGAGAAGCATTCGATGAATACTGCCGAGAACGCGCACGCGAGTTGCGAGAGTCCAAGGTGAAAGTGGAAAAGGAAACACTCGACCCCCGCCAAGAATTCGAGAAATTATTGAAGGAAGAAGTGAAAAGTACCCGAACAAGCTGGACGGAATGGCGAAGACAGTGGAAGAAGGACCGCCGATTCTACGGTTGGGGTCGCGATGATAGAGAACGCGAGAAACGCTTCAGAGAATACCTAAAAGAGCTCGGCGAGCGTAAGTGTTTCCCCGGTGAGGCGATGAATAGTCATCGCTAATGCGCTATCATTTTTTCAGAGAAGAGAGTGGCAGTTCTCAAGGCAGAGAAGGATTTCTTTGCATTGCTCAAGGAGAGCGGCTTGGCTAAGCCGGGTGCCATATGGAAAGACGTGCGCGCGTGTCTATCTGGCTTGTCATGGCCGGTACTAATGGCTATACAGATCAAGAAACACCTGGTCTCAGACCCTCGCTATGACGCGGTCGGATCGTCAAGTTTGCGGGAAGAGCTGTTCAATACCTATATCAAGGCGGGCGCATCTGATGCCCCCGCTCAATCGCCAGTACCAGGCAACGCCTCAGACTCACTATCGGGACAAGCAACCGTCGAGGATGAAGAGGAAAAGGAGCGCCGGCGGCGCGAGAGGAAAGAACGCGCCGTGAGGGATCGGGAGGAGAAGGTCAGAGCGGAGCGCAGCAAGGTGGAGGCGGATATTGACCGCTCAAAGCTGGGCCTCACGAAGGAAGAGGGCGAACTGGAGTTCAGGTGCGCCTGCTACACTTTCGCCGTCTGCAGTGTACTAGGCGCCACTCACCGCGTTCCTGGATGTCTTGCCACAGGACAATGTTGACAGACGCAATCCGAGACCCACAGGTATGCCAGTTTCACGTGCATGTCCAGATTACTGATCGTTCTATTCATGCCGCATCTTGCAGGTTTCTTGGGAATCCGTCCAGCCTCAGCTCCAGAAGGACCCGCGTTTCGTGAATTCGCCTCTTCCGCTGAATCAACAACTGCACCTGTTTCATGCACACGTCAACGCACTGCGTGTCAAGCATCTAGCGAATCTGCATGCACTGTTCGCATCTAATGCCCCGGCGTTGAACACTCCGTTTACGGCGCTCCCTGTCGCGTCGCTGCTATCATCGCTCCCGGCAACCAAGCTCGGATACAGTGTCGAGGATTTGGAACGCGAATATGATAAGTGGCAAAGGGAACGTTGGACGGAAGCGCGTGCCGCTTTTGACCAGATGCTGAGTGAGAACTCGTTCGTCGAGTTCTGGGGGCGGCTTGGCAAGATGGACGCAAAGGGCGTGAATGTGAGCATCAAGAATGAGGACCTGGGTGACGACGAAGAGGAGGAACAGGTCGACATGAAGGCGCTCGCGAAGAATGTAGACCTGAAAGAGATGATCAAGGTATTGAAGGTCAGTAGCTTCGTGCATCGCATCACCCACATTAGTTGGTTGGCATGGCTAATCCAGATAAACCCGCAGAACGACAAGCGCTACCTCGTCTTCGATCACGTCCCAGAGCAACGAGAACAGTGGCTTCGGGTACGTCCCCTCTGGAGCTGCATACGAACTGGACAGTTGTCTGATGTCGCCACAAGGACTACTTGTCACACCTGTCAGCGCCGACGCTCTCGGTTCATGTCCCGGAGAAGTGACGCCCATTGTAATGGCCGGATGTCGGTCCCTGATATTGTACTCTACCACCTTGTATTGGATATCCCTGAAAGTCTTGCTTGCAGGCACAGCCGCGTGGTGGCAAACCGATGCGTGCCCGAACACGAATTCTCGACTCCTCGGCTGACGTGCTGCGTATCCAGCCAGGCCATTGTGTGTCAAGCTGCAGGAGGCCGCAATAATCGTGCTGCGGCGAAGTGGCATAAGCGCTAGCGGCGGTGGCCAATCCTGATGGCGGATAGCAGGTGCCAGTGGACCCACAGCATCAGTCAGACGTATAAGTAGCCTGAGGTGCAGCGGGGTTGACTGCACCAATCCGTTCACGACCCCCCACGACCGCCATGTCTTGTCCTGCCGCTTATACCCGCGACGATCACCCTTACTGCCCGGCGAATCCTGGTGATAGCCGATCCCCTTGCCCAGCCCTCAATGCCCTCGCCAACCATGGCTACCTGTGAGTTGACGGCCTTCACCACCCTGCCCATGCTGTCCGCTGAGACGACATCGCTGCAGGCCCCACGATGGCCGCAACCTCACTGCCTCTCAACTAGCTCATGCCATCCAGGAGGTTTACGGGCTCTCGCCCGTCTTCGCCACCTTCCTCGCCTACGGCGGAGTGGCGAGGTGCGGGACGCATGGGAAGTTGGACCTGCACGAACTCGCTGCCCACAACGTTGTGGAGCACGACGGCTCCCTGGTCCACGCCGATGCCGGTAAAGGGGAGAAGTACGCCCCAACGAACGTCGACCCTGTCTTGCTGCGCCAGCTGTTGGACACATCCCCGAAGGACTACCTCTCCCTCAAGGACCTGACCCAGGCACAGGTCACGAGACAAGCAGCGTCACCGCCGCTCCACTCGTTGCAATCCTTGGTTTCCAAGGGCGAGCTGGACCTTATCATGGAGGTCTTTGGCGTGCGCGGCTCCGAAGGCGCTTCTCAGAGCCTTATCCCCGACGAGGCACTGGGAGACGAGCTCGTCGTGCCGAAGTCGTTCTTGGAACAATGGCTTGGCCAGGAGAAACTTCCTGATGGATGGCAAGGGCATTCGCACCAAACAGGGTTCAGGGAGATCATCGCGGGTGTCCGGTCCATCTCGAAGGCCGAGGGTGAGGAAACCCCTCGCGAAGTGACCTTGTGAACGCTGCATTCGTTGTGTCACCCGTCGTTCCCATGGACTACGTTATCTCTCCCACACCCCGTCGCCTGTCATGACCTGTCTTTCTTTGTACTTTCTGGCGCTACGCTCAGCGCACTGGACTCGGGCAGGTACTGAACACTCATGTATATGCTATCTCTTACTGTAGTATACGTCGTTTGTACTATGTGACACCCTCGTCATAATCTCCACAATGAATGAATTACCTAGAGGGTAGCATACCTAATAGTTGCCTTCGTAAGCACCCATAATTGCGACAGCTACTATCAATCAAAATCAAAGGCGAATTAAAGTCCGCCACATGTAATTGTCGCAAGGCGGTTAGCTTGTACTTACACTGGCAGCGGACGATGGTCATACAGCCTTCCACAGTGTCAGCGCATCCCATGCAAGATTCAAGCATGATGAATCCGGAGCCCACCATGCTATTTCTTGCCACAAGCTCTCACCGCGATGGTTCTGAGAAGCCAGGTATGGATCTCGAAGGCTTGCAGCATTCGGTTCCGACCCTCGACATTTCCCGTGCGAACCTCCGGCGTGTGTGTCTGACTTTGGACAACGGATCCCGTTCTGCTGGCATCTATTTCTGACAAAGCCTCCTACGACCAACGCCACGCCGCGGCCACGGCAGAGTGGCCCCCGCCGCAAGGGCATCCGGTATGAGACAAGCACCAGATGTAGCATCTCTTCAACGGCCAACCTAGAACTAACTACGATACAGGTAAGCCTGTGCTAGTACGGCCGTTTCAGCAAACTTGATCATGAGGGAAATTAGCAGATCAAAATGCAGATGCAGCTGTCCGCAGTGCCTGCACGGTTATCATGTCAACGAGACAGAGCTCTGGGCGCCACTCACCTGCAAGGTCAGCTGAGGCCACTAGATAGGTTCGATCCTGCGCGATGTGTTTCCCCGAGGCGTTTACGTCTGCTAACCTTTGGATCAAATTCTCTCCCAGTGCTTGTGACCCGTTCCAACGCTAAGGTAAGACGCCACACCGACGCCCCGAGGCGACCGGTGACGAGATAGGCCTGGGACTGGTACCTATCCATGGTCGCTGGGGGTCGGCGCGGTCTCCGTCGATTTCAAAGCGGTCCGCGTGGGGTATATCTTCGCTGTCGCAAAAGTGGAAGGCCGTCCGAGTCTCCGTCTCCCTCGACTTTCCCTTGTTCTGCTGGGAGGTCTGCCACACCTCGGAGATTGTTCGCAAGGCCGGATGCGTTCAACCATGTCTACCACGGAGGATAAGGAGCGCACGAAGGTTCTGACGCGGAGAGTGCTGTGGAAGTTGGACATGCACGTCTTGCCGCCCCTAGCACTGGTAACAACATGTCTTCTGGCAGATTTGCCCTGAACCGTAGCCTTGGGACTCATGCCTTACGTTAGCTCTGGCTGGCGAACTTCATCGACAGGACGAATATCGGCAATGCCAGGTGCGCTTAGATATGCCTGCTTTCTGGGTGAGCAACTCATATACACCTGCCCTTTCACCAGAATTGCCGGACTCGAACGCGATACACACCTTCACGGCACACAGTTCAACACCGCGCTTGCAAGTAAGTTCAGAGCTATTATAGCATCTGCAGGTCGTTGACAACCAGTATCTCGCGCCTCACAGTCTTCTATGTCTCGTACGTCTCTGTAGCAATGCCATTACACGTTTCATATTGACGTACTACATATAGGTACATCATCGTAGAGCTTCGTAAGTCTACTGGTGTCTATTGGGCACGCTAAAGCTCAAGGTTGACTGTTTCCACAAGCGTCCAACTGGGTTCTCAAGAAGTTCAAACCCAGTAGATGGCTGCCCTTCCTTGTTGCAGTGTGGGGAGTTGTGACGACTCTCAGCGGGCTTGTGCACAACTTCAAAGGCCTTCTAGCGATCCGCTTCTTCCTCGGTTTCTGTGAAGGTGGCCTTCTTCCGGGAATAGTGGGTACACTTTCTGAATATCATCTACGCTGAATCGTTTGCTGAGGGCTTTCAATAGATGCTCTACCTTAGCACTTTGTACAAACGGCACGAACTTCAGCAACGGTAAGGAAAGAGCATGAGGAGCATTGCTTGCACTCTGACATTGTCGATACCTCAGCGTCGGCATCTTCTATGCTTCCGCGTCACTGTCCGGAGCCTTCGGAGGTTCGTCGACCAAACCTACTCTCAAATGACGCATTTGTTCATTCGTTTCAAAGGTCTGCTCGCCACTGCCATCATCAAGATGGAGGGCATTGGCGGTCTTGCCGGTTGGCGATGGATCTTCATCCTCGAAGGCATCGCAACAGTCATATTCGCCCTGACTTCTATGCTCTTCCTCCCCGCCGATATCGCCTCCGCCAAGTTCTTCACAGACGAGGAACGCGAATTCGCTTGTATGTACTTCCTATGCAGCCTCGCTCGTACTTCATGTTTCCTCATTGTACACGCAGTGCAACGAGTCCGCCTGTCGCATGGAGTGACGATGACAGCTCCTCTGTCAGAGCCGTCCCAGCACATCACTCGCACTGAAGCGGACGCGGAGAAGGCCACGGAAGATAAAATTGAGGTTGAAGCGACGGAGACGCTCGTCGTCGAGCAAGCCGAGGAGCAGTTCGAGTGGGGAGAGGTCATGAGGGGTAAACGTTACCTCTGATTCATCACTCTACAGGCGATGCTTACGGCGCGTTTCGTCTCTAGGAGTCAAGGACCCCCAAGTCTGGATGACCGCAGTTTCGTACATGGGGATCATCATCAGCCTCTATTCGTTCTCCTTGTTCTTGTGAGTGGCGTGATATAGTACGCATACGACTGCGCCTGATATGTCATTGACACAGGCCAACCATTGTCGCTGGGCTGGGGTATTCGGGAGGAGCGGCACAGTTGCATACAGGTAAGTCTATGGAGACGCGGGTTCGTCCGAAGTGAACTAACATATTGCAGTTCCACCATACGTACCCGCCGTCGTGCTGACGGTGGTCGTTGCCATTGCGAGCGATCGCCTCAAGTGGCGAGGCCCGTTCATATTGATGTTTCTTCCCATCACCATGGCTGGTAAGCTGGGAATATCTCCGGTCTCACACGCGCTCATTCTCCCTTTTCAGGGTATATACTTGCTATCGTAGCGAAGGCGAGTCCTTCTCCGTCTCCGTTACCCGTAACAGCCTATAATTGCACGCTCTTACACGGATCTCAATATACAGACAAACACCCAACGTTACGCCGCCGGTGCGTTTAATTGCCGCCTCCCAAGGGTAGTGCCGTGCTAACATTGGCGCAGTATTCTTGATAGCGTCTGGGATGTGAGTTCCAAATGTGCCTATGCGGTATAGCCGGCCTCTGACACTTTCTCAGCTATCCATGCGGGCCGTGTATTCTATCCATCCTCCCCAACAACAGCGCAGGCCATTATAAGAAGGCGACCACAGTGGCTCTCCAGCTGGCTATCTCGAATTGCGGGTGGGTACTTCAGAAGTCGCCCGTGGTATCGAGATGTGCATGTTAACTCACGCTCATACGCTACAGAGGATTTGTAGCGACATTCACGTATGATTCTTCCCAAGCTCCGACATACATCCGCGGTCATAGCATCACGCTGGCCTTCGTCGCCGTAGCATGGGTAGCCATGTTCTGCAACGTGTAAGTCTGCGCGATAGTGTTATCGACCACTATTGCTGACAATATCCTCAGGATGTATTGCATTTGGGAGAACCGCGCCCGCGCCGAAGGCCGAAGACAGGATAATCTGGTCAAATATCAGGAATTATGGGACGCGGGCAAGACGCGGGCACCTATCGGAGATCGTCATCCCGATTTCCGCTTCACACTCTGAATGGGTAATCGTCAGAGGGTTTGAGAAGCACTGAATGTATTGTAGTAAGGAAACGAGTCCAGGACAGATGTGAATGAATGTCATGATACATCGAGGATGAGTGTGCTTCAGCGTATCGGTACACGTGAATGTGGGAACGTGAATAAGTAGGAGAGTATGATAGGGCCATGAAGTCATCACGTTGGTCGTAAAACAAAACAGGAAAGGCGGGAGGGGTCGTCACATGGATACTATCGGTAGAACCTGGAGAGGAGTTAGGATACTTAGTATTCCCGAGGCAAACGTACATCAGGAGGGTTACATACTTCTTGTTGATCTGCCAAAGGAGTAGGTTGAGGTTGAACTTCGCGAGGCCGTTGAATAGCGACAAAGAGGCACGATCTTCGAATTGTGCCTGAAGGAGGTCCTCCATCTTCACGTCCGCAGTGGCCATGCGATTCGTAATGCCGAGAGTGTGGTTGAAGATTTCGATGGTGAAGACACCGACGGCATTGGAGGAAAGCACAATGTCGAGTTTGTCGAATTGTCGAGGCGAGTAGTTCTCGATGGACAGCAGGATACCCTTGTCGTAGAAGCGCTGCGCGCTGTACTTGTACGAGCCAAATTGGGGCATCTTGCCTTGCTTTTGGAGCTCTCGCATATGGAAGTATTGCTGCGTGAATGGGAGAAGGCGCCGTTTCCTGAAAGACATATCAGCACGGTCATCACAATGATATACCGAACGAGAGGGTACCGCACCCTTTGCCGCGCTGCATTGTGTTCATGGCAGTCTCCACATAATCATGATACTGGCGAATCTGTTCCTCGAAATACTTCTTCCTCTCGGCGAGGTGCTTCAGAGATTCTTCCAGGCTCTCCTTCTCGTGCAGACGTTGTACCCTGCGCCGATTCTTGCTGCGTACATCACCAGCGATAGCATTGAGAATGCCCTGGTATCCATCCATTCGAGTGATCTTGCCCAACTTCTCCAGCTCGAGGAGGAAGTAGATGGCGTGTGCCTTTACCTCACGGAAAGTCATGCTATATGGGCAAACCTCGTCAATACTGAGAAAAGGCTGTTGATCCTCGAACACTTACGATCGGATGTCCTCCAAACGGTACGCAGCGTCAGCACCGGTGGTCGACGGCATTCGTCTCTGGTGGCGTAGCTGATCTCTCTCCATTTCCTCAAGTATACCCTCCCATACGAACTCGTGGTCGTCGGTAACGGGTTGCATGAGCGACTCCACGAGGTCTTTGGCAGGTTGCACTCGGAGGATAGCGAGTACCGCTCTCTTTGCCTGTACCCACAACGCTTTCTCGTCCGCACCTGGGTCTGATCATATCGTCAGCGATGGTCAGGAACACTTCAAGAATTTGGTTACCTTTCACACGGGCGAAGCGATTGGAGAGCTGCAGTTCTATTGCAGTATCTCTGGCTTCATTCAACTCGTCGTTTCCAGCAACGTTCGGAACGCCGTCGAGCTCGGCCAGAATGACGCGGATGGCATCATCACGCCCCGGAGCCTGCGTTCGACGACGTGAGTGAATGCGTCAAAGAGATCGGTTGCGGACGTACAATGAAGTCGAGATACTGGGAAAGGAGCGAGTGCATGGAGTACACTTCGTTCGGCGAGATCCAGATGGGTCTCGGTTGAATCGTCGCGTCGAGGAACTCGTGGGCATGGAACTCGGTTTCCGCGTCAGGAACATTGGCAACTAACATCGTCTTGGTCAGTAGTAGTGGAAGAGCGAGCATGTACCGCGACGTACCTTGCATCAGCCATGCAGAGAAATGGGCAATGCTCTTCCGGACGTAGTCGTTGACCGGGATGTAAGCGGGGCTATCGTCACCGAACTCGTTTCCACTGGTGATCTGCGTGAGCATCTTGGAGATCTGAGCCAGGTTCTTGCGCGAGGCGATGTCAACGGTAGTAGACACGATATCAAACGTTTCCGGTGTGCTGCCATGAAAGTCAGCTACGCCACAGCTAAATTAGCAGAGAACGCACATGATCGCAGGGTTGATGTAGCGGTAGTATACAAGTCTCGCCACGCAGGCCGCGCATGCCTCGACTGAAGCATCAGGGAACTTACTCTGTTAGAATACGCATATTGAGTGATCAATTGTAACCATTATGCAGGGACGCATACCTTGATAGCAGCTAGCGTCTCCCGAGCCATGTATCGCATGCCATATGGCATCTTGGGCAGCGAGGTTGTGATTGCGCGGACAAACTCCTCTGTCCACCACTGCAGAACCTGCAGGTCTATTGCCAGACTCGATCAACAGAAAGTTAGAGTGGCTGCGCGGCCGGCACTCACGTCGGATGTACTCTGCCCGAGTGTCTGGATCATGGAGAGCTTGGTGGAAGGCAATATCCTTCGGCCTGTTGCTTGTTGCGCCTGACCTCATTTCTTCGAGATCCGTCCTAACTCGGTAGATCTGGCCAACAACGTTAAAGGACTGATCCTAAAATAGTTCTCATAGTAGTGATAGACACTTACGATGCAAGGGTCGGTCTCCAAGTCAAGGTCGTCAGCGTCAATAACCTCGCAGATGACGCCCTTCAATGTGTCTCGGATGTAGGGTGTCTGCTTCGGTCTCAAGTAATGCACGGCGACGTTAATGAAAGAAGGATGCGATCGGATGATATCTTCCACCGTGTTAGCGGCAGCTACCTCGTCGTGGACGGCTTTCTGTAGCCTATAGTCAGAAACAGCTGTGGCACGACTTCACACGCGAAACAAACCTGGAAGAATTTGAGAAGAAGATATTCTTCCCGAGGAGCCTGACCGTAGCCGAAGAGCGTCAGGACGACGCGTTCGAGCAGCTTGCGGTTCTTCTCCCAGTTGCCGTCCGCAGAGACCTTGGCGAACAGACGCGTCAGGTACGTGCCGTCGGTTTGGAGGACGTAGAAGAGCTGCTGGTACAGCTCGAGCTTGCGTTTCGCCGTGCGGTCCAGCGTGCTAGGACTAGCGAAGGGGTCACCATGTGCAGCAAGAACGGACGCCCTAGCGGCATGTATAGCTGCACTATCAGTACCCAGCCTACGGCGAGCCTTCACGAGCTCCTCGAAGTTCTTCACGTTCTGCACGACAAGCGCGATTCTGACATCGAGCTCGCTCACGTCGTGTTCGAGCGCCTGGTTCTCCCGGATGCGCTTGACGACCTCCCCACGCAGACGTTCCACCTTGATCTCCTCCTGGAAGTCCGCCTCCGAGTCGTCCAGCAGATGCACGAAGTTCTTGATGGTGCCGACAGTGACGTTCGTGCCCAGCGTCAGCTGGCGATACTGCTCGCGCGTCTCCTTCGCACGGAACAACGATTGAATCTGCACGATCTTGTCGAGGTTGGAGCGGTAGTACGCCATCTTCTCGCGGAACTTCTTGCGCTGGAGCACTCCGCGGAGCAGTGCCTGGAGGTACGTGGCCTGGGGATGGCTGCTCCGGATGTAGTCGCGCCAAGCGTGCCATTCGAGGCGGACGAGGTACCCACGCGCGGTCGCCTGGAAGCCGACAACATCGGGTTCAACGAATTCGAGCTTCTTCACCTGCTCTTGGTGGCGGGCGCGAGCTAGTGCGGCGCGAGCGCGCGCCTGGAAGCCTCCGACCGCTTTCACGACCTTCACCTCCGACAGCGCACGTTGCATCTCTTCGTGCTGTTGACGGGCTAGTTTCGCACGAGCGATCGCCTGAAGCTTGATCAAAGCCGGAGTAGCGGTACGCAAGCCACGAATGAGGCCAAGAAGACGTTTCCTCGCGAGGTACGTTCTGACTGCGGCCTGAATGCGCACCACGATGTCTTCGAGGTCCTCCAGCTTCGCCAGCTGGGTGCGAATGCGCCTGCGCATCAAAACACCTCTGACCTGTGCTTGTAGGCGAACCACGCCTGACTCTGCGCGCGCGAGCTGGGAACGCTGACGGGCAATCCGGATCCGCTCGAGCATACCCCGCGCATGGGCTTGGAGCGCGACAATGTTCTCCATGACCACTGGCCGTGCAAAAGCCTTGGCGATCTCTTTGTGACTGCGCTGTGCGATGCGGGCACGCGCCATTGACTGAAGTTTCACGACGGACATCTTGCAACTCCGGATGGCCGCCTTCAGCTTCTGGAACTTGCGCCTCTGCAGCACACCGCGCGACTGGGCCTGTACCTTGACGATGTACGGCACGGAGACTTTGATCAGACGGAGCTGCTGCTTCCATCTTCTCCGAACAAGCAAACCACGAGCATGTGCCTGTAAGGCAAGAACCCAAGGTCGAAGGTCCGCGACCTGCTTCCTGTCATGCTTGACGTGTTTGCGGACGAGTGCCGCACGACAGACGGCTTGAAGCTTGGGGATATACCGTTCCGCGAGACGAATACGTGCTCGCTGGGTGACTTGCGCCTTCCGCACAAGGAATGCGCGTGCAGCTGCTTGCAGCTCAATGATCGAGTCCTCGCACTCCAGCAGCAATCGGTCGCGACCTAATCAATAGGTCAGTATGCAATGCCGTTGGAACGTCATATAAAGGAGACCTACGTTCATCCTCGGTCTCAGGCTCTTCCTCGGGCTCTTCGTTGATCTCCTTGGCCAGTTCCTTGCCAACATTCCCGAAGTTGGGCATAGGTACTCCAGCCTCTTTCAGCCCCCGCTGTGTCTTCTGTAGCTGGTCGTCCGAGAACTGCAACTGGCCGACAAGATTGCCAATACGACGAGCAAGACCACGGCGAGCAAGCAAGTGACTATGTAGATCTGTCAGTCCGTGCTATATGTCTCAAGGCGATCAAGCCAACCTCAGCGCATGAATGCAGTAGATAACCTTTGGCAGATTCTTCTTCTCATACAAGTCGGTTAACTCGAAGATGAAACCCTGGGTAATACATGTTAGTCTTCTCAGATTATCGGTTCACCGCCCGCGGCTTATAACGAACCTCAGGAAGTCCAACATAGCGAACGAAGGCAAAGAAGTGGTTAATATTGTCGGAGTGTCGGAAGTCGAGCTTGGGCGCCTACGAACCAACGTCAATGTCCAGCTTGGAACAGCTCGCCTCATGGAAGCGTACCTCGTAGATCCTGCGCACGGCCGCTTCTCCTTGGAACACTCTGACAAGCTTCGCAAGGATCACGCCGTTCCGGAGCTGCTCCTCCATCTCGACAACGCCAAAGGGCAGCTCTTCTCCCAAACACCCCTCGATCCACTCCTTCGCCTCGCCCACGTGACAAAGGTATTCGTAGGCCTGGATAAGGTGGCGCTGGACGTCCGCCCAGAGACCTCGAGTGAGTCGAGAGGAGGGTAACGGGGAATTGCTGGGTATCGTGTCACGCAGCAAACGCTTGCGCCGAGGTATGCCTACCACGTCCTCCGCGTTCATGACACTAGGAATTACCAACTCCGGCTTGGGTTCAGCTCTGGGTTCTGGAGGAAGCTGGGGTACAGAACGACGCTCTGGAGATGGTTGTCCCCAGTCACGAGCCCTATACGATCTTTCTTCTCTACGGCTTAGTCGTTCGGGGGAAGGTGGTGGTGACTCGTCCCTCTGGATAGTGGACCCAGGCCAGTCATCTGGGGCATCACCGCTCGCGATGCGTTCCAAGCGACGCACGGATTGGCCCGTTCCTAGATGGTCGAGGCCCCGTTTCTTGGCCATGAAAGCGCTCCTGTACTGCGTCGGGAACATCGGGTTGGAAGAAGTAGATGTCGAGGACGGCGAGGGGGGGACGCTCGTCGAGCCTGGCCGTTTGTCAGGCGACCGAGAGGAAGTGCGCGACATCCCCAGGCTTGACACGGGACGTCTCGAGATTCTCTCCGGGGATGGAATGGGGACGTCTCGGTCGCGTTCGCCTCCATATAAAGAGGTTGGACGTCTTCTAAGAGAGACTGTGGACGCGTCCGGAGAGGTTGGTACGGACGTCTGCGATGTTGTGATAGAGCGCGCAGAGTTCTCCGAAGAGACCGAGGATCCTGTTGAGCTCGGATTAATGCTCTCCAAAGTGTTCGACCGTCGTATGCGCGAGGATGGCGAGTAGCTTGGAGAATCAGAAGCTTGAGTATAAGAGCTCAAGTTCCGAACAGCAGCGATTGATGACGATTGTAGGGGTGTTGATACAGGGAGGTGGATACGCTGAGGAGTCGGCGTAGAGAAAGCATTGGACGTCGGAGAGTCCGGGTTCTCTACAGTCACTCCAGTTGTGTTGGGGGAGAGTGGCGACGCGATAATGGGGGCGGGCATTGTATGTCTCTTAGACGGAGGACTTGGCGAGTAATCGTACTGCGGAGCTTCGGACCTCGATGGTGATGCCTGGGGGAATGCATATCTGTCTATCGACCGGGTCCGGGATGGTGTCTCGAAGGTCGGACGGGTCGGGGACGACGTCGGACCATCCGATCGCGTCCTATCCACAAGCGGACGACTTTCTGCTGAGGCACCTTCCGCTGTCCTAGCTCGTTCTTCCCACTTTCCTCGGACAGCGTTGATGTCCAAGCTCCCTCCGACACGGTGTGTAGGAGTCCACCTCCTGGTCGCGTTCGGAGTAGGAGAAGGAGTGGCTTGCCCGGCGTTCCCAGTAGGTGTGGTCAGGATGCTGTTGCGCGATTGGGAGCCTGTCCGGGACAAGGTGCCGGTGCGAGAAGAGGTTCGCTCAAGCAGCGCTCTCTGGTAGGCGAATTGACCAGACTCTAGAGCTGAGTTGTGCCGCACCCTGCTCGAGCCGGCAGAGGAGGTGGAATCTGATCTCTCCATGTCGCGAAGATGAAGCCTGGGGATAGCCCCAGGGCGATCGAGAGGTCAGGCAGCCGGAAAACAGCACGCAGCACGAGACGAATGAGACGCAGGGGCCCAGCGGGCGAGCCACAAACGAATAAAGCGACGGATTCAGGAGGAAGAGAGCGAGTTGATCAGCGGGGAGAGAGCGAGAGACGCGACTCGCACGATGACGACCGCTTCAGGAACCCTGCACCCTTCTGCCTCCATCAGCCACTCAGCCACAATTCCCTCCCTTACTCCATCTCTCACACACGATACGCTGCATAACGTTCGTGTTCATTTTCGCTCAATGCATTCTTTGCATAGTGGTTGACTTGTTGCATAGTACTTGAGTATGTAAACGCAGTCGGTACGATAGTCGCGGTAAGGAACAGAGACTCGGAGAAGTTACCCATCAGTATAGTGCTTGGGCGCTTCTGCGATTGTCTGTTCCAAGGACTTATTATGAAAATACTACGGTATCAGACGTCTCGATTATAGAGCAATATATAACAGCATCGCGCTCTTGATTGAAAAATCTAGGAGAGTGTCCATTAGTATGTCGAGTCGGCCACAGTGGCCCAGAGGAAGTCATACATGTACAGGACCCGAGGTGAGACGCGCGGGTGGCTGGAATCAAGGAGTCGCGCGTCGCGTCGACGCGACTGCAGCCACACTTGACCATGATCAGCCATGTCTGACGCTCTCGAATCGCTCGTTTACTCCCTCGTACCCCAAGCGCGACAAGATGAACGCCTCAAACGACAACTCATAGCTCATTGCGAGGAAATCTTGAGCAGGTAATGCTGCAACCCATTGCGCGGCGGGTGCGAGCAGTGGTGCATCCTGGATGGCTCAATCTCAGGGCGTGTCAAGTCTCATACCTCGCACAGTCATATAGGCCAGACAGCGGAGAAAGATATCGGGCATCTTGCAGACCTCATTAAGCGGCATTGTGAGTGAACATACAACGCCTGAGATGGAGAGCAATCCTTGAGCTTGGCGCAGTGCTGCAGACAACTCCTAGCGGATCAAGCACCCTCCGCTTCACCAATTTGCTTTCAAGGCTATTGGATCAGGTAAGCTAGGCGTGACTATACATATCCCGAGATCTGAGCACATGTCCCAAGCCCGTACTGTCCAGAAAGCATGCTTCCCTTCAGTTCCTATATACCCTCGCTTCCACACCTGCAACAACACCTGTATCCTCCTTCCTCCCTGCCCTCGCACCTCCACCACCTACCCGGCCATCCTCAAAGGCAACAACCCCGATTGAGTCCCAACCACCACATCGCACTCAGAGGGGAAAGTCCAAAGCCGACCTCTTGCGGGAGTACCGCCTGCGATTAGGTTTGTTCCCCTCAGAACTATGATGATTTATTGGATTCACACTGCATAGGTCAACCACATATACCCGAGCATCTCATCCTACGAGATACCCTGTACCTCCTGCAAGGAATATCTGGGAAATATGTGCAATTCTCTGTGACCAAGGATGCCGAGCAGAACAAGGAGCTTATATTCACGGAAGACCCTGTGAGTAGTCACCGTGCGACTCATCGAGTCAATATTGACATCCAAGTAGAGATACTATGTACCACCACCCACACGAGCCCTTATCCACCGCCTCGCGGAGGTTGGCCACCTCTACCAGCGTGTAGACGCGTTCGTGCGCGAGCGCGAAGGGAAAGTGGGGGTGGGCATGATCGAGCAGAGCCTGTGTCACCACCTCCAAACCCAACTAACGGAGTACTACAGACTGATAGCGGTCCTAGAATCTCAAATGTCATCCGCGTCACATGTGGGTGATGTTGGGCGAGAGAACGGTGCCGCTGAGGACCGCACACGAGAAGAGGAGACCGGCTTGACGCTCAAACGCCTTGATGTATGGATCGAGGACTGGAGGCTACGGATGCGCATGATGAGCGTATGCGTGGAGGGCGCTAGAGGTAGTTATGCTTTCGTGGTCTATCAACCGCTTTGGGTCTCACTTTTAAGTAGATGCGCACGGGGGTGCGCTGGTGAACCTCATCCACGGATATGCCGAGAACGGTGATCCTTTCATTCGGAAATTTACTAACCAGCTGCTAGAGGAGGTACATCTTGTGCCGTCGGTAACACATTGTCTACGCTGAACTAATAATACGATTTAGGTTTCCAAACCTTTCTTCGCTACTCTGCACAAATGGCTCTTCTCTGGAGAGCTTTACGACCCCTTCTCAGAGTTCTTCGTCGCCGTAGACCCTGAACTCGCACATCTGCAGTACATGCAACCATCGCTACAGGGTGTTGGGCAGCTCGCCAGCGACGGGGGATTCGGCGGTGGAGAAGTCGATGATTCCTCCGAGGAGCACGCAGGTGGGCTTCAGCTCTGGGAACAGAAGTACCGGTTCCAGAAGGACATGTTGCCTGCTTTCGTCGGTGAGACGTTCGGTCGCAAGGTCAGTACATAGCCGTTCCGAAGGAAGAAGGCCTCACGGACGGATGCCTGTGTAGATCTTCTCCACGGGGAAGAGTTTGAACTTCATCCGGTACAGCTGCCATGATAGCGACTGGGTCGCAACACGAGAGAGGCTGAGCAATACTGGAGGCAGTGAGTTCACATCGCATGCCGTCTGGTTCGCTGACGACTGAATACAGGCCGCAGCTCTGAAGTACAGCGATATCGTCGGTCTGGAGCGGAGTATAGACACTGCGTACCAGATCGCCAGTCAGAGGCTGTTCGACGTCTTCTTTGACAAGTACAAGCTGCTCGACCATCTCCTAGCGCTCAAGCACTATCTATTGCTCGGGTATGGGGACTTTGCTGACCAACTCATGGAAACACTGGGGTAAGTGTGATGCTTATTACGTGCCGGTCGACCTTCTGAGCCACTACACCGTTCAGTCCGAGTCTTTCAAAACCCGCGAACGCTCTGTACCGACACAACCTCACGGCGACGCTCGAGTCCGCCTTGCGTTCTTCGAATGCGCAAAATGACCCGCCAGACGTGCTGCGTCGCCTCGACGCCCGTATGCTGGAGTACTCGCACGGTGAGATCGGCTGGGACGTCTTCACGCTCGAGTACAAGGTCGACGCGCCCATCGACACCGTGCTCGACCCCACCGCGATGATGAAGTACCTCAAGCTCTTCAACCACCTGTGGAAGGTCAAGCGCGTCGCGAGCACGCTCAATGCCGGGTGGATGCGTATTGCAGGCGGCGCAAAGACGTTCTTGCGCGTTCCAGGTGCGTCATCACTCCTTCCCCGCCACCAAGCTTTCGTGCTAACATAATGGTGTAGAGCTTGAATACGACTGGCACCAGATCCGCCTCGTCATGGCGGAGATGATCCACTTCATACGCCAGATGGAGGCATACTGCCACCTCGAGGTGATGGAGTGCTCCTGGCAGGACCTGCACCACTTCATCCAGAAGAAAGAGGGCGACCTCGACGCGCTCATTGAAAATCACAGGGCGTACCTCGACCGGATGGTCAAGAAAGTGCTCCTCCTAAGCCCGAAAGCGGGCCGCGAGGAGAACCTGCTCAACCAAGTAAGGGACGTGTTCACGATGATCTTGAACTTCCGCGAGGCAACGGTGAGTGGCGGCTGATTTCTTGTCGGTTGATATATTTTCAGTGGACTGACTGTGGTATAGGATGACTTGTACAACTACTGCTTGACAGAGTCAGCGCGTCGAGACGCAGAGAAGGATGCTGCTAGGGTATATCGACTCGCTTTCCTCATAGCACCTGACTAACCCAACTTCATTCTAGGGAGTCTACACTCGCGTCGAGACGGCCGAGGACAGGCGATACACCACCGAGTCCTTGCCGGGCATCCTCTCCCGCGTCCGAGAGTACGGGGCAGCATTCTCTGAGCGCGTCCAAACTATCGTACAGGCGCTCGCCTCACACCCCGATCTCGACTGCCGGTTCCTGGGGATTCGCCTATCCTTCAGTGACTTTTACAAGACCAGGAAGGAGCAGCAGCTACGTGTTTGAATACTACGATGTTGTACAATACGACAATGCTTTGATTCGGCACTGTAGCATGTGTAGGTACACTGACGGTATGGCTACAGGGGACGCTAGTGTCTTTCACGCCGATGTGATCTTGGGCTCTCGATATAACCTCAGCAAGAGAGAGCTGCAGACTACGGATACAGACCTGTGTGATAGTGTTAACACAAGGTATGAGGGGTGTATGATTTTGGACTCACGAGAGGGCCATAGCCAAGGAAGCCCACACGGGCGCAAGTCTCGCGTGCCCTGCTGGATATATGACACCAGCTGCGACGGGCAGGGCGATGAGGTTATATACCGACGCCCAGAACTGAAATATAGGTCAGGCTGTTTCCGTGCGGTTCATTATATTATTGGTCGCACTCACGAAGTTAAACTTGACGCGGTCGAAGACGGTCCGCGACAGGTCCGCGAGCGTCAGCAGCGCACGCAGGTTCGATGAGATTAGGATGAAAGCCGCGCTGGATATCGCCACATCGCTCCCAGAGCCTATGGCAATCCCGACGTCCGCCGCGGTCAGTGCCTAGCGGGTCAGGGTAAGCCAGTGTATATGGCTTGATCCCGTGGGTGTAAGGCTTACTGGGGCGTCGTTTATGCCATCGCCAACCATGGCGACGATGCATCGTTCGTTGAGTCTACGTCTGCCAAACAGGCGTGCTAGGCCGCGCTGGGGTCGTTTCACGCCCACTTGCTGGAGCCACTGCACCTTCTCAGCCTGCCAACCATTGATCAGATCGAGGGGTCACGCAACCCCGATACCGGCGGAAGGCACTCACCTTCTGGTGAGGTAGAACCTCCGCGATGACGTTCGTCTCCGGGATGCCCACAGACCGAGCGACTGCCCGCGCTGTCAACGCATTGTCTCCCGAGATCATCCACGTCCCGAGCCCTTGATCTTGCAGGCGCGTGATGACCTCCTTCGCCTCGCGACGTATGGGATCGGCGACGGCGAATGCAGCGGCAAGGACGAATGCTTCGCTGTCAAGTGGGCAGAAGGCGAGCAGTACGACGCTCTTTCCTTGCGACTTCCACGAGTACAGGAGCTCGGACAGCCGGCCATCGACTACGCAACGATGCTCCTCCATCCATGCCTCGTTTCCGATGATGGCGCTGCAGCCAAGCGCCGCGAAGGATCCCTTCGGCCCTCGTCCAGGAGTCTCCGCGATCTCGGATGCTGCTAGGGATGCTGCGTGATTGTCCTTGCAATACCCTCGAATAGCACAAGCCAGAGGATGAGAACTCGCCGCCTCCAACTCCATCGCCATCCCCAGGATCGTCTCCCGTGACAGCTGCGAACCATCCACCACTTGATCGTCCTGCCCGACCTCGAAAATCTCGGTATCCGTCACCTTGGGTTCGCCGCCCTCAGTAAGCGTCCCCGTCTTGTCAAACACGATCGCATCGAGCTGCGCGGCCTCTTGGAACGCCTCGCCCCCGCCACGTGCGAGTATGCCGTACTGCGCGGCGAGCCCAGAACCTACGAGCAGCGCGGTGGGTGCAGCAAGCGCGATCCCACAAGGGCAAGCAACCACAAACACCGCGATAGCGAACTCAAGCGACCACACCGCTGCTCTCCGTCAATTTCGACGTCATTGTAAGTATGAGAGACGAGGTACGCACCCCATCCGCCAACGGCAATGTCGAGGTAATCGGGAGGTAGCGCACCGCCAAAACCGAGGCCAAGCCAGATGAACCAGGTGATGCACGCGAGAAGCGTCACTACTGGGACGAAGAGCCCGATGATGACGTCCGAGATACGCTCGATAGGTGCGCGGCGGGTTTATCCCTCCCGAACGACCCTCACGATGTGGTCCAACCTATATGCCACGGCCATGAGTAAGCCAACCACACTGTTACCGGACTCGCATACATGGTTTGTCCTCCAATCTCGTCCACGCGGACGTCGACGACGCCTGCCTTGTTGATCGTGCCTACGAACACCTTGTCGCCGGCCTGCTTTTTGACGAGTCTCGACTCGCCCGTCAGAGAGCTCTCGTCGAATGCACCGCCGTCGCCCGCGACGACCGTGCCATCGGCAGGCGGACTCGCGCCGTTCAGCACGCGGACGACGTCACCGACCTCGAGCAACTCCGCGTCGATCTTCTCGACCATGGTCCCTTGCATAGGGGAATGGTTCTTGTCTGCGATATCAACCACACCCTTCTCCACGTCGGTATCGCTCAGTGAGCACAGGGATAGCTGTATTGCCGATAATTCAGCAGAAGTCGCTGGCACGACAAGGAGGGCCGCGGTGGGACGTAGTTTCCCGAGAGCGGTAATGGCGTCTGCAGCTCGCCCTTTGCTGAACGCTTCTAGAGATCGACCTACACACGATGGTCAAGTAGATCGAAGTTGGTCAACATTGCCATTAACTGGGTTATATACGGACCTGCGAGGAGAAATGTGATGAGGAAAACCACAGAATCGAAGTAGGTCGTCGTGTTCCCGTCTCCCGTGGTAGAACGGGGCTCTGAAGCGGATAACGCAAGCAATGCTACAGACGCGAAATAGGACACCGAAACGCCAGTGGACACCTTCAAACAGCATTCAGCCACTGCACACACACACCATCATGGCCTCCTGGTCACACACAGACTTACCAGTAAGTTCATACTCCCAAACTTCACGAACCGCTTCCAGACCGGTACGCGGCTGCCCTTCTTCCACAGCGCATAGATTTCCTTGAGGCACCGGCGATGAAACATGCCCGCGCTGTAAAACATCACGGGCGTCGCGAGGATGAACAACGCCCACACCCCGCGGGCGACGTTCCCGGCCCATATCGGCTCCTCGAGCCACCTGCGGATGTGGTTCTTCGAGGGTACGAGGCTCATGTACACGATGCTGAGGATGAACGTCGGGATGGCGACGACGACCGCGGACGCGAGACGCAGCAGGAGGTTGTTCTGCTCGCGGCGCTGCATGTTCCGCGCGCGGTCTTCTAGAGACGGCGGCCGGTGCATTGTGGCCTTGCAGCGTCCCGGCGGGTCGCTGGCATCCTCGATAACTCGGAGTAGCGTGCGGATTGTTAGCTCCGGGGGAGAGGGATTGTACGATACAGTCACAACGAGGCCATCCTGAGAGGCGGGTTGCTCTACTGTGATATCACTATCCAGGGCTTGTAGTGCCGCCGTGATCTTCCTCACGCATTCACTGGATGTCTCGTTAACGCAATGATCGCAGAGCGACGGCTAACGGTGCTCACGAAGACGTCGTGCCCTCGACGCGGAACGACACCGTCCGAGGACCGGTCTCTTCCGCGACCTGCGCATCGGGCGCATGGACGGGCTGGACGCTGACGACCTCCGCTTCGTATCCCCCATCGTTGATCGCCTCCGCCAGCTGAGGCGCCAATGCGGAGTTCGATATGACCGCCGTCGCCGACTTGCCAAGTAGGCTCACGACGATGTCCGACACGCCTGGGATGTCCGACAGCAGGCCGGTGATGGTGTTGATGCAAGACGCGCACGTCATGCCATCCACGGACAGCGCGATGCGCTGCGGCCCGTCTTGCTCGGGAGACGCAGGTATGGAAGGACCGCCGTCGAGCGGAGACGGTATCACCTTGACGATGTCCGCACTCGACGTCTGGCCTGTGAGGACTTTCTCCTGGTGTGCCGATTTGTTAGGGGCGTCCGGGGGAAGGGAGAGCTGAGACTCCGCTTCCGTGGTCATTGCGTCTCAAGTGCAAGGTAGCTCGATGGTGGGGTGTACAGTAGTTGGCCAACGCAAGACTCAAATGAGTGCTTGGTCAAGGTCGGAGCCCGTCGCAGGAAGAAAACGAGAGGTTGTCCCCCTCGTACACCTGCAAAACGAGATAGTTGATAAGCCTGGGCGAGGCCCACGAGCGTACTCAGGTGCAGTAGGTGAATCTCCAGTTCCTATTCCAAAGTCCAGATAGTGAGCGTGATCGAGTTATATACCAAGCGCAAGAAGGGGCCGGAGATGAGGGAAGGAGCGACGGTAAGAGGACCAACCGACCAGATGACCGTACGTAGCAGACTCCGCTTTTCGTGGGTTTGGATGGACCGTTGCCTTATAACGCAGGGAGAGGGCTGCGTATGTGCCGCGGATTGTCACTTGTGGTGATTTCGATCTGACGCATGTTGTTCGGCTACCGACTGTGGCATCTGCAGCCTCTCCTTCTCATGTTCGGCTACTCACATGGGGAATTCTACGCGCAACCCATCCTGTTAGTACCGCCGCCTAGATGCTTCCGTCGTCACATACCGTGGTACCAATACACAACGAAAGCACAACTATTGTATCAATAATATTCGTCTGGTGCTTGGGCCTTAGACCTCCGATCCATACCTTCGCTCAAATTAGCCATCGGATTGGTCAACGTCCTTCATTTCCGGGGAGGAAGGCGCGAGCGCTATCGAAGTCGATTGTCAAAAACGCAGTAACATGACAGTTGTTTGACGCAACACTCCGTGGTGAGCGGGCATGTCAAATCTCCTCAGACCACACGCATGTGAACTGACAAACCAACTCGTAAATCGCCACGGGTCTCGAGGCATTGATGGACCAGCACTACTTACCTGTCATGCCTAGTTATGACTAGCTAGAATGGTGGCCATTCGTCAATTTCTACTTACTTACCAACCTTGCACAAAGATGATCGAGAACAACTAGAATCGGCAAGGACAGCGAGCTGGAGTGGCAGTTGGCTGAACTTCGAAGCCTCAAGACTGACCGATGTACGCATGGAGAGGCACGCCGTGGATGTGAAAAGTAATGTCCATATATGCGGATAAATAGTGATCCCTACGTCGCGCGGACTAGGTGGGTTACTAAGATACAAAACTGTAATAGGGAGTGTCGTGATAGAGGGTAGAGGGCAGATGGTATGTGCGTAAATGATACATGTCGTCACAGTGGATGTCGTCGTCGTCAAAAGAAGCCCAGAGCGAGAGAAGGATTAGCAGGAAGGAGAGCAAACGGATGGCGACGGTGGCGACGTTGGCGATGTTTTGTCAAGGGTGGTGATAGAAAAGGCGGTGGATGGCGAAGGGGCAAGGGGCAAGAGCGGGCTTATGCCGAAGCAGGCGCGGGGGTCTTGCCGGCGCGCGCGAGCTCGCGGATGCGGTTCTCCTGCTCCTCCTTCTCCTGCTCCTCGAGAATGTACGCCCATGAGTGGTCGACAGAGCGGTTGTCGTGCGACTGCTGACGCTGCGTCTGCGTGAGGACACCCGCGGCGATAAGGACACCGATCGTGAGGCCCTGCGCCCACATACGAGCCTGCACAATCTTTTGCGGGGTGCTCTGGTAGCTATACAGGGTGCAAGAGTCAGCCACATATAACCTCACATGATGGATGGGGAGTAACATACCGGTTCCGCATCACAATCGTACCAGCAACGGCCATGGAGGCAGCCCAGCTACCAAGGATGATCTTGTACTGGTTCTGCATGGCCCACTCCCTAAACTTGGCCTTGGTATCGAGGGTGCTCCAACGCGCCTGCTGGATACGTTCCTCGCGCTCGAGCTCAGCCTTGCCGGCACCCGTCCATGTGGACTGGTCGAACTCGACACCACGGCGCTCGGCCTGGATAGCATAGCAGGGTCCGACGACGAGGATGACGCCGAGAGCCTTGAGGTGAGGAGGGAGAGCGCGGTAGTAGGCCCAGTTGCGCTGGGCGTACCAGGAAGCTGGGAGAGAGATGGCGAGACCGCCGAGGACACCTTCGATCGCACCGCGGACGGTAGCTGCGTGGTGGCCGGCGAGTTCTTCCTCAGTAGCGAACTATACGCGATGCCGTTAGTTAAGCATATGGGCGTAAATGGTAAGGCGGAGTGGCGCACCTTCATGTCTACGAGAGTGGATGAGACTCTATAAGTCTATAGGATGCTTCTATAGCAGGTGTAGCGAATTAGATAGGGTATCGAGGACGAAGGCTCGAAGACCAGGAGAGGTGGTGGTAGTGGAGAGACGCTGCAGGGCAGTGGATATGGACTTATATACGGGATGGCAAAAGATGGATGGTGCGAGCTGGAGTCGGAGGATCCGGCGGATGGCGGAGTAAACCGGAGACGGCGATTCGTGGGCTGGGCGGGAGGGAATTCACCGAGGGACGAGCGCACGCGGCTACGGGCACTCTCGCGACATACAGGGGGCGTCCTCTCTCTGTCTTACTTGAGTGTCTTGCTCAGCATCCTCTCTCCAGTCCCGTGCTGGACATCGTGTATGTTCCGAGCCTGGCCAACGACGAGAGCCTCGCCCTTGCACGACCGCACTCGCCCTCCGCAACATTCGGAATACTCGCCGGGCAATCCTTTCTCCGCATCCGATTGGCTCTCTATCTACCAGGCGCTTCTTCAAGCATTAAGCGCCCGATCACGTCCTTGGGCATTATGGGCGCCTGTTATACATACCGTTCGCAACCTACCGTGATTAACTTGGAGTGCTGCTATGGCTGGTCGGATGCTCAGCAGCCTCGTCCCCTCGCCTTCGCTCGATTTCACCACGCCCACAAAGAGCCGACCGTCTAGACAAAACACGCGTGTGCTTTCCACAAGCAGCACATCAAATACAGAGTCATCGACCAATAATGCGCTCACTCGTACCGCCGTTTCTTTGGAATACGCCTCTCTGCGGCACACAGGCCACTGTCCACTGGGAATGTACATCACGCCGTCACCAGATAACCTAATGGTCTGGGATGCCGTATTCTTTGTTCACCAAGGTGCGTTTGATCTGTGCCTGTATGCCTGTACTGCCTACTGAGCCTAGCCTCTATACAGGCTATTACACCGATTCCATCCTCAAGTTCAGGCTAATATTCCCTTCGAACTACCCCGAACAACCGCCTACAGTCCAGTTCCTCACCGATGTCTTCCACCCTCTCATCTCCCAGCAAGACGGTACATTCAACCTCGCGCCGCGCTTCCGTCCATGGAGGTCCGTTCGTGCCTAGTTACCACTGCCATGCCTGTTCCATCTGACTGCGAATGCAGGCCAAAAGAACATCATGTATTCGACGTGCTGCATTGGGTGAAGGCGGCTTTCAAGAAGCATGCACTTGACGACATCAAAGAGGCAGATTGCTTCAACAAAGAAGCATACAGGTATGGCTCGTACACCATCCTTACAAGTATTTCCTCGTGCTCACTCAGTCTCGTTAGATTGTCAGTGCCATCTGTCTAGTGCGCACCGGAGATCGTACTGATGCGAAAGGACCAGATACCACGACACCACATCTTCGTTCGCCGCCCTCGCGACGCAGTCTTCGATGCTCTCCCAGTCCGCATCGGCTCTGTTCGATAAAGACCACCCATCGATGGCCGGAAAGGGCTCACACAGCATGCAGTTCAAGGAGCTCAAGCCGGACCAGCTCGACGCGCTCCGCAAGAAGCTGGGTTTGCAGGACTGGGAAGATGTCGTGGAGTCGTGAGGTATTGGACGCTTTTGCCCTGTAGGTGAGCGATGCACTTGCACGCCTGGCGGCCATGCCTAATATAAGACCCGGACAGACACACTGGTTTGTTCCTCTTGTATAGGATTCGGATGATACCCAGCTTGCGAGGACTCCATGTTTTGGCTCGAGCATCATGGTATACTAGCA
The DNA here is from genome assembly GCA_022376465.1 of Cubamyces lactineus. NCBI lineage: Eukaryota > Fungi > Basidiomycota > Agaricomycetes > Polyporales > Polyporaceae > Cubamyces > Cubamyces lactineus. The sequence continues at coordinate 2,446,624 of JACDTU010000003.1, forward strand.
TTAGATACTGTACGTTCTACTCTATTCCTATCTACCTACTACTTTCGCGGCCCCAGGCCAGATGCTGCTGATGCTGATATTGCTGCCCAGTCGTAAAGGGTCGTGCGTGCGTTGGAGTGTATACAGTCGATGCAACGAAAAGATGCGTGGACATCAAGCAAATTCCCGACTATTGAAATCGGAAGCAGGGAAGGAAGCAGAAGAGGAGGCGATATGCAAGAAACGTGCGGATAGTCTGTGTCTACCGAGTCGCGTGTCCGTGCGGAGAAGATATGCAAGAAAGCGCAGGGATGCACCACGGCGCCTTGACGCACCGCGGGTCTAGCGAGTGGCTGGCCAGCAACGGAGGCGGGCCCCCCGACGCTGGCTCCGGTAACTCTAGGTTCGTATCCTTTGTCCGTGGAGGCGCGGAGATCGTCGCGACCTCGCTCGGGGCGCGAACCGTCTCGACGGGCGAGGGCGAGGGGGATCGCTCGCCCGGCGCCCCGAGTCAGGGGTCGTCGGCGGGGGTAGAAGACGCGACCGGTGCCTGGAGGGCGTCGATCGTCTCGTACGGGGTGTCAGGGCCTGTGTCGTCGTCCTGCGAAATGCGCAACGTGCGCCATCGTCACCTAAACTGCACGCGCAGATGAAGGGCAGCGGCTGCTTACCTCTGAGACGCGTCCGAAGTGCTTCGAGAGCCGCTCGATGACAAGGCTGTAGGGCAAGTGCTGAGTGAGCTTCCGGCGCGGCTGGACGTTGAGCGAGTGGCGCGCGTCGAGCGCCGAGTCGAGGACGTTGGAGGAGTGCGCGCCCTCGCTCAGCGAGAGCTTGATCGAGTACTCCTTGTCGGACTTGCCACGCCCGTGGTTGCGTTCATACAGCTCGAACCTGTCCATCCACAAGTGGGGTCAGTGCGCCGTGTTCAGGAGAATGTTCGGCGGTTGGTACGAAGCCGCCGATAGCTGAGACTCACGTTATGTGCGACTAGCGCCCGAAGTCGATTGGACGCCAAGCAGCGGATGACGATTTGGTCAGATGGGCACGGGAGACGGACGAGTGCGGCAAATACTCACGCAATAGTCCAGTTCCGGGATGCGGCGATTTGCGATAGGCAGGCCGGAGAGCAGAACGAGGTTGACGAGCGTGTGGATGTGGCTCTCTTTGGTGAAGTACAGCGTGAGCGAGCACTCCTCGTTGTTCCGCGCCCGCTCGAGGTCTCCCACGACGTTGCGCAGGAGCGGCAGCGAGGTGAGCACTCCGATTTCCTCTCTGTGGTGCGGCGTGAACACGGTGAGCGTGCAATTTCCATGAGAGGGACTTACTTCTCTTCGGGCTCTATACCGTACTCCTGGGGGGCGACGAGGTCGAACAGCGCCTTAGCGCGCCCATACAGCTCATGTAAACGACGGTCCTGGCTTGGCTGGTCCGTGCCCTCCCCGTGCTCGCTGAAGATGGAAAAGAGGAAGGTGCGGTGATGCAGGGCGCAGTACTTGATCGTGTCGTAGAGCTCAGACACACGCGAGGGGTCGAACTTCTCCTGCTTCACGTCGCAGAAGTCCTCGAAGAGCTTCTCCCAGCGCTCGCGGAAGAGCCACGGCTCGTCACCGCAGCACCACCGTTCCTGGATCTTGTCGACGTCCATTGTCTCCCAGTTGCGCCGCATAATGTCCCGGAACTTGCTCAGCAGCTCGATCACCTCCTTTACGACCTCAACCGGCTCTTTCTTCATGCTCTTGGGCCACGTTAGCTCAGGCCGCTTCTCGGGCTCGCCGGGGCGGAGGAGGATCTTGAGCCGCTTCTTGACATCGTCCATGAGATCCTTGGCCGCGTTCGAGTCGTCCAGCAAGTCCTTGCGAACGATGAGCTTAGGGGGCCGTTGGGCTGGCATCGAGTTCTCGCGGCGGGGCACAAACTGGCTACCAGAGGACGGGCCACCGTCTGTTGACGAGCGCGAAGAAGGCGCCCCGCTGTTCGCCGATAGTGTGCTCGAAGTCGTGGAGGTTGAGGTGTCAAACAGCGCCGTAGCGAATATCTCGGCGGACGCTACCACGCGACGCTCAGAAGAAGTGTAGATCTACAGCCGCTATCAGCGCAAGGTTTTACTGGTAGGTATAACAGAAAACAAATACCTTGACGTTCTTCAAGATCTCCTTGTCTGCAAAGGCGCAAAATGAACTCGTGTATCGGCTCTCCCCATAGGTGCGTACGTACTCATTATCGAAATGTCCTTCTTCATGTTCTCTCCCAGATCGCGCGATTGGTAGCGCGCGGAGTGAGTGAACTACGACATGTCAGCTCAGATCTATTCTGAAAGGACTAAAGATTGACGTACCTCGCCACCCCACTTGAAGACTAACGTAAGTTTCGTGAGCTTCCTGACCTGCCCAGGTTGCTTCTTTGAGTATACAGGCTTCAACTGAGCCTTTGTGCCAGGTAAGTCGATCTTGCTGAACAGAGCGTTGTTGAGTTGGGTCAGCTTGACCAGATCCTCGCCATCGGCACCCAGGCCCTTCGCCTCCTCTACGGCGGTAGCAATACGGTTGAGTTGGGCCCGCTCGCGCAAGATGATTTCTTCGCGTTCGCCATTAAGCAATGTGACGAAGGGCTGCGTCCATCGCTCGCCGATGGGGAAGTTGAACTTCAGCTTTTGCTTCGGCGTCCTGTCAGCGTGCCGGAACACAGTCACGTTCGCCTTGAGAAGCCAAGTGGGCTCCTCCACTGTGGCTTCCGCAGCCGGAAGTGGTCGTTCAGGTGAAGCGGCGACCTGCAAGCAAAGGCTGGCAAGGATCTCAGCAGCCTTGTCTGTAGAAGATAGGGGCTTGGTCAGGAACATCGCACAAGGAACGATGTGTAGACACAAACTGACCATAATAGGTGTCGTTGCCTTTGACGAAGCTCCAGCCGTTGACATCGATGACTTGACTGGTCTTTCCGTTATCGCAGCGGAGCATGTCAAAGCCACAAACCATCTGGCCGAAGCCCTCGCTGATGCGTGCGGCCCATTCTTTCTCCTCTTCGCTCAAATGCGTAATGAAACTATATATGCCTGTAGTTGAGCCATAATATCTGCAGTAGTCTTAAAGGAGTACTCACCGGATCTCTTTTCCTTCCGTATTACGCCGCACGACGCCGTCGACAAACGGAGATTTGCGCGTCTCTGCGTGCGTATACTCTTTCCCTACAGTGTATACCTTGATGTCTTCTGAGTTGTCGACATCCACGAACTTCTCGTAGATGTAAGAGCCGTCGGTACGAGGGAAGTTCAAATGAGGGTCTAGCTCGCTCGACTTGTTTCCGACCTGTTTCCACCATGAGATTCGACATATCGGCGCAGACAGGGGCTACGAAAGTGAGCATACCTTGCGGAAAAGGCGGCGTCCACCTCCGCCTCGGAAGTAGATGTACACGTTGTGATCTTCGCCGCTTACAGGTTTCTCCACGAAAGGCTTTTCCATGACTTGACCGTCTATGATGATGGCATTCCCATCTTCGCTCATGGTCACTTCGGGCGTGACCTGGAAGCCGCCCAGCGCGATACCAATCTTCTTCTTCATGAGATCGCGCAGCTCGTCATCAACTTTCGGGCCGCCATCGCGCGACACTTCCAGCCGGCGAGGGGTGGGAACCTTCAGGTGGTCCAAGACCGCTCCAACGAGGCGACGATCCCAAAGCAAAGCTTGCGGTGGGAGATCGTTGATGCAATACGGATGGCGGAGCTTGACATAGGAAATCGCCTTGTCAAGTGGGAAATCCGTGGAGAAAAAGGAGATGAGAACGTCGCATCGCGGCCAGTTCTCAACATCTGCGGGACAATTAAGGTCATGACACGTATATCAGAACGCTGGAATGGGAGTCGCGTTACCTTCGTCGAGTATGACTTTGTCTCCGAAAACCTTCACTTCGATTGCACCGTTCGATCGCTCTACCAATCGGGTGAGGATTTCACGCATGGCTTTGGAACGCGCCTTGACGTCCATAGCACAGATGCCGAGGATGATCGGAGGCCTCGCATGGTCGGTGAGCGCAGAAAGGTCGGAATGAGACCCATTTGGAGACGGCGTTGAGGACCTGGCAGCCGAAGCAGAGCGGGGAGAACGCTCGGGCGAATGTACGAGAGAATTCATGGGGATATTGCTCTCCCAACGACGGATTTGCTGTTCGTTCATGTACGTTGCGTTGTAACACTGCCAGACGTATGGCAGAAGAGCGACGCGAGTGGGCGTCACCCCGCTGAGGGAGGAGGGGGGAAAACGGCGGAAGAGGTGGTGGTCGTGTGCAGGTCTGCAGTAGACGGAGTGTGGAGGACCTTCAGCCACAATCCATTAACGTTTTTGGAGGCTGACTAAGCTGCCTTTCTGGGGGAGATGGATCGAGATCCTGGTGGATCGTAATGCCGGCAGCTCGGCGTCTGCCGAAAGGCGAGGGATTTGTGCGAGTCAATGATGATGCGCGTGCTTGTAGGCGCTTGATGGGCGAGTGAGGCATTTTATGGAGGTGACGATGACCAACCTTGCGCCGTTAGTAACAAGGAATGCTCTGCCTACTTATAGACCATCTCAACTCTCTTTCCCCGACGGTTCCTCGACAATCCTCTTCTCCATATCTCCCCCGTTCTTCCGCCCAAATCTGTAGATCATGAACGGGTCTATATCTGACCGCCGTCGCGCATCCTCGCGCCAGCTTCCCCCCCTTCACCTCGACCGTCTAGCCCCGAGCATGGACCCAGAGTCAAGCGAGATCACGACAACCGTCTTCGTGTCTAACATGCACTGTGGAAGGTTTGAGCCCCACGCCTCGTTCTCGCCGTATGCCGTACTCACCTTCCGTTTCTACTGCGTGTTAGCTGTGTTAAAACCATCCAGGATGCCCTCACGTCCCTCTCCCCATCCCCTTCCTCCGTCGACGTGTCCATAGTCACTCAGTCCGTCACGGTGAAGCATCCCCGCGCGCTCCCGCCTACCATGATCAAGTCCGCTATCGACAACGCCGGTTATGATATCATGTCTACCCCCACCGAAACGCGGCCTTCACCCTCCTGGTCCGAGAGCCTCGCCCGCCTCTCTTCTCTTGCGACGACGAAGCGCAATAGACACCTCGACAACTGCGCCCAGTGTCGGTCCGAGTTGGCGCCTCGCACAGACGTTCCCGGAGAAACCGTCCTGGAGAAGGTTCGATACATCTCATGCGTTAATGACCGCCCTACTTACCACAAGACTCTTCAGAGCATCCCCAACGGCTCTATCGAGGAGAAACACTCTTCTGAAAATACCCATGGAGAGCGCCAGCCGTGTCATGACCCTCCCGCAGCCACGGTGCCTTCTCGGGTTACACTGTCTGTCGGGGGAATGACCTGCGCCTCGTGCTCCAACGCTATCACCCACGCTCTCTCCGAGCTTCCTGGCGTCTCCGACGTTGCCGTTAATTTACTCGGAAACTCTGCAACGCTTGCCGTATCCTCCACCGAGATTGTCCCCGCCGTTGTATCGGCCGTCGAGGATATCGGCTACGAAGCAGAGGTCGTGCACGTTGAACCTGCCCAGATAGCTCTCGCGCATAAGAAATCTACCGGTGCGGTTCAGCAAGGAGGTCCTCAACGGGTAGAACTCTCCGTAGATGGAATGACGTGTGCGTCCTGTTCCAACACCGTCACTCGCCTGCTCTCGGATATTCCTGGAGTCTCTGAAGTAGTCGTGAACCTCTTGGGAAAGTCGGCAAGCGCGGTCATTCGGGATCCAGACCTTGCACCACAACTCGTGGAGACAGTCAACGACGCTGGCTATGAAGCGGAAATTGTCAACATGCAGCCATTGGCTGACAGCCACGTACTTGAAAGCGCCGGACCGCGGACGGTTTCGCTACGCGTTGAGGGGATGTTCTGCCCGTAAGTACTAAGCATATTCTCACCATTCGCGACCCGTTCTCACCTCATGCAGGCATTGTCCTCAGAAGGTGATGTCGGCATTGAAGACGTTCGGGGATGCCGTTGAAGTGCAGAAGCCTCTCGTCTCCTACACGGACCCCATCTTAACTATCTCGTATCCGCCGTCGTCGCCGAGCTTCACTATCCGCACCATCATCCGGGCTATAGAGGGCGCTGGGGATCCAAAGTCTCCCTTCACGGCATCCCTCCATCGACCGCTTTCGTTAGAAGACCGCGCCCGCTACATGCAACGCCGCGAGCAGAAGAGCATCCTTCTTCGGCTAATTTTCTCCGTCGTTGTCGCCATTCCCACATTCATTATCGGGATCGTGTACATGACCCTCGTTCCGGCTAGCAACTCCACGCGGATGTGGTTCGAGGAGCCCATGTGGGCCGGGAATGCTTCGAGGGCGGTGTGGGCTCTGTTCATCTTGGCCACTCCTGTGATGTTCTACAGCGCCGGGATGTTCCACCGTCGTAGTCTCAAAGAGATCTACGCGCTATGGAAAAGAGGCAGCCGCACCCCTGTCTGGAAGAGGTTTGTGAGATTCGGCAGTATGAACCTGCTGGTCAGTCGTAGTCTTCGAGAGTGATCTGAGGGGAGTGCTGACTGATCCCATAGGTGTCCACCGGTGTCTCCGTCGCGTACTTCGCATCAATAGCACTACTAGCTCTGGCGGCATCACAACCCAGGAGCGACTCGCAAAAGGGTGATACGACGACGTATTTCGACTCGGTAGTCTTCTTGACCATGTTCCTGCTCGCAGGTGCGTATGCGGTGCAGACTAGCACGTGTTAGGCGCTGAACTTACCAAACGCTGTCGATGCCGGAATAGGACGTTTCCTGGAAGCGTATAGCAAGGCGCGAACAGCGGATGCCATCACTGCTCTCGGAAAACTGCGTCCTACCTCCGCTCTACTCGTCGTGCCCGCGACATCGTCGCGTTCCTCGGCGGAGCTCTCGCGATCAACCTCCAGCAACACTGCTGCGGGGCAGCACGACAGAGACGTGGAGAAGGGCGACACCGACGCCGAGGATGACAACGTTACGTCCAAGCCCGGCACGAAGGTCGAGCGAGTGGATCCGGAACTCCTGGAAGTCGGTGATATCGTGCGCGTCTTAAATGGCGCGAGTCCACCTGCCGATGGGACGATCGTTTCCGGGGACGGCGGTGCGTTCGACGAGAGCTCGCTCACGGGCGAGTCGAGGCTTGTAAAGAAGCAGGTTGGCGACAAGGTATTCTTGGGTACCATCAACAAGGCGGGTGTTGTTGACGTCCGCGTCGATGAGATCGGCGGTCAGACGATGTGAGCATTCGATGTAAGACGACCACCGCGAACTTCTAGCTAATTGTCTGGCGCAGGCTTGACCATGTCGTGAAGGTGGTACGCGAAGGTCAAACTCGTCGCGCGCCCATCGAGCGTCTTGCGGATCTCGTCACAGGCTACTTCGTCCCAGTGGTCACGTTGCTCGCGATCATCACTTGGGTCGTATGGCTCGGCCTCGGTTTCGGTGGCGCTCTTCCTCAGGACTACCTAGACATTGAAGTAGGCGGTTGGGGTGCGTTTGTTCTGAGCTGCCTTCGCATCCGTGTGCCTTGCTAACCCATGATGACAGCCGTCTGGTCCCTCGAGTTCGCTATCGCAGTGTTTGTGGTCGCTTGCCCTTGTGGAATCGGCCTCGCTGCACCCACCGCGCTCCTCGTGGGCTCAGGATTGGCTGCGAAGTACGGCATTCTCGCTCGTGGTGGCGGTGAAGCCTTCCAGGAGGCCGCGCAGCTCGACATCATCGTCTTCGACAAGACTGGGACGCTCACGGAAGGCGGTGAGCCGAAGGTCACCGATGCGGAGCTCTTCCTCGACAACGCATTCTTCGGTCTGTCGGAAACCGACGTTCTCGGTATGGCTATGGAGATCGAATCCGCGAGCTCGCATCCACTTGCGACCGCGATCCGCAGCTACTGTGAGGAGAAGCGCGTGGACGCGCCGATGGTGTCGAACGTGGAGGAGACTCCCGGTCGCGGGCTCAAGGCATCCTTCACAAAACTGCGGTGCACAGCGATCATCGGTAACGAAGCGTGGCTGGAAGCACACCGCTGTTCAATCGATGGCAAGCTCTCTCAGCTGCTTCAATCGTGGAAGGGCGAAGGGAAGAGCGTTGTCCTCCTTGCTGTTTGCCCTGATGGAAGCGAGGCTTACACTGCCGTCGCCGCCTTTGCCATCTCCGACGCCATCAGGCCAGAGGCGAAGGAGGTACTCTCGCGTCTGCGAAGTCGCGGCATCGGTACGTGGATGATATCGGGAGACAACGCTGTGACTGCCAGAGCAGTCGCGAAGTCCGTGGGCATACCGGAGACGAATGTCATCGCGGAGGTTCTCCCTCATCAAAAGGTCCGTCCACTTTGCATCGCCTTCATCAGCTGGTGTTGAGATTATCACATAGGCGGAGAAGATCCAATGGCTACAACAAGTGGGGAGTAAGCGTCCTCAGCGCGGCCTTTCAAGACTTTTTGGACGCCGTAGGCTCAACGAGCGTTGCGTAGTGGCTATGGTCGGCGATGGTATCAACGATGCTCCGGTGCGCATACTGCCGCACTAATATCATGATACACCTGAAGCTAACACGTCCAATGTAGGCTCTGACTGCGGCCGACGTCGGCATTGCCATCGGTTCAGGAAGCGACGTAGCGATCTCGAGCGCGTCGTTCATCCTCGTCTCGTCTAACCTCAGGAGTCTCCTGACGCTCTCCGACTTATCGCGAACTGTATTTAATCGTGTCAAGTTCAACTTCGTGAGTATTGGCTTGATGACTTCTCGCAAACGCATGCTCACGTCGACGGTAGTTCTGGGCTTCGATATACAATATTGTAGCATTGCCTATCGCGGCTGGAGTCATATACCCCGCCGGGCATGCAAGGCTGCCCCCTGTGTGGGCATCGCTCGCCATGGCATTATCGTAAGTGGCCGCTCGTCTCATGTTACCTTCAACATGGGTTCTGATATGAACTCCGTAGATCTGTATCTGTCGTGTGTAGCTCCCTTCTCCTGAGGCTGTATCGCGAACCTAAGCTCTCTTGATCATGATCGTTGTTGTACATCTCGCATTGTATCTATACACTCATGCAGTCCTAGTCAACGTTCCGCTACTTGTATGCATAGTGAGAGGTACTTGCCGGAGGGGCGTAATCATTCGGAGCGTGACCTATGGATCTGACGGGGAATGAGCAGGTCTCAGTCCCTCACGGTAAGTAGCAAGGCCGAGGTTGAAGCGGTGCCGGTGTACAAATGACAGGCAAGGGCGGCTGGTAGGGCGGCTGGTCTCCGTTTTTCTGTAGAACCATCGATACCAGGGCGCGCAAAGCAGGTGGCTCCTCATATCGGTCTCGCAACATCGGGAACGACCTTCCGCGCACAGAGGTTACGGAACGGTACACGATCTCAGGTCCGTCTTGCCTTCCCAGCCAATCCGACGCCCTTGCAAGACGGAGCACGAGCTCGGGTGTGACAAAGCCTAGAGGAAGCTGCTCGTGAAGCTCCTTGAGCACCGGGGACAGTCTCTGGATGAATGAAGCCAAGCGCTTTCGAGGCGTCATCGTTTTGTAGTTGCCAGGATCGGACAAGAAGTGATGCAGGTCCAGAAGTGCACCCCGAAGGTGTTCCAGGATGAAGTCCCGCTCTTTGGCGGATACAAAGCCGTACTTTGGCCGGACCACACAGACGGCCAGAAACATGATTTGAGTGCAGATGTGCTCGCTCGTTGGGTAGGTCTCTGGAGATACCGAGCCCCATACGATGAGAGGTGACGACCTTAGGGCTGTGATGACTGCCCCACATTACACTAAATTAACGACGATACATGCCAGCCTGTGAATGGACACACCTTGGCGTGCCCCTGCTCCGTGATTGGTTTCCGCGCACAAGTCCTGAGAGAGCGTAGTGTTGAAGCTTGCAATGCTGAATTGCCCAATGACGGCGGCCGCGGCGATAGAGCGCACGTCGGGATTCAGCCGTCCTTTTATCATCGGTGCGAGAATACGGAACAACCTCTCCCTGCAATGCCAATTATCTGGGCGTATCGAGACGCGAAGGTCGTCGAGCACCCGTTGAACGGCACCCGAGCAATCCGTGATAGCCTGGTTTCGAGCGCGCATAGAACCATGCTGCGGGGCCTTCAGGTCATAGCACGCCTTTGTGTACACATCGAGGACGTCGAGGATGAGGTTAGCCTTCATATCGTTCCTTCCGGAATCAGCCCAGGAGCGCCCATTGGAGAATAGAAGTCGGCTTAGGGCATTGATAGCCTGCAGTGGAGGCAAAGTCTGAATACACGGTCTTGCGACCCGGTCCAAGAAACCATCGCCCAGCACTTGCGCATCGGCTGCTTCGATCACCCGCTGATCGTAGTAGTCAGACGAAGACTCCAGAACTTCTCTCTCGATGACGGTCCAATCCTGGCCCTTCCTCTGGGAAGAAAATGGGCGACCCAGGTCGCACCACAGGTCGTACCAAAGCGATGTCTGGAGGCCGGAAGTTTTGTGGGCTCGTAGCGCACGCTTTGAAAGCTGTTGGGCGGCGCGTTTGAACAATACTATGCTGAGGGCCTGAGGAGACCTGTAGCAACAGTCCTTGAAGAACGCAGGAGCAACGATTGTAGCGATCGTGAATGCGAGAAGGATTCCAACGAGTGCCGACACTGTGATGGCGACAGCGCGGTGCAAGGTCCACAGCAGAACTAGCAGGCCCGCAAAAAACAGCACGGACGCAAGCTGCAAGAGGAGAGGAAGCGTGGAGACGATGGTGTCCACATGCCACTTCAGGAGGCTGTCATGGCGGAACTGACGCAGACGCGCGACCTCGCGGGATGTCCCGTACAGGCCAAGTTCGGCTTCATGCAGCCATTGCTTGACCATCATGCCTACGAATGCTGCCGAGAGGCTGCATACGAGACTAGAAAACCAGAGGGTATTGATCCAGATGGCCGACCAGGGGGCACGGAACGGCGGCGATTCGCCTCCGGCTGAGAACCCCTGTAAAAGGGTAGAGGACCGTGATGTGTCGGAGGAATTGGTCAACTGTAACGATAGCTGCATGAGAAGTGCATTGGTAGTGTCCGTCGCCTGGGGCTGGAGTTCGCTGTACGACTCGACGTTGAAGGCAGTGAGAACTGCGGAGAAGAGACCAGCCTGTAAGGCTAAGTTAACTCTCCGTTCCCACTACCACTGAGCGACTCTGCTGCCGGTAAACGTACGTAGACCAGCAGAGTGTCGATCTCTGCTTTCCATCGCTTCACTATTTCGGAATTATATTCTTTGACCACCTTGGCGCATTCCCTCCAGGCTTCGGCAACATCCATGTCAGGCTGGTCCTGCTGGGCTTGGTCATGATGATGAGTAGGTTTGAGAGCAGCAGTCCCAACCTGGATAGAGGGTATCCTTGGATTAAAACTATATGATGGTATCGTTGTAACACGAATACATACTGTAGTGTCCGTCTGAGTGCCACCTCGGCCGGAATAAGTCGGACGCTCCATCGTTGTAGCTGCAGTTGGTGCAAGATGGGTGCAGAAAGCTGGTTCCTGATATACTCGAGACCTGGGGCGCACTGGGCGATGCAAAAACCGGGTATGGAACAAACCTTGCGGCGTAGGCCGATGCCGCTTCGCGAGCCTTCCGTGAGATCAGGCTATTCAATCGGTTCCCCGGGATCTTTGCACGGTTGCCCCGCTCGGGCGATACCCTGATAGCAGCACTGGCACAGGGTCTAGCGATTGCTTACCGCCATCTTACCTCCAAGCACCCTGACGGCACATGTACCGCCCGCACGTCCATGGCAGGCAGGATAGCTACTGTGCCGTGGGAAGTCGCATATTGAATGAATCGTAGTGGCGCCCAAACGTGACACCTGTTTGCTATAGTGTTTGGTCATAGAGCAGTAGAAAGCAGACAATACGACTCGCGGGTGTGGCCGTCGGTCGACTATAGTACATACAATGATAAGCCAAGCAGGCGAGAGATCGGTAGGCAAGTTAATTTTGTCAGGCTACGGGGTCTCATCCATCACTCTGCTTCACGCAGTCGGATCGACCTCCTCCATCTTGACCCACAATCCGCCCTACCAAATTGCCTCTGTGATGAGCTAGAGCCCTCTAGACAGGATGAGAAGTGAAACTTACATGAGCGTACAAAGTGAAATGCGACTTCGGGAAGATCTGCTCCTTGCCCTTCCGGCCTGGCGCCTCCTTCCACTCCGCAGGCGGCAGGGTGTCGGGCGGCTGCGCGGTCAGGTCGAGCGACACGGACGAGAAGTTCTGCAGCAGGCGGATCATGAAGAACGACATCTCGTTGTATGCGAACTATTTGCACGCCATAAGCCTCTGCGTGTGCGCCGACGATGGTGGAAGGGAGAGGGATGAGACGTACCTGCTGGCCGAGACAGATGCGCGGGCCGCCGTTGAAGGGCAAGAAGATGAACGGGTTCGGGACGAGGTACTTCCCAACGCGCTCGTCCAAGAATCGATCGGGGTCGAATTGATCGGCTACGGCCGAAAGTCAGTGTCGAGAGAACGTATGAAACGCTGTGGTCGCATACCAGTCGGTCCCCAATGCTTAGCGTCGCGGTGCATGTTGAAGATAGAGTAGGAGATACTAAGTCACAGGTCAGACCACTTTAGGTTTGAATGTGTACGACGGCTCTTACGCGGTCTTCGGAGGTATGTAGATAGGCTTGCCTTGAGGATCGGGGTTCGGCAGGATACCCTCATTGATCGAGAATCTATAGCAATGTTAGTACTCTATTTGTGGGTTAGGCGTTTTGCAGCGACGTGCCGAATATCGAAAGGTCTAGCCCAAATGAACATCATCAACACCAGTACAACACATGAACAGTTACAGATAGACTTACACAGGAGGATAGAGACGGAGCGTCTCTAAACGTGGTTGGTCAGATACGGCCCTTCCGGAAGTAGAGCGGCGCTATTCACCGTTGAGGAAAGCACGAAGATACTTCATGTTGCGAATGTCCTCGTACGTCGGGCGACGAGCCGGACCAACGTGCTCCAAGATCTCTTCGCGCAGGCGCTTCATGACGGCGGGGTGCTGGCACAATAGGTATACGCCAAACGTCAGAGCAGCAGCCGTCTGTCGAGCAAGTGTCAGAAAGCCCGTTCGAAGTCCATTGTGAGGAATCAAACCCACCGTGTCTCTGCCAGCGAGCAAGATATTCAAAGTCTCGTCGTGAAGGATGGCACGATCTACGGCATAGGATGAGACTCGTCCTAGTGGATGCTAAGTTGTACCATCTCACCAGACGTCTGCTTGACCAATTGATCCAACAACGTCTCGTCGTCCTGGCTTTCTTTCTCGTCCAGGTCCTTCTCGCCCTGGAGCCGTTCCTCCTTCTTGCGCAGCGCCTCCTGCAGGATCGGCTCAATGAACGCATCGACGACCGCCATGTGCTCGTCCGTCGACGTCTTGAAGATCTCCTTCAGCGGCCAGACCCAGCCAAGGCGCGGGCGCTCTGACACGATGCGCTGAGCCATCCCGAACGCGTGGGCGAATCGCTCGGACGGAGATTGCTCATCGCTGGAAGCAAAGGGGGAAAGGCCGTGCGGGTAGGGGAGGGAGGCGTCGAGACTGTGCACGCATGTCCCGAAGAGGAACTCTGTGGCAGAGTCGAGCGTGAAACGAGAGATGAGGTCCTAGACGGTCAAGGGGGTTAGCATCACTGCATACCCTGTGAGGGAGGGTTACACGGCAGGGCCTACCTGGAAGTCAAAGGCAATGTTGGACCGGACGCGCTCCTTGATTTTGTTGAGCGCAGTTTCTGATGGACATCGCGTCAGTATCAGATGAAGATTTCGCGCACCGCCCGGGACTTGGATTGTACCTGCGTGTCGGTCAAAGAGCTCGAAGTGGCTGATGCGCTCCCTGCTAAAGAAAGGACGAGACATAGAGCGATGGAACCTGGTAGTGCGGACATAGTGAGTACCCCGCACCATCCGCAGCCAATGAAACCTCATCTCACTTCCATAGGTCGCCTGAAGACGTTGTGACTGTGAGCATAGGTTTCACTGAGTTGGTGCACTCCTTCCTCACCGTCCGCATTGAACACGCCTGTCCCGAACAGCGAGTCGGTGTAGTCGTGGAACATCTCGCCTTGACCCTAGTCAGTTGTAATCGTTAATCTTCCATTTTACCACAAACCTTTCTCATAGTTGGCGAAGTCCGTAGCCAACACGGTCTACTCACACCAGGAATGGTTACTGTACTGTATCACCACAAAGGTACCTACAGGTGCACCCACCTTCACTACATTGGGGTCCGTAGTGCCATATGCAACGTCCCAAAAGATCTTGTACTGGAACAATGGGCCGCACATGTCGGCCCCAATGTCAAACATGTCCGCTACTGAGGGTGAGCGCTGGACGGCTGCTACAGGACTGAACATGCAGCTCACAAGGATAGCCGACTGTGAAAGCCTCAATGATGCCACGCAGGACATCCTTGTTCCCAAATTCCTTGCCCACAAGGTCGGGAGGGAGAGTGGCCCCCAACGCGGCAGCACGCAGGCGGAAGCGCCTGAACTTGAGCCACACATGGACCGTGTAGATCAAAGGTCCACTGAGGATTGCTGCGACAACCCAGAACCAGGTCGGAAGTATGACCTCGCGCGCATGAAGAATTCGGCTGATCGAATACACCGCGAACGGTGGCGCGCTGATGAGGAGGAGATGGCGCACAAGAAACGGCACGCCGGGGGGTAGAGACTTGAGCTTCATGGTGGCCGCTGGCAGGACGGGCGGGGGCGGTCAACGGAGCGCAGTTGGGGAAGAAGCGTGCTTAAAGAACTTGATAAGTTTCGCGTGATGAACACGGGTCGCATATGATTCTGGCCAGCGGTGTTGCCCCATGGGATCCCTGGCTGGTCAAGCGACCAACATAGTGTCTGAGACTGCTCCCGGCCATGTCCCACGCACCAATTCTGGCAAAGCCTCTGCGTGATGACCCAGGCTCCCCATTCCATGTCTGCATGCGCGCTCTAATCTTCTTGGAATTGCTGTTATCGCTGCTCGGAAGCTGCTGCGCGAAGGAGCTTCAACGAGTGCGTGACCAACAGATGGTGGAGAGAGCTTGCGCGGGGGGATGCGGCGGCCTAGAGGTAGTGGGACCCCGGCGATTCCCTGGAGGCCGGGCTAACCGGGGTAGGCACCCATAAGCGCCAGAACTTCACTCCAACCACACCAGGAGTCACCGTATATACCCACAAGACGCGACCATAAGCATGCACATCGTAAGTAGAGCATGGCCAGTAGATTGACGCATACCTGTCAAATACGACTTGCTGACAGGAACTCAGCCTGCCGACTGACTAAGTTGGTCATCTCACGGCGAGGGAACATTTGTCAAGATGTCGGAGATGCCATGTACGGACGTATTGCGTCTCCTCGGGCATACCGACTACGCCGAGTCCACTCTCTCCTCGGCGACTTGTGAACAAGGAAACCAAACACATGTACAGGAGACCCTCGGGACTCGCGCGGAGGCGCCCTGGTAGACTTAAAGTCCACGCATGTGCGCCATATATAGTGTCTGGGAGGGTTCAAGTTCCAGCCACTCGGCCAATCCTCCAGTCGGTCGAAGAGGCAAGATGGTCGTTGCCCGAGGTATACCGATCCTGATAGGTAAGCGTAACGGCCCTGCCCGTGGGTGTCCCGCAGGCCGCAGACCGGGCAATACTCACTCACCCAACGCAGCCTGCAAAAGTGGGTGCGTACTGCCCATCGAGTCAGCACTCGTCCAGCGCACGGCCGCCCAATACAACCTCTCGGACCCACCACATCAACCCGTGTTGTACTTGAGCTCATCGTAGGCTGACGGTGCATCGCATCCTTACATCCCCACGACCCACCGTCAAGTGTCTCTCACTCGCCGACGACGCTTCTTGCTCCAGAGCAACTTCCTGTTGCGCCCAGATACACATTTAGCAGCATGAGAAGACCGGCCGCGAACCTGCCTCAAGAGATCGTCGATCACGTTGTTGATTACCTTGCCGCGGACGACACCTCCACCAGGACTGACCTCACGAGGACTGCACTCGTCGCCCGCGCGTGGTATCTCCCAAGCCAACGACATCTCTACAGAAGACAGCTGTTTGGTCCGCCGATCCAGGACTTTGTGTCGCGTCTGGAATGGTTCCGTGGAACGCACGGCCAACGAGTCGTTCATCACGTTCGGGAAGTGCAGTTCTGGCGGCTAGACACGGACGAGGGCGCGTTCTTGCAGTACTGGGCCGCCGCGCTCGCGACATTCCCGAACGTGCAAGAAGTCGGTATTCACTTCCACGATGCCGAACTACAGATGCTGCAAAAAGGTGATGTCGGGGTACACGACCCCAGCTTCCCTTCCGTGACCACCCTCCGTCTGTCGAACGTCGCGTTCGCGACGTGCCGCAATCTCCTCACATTGATCCAGACTTTACCGAACCTCACATCGGTGTATATGGACCGCGAAAAGTGGGCATGTGGCGAGCTCATTGATCGTGAACTGTCGCGATGCTCAGGCAGAAGCGCAGTCTGCTCGAAGTGCGTGCGATCGTCGCTGAGGAAGTCATACGTTGCTAAACGCATATTTTTTTTTTTACCTCGCAGGAGTCCTATGTGCATAAACTCGGGGCCGACGTGCAACGTCCTAGCTCTCCGCCACCTCTCCATCGACTGCACAGAGGGCTTGGATCCTCTAGAGTGCACCGCAAGGCATATCGACATGCGCAAACTCGTCTCCCTCGACATCGCGCTACCAAGAGGGCTCGGCTGCTCTCCAGCAGGGCTAGTACCATTCCTCTTAGGCGTCTCCCTACCCCGCGCGCCGCAGGACCACGTACAAGCCCTCCTCTCCTCAGCAGAAGCCCTCGAAACGCTAGTCTACCGCCTCCCGCCCCATCTCACCCGTAAGCGCGCTTCCCCTCATCTCCCTCCAGCCACGCGCTTGCTCAGTGCTCACGCCTATTTTGCCCCTGTCTTGGCACGCAACCACGCAATTACGCGGACTTCGAACACAGACCCTGGCCCCGCGCCATCATGCCCGCGCCTGCGTCACTTTGCGATCCGCGAGCTCCGGCTGGACCTTTTCGCTCCCACGCCCGACAAGCAGAAGCTGCATTGCTTCCCAGGCGCGCTCGCGGCGGTCGTGTCGCCGTGCCTGGAGACGGTCGACATCACGCTCGGCGTGTCCGAGGCGGCCCAGCTGGACCACGTCCCGTGGGAAGACGTCGACCGCGTGCTCGCGGACGCGGAGAAGTTCGCCCAGTTGAGGGAGTGCGCGATCAACGTCGCGATTTTGCAGGTTGGGAGCCAGGGCGGCGGCAGGCGGCGGAAGTTGGGGAAGGAGAGGCACGCACCTCGGACGGTGACGATGGCGGAGGTTCGCGCTGCGATCGTGGGGCAACTCCCGAGGCTGATGATGCAGGGGAAAGTGGGTGTATATGAAGCAGAAGATTTTACTGATAGCACAATATACTAGATAGATGTGATTCAATGTCCAATCGCCATCACGGCTGTACCTCGCTACATATGCAACAGTCCAAGACTCGACAACGAGCAACCGACGGTTGTCTCTGACCCGAAAACTCAGATAGCGATACCTCAATGCCCTATTCAAGCACGACAAACATCACGCGGGATATCAAAATGTGCAGGTTACTGTAACTGAAGCACCGAGCAGTCCGAGAAAATAAGTAGTACGATCATAGCACAGCCGCGAGCGCAAGCGCAAGCACCGTGCTGAACAACCCGACCACGCCCGCCGCGCCACCACCGAGCACGGGCGCCGCGCCGGAGTTGCTGCGGTTCGATCCCTTCGTCGTCGACGCCGGGCTGCTGTTGTTCGTCGAGTTCGCCGCAGTGTTCGATCCCGAGCCGTTCGCGGCCGCAGCCGAGAAGTCAGGGGCACCAGCGAGGAAGACGACGGCAAGACCGGGGCCGGGGACTTGGATCGTGCACCCGCCCGAGCAGGAGACGTTCTTGTCGGGGAGGCTGCTCGGGAACGTCGCCGCGACGGGGTTCGCGTCCCCGACGCCGGCGTACGTCTGTCCGCCCCACGCGAGGTTTGTCTTCTCCGCGAGGGTTGGCGCAGTGAGGTACCGGATCGTGACGGTATCGCTGGACGAGGGCACGAAGCTCGCGTCGATAGCGAAGTCTGACGTCGCGCCGGACGCGTCCGCAAAGTTGAAGACGACGAGGCTGTGCGCGGTGGGCGCCGCGCCGTCGTAGATGGCGTACCCAGCAACGGTCGCGGTCTTGTCCGACATGGAGTTCTTGACGTTGAGGTCGACGACGCGGCTTCCGTTCGTGGAGGCGAGCGCCTCAGCGACAGGGAGCATCCCGTAGAAGCTCGGGTTCGTCGTCCAGGCTCCCGCACCGCCGGCAACCGCATCCGGGGGGTCGAAGAGGTTGTAGGTGATACCGCGCTCACGGGTGTGGATGTATGCGCCCGCATAGCCGATGCTGGCCATTTGGAGCGAGTAGTCCGCCGTCCAGAGGGATGCAGCGAAGGTGTCGGAGATGCCGGGGACACCACCGCACGAGGCCGTGTTGAACTCGTCCATCAGCACCGGCTTGCGGTTGTTGCTCGAAGCGATGACCTGCAGTCCGTGCTCCTGCCAACGTGCGAGAGAGACGGCGTTCGCGTGTGCCGTATAGTAGCTGAGGCCGAATTGTGGTTTACCATTGCAGTTGTTCTGCGGGTAGTGCTGGAGCGTAATGTACTTTAAACGTTCCGCATACTGATCGAGCCATCCGGACTGGATGAGGGAAGCGAGATCCTGTGGCGATCGAGAATGTTAACGATAACATTCGTGGCAACAGGAGAAGTGGCTTACCCAGAAACAGCAGATAGTCGGGCCTGCGATCTTGTCCTCCGACAGGACGTCGCCTTGTTGGGTGTGTTCCAAGTTATTGAACACGGTCTGGAAATCCTGGAAAATGTGTCCCATCAGTCAGGGTCCGTACGTCGCACAATGGTGATCGTGAAAAGCATTGACTTACCCCGATATAGTCGTTGACAGTGTAGTTGGCAATGCCTGGCCTGTTGCCGTGTGCAGTGTACAAGTCGGGTTCCTGCCAATCGAGGTGAGTGCGCAAATTTTAAGCGAGTGCAGCACATAGATATTACATTTCCCAATAACAAGGCGTCCAAGCTGTCACCGAGGGCCTTGGAAGCATCTCCTGCAAGAAGAGGGATGTTCGTGCTGTTGGGCGTCCTCAAACTCAAACCTAACCATATGGCGTCAGCTGACGAAGTTTTCCGATCACCTAAGATCGAAGTGCCTACCGACGAGGTACTGGGCCCCTCCCACGGCGGAGCTCATGCCGTTCATGACATCGAAAAGCTGGGGACCATAGTCCACCGGCTGATCGTCGAAGTCGGCATTGGGGTCGGTGAACTGGATGATCTGCTGCTGGTTGGGCACGTAGGTAGAGCTATCCATAGAGTTGCCGCCCAGCCTGAGGCGCAGAGGCTGCCCGGAGGCGCGGGCCTTGAGCGTAGAGAGATACTTCACAACAGGCTGAGGGATCTGGTCCGTAGTGTTACCAAAATAGTAGTTTATAAACGACAGCTCGAGCGAGATGCCCAAAAAGTTGGAGTAGACCACATTGGCATCGGAGCCGGGAGGGCTAGAGGGCGGAGAAAGCGCGATCGCGGCGAGCGCAGGCTGGACAAAAAGCGGAGAAGCAATGCATAGCAAATGAAGCAGCGCAGAAAATGGCCGCGAAAGCGCAGCGGGACGGGCCATGTCAGGCGAAGGCAGGTAAGGAGCGACGCGCGTTGGACGCGGGAGCGGAAGCTTGAGAGGAGGCGGACACGACGAGGATAAACTTGACTAGACGCGGGCGGAGGGGGGAGTTGGGTATATAACGGACGGGCTATGCTGGATCGAGAGCGCCGGGGATCCAACGCCGGTCTGTGGTCTGGTTGGAAATGGATGGCGACAGCATGTGGGTCGTGCATTTCCGGGGCCTGGGGCATAGAACATCTGCAGCGAGGGCGGGGTTGGCAGGTGAGCGTTACCGGACCGCTGGGATGGGCCATACAGCCCCCTCGAGCGGTACGAGCGGCCTCAACAAGAACAAACCTGTAAGAGGAGTTTGATGCCGTTCTGATCAGCACAGCTCGGGCACACGGTGGAGATCACATCACTCGAGACGCTTAGTGCTGCAGAATATGAGCCGCGGGTAAGTGCGCCTGGTCGACACAGCCGAGGAATGCAGGCACACGTACCCAGCCAGCGTGTTGTATGGTTCATGGCCGGTTGGAGCGGGTATGCAGAACTCTACATTGCTGGAGGAGTTGTGCGGCTGGAGAGAGGCCTACCGACTAGAGACGACTGGCCAGCTGTCCTCCCGTTCCACTCCCTCGGTCGCGTTCCTTATCTAGCCCAAATCAGGCCGCGCGACTCTGCACTGCTTCTTGGCATGTCAGCACATATGTGCTTGTCACAGACGGAACCACGTCAGGCGGCCTGGTGGTCTAGTAGTATGATTCCTTCTTAGGGTTTCTCACTATTTGGAGGAGGTCCCGGGTTCAATTCCCGGCCAGGCCCTTTTTTGCTCCCAGCGACTTTCTAACCCAGTACCAGATCTGAACGTATATGCCAAGATTTGCAAGTCTGAAACCTTCAATTACCCGTACCGAGAGCACGGCGTTCGTGCCCGTCGTCGAACGAGTGCATCCAGGCGAGATTCTTCGATCTAGTGGCGCTGCGTGCACACTGCACGACCGGAGATGATCAGGCTCTTTTCCCACTCCCACGGATATCTTCGGCTCCAAGCATATTTATCATCACAAACAAAGCTGAGAAGCGAAAGTACACGTTGATGATACATACATCCATCCTTCCGAGAAGATATCTGAGATTTCCTGAGACTCTGTGTCCAATGACGAGCATCCTACCGCTCACGAGATGAACGAGCGGCCAAGAGCCGCCGCCGCCGAGGCCATAGCGCGCACATCGCGCCTCCCGCTGAAACCCTCGCGCTGGGCATCGGGCATGGCACCAGGCATCCTCCCCGCGGTTGCGACAGCGGAGGTAGAACCGGACGTGTCCCAAATCCGCGCCGAGGGTTGCCCCATCCGAACCGAACGGAGATCGATTTGCGGCGGCCGCCCTCCATTGGACGGCGCAGAAACGCCTTGCGTGCCTCGACCAAACGCCGCGACGTACGGAGCGCCATCAAATGACCTCATCGTATCCTTGTCCTTGTCGAGTTGCTTGCGGAGAACCTTCACCTGCTCCAATAGCAGGTCTTTGAACTCCGGCTTGTCGTCGCCGTCGTGGCCAGCGAGAAGAACCAAGGAGGAGACGCTAGATGCGTTTGAGTCGTCAGGGAGCTGCGGCGATGTGATGGGAACCGACGAGTGACTCACAAGGCTTCCTTGAGGTAGGCAAAACTGAAGCCGTCGGTCTTTGAGGCGACCTCTTTCACCAAGCTGTCCGGGAAAGCGATGTTCTTGTTGTTCTTGAGCTTGTTCTGCCAGTACTGGATGTAAAGCGTACGCTCCTCCTCGTCAGGGTCGTCGAACAAGCTGGGAACTCGTCAATGACAGCCGCATAAACGTATGTTGGGATCACAAACTCACTACTTGCGGTCAAAGCGGCTCGGACGGTTGTTCAGGGCGGGGTCAAGCCGCTCGAAGTGGTTGGTTGTACCGATGAGGAGGATGCCGTCGTTGCCTTCCAAGCCGTCCAGCTGGTTCAGGAAGAACGACCGGTTGCCATCGTTGATGAGCGCGTCAAGGTCCTCGAGGATCAAGACGCAAGGCGCCATCTGCCTCGCCTTGGAGAACACCTCCGACATGGAGCCCTCTTCACCACGCCATGAGCGGAAGCTCTTCACATATAAAGGCGCGTAGCCGCGTGCATCGCAGTCCTTCATCACGGCCTTCATACTGATCGTCTTGCCGTTACCTGACCATGACTCATTGAGACTACCTCTCAAACACGAGCACGAGCACACTCACCTGGGGGGCCGTACATGATGATTCCACGCTGTTCATATGCATTTAGCGTCTAGCTGAATGGCCAAACATTCGCACAAACCTTCCACGGTATGCCGAGAGACTTGTAGAGCTCCTCAGAGTCAAAGAAGCCGAACAGGTCTTTCTTGAGTGCGGTCTTGAACTCCTCCTTCAAAATGACGTCTGCCCAGTTCGCCTTCTGCACCTCCGACCACAAGCTGTGGCTCTTCTGCCAGAAGCCGTTGTCGAACACTAGCACTTCATCATGGAGTTGGTCGCTCCATGCACCAGCAGCTATCAAGAACGACCGAGCAGGCTCCTCGGGCCCCTTGTGCAGAATGAAGTGCTGGGTCGTCTGACCAAAGCCGTAGGGATACTGATAGCTGCATGTCAACTATGCTCCCGCATGGCACCGTCAAGCAACTTACTCTAATCACGTATAACAAGAAGTCATACTTCTGCTCAGGCTGGTCAGTGCCTCATGATCGTGCGAAGTAACGCCGCAACGTACGTCCCATGCCAGGCGGAAAGCCCCGAACGAGATGCTGTCAACGAGGACGCCGGGAATTCTCGAGAGACGCCTGGCCAGAGGCACGAAGTGAATGGTGCTGATAATATCCGACGGGGAAAGAGGCTGGGCAAAAGCCCCGGGGAAGCCTAGGATGTTGATGTTCCCATCGTATGCAGCAACAATGGAGTGGTCGGGATACAGCTTGCGCAACTGCCTCGCTCTGTGAGGCGTTAAGCACCATCCTCCGACTCATTACGAAACAAAGTGAACGGACCCAAACTGTGCGGGATCCGCGAACTTCCCAGACGCTGCCATCACCAAGTCAATATGCTAAGCTCGTGAAGTCCACCACCCGAGCCGCAAGCGTGCAACCCACCCTGGTCCACCCAGGAATCATAGAAAGGATCTTCGGCATTCACGCCGGACTGGGGTCCGGAGCCGTTGTTGTCCTCCTCAAAGGTAACCTTGATGAATGCGTCCTCAAGGTCTTTCATATCCGTGGTACGCTTGGCTTGGTCCATTCGGAGGAGCAGGAGGGAAAGATGGGAGATGGAGACGATGCCTTCTCGCTGTTGTTGATCTAAGGAACGTCCTGGATATATAACGCGCGGCCTCGCAGTCCGCAGCGACGAGCGTTGGAAGTATGAATACCGAGCTGGGCCTGGGACCGTTGCTTGCTCAAGACGCTCAAGATCCCCGCAGCGGTAATATAGACGCTCATACCAGCGACGCCTTGATCAGTGCACGTGCACTGTTGACTCGGCCTTCTCCGACGCTGGCGAAAGCGGAAAGGCTGGCACAATTCTCCTCTCCACCGACGACCATGTCCTCCGCTCGGACGTCTACCATCTTCACCGTCGCGGCCGTCACGGTCCTCGGCGGCCTTGTCGCGTACGCCGTGTACTTCGACTACAAGCGGCGGAATGACATCGAGTTCCGCAAGAAACTGCGTACGTGGTGGTTCACGTCCGGCCTTTGTCCGCGCGGCAGCCTCACTGACGTTGGTCATACCACAGGGAAGGAGAAGAAGAAGGTGACGAAGCAGACTCAGCAGGCACAAGCACAGGCTGAGGCTGCTTCTGCGGTCAACCCTGCTGAGCTCAAAGCGACCATTCTCAAAATCCAGGCGGAGGAGCTCCCCGCGACGCCGGACGAGAAGGAGTCGTACTTCATCATGCAGGTCCAGGTCGGTGAGCAGCTGGCTCAGCAAGGTATGTTTTACACGCGTTATGGTCTCGCAATGGTGTGTTGTTCAACCCACGTTATAGGACCTGCCTTCTACCTCCCGGCTGCGGCGGCGTTCTTCCGCGCTCTGCGTGTCTACCCCTCCCCCGTGGAGTACATCATGATGCTTCAGCAAACGCTCCCGGCTCCGATCTTCAAGGTATGTGTATGCATGCTTCTTGTGAGGCCAGCTTTACTGATTGCTCGTAGATCTTTATGGAACTTGTCAATGCGGAAGTGAGTGGCGCCTCTTCATCGGAGAAGCAGCATGAGGGTCCTGGGGACGAGGAGACGAGCCCGACGAGGACAGGTCCTCCGTCGGAGACGTCGTCTCAAGAGTGGGATAGACTCACGGACCCGGGGAGCCAGCCGGCCCCTTGAGATCACCCTATCGATAGCACGACTTTATAATGCCGCTTATACGCTGCTGCACGCTATCCCATCTTCTCTGCTCTGCTTGTGCTCTGCCATCATCAGATCCTAATATACGCACTTTCTCCCCCTTCTCTGTCTTTTGCTGCGTAGACGGTTGCCCGTATCGAAGGTGAGCGTTGGTCTCGAAAAGTAAACGGAGCATTGGCTGAGATTATCGGGTGACGCGTGCGCGATAGGTTACTATGATCACTTCCCGCCGAAGAGAATGAATGTGTCCGTCCAGCTCGGGCCTCCCCAGGCTAATCAGGCAGCCAAGAAAATCCTCGTTGCAGAGAAGGACTTCATGCCCGGAGATGTCATTTACACGGTAATCCAGCGCTTGTCAATGAGTTGGACTGTCTCTCAATATGCGGTCCGCAGGAACACCCGGTCGTTTCCGCACTCGACGACGACTTGGAGGGCAAAGGCACCCACTGCTCGTACTGCTTCCGCGCTATCGAGGAGGGTACGGCTGTCAAGCCCGAGCATGATACGCTCGGTTCTGTATACTGCTCCGAGGAGTGCAAGAACGATGCGGAGCTTGCGTGGCAGAACATCTTGTTCGGTCTTGATCCCGTCCTCCCCCCTGAACTCGATAACGGCATGGGCGCGCTCACCGTTGAGCAGCGCAAGAAAGCACAGGCACCCTGGACAGAGTACATCACCAAGAAGTCGAAGCAGGCCAACCTGCTCGCCGCGCGCTTCGTCGCGAAGCAGATCGCGCACGAGACCGTCAAGCTGCTCAGCAACAAGCCCAAGGCGCTCATGGAGGAGCTCGAGAACATGTCCGACGGCAAGGAGAAGTACAACATCGGCGACCACGTCGAGCGGTTGCGCTTCGTCGAGGGCCACATCACCAACGAGGAGGTCAAGCTACTCGGTGCCGTCCTTGGCTCGGCGCTGCCGGGTGTTGAGCAGTCTGTCACAGAGGAACGGCATGCGGCTCTCGTTGGGAAGATGGAGTACAATGCCATCGGTGTCGTCATCGGCGAGGGCCGGGACGATAGGGTAAATCTCGTCCTTTCTTCTCTGGTTTAGTAGTTGGCTTATTACAGCACTTCAGCCCGTCAAGAGCGAACGCCCCGAGGAGCTTGAGCGCACTCGTACCCCGCACGGCACCGTGCGCCAGGTCGGCAGCGGCATCTACGTTGTCACGTCCTACGTGAGTTCTCTTCCCCGTCTGCCTCGCAGTACACCGCTAAACCACCCTGATCCAGGCCGCGCACTCGTGCGACCCGAACACGAAGCCCGTCTTCCCGAACGGCACAAACGAGCTCCACCTCATCGCGACGCGCCCGATCCAGAAGGGCGACGAGCTCACGATGGCCTGGGTCGACGTCTCCACGCCCGAGGGCGAGGACGCGGGCATCGCGCGCCGGCGGCGGCGCATCGAGCTCGCGCGCGGCTGGCGCTTCAAGTGCGAGTGCGCAAAGTGCGTGCAGGAGACGATCGCGGAGATGGAGAGGGAGAAGGAGGACGCGGACCTCGGCGTGTCCGGCGACGAGTCCAAGGTCGAGTCGTTCGTCCGCCACGAAAAGCACCCCGGCGAGGTGATGGGACCCGACTAAGCGCAGCGGTGGTGGTTCAAAACTCTATGATCTAGAGACGTCGTTCCCGTAGCCGGAGTTCGCAGTTGCTCCCCGCTCTTAGACTCCCTCCTCCCCCTCCCCTCTCATCTGAACCTGACGGACTGCCCGCAGTTAGACAGACGTACAAGTAGCCAAAAGTTTTCCTACTTACTCATACAGACCACCGTAATCGATCACACTCTCCTTTCCTATCGTTTCAAGCCGCTCTACGCCTCTACCCAGTTCTTGGCGCATTGCAAGTCGAGTATGTTTTGAGAATACACAACACGCTTCGATTGGACTGGTGCAGCACAGTACAGTCAGCACAGTAATGATACAGGTATGTACAGAGCAGGTAGATAGCGGAATACAGAGCGGTAGAGGTGGAGCTTCGAGGGCTTGTCGCCGCACGCGGCGGAGGATCAAATACTACTACGTACGATGAGGAGGGCGATGGCGAGGACAAGGGCGAGGGGCGAGAGAGAGAGAGAGTCGACTACTTGATCGTGCAAGACTACAACAACGGCGGCGGCTTAGGCCAGCGGAAGGAGGCGAGATTACGATGTAATACTAAAGTATATCGGTCGGTCATTCGGTCGGGCGATCGGTTGCCACACACACACACACTGTCAGTGTCTGCTCTGCGACACAGCGTTCGTATTCGTATGTGCATCATCATCAGGCCAGGCTTCTCCACATGCCTGCGAACATAGTTGTGTCAGCCCCAGAGTCTTCCGGATCTGAGGGAGAGATCTGAGGGAGACTCACCGGCAGCGGGGATCTCTTCGCGCGCCTTGAGGATCTTCAGCGCACGTTGACGCGCTTTGCCGCCCGTCTCTGGGTCGCTCTCGACGTCGTCTTCCGCGACGTCCGCGTCCACCGCAAAGTCAAGTGCACCGGGGTCGATCGAGCGCGGGCGTTCCGCGTACGAAGAACGACGTAGGGACGACGACGAGCCGTTGCGTAAGGCGCTGACGGGACGTTCAGGGAGCGACGTCTTGGGCTGATACGAGGATATCTTCATGCCGCGTCCGAGAGGACCTATGGGGATGGCAGGGGAGCGAGCGATGTCGCCGATCCACTTGTTGTCTGTTCGAGGATACGTGAGCACAACGAATATCCGTAGCACCAACTGCGGAAAAACGCACCATCCTCCTCTTCGTCTGTGACATCGCTGTCCGCAATCCCATTGAACCTACGATGCGACTGCGGGTTGAAGTCGTCGATCACCGTATAGTTGCTCTCCTCCGCTATCCGCTCCGGGTCGACCTCATTCGCCCTGCGCTCGCGCCCGTTCAAGAACATCTGCCACGCCTTGCTGTTCTTCTTCCACGCGCTACGGTGGCTCGGCGTGCTCGCCGCAACCAGGCGCAAGAACTCCGCCTCTCGCGGGTCCGTAGGCTGAGACCCGTTCTCGTCTTGCTGCTGAGGTCTGATCTCGATGGCCTTCTCGGCGGCTTCCGAGCGCGAGCTGTTCGCGCCAGCAGCCATCAAGGATTCCCGCAGCGAGCGGGGCCTCTCGGACGCCTCTGTTATAGGAGACGGTGGTTGACGCATGGGCGGACGCATGGCAGACGGTGCTGGTAGTGACGCCGGGCGTAACGACGAGAGCATAGGCGGGAGCCCTGAATTACTCGACGTTCGCCTGTGAGGGTTCCTGTGCGATATCCTCGGACGTTCAGCGCTCGTAGGTGTGCTCGCTTTCGGCTGCTCCGTAGGAACTTCGATGCGGGTGCCAGAGGCCTGGTCGGTCTCATTGTCCATGTCGAAGATGGGATCTGTGGGTTTCACCGTTGGAACTTCTCTTCTCGAGAGAAATTAGAAAATGTGCATCGCCACTGACCTTCGACACTAGCTGAGTGCGCACGTTGTTCAGAATCCGCGCCGGTCTCGCCCTCATCTTTGATGATAGCGACCTCGGGCTGGACATCGAAGGTCACCTTGCGCTTGCCTTTGTTGGCGCTATCCTTGTTGTCCTCAGTAGCAGCGGACTTCGCTCCTTCTTCAGACTTGGGTTGCTCGGCGGGCTGAGCCTGCTTGATAGCGCTCTTGTGCACGCGAGGTGAGCGTCCACGGCTAGTAGAAGCCACAGCAGCTTCCACAGCTTGAGACGTAGATGCAACTGGTGGCGAAACGTGCTCCTCCTCGGCATCCAGGCGACTCTCTTCCATCTGTGCCTCCAGGTCCATGACATAACGGAAGCTGGTCGCCACGTCTTTACTCTCGTCAATCTCGCGGCGGTACGCCTCCCGGATGCTTGCTTCAGCATCTACAGGGATCGCCACAGTTCGTGAAGAAGCGGTCGAAAGCGATTCTGCGCGTGTCGAGCCCGGACGTGTAGGCGACGCTCTCGCACGACCCGGCGGCCCAAAGTCCAGCGAACGGCGGGCAGCGGGTGTGCTACCATTGACCTGCTTCTGCGCGTCAGGATGATGGAAGCCAGAGGTCTTCAAGGAGGCCGAGAGGGCGGATGGGGCAGGCGCGCGGCTGTTAGACGGGTTCCTAGGTGGTGGGCTGGGTGTTGGCACAAAGGAGCTGACGCGTACAGAGGCGGAAACCGCCGGGACAGGTGAGCTGACAGTCCTCGTATGGCCTGAGACGCTGCCTCGGCGGCGCAGGGGCAGCACGCTCTTGGTAATCAAGCCCGTCTCCTCAACCAGCCGCACGCTGTCCCTGAACTTGCTCCAGATAAGGTTGACTTCCTCTTTCATGACGGCCTCCTGTTTGCGAATTTCCGCCACCTTCTGCTGAGTAATTTGGGCAATGTATTCCTCAGCCTGGTCACGCAGCTTCTGCGATCGCTCAGTGGCGAGCGCGGAAAAGTGTGAGAAGACGATATGGGATGGTGTGAAGGGCGGGGGGAGAAACAGAGGAGGGAGGTCGGGTAGATGCCGCTTGCTTTGTTCCGAGGGACCCCTGGCGTCAGGAACATCGAGAGTACTATCCTCCTTCTCCGCATTGGTTGCGGCAGGCGGTTTAGGCCCAGGGAGGACAATAGAGAATATGTTTGAATACATTGGCGAGGACTCCGTCTGAGCTATTTCGTCGTCGGTCTGCGTGATATGTGGTTAATCATGCTGGAAAAGCAACATAGACGCCAGGTTCCGCTGACTAGACGGACCATGGCACGATACCCGTACCGCTCGATGCACGATATCGACCCAGGGCCCGTGGAGCAGCACGATATCCAGCCATGAGGACGAGATTACTCACAAGGCACCCCTGATACACCTCGAGCCATCCAGTGGCGCTTTTGACGAGCTCCTTCTCGACCCAGTCGTCGGTGGGCAAGACTGGGCCGACTTCGCTGATCAAGTCGGGGGTGATGCGCTGCAGGACGCGATAGGTGGGGAGCCCACAGACGAGACATGTCACCGTGGTGTAGCGTGTCAGCTCGTTTGAGGACAAATCCGGGTCGGGGACGGGCTTGCTGCGGCTCCTGAGGGTGACCTCGGGGTGCGCCTTAATATCGGGATGATCAATGGGCTGGGCTCGTGCTGAAAGGGGTGGACGTCACATACGACGCGGATCCCTTGGTCGCCGACATGAACGGCGACGAAGCCGGCCTCGACCGGGGGCGGGGTATCTTGGGTGGGTTGGGCGTGTATGCGGAGGTTCAGGCATTTGCATGCATAATTACTGGGGGCCTGGCCATTGGCGGCCATAGCAGCGCAGACAGCGTCCTACGAGCTGAATGGTGGGGAGGTGTATGCGTGAGCACGAGGGCGATGAGAAGGGGAAGGAGGAGGACGTACGGGGCGATGGGGAAGGAACGGAGAGAAGGAAGCGGTTGAGGAGATGTGCAAGGCGGTGGCTGCTGCAGTCACTCAGAGTCACCGGTCCCAGCGCCAATTTTTCCTCCACCCGGATTCGGCCCGTATCTCCGTCGACAGTGGGCAGCTTGGTAACAGACACGGCCGCTCTCCTCGAGGTCCACATCGCGCCTGGTGCGCTGCTCAGCCTGGCGTTATCACCGGCCTGCGCTTGGTCAGCTGAGCTAGCCGTCTTGACCTGCAGACACCCACAGCCCCCCCTCTAGTCGGCCACATGGGCCCTCGCCATCCATCTCTGACGCGACACGCTACGGCATCCTCATTCACGCCCTCCCCCTCCGACACTGCAAGCGACAGAAGTGTATTCTCCTCTATCCGATCTATCATCACTCTCCCTACCTCCAGGCCCCGTATACCCAATATGCAACCCATGTCCCAAAATACGCCTCGATCCTGGTGCTCCGGCCGAGATAGCACTCGTATACGCCGTTTCCCCTCAGCCCATCCTTGAACACGCCCTGTCATCGGTCCTTCTTCGACTCCGCCTTCGTGTCCTTGCCTTCGACCACATCAACGTCCTTTGCCATCACCTGGCCATACTCGTTCACGCGATTGGGATCAACACGGTAAATCCACCGCTATGGATGACGTCCCATCAGTCCTCTTCCACATCAAGCAATCGCAATCACTTACCTGGTACAAGAAGACAAGGAATACAACATCATCACGGAAACATGCCAAGCGATGGAGAATGGGCATCTTGATACAGAAACTACGCGACCAAATCAGTGTCAGTCGGCCACAATGAGGCTGCAGCAAGACGGGACGTACGCGAAAAGATCGTCGACAACCTACGAGGATGTCATGAGCACATGTTATGTCATGTCAACAACATGTAATACTCACCGTCGACAGCGTTTTGTACACCATGGCCTTCATCGGCATGTGCGCTACGCTCTTCAACTTGTAGTTGATGATGAGCTGGGGGATAAGTTGGGCCTGGACATATTGTCGTCAGTTTAGCCCACCATCGTGCGCATGGGCGAAGTCACTTACGAAGCCGAACATATACACGAATGACGTCAAGGTCGAGATCACGAAGGAGTACCATCCCCTGTGCGTCTCGTACAGCAGGGAATACACCGTGTACGCCGCCAAACAAGGGATGGTGAAGTAGGCGACGATGCGGAACGCAAGTTTGTCATATCTGCCGTGATTGTCTTATGTCAAAACGCGCCTGTACGCCAGCAGTCAGTGGGATGAAGACGTACTCTTGCGTCTTCTTCTCGTCCTCGCTCAGGACATGCTTGTCTGGATACCTCCTCAGTTACGTGCTACTGAGACGTCACCAACATGGAACCTACCCTTGATCTCGATCTTGTACGGCAGCCACGAGCCCGGAGGCGACGCCGCCAAGCTAATATCAACTGCTTTGGTGATCTAGAACGCAATATTTGAGCTTCAGTGCAGACATATGATTCTTACGCGCTGCACGCACCTTCCAAGCTTCGATTACGATACCGATACCGGAACCCATTAGGATCATCCAGCTGGTTTGCTCGCTGTTGTCGATAAGGTAGAGTAGAATGATCGTCTGGACTACGACGTTCGTAACAATCTGGTTGAGAAGTAATTCAGCGCACACAAGCGTAGGACGATCACAGTAGCGCAACGCACAGTTCTGAAGGTACAAGGTGAGTGAAGATAGTCCACATGCAGAACGTGATACACGATCAACGTACCTAACGGAGACGCCAACAAGCTCTTGCTTCTGCCGCCAGTGCGACACATCGGAGCTGAACGCAAGGAACTCGAATCTGTAGCAATAACATCACCATATCAGCATAAATAGCCCAATTCACAAGTCCCCGGAAAGGACCACTCACACCACATGCAAGATACTGACAAACGCAGTCAGCGCGAGGAAGTACGGGTTCGTCTCCACGAGCATGCGCTTGACCTCGTCCAGCTCCGCGCCGGACGTCGCGCCCTGCTGCTGCGCGGCCTCGGCGAAGCTCTGCGTCAACGCCGCGAAGATGGTGAACTTCCAGTACGACATCGGCTGGAACTCGATCTGCAGCGGCAGGCTCGGCGTCGTCGAGTTGATCTCGACGTACTGCGAGCGCAGGTGCCAGAACTCGTTCGGGAAGATGATGGGCTTGTACAGCAGGCGGTTGGCGGCATCGCGTTGCGGCGTGAGCTCGATATCTGTGCGGGCGCATATGAGCTGTTCGCCGTATCGTGCGATGGCAAGGAGCGGAATGAGGTGCTTACATCTCGCTGCGGCCGGTTGGACTTGCTGCAGAGGAATCAGGGGGTTGTCGGAGATCAATGCCAAAGTGACGTTCTGGTGGAAAAGGCCAGGTCACGATTGGAACTATATGACGAAGGGGCAACACATACGCTATGCCAGTGAGATACGATAATGTCGCCTTGGGGCTGGAGGTGCATCGTGAGCGATTGATGTGGACTGCGTCCAGATGGAACAAACCTCATCTGAGTCGTCCATTTCCTGTCCGTTCGTGCTGCCGCCAAGGAGGTTCTTCTCCTTCCGGATCTTAGCCTTTGGCATGTACTTAGTGAGCACTTTCAAACCATGAGCCCTCGTCGAGACCGAAAAGGCAAATAGTATACATACTCGTCCGAACGTGATGTACAGACTTCGGGTCAAATTTGTCGTCCGAGGGGTCTGGGCTAGCTCCGTCCCTAACTAGGAAGACGTCCGCCCACAAGCTCCCGTTGTTCTGTACGCTCTGCAACGCGCTACATTAGACTTCATCACAATCTGCGACGACAAGTAGATACTCACCGGAGGCAAGTTCACTGTGAAGTCCGCAACCCGCTTCTCGTTCCAGTCGCCAAACGTGATGTTATTCCATACCAAGCTCGGGAGGCCTGCGTCCTGGTCCTGCCTGTATCCTGATGTCCACTTGCTCGAGAAGACATCTCCTGTCGGGGACGTCGACAGATGTACGTGCATGGCCAGGGGGATTCCGAGCGGCCACATGGGGGCGGCCTGCGTCGGGATCGCATTCGCGGCGGGACCAGGGGTCTGTCCGGGAACATTGGCGACATTGGCTTGAGGGACGGACGCTTGGGACACAGTCGGGGCAACCGGCGGTTGCTGCTGCTTCGCACTGAAGAACTTGCTGACTAGGATGCATTACACGCACGGCATCGGACACACGCAGCCCGGCGCACAACACCCAAGGACGACAACGCTCAGCACAGCGCGCCTCACCGGAGACAGAGAAGACGAGGGATGATGCTGCGTACCCAATTGAGATACGGCAATGGCCAGCACGACTTGCTACGCGCGAGTAATCAACGCCGTCAGATGGCACAGGGAACGGCGTCGAGATTCGCGAAGAGGGTGTGGTAGACGCACCTGCGCAATGGCGAAGAACTTGCGGGCGGGGCTCTGCTCCTGGCCTGCCGCTCCGCCGTTCGCTGGCGCGGCAGGGGCCCGCGCGGGGGCGTTGGGTGTCGACATCGCTTTCGTGCACTGCCTGGATGGTATGCTCTGTCAGCTGTATGCCTAAGAGACTTTACCCAGTTTCGACGAGAGCACAGGTGTGGCGGGAAGGAGGATGAGCCTGGCGGTGCGCTGCGAGGATCCTGTGCTGGAGGAGCGCGACTCCAGCAGCACCTCCGACGCGTATCTACTAAGCGCTCATGCTCTTGCATCGGGCCGGGCATGTCGGCAGTCTCTACGAACGTTGGCTCGACTCCTTGCACGCCGCGAACAAACCACAGTCCACAGTTCATGCCACCGCACTGCCGCTCTGCGCAGCTGTGGGAAGCACTGATGTTGTCTTCCGAATGCATTGGCAGGTTGTAGACAAAATACGAATACAAAGAGAGGCAGCTGCGACGTCAACTAGTCGAAAACACGTGTGATCCAGACATTCCACATATTCACATTCAACATCTTCAAAGTTTCGCGCTCGCAGCCGACTCGGGCTTGACCACAAAGTTCAGTCGGGGGAAGTGACAGTATACAGTTCCAGCAGAACCCTGGGTCTCAATCGCGACTTCTTCGTGGTTCAACGAGATGAGCTTGCCGACAGTCGGGATCTTGCCTGTTCATTTAATGTGTTAGACCATATTCCGCGGGATAGTCAGGCCGTACATACCGTTGTCCGAAGGCGTGACAGAGACATATTGATACTGCTTCAAGCCCAGGCGAGCAGCTTCCACAGTGTCAAAGCCGACGATCTTCGGGTCCTCCGTTTCCGATGAGCAAATGATCTCCGCAGCCTGCGCGCCGGATATATTGTCCAGGACGTTCTTCTGCTGCGAGCCGACCTTCGCAACGTACTCGGACATCCGAGTGATCCACTGAAGCCACCTTAAATCCGAGGCTGCGGAAATGACGAACAGGCCAGACGTACCGCGATGCTCGCAGGGAACCTGGCGCGGTCAAAGAGGTCCCTCAACGACCGGAACTGCTGCATCCACGCCCAGGAGAAGTGGACTGTGAGATCCGCCAAGCCAGGCGTTTCTGTGTCCATGAGCCATTCACGGCCGTCTGCGAGCTGTTCTTCGAGCAGTGCCTACACAGCGTGGCATAATCAGTGCCAGGAACAACACGTGCTTTGGATGAACGTACGAGGTGGGACACCAGCCAGCTCTGCACGACTGGTTGGTTGGCCTCCAAAGCAGCGGGGTCAATCTTCTTCCCTAGCCACTGTTACCAAGACCATCAGTACTGGGCCGA
Organism: Cubamyces lactineus; assembly: GCA_022376465.1. Classification (NCBI taxonomy): domain Eukaryota; kingdom Fungi; phylum Basidiomycota; class Agaricomycetes; order Polyporales; family Polyporaceae; genus Cubamyces; species Cubamyces lactineus. The sequence continues at coordinate 2,480,747 of JACDTU010000003.1, forward strand.
CGTGACCGAGACGCAAGGAAAGACCTACCGCGCTCCTATCATTCACGAATTCCGGCGTGAACTTTCTGTATGGCAAATTCTCCGCCGCCAGCGGGAACAGCGCACGATCTGCGTAGGTCATACACAGGGCCTTAATCATCCCCGTGTCTGCCTTGCCTCCACCCTTCCGCGCGGGAAACAGCGTGGGATAGCCTGCGGCCGGCGGGAAGCGACGCTCGAGAGCTGCAGCGATCAAGCTGCTATCGCAGTAGACGTCCTTGCCTATAGCAAGCACAGGAATCCGTCGGTAAGTCACACCGAGGCGTTCGGCGAGGTCGGGACGAGGCAAGGTGGTCGTAACCTGTGCAATATCGTACGAACACAGTCAGATATCCGCATGGGCGGATCAGAGAGCAAAGTCGACACACCTCCACCCGCAGGTGCGAAATCCGCTTTACCGTAAGCAGGTTCTTGACCTTCGTTGCGAACGGGGAGGCGTCATAGCTGGGCGCGATGATGGTGCATTTGTCCTCAGGGTTCTGCTTTTGGTTGAATGTCTACTTACTGGTACAACACGACGGGAAGCTTGGAAGTAGGGGCCATGTCGCTGTAGTGTGCTTTGTCCTCGTTAATGGTTCAAGGTCGTTGAAGCAGGGAAAGAGGAGGTTGCGCCTATGTCATCCGTACAAGAACCGGGTTCGGTCACCAACTCGCGCGCTCGTGAGTCCGGGGAAAGGGCGTGAATGAGTGGCCGAAAGGGCGCCAATTTCTATTTCCCGGAGGAACCGGACCTCGTGCAAGTGCTATAGATCTCACAAGCAGATCGATCGGGAGATCACCACCTATTGCATGCAAAGGCAGTTCGTGGGACTTGAGACAACGGCCTGCTTGAGGGCGTGCACGCGTTCGTAGAGCATAGCTGCGAGACGGACTATGGAAGGGATGATCAACGGGCATCCCGTTGGCGCTGCAGCGGCTGAACATGAGGCTCGCAGAAGCACGTCTTTTTTGTGCGCCCATCATCTTCATGAGTGTGCTTGAAACCGTGGCAGAGCGGTGTTGCCAGTCCCCTGACACCCCGAGCATATACTCCACCCAGCACGGGCACTCGTTGCCATACCCCCAAACCGTAGCGCGTAGTCCGCAGCATACCTAGCACCTGCAGTGGGCAGTCGCTCATTGACACTTTTTCATGTATGCATAGATGGGATTTGTGACCTGGATCAACGATGGCAATGGCGAGAAGACAAAACGAACACGTCTGCGGCCGAGTGGTTTCAGATGAACGGAGGACGGGCGAATGAAAGGCTGGAAAGAAGAGAGACATGGTGGCAATTATAGCCGCCGCGTCACGGCATCGCCTCTAAAGAGGGGGTGGCAGGAGTCTGACCACACACGGCGGGGGCGATGTTAGGGCGCTCTCGTCGCGCTGGTACAAGAACACTCACCTCAGGTTTCCTGCACAACTTCCACCACTCTCCACCGTCCACGGCAGGCCCGCTCACGACCTCCCCACGACCGTCGTCCCGCTTCAGTGCGCGCCGCCGACTTAGACGACATGGCCCACGACGATCGCCCCACCCTGCCTTCATTGTCCTCATCAACCTCCATCGCCGATGAGTCCACGTTGAACGACCCTTTCGCCGACCGTCCGCGGCAGATCAACTTTGCGGCGGCCCCTACGATGCCCACGCCGATGGACAGTGTCGCCTCATTCCCCAATGAGTTCGGCACACTCGACCAATATGATGAGGACGAGGAGGAGAAGCTCCCTCTGAACAGAGGCGCTGGGGGATTGTACCCGCCTGCGTGAGTGTAGACTGCCACCGCAGTAACGCCGCGCTTAACACTGAATCTGTGTCCACAGTCAGTTCGATCCGAACTCGTACGGAGACCCGTACGGCAATCGTCCCCTCTCAGTGGCCTCGACCTCTTCGGGAGGCGTTGAGTCCCAGTGGAGACGCCGTCAGACCATCAAACGCGGTGTCACTCGTAAGGTCAAGCTAACGAAGGGTAACTTCATCGCGGAGTACCCTGTCCCGAGCCCTGTGTTCACTGCCATTGAGGCCAAGTGGCAGAGCAGCAAGACCACCGAGTTCTCGTAAGTGGCTGTCGCCAAGCCGTCCGGCGCTTGTCTCCTGACGCTTGCGCAGGCACATGCGGTACACGGCCGCTACGTGCGACCCGGACGACTTTTCGGAGGCTAATGGCTACAGTCTGCGCACGAAGATGTACAACCGACAGACCGAGCTTCTCATCGCCGTCACCTCGTATAACGAGGACAAGACGTTGTATGCTCGGACTCTGCACGGCGTCATGCTCAACATTCGTGATATCTGCAAGACGAAGCAGTCGAAGTATTGGCGGCGTTCCGCGGAGGAGGGCGTACCCGGCTGGCAGAAGATTACAGTTGCGCTCATTATTGACGGTCTTGAGCCTATGGACAAGACTGTACTGGACATTCTCGCTACCGTCGGAGTGTACCAGGACGGTGTCATGAAAAAGCAGGTTGACGGCAAGGATACCGTCGCTCACATCTTCGAGGTATTGCTATCGCTTCCATGAAACCAGGTGTCGGTTGCTGACTGTTTGACAGTACACCACGCAACTGTCTGTCGACGCCACGCCTCAGTTGGTAGTACCTCACGCCGATGATCCCAACAACTTGGTGCCTGTCCAAATTATCCTGGTCATCAAGGCGAAGAACCAGAAGAAGATCAACTCCCATCGTTGGTTGTTCAACGCCATTGGTAAGATGCTTGAGGTGCGCGCAGTCCTTCCCTACATCGATTGGACGTGCATTGACTCTAGAAATAGCCCGAGATCTGTGTCCTGATTGATGCGGGCACGAAGCCCGGCCGGAAGTCTATCTATTACCTGTGGGAGGCTTTCTACAACGACCCCAATCTTGGCGGGTGCTGCGGAGAGATTCACGCGATGATCGAAGGAGGCCGGAAGCTCATCAATCCTTTGGTGGCTGCCCAGAACTTCGAGTACAAGATGTCCAACATTCTTGGTGGGTTGCTTGTATATGCTTTACACATAGCCATACTAACGTCTAGACGTCTCTAGACAAGCCACTGGAGAGTAGCTTCGGTTATGTCTCCGTATTGCCTGGTGCTTTCTCAGCATACCGGTACCGTGCCATTCTTGGAAGGCCGCTTGAGCAGTACTTCCACGGAGACCACTCGTTGGCCGATCGCTTAGGCCCGAAGGGTATTTATGGCATGAACATTTTCACGAAGAACATGTTCTTGGCCGAGGATCGTATCCTGTGTTTCGAGCTGGTTGCGAAGGCCAACGACAAATGGACGCTGACGTATGTCAAGCCGAGTAAAGCAGAGACCGATGTGCCAGAGTCTGCTGCGGAACTCATCGGTCAGCGTCGCCGTTGGCTGAACGGGTCCTTCGCTGCGTCGGTCGTAAGTGCCCTTCCTGTTATTCATACTCGCACATTGTTTTACACGCGGAACAGTATGCTATTGTCAACTTCTTCAAGCTGTACAGGTCCGGTCACGGCATCATCCGCATGTTCTTCTTCCACATCCAGGCACTGGTACGTCAGACAGTTGAGACTATCAGTACGACGTAAAACTCATGTCGGCGCGAATAGTACAACATCTTCAGTTTGATCTTTTCATGGTTCGCGCTGGCGAACATCTGGCTCACGTTCGCTATCATCATCGACCTCCTACCCGGTCAAAATATCATCTTCTTCGGCACGGCTACCATCGTAAGTAGACCGCTCAGGCTTTTTATGGGAACTTGTCACTTATACGCCTGATAGACTCACTGGATCAATCTCGTTCTCAAATGGATCTACCTCGCCTTCCTCGCTCTCCAGGTAGGTTGCGTGCCAATGCATAGTCAGCATTTGTTGATTTCGTGCAGTTCGTTCTGGCGCTAGGCAACAGGCCAAAGGGAGAACGCATGACATACAACATCACCCTTTGGTATGACTGTCGTCCACTTGTAACATTGCTTGAAACTAACATACTCTTACAGGGTATATGGCTTCTTAGCTGTCTATCTCATCGTGTGCTCCTGGGCATTGACGGTGGTCGCGTTCAAGGTAGATCAGGCCGTTCTCCATGCAAACTCAGTCGCTTACGCCTTCCATTCCTCAGAACATCCCCAAACAGTTGGCCAACGAAACCACGTCGCAGATCATCATCTCGTTCTTCAAGCCACCAATTGGAGCACTTATCGCTGCCATGCTGTCGACTTTCGGTCTTTGGTTGATCGCTTCGCTGCTCTACGTACGTGGCCCGCCTTGTGGTCGGCTACGCGTTATTGACCATACCCGCAGCGCGATCCCTGGCATATCGTATCCAGCATGTTCCAGTATCTGTGTCTCGCGCCGAGCTTCACAAACGTTCTCAACGTCTACGCGTTCTGTAACTTGCACGACGTCTCTTGGGGTACCAAGGGTAGCGACAAGGCTGAGGCACTACCCTCCGTTTCGTCCAAGAAGTCCAAGGATGCAGAAGTTGCAGTCGTCGAGGACACCACGCGCGACAAGGAGGACCTGGATGCGACGTTCAAGGAGACTGTCACACGCGCGCTTACGAAGCTCGAGACGAAGGAGGTGATCGAGAAGCCAACGATGGACGACGAGAACAAGACGTTCCGCACGCGTCTCGTCGCGTTCTGGATGCTCACCAACGCCGGTCTCGCCGTTGCGGTCCAGAATTTGAACGGTCTTGAGACCGGCAACGAGGCCGCGGACGAGCAGCGTCTCGTCTCGCGGCAGAACACCTACTTTGCCGTCATCCTGTACTCGACGTTCGGTCTTGCCCTCGTCAAGTTCGCTGGGGTGAGCTTCATCAATATCTCTTGGGGCGTAATAGCAGAACTAACCGCGTCATTCACAGTGTCTCTTCTACTGGTTCAAGAGGAACCTCTTCCGGTGCTGCCGTCGGAACTAAAGCTGTCTGCTGTGGGGAGAGAAGTGGGGATCTCTGCCTCTCACGCTGTCGGTTGCTCTTTGGTGGGCGTTCGTTCCATACCCGGGTCACGGACACTTTGTGCTACACCCGTACTGGATTTTTCTTCGTCTCCTCTAATGATTCATGTTTTCGCGACGATATAGTATTGTAGTTATGTCCGGGACTTCTACAGGTCCCAGATGGATGGATCTGGCATTCTCTGGTAATGGAACACTGGAGGCATTTCGTACGCTGGCACAGTCGATCACTCTTGTATTTGCGGTGCGATTCGTGCAGCTGTAGATGATCAGATGTACTTGCATTGGTGCTGTGATTATGCCTGCATTGTGGGAGATTAAAGTCCAATGAACAATTGTTATGGAGGCCCTTACATTCGCGCGCAATAGGTCGGTGATATGAAAGGAAATGCCTTCCGTTCACGGCTGTGGACTACTTACCTTTCATTGATCCACGATCATTCCAGCCCGTTGCAAAACGATAGACCGCGGGGGCTCGCCGCGCACGCGCGTGCCTTGTTTGGCACAGTTTCCCAATACGGTATAAGTAAGCGCCTAGCTCAATTCTTGGGGAACGGCCGCGCTGAATACATCCCTCTTGCACATCGTCATAGACCTCCTTGTATGCCTGCTGCGTGTGCCCAGGGGATGACCTATGGGTGAATTATTGCATTTGTAGGATATACTGGCGAACACGGGATAATCCGGTCACAATGTTGGTCTTATGCACTGACCACTACTAGCCATAATCCCACGACACAACTTGCTATTTCCAAGTGACACCGATAGCTTGACACTGAACACCCGGGTCTTCATAATTCAGCGTCAATGACTACCGGTCGCTCAAGTATGGCATTAGTGCATAGAATGCCGCGATTATACGACGACAGCAGACCGAAGATGTGTCTTAACGATCTCCGAGGGAGGCATACACAGGCGCCAAGACCTACCATATCAGGCAGGCGGCCAAACAAGACACGCGCGCTCGCGGCGAGCCCCCGCGGTCTATCGTTTTGCAACGGGCTGTCAAGAGCATACAGACTGCGCGCACGATCATCGGTTAGGTCATACAGAGCTCACATTACTGACGAGGAACCACGCCTCGGATAGATGTGGACAAGAATACAAATGCACTTGGCACTACGGGAGTCGTGGATGTCGTGACAGCAAAACAAAACAGGGCGAACGACGAAGAGACGAGATCGTGCGGGACATATAGGCGTACACAGAACAGAGATCGACCGCGGCAGCACCCCCTAACATAAAATAAGGCAGACGAAGGACACCGCTTAAAACGGGTTCTCGTCATCCGCTGGCTTGCTCCCTGTTGACGATTCGGCGGGAGCCTCGGAATGCTCCTCGGAGTCTGATTCGGAGCTGTTGCCCTGTTGCTGAGAGAAGAGCGAGGGCATGGGCTTCGCAGCACCCCTACGCAGAATGGCGATCAGTCTGGGTTGATCTTTCGATTGAGCCACTGCATGCACTTACTTTGTGAAGTGCTTCTTCTTGGTAGCGTTCAGCTTCTGGCTGCACGGCGTCATCATGTTGTCGGTCGGCGACACATAGGTGGGGTTGCTGTATTCCTGGTCAACCGCGGTTCAAACTCAAGATTGCATAGGGAGAAGCGTACTGTGACTTCGCGAACTTCTTCGCGAGCAGCGCCTTCGCGCCCATGCCAGGGGCCTGGTTAAGAAGGCCGTTCGTAGAGTTGCCGAGGGGCGCCTGAGGCACGACAACATGCGCTGCCTGGCCGGGGTTGTGGAGGGGCTGAATGGGGGTGCCGATGGGAGAGTCGTTGGGAGTAGTAGTGGCAGACATAGTGATTTAGGTGGATTCGTGTGGACTTCTGGGCAATAGAGAGATGGCAGATGATGGAGGTACGCAGGAAGGATGTGGTCGTGAAGCAAGGCGAGTGTGGCTGACAACGAGTTGGACTTGGAGTTCGTTTTGTGCTCTGAAATTGAACGACACGTGCACCGTGGTCGCGTCGTGCTCCAAAACACGTGGCCGCGTCCTTTGCAGCGCTTATCACATTTCTCTCTGGAGCTACCACGATCGTTGCGACGCCTGGCTACGGTTTGAAAGCTCAATCGCATCTGCATGCAATGTAGAGAAGCCGAGTATGTACTGGTTGGAAAGTTTAAACTCACCTTTGCAAGCGGCAGAATGACTCGCGTCTTCCCGCTCACGGGCAGGTATGTCTTACTTGGTGTCGTACGGCATGCACCCGTATGCATGGTGTGAACGTTGAGCGCGCCATGCAATCAAAGGTAAGCAGAGTGCTGGCGTCAAGTGTATACGGATGGTCTAGCAGCGATGTAGTAACGACTGAGTGAGTTGCGTTAGTCAACGTCTGAATATATCCTTGATCTGACAGCGTGTATGTCTAGGGCTTATGAATGCCGTTCCGAGCATCGGGGGGCTTCTCAATCTTACTATCCTCATGCGTATACATAGGTGCTATCTCCTGGAAGCTAGGATTCTCCCATCGCATTTGCGTCCTTCCCGGAGGCAATCCCAGCATCATCATCCCGCAAAGCTCACTGGTCCTGCCGGTCGATTCGGCATCGCACAAGTATCGTCATCCTCCGACTCTTATGGCACAGGGGCTCCCACCGTCCAACACGATCGTGCGATGGCAAAGATTGCGCCCACACAAGCAAACACCACACATTGGGTTGAGACAAACCCTAATCTCCGAAGGACTTGTCGACCCTGGAACCAATGCTAGCCCACAAGGGTACTACTCATAGCAGCCGGGCCTATCAACGGTCTTGGGGGTTCCATTTCAGAGTTCGAGGCCAAGCGTTCAAACACGCTAGTTGGGCAACAAACCTAGGTGCGTTCACTTCGAGTACGACACATAGGCTGGTGTCAGTGTAGTCCAAGGATCACTCCGTGCTAATGCACCCAGCTTTGGCAGCTCTGCCTGCCGCATACGCACGAATGCTCGCCATCGTCGACGCGTCAATACGAACTTTTTGGTGCGGCCCAGATTCCATTCCATGTCGAGCCCGTCCACCTTCTGCGGCCTGAGCAGCATCGTGCGCAGCTATCGGTGTTGATAGTAAACCGCCTTACGTGACCGTCTATAGGTACCGTATCGCACCGCGCCCTACCTCTCAACTCTGACGGCACCTTCCAGACCAGAGCAGGAAACGCAAACTCTATAGCTATCCGTGCGTCGCACCTCCCACCCACGTGCGGCGCCACCTCTTATCTCTGTGGCAGAACGACATGGACGCTCCCATCGCGGTGTGAGCTCATTCGACACCTCAAACCCGCCCCTTGTATGCGGATGGACACCCAGAAGCGCTGATGAAAGCTACCTCCCCGTCGGTCAATGTCACCTCGTTCTGCGTTCTACGTTCTGCGGATGCGGACGCGATTCCGTGTCAGGCCCACATCACTTATCGCGCACGCTCAGGGGCTCAGCTCGAGGCTGGAGTGAGAGGCTTGCCTGAGACAGCCTAGCGTAGCAACACCCGTACGTACGTCCATCGGACACGAGGCCCTGGGCGGCGACAGGATGGCCATCTCGAGTTATCTCATTGATTCTCCAGTCGCCAGCCCCACCTCCCTGGTCTCCCAATCTCCCAATGGCTGCCAGGACGTACACAGATCCACATGAAGCAGCCCGAGCGTGCTGGTGCGCACTCCCAGGTACGTCAGACTGCCTACCACTAAGCAGGCAACTAATCAGTAGTACCTACCTTCCCTCGGAGGTCCGCTCGCCCGCGCGCAGCGTTCTCCACCGCCATCTCTCTATAGCGTTCCGAGCCACCGTCGGAACAAACCCTGCCAACGTAGCTCACGCAGCAAGGCCCGCAACGCACCCTGGGAAGCCCATGATGTATCGTACTGCCGCGCATCCTGGAACGCGCCGTATGCGGTATCCCGGCAACGGTGTAATATAGTATACGCAACAGAATCATATGGTAAGTACGGGATGCATACATTCAGGCCATTCATACTCGGAGCTGTGTATGCTTCGGCAGTTTCGAATCCTCGCCCGCAACACCGACCGTCCGAGCGAGGCGCGGTGGTCCGTGGTCGGTAGGCAGTTGCAGCCAGTACTCACGGCTCCGCGCGCGCCCGCGCCCGGCCGACGGGTTGCGGACGTGGTGAGATAGGATTTAGGCACTCTGTCGCCACCTCCTGCGTGTTGGGACCGGAACACTGCGAACGCGGATGGATGGCGGACACGCCTGGACACGCGGCGCTGTCACTGCGTCAGCGAACGATCAAAGTTTGGGATGCGACGCGCACCACGCAGAGGCCCGTGTGATGAGAGCCTCCGCATTGCACGCTGCGATGTTGCCAACTTGGGCCTTTTCGTCTTCATGGGAGTACTTACGCCCCGGCGCAGCGAACGACGCCATCCGCGCGTGCCTGGGATGATTAGGACGAGACCGAGCAGTTGGCCTGGGAGAACGTGTGCACCTTGACAAGGACCGATGACGCTCGTCCGGCCTGGCCATACGACGAGCTCATTTCGACCCTGACCAGTGCTGACCGCAATGCGAAAACTGGCCATCACACGAGGATGCAAGCGGAGTCAAACGACCGAACCACGGCGCGCGCGTGCTCATCCCAACCTGTGTGGGCTTACATATCAGTCAGTCCAACCCCCATACGCACCATGGTTTTCCCATCCCTCGCGCGCGCTCCGCGGTGGGTGTCTTCGCACCCTCGCTCTGCGCGTACCGGGATCGTCGCCGGCCAGATGCGCTCGCGCTCGCATCCCTGAGGTCACCGGGGAGAGGCAGTAGTACCAGGACGCTAAGCGGGAGCGGACAGCAGACGCGCGAGGGAACCAGGCTCGATCTGCGCGCGGCCCAGAAAGTAGCGAGCGTGCCTCAAGGCTACCAGACGAGCCTATGGGGAGCGATCGTGCGGCATGCAGGACCGAGTCGACCACACGTGGAGCAGCGGGGACGCAGTAGAACCCCAGACGAAGTGTCGGTGCCCGCTGCACAACGCAAATCCGGGCACTTCGGAATCTGAGATTCGGGTGCGTCGTTCATACGCAGGGGCGTTTGTACGGTGGTTCTGTGGATGGGTTCTCACCCTAGCCAGGTCGAGGCCGCGAAGCACGAGCATAATGAAGGTCGGTTCGGGGAAAGATGGACCACGGTGTCTGTTATCGACGCGGATCGCGCGTTCGTCAGTCGAAGACGATGAGCGAGCGTCTGGCTGATGGCTTCTTGAGGGGCTCAACCGCGAAGGAGGCTCAGGTGCATTCAGAGGTATGGCGTACCAGACGCTGCAGCGGCTGATGATGCATTCTTCGCGACCGCGGGCGGTCCGGCACGCAACTTTCGTTGAACTCGTGCACTGCTGCTGCCACAGGAGCCGTACCGCAGCGTCAGACGAGCAGCGGATTGCTTTCTCGGCGAAGGCGGCGCGCGTGAGGTATGGAACAACTGGTGGAGTGCGCGGTTGATGTGGGCGACAAAGGAGCTCGGGTAGAGAATGTGCCCTTGTGACAATGGAGCGACTGTCGACGGTGGCTGCGGTGCAATATGAGCCCAAGACGAGACGAGACGGGCAAGGGAGACAACAAGCTGTTTGGGACTCGGACTTGATTCCGAGGATGTGGCAAAAGCACAGATTTTCTGCGGCAGAACCTTGGAGACGGAAACGCGGCGGTGAGTAAGCCCCTGCGGCTGGGCGAGTGGGCGCCCGCGAGAAAATACAGTCGGGGGCGTGAGTTGAAGACGCTAGGACGAGAATAGGAATGGAGGGGGGCGCGTCGGGGCGGGGAGGCGGGGGGCGAGGTGGCTTAGGAAATCGAGGCGAAAACTGGCGAAAATTGAAGCGCACCGGGACCGGTTGAGTGGGGAGCGGAAACGATCGATGGTGCGGGGTGGTGGCTATTGGCCGATGCAGGCGATGGGCACACGAACGTGCTGATGGTCGCCGGGAGGAAAGAGGACTAGACCAAGGGAGCAGAGGAAGAGTACGTGAGGATTAGTCGTGCGATTGCCGAGGAGGAGAGGGAGAGTCTCAGGGGAAAGATGAAGATGGAAGAGAGAGAAAGACGAGGCGGGCAGCCATCAGGTGAGCCGGAGCATGGAAGAAGGGCGGACTGGCAGGTGAGCGTGGCCCAAGACGTACAGAAACGTAAGAGCGAGAGAGCGCCTGAGGCTGCAGCTGCGGTCCAACGACGACGACGGAGAGCGAGAGCGGGGGCGTGGTAGGCGGAGGCAGGCCGTGCCTGTATGGGCGGAAGAGGCGGTGGGACGGATCTCGTCCAGCGTGCCCCGGCCGTGGCCAAAAGGCTAAATAGAAACGGTGAACAGCAGCCCATTGAGTGCAGCTGTAAGAGAGCTGGTATGGGCAATTTGAGTGAGACTAGAGACGGAAGACGGAGAAACCGAAGGACGAGATCAATCGCATGCGCAAGTGGCAACGACTCGCTGCCCCCTTACATACTCATAAACCCTCCTCCCCCTCCTCCGCTTCTCCTCCTCCCCTCCTCCGCCTCGCCCCCTCATCCTCCCCTCCTCACCCTCCTCCTCCCGCCATCTTCCATCATGCCAGGCGACATTCTCAACAAGAGGAAGATCGCCGTCCTTGGTTCTCGCTCAGTCGGTGCGTCCTGCCCCTGTCTTCCATCTCCCTTCCCCGCGCTCACGCGCCGCGCCCTCCCCCCTCTCCCGCGCGCGTCCCCCCGCCACAGGAAAGTCGTCGCTCGTTATTCAGTTCATCGAGAACCACTTCGTCGAGTCATACTACCCCACCATCGAGTCCGTCTTCAACAAGAACGTCTCCTACAAGGGCATCGACTACGACTGTGACATCATTGACACCGCAGGCCAGGTACGTTCCCCTCCTACCCTTTCCTCCCCGTCGCGTCCCCCCGCCAATACGAGACGAATGCTCCTGCAGGACGAGTACACCATCCTAAACTCCAAACACGCGATTGGCATCCATGGCTATGTCCTCGTGTATTCTGTCACGAACCGCAAGTCCTTCGACATGGTTCGCATCGTGTACGACAAGATCGTCAACTTCTGTGGCATGAACTCCATCCCATGTGTAATAGTAGGCTCCAAAATCGACTTGCCAAACAGGTCCGTACGCTTCTTCCCCAGCAGCTGCGCGCAATTGCACACGCGTTTGCGTCCGCTCCTCGCGGCGGCACACGTCGCAGTCGCGCTCGTTCCGAGCCGTAGTCGCGAGACTTCCTTTCTCACGGTACTTTTCACTTTGCAGGCAAGTCAACGCAACTGAGGCCGAAAAGTTAGCCGAAGACCTCGGCGCGGCCTTTATCGAGACGAGCGCAAAGAACAACGTCAATGTCTGTGAGTACCTGCTCTCCTCGCGCAGAATTTGCTCCCGCAAACATGGCGCTAATGCCGATGTGTGTCTGTATAGCGAAAGTATTTGAGCTATGCCTCGCCGAGATCGAGAAGCGGCAGCCAAATAGCAAACAAGAACCTCAAGCCAGCAAGTGCATCATCATGTGAACCAGACCCTGCACACCAACCACGCACACCTTGTCATTCAAGCGCAAGCTCCTCACTCGCATCGCTCCATAGAAAGAACCCGCATTGCACGCATATACATCTCTTAATGGTCGGTATTGCCCCTTTTATGTTGTCCTTCTCACCCCTTGGGTTTTGTGGTGCATTCTCTGGCCGCCCGCATTTGGGTTTCTCTCCCCGTCCTACTCCCCCCTACTCCCTCTCCTCTCTCCTCCTCCTTCCTTTCCCCACCGCAGTCCCTCCATTCCCTACCCACCTCGTGGCGCGGCCTATTGCTCTTGCTGCTTGTCGTTGTCGTCCTAAGCTGACACATCGCTATCTTTGGCTTGCAGTATTCATTCTTGTATATTCCGGACTGTCATTGACATTATCGCCCGCTCGTCATCGCCTTACCTCGCCATCTCACCCGTTGTCTTCCCCCCTCTCGTGTGTACAGCTTGTATGATCCCGTTGTTGTCCTGTCTTCTCTCCTCTTCCTCTCTCTATCTTCTTCTCCTTCCATCTTACCTTAGCCAACCCCTGAATCTCTTCGGGGCGCGCCGCATATATAAATGTATAGCTCTCCCAGAGGCTCATAGGTTCATAATCATTTTTCGCTCAAACGCTCATATAGCTCCCTTTGCATTCCTCCGCCTGCCTCGTTCCGGTTTTGTCTCGTCTCGTCCTTCTCCGTGGCCAGCCTCGTCTTGTTTCCGAACGGCACTGCGCGTCTCGCTCACCTCGCCACCAAGCCTCAGTCAAGCCGGCGAACGCTCCGAGAACTATCGCTTCCGACTGTTCGACAGCTGCTTCACAAGACTCACGCACGCCGGCTTTCTTCGACCTCGACCGCAAACTGCAACCGTGCCCGGATCTATGGGCGGCTCACCGCGTTACGGGCCAGCCTGTCCCGCGCGCTTTTGGGGATTCCCGACCGGGAGTCCAGGCAGGCCGCTGACCGCTCTTGTGAGTACAATACCTCAACATGACCCGCATCGTGGCATGGTGAGACATTGTCAGATGTCATCGTGACCGTGCGGGCGCGCGTACCGCGCAGTCGAGCAGACTGCTGTACGTATGAACGAAATGACGTTTATGCACTCGGAGGTAATCTTGCCTGCTCTTCGTGTCTCTCGGTGCCTGGAAGTTTTCTCGTGCTCTCTCGACATTCGGCTACTATCTCGAGGCTCCAGATGCGACTTGGGTGTGCCGGTAGATCACACCTGACCATACGCGCGCGCGTACACATGTTCATCTGAGATGCCGACGTTTTGCTGCCGCGGTTGCCTGTTGTGGCAAACGAGTGAGCGGGCTTCTCGAGGACCTCGAACGTCCCCAGCCCCGCTCTTCTCAATTATGCTCAATAGACTCCGGGGCGGCAAGAAGCTCACGGTCTCCAGGCGCCCGCCACAACTCACAACTCAACTCACCGTAGCGGCAAGCCCCCCGCATTCCCCGCACCCGTTCGGTCGGGCTGCCCCATCCCACCTAGCCCTTGCCTCGTCTGGCCTTGCCTGCAACCGCGTTGTCTTCTCAGGCTTCTCAGGGTGCTCGAGTCTGCCAGTCGCCTGCTGTACACTATTCCAAGGTATACACATTGCCACGGGTGCTCCTCGCAAGTGCAGTACACAGTATACGCATTCCAACAACAGCCGGTACCAGTATATTCCATTGACCAGTCATCCCCCTCCTAGCCCACGCTCACGCGGACCCATCACCAAGGTACCGCGCCCGGATCTCGCGCCCATTGAGGCCCTTGACGAACAGGACCTGGGGGTCGTCGGGCACGAGGTCGATCGCCTGGTCCGACCAGTGCGCGTCCTCGGCGCCGTCGACGTCGAGCACGAGGCCCTTGACCGGCTTCGCCGTGGAGAGCTCGACGCGCGCGCCCTCTGGGCCCTCCTTGTCCCCTACGACGATCCGCAGCCCGACATCTGCAGGGAAGTGGATGTATTTGTACGGCTCGGGCCTGGTGTGATGCACGTTAGCGTTCACAATGTAGTGGGAGGGGGGTAGTGTGGCCTTGTACGACATGTACATGTACGTGTACTTACCAGTTGGCGTACCGCCCGAGAACCGAGCCGTCCGCATCCAGCAGGCGTGCAGACACAATGATCGTCTTGGGCACCTCGCTCAATTTCGTGCGCACGGGCTGCCCAGGGAGCGCGCCCTCCCAGAGTTCAGTAGCAGAGTTCGGCTGGAGAACGACGTCCTGCCGGAACGTCTCGCGCCAGTCCGAGTGCAGGTCGAACGCGACGACCTCGAGCGCAGCGCGCTTCGGCTCGAGCGTGCTGTTCGTGCCCCACACCGCGAGGCGCGTCTCGAGCGTGAAGGCCGCGGCCGAGAGCGGGTCCGCGAACGTCTTGCGCTCGGTGCGCGCCATGCCGACCGTGTATGGCCGCAGCTCGCGCTTGATCGCGAAGTACGCCGGCTTCGGGCGGAGGAAGTAGTCCACGATCGCCCAGGACGTGACCGGCCAGCAGTCGTTGATCTATAGGCACGTTCGTATAGAAGGGAGAGGGCGTCAGCATCCAGTATCGGCGTTCAACGCGGGAGTCATTGAATGGTGCCAGGCCTGGGCATGCGCGTTTCATGTCGCTGTGGTGAACCACATGCAACGGAGCGCAGGCCTCGGACGGACGAGTCAATGTCGTGCGGACGCTCACCTGCCAGACCAGGGCGCCGGCGGTGTACTCCCTGCCTTTGCCCTTCCAGTTTCGCCGCCAGAGGCGGTACGCCGCGGCGAGCGTCTCCGCTTGCATAATCTGCGTGTAATAGACGTAACTGGCGTGTTCCCCGGACGAAAGACAGACGGGAGGTGTCAGTGAGCCACACGTCACATTTCGCGCGCAACGGTCACGCGGAGGGTGAGGGTAGAGCCAACTGACCTCTCAATGTCGAACGCGTGCTTGAAGTTCTCGACGAGGTAGAGCTGGGAGGGCAAGTCAGGTGAGCGGGAGCTGCTCTCACGACAACACCAGCACCGCGGCGCGGACGGGCTGCGGGGTATGCACGCACCTCCAGCCTGCGCTCGAAGCCATCGGCCTTGTTGTGGTTGCACATCGTTCTGGCGGTCGATTTCGTTAACGGAGACGTAAACGACGTCACACGCACAGTTCATTATGAAAATGCGTACCTGGACTGCGGGTATCGCTCGGACTTGTCGCCACCGAGCCAATGGTCGACCGTACGAATGTTGGGGTATCCTTCCCTGAAGAACATCAGAGCGGTCAGTTGGTACGACGGACACAGTACGAATGACTTCCTGATGAGAACCACATACATTCCGAATTCAGACACAAAGCGTCCCGCGAGCTTATTCCAGTTGTGCCATGGCTCTTGAGATCCGTGCCAGACGTTCCCTGTGGGAAGGTAGTTTCAGCTCCACGCATCCTTCGCCATCGCATATGCTCGCACGGGCTGGTCACGCACACTGGTGGAGGTCCCCATAGTTCTTGTCCGTAGTCGGCTTCCCGAACCCGCTGTACGGGGAGCTGCGGTGGTAGTGCACGTCGCACAGCCGCTCGACGACGGACGGAAGCAGCCTCTCGTAAATGTGCCGCGCGGGGAAATTGGTCTTCCTGAAGTCGGACTTCTCGTCGGAATAGTCGAGCTCGAGCTTCAGGCTCTCCGCGATCTGATAATCTGCAGCCCATCATCGGGCACGCATCGATGTGTGGTGAGATGGGGCTTCTCGACGCTCGAGGACGAGCGCGTGCGCGAAGAAGTTCTCGGCTCACCCTCGTTGTTACCCGCTGTCAGGGGCAATCGGGGAGAAATCAGTATTCGGATGCCCGCTATGTTCGAGCGTCGAACGCACCGAAGATCACGATGGAAGGATGGTGTCGCAGTCTCTTCACGTTTTGTTCGGCCTCTAGCTCGACCGACTTTGTGAACGAGTCGTATGCGGGGTACTGCGTCGGAAGCGAGATCAGGTTTACGACACTCCCAGATTCGCACGTTCATACCTGCCCGCAGCCGAACATGAAGTCCTGCCACACCATGATGCCGAGCTCTGCGAACCATTCAGCTGTGAGATTCGGAATGCAGGGGTGCGTATGAGACCGACCGTCGCAGATGTCGTAGAACGCGTCCGCTTCGTAAATGCCGCCACCCCAGACGCGGATCATGTTCTGGTTGCCGTCCACAAGTAATTTGAGCCATTGCCGGTACCTCTCGGGAGTCATTCTAGCACGATATTGTTAGCAATTCTCAGGCTGTTCAGCCGTACATAGGTCTCGTGAGGCACATACTCCGTGAGGAACGAATCAGCTGGTATCCAGTTCGATCCTACATGACTGGCATTAGAATGTGCATATATAAATGAAGCACAAGAATACCCACCACCGCAGAAGATGCGGACATTGTTGACCTCAAACAAGAAAGTCCGGCCTTCCTGGTCGACAAGCTCGTCTTGCACCACGCTTACGCGACGGAAGGCGAACTTCTGACTCTTGCGGTCCAACAAATGCCCGTCCTGTACCATTCACAAGAGTAGGAATTTTGTTGAGTACTAATCCGGATAGATAAACACGAAATGACAAAACCTTGTCGGTGATCACGATCTCGACGCTGTATATCGGCTGTTTCCCATATCCGACGGGGTACCATAACTCCAGAATACCAGTGGAGAGCTTGAAGTGCGCCTCCGCGCGCTCGCTCTTGATCGTCAAGTTGCTTTGGCCGATGACGACCTTGCCTTCAGGATCTTTGACGGTCACGGCAGCGATAGTGTACTCGCTCTTCGATAACTCGAAGGAGACATCTAGGGCGGCCGCGAGCTGCTCGTTCACTCGAGGACGGATGTCGATGTCGGCGATCCGGATGGTGTATGTCTCAAGCCGGATAGGCTTCCAGGGCCCGACGGTCATCAAGACCGGGCCTATGTAGTGTATCCTAGCGGTTAGTGTGAATACACCAGGGAGTGAGGCAACAGGCTAACCCCAATCCCAGCCGTAGCTATAGGAGCAACAAAGTGAGTGGTCTGCTATTGGACAGTAGATATCCACAAACTCACTTGTACTGCGCCTTGCGGACGTGAAGCCGGCTGGAGTCGCCGTTCCACAGGTTCAGCTTTCCGTGTTTCTGCTCGAGCTCTCGACCCTGCGTCATTTCCGTGAGCACCAAAGACGACCATGTTGTAGTGCCCGGAACTACCTTGCGGAAAGCACTAGCGAACGTCAAAACAAGGTCGTTGTCGCCTGCCTTAATATGGCCCTTGACCGGGACCCTGTGGGCCACAAACTGGTTGTCGGTTCTACCAGCCAACAGTCAGCATGATCGCCGGATTGGTTGCCCGATGCTATACATACTCGAGTATTTTATGCCCATTCTGGCGATGATGTCAGCGGGGAAGCACGTTGTGGTAGATGTATACTAGCAGTTTGCTCACAAGTTCAACGACCGCGAAGGTATCGAGGCCGTCAAAGACGAGATCGACATTGTCCGCCTCGACTTCTGCCTCGCTCGCGGTGAACCGCGTCTTGAACGCCCAATCGGCTTCGCCGATCCCTAGCACGAGTAATATCTATGGTCAGGACGACGGACTGCAAACGGAAATCATTGACACAACGGAGCGCTCACATTGCACATCCCATTCGTGCAGGCCGATGAACTAGAAGACCCTCGGTTGAGTGATTGAATGTACGCAGATCCTTACACGCGCAGTACTCACCGGGTCTGGGATCTTCTTGAGCTTGAGCAGCTCTACGTGCACCGTCGTCGGGAAACTATGCACGGGTAACCATTCGCCATCTTTCACGGCATCTTGTTCTCCACCTGCGACCTTGGCGAACGTCCACCCCTCGCTCAGCTCTCTAGAGTTATTGGCGGTCATTGTCGTCGTTTTCGAATTCGCCGTCGACGCGTAGTGATTACGAGCGATAGAGGTGGTCGTGAGATGATATTCGTGCTGAGATCACCCATCCTTAATAACCAGGTTCGTACCAGCCACGGCCCATAGCATAGATTTGGAAGAGCTACAGGGTCAGCTGGCACGCGAAACCCCTCAAGACACGGGAGGGAAACGACCGAGATTTCCCCGCTCGTGCCGTGTCCTCTATCGTGCCGTCATCGAGATCGACAATCGGGCGGCGCGGCTTCCCGGACTTTACGGACCTCAGACCATCATCGTCCACCGCGACTGTGTTGCACTCGATTCTCAACCCATAGGGAACAAGTGATCCTCACTAGCAATGCTCATGCATTGTGTCATAATATTGGGACCATCCCTCTCTCGGGCTCTTGCGTCACCGGTAAATCGTGAGCATGGGTCATACAAGCACTATCCCTACTGGTGAAGCCTCATTCTCACAGAACCGTCGCAAAACGTCGTAGCGGTCCGCAGTACTCCGTGACGCTTTCCAGAACCCCACCCTCTCATAGACGTCACCTTTCGCGAGCTCTGCGCTCCGCCGGATGCTCCAAGCCGTCCGAGCGACCACCAGTCCGCGAATGTCAGATTCCAAGGCGGTGAGTAGCACGATGCATACGTCATGAAGCTCATCATCATCTCCGTCGTAGTCAAGTCTGACCACTTGTAAGACCTCCACCCAGCTAGCCCTGGGCCCCACAGAGAGCGTGTGCGTGTCGCAGCTGGTAGGATTTTGTTGAAGCTTGACTACAACAAGCCTGAGACCGTCCGCATCCGCAGCGCCATCCCACTCGCATGGGAGGAGCACAGCACGAAGGCCAAGGTGTCCGCCTGGCTGGACCGACCCAAAGCGGAGAATGTCGTCTTGGGGCACGACGTTGCATTCCAGTACTTCCACCATGGGATGGTGCATGACAAACTCCCTCCAAGTCTCGTAAGTGATACCATGGTCTGTGGATGCCCAAGACCACGAAGGAGCGTATGGATGTTCTCGAGGGCGTTGGCGGCCGGAACATCGGCCTTTGCTCTCCCAGAGGAGATCTTCAAGGAGCGTGTCGCGCCACAAGCCTGCGGCGTAGATAGGGCCGAGGTGAGGGGCGAAGACCTCCGCGATGGCTGCGCACGCTAGCAGCTTGTCCTCCCGGTAAGAGAGCAGGCGGTTCGAGTAGTTCTCGACTATCACAAGCCATCTATACCGTATCGCCTTCCACTCGTCGGAACCAGGCAAGATTGGTGGACCGGTCACCGGGATGACATCGTAAAGCGGGAGGGTCACGAAGGGAGGCTCTGACATCGCTCTCCGACTGCAGCCAACATTGGAATGGCCCATCTGGCAACTAAGGGAGAGCGTATCCGGGTTGAAGACGAGAGATCGGGTGGACAGAAGTCCCTCCTGTAGACACCACCCTCGTCTCTTCGTCTCGTAGCGCAAGGGGTGTTCGTCGTAGTAGATGTCTTCAAGCATCTCATTGCGCAAGTATACCGTTCCGACCCTCGTCGTATGCAGCGTTCGATCGATGTTCTCAGCTCGTACAGGACAGATGAAAGGCAGGGCAGCCCCGGGATCCGGCAGCGGGCGATCCTGTAGGAAGCCCTCTGATACGCTGGCGGCGCTCGCAGCGTTGATAACCAAGTGCGCGTGGCGATATACTTTGCACATCGATGCCAGTTCGCGGTGTTTGTCCTCTGGTGAGTCCTGGACGATGCACAGGCTATCGAGCCACAGCAAGTCAACGCCGAGTGCATGTGTGACGTGAATGGCATCGCGAATAGTCCTGGGGAGCTGCGCGACCGCAATCCCGACGTTGGTGTAAGACTCCAAGTTGTCGCTCGTCGTCTGGTAAGATTGGAGTCTGACGCCCCAGACGTAGCTGAGCGCTATGTACCGCGCACCGTGCATGTCGTCCCTCGTCTGGATGAGTCGCACGCGAAGAGTGTCAGAGCAGTCGATGAGCCGGGTTGGAAGCCAAGGAGCCGAATGAAGCGCCCTGGTTTGTTGGCAAACTTCATGGCTGCTCGCGCACTCCTCCATCCAGGCCTTCGCCATAGCCAATACTTGGGGTGCGCCTACGCGTGGGATGGGCATCCGGTCCTCGATATACGCAGCCGCAGGATCATCTGATACTCTCCCTCGATGTGAGCAATGGAACGACGAGACGTCTCTCGAACGCACCTGCACACGCCTTTGGGTTGTAGACGCGAGTTATGATCGTTTCACGGTATTTGACAATGATGTCCAAGACCCCGGAAAACAAAGGCTTCCGCTGTCTGTGCGCTATGGGCTGTCGACACCCAACCCGGACGTGAACCTTCTCGTCGGGAACGAGACCCCCAGCTGAGAGTTGAGACGAGATGTCGTCTAGAAAGTGTGTGTCGAGGAATCGACACCATAGACAGCCGGAGCGGGCGCACTGCAGCCACGCAGCCAACGAGACGGTGTACCCACAGCCTCCGATCAGTCGTTGCGACTCCCTGCCATCGGGGGAGTCCTTATGAGCCTTTTTGACCCGTATGTCGTCGCTCTTGATCCCGAATTGTGCAGCAAAGACACTTTCCCATGCGAGCGCGCAGATGTTGTGTGGTCTGGGCGGTAGTGCCATGAGCTCGTCGGTGCCAGTCGCGCGTATAACCAAAGCTTAAGAGGGGACCGGGCGTAGCTATAGCGGGGAACTTGAAGTGGGGTCGAAGCCACTTCAATAAGGGCTCAAACGGGGCCCGGGGTGGCGTGGCGTGAGCGCAACGAGATCTCGAGAAGCCAGAAAAGGCGCATGGCAACATGTAGGCGCGAGATGGATGACGAGAACTCAATATGGCACTGTATAGATACACCAGTGAGAACGTGAGGAGTCTGTGAGGAGTCTTCAACTCGGATATGCAGGACGAACGACTGTCTTCCGGCCGCCGACACCGGGGACATCGGAGGGCATCGGCCTGTGGAACCGCTCGTTACACGAGAAACCCAAGATATAGTTAGATATCAAATGTTGTTCTTTGTAACAGCATATGTGCTACCTTTGTCTTTTGCTAGTAACATCGGTCTTTCAAGATGTAACTAGCGTGTAACGCGGTTTTTGCGTAACATTTGAGGTTTGATTAGCGTGGCACATTCGGTGAAACGCCATGCTACATATCGCTAGCGATTACGATATAATATCAATGTAACCACTTATCTCACAGGTCGGTGCCCCCCGGCAGCGAGCCTGCTCGAACTTGCCCAAGTCGATGTGAGGCGGGAAGGTAAGTGTATGCGACAGGCCAGCGTCTACGCACCTGTACTTTCAGTGACCCGGGCTCGTGCGAAGATACCGCAGGTTGTCGCGGACCAGTCCTTCTTCTTCAAGTACTAGTACTAGGAGGGCCCCATGCACAGCCTGTGCTCCCTGTAATTGGGTCTATTAATATACACTAATTCGCTCAAGCTTTGTCGGTTATTCAGTCAACCATGCGCTAGAATATATCCTCGATCGCGAGCGCGAGGTTTCCAGTCGCAGTCACTGTGCCCGAGAGAACCGGTGTAGCAGAAGCAAATGTCTAGTCATACAGTGTCGTGTACTACAAGCAATCGTGCACAGCGCGTCATGAACGTCATGGAGTCGACGGTGGGATCACCCAAATCCCAATGAACCCAACAGAGTCTCGCCCTCCTCGGCGCGCAACTCTTGAGCCTCATCATGTTCACGTAATGAAGCGGAAGCCCGCAGGACGTCCCTCCTCCTGCTCCTTCTGCGCGAACTCGCGGTTCTTCTTCTCGAGGTGCCGCTTGAAGAGGTAGCACATGATGATGCACAGCCCGTTCGTCGATATGCAGATCGCGTACGAGTGCGCGTACGTCGGGCCCCAGTTCTTTGGCCACACGTAGCTGTTGGAACGCACAGGATACCTGGTGAGCGACGGGGACGGGGAGAGTGGGTGGAACCATATAACTTACGAGCCGGCGATGTTTCCGAGCTGCGAGAACGCGTTGATGAACGCTAGCGCGACGGCACGCTTGGATGGTGGGCGGGGGATCGAATTGCTGACCCAAGTGAGGAAGATGATGAATCCAGCATAGGATTGTGCCATCAGGAAGCTGCAAATATTGGTCAGTGCTCGTCCTTTTCTAACGAGACACTGTTGAACACGTACAGAGAGATATAGCGTGCAGCGAGGTTCATCGTCGAAATGGCGATGATGAATCCGACGATACCAAACGCAAGCGGGATGGCGATGTGCCAGAACCGCTCGCGGGACCTATCGGAGTGCCTGCACATGCAGAACGCAACGATGGTCGCAAAGACCCACGGAGGGGCGCAGAGCAGGAGCGTGATCGTGGTGCTGTAGCCCATAGTCGCGCTGAGAGTCGGGAAGAACGCGTTGAAAGACAGGGAGACGACCAGGCTCGTGAGCGCGAGCGCGAGCCACCAGACCTTCCAGTCCGTCATGGCCATAACCAGACCGTGGAACTGGCCACCGGACTCGGTCTCAGACTCGTCGCCCACGCCGACGTCCTCCTCCATACGCTTCTCGGCGAGGCGGACCTCCTCGGGGCTCAGCCAGGTGTGCGAAGTGGCGGGGAAGTCAGGGAGGATGAAGATGGCGCACACGGCGACGAACATCGTGAGCGCGCCCTCAATGTAGAAGAGCCACCTAGCAGTCGAGAATCAGTACAAGTCCCGAAGATTGTGGAGTTTCCGAACTTACCGCCAGGCGGAGTGGCCGAGTCGGCCCTCCATTCCGTCGAGGATACCAGACGCAATCAGAGATCCGAAAGCATTACTGATCAGACTACCGCAAGAGAGGATGGCAGTGCGCATGCCCAACTCGGAACGCTTGTACCACTTGGACAGCAGGAAGAGCGCTCCAGGGAAGAACGCCGCCTCCACGAAACCGAGGAAGAAGCGCGTAAGCAGCGCGCCGACGAAGCTAGCGCCACGGTGGTGTGAGCATCATATGATGGCTACTGCGGTTCAAGAGACGGAGCTCACTTCTTCGTGATACCGGTCAAAGTAGAGATCATTCCCCAGACGATCATGCAGCACGGGAGGTATATCGATGGCTTCCCGATGTAATTAAGGAACATATTTCTGTGGGCAGTGTCATGAGAAAAGATATTGATGCGGAATGTGGCCGGCGCTGCTTACGAGGGTATTTGCATGAGGATATATCCGACGTAGAGAATACTGAGGAGTGTGTTGAACTCCTGGCCCTTGAGGTTGAGGTCCTTCTCAAACCCTCGCAAACGTGCCGCTCTACGTGAAGAATGTCAGGACGAAGTCTGAAAAGCCGTTCGATCATACATACGATGCATTATTCCGATCAATCTGTGAGTGTGTTCGTTAGTGCTGTATCGTCTCGCCAAGACGAGGAAAACACGTACATAGTTGAGGATATAGATTACAATGAGGATGGACATGCGGATATCAAGCTTGAGAAGGAGCTTCTTCTCGAGCTTCTTCCTGGCCTCGTGACCACCAAACTCCTCGTCGATGTTGTGCTGAGGGTCTGCCTCGACGTCGCGCCTGTTCTCGAAGCCGGCGTCATCGTGGTCCTTTTCGTTCAGAGACGACGCAGAAGTCATGGCGGGCGACGTGAACGGAGAAGAGGGCGAGACTGGTGAGGAACTCCGGGGAGAAGGGAGATAGGAAAGCAAACGCTTACGGGGAGGAGCTTATAACGTGCGGACGAGCGCCCAGTCCGGGGCCAGAGGCGGGGGAAGGACATGGAAAGGCCACCCCAGACGACGATATTGCGGAGAAATCCGTTCCAGGCGGGGAATGTGGGGGGCTCTGGGGAGGAAGGAGTGTTGATCCTCCTCCTCTCCGTTTTCCCGACAATCGTCCCTCATGTCTCTTTCCTGCCAAGACGCGGCCGCGGGGCGCTGCTTCTACACTCCGACCGTCGCCGCTGCAATGACCTGGTGACGGCCATCAACGCGCAGGGATCGGAGAGCGAACACGCCGCCGGGGAGACGGACCGTAGGCTACCGTGGGCACGATCGATCAGAGAAAAACATTTGTGGAGAAGGAACAAGCTCACTGCCGACAGGAACATCCTCTCATAACAATCCAGGGCTCTCCCCGCCTGTCATCCCAGCTCCTCCTCTGTCATCCTACCATCCTCATCATCCTTGGCTTACTTCTTTCCTCAGCCTCGTACCAATGGCAGCAGCTACAGCAACGCTCAGCCCGCCATCCGTCACACCACCGACGTACCACAGAATTGTCTCGCCGACCCTTACCATTCCCGCTGATCCGTTGCAGCCCATTCCCGTTGGCCTCCTCGCATGCCAGCGTGAGCGTCCCAAATTCCATTTGATTTCCTACTGGCCAAGCTCCGGCTGACGTCCGATCGTCACTTCATCTAGGTGATCCGCTTCTACGCGAATTGGCCACCACAGCAGTGAGCTGCCGCGTCTCACAGTCCCCCGCCCCGCCGTCCAATGGGCGTGAGGGCAAAAAGAAGAAGGTAGCGCCGACCCCCACGGCCCCCTTGCTCGAGGTGATACTCCACGACACAATCATCTTCCCAGAGGGCGGAGGACAACCTTCCGACGTCGGTATCCTGACAAGCTCGGACGGCGAGCAGTGGGATGTCGTCGAGGCCAAACGACACGGCGGGCACGCCGTCCACTATGTCCGCCTCAAGCCGGAACAGAACGTCGACGACGCGCTCCGTCTGTTTGCTCCCGGAGCCGTCGTCGGTGTCTCCTTGGGGGAACAAGGTTACAAGCGACGGCTAGATCATGTGCGTGAATGGACCCACATGGGCGGGCGTCCGAATAAGCTTGTCTGTCTACCACACGCCGTCCAGCCGATCTGACCAGGGGTGGATCTCTCTCTTCGATCGCACAGGCATGCATGCACACGTCCCAGCACCTGCTCTCCGCCGTGCTCGAGACCAGGCTCAATGTGGAAACGCTCGCGTGGTCGCTCACCGCCGCCCCGGCCCCGTGCTACGTCGAGCTCGCGCGGGGACTTTCTCCGGAGGAGATCGCGTACGTCCAGGAGGAGGCGAACAGACTCGTGTTCGAGGGCCGGAGCGTCCACATTGAGGTCGAAGAGCTCGACCCGTCCGTCAAGGTCATGAGCGGCCCAAGCGTAGGGATCCCCTCCGATTATACCGGCGGAGTCAAGCGCACCGTCGTGATCGACGGCATAGACCGTAACCCGTGAGTGCTATACCAGGGTCTGATGACGTCCCTCCGTGAATTCGGGACCGGCACTAGGCACTACTATGAAAAGGTCACTCACGCCGGTGTCTTAATTCCCTACAGATGTTGCGGCACGCACCTCCCGTCGATCCACAACCTCCAGCTCTTCCTGCTCCCGAACACCGAGGCTCTCGCACGCTCGACGTCGTCCTCCGTCCGGCTCTACTTCCTGGCCGGGCCCCGGCTCATCACGCACCTGACGTCCACGCACACCCTCCTCACGAACGCCGCCAGCATCATGAGTTGCGGCGCGCCCCAGGTGCCGGAGCGCGTGCAGCAAGTCGTCGATGAGCGCAAGAAGGCGACCAAGCGCGTCGAGGACCTCGAGGCGGAGCTCGCCGCCGTCCTCGCGGACGAATTCGTCAATGCGCCACCGAGAGAAGGCGGGGAGCTCGTGCTGCACCGGCACCGGACAGATGATTCGGCGAACCCGCTCACGTTCCTGTCGGCCATTTCTACTGCGTTTGTGAACAAGGTCGCGGAGAAGGGCAGTGGGGTGTCCTACCTGGTGGTACTGACGTCGTCGCCCTCAGCGCAAACGTCGACTAGCACCACGGTCGTGCTTGTGATTGGGAGCGACGATAAGAAGGTGAAGGCAGCTGGAGATGAGCTGAAGGCGAAGTTGAACGTCAAGGGTGGTGGGAAGGGCCCCCGCTGGAGCGGGAAGTTCATCGGAGTGTGGAAGGATGGACGCGAAGGGGCCACTGTTGCAAGTATACTTGGATCGCTGACGTTTTGAATTATGAGCCGGTGTAAGTTACAAGCGAATATGTCTGTAGTGCTGTTGTAGAACATGTTGTATGCGCGATATATAAGTCTTATTACATCATTATGTTACAACAAACCGATCTCCGAGCAAGAATCCGTATATACATTAGTAGGGGATCACACCGAACTACATCATCAGCGAAGGCGAGAAGAAACGGCTCGTGTCGGGTCACTTCCGCGCGACCGTGGGATCTTCGACCGGTGCCTGGACAGGGTCCGAGTCGTCGTCGTCATTATACACATCGGCGTCTGACCACAAGTCAGGGACAGACTAAGCAACACACAAGGGTCAGGCTCACCGTCCTCCTCGGGCACCAACTCGGCGCTTAGCGCGAGCATCTCGACCTCGGACATGCTCTCGGAGCCGCCTTCGCCATCGCTAAGCCCCCAATTATCCATGTACTCCTCACCGCGGCGGCGGGGACGGGGCGGCCACTCTTCGCCTATCGGAATATCATGGCCATAGTCCAGGTCCACAAACTCATCCTCATCCCCAAAGTCCATATCGACTTCCTCGAGCGCGGACTCGGCGTCCATGAACCCGTCCGAGTCGAAGAAGCCGTCGTCCTCCTCGTCTTCGTCGTCCCCCGGCACGTAGTCGCCGTCCGAGGACTCGTTGTCCGACTCTGACGCGGGGCGGACGCTGCTGAACACGTTCCGGCAGGACGGGCAGCTCCCGTGCTGGTGCGAGGGTGCGTATGAGGGACTCCGACAAAGACGGAGTTGAGGAGCAAGAGGGGACTTACACGTCCTTGGATCCATTCTACCAGGCTGGATAGTCGTAATGAGCCATTGGTGGGTCGTTCCGTGACGAGATGGTGAATCACTCACCATGCCCTACAGAAAATGTGGCCGCAGGCGACGAGCTTTGTCACCCCGGCCGTCTCGTCTCGCTCCACGGGCTCTCCTTCCGACGCACCCTCCGTGGCATTGTTTTCCAATATAGCCTCAAAAGGAATCAGGCATATAGGGCAAGATTCTTCCGAGGGTATTTCATCCTTCTGCAGGATAGGTAACCGGGAGATAGCGAGCTGAACGCGCTCTTGCATAGGCAAGTGAAGTTCGGAGATGTCGTCGCTGTTCATAGCGTACGAGAGCCGTCTAGGTCAAAGAAAACTATTCTGTACAGCACAGGGGGAGAAGAGTCTTGAGCCTCCAATTACAGCGGCATGAATAGCGGGAGCAGGTCACAGCGATACCGAGGGGCGCGAGTACTGGGCAGAAACAGAGAGCCGAGGGAGTACGGGCGCCCGGCGGTGGGGGCGACAACGCGTAAACAACGTTCGCGTCGGTCACGTGCTCGCGCTCAAAGGACGCGTCTGATCATGATGTAGTAGCTCTCGGCTAGCTTTTGGCCTTGTCCGACAACGTTCGCAGCTTGTCTGAGCTCTCATCCATGGGCAACACGGCAAATCCTACTAATGATGCTACATCATCTGCTAGTGTGCTCAGCAGATCAAAAATGAGCTTGGCAATAACCTCGGCGAGATCAGCCACCCAAAGCCAATCGTTCTCAAGCACCTCCCGCTTCTCCCGGGACGGCCTGCTCCAGCGACGTGCCCTTGTGACCTCCGCAGATACCTTCTCCCATCCTCATATGGGCCAAGACGGAGCTCCTTGCAGACGTCCTGTCAGGCTTCAAAAGCGGCCATGGCAGCACCAGATCAGCGTCTCAGACGTCGACGACTCCGCGCACCTGCGACCCTACGTATACCACCTTCGCGGCAAGGCACCTGTACAGAGACCCAGCAGAGAGGATCGGGATGACGACGCCTTCGAGAAGCTCTACCTTGTCTGAGAAGGGGCCTGTTGCGGATGTGACGCCCGCGGATGTCGAGCGGGACGACCCCGACGCTGAGTTTGGCGGGTTTGAGGCGCGGAAGAAGATGGAGCGCAGGCTCCTGCGCAAGCTCGACTTGCGTATGTCCATCCTCATTGTGATTTACATCTTGAACTATGTGAGTATTCTCTGTGCTGCTAGCCATATCTAAGCGTATACTATGCTAATCGTTCCTTCTAGGTCGACAGAAACAACGCTGGGTCAGTTGGACGGGACATACTCGCGTATTCGTTCGTGCTAACAGACAGGTAGAGCTGCACGCCTTCGCGGCTTTGAGGCCGACCTGCACTTGCAAGGCCAAGAGTTTGCAACGTTGCTCTCGATTCTCTATGTTGGCTACATCATCATGCAGATACCCTCGTAAGTGCCGTCGTAGTTGTATGCCAATGCAGTGGCTATATAACCGCGCCAGAAACATGTTCCTCAACTACATAGGTAAACCGTCGCTGTACCTGCCTGCGTGCATGATGGTGTGGGGCACGCTCTCCATCCTCACGGGTAAGTCCCCTCCCACTGCACTTGCCCATCCACGCATACTGATCTCCGTTGAAGGCATCACCAACAAGTAAGCGTCTCTCCAGATAACGCTATCAACGACGACCGACAAAGCCCCCTCCGCAGCTTCGTCGGCGCCCTGCTCACACGCTTCTTCCTCGGCTTCGTCGAGGCCGCCTTCTTCCCGGGCGCGCTCTTCCTGATCAGCAAGTGGTACAAGCGGAGCGAGCTCGGGACGCGCACCGCGCTGCTCTACTGCGGGAACATCATCTCGAACGCGTTCGGCGCGCTCATCGCGTCGGGCATCCTCGACGGCATGGGCGGCAAGCTCGGCCGCGCCGCCTGGCGCTGGCTCTTCTACATCGAGGGCGCGCTCACCGTCTTCGTCGCGCTCTGCGCGATGTTCGTCCTCCCGGACTTTCCTGCGACGACGCGCCGGTGGTGGCTGAGCGACGATGAGCGCCGGCTGGCGATGCGCCGGATGGAGGAGGACGCGGGCGTGGGCGACGAGGCGGAGACGGAGGTGGGGGGACAGACGGCGGGGCTGTGGTTGGCGGTGAAGGACTGGAAGGTGTGGTGGATGGCGTTTGCGATGACCAGCCAGGTCGTTGCGCTCAGCTTCAATGCGTACTTCCCGACGCTGAGCGCGACCATGGGCTTTGATCCCACGGTATCGCTCCTGTTGTGCGCCCCGCCGTTCGTCTTCACCGCGATCATGGCGTTTGTGGTCTCCAGGTGCGTGTTCTGCGGCGTCGTTGTCCACATGTGGCTTATAATTGGTACTGCGCAGGCACTCTGACAAGACAGGCGAGCGATTCTGGCACATATCAGGCCCCATTCTTGGCGGTATCGTCGGATTCATCATCGCGATATGTACCATGAACACAGCAGCCAGATACGTATCCCTGTAAGTCACTTCCTGTCGCATCTACGTCCACCCCACAGATCCTCACTGTACCATCCTCCCATACCTCCAGATTCCTCATGGCCCAATCCTACGCCGGCTTCGTCGTCCTCTACACGTGGGTGAGCAACTCCTTCCCGCGCCCGCCATCCAAGCGCGCGGTGGCGGTCGCGCTCGTGAACGCGTTCTCGCAGCTCGGGAACGTCGCCGGGTCGTACGTCTGGCCGCAGCCGTGGGGCCCGACGTACCGCAACTCGTACGCGATCTGCATCGCGACCGCGGGGTGCGCGGTCGTGATGTGCTACGTCTTCCGGCTGCACCTCGCGCACCTGAACCGGCTGCTGGACAAGGAGGAGGAAGAGAAGGGTGTGAAGGAGAAGGGGTTCCGTTATCTTCTGTGAGGGTACCACGTTCGTCCGACGGTGCTCTTCAAGTGTTGTATGATTACGTACTTTTGGCTCCGTGTGGTTCACACCGTACTTACTTGTATCCCGTCGCGACAGCCCATGATGAACGGTTGTGAGGAATTGTTACGCAACGGCCTTATAGCTCAGTGGTAGAGCATACGATTGCAGATCGTAGGGTCCCGTGTTCGAACCACGGTGGGGCCTTCATTTTGACCTTTTTGCTGTTCTCAGAAGACAGATCGAAGCAAGCAGTATGAATGCGCAACTCACAGTACTTAAATTGACCTTCACCTCAACGCGTTCCATACTAGGTGGAAGTGTCGAAGTTGGAGCTACCGCATACCCGTGAAGTCGAGGCCACATAGCGATCCTACGACACATAATGCCGAGACTGGGTTGTTGCCGCTCAACAGCGCTCCGAACGCTAGGATGATCGTATAAACACCGGCCGAGGAGAGCCAGCAACGTGTGCATGATGCTTGTATTTCTGGCAAGTAAAGGCTGACTGAAGGCGTCAGTACAAGCGTCTTGAGCTATGCATAGGTGCCTTGCGACCGACAAATTCGTCAAGACAGACGCGCTAGATGCACTGTGTTCCGCAGATTGAATCTGTCCGCCAGCGTCGCCCCAGTCTGAGTAAACAGCTGCAGTTGTGGTAGAAGCGGTGCCCAAGTCCTGACAGGCATAGGAGCGACATGGAACGTAAGGAGAATGAGCGCGCGGGGTATTTGAAGCAGATGACAACGGAGCTCAGCGGCAGACAGTCACGCAGAAGGCACGAGGAGAAGCCGAGGACAGAGACGTTCCGGAGGCACCGAGGTTTCCGGGGTGGCCATGAGGGCGAGCACAAGGAGAAGAGAGGATAGACGAGGCGAGAGGTGTTCGAGAAGGTGATGGGTGTGCCACCGCGACATTGAGATGGGAGGCAGGATAGGGAAAGAAGAGGGCGATGGGGGAGATGAGGATCGCACGTTGGAACTGTGGGAAGCACGTGTGGAGGAAGTGAATCGATGAGACGGAAGAGAGGACGTCGGAGGCGCGGAAGAGAGAGAGACGTGCTCCGAGAGGCCTGCGCAGAAAGTGGTGAGAGGTAGAAAAGGCTGGGGCAGACGCAGACGTGGGGATCACCTCTGCGAGCAGGATGGAGGGAAAGTGGCTGAGGCAAGCTCGCTCACGTTACGCCACAGTCCGCGCTTCCGTCACAACGCTCGCTTCACCCGTCCCCCGCTCTCCAGTTCTCCTCAGCCATCGTTCGCCTTCTTCCTCTTTCTCCCATCTCTCAGGTGTCCTCCTCCTCCCTCTCCTCCACGCCATCCTCAGAGGCGTCGGCCTCCACCACATGAACTCCCTCTCCTACCTCTCCCGCCAGTTCGATGTCTTGGCCTCCCCCCGCACGCCACCCAGCACCCCCACTTCAGAGTCTGCTCCCTTGCTTCCAGATGGAGAACATCACACAAGGCTCAAGAGGTCGGGTTCTACAAGGTCCTTTCTGGTCCCCCAGCCTTCCGCCTCGAGCGGAGGCTGGACCCTGAAGAGGTCCTATTCATCTCCTGCCGAGGTCAATCCGACCTCCCCGTCCTCCGCCTCAGCTTCTTCGTCATCTGCCCTCGGTCCGTCCATATCGCGCAAACCTTCTAGGCCTGCCTTGAGACGACCATCTGCCTCATCAACTGAGAAGGCCGTCCGCCCCACCCCCACCAGCGACTCTGCCCTGGTCAGACATCTAGTCTTCGTGCGCATCATCCTCCAGCTCTGGCACGCTTTCCTCGCAGCTCTGCGCTCTCTCACCAGACAGCCAAATACTGCCGCAGTGGCAGTAGAAGATGTTGCCGTAGACGACAACTCGGATGAGGAGGAGAAGGATACCGAGGACGAGAGTAGAGACGAGAAGCCACCCTTACCGGCCCCTCCATCTGTATTACTAGAGTCGCACCAGCAACCGTCGTACCAGCCCGCAATCCCATCTCCCCTGTCTCAACCCCACCAGCAGCCAACAGCCTCGTCCCCGTCAGAGAAAGTCCCGTCAATATCAATACCCCTCGCTAACGCCAGTCCCGACAGTCGACAGCCGTCGCTCCTCTCAGCCCACCAACCACAGCAGCCATCCGCTCCTTCCACCCTGACACCCCCAGCAACGGGCCGTTCGCGTTCTGTAACGCCTACTCCACCCTCAAAGCAGACACCATTCCATCTACCGAAAACATTGGTGCTGGATTTGGACGAAACCCTCATCCACTCGACGTCGCGCCCGATTCCGTATGCGGGCGGATCTGGCCTGTTCGGATTTGGAGGGCGGAACAAGGGTGCAGGGTACACGGTCGAGGTCGTCCTAGGCGGCCGCAGCACCCTCTACCATGTGTACAAGCGGCCGTTCGTCGATTATTTTCTGCGCAAGGTCAGTCAGTCGTCCCGGATGCCCATGACGCAAGAGCCGTAATCGCATCGCGCCCCTTCTTCCGGGTCCTGATCGCGCACACACTTTATTACAGGTCTCGCAATGGTACACCCTTGTCATATTCACGGCTTCCATGCAAGAATACGCGGACCCCGTCATCGACTGGCTAGATGCCGGGCGCGGGATCTTAGGCCGTCGCCTGTTTCGCGAGGTGAGCAGCGCGGTTCCGTCACTGCCTCTACTCGGACCACGGAACTCACGAGGGGGGATCCCTCTGTGTATTTTTGTTCCTGCGCGGCAGTCTTGTACACAGCTCCCTAACGGATCATATACCAAGGACCTGTCGATCGTCGAGCAGGACCTCTCGCGCGTCTGCCTCATAGACAACTCGCCGATCTGCTACAGCATTAACGAAGGTCCGTACGCATCCCTCCCGATTACTGTGCTGCGCGCTTTGACATGGGGCGCTAACGCGGAGCTCGCCATGCGTGCAGCAAACGGAATCCCAATAGAAGGCTGGACCCACGACCCGCACGACGAAGCGCTGCTCGACCTCCTCCCCGTCCTCGACTCCTTGCGGTTCACGAGAGACGTCCGGAGCGTGCTCGGAATCCGCGGCTTCTCATGACCCCGCGAGGCTCTCGCGCGTCTCTGCGACGTCCGCGCGCATCCAGACATCCGTCAGGCGTCTCTTAACCACCGTCTGCTCGAAATGCACCGGACCGTTCGTAGCCACGCGCGAGGCGTAACACCGTCGTGTTGCATATTGCATCACGCTTCCTCACATCCACACCCCCTCTTCCCCCACTCCCCGTCATCATGGATTCTGCACGCCGCCTCACGTCTCTCGCGTTCCTCCTCCCCTTTTGGTATTCAGGTCTCGTTCCGTTCGTCGTGTTATTCAAAGAACTATCGTCGCATCTGCTAATTATTCCGTCATTTCGCCGCCTGCCCATTCATCCACCTGCCCCCGACCCCCAATCTCCCAATCCCCCAATCCACACCACCACCACCACCACCACCACCCCATTCGCCCTTCGTCGTTCACCATTCGATCGCAACTCACCTTGTTAAATGTTTGCCACACGCACACGCACCCTGCCCATACGCACCGTACGCACCGTACACCACACACATACCTCACGTTGAGCCACTCGATATGCCACCATATACTTAGCATGCTAATTGCTCACGCGCAACGCGGCCCGCTGCTGCTGCTGTATATCTCGCTCGCTTTCTCTCTCTTGTAAGTACGTACCGCGCACCGTATAGCTTTGCGGCCTTATTTGAGGCCGAGGTTTGGTTTATGGCGCCGGCGGTGGTGATTGCGTGGAGGGTCCGAACGACTCGCGAGTAGAGCATCTGTCATGAAATCAAGCTGTCGTGCCCAATTTGAGGGATCCGGACATGGACTGCGGTGGGCTGCTGCGGTATGAAGCATTGAAGGACAGCGGGGGTATCAATGTCACGCATCATTGATTGTGGAACGGCGCGGTACCGATGCGAGACGCATACGAGTCACGTCATATCCATCTTGCCCTAGTCGAGCGTAGAACTCAGCACTCAGCTCATGAAGCTCGCTGGTTCCTAATCCTGTCCGTAGTGTGCGTCTAGGATGGATTCGTGGTTGTATACTTATCATCAGGCTGCGGACAGAGTACAATGCGGGCACCGCTTCGTCAAAGGGTAAGGGAGAGAGAGAGAGAGAGGGAGCAGCTAACTAATAGAACACGGGCGGAAGAAGATGGGGGTGGGTGGGGTGGGGTCGTAATGTAACACGGGTGATTAGGACGAGCAGGACGAAGGGGTGGGTCGTTCCGGTGAGAGGCACAGAGAGAGAGAGACAACGAGGGAAGAGCGGTGGGCGGAAGACAGAAGGGAGGGGAGGCACGACGTCCGTTCGTCCGTCCGTCCATCCATCCATCCGTTCTATCCGACCGGCCAACGGACCAACGGACGAGTGGTAGAGCGCAATCGGGATAGCGGTCACTACATCGCGAGCGCGGCCTGTAGCTCTTTGAGCTGCGCCTCCTCGTCGTCCTCGACTGCTTGTCGCTCTTTACAAGGGCGCGCGTCAGCGACCGAACAAGGAACGAGTATTGCCCAGAATCGGGCGTAAGGGGACACGTACTGTCTTCGATTCGGCTCGGGCCTGCTGGATGGTGCACGGGTACGTGGTCGCCCATGAGCTTGTCGTTGAGCTCGTCCTGCTCGAGGTCCGCGAGCTCCTGCTTGAGCTCGTCCTGATACAAATGACATCATGTAAGCTATAGAGTACAGCAACGCGAAACGGCCGGGCGGATTTTCTCCGCCGTACGCACCTCGTCGATCTCGACACCGACGAATTGATTGGACGAGATCGCCTCGGAGACCTCGTTCGCGAGCTGCGTCTGCTCCTGGATCTCCGCCATCGTCTGGTCGACCTTGTCGATCGAACTGCCCGCCCATACGAGTCGTCAGCATCATACATGGATATGCGGAAAGCAAGGGAAGACGAGGTGGACAGTTACGCGATACGCACAGCTTCCCGTGGATGTCTTTGAGCGCGGCGGACGCCTTCTTCATCGCAGCCATGTTCTCCGCGTTGAAGCTTGCCGACTCGAGCGTGTTGACTTGCATCTCGAGCTGGAAGCGGGTGTTCTGCAATCGCTCGAGTTCTTGCTCCGTCACTTTCTTCCGCCGTAGAGCGTTCGTCGCCACTGTGCGCCGCACGAGGAGGTTCCGAGGTGGATGATAGCAATGTAATCAATTGTAGACATTGCACGCGGTGGATTCGAAAGAGCCATAAGAGAGACACGTCCATTCGCACATGAGCACAACATTCCAAGAAACAGGTATGGGAGATATGGGACTGCGAGTATCGGGTATCGAGAGAGTTGGGAGAGTGGGGGGTCGGGAGGCGTGCGCTGCTCACCTGCCTTGTTCGTGACCGCATTCGCCCGTGCCTTCTTGACCTCCTCGTCGATCTTCTTCTGCAGGTACTCCTCCTTCTTCTCAATCATCTGCAGCTGCTGGCGAAGCGTCACGATCGCATCGCGCGAGGACTGCTTCGGGTCCCGCCGGCCTCCAAAGTAGCTCATGAATCCAGCCATCATCTCGTCGGGGTCGTCGTCCCTGTCGTCAGCGTCTGGTGGGGGGCGTGCAAGTGTCTAGTGGTTGTGTGTGTGTCCGTGTGTGCAGAACCAGGAGAGAGGAGAGGAGAGGAGAGGAGAAAGGATGCGGGAAAGCGCAGGCGAGTGGCAGAGAGTACGAGTATGGGTGTTGGTCAGAGTGTAGCGAAGAGGCGCCGAGCACTACGCCGCTGCACCAGGGACAGGCGTCACTCGATTCGCCCGATAAGGAATCCGTGTACGTTCGAGAATGCTGGAGGCCTCTACTCGTTCTGTGGCTGCGCGGGATACATGCTGGATCCTTATTCGTTGACGAGCATAAGTATGTATCGTAAGCCATAAAGCAAAGAAATACACAGCGCAGTCCTTATTCATACACAATCAACCGTATCTGAGTGGCAATGCTCACGGCACGAGTTGGTACTAATCACATACCCTCTGAACCTGGTGTTACCATCACAGTCCAGCTACTTGCAACTGCGCAAGGAGCAACGCAGCGCACCACGGACAGAGCCGCAGTAATGGTCCTAAGGCGAACATTCCGCAGTCACACCAGAAGTAGTTCGGAAAGCCCCGTAGAACGCCTGTGCATTCGTCTTTTTGGCTCCGACCTAGCAGAGCCACCGTACCCGAGATATTAAAAGGAGCAAGTCTAGCACGAAGTCTACAGGAGGATAAGTTAGTCGTCCTTTTTGGCGTCACCGGAAACCTCGCCCTCGCTGCATGTCGATCAGCCTAACTTCCACAGCACAATGAATAGAAATGCAGACCCACCCCTCGTCGTCGCTTCGCTCGTCTTCCGCACCCTGACCAGTGACTACTCGATATGCAACGCGGCAGATCATCCAGAACCAGACCAGTTGAATCACCTGATGGCAAGATGAGTACAGCACGATAGGGCATCCACTAAATCGACGCACTTGTAGGACGACCAACATGGCGAAGAAACCGAAGTAGATCTCCTTGGTCATGAAGTGGCCGCGTGATGGATCCCAGATGCGCGGTACGACGTACCACGCCTCCCATGTAGCCTTGATAGCCAGCAAGAAGAGGACGTGTCTCGTTACGAACCAAGACAGGAGGAATACGACAAACGTCGCATCGCATAGAACAGACATCCCGAGGTAACGGAACATCTTCGCGAGCTAGCGCCAGCCGTAAGCACCCGTGCACGCGGCGGCCTAGTATGAATGAAAGCTTACTGGTAGGAAGATATCGCACCAGTCCATCAAGACCATGATAAGACAGCCAATGCGCGTGTAGTTGTAGAAGTAGCTCCCGACCATGAGAACAATCGTGATGACATGGTGCGTCATCATTTGCCAGTGGTCCTTCCTCCGTGCCTCAGCATTGAGAATGAGCACCTGGTGCATGTAGAAAGCTGTCTGCAGCAAATAATAGAATTTGATCGGGCCAGCTAAGGGTATATGAGGGTAGTTTGTCCAGACATTGATGGGGTCGAGGACGTCCGTGGGTAAGTTGCAGTGAACGTACTATAGCCCGCGAGGTTCTAGTAAGGCGCCAGAAGCACGGTGTAAGAAGATGGCTCACCAGACCAAAGCACCATTGGGCAATGTAATAAATTACGGACCAGCCCTGTTCGGCGAAGCGGATCACGCTTCTGTGCATCTTCCGGGCTTCCTGTCTGGAGATCGCGGACGCGCTGCCGTTGGCATATGAGGAGCATCCGTTACCGTTGGCGTGTCCATTGGCCTTCCCGTTCCCGTTTGTGAGTGCCGCACGCCTGGTCTTAGCAAGCCGGAGATCTCTAGAGAGTTTCCAGCGTGCGAAGGGTTCCATGATGAAGATGCGTGTCACATCGCGGAGAACAGCCATGACAGCAATGGCGGTGACAATGATACAGCCATCAAGAAGGCCCGTGCTATAGTAGTTTGAGTTGGGGAAGGAGTCCGGGTGAGCAGGAGGAGTGGTGGGATAAGAGAGCGTGAAGAAGGGGATGAGATAATGGGGCAGCCAGCCCGGGGCCTGGTCCGTATTCATGGTGGTCGTTGGTATACAGAGGAGAGGTGGCACGTCAGCAAGTCATGAAAAAGCGGTAGAAGGCGTTGCGACGCGTGATTTAGCAGCCGGAGGTGCTAATGAGCTTGGATGGGGCGCTGCCTACGCGAAATTGATTCCCGGACGCGACGGAGACGTGTAGCGTCGGGTCGGGGCGAGGCGGAGGGGGTCGTGAGCGGGGGACAGGTCGACCACCAGCGAGATGGTACAGGACGAAGAGAGGGAGCGGTGTGGACGGCGAGACGCGCTCTTCTGCGCTGGCCGGAATTCGAAAAGATCCCCAGCTCAAAACAACGCGCACGGGCGTCGGCTCACCCGGCGCGGGCGTCTACACCGCGCGACCCAGCGCCTATCTAAACGTTCTCGCGTAGGCGCCCGCTCTACACGTGGACTACGTGCCTCTGGCGCCAACCGAGATCGTTCGTACTGAACGCCTCTGCCCCGTCTGCAGGCTCGCGTCTCCCCCTCCTGCCGCCATGTCCTCTTCGCAACCAAACGAGACGCTTTACATCAAAAACCTCAACGACAAGGTCAAGAAAGATGAGCTTCGCTCACAACTATACGCCCTCTTCACGACCTATGGCCGCATCCTCGACGTCGTCGCCCTCAAAGGGCCCAAAATGAAGGGCCAGGCGTTCGTCGTCTTCTCTGACCTCGCAGGGGCCACGGCGGCCTTGAGAGGCTGCGAAGGTATGATCTTCTACGATAAGCCAATGGTGCGCCGTTCGTCTCAAGACTACTTGCATGTGGTTCCCTTTGATACCAACGCGCGCGCGGCCGCTACAGCACATTGAGTACGCGAAGTCGAAGTCGTACGCGACCCTTAAGAAGGCGGACCCTGACTTTGTGCCCCCGACGTCGTTCCATGTTCAGAACGCGGCGGCCGGGCGAGGACAGAACGGATCGTCGGCGGAGAAGAGGCAGCGGGACGATCGGATGGACGAGGATGTGCGGGAGGTCAAGCGGGAAAAGACGGACAATAGCGATGATGATGGGGAAGAGATGGAGATCGAGGACGATGACGAGGGCCAGAAGCAGGCCGCTCCCGCAAACGGTGCGTAAACTTATCGCGTGCCTTCACAGCGCTTGCACTCACTGTCGCATCGATATAGGTCAAGTACCCGCAGCAGTCCAGCGGCCATCTGCACGGCTAATGTGCCTCAACCTACCACAAGAGGTCACAGACGACGTATTAGCTGTTCTATTTCAACAGTATGTGCACATGATCTCCGCAACTTTTCTCTTCCGTTCGGTGCTAAGACGATATCTAGGTATCAAGGTTTCCACTCCGTCCAGGTCGTCCCTTCTCCTACACCAAATGCTGCGGGGCAACGCGTAAAAATGGCCTATGTCATGTTCGACTCCCCGGATTTGGCGACTGTAGCAAAAGAGGCCCTGGACGGCTTCACGCTCAAGAAAGGATGGGTGATGTCTGTCTCGTATATCTAGCTTTGTACTCCATATCGTGTAATTCTGTATCCCAGGACATTCCCTTTCAGACGCTCTGGGCTGAGGAGATCTTCCCATTCTCATGCGGACAGCCGTACTCCAGATGCTGTAGTGAGTCCCTTGCCGGTCGTGTTATTAGTCCCGTCGCGGCGCACTCGTTGACAAGCGCGAATGCCAATGACAAGGATAGCCATTCTCTATGATACAGTACGTGTACATGCAATGATGCTTCTCAATGGTTTACATCCCCTTATGCAGTTTCCGACAGTGCCTTGTCGATCGCCTCGCCAATGCCCACAGCAGATGCTGGGTTCTGGCCCGTAATGAGATTGCCATCCCTAACGACATGCGCCTATGCAAATAGGATTAGTCGCATACACTCCGAAGACTGCGTATGGTACTCACCTGCCAGGGCTCCTTGGCCTTCTCGTAACGGCCGCCGAGCTCCTTGATGCGCGACTCGACCAAGAACGGGACGTCTTTCACCTTCCCGACTTGCGTTTCCTCGAGGTCCGAGAACGAGGTCGCGCTGCGATTCTTGAAGATAGAGTCTCCGTTCGCGTCGGTCGCGCCGACGAGCGCCGCGGGACCGTGGCATACGGCTGAAGTAACCTTGCCCGCGCGGAAGAACTGCACATACACGTCGTCAGGATCCTTCCAGTTTGGAACATACGAACCGGGCTGTGCTCACCTCTGACGCGAGTTGGATGTTTACTGGGTCGACCGCGAGATCAATCACGGGGCCATGGCCTCCGACGTAGAAAATGGCATCGTAGTCGGATGCCTTGACCTCAGAAAGCTTCTTCGCGTTTGCGAGCTTCTCCTTGACGGTTGGGTCCTCGAGGAATTTCACGTCATCCTTGAAGTTCTGCACGCTGCTCTCGTCGACGGGCGGGTTCGCGCCTTTAGGTGCGGCGAAATCGATGTCGTATTTGGGCGCAAGGACTAGTTACGGAATGATTTGGTCAGGGTCTGCGTGATTGACGTATGCCGTCGAATTGGGACCTACTGTAGTAAGGATGCGCAGCCTCAGGGAGGTACCAGCCCTGTGATTTTTGGTGAGTACGAATCGTTCCCATCTAGCCCTAGCACCTTCAGCACTTACCGTCTGGGCGCCCGTGAGAGTCTTGTCGACGGAAGTGAAAACGAAGAGGATGCGCTTCGGCATGGTTGTCAAGTCGTACAGAGGATGTTGCGAAGAGGAGAGTTTGCAATCGGGGTGGGTCGTGAACAAGATGCAATCGATGTCGTCGAGCCATGTCCCGAGTTTCACTCGCTTTATATAGAGCGTGTTCAGAGCGAGGGGCACCGTGGGCGTGTGCAGAGGTATGACGGAATCAGGTGTTTAGTCATGCCAGGGGTTCCACTTCCGGTGCTTGCCAGACCGGGAAACCGATTCGATCCCACCAGAAAGCTGGAGAATGAGGAACCGGAAGGGGAAGCGTCGGGCAGCTGCATAATGCTTAACTCACTTCATGTCGTATACCACAACGTAAACCATTCGCCACAACACACACATTACATCCTCGAACAGTGTGCGGCGATGAACGTCGATGTTGTATGCCTACAGGAGCCCTGGTATGGCCCCCTCAGGCCAATACCATCAGCGTCACCAACTGGACCGGCTGAGCGAACGAGAGACAACATGCTATACGGCACGCAACTACACCCAGCATGGACGCTCGTAGAGAACTGCAAGGACGCGCGAGTGGTGTGTCACGTCAATAGACGGCTGGCCAACGCGGTTATTTCTGTAGACAGTACGGTTAAGCATCGGGATTGCATGCTGTTACTTGTGCGACTGAGGCCTGAGCATGACCCGACTGTGATACTAAACCTCTATAACGACGTGAACAACGCGGCTGTCAGGTACCTGGCTGACATTTCGGAGACTCTCCCCCCAATAGACGTCATGGGGGGAGACTATAACACGCACGCGCAGTTGTGGGACCCCACATACCCCGCTGATTCGCAAGCGCGGGTGGGGGAAGTGCTAGACTTACATGCAACACTCGGCATGCGGCTCCTCTCTCCACCCGGAGTACAAACACATTTCCCACACCGGGAGGGGCTACGCTCGACAGTAATTGACCTTGTGTGGGTGCCGAACGACAGAGATGAAGCGCTCTATCGTATAAGCGTAAAGCCGGAGGAGAGAGGCCTGTCAGATCACGCAGTTATACACGTGCGGATACCCACTGGAGAGTGGTCCTTCCAAGGCGCACCGACTATTGCACCAGAGTCGGAAGCCGAAGCGAGTTTCATTGCAGCAATTAGCGCATCTGTCCTCGCGTCATTCCCCGAACTACCCCACTTGAATACGGCGGAGGAGCTACAGGAAGCAACGGATCGCTTATTCAACTGTATCACAGACGCCTGGAACAGGAATGCATCCCCACGAACCATCTGCAATAAGTCCAGGTTGTGGTGGGACGGGTCATGCTCGGAGGCACGCGACAATCTACTACGGGCGCGCGCGAGACTTGCGGTGGCGCGAGCACAGCGACCAGATCTGGTGCAGGCTGCTCGCGCAGCGGTGCACACCGCTTACAACCAGTTGAAGTCTGCCATCCGGAAACGGCGGCGACAGCACATGGACGAGCGAATTAGATATGTTGCCGAGCAGCAGCGGCGCGTGTGGGACCTGATGTCGTGGGTCGGACCGCGGGCCATGCCGATGTACCATGCGCTCGTGCACGACGGGCAGTCACTGCGTTCTATGAGCGAGCTATGGAAGGCGCTGGATCAGACATTCCATGCCGCAGCAAGTCGACCAGTCGATACCTCGATTGTGGATGCCATACCGCA
Source organism: Cubamyces lactineus (assembly GCA_022376465.1). Lineage (NCBI taxonomy): Eukaryota > Fungi > Basidiomycota > Agaricomycetes > Polyporales > Polyporaceae > Cubamyces > Cubamyces lactineus. The sequence goes on from JACDTU010000003.1 coordinate 2,522,399, forward strand.
GCATGATACGAGGGACTGTCCCGAAATCTCACATGCGGAGATACGCGACGCTTTAAAGCGCGTGTCGACAACTTCTACACCCGGGTGGGATAATCTCCATTGGAGACATCTGAAGATGCTGGCCAAAGAGCGTCATTTTCTAGACGTCATGCACTGGATGTACAATGGTATCTTACGCCTGGGCATCTGGCCTATGCAGTTCAAGCGGGCTGTGTCAGTAGTCATCCCGAAGCCATACAAGGAAGACTACACACGGATCAAGTCGTATCGGCCTATAGTGCTATTAAGCACTCTAGGGAAACTCTTTGAGAAGGTTCTTAGCGAGCGACTACACTACGAGTGCACCAGATATGGGATCCTGCACCCAAACCAGTTTGGCGGCACTAAGGCACACAGCACAATTGACGCAGCTGCAGCGTTGGTCACGCACATACGAGCGGGGTGGAAGCAGCGATTGGTCACGTCATGCCTCGCATTCGACGTACGGCAATTCTTCCCGTCAATGAATCATGACCTGTTGTGCAGAATACTGGATCGCTACGGCTTCGCGCCACGAGTCGTACGGCTCTTACGAAACTACTTGGGTGGCAGAATGTCCTGCTTCCGGTGGGGACGGGCCACCTCGCCGTGGTTTGAGCTACCAGCGGTTGGGGCGGGACAAGGCTCTGCGTTATCCCCAGTCCTCACCAACATATACATATCTCCGGCGCTACACATCCTCGCTCCGGTCAGGAACGAGGCATCTGTGTCCTCCCTTTTCTTCTACGTTGATGATGGCCTGTGGCTTGTGACCACTCCATCACATCAGGAAAAGGTATATGAATCTTAGGGCCCTGTAGGCCCTGATCAGCCCAAGCAGATCTACCAGAGCTGTCAGATGTTCCCAGATATTGTCAGATATGAGAGATGTGTCAGATTTGACCAGATGTGCCAGATGTTTCAGATGTACCAGAACTACTGACATTAGACTCAGCTTTCCCAATTAACTCATAATCATGATCATTTCAATAGCTCATTTATATGGTAATCTGCATAAGGATTTACATAGTACCTATGAAAAGCATCTAAAGTATTAGAAAAATGAAAATCATTAGGTATACGAGTATGGCCATAGACCCCCATGAGATGACATGACCGCACAATAGAATCAACAGAAACTAAACTAACAGCTCGCTTACCATCCTCAATGTCTGGCTCAACAATCCACATACCCGTAACAGGGTCTGGTTCATCCCCTACAAGTTCAAACCATTCAACCAATGCACACTGATAAAGCACAAAATTATACGTAAAAGAAAGAAATGCCCGTACACGGGCAATACCCATTCCATACATACCAGGATCATCACTCAACTGCACAAAGACAGTATCATAGCGAGGCCCTTCCTGACGCCACTGAGGAGTGCACCGGATGGCCTCTGAGTGCATACCACCAGGACCACAAAGCTCGCTCGGAGCAAAGAAGGTCGCTGTGGCAATTCTATGCACACTAACATGCAAAGAATATGGCACCCAGGGGCAGATGTCGAGTGGAGCGACCTCATTGGGGTTGTCGATGCCTGGGTAGAGTTGTTCACGCAAGAAGTGTCGAATCATTGCATGCAGGCCAGCAACTTGTAGATCTTGTGCAATTGTGTTGACCCTTCCCTGTTGTGCTAGAATGCTTGTTAGTGAGGCCCAATGCGGAGAGAACAAACATACCTATGCGTGAGGAGAGATGAACATGAGACTCAATGCGAGGGCTATCAGCATCAGCTATATCTTGCTCTTCAGCAAAGAGTGCCTCCTCTAGAGCTTGCTCATCTTCAGGGGGTGCTTGGCCAATCTGTATGACAATCAGTAATGCTATCCATGAGCATGAGCCGTAATTCTAAAGGCTCACATGACGGAGTGCATGAGAGACAACATCGCCATGCAGAAGACCACAACGGCCAAGCTCAACACGAAGCGCAGCCAGCTTGGACAAGCGAGTGTTGCGGACCAAAATTTGAATTAGCGGTTTGTTCCAAGAAGAGGCACGCCATGGACGTTTGACAGCCACAATGTGCTTTGACTCGCTGATTGAGGTGCACACGCCGTTGGAAGAACCAAACAATTTGATCATACGCGTGTAGTGTAGAAGTGCATGCTGTCACGGAAGTGAGAACCCATCAGGGCGGACTCCGGTCTCAACGAAGACAATACGGAGCTGTCGAAATCGTGCCAGCGCAACGTCCATCGCGTCGAGTGTGGTGGTGTCGTGCGAGGGTCGTTGGGCTAGATAGGCGAAGTCGAAGAATGCAGCAAGGCATTGAATCATTGCGTCAGGTACGTATCCGCTTAGAGCTGGCAAGAACACCTACGCACGTATCGCAAGGGATCAGTGACGCATACTTTTCAAAAATATTAGCAGGTAACATACCTTCATAAGTGCCTTTGAGTCATTCCCGGTCCATTGCTTGAAGTTCCGGCCTTGAGGGAACCTTCGCAGGCCAGGGAACGATGGTGCCGCTGCTATTCTGAGGAATCGTTAGCAGATTTGCATTACAACCAAGTTCAGACACCCATACCTTCGGTCAATGTCATCAAGAATTTGGTTTGCTTCACGCTCGGTCGCAGCGTTCATACGGATGTATGACACGACCCATTCAACAAGGTGATCCTTAAAAGTACCCTTTATGAGTTGATGTAGGAGGTCCGGCGTCAGGAGCTGGTGTATGTCAGCGCGCGGGAAGTGATACGTAAAGGGCTAGCACAAAGGCTGCAGTGAGTCGCGCCGTCAGGTAATACTGATGGTGCTGCACGCACCGTGACGTCGTTAACAATCCCGAAGGAATCCCATAGAGTCCCTGGGTCAAACTTGTACATTTCCCAGAGCTCGCAAGTATGCACTCGTGAGCGTGAGACTCCCGCGCTGTCCAGTTCATCTGGATGGGCTTGACACCTGGGCAAACACAAAGTATGAGCCGTGCGGAGCGGTAGTGATGATCAGAACTCACTTCGGACACCAGCCTTGAACAATCCCGGAGAGATAGACTTGCTCGGGATAGTCGGCAATAATTGGACCTATTCCGAACACAGCACGGCAGAAGTGGCCATCTGGGCACCGAAGGACTTCAGACGTAGTCATGCCAGGCCGGAGAGGGTCGAGTAGAAGTCGGAGTGCAAGATGATAGACTTGCTTCTTGAACAGGCGAAAATCTGGACTGTTGGCGTACTCCGCCTCGGCTGTATCATAAAGTAAAGCTAAGTCTTTGTGAGTACACAAGACCGTTGATGCGCATGTTGCCTGCCTAGGCTCAGAAGAACAAACTCGCACCTTCGCTAACTGCGCCCTCCAGCTGCCTCTTGTGCTAGCAGCCCTCGCGCGAAGGCTCTCCCTCTAATGTACTGTCTGGCGAAGCCTCTGCTCCCTCTCATGCGACTCTGCAACTCCCCTCAGTGACTTCCCCTTCGCATCTCTCTTCCATCCTGGTCTGGCGCATCACGCGAACACATCCTATTCCCTTGCGAGCACACTACTCCTCCCGCAAAGACACTGCTCCTCCTGCGAAGCCACCACCTCTCCCGCGAACACTCTGCATCACTTGCGAGCTGCCTACCCTCCTTGACAGGCTATAGCAAGCCAGCGAAAGTCAGCGAAGATGGCGCTACATCATTTGCGAGCCACCCTCAAGCCGACAGGGATGTGCTAGAGCGTGGCACACTTGCTAGCCTCGCGGTGCACTTAGTGCACTCACACGGTGATGCGCATGGTGCCGGTCCAGAGTCAGAGCAGAGGGCTATCGCTGCGGTGTCTCCCCTCCTTTCCGTGGCGGTCTCATCTACACCTTTGCCAGTCGCGACCTCGCGCAACTCTTCGCACGTCCGCGGGACCCTTTGCACACACCTGGAGCACTCGCGCCTGTGCTCTTGGACTCCTGTGGATCTGCACTCCCCTCCCCCTGCCTTCGCGGATGTGTTGTGCCCAGCTACGGACCGTATCGGCTGACGGAAACAATGCGGAATGGCGCCATATGGCGCAAGAGGTAGAGCAGAGCCTATAGGAGGCTGCGGAGAGGTCGCGTGGCGAGCTGGCCCCGCGATGAGGCCAGGCGGCCTCGCCAAGACTTGATGGACTGTAGCACAGCATCCCCCCCCCCTCCAGAGTCGAGTACCATACGCTCCTCCCTCCGAGGGCTCGCGGACAGAGAACTTCGCCCCTTCCCCACCAGACCACACATCCCCACTTCCCTTCACTACTGCTAGAGTCTTTCAGCTGCAATCCTTCTTCTGTACACACGTCCTCTGTTACGCTCCGTGCTGTAACCCCGAAGCCCGATCCCCGAACCCCCGTACCCCGCTCCTTACTCCGCGTTACGTACTCCGTTCCTCCGTACTCCGCTCTTCCGTACCCCGTACCCCCGACTCCGTTCTCCGTACTCCGCACTTCGTACTCCGTACTTCGGACTTCCCCCGACCCCATGACTTACATGTCTCAGATAACCCCTCATGGCGCTACCTACATGAGGCTTTTGCTTACTGAGCTATCTACGTTATCTTACCCTTGGCAAGTTACTTCGTACTTTCGTTCTACTCCTTCCTATCACGTACATCTCTTATTGTTTCTATCGGGTTTCTGACTTAGTATAAATACTGCCCCGGAATGTAGTAGCTACTCAGTTCGGAAATCTCGTTATACCCATTACTGGTTCAACTCGTAGTCCGACACTCAACCCCGACCCTCTAGTCCGACCAACCTTCGTTCCCTTCCTACCAACCCCTTCAACCCAACCCCGTTCCCAAGTCCGACCTTCGTCCCGTCAAGTCCGTACTCCGAAGTCCGCAAATAGAGGACACCGAGTCGGAACCCGTGCGTTACTAATAGTTTCGCGAAAGTCCTCACCCCAGTGCTAGTCCGACCTCCGGTCGTACTCCGACCCCGAACTCCGTCCAAGTCCCGACCACCGGAGTTGTACCCCCGGACGGCACGGTCCTAACAGTATTTCCGAACTGACCGGGTTTCACTCAATATGTCCACTCGAACCGTAGTCCGCACTCAGACGCAATCTCGCGCCCTAGAGCAAGAAGACCCCGCCGAGAACTGGAGTGGCTGGACAGCTCGCCGAGGCGACTCAGCGACGCAAGAAGAAGCTACTCCGAGCCGCCGCGGGCAGTTCGCTCGAACAATCGTCGAAGCGTCCTCCGATGGGGACGACGAAGGTGACCCGCCTCAGCCTCTGGTCATCTCTACCGCGACTGCCTCGCAGGTACCCCGCGAGCCATCTCCGGGGAACCCGTTCTCCGAGGGTCAGCCTTCAGGTCCGAGCCGCGGGCCTCCGGGTCCGCCTAGTCCTCCAGGTCCGCCGGGCCCTCCAGGACCGCCAGGCCCTCCGGACAACGACCCACAAGGGCCGGGAGACGACGACACTAGCTCAAGCTCGGACTCCTCCGACTCCGAAGACCGGGTTCAGTCGCAACTAGCGACCGCGATCTCTCTCATCGCGCGTACCCTCGAACGTACTACCGCTCCAACTCCGGCGGTTACCCAACCTTCGAACAACGAGCGGCACAACGTCCGCGAGCCGGACCAGTTCGACGGGTCCGACCCCAACAAACTCCGGTCTTTCTTCACGCAGTTGGAACTTGTCTTCAAGGCCCGACCCTGAACCTTCGACTCCGATGAGAAGAAGGTGACCTACGCCATCTCCTTCCTCAAGGGCACCGCGCTACAGTGGTTCGAGCCCTACCTCCTCGAAGGCGACTCGGACAACCCCCCCATCTTCCTTACATCCTACGACCACTTCCAGGAGGAACTCCGAGTGAACTTCGGTCCTTACGACGCCTCCGGAGCTGCGGAGCATGAGCTGATGAACCTCCGGATGGGCGACAACCAGCGGATAGCTAAGTACATCACTCAGTTCACCCGCCTCGCTACTCAAGTCCGTTGGGGTAATGCTCCGCTCCGGTACCGGTTCTACGACGGACTTCCGAACCGTCTCAAGGACCGCATCTCCGAGGTCGGCAAGCCCGAGACCCTGGTGGCCCTTCGTGACCTCGCGCAGTCGATCGACAACCGCTACTGGGAGCGCAAGGCCGAGGTCTCGCGCGAGTCCGGACCTTCGAAGTCCGGTAACAAGTCGACCTCCGACTCCAAGTCCTCCAACTCCGGCAACAAGTCCGGAGGTAACAACTCCGGACAGGCCTCCTCGTCTACCCCGTCCAAGTCCGGCAATTCCGGTACTTCGTCGAAGTCTCCTAAGACTCCGAAGACCCCGGCCAAGACGTACACCGACAAGCTCGGTAAGGACGGAAAACTCACCCCCGAGGAGCGTCAACGCCGTTTCGCCAACAATCTCTGTCTCTTCTGCGGTGGAGCTGGTCATACCGCGAGTGCTTGTCCGAAGAAGACCTCGTCCGCGACTAAGGGTCGCGCCGCTCAAGCCAACCCCGCTCCCGCTGCGCCCGCTCCGGCTGCAGCCCCGAAGGAGACAAAAAATTAGTCCGCGGTCCTCCGAACTCCGTACCCCGTGAGGACCGCGTTGACTCCTCCGGTACGGAGATCCTCAGGCTCAACGCGTCCGCTCTTTCCGACCCCCATACACTCTTCCTCGACTTGTACTCCGATCCTATCCCAACTCCGTTCCGCGCCCTTATCGACTCCGGTTCCTCCCATTGTTTCATCGACTCCGATTTCGCGACTATGTATCAACTCCCAACTACCGCCGTAACCCCGCTCCGTCTACAGCTTTTTGACGGTACTTCTAACCACCTGATTACTTCGTTTACCACTCTGCCCGTACATTTCCCGTCTGGAGAAGTCCTCAATATAGATTTCTATGTTACTCCGCTCGACAAGTCCGTGTCTGCCGTTCTGGGATACAGCTGGCTCTCCGCCTACAATCCGTTGATTGACTGGAAGAAGCGCAGCATCCAATTCCGTTCCGCACCCCCGCCGCGTCCTGTTTCTGACACCATGGTACCCCCGCCAGCTCCGGCTGAGCGTACTCCGTCTACTCCGTCTACTCCGGCTACTCCGGAACTACCGACTTCTCCTACTCCGACCTCCGTACCCCGGATCTCCCTTGTGAACGCTGCTGCTTTCGCTCGGGCTTGCAAACTCCCGGGGTCCGCGAGCTATACCCTGAACCTGTCTACCCCGGACTTGGCTACTGCGCGGAGTTCGTCCATCTCCGACTCTCCCCCGGACCTCACCGGAGTTCCGGAGGAGTACCACGAGTTTGCGGACGTCTTCAGCAAGACCAAGGCCGACATCCTACCGGAGCATCGCCCCTACGACTTAAAGATCGACCTGGAAGAAGGGGCTACTCCGCCACTCGGACCTATTTACTCCCTCTCAAAACTCGAGCTCGACACGCTTCGGGAGTATATTGACGAGAACCTCCGATCGGGGTTCATACGTCCGTCCAACTCTCCCTGCGGAGCTCCCGTCCTCTTCGTCAAAAAGAAGGACGGATCTCTTCGCCTTTGCGTGGACTACCGGGGCTTGAATAAGATCACCCGGAAGGACCGCTACCCCCTTCCTCTCGTCTCGGACTTGCTGGACGCGCCTCGGAAGGCCCGGATCTATACCAAAATCGACCTCCGTCACGCCTACAACCTAGTCCGCATAGCTCCCGGAGATGAGTGGAAGACCGCGTTTCGGACCCGCTATGGGTCTTTCGAATGGTTAGTCATGCCGTTCGGACTTTCTAACGCGCCCGCTGCTTTCCAGCGGTTCGTCAATGACATCTTCGCGGACATGCTCGATGTGTGCGTCATCGTCTACCTGGACGACATCCTCATCTACTCCGACAACCCCGAGCAACACCGCAAGCACGTCAAAGAGGTACTCCGGCGACTCCGCAAGCACCGGCTTTATGCCCGCGCTGACAAGTGCGAGTTCCACACCGACTCCGTCGAGTACCTCGGTTACATCCTCTCTCCCACCGGACTCACCATGGCGGAGTCGAAGGTTAAGGCGATCTTGGATTGGCCCGAACCCCGGAAGGTCCGCGACATACAGTCGTTCCTGGGGTTCGCGAACTTCTATCGACGGTTTATTCCAAACTACTCCGAGATCGTACTACCGCTGACCCGCTTAACCCGCAAGTCCGTGCCTTGGCACTTCTCCGAGGAATGTCGGAGTTCGTTTAACGCTCTCAAGAAGGCGTTCACGACAGCTCCGGTACTACACCACTGGATGCCCGACCGACCCCTCACCGTCGAGACTGACGCCTCGGACTACGCCATCGCCGGCATTCTCTCCCTTACCACCGAGTCCGGTGAACTCCACCCCATTGCCTTCCACTCCCGCACCTTGACCGGCGCGGAGTTGAACTACGACACCCACGACAAGGAACTCCTCGCGATCTTCGAATGTTTCAAGACCTGGCGGCACTACCTCGAAGGTTCGGCAACCCCGATCGACGTTGTCACGGACCACAAGAATTTGGTATACTTCGCGACTACGAAGTTACTGACCCGCCGTCAAGCCCGATGGTCGGAGTTCCTCTCGCAGTTCAACCTCGTAGTCCGGTTCCGGCCAGGTAAGCTTGGAGCGAAGCCCGACGCACTGACACGCCGTTGGGACGTCTACCCAAAAGAGGGGGGCAGTGACTACTCCGTCGTCAACCCACACAACTACCGACCGGTTTTCACCCAGGAGCAGCTCGCCGCGTCCCTCCGGGCTACCTACCTCCGACCCCCCGTACTCCGAGCTTCCTTCGTCCTCGACTCCGAACAACTCCTCTCGGACATCAAGTCCGCTCAAGCAACCCCGACTCCTGACCCCGAACTATCTGCTGCACTCAAGCTCGCCTCCGAAGGTAACTCCCGATGGTCCCGCGATGAAGACGGGCTACTCCGACTCTCAGGTCGAGTCTATGTCCCGAACTCCGGCGACCTCCGCCTTCGCGTACTCCGAGCTTGTCACGACCACCCTACTGCCGGACACTGGGGACAGAACAAGACGCAAGCCCTGGTCCTGCGGGACTACGCCTGGCCCGGACTTCGACTCTTCGTCCGGGACTATTGTAAGTCCTGTACTACCTGTGCGCGAGCTAAAGTCCCCCGGCATCTCCCCTACGGTACTTTGAAGCAACTCCCGATCCCCGAGCGACCCTGGAACTCCATCTCCATGGACCTCATCGAGCAACTCCCGAACTCCGCTGGCTACACCGCGATCTTGGTGGTAGTCGACAGGCTCACTAAGCAAGGTATATTCATCCCTACCCACGACACGCTTACAGCCTCGGAGTTAGCGGACTTGTTCGTACTCCATGTGTTCTCCAAGCACGGAGTTCCCTCGCACGTTACCTCCGACCGGGGCTCGGAGTTCGTCTCTCACTTCTTCCGCTCCCTCGGTAAGGCCCTCGACATGCGCCTTCACTTCACCTCCGGTTACCACCCGGAAGGCGACGGTCAAACCGAGCGGGTTAACCAGACCCTCGAGCAGTACCTCCGGATCTATTCGAACTACCAGCAGGACAACTGGTCCCAACTCCTTCCCTTGGCGGAGTTCGCGTACAACAATGCTCCGTCCGCAACTACCGGTATATCCCCGTTCTTCGCGAACAAGGGCTACAACCCCGCCATCTCCGTCTACCCCGAGCGGGACCTCACCTCCGCTCGAGCTCGCGACTACGCTGTCGACCTCGACGAACTTCACACCCAACTCCGACAGCAGATCGCCGAAGCCCAGGCCCGGTACCAAGTACAGGCGGACAAACACCGTCTACCCGCGCCGGACTTCAAGGTCGGAGATCAGGTCTATGTCCGAGCTCAGCACATCCGGACTACTCGTCCCTCCAAAAAGTTGTCCGAGAAGTTCTTAGGTCCGTTCACTATCATCGCGCAGGTCGGAACTCACTCCTTCACCCTCCGACTACCGGACTCTATGCGCGCGGTACACCCCGTTTTCCATGTCTCACAACTCGAGCCTGCAACTCCGAACACCATCCCCGGCCGCGTCCAAACTCCGCCACCTCCGATCCTGGTGGACGGAGAACCGGAGTACGAGATTTCGGAGATCCTCGACTCCAAGATTGACCGCCGGCGTCGGAGTTGTCAACTCCTGTACCTAGTCCGATGGGCAGGCTACGAAGGTACGGACGAAGAAACTTCGTGGATCTTGGCCACGGAGCTCGGACATGCCCAGGAGCTAGTTTCGGACTTCCACGCAGCTTACCCGGACAAGCCCGGACCTCTTGCTAAATTGTCTTGAAGTTCACACGCGGAGTTCTCACCAGCAGATTTCTTTCTATACTCCTCCGCACTCGGACTACAAGATACTAGCTACGAAGTCCGAGGTCCGAAGTCCGTACTACCGCCCTACTCCGCCATGTCCATGTCCGCCGGGTCCTCCGGCCCCTTCCCCTCCTTCGCGCCCTCGCCCTGCTCCTCCTCCTCCTCACCGGACTTGCCCCGCGCGGACTTGTCCAACCCCGACCCATTCTCCTCCTCCCAGTCCGACCCAGCAACCCCCGCCCGCTCCAGCGCGTCCGCGATCGCGTCCTCCTTGTCCTGCGAGGTGATCTCAAGGATCTCCCGCAGCATAGTCCCGAACTCCGTCGCGAGTTCGGACTTCACCGCCTCGCGGACGGCCTCGCCGATGACGGCCTTCAACTCCTTCCGCACGATCTTGGCGATGGCATCGCCAAGACCCCGGACCTCCTCCCGCATCATCTCCTCCCGCTGCTCCTCCTCGTCGACCAGCAGGTCGATGACCCGCCCCGCGGTGCGCCGGTTGCGCTGCACCGCGACGAGCAGGTGCTCGAGGAGCTCCCGGTCGGAGAGCTTCTCCGGGTCGTCGGACCACCGGAGGTCGGACTTCCCAACCTCCGGAAGTCCGGAGCTGGCGGACATCCGAGGGCCCGTCGACGAGCCTGCGATGCTCGGGCCTCGGGCGACGACTGTTCGTGCTGGGGGGTTAATTCCGGGTGGCGCGACAAAGGTCCATCGGACCTCACCTGGCTGCAGCGGCTTCTCCGCCGCCTTCTCCACCGTCTTCTCCTTCTCCTTCTCCTTCCCCTTGCCCTTCTCCGCCCGCACCTTCTCCGAACTCCGAACTCCGGTGGGCGCGGGGGTCTCAAACCCGTCGTCGTCGACGACGATGGGGGCGGACTTGACCTTCTTGCGCTGCGGGCTTGGGGCCTCCTCCTTGCGCGCGATCCGGGCTTGGATGTCCGCGGGAAGTCCGCGGGCCCCGACGCACGCGCGCGACCGAGCTTTCTGGCATTGGACGCAACTCGACGTCCGTTTGCCCGCGCGGAACCGGCACGCGATTTGCTTCGCGGCGCACCGGTCGCACCTCGTCCTGTGGAACTCCGTTAGTCCGACCCCCGTACTCCGTACCCCGACCGGACTTACCGCGGGACGAGCAACTCCGCGTCGTCCTCTTCCTCCTCCGACTCCGGCTCCTCGTCCTCCGCGGGACGCTTGCTTCCCCGCGCGGAAGCCCCGGCCTTCGCGAGGGCAGCCTGGCGGATCAGCGCTGCTGCCTTCTGCGCGGCCTCGTACTCCGCGCGCTCTTTCTCCTCCCGTGCTCGCTCCTCCTCCGCTTTTCGCGCCCTGTAAACCACCGTTAGCCCGAACTCCGTACTCCGCAACCCCGGCAACCCCGGTACTTACGCTTCGGCTGCTGCGGCCTCCTCCGCCGCTGCCTTCATCCGGAGCTGCGCAAGGTGCGCCTCCAAAGCCTGAATGTTGTCGAGGGTTGAGGACATAGTGCTGGTGGTGGTGGTGGGAGACAAAGAGCGAGGACGAACTGGCTAAGTCTCACCCCCGTCTTATATACACCTTTCTTCATCGATTCTGACCCTGCCCCGATTCTTGATCTCCGTTCCCTGGACTTATCGGATTACCTTTTTTGGACAGACTTCCATTTCCCTTCACTATAGGCCCTCAAGGGTTCGGGCCTAGGGGGGAGGCACTGTTACGCTCCGTGCTGTAACCCCGAAGCCCGATCCCCGAACCCCCGTACCCCGCTCCTTACTCCGCGTTACGTACTCCGTTCCTCCGTACTCCGCTCTTCCGTACCCCGTACCCCCGACTCCGTTCTCCGTACTCCGCACTTCGTACTCCGTACTTCGGACTTCCCCCGACCCCATGACTTACATGTCTCAGATAACCCCTCATGGCGCTACCTACATGAGGCTTTTGCTTACTGAGCTATCTACGTTATCTTACCCTTGGCAAGTTACTTCGTACTTTCGTTCTACTCCTTCCTATCACGTACATCTCTTATTGTTTCTATCGGGTTTCTGACTTAGTATAAATACTGCCCCGGAATGTAGTAGCTACTCAGTTCGGAAATCTCGTTATACCCATTACTGGTTCAACTCGTAGTCCGACACTCAACCCCGACCCTCTAGTCCGACCAACCTTCGTTCCCTTCCTACCAACCCCTTCAACCCAACCCCGTTCCCAAGTCCGACCTTCGTCCCGTCAAGTCCGTACTCCGAAGTCCGCAAATAGAGGACACCGAGTCGGAACCCGTGCGTTACTAATAGTTTCGCGAAAGTCCTCACCCCAGTGCTAGTCCGACCTCCGGTCGTACTCCGACCCCGAACTCCGTCCAAGTCCCGACCACCGGAGTTGTACCCCCGGACGGCACGGTCCTAACATCCTCTGCTAATCTATAACTTGACACCTTACGAATCTTTGGCCTGCGACTGCGAGCCCTGCGACTGTGAACCCTGCAACAGCGAACCCTGCGACTGCGAACTGTGAAGACAGCAAACCCCCAAAGCCTGCAAAACCTGCGAAACCCTGCGAGTTCAGAGTGCGAAGTTGCGAGTGCTACGTCTGCAGGATTGTGGGAGTTTGTGTAAAAGCTAGCTGCGTTCCCCTCCTTTCCTTCATATACTCTGCGACTGCTGCGAACCTGCCAACCACGAACCTGCGAAGCTTGCAACTGCGAAGTCTGCGAAGACACGAAGACGTGAAGCCTGTGGATTGCAAGGCTAGCAGTGCTCCCCTCCTTCCCTTTCCATCCAGCGAACCTGCAACATCCTCTCCCATCCTCTCCCATCTCTGTACCCTTTGCGAGGTTGGACAATACAGATGCCCTTCCCCCATACCCTTAGGGTCTCTCACTTGTGATATTTACGACCTTGCGAAATCTGCGAACTTGCGAACTGCGAAACTGCGAACTGCGAACTGCGAACTGCGAACTGCGAACCCTTGCGAACTGCGAACTGCGAACCCTTGCGACGACCTTGCGAAGATCTGCGAAACCACTTAGCTGCGAAACGGCGTGAAGCCACGAGGACAGACTCCGCGAAAAGTTTGCGAAACCGCGTGTTGCGAAAACCTGCGAAACTCCGCGACATTGGCGAAATCGACAGCCCGCGCTCCTCTCCCCTTGTCCCCTTCCCCCTTTCTCCTTCCCCGTGTATCCGCGAACCCTTTCCCTGCGCTCTCGCCAGCGTCGCGTCCTTCGCAAAGGCCAGCCAACCCTCTCTACCCACTCCCTTTGGTCCTAGGCTTTGCTACGGTTCGCGCCAGTCACAGGGCACCCGACTCCAACCTCCCTTCTCCTTCGCGTCCTTTCCCCTCTCCCCCGCCAGCAGGCCTCGACCTACAAAGGCTCTCGGCCCGAGTAGTATCCTTCCCTTACGGGTGGGTTAGACGCTTCACCGTGACAGGAAGTGGGCGTACCTTTTGGGATCGGCAGGAATGCTGCAGGTACAACAGCATCACGGTGAGCACGTTGCATCTCGTTGGTGACATTGCCGGCCATGAGGTAGACCGGATGGAACTCTTGGTTTCCCGTAGCTACTGATGCGGTCGTCTTGTCCGCGGCGATACAGAGGGGTACGAACATTGCACCATGGGTCTCCGGATCCTGCGCAATAAGATCCTAGAGGAACAAGGGTAAGTGCAAATAACCAGACTTATACCATGTACGTACCGCCTGTTTCCACGACCAATGAGCGGATAGAAGGTTTGAGTATATGCGTGTTCCGTGCTCGTCAAACTCGCGATACGGACACATGTCCCATGATCCGTTGAAGTCGGGGTTGGATACCATGTTCGCGACTACCGTACGTGAATCGCGTGCATGGACGATGTAGGACTCTCGCTGCCATTTGGGCGCATCGGGAGCAACAGGGCCGGCGTAGCGTATGACAAAGGTTGTCCACTCGGAGTCACCGTAGGGGATTGCGTCGATCGTATCTAGAAGGTGTTGATGCGAGGAGAAGAGGGCGTCGTCTTCGGCGTCGTGACCGTCCAGGATCTTCTTAGCGTGGAGGATACGGAAGAGGTGTTCCAAATCTCCTTTGGAAGCCGCCATCTTCTCAAAGAGAAGCTCGCCCGCCTCAAACGATGGCCTATCCGGAAAGGGATCGAAGCCTTCGCGGATGTCGCGCGGAGGTGGTGGAGCGTCCAAGTCTTGAAGATATTCGCCTTCAGCATTGCACGGTTGCGCTGTTGTAATGTAATCAGGGGAGAAAGAGACGTATGGAGGGTCAGAAAAGTCGCATACCTGAAAGCAGGGGATGATATTGTATCACCCGTGGCAACGCTTTCGGTTTGGGATGTCGGTGGTAGCTCGCGCCATGAGCTAGAAATCCACGCTGAGTGGGGAACGAGCGGTTGCAAATATTGCAAAAGCGAGCCATAATGTGTCAGCACAGTAGATGGGCAATGAGAGAAAAAGGGAGGCCCCAGAATCAGACAGAGCGGACTGGAAAGGGGAGGGGAGGGACGAGAGGTGGACGAGGTGGACGAACGTGGTTGAGGTTAGGGTAACCGGATCTGGAAAGAGAGAGGAGGGGAGCGTTGCTACGCCCACAACTCTGAGTCCGAAATCTCAAGTTCCGTTTCTGCCCTCCTCCAGCTGGCGTGTACCTTGGCTGCTCTCTCTGTCTGACACACTTTCGATACGCTCTCTTCACCTGCACGCTCATTCATTTCCTATTCTTTCTCTTTTTTTCACTCTGCCCCGCTCGCTTTGCGACTAGTACTCGGACTATGGTACCACGCCCTCGCAAGAGAGTGATGTCCGAGTCACCGACGCAGTCTCGTTCCCCAAGTCCCCAACCGACGTGGCGACGCCTTCACAAAAAGGTCGCGTCGGCTTCTCCACCGGCTCGTTCCCGCTCCCCAGCATCACTAGGTACAAATGCATCACAGAGTATAAACGTCGCCAAGGCTCCCGGTACGTTGACAACCTGTGATGCCACTCGTTCGAGATCGCCGCACTGACTTCCTCACTCACCAATAGCACGCCACCACTACGGCACTAGGCCCAGTACACGAACTGCTCATCCCGCAGTTGCAGCCGGCCTTGTGCCACGGGTGCGAGGGTCTCGTGCCGAGATTTCCGCCGCTGCATCTCGGAAAGCGGCCGAGAAAGCAGCCCAGAAGGAGCGCCGAGACGCAGAAAAGGCACAAAGAGCTATGCACGTTGCCGAAGGCGTCAAGCGGCTCGCTGAGCTCGAAGATCGCCAGGTCGCCGAGGAGCTCGAAGAAGAGTGCGAACTGCGCCGTATACCAACGACTCCTCAAGTGACACGCCAGAGGGCACGCGACCCCTCACTGGTATGTGAATCTTTTAGTACAGTTGAGTCAATACTGACGGCTCCGTTCGCGTAATCACGCGCTTCAGCGTCCCACCTCCCGTGATCAAACTCCCATGTCCAATATCACACCGTCGCAGCACAACCGGCCCCTAGTAGAGTATCAGTCAAGCTCAAGCTCGGAGAGCGACGACCTCGAAGCTGCGTTCGCACGCATCCGCAGCAGGCCAAAAGTAAGCTTCCGAGACTATTCATCTTCGACTAACTCAGTCATCTGCAGCCTGCGAAGCGCCAGGACTCCGGCGTCACCAAGCAAGCGCCTACTCAGCAGCGAGCAAGTAAGGAGTCGAATTCCGACAGCGAGAGTGACGCCGACTCGCAGGACGAACGTTCAGTACGCTTTTCCACAGCTGATTGCTCGCTGACTGTTTCACTATCTATTCTCAGGCGAAGCACAAGAAGCGGAACTGCAAGAAGCAGTTGGAGAGCAGAAAGCGGGATCGTGAGCAACTCGGACGGGACGGCAAAAAGCGAGACCGTGGAACTGAGCGTCTGAAGATCAACGCTCACAGGAGGCAGCATTGGTCCAAGTCCCCTACCCGGTAAGTCCTCGTTCTCTTCATTGCTCTCATACTCATTGAATTTCAACGCTGCCTTGCAGGTCTCACTTGCCAGCTCACTCGGAAGACAATGATGAAGACCCGACCCGGAAGCGGAAGCGGAAGCATCAAGAACGGCGATCTCCATCACCTGAGGGGTGAGTAGTCCATTGCGCGCTCACCGCGGCACCTGCCGTACTCATACCTCAACAGCCCTCTCGTGCCAACCAAGAAGGCCAGGTCAAGCCAGTTGTCGGCCTTCCGTGACGACTGGCAGACACCACAACAGAAGACTACGACCAACGACCGTACTTCGCACGGATCAAGTTCACGTTCGGGTGGACCAGCCTCGGGCTGGCGGAATGTCCT
Organism: Cubamyces lactineus; assembly: GCA_022376465.1. Lineage (NCBI taxonomy): Eukaryota > Fungi > Basidiomycota > Agaricomycetes > Polyporales > Polyporaceae > Cubamyces > Cubamyces lactineus. Next base: position 2,538,852 of record JACDTU010000003.1, read on the forward strand.
CAATCTGGCGCCGACGTCATCCCAGTCAACCAACCGTTCCCGAGGCGACGGCTCCACTGGCTACGACGAACCTCCTGCCGCCTTCAGTGACAGAGACGTCATCACGACGCGCCAGTACGCTGTCGCGGCAGCTGAGCGTCAAAGCCAGGTGCGCACTATATATTATTACATGCTCAGCGACTGATTTACAGCAACAAAGCCCAAGATTGTTGTCGAGGTGGTAGACAAGGACCCGGAGGCCACTCACACCCCTGCGAAGACTCCCCGTCAACGCCGCCGTTCGCCCACCGAGATGCCAGAGGACCAATCTCGATCAGCAACTTATCTCCCCGACGTCATCAAGCCTGTCTTCTCGACGAAGATCGTGCCCACCGTACTGGACTGCGTGGGGTCAAAGCGCAACCCGTGGGACCTTCAAGAAGAAGATCGGGATGAATTCCTCAACCTGTGCCAAGATGCCATCAATATGGCGTGCGATCATGGCTGTTACGCTTTCGAGCGTGACTCTTAAACTATCAAGCCTTAAGACGTCAATGAATAGAGAGCTTGTATCTATTCAGCTACTAGCCCTAGCTTGTCGAAGATAAGCGCGTAGTAGTATTTGCAGTTGAAAGCGAGTTAACGAGCAACCAAAGTCGTATTTCGCGAAGAGACTGAAAGCTGAGGGTCGCTCTATGGCGTCGCCTCTTATATACATGTACACAAGCCTGTAGACGGAATGTTCTAGCGTATACAAGGACTTTCTGGTACGTAGTAGCCAGCGCTAGTTGAACCTAGTAACACTGTGGCAGTGCTACTGTGGACTGTGCAGAAGCGCCTGTGCACTGCGCGGAAGCGACTGTGCACTGTACAGAAGTAACTGTGCATAGAAAGTCCTAGAGTGTCCTGGATAATACGAGACCATTCCTGTCTGTAAGAACCGTAGCTACAATCCTAGAGTCTGCCACATTCGTATCGTACAGCGTAAGTATCAGACAACGTTACCAGTCCATTGAGATGCCGCAATACCTATCGTACATCGTAACATCAGCTCCCCCTCCGCTGAAGGTCGTCCTCGACCTTAGGCATGCACGATAATGTTCTGGTTTCTCTCGACGACCTCAGGACGGAAAACGTCCAGCGAGATATTGACGAGGTCAGATTCATTACCTACCGCCCGAATGCAGTCCCACTGCGCCGACTCCGCCGCCGACATACCCAAAGCTTGGCGATAAGTCGTCGGGGTGCGTTCGGCCTCGATCTTGAAGGCAGGGAAGTTTCCTCGACGAGCGATGACGTCGTCGATAAGGAGCGATGCTGCCATAGTGGTTCTGACTGAAGCCTCAGGCCATCGAAGGTGATACGCAACCATGATACGAGTGGGTGAGATACCGAAGGGGTTGTTGGGGACCACGAAGATGTCGCCGTTTGAGTTGACGTATCCAAGCCGATCGTCGCCAGTTCCTCGAAAAAAACCGCAACGCCCACGGGGTTCCTCGACGTTCTTGGTGACAGTTGTCGGGGGAGGAGGAGGAGGAGAAGGTGCCCGAACGGCGACCTTCAATGCCTCATGAAATTCGTCCTCCGAAAGCTCGTCGATGGTGCTAAGCTCGAGTTGTTCGAGCTCAGGCAAGAGGTCGAAAGACTCTACCTCAGAATAAGGTGAGTCGGAACTGGAGGAGGTCAAGGACGGAGTCGACTCCTGAACCGAAGCCTGACCCCATTTAATAGCTTCTTCTTCAGGATCCGGGGTAGACACCTTCCAGGGGTCAGTTGAAGGGATTGACCATCCGTCGTCTGAACTCACATCCGAAGAGTCTACCTCGATAGGCTCGGGGTAGTCGTCGAGACGTTGTGGCCAGAAAACGTGACCCCAGCTATGAGTGCCGTGTTGGTTACGAAGGGGCATTAGATCCGATAGAGCCCCCGCGATCTGAGGGTTAGCAAGCATAGAAAGAACTTTCTCTGCTGCTTGGATCACAGCCTGGTAGGCCTCATTCGCGACTTGGTCCACCTTCCTCTTCTCCGACTTGGGAGCCGACGTCTTCTTGTTGTATCCAACGATAGCCCCGTAAGATGGGGCGGCCCTAGCGAGGGCGCGGTAGACGTCGATGAGGTCTTTAACCTCGGGGAGATGAGAGATCCGAGCCTCGACGTGACTGTAGAGGTCGGGGTGAACGATAACCCAGCCGATGCGGTCGGCGAGGGTGCCTTCGTCATTGGCCGAGACAGTGTGTCGGGGAAGGTGGTTATAGAAAACCGTCCTCCGTTCGCGGATGAAGTTGGGGGGACGGGGAATGTTGCGTCTGGAAGCCTCAGAGAAGCGGCGACCAGTGAGATGAGTGCGAGTGTTGACCATAGTGAATATCAGAAAATGTTTAGAAAATTGGAGGGAATATTTGAGTGAGGAGTGGGTTGAGTCTTTTTACGACAATTTGTGCCTCTTCTTATAGTTGCGCAAGATCGACTGCGCATTCTTGAGATGTTTTTCTGGTTCCCAAGAATTTTCCGACGCGGGCCAACCCTTCCAAGCCACTAGATACTGTTTTCGGGTACCTCGGGTACGGTGGCTTAGGATTGCTTCTACCTCCCATTCCTCTCCTTCCGTCGAATCTGGAGTGGGAATCGGTGGAGGTCGGACGTAGTCTGGTCCGTGCTCCTTAGTTGTGTGGTACGGAGTAAGTAGCGCTGCGTGGAAGACGGGGTGTATCTTCCATTTCTCCGGGAGTTTTAATTTGAATGTAACCGGTCCCAAGACCTTGACAACTGTGAACGGTCCCACTCGTTTTGGAATCAACTTCCTAGAGACATATGGAAGCCTTAGGTTCTTTGTATCGAGAAGAACCTTGTCTCCAAGCTTCAGCGGAACTTGAGCAGCGGGGAGCCTTCTTGACATGGCTGCGGCGGCCTGCGCGTGCGCAGCTATTGTATTCTCCCTGGCTTCCTGAAGACTTTGAAGCCTCTGCTCCGTACTTGGATGCTTTGGGGTGGTTCGGACTGTCCCAGCGGCTTCTGGCTGAAACCCGTAGAGGAGCTCAAACGGGGATTTTCCCGTGACAGAGTGTGTCCGCTGATTGTGCGCGAATTCGAATTGAGGCAGCAGTTTGGCCCAGTTCTCCGGATTGTTAGCACAGTAGAGCCGAAGTGCTAAATCGAGTTCTTGATTGACTCGCTCCGTTTCCCCATCTGTCTGAGGATGGTAGGCCGTGCTGAGTGCCGTTTCAATTCCGAGGCTGTTGTGTAATTCTTTGAATGCCTTGGAGATGAACTGCGGTCCTCGATCCGAGATGACCTTCGCAGGTAGTCCGAATCTGCGATATACATCCCTTTGCAGAATATCCATGGCCCCTTCTGCCGTAATATTCTTGGTGCAAGGGGAAAATACCGCTGCCTTGGATACATCATGGTCAACTACCACTTGGACGGCATTGAATCCATCCGACTCTGGTAGATCCGTGATATAATCCATTGTAATGGTCCGGAAAGGCCTAGTATCCCCACTGTGTTGAATGGGAATTAAGCCTGGTTTAATGGGATGCGTATTGACCTTGCTTGTTTGGCAAGCGGCGCAACCTTTGACATATTGCGCAATGAATTTCCGCATGCCTGGCCACATATATTCCCGTTTAACCAGATCGTAGGTTTTCTGGACTCCTGGGTGTCCCATAATCGGTGCGTCGTGATGCATCTTGACTATATCACGATACAATTGATTATCTGGTGGAACATATACCCTGTTCTTGTACAGGAGTATTCCGTCGTCGTCGGACCAATCTTCTGGTTTGCCGAACTCTGGGCGTTTGGTAGCCTTTCCTTTTAGGGTAATGTACTCTACTACCGAGCTGTCCCGTAGCTTGCTATCGCGGATGCGCTCTTGTAGCTCAACGTTGACAGCTTTGGCAAAAAGTTCTGGTCCCAATAATACGACATCCTTGTTGTCATTTTCCCCCCCGTCATGCCCTGATCTCCGAGAAAGGGCGTCTGCTTGAGTGAGGGATTTTCCGGGTTGGTGCTTGATTACGATGTTGAACTCCGAGAGGAATAAATGCCATCGTGCCTGCCTGCGATTTAGCTTCTGCGCCGTACGGAAGTAGGTCAGATTTTTGTGATCTGATAGAATTTCTGTAGGGTGTGGGGAACCCTGCAAAAAATGCCGCCATGCTTCGAGGGCTCGAACAATGGCCAACAATTCCCTATCATAAATCTGATAGTTCCGTTCCGCAGGAGTAAAGGACTTGGACAAATAGGCACAAGGATGCCATAGTCCGTCCTCTCCTTGCTGTCGTAGTACAGCACCTGTTGCGACTTTAGAAGCATCGCACTCAATCTGAAATGGTTTCTCCGGATCCGGGATTTGCAGGATCGGTTCTTCAGTAAACCGCTTCTTGAGTGTGTCGAATGCTTTCTGACAATCAGGGGTCCACAGAAAAGGCTGGTCCTTCTTGGTTAATTCCGTGAGAGGTCGGACTATCTTTGAATAATCCCGAATGAACCGTCGGTAGAAATTACCGAACCCCAGGAATGCCTGAACCTGCTTGACTGTTTTCGGTGGTTCCCACTCGATAATTGCCTTTAGCTTTACTGGATCCATAGCGACTACCCCCGGTCGGATTATTGATCCTAGGAATTCGACTTCTTGTCTGTCGAATTCGCATTTTTCCGCTTTGAGGAATAGATCACTGTCTTGAAGTCGCTGTAAAGCTCTTCGCGTCCGCTCATGGTGATCCTCGACATTGTCTGAGAATATCAGGATGTCGTCCATATAAATGACCATCCATCCTTCCTGGAGCATGTCTCGGAAGAGGTCGTTCATCATGTTTTGGAATGTGGCCGGTGCATTGCACAGACCAAAAAACATGACTGTTGGTTCGAACAATCCACTGGGTGTTATAAACGCAGCTTTCCACTCATCGCCCTCCTTGATGCGCACATTATTGTACCCTGCTCGCACGTCGAGTTTGGTGAATATTGTGGCCCCCTTCAGCCGGTCAATGATGTCGCTGATGAGCGGCAAGGGATATGCGTTTTTAATAGTCCCCTCGTTAAGAGCCCTGTAGTCTTGAACAGGTCGAAGACTCCCATCTTTCTTGGTGACAAAGAAAAATGGCGAGGCTAGTGGAGACTTGGATTTTCGAATGTAGCCCTTCTCAAGGTTCTCCGCAATGAATTTGTCGAGTTCTATACGTTCCGTATAGGTCAGAGGGTAGATTTTCCTCCAAGTCCCCTTGGTATGATGGTCGAAGTCCTTCTTGAATTCGATAGCATGGTCCCATGGTCTCGAGGGCGGAAATCTACTTGCTGCCTTTTTCTCAAAGACCTGTCGATAGTCTTTTACAAAATCAGGTAGGATTTCGTCTAGGGTCTTCTCCTTCTGGTCTTTCTTCGCTGCTATAGCGATCTCCGTAGACTTATTAATCTTTCAGATTTTCTTCTTGCGGTACCATAGCTCGATGGCCCTCGAAGGATTAAATGTAAGCCTTTCGGAGTCTGGGTCTGCGTCGTCCTCGTCCGGTATAGCACGTACGAACGATACGACCAGGTCTTGATTTAGAGGTTTTACTGGGAAGTTCCACAGCATCCCTTCAGGTGGGTCGTGCTCACATTGGTATTTGTGGATCTGCTGCTGTTTCTTGATAATATCCGACTTGAAAGTAATGCGACCACTTTCCCAGTCGATATTAGGATTGTACTTGCGGATCCATGGCATGCCAAATAGGACATCGTCCCGCCCAATGTCAGCCACATACCAATTTGTTGGGAGCTTCTTCCCTTGGAGATTAAATGTCCCCTCCACCCGATGGGTAATGGTTCCCATGCTATTAACGCTATCGTCCGCGTTCCGGAAAGTCAGAGTCTTTGGTAGTCTGACTGTCGGAAGATTGTACTTGTCCACAATCTTTTTATTGACGATCACTGCGTCCGCACCAGTGTCGATGAGTCCCTTGATTTCGACGGCTTTGTCCTGAACCTGCATGTAACCGGGTATCAGCAGAGCACTGCGTCTCCGCTCTGTATTGGTTACAATAGTTACATGCAGTTCCTTGGGCAAGTCAGGCGTCGAGTCTGCTTGCCTGCCTAAAAACCCGTCTCAAAATCTGTAGCCCTGAGTGCGTTAATAGAAATATTGTCCTCTTCGTCCTCTTCGTCCTCTTCGTCTGAGATTTCTTCAGACTCGTCCTCTAAGTCCTCGTCGGTAACCTGTCGTACCTTCCGACTGACAGGTTTGCCGGGCTTCTTAGGTTTAGAAGGACAGTCTCTAGAAATATGTCCCGGCTTCCTGCACCGGAAGCATAGTCCCTTGTCTTGCAGCTCCTGTCTCTCCTTGACAGAGAGCTTGTTAATATCGAGCGAGTCGTCCTCGATATTAACCGTCTTGACGTTCTTCCTAGTCTTCAAGGTTTTGGCCTTGCGTCCTCTGCGATTAGCCAAAATCTTTTCCGTAAGGTGATAGCTATGGTCGATCTCCTTAGTCCTAGTCATCCACTCTTCAATGGTCGTCGGCGGAGGGTACGACATGGATATCTTCTTCAGTAAATATTCTGGAAGCGCATTCCTGTACAGGGCCAGTTGCGCTGCTGGGTCCAGAATTTTTCCCTTGAGAGCTAGATCCATGAACCTCGCATTGAACTCATCGACTGAAGAGTAGTCCTTGAGCTGTATCGTCGTGAGATTAACCATAGAGTCGTCCACCTCGTCTACTGGGGCAAAGGCGAGTAGGAAATTCCTCTTGAAGACCGGCCAAGAGTCAAATCCTCGATAGACTCCCGGTCTAATTTCCTCTTCAGCTCGCTGAATTGTGATGTCCTTCCAGTAGTTTATATTGTCCCCTTCCATGAAGGATAGGGCCGTCGCCACCTTCGTGTAATCATTAACGAAGTCGTGGGGTCGCGCCGTGAACAACAGGAACAGTTGATTGAGGAAGGACCTGGTTTTGTCTCGGTCTCCGTTGAAGACCTCAGGGTCCTTGATCTTGCCCTTTCCGTGTCCTTGCGGCGCATTTCCTGGAGCTTCTTGCGGTTCCGGGTCTGGGTCTGGTCCTGGTGGTCCTCCTCCTGGGGAGTAGGGATCTGAAGGCTCAGGGTCAGGCCGACCTCCGGGCCTACCTGGTCCGCCTCCTCCTCCACCTCCAGAAGGATTGATAACTCCTCCAGAAATTGCCGTTGCCCGAGGGGCTGGTCCACTTGATAAAGACCCGTATCTTTCTCCTTCTGAGCCTTGCCCTTGCGGAGTGAACGCATATCTATGGGCTCCAGAAATGGACTCTCCTGTCACTGTTCCCGACATGTACGATGGTACTGATTTTCGTACAAATTCTGGGGTTGCGCTGCGACCAGTATACTCCAATTCAGATTTAGTCTCCTCGACCTCTGTCTGAATATGCTCTTCTCTCGGTTCAGGTGCTTCGACCGTCGTCCGAAAAGTCTCGTCCTCCTTGTCCGAGTCCTCTACCTTAGGCGGTTCGGTCTCCTTTCCTTTCTCCTTGAAGGATGGACCTGATTCCTTAGGTGATTCGGATTCTTGAGGTTTCGGGGTTCCTACTCTTGAAGTCGGAAACGATCCTGACACAACTCTCGGACTATTAATCCGACCAGTAGCTTTTCCAGCAAGTAGTGGCTTCTTGACTACCGCGGGTTGTCGTCCGTGGGTACTAGTAATATCCCGCTCTTGTGAGGAGTGTGTTAGGATTAAAGCCGATGCGTGCTTGACGTTTGGAACTTCCTTAGTGTTGTACCGAAGTGGACACCTTTCGTTGGTGCAAAAATTCCACTTGTCTACGCTTTCTCGATAGTATACGTCCCGAGCTTTGTCGGAGTTGTAGAGATGATATAACCTTGAACAACTATATGGTTCAGCTGAACTCATACACGTTGTGCTTGTCGTAGGAAAGCCTGATGTAGTTCCCTAGCTCGGAGGCAACTACGAAATTTCCTAAGATTTTCTTCGAGGTCTATATCTGCGTAGTTCTCCGGATTGAGGACCTTTGCTCGCAGGTAGTCAATCTGGTTCTGAAGATATCCCGCAAAGTTCCGTACCCTCGTTGGAGGTGTAACAGCTTGTCTTGGAATAAATTCGAGTGTCTGGATGACCTGAGTTATGTATCGATGGGCTCGTTCGAGAGTCGCGTGATATCTCCTCGTGAAGTCTTCCTGTCCTAGTACTTCCAAGTTATCTGCTATAACTCGAAGTGTATCGATCGCGTGCACCGGAAGCTGTGTTCTCCGATAGAATATCCCTGCCGTTGAGGATGCTTCTTCAACACTAGTTTCTGGAGTCGATCGATCCGAACTATCCGTTCCTGGACTCGCTCGGGTTGGAATGGGTACGCCTATTGCTACTCCTGATTCCGCCTGAATGGCCAGAGAATTCCTATATTCTCTCCACTCGTCTGTTCTCTGAAACGCGGGTTCTTGTTCCGATACTCGAGTGCTCCGACCCGACGATGTCGAACTGGTACTTTCTACGTAAGGGATTGTCGAGCTAAAACCTCTTATCAAGGGGAATGGGGATCCTCCTGGCGATCTTGGGAGAGCAACTATATTCTCCGGGATCGCGAGTGGTGGTAAGCTCGGCAGTGTTTTGTTCCTTCCGCCTAGTACCCTGGGTGATTGTCGCAATGGGGGTTGTGTAGTTCCCTCCGTATTGACTATCGTCTCTCTGTACGTTACGAGCAAGAGAGAGTTCTGATGCGTTTCGTAGTCGTTGTCTTCCGACGTAGGCCTCTGCACTTTTAACAAGTGGAGGGTTAAAGCTTTCAGTCTAATGTTACGCTTTCGAGCGTGACTCTTAAACTATCAAGCCTTAAGACGTCAATGAATAGAGAGCTTGTATCTATTCAGCTACTAGCCCTAGCTTGTCGAAGATAAGCGCGTAGTAGTATTTGCAGTTGAAAGCGAGTTAACGAGCAACCAAAGTCGTATTTCGCGAAGAGACTGAAAGCTGAGGGTCGCTCTATGGCGTCGCCTCTTATATACATGTACACAAGCCTGTAGACGGAATGTTCTAGCGTATACAAGGACTTTCTGGTACGTAGTAGCCAGCGCTAGTTGAACCTAGTAACACTGTGGCAGTGCTACTGTGGACTGTGCAGAAGCGCCTGTGCACTGCGCGGAAGCGACTGTGCACTGTACAGAAGTAACTGTGCATAGAAAGTCCTAGAGTGTCCTGGATAATACGAGACCATTCCTGTCTGTAAGAACCGTAGCTACAATCCTAGAGTCTGCCACATTCGTATCGTACAGCGTAAGTATCAGACAACGTTACCAGTCCATTGAGATGCCGCAATACCTATCGTACATCGTAACAATGGCACTACGTACCGGGTGACGAAGCATGACACCGTGTACAAATTGGTGAGCTCTTGTATGTTACTTATCACTGTACTACTCACACAGCATGTATTAGATCCAACAGAAGGTCTATGACTGGCGTACCGGATTCTCTAATGCGGCTATCGCTGTGATCGGCGAGGAGCTCACACGCAAGTTTGGCAACTCGCCATTGCCATCGGTTGTCCGCCACTGGGTTGATGCAGCAATTATGGATGGTGGCGAGGCATTTTGGGCCAAGCCACATCCCGAGGTATGATTCATTGTATCTTGTTTTCTGTCTGACACCTGACTCGCATCTTCGGACTAGGTGCAATTTGCACACGGCAAGCTGCAATCACTGTACATCCTCAAGACCTTTGCTACCCATCTGTTACGCTCCGTGCTGTAACCCGAAGCCCGATCCCCAAACCCCCGTACCCCGCTCCTTACTCCGCGTTACGTACTCCGTTCCTCCGTACTCCGCTCTTCCGTACCCCGTACCCCGACTCCGTTCTCCGTACTCCGCACTTCGTACTCCGTACTTCGGACTTCCCCGACCCCATGACTTACATGTCTCAGATAACCCCTCATGGCGCTACCTACATGAGGCTTTTGCTTACTGAGCTATCTACGTTATCTTACCCTTGGCAAGTTACTTCGTACTTTCGTTCTACTCCTTCCTATCACGTACATCTCTTATTGTTTCTATCGGGTTTCTGACTTAGTATAAATACTGCCCCGGAATGTAGTAGCTACTCAGTTCGGAAATCTCGTTATACCCATTACTGGTTCAACTCGTAGTCCGACACTCAACCCCGACCCTCTAGTCCGACCAACCTTCGTTCCCTTCCTACCAACCCCTTCAACCCAACCCCGTTCCCAAGTCCGACCTTCGTCCCGTCAAGTCCGTACTCCGAAGTCCGCAAATAGAGGACACCGAGTCGGAACCCGTGCGTTACTAATAGTTTCGCGAAAGTCCTCACCCCAGTGCTAGTCCGACCTCCGGTCGTACTCCGACCCCGAACTCCGTCCAAGTCCCGACCACCGGAGTTGTACCCCCGGACGGCACGGTCCTAACAGTATTTCCGAACTGACCGGGTTTCACTCAATATGTCCACTCGAACCGTAGTCCGCACTCAGACGCAATCTCGCGCCCTAGAGCAAGAAGACCCCGCCGAGAACTGGAGTGGCTGGACAGCTCGCCGAGGCGACTCAGCGACGCAAGAAGAAGCTACTCCGAGCCGCCGCGGGCAGTTCGCTCGAACAATCGTCGAAGCGTCCTCCGATGGGGACGACGAAGGTGACCCGCCTCAGCCTCTGGTCATCTCTACCGCGACTGCCTCGCAGGTACCCCGCGAGCCATCTCCGGGGAACCCGTTCTCCGAGGGTCAGCCTTCAGGTCCGAGCCGCGGGCCTCCGGGTCCGCCTAGTCCTCCAGGTCCGCCGGGCCCTCCAGGACCGCCAGGCCCTCCGGACAACGACCCACAAGGGCCGGGAGACGACGACACTAGCTCAAGCTCGGACTCCTCCGACTCCGAAGACCGGGTTCAGTCGCAACTAGCGACCGCGATCTCTCTCATCGCGCGTACCCTCGAACGTACTACCGCTCCAACTCCGGCGGTTACCCAACCTTCGAACAACGAGCGGCACAACGTCCGCGAGCCGGACCAGTTCGACGGGTCCGACCCCAACAAACTCCGGTCTTTCTTCACGCAGTTGGAACTTGTCTTCAAGGCCCGACCCCGAACCTTCGACTCCGATGAGAAGAAGGTGACCTACGCCATCTCCTTCCTCAAGGGCACCGCGCTACAGTGGTTCGAGCCCTACCTCCTCGAAGGCGACTCGGACAACCCCCCCATCTTCCTTACATCCTACGACCACTTCCAGGAGGAACTCCGAGTGAACTTCGGTCCTTACGACGCCTCCGGAGCTGCGGAGCATGAGCTGATGAACCTCCGGATGGGCGACAACCAGCGGATAGCTAAGTACATCACTCAGTTCACCCGCCTCGCTACTCAAGTCCGTTGGGGTAATGCTCCGCTCCGGTACCGGTTCTACGACGGACTTCCGAACCGTCTCAAGGACCGCATCTCCGAGGTCGGCAAGCCCGAGACCCTGGTGGCCCTTCGTGACCTCGCGCAGTCGATCGACAACCGCTACTGGGAGCGCAAGGCCGAGGTCTCGCGCGAGTCCGGACCTTCGAAGTCCGGTAACAAGTCGACCTCCGACTCCAAGTCCTCCAACTCCGGCAACAAGTCCGGAGGTAACAACTCCGGACAGGCCTCCTCGTCTACCCCGTCCAAGTCCGGCAATTCCGGTACTTCGTCGAAGTCTCCTAAGACTCCGAAGACCCCGGCCAAGACGTACACCGACAAGCTCGGTAAGGACGGAAAACTCACCCCCGAGGAGCGTCAACGCCGTTTCGCCAACAATCTCTGTCTCTTCTGCGGTGGAGCTGGTCATACCGCGAGTGCTTGTCCGAAGAAGACCTCGTCCGCGACTAAGGGTCGCGCCGCTCAAGCCAACCCCGCTCCCGCTGCGCCCGCTCCGGCTGCAGCCCCGAAGGAGACAAAAAATTAGTCCGCGGTCCTCCGAACTCCGTACCCCGTGAGGACCGCGTTGACTCCTCCGGTACGGAGATCCTCAGGCTCAACGCGTCCGCTCTTTCCGACCCCCATACACTCTTCCTCGACTTGTACTCCGATCCTATCCCAACTCCGTTCCGCGCCCTTATCGACTCCGGTTCCTCCCATTGTTTCATCGACTCCGATTTCGCGACTATGTATCAACTCCCAACTACCGCCGTAACCCCGCTCCGTCTACAGCTTTTTGACGGTACTTCTAACCACCTGATTACTTCGTTTACCACTCTGCCCGTACATTTCCCGTCTGGAGAAGTCCTCAATATAGATTTCTATGTTACTCCGCTCGACAAGTCCGTGTCTGCCGTTCTGGGATACAGCTGGCTCTCCGCCTACAATCCGTTGATTGACTGGAAGAAGCGCAGCATCCAATTCCGTTCCGCACCCCCGCCGCGTCCTGTTTCTGACACCATGGTACCCCCGCCAGCTCCGGCTGAGCGTACTCCGTCTACTCCGTCTACTCCGGCTACTCCGGAACTACCGACTTCTCCTACTCCGACCTCCGTACCCCGGATCTCCCTTGTGAACGCTGCTGCTTTCGCTCGGGCTTGCAAACTCCCGGGGTCCGCGAGCTATACCCTGAACCTGTCTACCCCGGACTTGGCTACTGCGCGGAGTTCGTCCATCTCCGACTCTCCCCCGGACCTCACCGGAGTTCCGGAGGAGTACCACGAGTTTGCGGACGTCTTCAGCAAGACCAAGGCCGACATCCTACCGGAGCATCGCCCCTACGACTTAAAGATCGACCTGGAAGAAGGGGCTACTCCGCCACTCGGACCTATTTACTCCCTCTCAAAACTCGAGCTCGACACGCTTCGGGAGTATATTGACGAGAACCTCCGATCGGGGTTCATACGTCCGTCCAACTCTCCCTGCGGAGCTCCCGTCCTCTTCGTCAAAAGAAGGACGGATCTCTTCGCCTTTGCGTGGACTACCGGGGCTTGAATAAGATCACCCGGAAGGACCGCTACCCCTTCCTCTCGTCTCGGACTTGCTGGACGCGCCTCGGAAGGCCCGGATCTATACCAAAATCGACCTCCGTCACGCCTACAACCTAGTCCGCATAGCTCCCGGAGATGAGTGGAAGACCGCGTTTCGGACCCGCTATGGGTCTTTCGAATGGTTAGTCATGCCGTTCGGACTTTCTAACGCGCCCGCTGCTTTCCAGCGGTTCGTCAATGACATCTTCGCGGACATGCTCGATGTGTGCGTCATCGTCTACCTGGACGACATCCTCATCTACTCCGACAACCCCGAGCAACACCGCAAGCACGTCAAAGAGGTACTCCGGCGACTCCGCAAGCACCGGCTTTATGCCCGCGCTGACAAGTGCGAGTTCCACACCGACTCCGTCGAGTACCTCGGTTACATCCTCTCTCCCACCGGACTCACCATGGCGGAGTCGAAGGTTAAGGCGATCTTGGATTGGCCCGAACCCCGGAAGGTCCGCGACATACAGTCGTTCCTGGGGTTCGCGAACTTCTATCGACGGTTTATTCCAAACTACTCCGAGATCGTACTACCGCTGACCCGCTTAACCCGCAAGTCCGTGCCTTGGCACTTCTCCGAGGAATGTCGGAGTTCGTTTAACGCTCTCAAGAAGGCGTTCACGACAGCTCCGGTACTACACCACTGGATGCCCGACCGACCCCTCACCGTCGAGACTGACGCCTCGGACTACGCCATCGCCGGCATTCTCTCCCTTACCACCGAGTCCGGTGAACTCCACCCCATTGCCTTCCACTCCCGCACCTTGACCGGCGCGGAGTTGAACTACGACACCCACGACAAGGAACTCCTCGCGATCTTCGAATGTTTCAAGACCTGGCGGCACTACCTCGAAGGTTCGGCAACCCCGATCGACGTTGTCACGGACCACAAGAATTGGTATACTTCGCGACTACGAAGTTACTGACCCGCCGTCAAGCCCGATGGTCGGAGTTCCTCTCGCAGTTCAACCTCGTAGTCCGGTTCCGGCCAGGTAAGCTTGGAGCGAAGCCCGACGCACTGACACGCCGTTGGGACGTCTACCCAAAAGAGGGGGGCAGTGACTACTCCGTCGTCAACCCACACAACTACCGACCGGTTTTCACCCAGGAGCAGCTCGCCGCGTCCCTCCGGGCTACCTACCTCCGACCCCCCGTACTCCGAGCTTCCTTCGTCCTCGACTCCGAACAACTCCTCTCGGACATCAAGTCCGCTCAAGCAACCCCGACTCCTGACCCCGAACTATCTGCTGCACTCAAGCTCGCCTCCGAAGGTAACTCCCGATGGTCCCGCGATGAAGACGGGCTACTCCGACTCTCAGGTCGAGTCTATGTCCCGAACTCCGGCGACCTCCGCCTTCGCGTACTCCGAGCTTGTCACGACCACCCTACTGCCGGACACTGGGGACAGAACAAGACGCAAGCCCTGGTCCTGCGGGACTACGCCTGGCCCGGACTTCGACTCTTCGTCCGGGACTATTGTAAGTCCTGTACTACCTGTGCGCGAGCTAAAGTCCCCCGGCATCTCCCCTACGGTACTTTGAAGCAACTCCCGATCCCCGAGCGACCCTGGAACTCCATCTCCATGGACCTCATCGAGCAACTCCCGAACTCCGCTGGCTACACCGCGATCTTGGTGGTAGTCGACAGGCTCACTAAGCAAGGTATATTCATCCCTACCCACGACACGCTTACAGCCTCGGAGTTAGCGGACTTGTTCGTACTCCATGTGTTCTCCAAGCACGGAGTTCCCTCGCACGTTACCTCCGACCGGGGCTCGGAGTTCGTCTCTCACTTCTTCCGCTCCCTCGGTAAGGCCCTCGACATGCGCCTTCACTTCACCTCCGGTTACCACCCGGAAGGCGACGGTCAAACCGAGCGGGTTAACCAGACCCTCGAGCAGTACCTCCGGATCTATTCGAACTACCAGCAGGACAACTGGTCCCAACTCCTTCCCTTGGCGGAGTTCGCGTACAACAATGCTCCGTCCGCAACTACCGGTATATCCCCGTTCTTCGCGAACAAGGGCTACAACCCCGCCATCTCCGTCTACCCCGAGCGGGACCTCACCTCCGCTCGAGCTCGCGACTACGCTGTCGACCTCGACGAACTTCACACCCAACTCCGACAGCAGATCGCCGAAGCCCAGGCCCGGTACCAAGTACAGGCGGACAAACACCGTCTACCCGCGCCGGACTTCAAGGTCGGAGATCAGGTCTATGTCCGAGCTCAGCACATCCGGACTACTCGTCCCTCCAAAAAGTTGTCCGAGAAGTTCTTAGGTCCGTTCACTATCATCGCGCAGGTCGGAACTCACTCCTTCACCCTCCGACTACCGGACTCTATGCGCGCGGTACACCCCGTTTTCCATGTCTCACAACTCGAGCCTGCAACTCCGAACACCATCCCCGGCCGCGTCCAAACTCCGCCACCTCCGATCCTGGTGGACGGAGAACCGGAGTACGAGATTTCGGAGATCCTCGACTCCAAGATTGACCGCCGGCGTCGGAGTTGTCAACTCCTGTACCTAGTCCGATGGGCAGGCTACGAAGGTACGGACGAAGAAACTTCGTGGATCTTGGCCACGGAGCTCGGACATGCCCAGGAGCTAGTTTCGGACTTCCACGCAGCTTACCCGGACAAGCCCGGACCTCTTGCTAAATTGTCTTGAAGTTCACACGCGGAGTTCTCACCAGCAGATTTCTTTCTATACTCCTCCGCACTCGGACTACAAGATACTAGCTACGAAGTCCGAGGTCCGAAGTCCGTACTACCGCCCTACTCCGCCATGTCCATGTCCGCCGGGTCCTCCGGCCCCTTCCCCTCCTTCGCGCCCTCGCCCTGCTCCTCCTCCTCCTCACCGGACTTGCCCCGCGCGGACTTGTCCAACCCCGACCCATTCTCCTCCTCCCAGTCCGACCCAGCAACCCCCGCCCGCTCCAGCGCGTCCGCGATCGCGTCCTCCTTGTCCTGCGAGGTGATCTCAAGGATCTCCCGCAGCATAGTCCCGAACTCCGTCGCGAGTTCGGACTTCACCGCCTCGCGGACGGCCTCGCCGATGACGGCCTTCAACTCCTTCCGCACGATCTTGGCGATGGCATCGCCAAGACCCCGGACCTCCTCCCGCATCATCTCCTCCCGCTGCTCCTCCTCGTCGACCAGCAGGTCGATGACCCGCCCCGCGGTGCGCCGGTTGCGCTGCACCGCGACGAGCAGGTGCTCGAGGAGCTCCCGGTCGGAGAGCTTCTCCGGGTCGTCGGACCACCGGAGGTCGGACTTCCCAACCTCCGGAAGTCCGGAGCTGGCGGACATCCGAGGGCCCGTCGACGAGCCTGCGATGCTCGGGCCTCGGGCGACGACTGTTCGTGCTGGGGGGTTAATTCCGGGTGGCGCGACAAAGGTCCATCGGACCTCACCTGGCTGCAGCGGCTTCTCCGCCGCCTTCTCCACCGTCTTCTCCTTCTCCTTCTCCTTCCCCTTGCCCTTCTCCGCCCGCACCTTCTCCGAACTCCGAACTCCGGTGGGCGCGGGGGTCTCAAACCCGTCGTCGTCGATGACGATGGGGGCGGACTTGACCTTCTTGCGCTGCGGGCTTGGGGCCTCCTCCTTGCGCGCGATCCGGGCTTGGATGTCCACGGGAAGTCCGCGGGCCCCGACGCACGCGCGCGACCGAGCTTTCTGGCATTGGACGCAACTCGACGTCCGTTTGCCCGCGCGGAACCGGCACGCGATTTGCTTCGCGGCGCACCGGTCGCACCTCGTCCTGTGGAACTCCGTTAGTCCGACCCCCGTACTCCGTACCCCGACCGGACTTACCGCGGGACGAGCAACTCCGCGTCGTCCTCTTCCTCCTCCGACTCCGGCTCCTCGTCCTCCGCGGGACGCTTGCTTCCCCGCGTGGAAGCCCCGGCCTTCGCGAGGGCAGCCTGGCGGATCAGCGCTGCTGCCTTCTGCGCGGCCTCGTACTCCGCGCGCTCTTTCTCCTCCCGTGCTCGCTCCTCCTCCGCTTTTCGCGCCCTGTAAACCACCGTTAGCCCGAACTCCGTACTCCGCAACCCCGGCAACCCCGGTACTTACGCTTCGGCTGCTGCGGCCTCCTCCGCCGCTGCCTTCATCCGGAGCTGCGCAAGGTGCGCCTCCAAAGCCTGAATGTTGTCGAGGGTTGAGGACATAGTGCTGGTGGTGGTGGTGGGAGACAAAGAGCGAGGACGAACTGGCTAAGTCTCACCCCCGTCTTATATACACCTTTCTTCATCGATTCTGACCCTGCCCCGATTCTTGATCTCCGTTCCCTGGACTTATCGGATTACCTTTTTTGGACAGACTTCCATTTCCCTTCACTATAGGCCCTCAAGGGTTCGGGCCTAGGGGGGAGGCACTGTTACGCTCCGTGCTGTAACCCCGAAGCCCGATCCCCGAACCCCCGTACCCCGCTCCTTACTCCGCGTTACGTACTCCGTTCCTCCGTACTCCGCTCTTCCGTACCCCGTACCCCCGACTCCGTTCTCCGTACTCCGCACTTCGTACTCCGTACTTCGGACTTCCCCCGACCCCATGACTTACATGTCTCAGATAACCCCTCATGGCGCTACCTACATGAGGCTTTTGCTTACTGAGCTATCTACGTTATCTTACCCTTGGCAAGTTACTTCGTACTTTCGTTCTACTCCTTCCTATCACGTACATCTCTTATTGTTTCTATCGGGTTTCTGACTTAGTATAAATACTGCCCCGGAATGTAGTAGCTACTCAGTTCGGAAATCTCGTTATACCCATTACTGGTTCAACTCGTAGTCCGACACTCAACCCCGACCCTCTAGTCCGACCAACCTTCGTTCCCTTCCTACCAACCCCTTCAACCCAACCCCGTTCCCAAGTCCGACCTTCGTCCCGTCAAGTCCGTACTCCGAAGTCCGCAAATAGAGGACACCGAGTCGGAACCCGTGCGTTACTAATAGTTTCGCGAAAGTCCTCACCCCAGTGCTAGTCCGACCTCCGGTCGTACTCCGACCCCGAACTCCGTCCAAGTCCCGACCACCGGAGTTGTACCCCCGGACGGCACGGTCCTAACACCATCTCATGGCGACCAAGGATTCCATGTACGATTACGGATATCCCGGAGGCGCTCTCGCCTTGGCCACTGCGGCGGTAAGTGGCACACATACGGACGGGACAACAGAGGCTTACTCAGGTGCGTGATAGGTTCAGAAGGCCTTCCCTAGATTCAGGGAGGGTAAGTACAAGGCTGGTGTGGGCTTCAACAAGCAAACTGCAGAGAGTCTCACCGAATCCTGGTACGACACCGCTGTTCATCGGTTTGTCATGAAGCCAGAGAAGTTCAGGGCTCTGATCAAGATGGCGTCTCGATATATGGGAGTGGTCAAGGTCCGTAGGTTGCAGTCGTCGACCGCTCAAGCACCGGACGTGTTTGACCGGAGCAGCCCACCTGTCGAACCAGATGGTGAGTTATCTGTGTGTTTCTGTTCAGTGCATATCACTAAATAGGGTCATAGATGATTAGCATTGATATGCCCAGCACTGTTTGTGACTCCAATACATTGCACAAATTCACGTCTTAGGCTTACTAGATACCCACCAATTTTATGTATATATCTGGCTAGTCATGCTTATACTAGAGCTGTTTAATCTGTAAACTTTTGAATGTGTGCCACAAATGCTTATGACAGTGAATGTTCAGTAGTGCTACTGTCTGATATAGCACATAATCTGACCATCTCTATAACTTCTGACTAGATCTGTAACTTCTGACTAGATCTGTAACTTCTGACTAGATCTGTAACTTCTGGCTGAGACTGTGCATGGCACCTTATTCCTCTTAGAAATCTTACATCTTAGCTTACTAAAACCCCTTCCACAGGGCACATAGAGGCCTCAGATCCATATACCTTTTCCTGATGCAGTAGAAGAGAACTGCAGGAACTTGTCGAGGCTCTATCAACACACCACGGATACGCTCGCGCGACTCGGTCTTGTGATTGAGGCTGAGAAAAACGAGCTGATGCACTTCATTTCAACAAGGCTGGCACGGAACCAGCACCCCATGCCAATACGACTTCACGATGGCTCGGTAGTACAACCCTCCAACGTCTGGCGGTATCTAGGGTTTAGACTAGACCCTAAACTGACGTTCAAGCACCACGTTGCCTTTTTCGGTGAGCGCGCACTAACCACCGTAAAGGCCATGCTCATGCTGGGAAATTCCTGCCGTGGTCTATCGCCGATGCAGAAGCGAACATTGTATATCTCATGCGTGTTGCCACTACTTACATATGGGGCCCAGGTTTGGTATCGGAAGAAGGGGTGCAAAACCCTGATGAAGCCGCTCGTCGCAGCACAAAACCGTGCTTTACGATGGATCACTGGGGCCTTCCGTACGACACCGGTTGTTACAAATGTACGATAGGCGTCTTACGAACTGTACGATTTGGTATGGTCTCTACTTCTGTCTCTGTACTATACGAATATGGCGGACTCTAGGATTCTAGCTACGGTTCTTAAAGACAGGAATGGTCTCGTATTATCTAGGACTCTCTAGGACTTTCTATGCACAGTTACTGCTGCACAGTGCACAGTTACTTCCGCGCAGTGCACAGGCGCTTCTGCACAGTCCACAGCAGCACTGCCACAGTGTTACTAGGTTCGACTAGCGCTGACTACTACGCACCAGAAAGTCCATGTACACGCTAGAACATTCCGTCTACAGGCCTGCATACATGTATATAAGAGGCGACGCCATAGAGCGACCCTCAGCTTTCAGTCTCTTCGCGAAATACGACTTCGGTTGCTCGTTAACTCGCTTTCAACTGCAAATACTACTACGCGCTTATCTTCGACAAGCTAGGGCTAGTAGCTGAATAGATACAAGCTCTCTATTCATTGACGTCTTAAGGCTTGATAGTTTAAGAGTCACGCTCGAAAGCGTAACATTAGACTGAAAGCTTTAACCCTCCACTTGTTAAAAGTGCAGAGGCCTACGTCGGAAGACAACGACTACGAAACGCATCAGAACTCTCTCTTGCTCGTAACGTACAGAGAGACGATAGTCAATACGGAGGGAACTACACAAACCCCATTGCGACAATCACCCAGGGTACTAGACGGAAGGAACAAAACACTGCCGAGGCTACCACCACTCGCGATCCCGGAGAATATAGTTGCTCTCCCAAGTTCGCCAAGAGGATCCCCATTCCCCTTGATAAGAGGTTTTAGCTCGACAATCCCTTACGTAGAAAGTACCGGTTCAATATCGTCGGGTCAGAGCACTCGAGTATCGGACCACGAACCCACGTTTCAGCGAACACAAGAGTGGAGAGAATATAGGAATTCTCTGGCCATTCAGGCGGAATCAGGAGTAGCAATAGGCGTACCCATTCCAACCCGAGCGAGTCCAGGAACGGATAGTTCGGATCGATCGACTCCAGAAACTAGTGTTGAAGAAGCATCCTCAACGGCAGGGATATTCTATCGGAGAACACAGCTTCCGGTGCACGCGATCGATACACTTCGAGTTATAGCAGATAACTTGGAAGTACTAGGACAGGAAGACTTCACGAGGAGATATCACGCGACTCTCGAACGAGCCCATCGATACATAACTCAGGTCATCCAGACACTCGAATTTATTCCAAGACAAGCTGTTACACCTCCAACGAGGGTACGGAACTTTGCGGGATATCTTCAGAACCAGATTGACTACCTGCGAGCAAAGGTCCTCAATCCGGAGAACTACGCAGATATAGACCTCGAAGAAAATCTTAGGAAATTTCGTAGTTGCCTCCGAGCTAGGGAACTACATCAGGCTTTCCTACGACAAGCACAACGTGTATGAGTTCAGCTGAACCATATAGTTGTTCAAGGTTATATCATCTCTACAACTCCGACAAAGCTCGGGACGTATACTATCGAGAAAGCGTAGACAAGTGGAATTTTTGCACCAACGAAAGGTGTCCACTTCGGTACAACACTAAGGAGGTTCCAAACGTCAAGCACGCATCGGCTTTAATCCTAACACACTCTTCACAAGAGCGGGATATTACTAACACCCACGGACGACAACCCGCGTTAGTCAAGAAGCCACTACTTGCTGGAAAAGCTACTGGTCGGATTAATAGTCCGAGAGTTGTGTCAGGATCGTTTCCGACTTCAAGAGTAGGAACCCCAAAACCTCAAGAATCCGAATCACCTAAGGAATCAGGTCCATCCTTCAAGGAGAAAGGAAAGGAGACCGAACCGCCTAAGGTAGAGGACTCGGACAAGGAGGACGAGACTTTTCGGACGACGGTCGAAGCACCTGAACCGAAAATCGAAGAAACTATTCGGATTAAGGTCGTAGTACCTGCACCGAAAACAGAAGACACTCGGGTCGAGGCAGAAACACCTGAACTGAGAGAAGAGCATATTCAGACAGAGGTCGAGGAGACTAAATCTGAATTGGAGTATATTGGTCGCAGCGCAACCCCAGAATTTGTACGAAAATCAGTACCATCGTACATGTCGGGAACAGCGACAGGAGAGTCCATTTCTGGAGCCCATAGATATGCGTTCACTCCGCAAGGGCAAGGCTCAGAAGGAGAAAGATACGGGTCTTCATCAAGTGGACCAGCCCCTCGGGCAATGGCAATTTCTGGAGGAGTTATCAATCCTTCTGGAGGTGGAGGAGGAGGCGGACCAGGTAGGCCCGGAGGTCGGCCTGACCCTGAGCCTTCAGATCCCTACTCCCCAGGAGGAGGACCACCAGGACCAGACCCAGACCCGGAACCGCAAGAAGCTCCAGGAAATGCGCCGCAAGGACACGGAAAGGGCAAGATCAAGGACCCTGAGGTTTTCAACGGAGACCGAGACAAAACCAGGTCCTTCCTCAATCAACTGTTCCTGTTGTTCACGGCGCGACCCCACGACTTCGTTAATGATTACACGAAGGTGGCGACGGCCCTATCCTTCATGGAAGGGGACAATATAAACTACTGGAAGGACATCACAATTCAGCGAGCTGAAGAGGAAATTAGACCGGGAGTATATCGAGGATTTGACTCTTGGCTGGTCTTCAAGAGGAATTTCCTACTCGCCTTTGCCCCAGTAGACGAGGTGGACGATTCTATGGTTAATCTCACGACGATACAGCTCAAGGACTACTCTTCAGTCGATGAGTTCAATGCGAGGTTCATGGATCTAGCTCTCAAGGGAAAAATTCTGGACCCAGCAGCGCAACTGGCCCTGTACAGGAATGCGCTTCCAGAATATTTACTGAAGAAGATATCCATGTCGTACCCTCCGCCGACGACCATTGAAGAGTGGATGACTAGGACTAAGGAGATCGACCATAGCTATCACCTTACGGAAAAGATTTTGGCTAATCGCAGAGGACGCAAGGCCAAAACCGCGAAGACTAGGAAGAACGTCAAGATGGTTAATATCGAGGACGACTCGCTCGATATTAACAAGCTCTCTGTCAAGGAGAGACAGGAGCTGCAAGACAAGGGACTATGTTTCCGGTGCAGGAAGCCGGGACATATTTCCAGAGACTGTCCTTCTAAACCTAAGAAGCCCGGCAAACCTGTTAGTCGGAAGGTACGACAGGTTACCGACGAGGACTTAGAGGACGAGTCTGAGGAAATCTCAGACGAAGAGGACGACGAGGACGAAGAGGACAATGTTTCTATTAACGCACTCAGGGCTACAGATTTCGAGACGGGTTTTTAGGCAGGCAAGCAGACTCGACGCCTGACTTGCCCAAGGAACTGCATGTAACTATTGTAACCAATACAGAGCGGAGACGCAGTGCTCTGCTGATACCCGGTTACATGCAGGTTCAGGACAAAGCCGTCGAAATCAAGGGACTCATTGACACTGGTGCGGATGCCGTGATCGTCAATAAAAAGATTGTGGACAAGTACAATCTTCCGACAGTCAGACTACCAAAGACTCTGACTTTCCGGAACGCGGACGATAGCGTTAATAGCATGGGAACCATTACCCATCGGGTGGAGGGGACATTTAATCTCCACGGGAAGAAGCTCCCAACAAATTGGTATGTGGCCGACATTGGGCGGGACGATGTCCTATTCGGCATGCCATGGATCCGCAAGTACAATCCTAATATCGACTGGGAAAGTGGTCGCATTACTTTCAAGTCGGATATTATCAAGAAGCAGCAGCAGATCCATAAATACCAATGCGAGCACGACCCACCTGAAGGGATGCTGTGGAACTTCCCAGTAAAACCTCTAAATCAAGACCTGGTCGTATCGTTCGTACGTGCTATACCGGACGAGGACGACGCAGACCCAGACTCCGAAAGGCTTACATTTAATCCTTCGAGGGCCATTGAGCTATGGTACCGCAAGAAGAAAATCCGAAAGATTAATAAGTCTACGGAGATCGCTATAGCAGCGAAGAAAGACCAGAAGGAGAAGACCTTGGACGAAATCCTACCTGATTTTGTAAAGGACTACCGACAGGTCTTTGAGAAAAAGGCAGCAAGTAGATTTCCGCCCTCGAGACCATGGGACCATGCTATCGAATTCAAGAAGGACTTCGACCATCATACCAAGGGGACTTGGAGGAAAATCTACCCTCTGACCTATACGGAACGTATAGAACTCGACAAATTCATTGCGGAGAACCTTGAGAAGGGCTACATTCGAAAATCCAAGTCTCCACTAGCCTCGCCATTTTTCTTTGTCACCAAGAAAGATGGGAGTCTTCGACCTGTTCAAGACTACAGGGCTCTTAACGAGGGGACTATTAAAAACGCATATCCCTTGCCGCTCATCAGCGACATCATTGACCGGCTGAAGGGGGCCACAATATTCACCAAACTCGACGTGCGAGCAGGGTACAATAATGTGCGCATCAAGGAGGGCGATGAGTGGAAAGCTGCGTTTATAACACCCAGTGGATTGTTCGAACCAACAGTCATGTTTTTTGGTCTGTGCAATGCACCGGCCACATTCCAAAACATGATGAACGACCTCTTCCGAGACATGCTCCAGGAAGGATGGATGGTCATTTATATGGACGACATCCTGATATTCTCAGACAATGTCGAGGATCACCATGAGCGGACGCGAAGAGCTTTACAGCGACTTCAAGACAGTGATCTATTCCTCAAAGCGGAAAAATGCGAATTCGACAGACAAGAAGTCGAATTCCTAGGATCAATAATCCGACCGGGGGTAGTCGCTATGGATCCAGTAAAGCTAAAGGCAATTATCGAGTGGGAACCACCGAAAACAGTCAAGCAGGTTCAGGCATTCCTGGGGTTCGGTGTTACGCTTTCGAGCGTGACTCTTAAACTATCAAGCCTTAAGACGTCAATGAATAGAGAGCTTGTATCTATTCAGCTACTAGCCCTAGCTTGTCGAAGATAAGCGCGTAGTAGTATTTGCAGTTGAAAGCGAGTTAACGAGCAACCAAAGTCGTATTTCGCAAAGAGACTGAAAGCTGAGGGTCGCTCTATGGCGTCGCCTCTTATATACATGTATACCAGCCTGTAGACGGAACGTTCTAGCGTATACAAGGACTTTCTGGTGCGTAGTAGTCAGCGCTAGTCGAACCTAGTAACACTGTGGCAGTGCTGCTGTGTACTGTGCAGAAGCGCTGTGCACTGCGCGGCAGCGACTGTGCACTGTGCAGAAGTAACTGTGCATGGAAAGTCCTAGAGCATCCTAGATAATACGAGACTGTTCCATAGAATCCGCCATATACAATCGTAGCTGGAGTCCCAGAGCCTACCATACTTGTATCGTACAGAGTAAGTACTAGAAACCGTTACCAGTTCGTCGAGACGTCGCAATACCTATTGTACATTCGTAACATCAGCTCCCCCTCCGCTGAAGGTCGTCCTCGACCTTAGAG